>CM077306.1:159873571-161232500 GCA_039655065.1 Glossophaga mutica
AATGTATGGATTAAAATTATTCCCATCTATGGACACTGTATAATAAAATCCTCAGCATGCAATGTACCATATGGTATAATAAATGTTCAATAATAATAATTATCTGTTTTATTAGTGCTCTTTTGTTAGAATCCTACCACCAAAAAACACTGCTACAGACATTTGTTTCCCCAAAGCAGAAACAATTCTTGGTAGACAGGCTTTGTTTGCTTATATTGTGGAGGTAAGGGAACTCCCATTCTCAAAGGACTGAGTGTCAGACTGAAGAACAAAGTTTGACATCCACCTACACTGTCATTCTGCTTAGCTCCCATTGTTGGCAACTTCTGTGGGTGCAGGCGTCGGGACACTCTGGCAGTGTCGTGGAGGAAAAGCGGGGAGTAAACGGAATGTGTACCCAGATGGCTAAGACAAGCTGCTGGGATGATTCAATATCTAGGCAAGACTTTTCTGTTTTCAATTTATTTTTCCATTTGAGTTATTTTTTCCTCCTAATCCACCTGATGAGTTAAATGTGGACTTTTTTTCATTTTGAATTCTTAGTACCACAACTATATTCCCCTATGTTCTGAGGAAAAGAGATATTGTGCTATGGAAAGAATCTTGAACCAGAAGCCAAAATATATGATTTGAAGTTTCTAGTGTATCACTAAATATGTGATATTAGTGATCATTTAACTTTACATGTCTATTTCATAATTCTATCAAGCTATAAAATGAGACTGTCAGATATTACAAAGACATCTTACAGCTAAAAATTGCCTTAATTACTTTCTGTTATCATCAATGCAATGCTCAAAAATCTCTTCATCTTTAGTCAATGTAAGACTTGGGAATATTTCTATTGTCAACCACCTGGCAATCATTAATTAAGGAACTCTAACTCCAAGCTTTGAATAATGCCATCATTTTTAGAAATAATTACTAATGAATCTCAATTATTTGTTTGATTTACTATTTAACAGAATTATAAATGGAAGGTATATAAGTTACTGGTAGAATAACTAATGGTCTTATAGCCCTCTCAGTATGTTAATCATTTAATATTATAAACAGTTAAAAAGCAGCAATCTCCCTTCTCATCACTGTATGTGAGTTGGCTTTTGAACTTAATCTGTGTTTGTTTTACATCAGCACCTACTGTTAGCAATTCATAAAATCACATTGTAAAAAATACTATATTACTTTTGCCTTAAGGATCTCATATGTGTTCAACTTTTATAGAATTACCATCTGTAAACAAACAAAAAATGCGTCGCACTTTTTCCAGTTTTGGGATTTCTAAGGTTCTGAGCCTTCATACCACAAGGAGTAGAAACCCCAGTCTCTCAAACCATTGACCTTGTTGTGGTTGGAGATTTCCAGATATTGGGAGTTTGGGTATTGTCACTATATATCGCACATGACTATAGAAAATGTCCCTCTCCACTTCATACAAAAAAAGAAGAAAAAACCCATGAAGTCAGAATGTTTGCTTGAACTTTCATTCATTCATTCATTCATTCATCCATTTATTTATTCATCTACTCAAATCATAGATATTTGTTCCTCCCATATACCAGAAACTGCAAGGTGACTAGAACAGAAAATCAAAATAAATTTGTCTGATGCCCCCAGGAAGTGTAGGGTGTAATAGGGGAGGAATATATAGAGGCAAAATGACTATGATCTTATAATACAAGTATGTCCGAAAGATGCACAGCAGCTAGGGGAGCACAAAGGAAGAAAGGCCTTTTTAAGTTAAAAAATCGTTTAAAGAATGTATGATTCACTGGATTTGTACCTTACTTTACTACTTTTTTTTCTTATGAGTTCTTTAAGGAAGCTTAATTGTATTTGTGGTAATACCCATTTATAACATTGTGTCACATAAACACAGAAACTTAAAAATATTTAATGAGCATTTGTTATATGAAAAGCTTTATATCAGTTAGTTTGCCAGCTTTATGAAAAAAATGGACTTTCACTACACAAGTACAATGAAAATTAAGAAAATGAAAATAAATGAAAATCACTTACTCCAAAAGAGAACACCTGAAAAATGTGTTTTTAGAAATTGAAGGTTAAAGAGGGGCAAAGCACACAAGAGAAAATGAGTTTCTTAATCTCATGGAGCCAGATCTGCCTAATGAGCATACAGCTTATGACAAAATAATTGTCCAGTAATTAAAAGATGAAACAAAATAAAAATTAAATGGAGCAAATTGCCTTTTGCACTGTGGCCGATGACAAGCAATGACACATTCATGCTGCAAAATACCACTTACTCTTTGACTGCTCGGTGGTTTAAGTGCATAGGTTACACCATGTAAAATTTCCTGCAACCCTGCCCCACAAAGTGAGTACAAAGCTTATTATTGTTACTGCTATATGTGGTAATTTTATATTCAATATTTTTTTAAAAGTCTAAATCTTAAGCCATATACATGTGTGTAGCAAATATTACAGTTCACAATTACTGAGTGCTTACTATGCGTCAGAGCCTGTTCTAAGTAATTTATGTGTATCAATTCATTCTACATGCACAAATCTATCATGTACCAGTACTTATTTTTCTCATTTTTTATTAGAATAACTGAGACATGGAGAGGTTAAGGATGTTGCCTGAAAATGTCACAGAAAGCCAGAGGTAGATACTGGAGTGGAAGCCAAGCATGCTCTGTTCAGAGCAGGTGTTCTCAGTGACAGAATAATGGGCATGTGTCCAGAAGCCAGCAGATGGTCTTTCTTTTTATATTTTTTAAAGGTACACTTAGCATGTATTTCACATGGCATGATTTTGAGTCATACTTGAGCATATGGTGAGTGAAGCAGTAGTCACCTTTTTATCTATTCCATGGAGACATTTTTAAAGCTAGAAAAAGACAAATAGGTGATATTGTAGAATGACTACTGTGACTCAGGCATCAAAAGCAACACCTAAAACACACTTCTGTGTTTCTCTACTCTCCACACTGAGAAATAAGATTCTTTTTTTTAGTGCACCAAAAGGTAATGAGTCATATTAACATATACACACAGGTAACTTCTTTTTCATTCAGAAAGGAGGGTATGAGATTTTTTTATTTTATTCATGTAGAAATATGCATTGAGCAATACAGTAAAGAAAGTACTGTGACAGACATTTGTAATAACGGGTGTGGAAATGTGGAACAATTTGATAGAGAAGCATATTAGTGGACTAGGGCTTCCATAATAAAATACCACAGACTACGTGGCTTAAACAACAGAAATTTATTTTCTCACAATTCTGGAGACTGGAATGGAAGTTCAAGATTGAGGTGTCGGTAGGGTTGGTATCTGCTGAAACCTGTCTCTCCGGGTTGCAGATGGCATATGACCTCCTCTTTGTGGGTTTGTGGGGGTAAGGGGAGGAGCATGAGCTCTCTGGTGTCTTTTCTTATAAGGACACTAATCCTATCAGTTCACGCCCCAACCTTATAAACAGTTAAGGCCTCAACATTTGACTTTTGGAGGAACAGAAGCATTCAGTTCCTAACAGGAGGTAATTATGCACGTGATTTCTTTAAGGATAAACAAAATTAGATCCATGGAAAGTGACATAAAAACAATCAGAAGAGGTTATTATTTTTGTTGCTGTTGTATTTTAAAGGTATATATACAGTGAAATGTTAATACATTTGAAAATAGTACCATGGGCAATTTGGGGAAAATACATATGATCAAAAATCAAAATTAACTCAATAGTAGAAAAAAATAAATACATAATAAAAGTAATTGGAATTGTTACCAAAGAACTAAAAAAAAGGGGGGGTGGAATCAGGGTGTACTAGTCTCAAAATCTAAAGGAAAGATAAACTTCATGCTGCAAGTGCTTCTCAATAATACTACCTGCTACATTAAATAAGTATTAATAACAATACTTAACATTTATTTTGCACTTAAAATTTGTTAGGAACAATGCAATGCTTGTATTATTTCATCTAATTCTTTATGTAGCTAGCCTAGTCTTACCACCAAAGCAAAAAATACAGTCACTTCTAGAGATGTATGCAAAACTACTCAAATAAAATCAGCACCAATTTGTACAGAAGATGAACATTTTGTCAATAATTTAAAGAAGATTTAAATAAGAAACTAATACATTAAAGACCTAATAAGAAAAATCATACTCTTAGAAGTAAAAGGACATAATGAAAGCAAGTGAGAAAATAAAATCAGTAATTGACTTAAAGATGAACTAGAATGCAACTTCCTTAACATAAGAACAGTATCTCTACCTCACAAGTACAAATGTGCCGAAGATAGCAATCACCATTCTTATTTTAACCTTATTTTAACCTCCAAAAATTTCAAGCCATGAAAAATGTATTTACCTATTGAAAATTTTAAAAATATATACATTGTTTATAAAAACTATTCATATATTGTTGGGAAGAATTAGTTATGTATTTGAAAAGATTTATTAAGGTTTTTTTTTTGCTATATATAAAGTATGTAAATATTTCCAAAGAAGTTAAAAGTCACATAAAATGAATTATAATTAAAACTTAGAACAGCATATTGACTTGACTGATCTTTAGTTATGAAATACTTTCTAAGTATACACAAAAAGAAGCAATGGGGAAACATATATACTTGGCTGTATGAAATTTAATAATTTTTGTGCACCCAAATCACCCACAAAATATCAAAGGACAATTTACCAGAAACTTTGAAACAAATATGAATTTGAAAGATTGAAGGGATATTATCATTGACAAGTATAACTGATAAAAAGTTCCTTTAATTTAGCAAATTAAACAGTAAAAGCAATTTGGAAAACAGACAATTGGTCAGTCCAATCATAAATAAATATGCATAATCAATAAATATAAATTTAGTAGTTATCAAAAATAAATAAAATGAAAACCTAGTTATAATTCTCAAATTCAGAGAAGCACATATACGTTAAAAGATAACACTCAGAATGTCTAGATTCTGACAGTTCTTTCCTTTAAAAGAAAAAAAAAAGATAGGAGTTCCTACATCTTTTTTAAGGATACATATAGCCTTGAAATTGTTCATGCTCTTTCATCTAACTTTCCCCTTTCTCTATATCAGTCCCAGGGAGATAATGCCATCATAGATTCATTGTATAAATTGCATATTGTTATAATATTTACTTTAGAACAAAAGTAAAAATATTGTTTATAACTAACAATCAGCAAATGGTGAATAAATTATGGTACATTCATATAGAGAAAGGTTATCATGCCATTAAAATCAATTTTTTTATTGAGGACATGAGCAAAATGCTCACAACTTAAAGTTAAAAAATAGGCAAGAGAATGAGATATCAATTTGTTCTCACTATTATGTAAAGCAAAATAGCATACACTATTGCTATTAAATCTAGATAGGTAAATAGTTAAGATAACTACACAAGTCTATACAAGACTAGAAAAACAGACAAAATATTTCTGTTATTTCTGTGAGTTGTGTTATACACTGCTTACATTTATTGTATTTGTGTATTTTCAAATTAATATACAGTAAACATTAAGCTAATACAAAGGTTCAGATTGTCACATAAGATTCCCATCAATCATAGATTACTTCCTTTCAAACTTTACCAATATTTGCAACCAGTGAAGGGTCAGCGAGAGGTCGAAAACATCCTGCTAATAATCTCCATAGTCCCTCCTTTTTGCATTACACATTGTCTCTGCTCCACAATAACAGGGATCCCCAATGTCACCTCACACAGTGCGGAGCATTTGTGTTATAAAACATCTCTATTTTATACTTAAGTCAGCTAGCCTGTGATCCCTCCTGACTACAAGGGAGATGCTTCTAGGGAATGAAAGGAAAGAAAAAAGGTGACCCAGTCTAATGTCCTTGTAAACATGATAACTTGACCCCCAGGCCAAGAGACTCAATATTTTCTAAATCTAAACTTGGATGAAGCATGGCTTCTTGAGAGCACATCACATAAGGTACACTCTCTTAACTCCTTACTCCCCAACATTACTTTTATAATAAAAATGTTTTTGAAAGATTAAAACACGGGGAAAAAAACATTCAAGTCACAGTGTTTACTAGGAATTGGAGGAGAGCAAGACGATATCTGTGGTAAGTTAGTGGTTCATTATAATGAAGTGACAATCAGAAGAAGAAAGTGAGATTTAATAAATACTACAGCATTGCATTTTAATTGATTAAATATAGTAATTGACTAGACATTGGGTTAAGGGAGTGGAAGGAATAATATATGATTTGCAGTTGGAGGCTTATGCAGGTTTGTGGGTGATATGGCTTTTTGTAAAGAGAGGAAAAATAGAGGCAATGTTTGCGAAGGTGAAGGGCCTTCAACAGAAGATATCATAACTGTGATTATATTTAAATTATAGTGAAAAATAGCAATTAGAGATATAGAAGTTGAAGAATCAGGAAAAATCAGAGATAATAACTGGAATGAGGTTATTTTGTTTATATAGATTCCAGAATTATGAGGAGGGATCAGCCTTCAATGGGAAAACAGTTGTCTTTTTCCACTGCAGTGTGAGAGGAAGAAAGGAACATGTTCTCTTTTAATCTAGTCTCTTACCATGTTTGCCAAATATGGCATTTTCTTTTGAGCATTCAACTACTTGATAGTTTAGGGTCATGTAAGCTACAGAGAAAGATGCCAATGGGGTTGGTATAATTATGTAATATAATAGAAGTCCTCCCTTCTATGGACTTGAATATTTGTATCTCTAAGATTAAGCATTTCTCACTTGTAGATTTTTTACTTCTAAATTTCTCCTTTCGGCCCTTTTTCCAATATCATCTTCTGTTAAGTATGTTAATCAATCAGTTCATTTTCAGATTATTCAATTGCAAGTTGATTAAACTGGCTTCTTTCCTACAATCTTTTTGGCCACACTTTTATCATATTGTCTCTTAGGCTGTTGACTTCTTTATGGCTCGTCCTTCCTAGGATGAGTTCTTACTCTCCTATTTTCTTATTGTAGGTTTAACTTGAAGTTTCAGAAGCTCCTCATTAATGACAGTGATGTGTTTTTATTTAATCCTCGTAAAGCTGGTGCTAATTATTTTCACATGAGTTCAAAAGATGATCACCCTGCAAAATGTGGTCTGATCAGAAACTGTTGTCATGGCAATGCCCTATCTAATGCAGTATTTATGTCTAGAGATAAATATTCTTTGTTTTATTCCAGCAACCTTCTTCTTAGTATCTGTTAATGTCTTTTGATATATGTGATGTTTTGTTTCTGTTTTCATTACTATCAGAGCAAGAATTTTATGTTGGAAAGGGTAAAGGAAGGCACCAAGGAAAGCAGAGTTCATTTCTCACAGATTCACTCTCTTGCCCTGCAAACTGGACTAAACCTTCAGCTGTTAGCAGAGAACCAGAAATTTAGGGCAATGCTCTGGAAAAGATGTAGTGTCTCAGCACAGTAAAAGCTGCTGGAGAGACAAAGTTTGATTCAAACAGCCAGTTTTCCAACTGCAATGTGAACCCCCAAACTCTGGCACCCTGAGGGGCAGAGGTCAGGGAAAGCTGGATTTGGGATTTAAGACCCACACATTCGACAGGTAGTAGCAGAGATGAGGCTGCATCAAGGGGTTCTCAGACTTGTAGTAGACAAAGACGACAAAGCACAAACAGGGTGGATGGGGACTGCACTGACAGACAGGTCTAGGGTCCAGATGAAACTCCCACCACCTTTTACAGACACACAGCTGAGAAACACCTTAAAGAAGAGAAGTTTCCAGTAGTAAGACCAATGGAGAGCAAACCATCATAACGTGCTCATTAAAATCATATGACTTTATGTAGTACTCTGGTGAGATCCAGGGAGTACAGCATATCAAATTTATAGAGAAGGCATTCTTTTTTCTGTTTTAAGTAATTGTTAGAATGAAAACTTGTAAATACTTTAGAAATATTAACTGATGACTATGTGAACACACTGTAAGATATAACTGAAATTTCAATTAAATTAGCCCTTTTCTCTACCTTTATTGTTTTTGGGCAACTTGGCTCTTTGAGGGAAGTTATTTTTAAAACTGACTCAACAAAGCAGCCTATAAGGAATTCATCTGAAAGAGAGTGTGACTAGCAGGAGCACACAGCTCTTGGAGAGTCTTTGGATTAGCAATTGTGAATGTGTCAATAATCTTTAGTATTTATTTGCATTATAAATACCCCAGTAATATAACAAAGCTAGACTACTCCCTGTTCTAATCCACCCCCTCATCCTCTCTTGAGGACAGGAGGAGAGTTCCCTAAAACTGCTACTATTCTGGACCCAACATTCTTGGCCACTGGTTTCCAGAAAAAGAGCAAGGAGGATGTATTGGTTAATCTAGTTTGTTCTAACGAACAGTAAATGACTCCAGAGGGACAGATATTTTAAAAGAAATTTTCATTCCTGTAATTTATAGATTTCTTTGAATTGTAAGCCAGAATCTCAATTTTCAACATGTATTTTTAAAGCAACATGTTTT
This sequence comes from Glossophaga mutica, assembly GCA_039655065.1. Classification (NCBI taxonomy): domain Eukaryota; kingdom Metazoa; phylum Chordata; class Mammalia; order Chiroptera; family Phyllostomidae; genus Glossophaga; species Glossophaga mutica. Next base: position 159,882,032 of record CM077306.1, read on the forward strand.
GGAGTCTAGCTACCAGTGTCCACATATCGATTGACCACTTTGTGATATGCACATCAGTTTTCTCATTTGTAAAAATGAACATACTTGTTATATATATTTAACCTGGTCAATACAGGGTCTGATATTTGCCCTGCCTAAGTGGCTCAGTTGGTTGGAGCATCCTCCCATACAACAAAAGTCGAGGTGTTTAATTCCTGGTCAGGGTGCATACAGGAGGCAACCTATCTGTTCCTTTCTACATTGATACTTTTCTCTCTTTCTCTCTCTCTAAGCAGATCCTCAGGTGATAAAATTAATTAATATTTAAGTACTTAGAACCATATTTGGCACATAGAATGTGATACATATTTATTTGTTAAATGAACAGAAAGAATTTTTTCCAAAGATTAAATGGTAAAATCTATATAAAATTCTTAGCCTGGTGCCTACTAAGTGAATGCTCAATAATTGTTAGCTACTAGATCATTAAAAATCACTTGTTTAATCCCTAGTGCCAAGCCTAACTGGGCACTAGGGGTTAAATCCTGAGGAAGAATACCCAATATATACCATATAAGCCCAGTTACAGTTAAACAGAGGTGGCAATATTAATTAAATAATCACACAAATACAGGTAAACTTGCTACTGTGGTAACCGCTATGCAAAATGACACATGGTACTATGAGATGTGTACTGGGGTGTTTGGTTCAGTGGGGCAGGAGTATTCGAAGGTTGTCAAGAATCCCTGGATAAGCAACTCTCAGTGGAGCTAAGAGCTGAAAAGTAAAAAGTAATGAATCAACATAGATTTTCCAGGTAACACAGAGGGAAGAGCTGGTACAGTGACCCCATGCAGGAGGTCCCAGCATGGCGATGCAGAGAATGCAAAAGGGAGCTCGGCATGCACTCAGGCTGGGGACAGGAGTACAGTCTCCAACATGCAGGGTGTTTAAACCACATTAAGACTTTTTGACTTTATCTTGAAAGCATTTGGAATTCATTGAAGGTCCCTGGACAGAAGCATAACGTGTGATCTCTGGTTTGAAAAGATCACTCTGCTTCTGGGAGTCCAACTTCAGTGCATGTCAGAATCACTGAAAGGACGCTTTAAACTGGATTGCCTTATCCCAGAGTTTCTGATTCCATTTGTCTGGGTTTGGGTGTGAAAATTTGCATTCCTAACAAGATCCCTGTTGATGCTGATAATGATGCTGTCAGTCTGGGGACCACACTTTGAGAACCACTCATCCTCTGCACTGTAAATGAAATGAAAGGATTAAAAGTGAGTGCCTGGTAGACGGCTTAAAAAGCAGTGTTAGTGGTCTATACAAGAGATGATAGACATTTAGCCTATAGAAATGAAAAGAAGTCAACTGATCTAAGGAATGGTTAGGAGGCAAAATTGGCTGGATTTGTTGCTGGGTCGGTATAAAATTGGAAGGACAGACGTATCAAGGAGAATACCCTGGGTTAATCATGCTACTTTGTATATGAGAGGAAGGAAGCCTCATCTTCAGAGTCAGGGGTGCGCAGTAATAAATCAGGCCAAAATGAGGGGTTTTTTTTTGTTTTGTTTTGTTTTTTTTAAGGGGCTTTCATTGACTTTCGCTGGCTGGCTACTATGGGCTAAAATGTGATAATAATCATGGAAAGCACTGGAGCTGACAGCCAAGTTATGAAAGACTGTTAGTCTTCAGAGAAGCCAGAAAGCATGTTCTGGGAAAATGCCAAAAAAGCAGCACCTGGCTCCTTTTGTGGCATTCCCTATGGGCAGGCAGCACATGGACCAAGTTACTCTTGGGCTCAGTGTCAGATCTGATTGTTCCTTCTCAGCTGAAGCCATAAATAGAGCTTCTAATTTGAATAAAGACAACGATTAAGAACTAGTGATTATGAGCAGAGAAGAGAGCAGATAAGAGAGCAGATAAAAGATCAAACTAAAAAAGGCTAATCCTTGAATTGAAAAGGGAATTTCAAAGACAGTGAATGTCGGAACTGCCCAAGATGAAGAAGTTTACTGAGCAGGAAAACTGGCAGTTGACGGCTTGCACATCAAAGAAAACAGATGTCTGAAACAAAAATGAAAGCGTGAATAAACAAAGAGAGGGACATTTCTGAGAACTTTAAAGGTAATATCCTTAAAGATGAAGCCTGAGTGTGTTCTGAGGAATATTCAGGTAAAAGGTTGGCAACTAAAACTGGCATATCTTGGTGGCAGCTTCTCCAGTGTGTGGAGAAAGTAAAACAGAGGCTGTCCCTGGAAATACCAGAGATATATCCAAAGTTCTTTGTGAACGGTTCACAAACACCAATCTGATAGCATTCCAGAGATCGACCAGTGTCTTCTTGCCAAAGAGTAAATGGTATCTCTCCCAAAGGCAGGAGGCATTTGGCTTAGGATGTAATGGGAGAATTGTGGGAACTTGGAGCAGGAATGCACAGGAGAGGGTTCAGTGGAATGTGAGGTGTCAAGGGAATCTTTGAAAGTGAAACAATGAATATATAAAATTTTATGGTACTTTGATGCAGAATATATCTCAGTATATAGTATAAAGTATAGTGTAATATACAGGGCCCCGTAGAAGTAATGCCTGCTTGAGTGTGGTTGGTAGGATAATAATTTATAGTTTTATTTTGAACATTTCACCTATAATGTCATATGGTATGTTTGAGTGTGATATTGTTGTTACAGAATTACATGTTTATGATTTTGTAATAAAAACAGGGCATTATTTGTGCCAGACCCTGTATTTATTCTTGAAGGATCTTAGCATAAAAATTTCAGGAAGAAGTAGAAGCAAAATGATAAGAAAAACAAACCCCGGTCCCCCAAAAATAAAACCAGCAAACCTAAATCCAGAGGAAGTTTACAGAATCCCTTATACTGTGCACTAAACACCATAATGATGACATGGAGAACAAACTGGTCTCTGAGCCTGCCTAAACAGAGGACTAATTGCTCAATTAGATACCACTGACCAACCAATACCTGAGCTCTGAGTGCAGTCTGTAGCTTAACATAATGTGAAGATAGTTCTTGCTGTTTTGAGAATTTATATACAGTTTATTTTTAATCCAAGTTATTATGGGCATATTTTGAAAGACTCAAATTATACACTTCATGTCCTGCAGAAAGAAAAAAAGGAGTAGCGAGATAATCAGGTTTTTTATTAAAATTATTATTCTTTTGCTTAATTGGAGTTTTTATTTGTTTTTTTTTTAAGCAATAAAGTAATTATAATTAATGTAAACCAAATGGAAATGTTTGCAAGCTTATGGAGTAGCTCATGGAACTGAAGGAATACCTGAAAAACCCAGGCCAGGAAGACAGGGTCCTGAGTAACTCTTTGGACCCAGATAGCAGGGTTTACAAAATTGCCTTCTCAGCAAATCTCACTGTGATGAATTAGCTTAAACATATTTTCCTTTTACCCTATCCACTCAAAGTTCAAAGTCCTAGAGAGAGTGAGTTGGAATGACCTGGCCCCCCTGCTTAGCACTGATTAGAAAGCAGTAGTAGCATTCTCTGCTGTCCCAAAGATTGCACACTATAGAGGAAAGGCAGTGTTCTAATAGGAAATTAGGGCGCTATTATCAGAAGAGAGCAATTGCCAGGCAGTAAATCACAGCAAATATCTGCTATAGAATTCTTTCAGTACAATATGCTTATAGAGTAACCTTCTATTAAAAGACTGATTCCATGAAGAACTGAAAGATCCTGATCCTTATATTCAAAAGAAATGTTTATTATTATTCATAATGACTTATGTTTTAAATATAGAAGAGAGAGAGAGAGAGAGTGTGTGTGTGTGTGTGTGTGTGTGTGTGTCTGTGTGTGTGGTTAGAAATGGTAACAATTTGCATAGAAATCGGAAGGGATCTATTATTCCAAGAGCTCTGATTCTTGACCAATCCCCTTGACCAGGGAATAATAACATAATTGCAAACACATCTTGTACTCTATGGGCCAGGCAGTATCAGAAGCACTTTACAAATACCAATTTATTGAAGGAGGAAAAAGTCACAATGTATCTATATGTGGTAAACTTTTCATCTTTTTTTTTAACTACTTCTAATTTTAGTTTAACCACCAATTTGTCAACAGTTCATTTCTGGCCGTTCAGGTTGGTCTGGGTTGATCTGAAGAACCCCAAGTGGATCTAAAGTTCTGTTCAAACAGTCTACACCTGTACACAATTTTATCAATGATAAAAAGTCTCACCTTATCAGGAATAGTTGATTGTGCACCCACACCACAAATAGATAATATAATATATATACCACAAAATTATTGTCCAACACTTTGACACAAGAACTCCAAGGCGTAAGGGAAAATCTCTTCCAACCCCACATGCCTGCTAGTATGAGACATAGAATTACCATTTCTTAAAGAAGCTGCCTGTTTTCTTCAGTTTCACAATTCTTTCCCTAATACCCTGAGGTATATTTATGGTTTGAGAGGCAGAAGTCAAACCTTTTATATCCCAATCTCTCTTCCATTCCTTAACATTCAGTAGAACATTCTTGAAGTATTACTGAAGGTCGTCTCTTAATGGAAAACAGAATCATATGCATTCCAAGTCTTATCAGGTATTATTTTACTGAACATTCTGTTATTTTTAATGCTAAAGTATTTCTACCACATCTTCCAAGTACTTGAAACTATTAAAAATAATCGAGAAAGTATATTAGACAATGCACTGTTACAATTTGCCTTGCACTGCACGGTTATTGCTGCCCTCAGTGAGCACTGCAGGGATGGCTGCGGGCGCTTTAAGAGGAGCCGCCCTGGACCAGCTGGGACCCAAGATGGCGGCGGAGGAATGGGCAGCACCTCCTCTCAGCACCAAAATGGAATTACAACTAAATTATAGAAAAGTCACCCTGAATAGCCAATTGAAGATGAGCTGGACAGAAGCCTTATAACCAGGGACTCACCAAAGAAGCCGTAGAGACTGGTAGGAAGTGTGGAGGTTTGAGAGGGCTCAGCTCAAGTTCCAGAAAGATACCTCAGCAGGGGGCTCCCCCAAGAAGTGTGGGCTCTAAACCCCAGCCTAGAGCACCTGACCTGGGAAAGGCCCCCAAATAAGGCCTGGCTGTGAAAAGCAGCATGGTTTCTGTCTGCCAGGGAGACACAGCTGGAAATGAGGGTATCCTCTTAAAGGGCCAGCGCACAACATTTTTCTCACAGCCACTTACCCCGGGCTCTGGAGGAGGGAGGACAAAGTGAACTAGAACCACATGAGGAAAGCAGACTAGAACCATTGGATGCCCCTGGAGAGAGTGCTAAAGGTAGCCACCACGTGCTGAGTCATTCCCCATACTTCAGGAGCCATTGTTCTTGGGCAGAACTGTCCTTTCCATGCAACATCTGCCTGAAGGGAAGCAATAGCCCTACACACTAGATTCCCTCTCGCCTCACCCTAAGGAACTTATGCCCTGCCGAGGAGTACAGCTGGAGGCTATTTCAGTGAGTAAGCCCAACTGGGAGCTTGGAGGCAGTGGCTGATCTCTGGGTGCTTTGAGACATTTGCTGACATGCCCTGGGCCTGGAGCTGGTAAAAGCTGGCTGTGATGCACACTTTGGTCCTTTCCCCATGCACCTAGGCCCAGCAGAGGGAGCTACAAGCTGTGGACAGTGACAGCTCCAAATAGGTTATCAAGGGCTGGTCACAGGCAACATTTGACATAGGACTGCACCAGAGTCCCTCTGAAGAGGCCCAGACCCAATATCCAGTGACCCATTCAGAAAAAAAAAAAAAATCTAATAAGCTTCACAAGCAACATATCCACAGAGAAATCTCAGCAGGCACCAAACACTGCTAAGGTGAATTCTGCTTTGTGTGATCAGCACCGCGTGGCACCATGCACTCTATATTGGGGGTTGAGCGTCATAGTCAGCCAGACTGAGGGCTGATCTCATGCATGAACAGGCAAATAGCAATCAAGACTCAATTACAACAGGAGGCTCCACATAACATGCACAAGGGATATTGCCAGAGCACCCAGTTCAGATGATCATCGAGCCAGCACTGCTGCATAAGTCAACCCTACCAAGACTGGGAGTCATAGCAGATCTGCCTAATACATAGAAACAAACACAAACTGGCAGCCAACATGGGAAAACAAAGAACTAGCCCCCAAATTAAAGAACAAAAGAAATCTCCAGAGAAGAGCTAAATGAAATAAACACAAAAAATTTAAACAGATACAGAGTTCAAACTAATGGTTATAAGGATGCTCAACAGCATAAAAAAGGGACATAGTAACCATAAAGAGGGACCAGTCAAAAACAAAGAATGTAATATCTGAAAAAAAAATAATACACTGGCAAGAAAAACAGTAGGTTAGATAAAGCAGAAGACTGAGTCAGCAATTTAGAAAACACGGTAGGAAAAAAAAAACACCCTGTTACAGCAATAAAAAGAAAAAAAATTCTTAAAAGGATAGTTTAAGAAACCTTTGGGACAAAATGAAGCATAACAACATCCACATCATATGGGTACAGAAGGAGAAGACAGAGAGCAAGGGATCAAGAACATATTTGAAGAAATAATGACCAAAAGTTTCTCTAACCTGGTTAAGAAAAAGGATATACAAATCCAGAAAGTGCAGAGTCCCAAACAAGATAGCTCCAAAGATGCCACAGCAAGACACATCATAATTTAAAAAGCAAATGTTACAAACAAAGAAAATCTTAAAAGCTACAAGAGAAAAAAGGGGTTAGTACCTACAAGGGAGCTCCCATAAGACTCTCAGCTGATTTCTCAACAGAAACATTTTAGGCCAGAAGGGACTGGCATGAAATATTAAAAGTCATGCAAAGGAAGGACCTACAACCAAGGCTACTTCACCCAGCAAGCCTATCATTTAATATTGAAGGAGAAATAAAGAGTTTTTCAGGCAAGAAAAAGCCAGCATTACCCTAATTCAAAAGCCAGATAAAAACATTACAAAAAAAGAAAATTATAAGCCCATGTCCTTGATGAAGATAAATGCTAAAATCCTCAAGAAAATATTAGCAAACCCAGATCCAGCAATGCATTAAAAAGATCATACACAATGATCAAGAAGGTTTTATTTTGGGGATGAAAGATTGGTGCAATATCTACCAATCAATAAATGTAATGCATCACATAAATAAAATGAAGGATAAAAATCACATGATCATATCAATAGATGCAGAAAAAGCATCTGATAAAATCCAGCACCCATTTAAGATAAAAACTCTCAGCAATGTGGGAATAGAGGGTACATACCTCAAAATAATAAAGGTCACATATGAGAAACTCACTGCCAGCATTATACTCATGGTCAAAAACTACAAGTGTTCCCCTTAAGATTGGGAACAAGACAGTACCACTCTTATTCAACATAGTACTAAAAGTCCTAGCCACAGCAATCAGACAAGAAGAAAACATAAAAGCCATCCAAATTGGAAAACCAGAAGTAAAACTCTCATTATTTTCAGAGGACAAGATACTGTATATAGAGGACCCTAAAAATTCCACCAAAAACTACTAGAACTGATAAATGAATTCAGTAAAATAGCAGGATACAAAATAAATAGCCAGAAGTTAATTGCATTTTTACATGCCAATAATGAACTATCAGAAAGAGCAACTAAGAAAACAACCCCATTTACAATTGCTTCAAAAATAATAAAATACCTACAAATAAATTTAACAAAGAATGTAAAAGACCACCCTGGCTGGTGTGACTGAGTGGACTGAGTGCCAGCCTGGGAACCAAAGGGTCACTGATCCGATTCCAAGTCATGGCTCATGCCTTGGTTGCAGGCCAGGTACCCAGTAGGAGGCATGTGAGAGGCAACCACAACCATATATTGATGTTTCTTTCTCTCTCTTTCTCCCTCCCTTCTCCTCTGTCTAAAAATAAATAAATAAAAATATTTTTTTTTAAAAATGTAAAAGACCTATACTCAGAAAATTCTAAGACTCTGAAGAAATTGAACATGATACAAATAAGTGTAATCATATACCATGTTAATAGGTAGGAAGAATTAACATCATTAAAATGTTCTTACTACTCAAGGAGATCTACAGAGTGAACCAATCCCTATCAAGATAACAATGGCACATTTCAAAGAGCTAAAACAAATATTTCAAACATTTATATGAAACCAGAAAAGTTCCTGAATAACAACATTGATCTTGAGAAGAATAAAGTTGGAGGAATCACACTACCTAATATCAAACTATACTACAAGGCCACAGTAATCAAAACAACATGGTACTAGCATATAAACAGACATATAGATCAATGGAACAAAATAGAGAGCCCAGAAATAAACTGATGCCTTTATTGTCAATTAATATTTGACAGAGGAAGCAAGCACACACAATGGGCTAAAGATAGTCTTTCAATAATGGTGTTGGGAAAATTGGGTGGATACATGCAGAAAAAAATGAAACTTAACCACCTTCTTACACCATACACAAGAATAAAGTAAAAAATGGATTAAAGACTTAAATGTTAGACTCGAAACCATAAAAATACTAGAAAAAAATCATAGGCAGTAAAACCCCAGACATTTCTCAAAGCAATGTTTTTTCTGATATATCTACTCAGGCAAAGGAAACAAAAGAAACAATAAATGGGACTACATCAAACTAAAAAGATTTTGTACAACAAAGGAAACCATCAACAATATGTTCTACCACAGAATGGTGGTAGAACACCATTATAGAACTATATAATGTTCTATAGAATTATATTCACCAATGATACATCTGTAAAGGCTTAATATCTATAATTTATAAAGAACTTATAAACCTCAACACCCAAAAAACAATCCATTTTTTTTAAAAAATGGGCAAAGAACCTGAATAAACACTTTTCCAAAGAGGAAATATAAAGGGCCAATAGACATATGATAAGATGCCCAATGTCACTAATCATCAGAGAAATTCAAATTAAAACCACAATGAGGTATCACCTCACACCTGTCAGAATAACTATCATCGATGAACCAATGAACAAGTGTTGGCAAGGATGTGGAGAAAAGGGAACCCTTGTGCACTGTTGGTAGGAGTACAGATTGGTGCAGACACTGGAAAGGTGTATGAAGTTACCGCAAAAAAAAAAAAAAAAAAAAAAAAAAGGAATTGCTCTAGGACCCAGTGATTCCACTTCTGGAAATTTCTCCAAAGAAATCCAAAGCACTAATTCAAAAGAATATATGTAGCCCTATTTCATTGTGGTGATATTTACAGCCGCCAAGATTTAGAAGAAGCCCAAGTGTCCATCAGAACATGAGTGGCTAAAACAGCTATGGTACATTTACACAATGGAATACTATTTTGGCTATTAAAAAAAAAGGGAAAATTTTATACTTTGTGATAGCATGGATGGACCTGGAGAGCATTATGCCAAGTGAAAAAAGCCAGTCAGAGAAAAACAAATGCCATATGATTCACTCATATGTCCAATGAACAAAATGAACTAACAAGCAAAGTAGAGACAGACTCCTAGGTAGAGAACAGATCAACAGCTCTCACCACAGGTCAGGGATGTGGGGGCCGAGGTGGTGGAGGGATTGAGCAAAAAAGAAAAAAAAGAGTAAGAAATTAAGAAAACAGATAACAGCATGGTGATTGCAGTGGCACGGGGAGTGGGTGGAGGTGGAAGAGGGTATAAGGAGAATAAATGGTGATGGGGAAAAAAAGACATATTGGGCATCCAACTGAATTTTAGTTGCAAGGAATAGGTGAAAAGGTTTCTGTCAAGCAGATGTCAATTTAGCTATAAGAGGCAAACTTTTCTGACAGTTTCCGAACAAAGCAGTGGTTACTGAGTAACTGCCCCTACTGTTTAGTAATTGACCCTGACAATAGTGAAACTTTGAGGAGAGAAGGTGTGCAGAGTGGTAACCAAAAACAAACAAACAATCAAACAAAAAAACCACCTCAACTAATACAAAATGTCCTGGCACATGGTAGACAGAATATTATTTCTGCCTGGTCACCAATTCTTTATCATTTGGCTAAAAAAGGGTCATGGAATTAAAATGTATTAGATAGATGCCACCTCTGAGACACTTACTGAGAGGAAAACATGGGAGATTTTGCTCATCTAGTGATAAGAATACCTGTGTATCAATTTTAATAGTAGTCGTTCAATAGAGAGATACATGTTAAATGTACCAAGAAAGCAACTAAGCATATATTCATTCATTCATATTTAGTTCATTTTGTCTTATCTAGTTACCATGCATTCTACCTTGCATGTAGTTGGTGACTCAACATTCATTCAAACATATGGAGCCTTTGCTAAGTCTAATCATGTTCAGTAAAGGTTAATGTTACTCCACTTAAAAAGGAGATCCTCCCAGTAAATGTTCTCAGTCTGTAAATCCCAGGGTCTGGAGAAAAACAATTCTCAGACTAGATAAATTTGTAAGGTAGGGTCAAATGTAACTAAACTTCTATAAATCTATTCTTGAATTGCATCATTATAAATTCTCAATACCCTTTATTGCTAAATTTTTGTATTTTTGCATTTGTGTTCATAAGAGAAATAAAACTTTTTTTAGTTTTTCATATCTTCTTTTGGTAAGATAATAATTGGCTTCATATAAGTTAAGTTTCTTCACTTATTTTCTGTTTTCTATAATGATTTTTAAGTGACAGTAGTATTCTCTACTCATTGAATTCATGATATCACTCTTGCAAAACTATGTAGGTCTAGAGTTTGTTTTTAGTTACCATTTATAAATTCCATTTCTTTAACTGTTATTTGCTTAATCTTAGTTTTTTATTAAAATTGGCATTTTTCTATTTGTGCAGAAATACAACCATTTATCTCATTAGGTTTGCAAATTTATTACCATAAAATTACTTTAGTCATTTCTAGTTTTTTTCATGATAAATCAATAAATTGCCCTTTTTGCTATTTATTTTGATTTTCTCTTCTTGACTATCCTTGCCTAATATTTTACCATAGTATTTTTTCCAGTTTTATTGAATTATAATTGACATATAGCATGGTATTATTTTAAGGTGTTCAACAAATAATTTGATCTATGTTTATGTTGTGAAATGATTAGCACAGTAAGTTCAGTTAACATCCATCACCTTGCACAGTTATATGTGATATTATCTCAAATTTCTGCTCTGTATTTTGTTGATTTTTATCCATATCTCAATTCTTTAGACCTTATATCCTTGCATCATTGTTCTCTGTCCAGCTCGTTGAGTGACCTATTTGTTAATTTTCTGAAAACTGTACAAACCTATAAATTTCCTTATAAGTACTCTTTTAACTACATATTACAAAATGGGATAAGTAGTACCTTCAATGCTATTTAGTTCCAAATAGTTGAGATTTCCTTCATGTTCCTTTTTTATTTGATCTATTGTTCAAGAGTTCATTAATACTTCCTGGCATATCAGTATACAAATTTTATTTTCCTTTGTTATTGACTTCACAGTTCTGAAGCTAATTATCACAATAAGTCTCAGTCTTTGATTCCAATAATTCTCATCTAGCATTGTGTCCAAGGTAAAATGTCCAGAATCTTTGGGCTCACAAAATCAAACTTTACTACATAGAAAATATCATAGGTTTTAAGAAAAACTATATAACAAAAATAGGATTTCTAAATGTTCACATAAATGTAGATATTTAAATAAAAAACAATTTCTCCCTTTTACTTTAATTTTTTTCCATGTAATGTTTCTACCCTAGTTTGATCAAGATTTCAAAATATTTTAATGCATCTGCAATTGAAAGACCATATTATCTTGTGAGAATGTAACAGAACCACTTTGGGTTGTATTGCCTGCCACTGAAAAACTATGACTTCCAATGCCAGAGTCTTATGAAAAAGAAGAAACTATTTATTCAAAAGTTATACAGGTTTAGAATAATGGTAGAATTCTGCCATTAAATTCCAATTCCTTTAGAAACAAACAAACAAAAACAAAAACCAAAAAACACCCATAAACACACAATCTTACCTCCCCTTGACAAACCAGGCCAGTCAGGGGACCATTTCTCAGGAAAATAACTTGTAGCTTAGCTGGGCAGATTCCCATATGTATTCTGGCTTCTTCTAGTCATCCATGCTCAGCTAGGCTCCTGCTCTTAATCCAAAACCATACGGCTCCTCCTCCTGGTGGACCAGTGGGGGGGTCCTTCTGCATTTTTTCAAACCATGTAGCCAAGATAGCCTTCTCCCTGGCAAGCCACATGGTAAAGAGAGCAACAGATGCCCTGCACTTGGGTTCAAATCCCAGCATGATCTTCCTCTGTTACTCCATTTCCATCTCCTCCCACACTGGGTTACCTCTGCCCTGCCCCATATCTCCTGCCCTTCTTGGCTGCCATTGTTATTCTGGGCAGGCATGGCACTGTGATATAGGAGCCTTGTAGGAGCCACCTCCAGTCTTTCTTGCAGGCATAGTAAACCCCTTACAAATTAGAGTCACACCCATCTCCCTGGCTTTAAACACAGCAGGCACAGCTACTTAACATTACTAAAATACTGGTCAAGTTCTTTAGATATGCAGAGTAACTCTCAATGACCCTGCTCCACTTGTTTCCCTTTCTCCCAAGCCAGGTTAGTGGGGGAACTTCCCCATTTGGTGAGAACTTTAACTTAGCACCCCATTGTAAGGAGAATAATGTGTTTCAACAGGTTCATAAAAATTTGATTGAGACAGTTCTGCAAATATATTACATATTTTTTTGTGTGTTTATAATCATAAGGAGGCATGAATGACAAAGAAAAAACCTTATTGATGCTTCCATTAAAAAAAATTTAGCCCTGACTGGTGTGGCTCAGTGAATTGAGCACCTGCCTGCAAACCAAAAAAGGTTGCTGGTTGGATTTTCAGTCAGGGCACATGCCTGGATTGCAGGCTAGGTCCCTAGTTGGGGTCGTGCAAGAAACATCACATATTGGTGTTTCTCTCCCTCTCTTTCTCCTTCCTTTCCCCTCTCTAAAAATAAATAAATAAAACATTTAAAAAATATTTTAAACCTTGACTCATTGTTATAGCTACAATCTGCTAAAATTCGTAAGGTGAACATTGTTCTCCATATAATTTAATTATTGTTGGAGAATCTACTTACTGTTACTGTATACTAATATTATTTTAATGTTAGGAAAAACTATTTTTAGTGCCTCAATACTACCTAAGAGAGAATGTTGTTCTAATGTCAATAAGGTATTTATCACATCCTAGTAGACAATAGGAAGAACTTAATAAATGTAAACAAAAAAATTAAATTGAACAATGAATGGTTTTAATTTAAGCATTTTTTGCATTAGTACACTTACTAAAAAAAAGTCAAAACAAACAAAACTATCAAATCAAGAGTTATCATTTTTTGCAAGATGACTATTCTGTTGCATTTTTAACAATGACTATAATCTTATGCCAAAAATAAACACATAGCATTTTCCTTTTAGAGGCTGGATTTTTTAATTAAATTTCATCTGAACTGCAAGGTTATATTGCAGTCTCAAAAAGTACCCTTGCAAACAAGTGATTATATCAACTGGAAAATGTTCACAGGTTTGGTGTGGTTTCAAACCACTAAAATTTTTAGCCATAGCTTTGGTGATGATGGTTTTGTTATGTAGTTTTCTTCAACAAATTAAAACATAAAATGTAAGGATATCATTGAAAAAAATCTAACTTGGCTTGAAGATCACTGGTACATATATACAGGGTCCGGCCAAAGTAAGGCCTGCTTGAGTGTGGTTAGCAGGGTAATAATAGGGATGTAATAATGTATAGTCTTAATTTGAACATTTCACTTAAAATATCACATGGTGTACTTGAGTGTGATATTGTTAGGTTAGAGAACTACATACTTAGGATTGTGTAATAAAGAAGGGGTATTATTTGTACTGGTCACTGTATAACAACTTCTGACTCATTTGTAGCACTTAGGGGAAAATTCATTTTTAAAGAAGTTTTCTTGGCTAAAATGAAAGCTGTATTTTTCTCATGTTTTGATAAAACTTAAATGGAGAAAATTCAGTTGATTTTGTGAATAAGTGTATTTTAGGATTTACTACCTGTTTATCTCAAATTATACTTATGATTAATTCTTCATCCCTACCCCTACCTACCCGTCTATTTTTCTTTTTCTGTTTCATAGAAAAAATTATGACATCAGCATCCAAAGGAATTCTCCGCCCATTTTTAATTGTCTGCATTATCCTGGGCTGCTTTATGGCATGTCTTTTCATTTACATCAAGCCCACCAACAGTTGGATCATCAGTCCAATGGAGTCAACCAGCTCAGTGCTGAAAATGAAAAATTTCTTCTCTACCAAAACTGATTATTTTAATGAAACTACTATTCTGATTTGGGTGTGGCCGTTTGGACAGACCTTTGACCTTACCTCCTGCCAAGCAATGTTCAACATCCAAGGATGCCATCTCACAACAGATCGCTCTCTGTACAACAAATCTCACGCAGTTCTGATCCACCACCGAGACATCAGTTGGGATCTGACTAATTTACCTCAGCAGGGTAGGCCACCCTTCCAGAAATGGATTTGGATGAATTTGGAATCACCAACACACACCCCCCAAAAGAGTGGCATTGAGCACCTGTTCAATCTCACGCTGACTTACCGCCGAGATTCAGATATCCAAGTGCCTTATGGCTTCTTGACGGTGAGCACAAACCCCTTTGTGTTTGAAGTGCCAAGCAAAGAGAAGTTAGTGTGCTGGGTTGTAAGTAACTGGAACCCTGAGCATGCCAGGGTCAAGTATTACAATGAGCTAAGCAAAAGCATTGAAATCCATACTTATGGGCAAGCATTTGGAGAGTATGTGAATGATAAAAATTTGATTCCTACCATATCTACCTGTAAATTTTACCTGTCCTTTGAAAACTCAATTCACAAAGATTACATAACAGAAAAGCTCTACAATGCTCTCCTGGCTGGCTCTGTACCTGTTGTTCTGGGGCCACCTAGGGAAAACTATGAAAATTATATTCCAGCAGATTCATTCATTCATGTGGACGATTTTAACTCTCCCAGTGAGCTAGCGAAGTATCTGAAGGAAGTTGACAAAAATAATAAGTTATACCTTAGTTACTTTAACTGGAGGAAAGATTTCACGGTAAATCTTCCACGATTTTGGGAATCCCATGCATGCTTGGCTTGTGATCATGTGAAAAGGCATCAGGAATATAAGTCTGTTGGTAATTTAGAAAAATGGTTTTGGAATTAGAGTTTTCCAACATTTGCACACCTGGCAAATTATTTTGATGAAATATCATTCAAGTTCTGAGAATGAAAAGAGGACAACATTCTACTTTTCTGTCACAATTTATTTTGATCACTCTCTTGGGTAACATATATTTTGATGAAGATTTTTAAGAGATCAGCATTAGTAATCAACTCCATTTGGTCTTAAATTATCCTATATATACCTAATTATTTGCACTGAAAAATAATTTATTCTTCGTTATCATTTTTAGACATTTTACACATTTTTGTAATTGTCCTTAATGTAAGTTTGTGATACAATTACTGTTTGTACATTGATCATCTGTTTCAGCTATTTGAGAAATGAGGATATACATCTTAAAATATGAAACATTTTCACTAAATATTGTCATCTCTAGTTCCAAGTTTGCATAATGTAACAAATGAAAATGATCATAATTGAATTCTAACCTCTTTGACTTGGACATTGAGCAAAGTGTATAACTGTCTCTATTTGACCTATTTTTACCTGTTTACCATGTTTGTAAAGGCAGCAGTAGTCATGTAAATAAGAAAGATAGTGGAGCAGAACTGTTCTATTCAGGAAGCTACTGGATTTACCTTTTTTTTTTTTTTCATTAAGCTGACTTGCAAGTGTAGCCATTTTTTTCCTATGATCTTAAGTTAAATTATTAAAGTATTTTAAATATCCAATTTGTTGGAATTTTAGTACCTAGGATATAATCCTAATCACACTTAAGAAAATAAAAAACACTTCTCTTTTTGATCCCAGTAACATTTATTATAATAAAAATAATTTCTCATATAACAAAATAATATGTATACATTAAATCACATTTTAAATGGCACATGGATGTACAATTTTTAATCACATATCAATTTAAAATATCTTCTCTAACCCTAATTGTTAAAAGTTTTATTTTGTCATATAGACAAATAAATAGACATAGCATTTGAAAAAGTTTGTCCTTTTATTTAAAAGAACCTAAATAAAGTTATCATCAAGAAGTTAAATATAAGATGTAAAACATAATAAAATGAGGACTTTATAAGCTCTCAATGCATATGTGTTGAATGAATAAATGAATGACATTGAACATCAGGGAAAAAAATTTTATTTCAATGAAGTGACAGTTCTAGTCTATAGGTACTCACGGGAGATGGTGTTTTATATTCCACTTTAGTAATTATTCATATTGTAACACATTTGACTGTAGCCCTCAGGGCTTTACAGAACCAAAATGTTTGTCATTATATTGTTTTTTTTTTTTTTTGAGAATTCACTCATGAACTTAGTTGCTGAACTGAATTTCTCCTCCCTAAGGTTAAGAGCTGTATATGAGCAAAGAACAGCAGGTGAGAAATGATGGGGTGCTAAGGATTCTTCAAGAAAAGAGTTTCCCAAAAGAACCTGTAATGACTTTACTCCATTCAGGGCAAAATCTCTCGAAATAATTAGAATGTTCTGATAAGATCTATTTGGGTCTATTTGTGACTTATTCTAATAGCCCTAGTACATGTCAACATCAGTAGAACTCAAATCCACAATCTTCTACATCAAATAAAAGAGGCAGATTTCAAATCAGTAAGAAGAAAGTACCAACTGTTTCTAACAGGATTGTCATGTGAAGGAATGAGCTCTCTAGAGCCCTAGAAGATTTTGAGCAGTGGAAGATTCCTGTATAGGGTGGAGGATGGTTTTGATATTTAAAATCATTTCTTACCCATGATTGAATAAGCATGCTGTGTCAGGCAAAGCCTTAAGCAGAGACAAAGATGAACAAGGAGATATCGCTGCCTTGATGTAGCTTACAATTAAGTAAGAGAGATACAGAAAAGCTTCCTTAGAATCTATGTTTATGCATATCATACTCTCAGTGGAGTTTATATGAATCACTGTTGATTTAATGAAAATAAGAAACCAAATTTCCCCAACTGTTTCTGAACTGCAAACTTTGTTTACTCATTTAACCCAATGTAGCTTCCCTCCATGTTATCTTTTCTAACCACACTGACTCAAGAAATAGTACGTCTCTGTGGATACCCTCTTAAATAAAGGTCTCCTCCCAAATTTATTTTGTCATGTTAAAACAGTCACATTCATTTATTTACATTTACTTTATCTTTTCGACCTATAAAAAGTATAGAAACAGAAAGAGAATTTACTACAAGTTTAAAAAGTTCCTGTTTTCTTCAAAAGCAGACAAGCCACAACGACCCACCTTTGCTGTGGTGGATGCTCATGAGTTCAATGACCTGAGAAACTTGAGCACATTGCCTCCATTGTTAACTACAAATTTGGACTCATTCTTAGGCTGTGATTATAATCACATGCTGATCATATGACCAAAGCCATGGCAATAATACTAGGTGATTAAATAAATGGCACATCTGTATATTGAAAACTCATTACCAAATCCAAGAATAAGTTTTCTGAATTTAAGGTGCCAAAATAAATGAGTCAACTGGACCCTTCAGTTCTGGATCCAATAATCTGTAAATTTTAGGACTGGAAGGGATTATATCAATGTTTACAAACCAATCTCTTTATTCTACTTATGAGTTAACTAGATCCAGAGATACTTACTTAAGACGTGTGCAATTACACACAAAAACACCCGAACATCCCACGGCTAGTGACTCATAGCCAAGATTAGAATGTAAAGGCCTGTATTTCTTAATCCTGATGTTCTTTTTCACAGTATTTTCACTTTATCATAGAAGTATGTCTCAATTCCTGAAAATGTGAATTCCTAGTTGGTTATTAGGGTCTTTTGAGTGATACATGCTACATGGAAGCACATTGACTTTTGAAAAAAGTATACAGTTAGTAAAACACTGAACTTTTTAGCATTCTCTCTGGTTTAAATATTTTAAGAGTTGAGCTTTAGCAGAAGGAAATGGGCTTTCACTACATTTTAAGTAAAATGAAACCCTTAAGATGGTGTGTGGTTCTCAGCCACTCTTTTAATAAATCCTGTAGATTGCAAAATTCTGTTTAATGATTTCTCACAATGAATGATGTTGATTTGACAAAACTGGCTTGCTGCTGATGGTTATAAAAACAATTATACCAGGGGATAAATTGTGGATATGAAAAGGGAATGGACCATTTAAAAATTTTTATTTCAAAAAATCAAAAATCTATTACCTTCAATGTTCTGATAATTTCAATATTAATGATTGTAGGTCTTACTAGTAAGAACATAGAACTGTTAATTATTATAGGCCTTATTAATAAGAATATACACTGAGTTCTCTATATCTTGCAGTATTATGCCCTAAAAAAGACATGACAATCACATTTTATGACAGCCATAACTTTGAAAATATAAAGTATAAACTGGTAAAAACTAATATCAGATTGAAATTTTTATATTTACTGCATAAATCCTGATGATCCTAGAATGTCCAGTAATGTTTTCTGTTGTATGGGCTTACACTTCAGCTCAGAGCACTGAAGTGTAAAGTAACAGAATATTTAGGAATTATTTGCTGAGCCTTTAAAGTCTTGCCTCCACTTAAGGGTTAAATATGAAAAGAATAAAAAACAGTACTATTGAAATATTTTGCTTGTCTGTTTTCAAACTAGAGTCCACGAGTCTTAAGGTAATCACCTAGAAAATGTCTTTGTATGAATTAATATTACCAAACAAGGTTTAGATCCTTACGTTATGACTCTGTACTTAAATATGTCTTTGAATTCCCTTGAACACTGATCTCACTTAGGGGAACTTCTTAACAAACTAATTATAATCAAGCTGTTAAATATAACAAACTTCAGGATCTAAAAGATAAGCTCAGTGCTTAACATAGAGGAAAACCTTGACAAATATTGTCAAATGAATTTTAAAAATTGCATTCATTTTTTGTGCATTCATTCATGCACAATATTTTTTAAAGTGTGATAACAGTTCCACTTATTGTACCAGCTAGAGATGATATTTTACATTTTTTCATTGATCAGTTTGCTTCCTGGACCCAAAGGAAGGCATTTTATGTCCTTCCAGTCTTACTGCAATCTAAATCCCCCAAAGAAGTAACATTTCAAGAAAGACTATAAATGATTTGGTACATGTAAACACTTTCAAATGTAACATACCAGCTGTTTCAAATAGGAAAGACAATTAGTATTTAAGGCGCACATAAAATGCAGGCACTGTGAAGGGCACATATTTATTACCCAACTATGCACGGAGAGAAAATAATTTCTTTTCTCCCTAAATGCACTCTTTTGTATTGCAAACATTGGTCAATTACGCTGATTTTTTTCTTGATGTGTCTTATCTAGAGATTTTGTAGCATTTTGCAAATAGGTAAGCTCCACTACTACCCAAAGTGCTCTCCCTCTCAGTAATTCATATTGAATGCATCCATATTCATAAGCATTAGGTAGAACAGTTAACAGAACATAAATGATAGCCTGATATCCAGATGTATGAATAATAACAGGTGGGGTTATTGGTTAAAAATGTAATTTTGAGAAAGACACTGAACCTCTCCAGACTTTCTTGCTCTTAAGGTTCCTTCCAGCACTACCTCTCTCATCTAAAATCTAAACTAATACATGCATGTATTTGCAAGTGAAATTCCAATGACCATCTCAATTTTTAGAGGTAATGCCCCAACAGATTTTCCTCTTATTTCTCTGAATAGAGATTTAAAGTGTAAAACTGATTATTTAAACCTAGATGTGGAAAGAACCACCTGGTTCCTAGGACACCTGACCAAGAATCACCAGAGGTGTTTATGAACAACACTGATTGCTGGGCCCTGCTTGTGCAATTGGAATCTTGTCAAACAAGTCCAACAAACATGGTTTTAATGCATTTCTTTAGTTTTCCTGTTCCATGGTATAGTTTGTGAACCACTGGCAGCCAGCAGTTCTCAAACACACATGTGTCTTTGGGACTTCCCTTATTAGCTGCACAAGAATGATTTGAAAGAATATTAATAATACATAGCTTCTCATTCTCTGGGTCTGAGATTGGAGCTGGAATCTGTATTTTAAAAATCTCCCCAAATAGTTCTAATCTGCTGTTGGAGTTGAGGTATGCATTTTAGCCACCAGTTAAATGGAAAGCATCCTATTGCTCAATTGATATGAGCTATGGCTTGTCTTTAGTTTATGTAGAATCTTTCTGAATATGTTACTAAAGTATTTCTCTACTTCAAGAGCCTAGATATTCTCTATGCCTAATTTTGTGCACAAGCATGGTACTGACTAATCTCTTGATGCGAGTCAGGTTATTTATAGTCTCTACATCTTCTAAATTTAAATGGTGTGTATATATAGCAGTACAGCTCAAGCTTGGATGCACATCTGAAATCACCTGGAGATGATTTAAAACTGTTGATGCCATACCCCACCTCTAGAAATATGATCCAACCAGTTTGAGATAGGGCCCAGAGAACAGTTGTAAAGGCTCCACAGATAATACTAATGTGAGGCCACCCCTAGCAATCACCAGTCTGCATAAAAGACTTGAGCAATGCTTGGCCTGGAAAAATTATTAGGAATAGAAATGGTTTTATACCTTGAAAGAATATCTCTCATTGTCTTTTTAGGCTCTGACTTCATGTTTGTATTTTATAATATGAAAGACTGGGCTGTTCACTTACTAGAATCCTTTACAACCATAAATTTTTATGCTCCTGTGATCTGCTTATCCTCTGTGTGTTTAAGAGACCTCTTTCCCATGTCCCAAACTCCTTGTTTGATGGGTTGAAAAGTAATTTGGGATATAACAACAAGATATAGCACCTGGATCTGATGACCACAGATTTAGAATTAAATCCTAGCTCTGCCACTCACTCACTGTTTGTAAGTTGCTTGACTTCTCTCAGCCTCAGATTTTGCATCTGTAGAGGTAGCATCTTCCTGACTTTTTTTTTTTTTTTTTTTTTTGGTAAGGACAAATGAAATGATATTTAAGTGACTATATAATGTGTTTAATTTATATCATTTATTATAATAAATATCACTGTAAGGAGTCCAAATTTACTTCTACAATTTCAGTTCTAAAACCCTGAAAATGTTAAGCAGATAGTTTATAAGAATCATTTCCAATTTAAATAACCCAAAGGAATAATCTTTAGGAGAAGGGAAATAAGTAAATATAGTGTGGAAGCATGCATTTATATCTTTTTAAATTGCTAAGCAATGGAAAGGGTTTGGGAGCTGGCAGTGAGTACTGGTGCATAGGCATTACTAAACATATACACCTTTTCTAAAATAATCAGAATCCAAACAGGCCTAATTTTTCTCTCACTGTTATGAGCAATCCGTAAATTAACAGTCAATTTAATGTATTGTCAGTTGTGTAGCTCAAATCACAGAATGCAATAGCAGGAAGATTCTCAGAGGTCATTTTCTGGTAAGGAAATTGATCTAGAAATATTCAACAACTTGACCTTGACTTAATCCATCATTTCAACTGGTCCACTAGCTTAGCCCCAAAGCCACTTAACGATATAAGTTAGAAAACATAATCAAATCTCCATCTACTAATATTTTCCTAAATTAAAAAAAATGCTAAAAGTTACTTTTTAAATGATAGTGTATAAATTCAATAAACAGGAGTACATTTATTTAGTGGTGCAGCAATAAAAAAACTCTTAGCCAGACTGTGATTAAGTCTACCCTACTTGTTAATTGCATAATAAATAGAATTTTGACATGAATAAGCTCAACTATTCATGTGTACAAGTTCTAAATTGTACTGTAATAAAACTTACAAAGCAAACTTAAATTTTTTAAAACATTTGTGCAGAAAAATTAATAGTCAACATAGCAATTTTTCATTAGTTCCTATTTGTCTTGCTTTAAGGAAGTTAGGAATGCTTATTTCAGATACAACATTAGAAAACTTCAAACATTGAGGTTTTTTTAGTTCTCTGGCAAGCAAATTGTTAAATTAGTTGTGTGTGTGTGTGTATGTGTGTGTATACATATGTATATGTATACATATAAACATATACATATGTATATGTTTATATATATACATATAAAAATTAGAGCTTCCTGGAAAGCAAATATAAGATTTATCTGAAAAATTTTAAGAGTGACTTTTGCAAAGAGGTATGTTAACTACAGTGACTCTTTATACACATGGCTGCATTCCATTTTGAATAGTAAGGGTGTAGGAGATAGAAGAGCAGGCTTGGCAGAAATGGTACACAGTCTAAATTAGCAGCTCAGTACTACTCATTATGCAAGAACTATATGCCAGCAATCAAAGTGCATAGCCAGATCTTAGCTTGGCCTCATTATCCACCTTCAGTCCCTTAGATGAGACAATCTTGAAGATGCCATCCTCATCTCAGGTGAGATAACCAAAAGAAAAGCTCACTCTCATATAGGGCAGAATATGTGTCTCTAGAGACTGTAATTAGAGCAGGCCTTTCACATACTGATTTTCTTCTTTAAGAGCCTTGAACAAACTGAGCATGTCTGGTTGTATGTAAAACTGGGACCAGTTCACACTTTTAGAACACAGGTGACCTCTCTCAAGTATTTTATATATTTCTTTACAATAGTAAATCGAAGGACAAAGACTGCCATCCTTGAAACCAGGAGTGTATTTACAAAGAGAAGCTTTCAGCTTATCAATGTTTTACATTCAAATCAGTAAGAGCTCTCACCCTATAGACTGACAGGCTCCGTGGCATTGGAAATGGAGACAGAAAAAAAGCAATGAAAAATAGTAGTACCTTTTTTACTCTTCACTAGAAATTTTAATCTCTAGAGCTATCACCACAATGGCAACCTTCAAAAACATTATTTTTATTCATGTGGGGTTTTTTTCTTCCTTTCTCATTTTATTTTTAAAGGTTTGGTCGGTAGGAGTCAGGGTTAGTGAAGTAATTATGACAATGTAAAAAAAACATTTTCATATTATATATAAGACAAAAGAAAGAAGGAATGCTTGCTAAAGGAAATGCAGTTGGTCAAAACTATTCTGAATAAATTAATGAGCTTAATCATCGTCACTGGAATAATTATGGTTTATTCTGAAACTGCACAACACAAACATGTCATAGAGGTTTGTAAGGGCCAAAGAAAAGAGCTGACAAGTCTAAAGGCAGATTCAAGTACACAAACTGCAGAAAGCAGAAAAGTGCTGAGGAGAAACAAGAAAGGGAGCAGTAAACTAAGGATCAGAACCCAAGTTCTAGTTTGCACAATCTCTTGTATAATTCTCCAGCATTTCTGAGCCACAAGTTTCTGTCAATGGAATGTGGTGGACTTCACAGTAAGAATTACCCGAGAAACTCTTCATAAATTTTAATTGCTTGGTTAGACATTCTGTTTTAATTATCCTGGCACAGGGCATGCCTGCCAGATATTCTTCTAGAATGTTTTTTTTTTCTTTTCTCCTTCTCTCTAACTTGTGGCTATGTCACTGTTCTGCGAGCCATAGAGAGGAAGAAAAGAAGTTACCACTCAATTCCTTCAGGAGCTCTAATTAAAGGGTTGCTAAAGAAGAAAGCTGCAATGGAGTTTTGCAAATGAAGAGTGGGAACTTTACATGCTTCCTCTTATTTCATTTCCTCAAGAATATAAGGTATATGCCTATACCTTTTTCTATGTAGTTTATAACTTTGAATAAGATGATGTAGACAATTGAGGAAGGTCAAAACTATCATGGTGAAACAAAATGAACAAAATGTGCCAATTCTAGCCAATATCGTGAACTGTAAGGTTCAGAAATCCATAAACTATTTGGATGGTAATTGTATGTTTTACTAATGTCACGTGATTTTGCACTATTGTATTGTCATATTTAAGCAGACCCTAAAACCTAAATGCCAAATGTACAGTTTAAAGGTTCATGTTATTTCTGATAAGGATTTAATTGCATTGTGCTAATAGTTGTTTAATGCTATTAACTTTCTGTATGTGTTATTATTGTGATGCAGACCTATAAGGTTATTGTAAGCACACTGATTGATCATCTGGATTTTTATAGATAAAATCACACATTGATCAGAAATCACTTTTCTACTTATTTTTTTGTAGAGTATTTTTCCACACTTGAAAAAACATGATTATTTTATATCAAACATCAGCTTTTCTTTAAAATTTTATTTTAGTAGCCAATGCATGTTTGAAATAAAATGTGTTAGAAATTAATGATATTAAGGTTGTGTTATATTAGGGAAAAAATGCATGCTGTTGGTGAATCGTGCAACTCTGGGGGAATTTACACTGCCAATTCACACGCAGGCACGTCTCAATCCATGTGCATGATTCACGTCCTTTCAAAAGTCATTTTTAAACTTTGATAAAGTGAAAATGTTATTCTTAGTGCTGATGAGCCAACAGACAAAGCTGCTTTGTCTTTTTTCTAATACTGCAGCATATTGAGGTAAAGTTGCCACCCCCACCCCCTCAATTTTCTTCTTGCAGTTGCTTGTTGGCAATAAAATACAACAAATAAAATTATTTGTTGTCAAAGGGTACAATTTACTGCATAACAACTTACTATTATAAAGCATGAAGATGTGGGGAAAAATCATCTGAATAGTTCCATACTATAACACAATATTCTGGCAGCTTTTTCTACAGTCAAAAATGATATGTCTTGTTTTTTTTTTTACACTGCCAAAATCAATACTACTGCCAGAGTGGGGGCAGCTGGAGGCCAGGTCTGCACAACATTAAATTGGGTAGTAACATAGTGCATCCACACAGTGTGGACAGCCAATCAGTGTAACAGGTAGAGGAGAAAGGGAAAGGGAATCCCAATCTTTTTTCTCAGTCACTTGGGTAATTAAGAAAAAATATGATTACATAGAAAATATGAATTTTGGCTGCAGAGACCAAGCCTCTACATGCTGATAATTTGCAGTAGTCTTTAGGAACAGAAATTATTCAGTGAAGTTTTGTTTCTGTGTTTGTTTTGTGTTCTTTTTCAGAAAGTATACTTGTGCTTTTGAAAGGGCTCAATTCCAAACAGATAATATTGTGGACCAATGACCACCACCCCGATGAAATAAGTCATTCGTCATACTGTGGTAAGGCTAGGACATAGCACTTGGTGACTTCAAACACCAATGTAAACATTTACACTTTTAGAAGGTAATATCATTGCTATGTTATTAAAACAGCAGGGATCCTATTTATATGTTTATTTATTTACAGAAGTTTGCTTCATTCAAGTTCAATTTTAAAAGCTCAGTGAAGTTAACGTAATGGTACGAAAAGTTGTCTCTAACTGCTACCCCAAGTGAAAAATCATGAAACAGAGCCTTGCTACACCCTGGAGTAAAGCAGAGTCCAGATAATGAGCATTCAGTCCAACTTTACCCACCAGGATGTTGATGTGTCTGACATTCGATGAGTACTGATCTGGGCTCTTAGTTTGCTATTATATTGTTGTACCTCCATAGATTCAACCTGTAAATAACATAAAACATTATGGCAGCTAAGAAAATATTTTAACAAACCATGAAAGGCAAAATATCATAGGGAATCTGTAAATTCAGCTATTTGGGAAACTTGTGTTTTCCACAAATTATACTTTATAGAGTTATTTGAAATTTCTTTCCCATAAAAATACCATCACAATGTAGATTCCTGTCCATTGATGTCTTTCTGGATTTATAAATATATGATATAATTGTTATAGTTATAAATTTGTGAAATTGTTCAACAAGTAATAGTACTTCAGCAATCTGTGCTAAGATCCCAAGGCAGAAATAAATGTGTAAAGGACTTGAGCCTATCTGTGTAAGAAGAAATCTCTTCAATCATATTCCTATATTTAGTGTAAGCACTTCACTGATTTACCACTCAAGTAATTCCTTGCAAGTGTAAATAATGATGTTCTATTTGGGCTTAATGAATTCCTGTACTGTGAATATTTAAAATAAAAGAATTCAATTTCAATGTGCAAAATGGTTGGTGTTGGTTATTTATAATGCTTATATTTAAAATCATTCACTCGAGAAGATCCATTTTCAGTAACACACAAATCTAGATTTCCTATTTGTAATGAATTAAAATGTAAAACCCAAATACATAGATTATACATTTAGTACAAACACCAAGTAAAAAATGACAGTGTACATATGTAAACTGTTCTACACTAGTTTTCTTCCTTAATCTTGCATTATTGTAATGGGCTTGGAGATGCTTAGATCTATCAATGATTTCAATTTGTGTGTGGTGGGGTGGGTAGGAGAAGCTATCCGACTGCCTTCATTCAGACTTTACCCCAGCTTGGAAGATGCCTCTTCATGTGTCCTGAATTTATACTACACTTCATACTCTCCAGATTGTTTTTATGCAGGGATATGCACAACAATTACCTAGAGACTGAGATCCCAAGTGTATGTATCTATTATGGATTTCTCTCTACATCTATAAGCCTGGAATTTCCAAGTTGCCTACTGTCATCTAACATCCTGTAGACTCCTTGCCTTGGATAGCTCACTGCAAAGGGATTTCACACCTAGTTCTTTTCTAGTTTTATATTAACTTAAAGGTATTGTTACAAATTATGTTGCCCGAAAGCTTAGAAATCATTCTAGATTCTTTCTGTTCCTTTCCCACACATCCACATGCCCATGAAATGTCTCATAAATATGTCCTTTTCCTCCCAATCTACTCTCATTGCTGCATATAGTCAATAGGACCTCCAACATTTTTTACCTGGACTATAAAGCAATGGCTTTTCAAAGGTTATTTACTCAATTGGTATTGTCATATATATTTCTTTAAGTTTGGCTTCTACCAGTATTTCTTTTTTTTAATATATTTTATTGATTATGCTATTACAGTTGTCCCATTTCTCCCCCATCATTCCCCTCCACCCTACACACCCTCTCCCACCCACATTCCCCCCTTTAGTTCATGTCCATGTGTCATAAGTTCTTTAGCTTCTACATTCCCCATACTATTCTTGCCCTCCCCCTATCTATTTTCTACCCACTATCTATGCTACTCATTCTCTGTACCTTTTCCCCCCTCTCTCCTCCTCCCACACCCCTGTTGCTAACCCTCCATATGATCTCCATTTTGCCCCTCTCTCATAATGCTATGTCACATTCGCTCTTCTGTGGTAGCCCCCACACCTATCCAGTTCTCAGGCAGTTTCTTTGCCCAGTGAACTTTCAGCCCTTTTAAGACTATGCTCAAGGGTCACATCCACTACAATACAAACTATATTCTGTGTGTCAAATAGTTTTCCGAGGGTTCAAAGGGTAAGGTAACTGGTAAGGCAATTGATATTTCCATGGAAGTGAGTTCTGAAATAGTCCCTGAAGAAAGAATGCAATTAAACATGAGAGCATGTATGGATAGACCTTCCAATGGGGATATGGACAAAGTCATAGAGGCAGAATCCATTGAATTAACCTGGATAATTTCAGTGGTATGATCACGAAGAATAATGTTAAGGCATTAGGGTGTTCAAAATGAAAAAATTAGAACGTGGAGAGCTTGACACTCAAACTGATAAATGTAGACTAGGCTGATTGATTTGAAACAATTTATACTGCAGCATGATGTAAAGTCATTGAAAATTTGTAAGCAGATATAGAGTGTGAAAAAGCCACAAAATAGCTTCGTAAAACTAATTTATTAAAAATGGAAACTAGCATCATACATCTTATCCATCCCCATGTTCAATTCCAACGTGTTTTTAATAAGTAGTATTTTCTTTAGCTGGAGAGAGGCACTGCCGTTTGGAGGCTCAATGTGTTGGTTCTGGATGAAGACTGCTCACGTCCAACTTTTGGCATTCTCACCACTGACTATGTGGCCTTGGGAAGGTTATTTCAATTCATTTTCCTCCCTTAGAAGGCAGGAATGATAACAACATCTTATTTATGGCATTCTGAAGATTAAATGAGTTAATACACCTAAAAGATTTGTAGTGGTACCTGACACAGCACTGAGTAACTCTTAGCTATTATTTTAAAAGCAACACATTTTCCTAAACCTCTTTTCCTCAGTTCCTCCAGTCTCTATTAAACCATCTTATCCAAAAAAAATATATTGCTTTTGTTAAAACTTTAGATCTCCAAATTACTCCTCTGTTGTTGAATAGTCAGAGAAAGTTCTTTTTACCACAGAGAAGAGTTTTAGAACATGACTGGGTGTATATACTAGAGACAGGAAGAACACTGGATTTTTGATATTTTACTGTCAAAACTCAGAGGCTCTGAAACAGAAAATGCCATATAGACCAGGCTCTGTTTTGGGAATTACCGTGCCTACAGTCAACGGGCGTCATGTTAACTCAGATTGTACCACATGACAAGCAGTCTGACAAACTTCCTGGAGCATCGAAATGGTTTGGAGAAAATGGAAAACTTCCGTTCAGTTCTGTCTTCTTTGTCTTCTCTCCTTCCACTGTATTCTTAAAAAGAACTTGAAAACTTCAGGATACCTCTAACTTTATGTTGTCATAAAACTCAATTCCCAAAAGCTAGCAAGGACATGAATCCCTATGATACACAGTTAATGTATAAAAGAGCAAATAGATTATTCTTGAAGGCTTAACATCCCTCTGGGATTGCAAGATTGAACCATAATATGAAATATTTAGCACAAAAGTTAACAGCAGACCTAAAACTTGAGATTTTAATTATGCAAACTATAATTACCTCAGTAAAAACATTGTTTTTAGAGATTATGAACTTAGAAGCTCAAGAAAACATTTGCATGACCATTAGGCCATTCATTAAGTATGTTGACATATGTTATTTATTTTAGTTAATAACCATGTTTGCAAATGATTTCTCTGCCTCTGAATACTGCATCAAATGGGCCCCTTAAATTTATGGTCCAAATTAGGCTAGTATTAAACACTCATGCTTTGTGACGCTCACTGAATAAAAATTGGGTCAGTGGTCAAAAACACTTGAAAAGTGCTTTGCAAAATATTCCTTTTCAGAGGTTCATGCTACACTTTCATATATTAAAGTCCTTAAGACATTCTTCAATAAAGAAGTGTGTTTACTTTTATTTAACCTAGCATTTCTCAAATACATTTTATTGTAGAAACTCTATGTTCCTGAAATGCTAATTTGCATCCTATAAAAATAGTTGTCCAAGTAACACTCTGAAAAATGCTACTCAAAGGCCAGTTGTTTTTTGCTCTGATGCAACCAGAGCAGTCCTTGATGCCTGCTTTTGGCTGGACCGGACCCAACAAATCAGAATGGCTCTGTATTCACATCTTGGAAATCAAAAGTCCTCTCTAGAAGAAGTTTCCATTAGTTCTATTAGGTATTTGTCAAAACAACTGAGTACATTCAATTCTCTCATTACACTACCTAATAAAATTATCCCTGGTGCATTTTATGAAATGACCAACAAAATTAAAAGCTCATCTTCTATCTTGGAATTTGTGGATGTTAAAAGAGTATACTAACCTTGAAATCAGTACAAAGCACACACTGACAATGAGTTCTACTAAGCAAAGTCCTTGATCCTGTTTCCCACTTCCCACTTTAAGTACCTCCAGGCTCAAATGTCTTCCAGATATGGTCTTCTTAAGTACAGTGAGAAAGGGCAAACTGGGAGAAGCTGAGACCCAAAATTAGTGCTGCCAACTGAAGTAGGGTAGGTACTACGAGGTAAACCCAAGTTTTAGATGATAAAGGTAAGCTTATTCCAGTAAGTATAGCATTATATGATATTCATGGATTAGGGCAACAGACAACAAATGATTAGGACAATAGTAAGTGATTAGAACAGGGCATAGAGAGCAACTACGTGTGTATATGTGAAACAAAGTACCCAAGTATAGCGTAGAAGGCTAGAGGAAGAGAGCCCAGGTAGGCTCCTGAAAGGCAGACTTGGGTTCTTTGGAGACCAGGGCTTATATGACATCGGGGGCTCAGAAAGAGACAGACCAATGAAAGACTCAAAGGCTCAGTAAGCAGAATGGAAACCAAAGGTGAGACCACCTTAGACTGCCTTAGAATCTCTAATAGAAATCAGCTCATTTTCAGACCAAAAAAAAAATGGAAGCAAAATGTCACCTAACAAGTCATCCATGTATGAGACATAATGCTGTCCAAGAAATCATATGTTCAAAGAAATAGAAACTTAGGAAGGGTGTAATTTACTTAATTCATTGGTGATAAATTTATAATGAATTGAAATGAATGCAGTTTCTTTCCATTGCAGAATTATTGTGTGAAAGACAATCACTTCCCCCTCTCACAGAACAGTGATTTATTCATTCAACTAACAGTTACTTAGTGCCTACTAGATGCAGGAAACTGTCCTTTGATTTCAGAAGATTATAGATAAGTAAGATGCAAATTCTGTCTTCATATCTTTCATGATTATCCCAAGATAGAGAACCCCTGCGGTCAGGGGAGAAATCACAGCAGCCGGAGGGAGAATTGCCCAGAGAAGACAAAGGAAGGACATGGAACTGAGCAGCACAGGTATTAGGAAGTGAAGGGAAAGACTGCCAGGAAAAAGGGACATAATGACTTCAGCAGACAGAAGGGGAAGTATAGAGAAGAGATAAAGAATTCTGTCTAATTGTACCCTTAAAAAATTAAAATAAATGGTGTGGAGATTGACTAATGGTGCAGGGAGCAGGGTGGGCAGAGGAAGAGCAAAGGGGGGAATTGGGACCACTGTAGCAGCATAAACAATAATAAAAAATAAAAATAAATAAATAAACATTGATGTCCCTCATGAATATGTAATAGAAAATTTCTATAGGAACATGTCCAGTATCTAGTAAATCCAGCATATATAGCTAATAAAAGTAATATTGAAATATTGTTTTGTACCTCTCACCAGTTTTGAAAATAAAAATATCAAATGAATGCTGACAAAATTGTGGTACAAGTACATTTACATATTGTTGTATTCCTAAACTTTATACCCATTATGATAAATAATATAAAATATATCAGTTGCCATAAATAGTTTAATATTTATTTACTCAATTAACATTTTATCATATGTTCTAAGAAAATAATTTAACAATTGGGAGACAGCTATCTGGACCAAAATGTTTTTTTGTTTTCTTCATTATGTGTAACAAAAAATGTAAACAATTCAAATACCAAACAGCATGTAAGAGTTTTATAACTCACATCACTAATACATTATAAAAGTCCTTATAAGTTAAAAAATAAAAAGTAAATGACTGAACAAGGGCAAACACGGATGTCAATATTAGGTATGCAATAATTGCAACAATTTTCAAATGCATATTCATTAATAAGAGAAACAATGAAATCTGGAATTAATACATGAAAGAAAAAAATACAGAGGAATGGAGTGTGGGGCTGGGTGGAGGTGGGCAAAGGTGATCCTGCCCACAACCCAGGCCTGTGCCCTGACTGGGGAGCAAATGGGCAGCCCTTTGGTTTGCAGGCTGGCGCTCTGTCCACTGAGCCACACCGGCCAGGGCAATAATGGTGATTTAAAATTTGTTAATGCTTCTGCTACATTTGTTTTAATAGGAAAAAAAAGAGTATTTCACTTGATCTGTTTCTTACAATGTAGACTTTCTTAAAAATTATTCATTTTTAAAATAGTTCTCTATTAGTGATAACTAATATACACAAATTCATCTACATAGTATTTTCTTCTAATTTCATCAGGGACCTGAAGTACAGACTTCAGTCATAGAACAGTGTAAAGCTCTGATGTAGGAAATAATCTCATGAACATGACATTTATCAGCTGAGCTCAGTGGCCATGAATATGAATGCAGCAGAGACCGTGACTGAGAAAGTTGCTGCTGCTGCTGCTGCTGCTGCTGCTGCTGCAATGGTTGTATTCTTCACTGTGCATAAAATAAAATTAAATTAAAATGAAATAAAATAAAATAAAGCTATTGGAAAAAAGTAGCAAAAGTAATAATATTCGGTAATGAAAATCTTTGCATAGTTAGGCCCCGGCCACGTAGCTCAGTTGGTTAGAGCATTGTACCAATACACCAAGGTTGCCAGTTTGATCTCCAGTCAGGGTACATACAAGAAACAACCATTGAACGCACGACTAAGTGCATTCATTCTCTCTTTCTTATCAATAAAAACAACTGAAAAATAATTTTAAAAAACTTTAAAAAATCTTTGCACAGTTAAATATCACAGAAATTTACATCCAGGATCTTAGTCAGTTGATCCTGCTTAGAGATACAGATATTTGAATATATTTGCTTTCAACAGAATGTCGTTTGATTAAAAGTGAAAATAGGTTTCAAGAAGCTGCATCTTTTTTTTATTTCTCTCTCAAAGTCTGTCTTCTTTCTGTTTTTCTTGAGATAAGAGAAATATCTTCACAGCTTCTTCACTCACTCACAGAAGCTCCACAAAATAACTTTGTGCTTCTGGAAACCACTAGACCATTCACTACCTCTGCATATTGCTAAAATTTTCTCTTTAACTACATAAATGCTGGTTTCTGTATGCTTCAAACATGTTTATACACTAGAAAAAATTAGGAGCCAACTTCACTTATCCATTTTATATTGACATAATTTCCTCATCAATCTCCTGTAAACTAATTTGCATGCAAAAAGACATTCAAATCACTTAAGCTATTCTAGTAGGTTATTCATCTCAACAGGCAACAACCATAATGCATTATAAGTTCACGAATTCTTTTCTTGAGTTCATGCAAGTTTCTTAAATCTCCTCACCTGTAAATTTAGAAATGCTTATCCCTTACTTAATATGATTGCTATGAAAACTAAATAAGAACATATTTATAGTATTTAGCATAGTAAAATATTTATTATCATTACCATTAACTTCTGCAGATGAAAGATGGATTTCTAGGTAAACAAAGTGTATCAGAGCTAACTAGCTCTTTTAAACACTACCATACTGGATGTAGATTGTTTTTATATTACATCGTGAAATTGCAGTTTTGGTTATCAACATTAGTAAATGTGCTTTTGTTGGAAACCTGAAGTTAAACAAACACAGTTGGTTCCAGTATTTGGAGGAAGTTGACTTTTGAGGGGAATCTATAGATTGTAAACTAATATTAATGTTTATTCTTATTTACTAATGTGTAAAATTATTCACAAATTAATATGAAACTAAACTGAGAACATAACTGAATAATACAAATAACTTAGAAAACAGTGATCATTTCTAATTTAGAGTCAAAAATGAAATTTTTCTTACAAATGGAATGTGAGGAGAATATTGACACAGAATACTTTGATGTCAAATATATTTCACAAAGTGATCTCCTTCAAAAGGAACAAGCATTCAAGTAAAGGGGAAAATTAACAAATAACATAAAAGAGCAAATGGTCACATTAAAATGGAAATTGACTGCTTCATAAAGCCAAGAATAAGCTGTTTAGCAAAATTCTTTCATTTTACAAATAAGTTAGAGTTCAGAAAAGTCAAGTGACTTTCTCAAGGTTACGTAGTCCATGGTTGACACAATAAGTACTGGTCTGTTAATTTCTAGTGTTGTGCTTGTTCATCTTCCCCTCTCTGCTTTCATACCATGTCGAATAAGAGGAGGCACAAATGGAGCAGCAGGGAATAAAACATACACCGTGACCAAGGTCAAATATAGCTGTAAGTCAAAGGGATTTTTTTCTTTTTCTTAGTTAAGAAATCAGGTAAATTCGCAGGTAGCTTATAAGAAGTTAAAATACCTCATGTATTATATATTGACTATCATCATCCATCTTTTAATTCAAGCCCAGTTTAGCCAAAATTTCCATGTGAATATAATTGTGATGAAAGAATAACACCTTATGTGATTATTTTTAAAGATTGCTATTTCAATCAAAATAACTAATTAATTCATTCACCTTCCATGTTTTGGTCAGTAATCAGCATTAGGTCTTATATTCATAACTTATATGAAAGTGTGGGCAAAATTACAATCTTAGTTCTTTAGTACAAAAAATCTGTAGAAACTAAAAAATTAAAGTGATAAATTCATAACATCAATCCAATTATATTTTCTTTTAGAGCTAGGATAGTAGACATTGGAGATTGAGTCTTAGCATCTTAACTTATTGATAAACAAACTATAACCTGGAGGTTTTTCACAGCTGTAGGGCTATTATGGCAAGTACAGGAATACAATTCCTAGGTCTTATTTATTCTTTCCAGAGATTGTTCAATATATTTTAACGTATGTATCCCAGAATTTAGAGCCCCAGGGCTCAGTGCTCAAGTTGATAACTGTGTAACTATTCTCCCTGAATGATTTTCCTGAAGAGGTTTTCAAAAGAAAAACACTTTAATCTAACTTTAGAAGGTGTAACAAATAAAAAAGGATCTCTGAGACACTCACAGTGCAGCTTATCTCAGCTTCCCACCTTATGCTACATTTACCGAACTTGCTAATGCATGTACCAGCCAGGTCTCATCCTAGAAGACAGAACAAGCATGATGATTGAAATAAAACAAGAACTGATAATAAAAATGTGAAGATAAGTGGAAGTAATTCTATTAAAGAGAAGCTTGATGTGTAAAAAAAATAGAAAAGTGCCAGCTTTTTTGAAGGAATAAATATATTAAGAAGGTGGGTGGTTATAACAGATTAAAGAGAAACTCAAGGAGCATAATTTACTAGAAACAAAAAGGCAAAGAAAAAATTAACCACAGAAAGAGAGAGAATCTGTTTTCATGCATATATAATTAGCCTGGAGGTTCTGATGGGACAGAGAAATGAGGATAAAAAGACATCTTTTATAAAAGATACAGAAAGTCAAGTCGAATTTATCCAAACGCCAGATGACAAAATCAGTAAGCACGTGGCTTGCCTTACATCTAGGATTCCTAGCACCACAGGCAGGGGTGAGATGAGAAAAAGAAACATCCTCTAAAATGCTTTAACTTACACACACACACACACACACACACACGCACACATGAGGGGAGCTAGATCAACAACTGTGCGCACACTTACTTCCCTACAAATAGAAGACAGTTGCCTAGAATGTCCTTGTTCCTGTCATCGTTCATCTTCTAACCCTACTCCCTTCCTCACTCCACTGCCATCTACCCTCACACAAACTAGTTTAAACTTAAAGAATTTGCCCATGTTCAGGTAGATTAGTTCAAGTCTATCAGTGCCACAACATTTTTTAAAAAATTAAGCAGTGAGCTTCATTAATGAGTTAGAATGAAGGAACGGTATTGACACTGACAGATGTCCATCTGTCTGCCAGTCTTCTTTCTAACTTCCAAAAAGGTGATGTCGTAATTCAAAGGTTACTGAATTTGGAAAAACTGAAAAGCAACAAGTTTTCAGTTATATAAATGGAGGGTTATTTTCTAACAAAGTTAATTTAATCATTAGCTTAGAATTTATACACACACACATATATACATATACATACATACATATATATATGTGCCAGATGTTCATTGATATTATGGTAAATTAAAATTCATGTATTTGCAGACCACCATCAAATGCAGGTAATAGGATAAACGACTCAGATACGCACCCATTCTAGTCATGGATTTTTCTAGAATATGGAAACAAAAGCTTCTCTGGCTCAGGATGGCTGAGGGTGCACAGCTTCTTTAGGAGCTGTCATCACATCTCCTTGGAAATGCAGAGCACTTTCTTATTTCATTAATTTTCACAAAAACAACCCTGGAAAGTAAATCTAAACAACTCGCTTTCGGATGAAGAAACTGAGGCCAATAACTGGAGATGTATGTAGACCTCACAAGTCAGGAGCATAAGCGGCCGACTACACTGCATTGCTTTTGAACTGACACACAGCACCTCATTCAATGGCTCGCACCACCTAGTTTGTGCTTGAGTTTATCCTTTCATTTTTGATTTAGTAACCTTGGTATTTTACACCACTTAAGTTTTATTACCTGGAAATTACATCTAATTTATCTCCACAAATACATCGGAATCAAATAAATGAAATGTAAATCAGTAGTCAGGTGGCTTGAAGGTTGCCTTTTAATTAGACTTGCGGTAATTTGTCTAACAAATATATCACTATGTAATCAAATTAATGTATACAATAAATTGTAAAGTGATTCCTCTGCAGTTGGAAGATTATAAGGCGTGCTGCATACCAAGTTGTATGAAAGTCGTCTCTGTTCGGCAGATTTTCTGCAATGAACATCTTTTCTCATTAGGAAGTTAGTAACTAACTCGAGTTACATGTGCATTTTTCCACTTGTGTGGATAACCCCAGGTCCCAGCATAACCAAGGATTTCTCATGTGGACTTTGAGTTATACCTTCTGCTGGTAACATTTCCCTCAGCCCACAAGTCTTTCTGTTATTAAAAATTCTCCTGGTCTTATTCATAACCCTCTCAAAGGGCTTCTTTGTCAGCCACATCAGTTCACCTGACAGAGATAATAGTAGAAGTTGGCAGAAGGAGAAAATCGATCAATGGCTCCTTCTTGTCCAAGAGCTTCCCAATATAGAGACAAAAGTATCCCATAAATTAATCCTTTCTAAGCACATGAAGCTTCATAAACCTGCAAAAAAAAAAAAAAAAAAGCAGGGTCATAGAGAGAATGAGATGCTCTGTCTTCAGTTCTCAAATGTTTGCAATCTGACTTGCCATTCCTCAGTGCTATCTTTAGTAAAATGGAGTTAATGCTCATGTCTTTCACCAAAAATTAATAACTCAGACTGCTCCTCAAATATGCTTTACCTCAAAATGTTTAAGATAGCATACTCTGTCAGCTACCAAAGCATTTTGACTGTTGGTTCTACCAGTAACTTTCTTCAAAGCACAGTCTTGGGCTGTATTTTTTTAATTAGATAAAAATATCATTGCCTTATATTAAATTGTAGTGATTGTTAGAAAATTTCTTTAACTTTAACAGAGAACAGAGCTCTTATATTCAATCTAGAATATTAAAGTATAGTATTATTGTCATTACTACTACTATTAATTTATCATTGTCTATATTTAACACTATCATTTATGCCCTGCATACCACATGTCAGCCTATGCCCACCTCATACAAAAAAATCCTATTGGGACTGTATTGCCCCATTTTTAAGACATAAACTGAGCTTCGAAGAGGTTAAATTGTCTAAAGATCACTTGGCTAATTAACCGGCAGAGAAGATCTCAGCTTACATGACCCCAGTATTCTCAATATCCAGCTATGATGATCACACAGGTGTGGAAGTGTCTTATATTAGGATTTAAGAGCTCTGCTTTTCCACTTCATTCATATATATTCAACAAGTATTTTTCTGAGACTCCTAAGTGCCAGATAAAATGTAGAGACTACTTATGAAACAATGGAGAGAAAAACAGACCTGATTTCTACCCTCGTGAGATTATAAACCCATCATCACAACAATGAATAAAATTGCTGATGGCGCCAAGTGCCCTGAAGAAAGAGTAGAGCTGCAGGAAAGATACATGTTTGCAACCTCTCAGGGAGTGAGAAGGTGGAGTGGGGGGAGGCGGTGGATGTAAAAAGCATTTCAAAGAATGGGAAAAGGCTCAGTTATGGAGACTAGCCCAGCGTAAGGCTGAGTGAAAGCATTTCCATGGAGATGCAGAGAGGACACAGCCATGGGTAGGAAACGCAGCTCTGGCAGGAGTCAGAACTCTGTTAGATTGCTCACATCAGCCTGCACGATTAACTCTCACAACCGTGTGGATGAATTATTAGCCTCATCTTACCCATGTGCTAATGAAAATTATATGACTTTTCAGGCACAGAACCAGAGAGCAGAAAGGTGTGCCTCACTGGAAAGCAGGCAAATGTCACCACGTCACACTGCCTGGGGATGGCCCACTAGGCAGGCAAGTTGCTTCAGAAACACACACAGGTGACCTTCAGCTAAAGCTTTGCTGTTGGTTAAGAACTGCTTCATGACAGAGCTGGAAAAATATATTTTAAAAAACTCTCAAAATGACAGGAGCCAATGATGAGGGAATCTACCAAAAATGAAAATGCTTTTTAAAAAATTATCAGACACAAAACAATGTGCTTGAATAAAAATTACAACAGAAATATAAATCTTTGTCTCCCCCACCCCTTTTCATTACAAACTTCGATGCACTCCTTTGAAGGAATTCATTCTAATCACCTCAGTCTTAAGGAATGCTGACAGTTCCACTGACAAAGTTCTCCCCAATTGCTGCAGACTGGAAACCTAAACACATACAAAGTAATTGTGTCAATAGGATGTATATCAGCTTCAAATGTTTCCAAATGAGGTAGTGCAGCTGTGTGGCTGCTGAAATAAACTCATTTTTCCTTGCAGTAAAAAGAAGTTTGAATTAGAGAACATGACTCACTTTAATGGAAATTTTTAGTATAACCTAAAACTAAAATAAAAGGGTTTCTATAAGACTCATCTCCGAAATGCATATAAGATTCTTTTGTCAGAAATCCTGTGTTTTCACAAACGTCTTCTAAACCACGCACAGGAACGTTGAGATCATGATCTACGCCACTTCGAACTCATTGTCTGAGTCCCTCTGGAGACTCCCCAACAGGCTCTTGCCAAAATAACCTTTCTACTGAGAGTCATTTCTGAAAGCATTTATTCCTTGACATCCATTACAAATAATGAATATTTTAGAGAGTTTCCCGATGTCCTACTCAAAATTATTTTGTGTTCCATGTACTCTACTGTGGCACCTGTTTTTTTCTGTGTGTGTGTGTGTGTGCTTTTTTTTATTATTTTTTTAATCAGTATTTTTTAGTTGTTGATATTGTACAGTTTTCTGTCTTTTACCCCGCCCCCAGCCCACCACCCCAGCCCTCCCCACCTTCCTCCCATTTCCACCCCCCATACTTTTTGTCCATGAGTCCTTTATACTTGTTGCTCTAAACCGTTCCCCTTTTCCCCTGAAATTCCCTCCCCTTCCCCTCTGGTCATTGTCAGACTGTTCTCAAATTCAGTGTCTTTGTTTATATTATGCTTGTTTGTTTTGTTGATTAGGTTCCTGTTAAAGGTGAGATCATATGGTATTTGTCTTTCACTGCCTGGCTTATTTCACTTAGCATAATGCTCTCCAATTCCATCCATGCTGTTGCAAAGGGTAGGAGCTCCTTCTTTCTTCCTGCTGCATAGAATTCCATTGTGTAAATGTACCACAGTTTTTTGATCCATTCATTAACTGATGGGCACCTAGGTTGCTTCCAGCACTTGGCTATTGTAAATTGTGCATAGGTTCTTTTGGATTGGTGTTTCAGGGTTCTTAGGATATAATCCAAGCAGTGGAATTGCTGGGTAAAAAGGTATGTCCATTTTTAGTTTTCTTAGAAAAATTCCATACTGTTTTCCATAGTGGTTGTACCAATCTGCACTCCCACCAACAGTGCACTAGGGTCCCCTTTTCTCCACAACCTCTCCAACACTTGCTGTTTGTTGCTTTGTTTATGAAGGCCATTCTGACTGGTGTGAAGTGGTATCTCATTGTAGTTTTAATTTGCATCTCTCTGATAGCTAGAGATATCGAGCATCTTTTCATGTGTCTCTGGATCCTCTGTATGTCCTCCTTGGAGAAGTGTCTGTTCAAATCCTTTGCCCATTTTTTAATTGGGTTGCTTGTCTTCTTAGAGTAGAGTCTTGTAAGTTCTTTATATATTTTGGAGATTAATCCCTTGTCTGAGGTATCATTGTCAAATATGTTTTCCCATACAGTTGGTTCTCTTTTTATTTTAATACTGTTTTCTTCAGAAGCTTTTTATTTTGATGAGATCCCATTTGTTTATTCTTTCCTTTATGTCCCTTGCTCTAGGGGACATATCAGTAAAAATATTGCTGCGTGAAATATCTGAGATTTTCCTGCCTATGTTATCCTCTAGGATTTTAATGGTATCATGGCTTATATTTAAATCTTTTATCCACCTTGAATTTATTTTTGTGTATGGTGTAAGTTGGTGCTCGAGTTTCATTTTTTTGCATGTAGCTGTCCAGTTCTCCCAGCACCACTTGTTGAAGAGGCTATTTTTGCTCCATTTTATGTTGCTGCCCCCTTTGTCAAATATTAATTGACTGTAGAGACCTGGGTTTATTTCTGGGCTCTCTAATCTATTCCACTGGTCCATGTGTCTGTTCTTGTGCCAGTACCAGGCTGTTTTAATTACAGTGGCTTTGTAATACAGTTTGGTATCAGGTATTGTGATCCCTCTTACTTTGCTCTTCTTTCTCAAAATTGCTGCCGTTATCCGGGGTCGTTTATGATTCCATATAAAATTTTTTGAAGTGTTTGTTCTATGTCTGTGAAATATGCCATTGGAACTTTAATAGGTATTGCATTGAATCTGTAAATTGCTTTGGGTAGTATAGACATTTTGATGATATTAATTCTTCCGATCCATGAACACGGTATATGCTTCCATTTGTTTGTGTCTTCCTTGATTTCTTTCTTCAGTGTTGTGTAGTTTTCTGCATACAGGTCTTTGACCTCCTTGGTTAGGTTTATTCCTAGGTATTTTATTTTTCTTTTTGCTATATCGAATGGGATTTTTCTCTTGATTTCTGCTTCTGTTGTTTCATTGTTGGTATACAAAAATGCCTTTGATTTCTGGATATTGACTTTGTAACCGGCTGTTTGGCCAAATTCATTTATTATGTTGAGCAGCTTTTTGGCTGAGACTATAGGATTTTCTATGTACACTATCATGTCATCTGCAAACAATGATAGTTTTGTTTCCTCCTTTCCAATTTGGATGCCTTTTATTTCCTTTTCTTGTCTAATTGCTGTGGCTAAGACTTCCAGTACTATATTGAATAGATGTGGTGAAAGTGGACAACCTTGTCTTGTTCCTGATCTTAATGGGAAAGATTTTAGTTTTTGCCCGTTGAGTATGATGTTGGCTGTAGGTCTCTCATATATGGCCTTTATTGTGTTGAGGAATGCTCCCTCTATTCCCACTTTGCTGAGTGTTTTTATCATAAATGGGTGTTGTACTTTATCAAAAGCTTTTTCCACATCTACTGATATGATCATGTGATTTTTGTCTTTGCTTTTGTTTATGTGATGTATTACATTTACTGATTTGCGAATGTTGAACCATCCTTGCATCCCTGGGATGAATCCCACTTGGTCATGGTGTATGATCTTTTTAATATATTGTTGGATGCGGTTTGCCAATATTTTGTTGAGGATTTTAGTGTCTATGTTCATCAGTGATACTGGCCTGAAGTTTTCTTTCTTTGTTGTGTCTTTATCTGGTTTTGGGATTAGGATGATGCTGACTTCATAAAAAGAGTTTGGGAGTCTTCCATCTTTTTGGATTTTTTCGAATAGTCTGTGAAGGATAGGGGTTAGCTCTTCCTTAAATGTTTTGTAGAATTCTCCTGTGAAACCATACAGTCCAGGGCTTTTGTGCGTCGGGAGTGTTTTGATTACTGCTTCAATTTCATCAGCTGTTATTGGTCTGTTCAGGCTTTCTGTTTCTTTTTCATTGAGTTTTGGGAGATTATATTTTTCTAGAAACCTGTCCATTTCCCCTAGGTTTTCAAATTTCTTGGCATACAGTTCTTCGTAGTAATTTCTTACAATCCTTTGTATTTCTGTGGTGTCAGTTGTAATCTCTCCTCTTTCATTTCTGATTGTGTTTATTTGAGTCCTCTCTCTTTTTTGTTGATGAGCCTGCTTAAAGGCTTGTTGATTTTGTTTATCTTTTCAAAGAACCAGCTCCTGGATTCATTGATCCTTAGGATTGTGCTTTTAGTCTCTATGTCATTTAATTCTGCTCTGATCTTGGTTATTTCCTTCCTTCTACTTGCCCTGGGCTGTCTTTGTTGTTGTTCCTCGAGTTCTTATAGGCGTAGGGTTAAGTTGTTTGTTAGAAATGTTTCTGTCTTCTTTAGGTAGGCCTGTATTGCTATGAACTTCCGTCTGAGGACTGCCTTCATTGTGTCCCATAAGTTTTGGGTTGTTGTGAGTTCATTTTCATTTGTTTCCAGAAACTTTTTGATTTCCTCCCTAATTTCATTCTTTACCCATTCATTGTTTAATAGCATGCTATTCAATCTCCATGATTTTGATGATTTGGGGATTTTCCCCATCAAGTCAGTTTCTAGTTTTAGTCCCTTGTGGTCGGATAAAATGCTTGGTATGATTTCAATTTTCTTGAATTTGTTGAGGCTTGTTTTGTGTTCTATCATGTGGTCTATCTTTGAAAATGTTCCATGTGCATTTGAAAAAAATGTGTATTTAGTTTCTTTGGGATGAAGAGCTCTATATATATCAGCTAAGTCCAATTTGTCTAGAGTACTGTTCAATGTGTGGCACCTGTTTTAAATAAATTTCTTAATAATTCACAGGTGAAAGAAGAAACTGTCACTGAAGTTAGAAAATAATTAGAACTATACAATAATAAAAATATTTCTTTTAACCAATTGGGAGATAGCCAAATTAGTCTGTGTGGTATGTGTCCCAACAGCGCTATTATTTACAGTCCTGTACATGATTTTATTTACCAATGGGTAACAAATAAATGATTCGGTTTTTATCTAAAATTAAAAGCTGTAAATTTAATGAGAACCTGACTCTCTCAGTGGTCATCCATTTTACCCCAGTGGGAGAGAGTCTGAGAATAAAAAAACATGGAGAAATACAGAGTCAAGAGATAAAATGAAATGTAGCTCTGATCAGAGCTTTGAATATGTATGAATCCATATGAACCTCAGCAAGTTCTACTATGGGACTTGTCAGTTGTTTTATTAGGAATGTATTTCTCTATAATAAATTAGCCTAAGTTATGGCAGCTCAGAATGATAAACATATACGATCTCACACAGTCCAGGGAGTCAAGAATCCAGAAAATGTGATGTGTGGCCTGATATGGAATCTCATATGAGGTTGCAGGCGAGATGTCAGTCGGGGGACTGTTATCTGAGGTTTTATCTGGGGCTTCAGGACTCTTTCCCAAGGGGCTCATTCACCCACCTGGCTGTGGGCTGGAGGCCTCAGTTCCTCATCACGTGGACATATCGATAGGGCCACGTGAGCATGCTCATAACATGGCAGATTGCTTCCCTTGCAGTGAGCAATCCAAGGGAGAGCAAAGTCAAAGCTACAGAACCTTCCTGAATATATTCTGAGAATTCGCACACCA
The DNA here is from genome assembly GCA_039655065.1 of Glossophaga mutica. Taxonomy (NCBI): domain Eukaryota; kingdom Metazoa; phylum Chordata; class Mammalia; order Chiroptera; family Phyllostomidae; genus Glossophaga; species Glossophaga mutica. The sequence goes on from CM077306.1 coordinate 159,925,248, forward strand.
TCTCTTGGGCCGTCATCTATGGGTCACACGGACCAACCCTGACATGATGTGAGAGGGGTCTACACAGTGGTTTAAATGCCAGGAGGTGGGGATCACTGATGCCATCTTCAAGGCTGAATACCCAATTGCACAAACATATATACATTCCATTGGTATTTTTTCCTCTAAGCTGTTTTGGGTTTCTGTCACTGACGATCACAACAAAGTTCTGCCTAATATATAATCATCAACAAATGCCCACCCCCAAAAAATCAGCTCTATTTTTAAACATCTTTAAAAGAGGGGTCATAGGGAGTACTCTAGAATGAAATTCCAAAAACATTAAATGTGGCATTTGATAAGTCACAGATTTTCTGAGCATCATTACCATCTAAAAGACATCTGGACCATACTTCTGCCATTGTAAAGACCAAGTAAACACAAACAATTTTATTATTTTTAGAATGAATGTAACTTTAAAAGCTTATAAACCTTTCAATAATATTTTCAGTGATTATAATAATCCTGTGTAGATAGATAGGTCATGTAGAGCTTACAGCATTATTCAGATGAGAAAATGGAAGTGGAAATGTAGTCATTACCCCAAGATCAATGTAACCCCACCACTAGAGTAGCACAGCTGCAGAGCCAGCGCATTCTCATAGCCACATATTTTAACAGTCCAGTTTGTGCCATATTGTCCCTCTGCAACCTTGGTCAAGCCTGCTGGCCCAGCCAAAGGCATTTCAACCATAATATATGCCTTATTCCTGTTTTGCCATTAGCTCTCTCTTAACAAGGTGATTAAACCCTATTGCCTACTTCTGTGCAAACTTAACAAACAAGGGTTGTACTGCAGTCTGAATACTTATTACTTTTAAGACCTTTATTTATGAGAAATTGATATGCTAGCTACATTTTTAAGACTATACTCTCCCAATAGCACATTCTATTTATATGGACAAAGAAAGAGAAACTTGCCAGTGTGTCACAGACACAGGACAGGAAAAATAATTATTTTTGCTTTTCATTGTAAAGTTATAATTTAACAAATGTAATGCCCCAATAGCTAGATATCAGAAGTGGGTGGAGAAACAAGACTGGTGCTCTGAAAATAATTAGACTCTTTGCTTGTTCAGTTTCTTACAAGAGACATGAATATCTGCAGAGCTGAAACCCATATGGTACAAGAGGACAGTATTACAGATTCCTAGACAGGGCATGACAGCCTTTCACACCAAAATACAAGATTGTGTGTGTGCTTTTTAAAAATAAGTAGCACATAAATGTAAATTTAAATTACTCAGTGTGCAATGTAAGGCATTTTCATTTTAGCTTTACTGCATTTGTTTCTGACAAGCATCATGCAGTAAATCAACCAATAAAGACAAATCATAAATTCCCAACGATGACCTAAGATATGAGCCATGTTATCTCTCCTGTAAGGTTAATTTTTTCCTCTTTTTTTGTTAAAATCTCAGCCCATTTTATTTTTCTTTTTTACTTTTTTATTAAACTTATTGAGGTGACACTGGTTTACAAGATCATACAGGTCTCAGGTGCACAATTCCAAACACATCATCTGTACACTGTATTGTGGTTCACTACCCCAAGTCAAGTCTTCTTCCATCGCCTTTTATCCCCCATACCCTTTTCCATCTTTCTTCACCCACCCTCCCTTGGCAATCACTACATTGTTGTTCACGTCCATGAGGGTTTTTTTTTTTTAATGATTTTTTACCTTATTTTATTTTTAGACAGAGGGGAAGGGAGGGAGAAAGAGAGGGAGCAAAACATCAATGTGTGGTTGCCTCTCTTGCACCCCTTACTGGGGACCTGGCCTGCAACCCAGGCATGTGTTCTGCCTGTAAATCAAACCAACCACCTTTTGATTTGCAGACCAGAGCTCAATCCACTGAGCCACACCAACCAGGGCTCATGTTTTTCCGTTTTTCACAATCCTTTCACCCCACCCCCAGCAACTCCCAAAGCTCCCCTTCCCTGACACCTGTCAGCTTGCTTTCTGTTTATGAATCTGTCTCTATTTTACTTGTTAGTTCATTGTGTTCATTAGATTCTACATATGAGTGAATGCATGTGGCACTTGGACTACGTCCAAACCCTGGCTATTGTAAATAATGCTGCAATGAACACAAGGTTGCATATATTCTTTAGAATAAGTGTTTCAGATTTCTTTGGATAAGTTCCCAGAAGTGGAATCACTGGATCATAAGGCAGTTCCATTTTTAATTGTTTGAAGTAATTCGATAGTCTATTCAATAAGTGGTATTGGTAAAATTGAACAGATACATGAAAAAAATGAAACTAGACCACCTTCTTACATTATACACAAGAATAAACTTAAAATGGATTAATGACTTAAATGTTAGACTTAAAAACATAAAAATTCTAGAAGAAAACATAATCACTAAAATCTTGGACATTTCTCATAGCAATATTTTTCTGATAGATCTCTTCACACAAGGGAAACAAAAAAAGATAAACAAATGGAACTATATCAAACCAAAATTTTTTGCAAAACAAAGGAAACCATCAACAAAATGAAGAGACAATCCATGGAATGGGAGGATATTTCCACCAATGATACATCTAATAAGGGTTAATATCCAAAACTTATAAAGAATTTATACAACTCAAAAGCAAGAAAACAAACAATCCAATTAAAAAATGGATGAAGGACCTGAACAGACACTTCTCCAAGGAGGACATACAGATGGCCCATAGACATATGAAAGGATGCTCAATGTCACTAACCTTCAGAGAAATGCAAATTGAAGCCACAATGAGATATCACCTCACACTTGTCAAGTGGCCATGATCAATAAATCAACAAAAAACAAGTGCTGGTGAGGATGTGGAGAAAAGGGAACCTTCATGCACTGTTGGTGGGATTGCAGACTGGTGGCAAATAAACCCACAGGAAACTACACGTAAATTATGTTAGCATCTAAGCTTTGTGAGTTTATGTATGAAAAAGGCAACAGACTGAATGAATTCAAATGGGTTATCACCAAGACATTTTATGTATTTAAAAATACTACTTGCTGAAACTGAAAACAGCAGAATATTTGATAAAGACAAAATTTCACTCTTGTACACTGTAAACAATTTTTTTTTCTTAGTTAACACGAGCAATTGTTATGGAATGAAATTAGCTGGCCCTTCAGTTTCAGCTCACACTTTTTTATGCAAGATTAGCTTAGCTGATAATTTTTATGAAAATCACATTTTGACCAGATTTAAAAGTTCAGTATACATTTAAACTCAGGAGTCCAACAGAAATTGCTATTTTCTGTGTCTTTCATTTGTTTGATGGGAATATCACCTCAGTTTCTTTCTGGAAAGGTTGAAATATTGGATAGGGAAGAATAGTGTTCATTTCTTCACCATCACTCTGTCTTAACAGTGGAAAATTATTAATGGTGGGAAATTGCAACCCACCCCACCATTCTTTTGACATTGTTTCTGTAAGTGCTGACTCTAATACGTGGTTTGTAGATGAACATATGTTTGTATAAAAATCATAGGAACAGACACTTCTCCAAGGAGGACATACAGAGGGCCCATAGACACATGAAAAAATGCTCAACATCACTAGCTATTAGAGAGATGCGAATTAAAACCACAGTAAATACTGCTCAGAGTGGCCATCATAAACAATCAACAAACAACAAGTGTTGGAGAAGATGGGGAAAAAAGGGAACCCTTAGCACACTGTTGGTGGGAATGCAGACTGGTGCAGCTCCTGTGGAAAACAGTGTGGAATTTCCTAAAAAAAACTAAAAATGAAACTGCCTTTTGATCCAGTGATCCCACTGCTGGGACTATACCCTAAGTATCCTGAATCACCAATTCAAAAGAACCTATGCACCCCAATGTTCATTGCCGTGTTACTTACAATAGCCAAACGCTGGAAACAGCCTAAGTGCCCATCAGTAAATGAGTGGATCAAAAGACTCTTGTACATTTACACAATGAAATACTATGCAGTAGAAAGAAAGAACTCCTACCCTTTACGACAGCATGGATGGAACTGGAGAGCATTATACTAAGTGAAATAAACCAGGCAGTCAAAGACAAATGCCATATGACCTCACTTACAAATGAAACCTAATCAAAAAAACAAAACAATGAGCAAAATAGAACCAGAGACATGAAAATAAAGAACAAACTGACAGTGACCATAGGGTTGGGGGGAGGGGTTAACGGGGGAAAGAAGGGGAAGGGGCAAACAAAGGAACACAAATAGAGGACTATGGGCATGGGCAATATGGGGGATTTACTGTGGAAGTGGGAGGGATGGGGCAGGGGAGAGTAATGGGGAAAATCCTAGGAACTAACTGCAAAAGATACAGACACAGACCTTCGGGCATCCCAGCTACAAAAGATTTGCTGACTTTCGCCCATGGAGCCAGGATGGCGTGAAGCCAGGATGACTAAACCAGGATGATGCACACTGGACCATCACTTGCCTTATTGGAATGGGTTGTTCTCATCTACAGATAGAGAACTTTTCAATCCTCTTCCTCAATCTTTTTGTTCTGTCCCCCTCTCTCTCCTTATAAAAACCTCTGCCTCCACTGAGATGTGGAGATGGGCTTTGAGACATGAGATTCCCCATCTTGCAGGTGGCTGATACCTGAATAAAAACATTTCCTTTACATCAGCACCTGCCTCTCAAGTATTGACTTTCGTAGGGGCAGGCAGCCACACCTACTTTCGTTATACTTCCTGTTTCCCATATTTTACCTCTAGGAAATGATGGAAACAATGCTGAAAGGGAACTTTACAGGTGGCACTTTACTCAGTGACCTCTGGAATAACAGAACTCTGACTTTTGATAATAAGTTTTAAAATTGTGAGTCTTTGCATGAAGGTCAATTTTGTTTATGCTCTAGGTTTGTTTTAAATGTATTACTTCAGGGGATTTTGCCTTATGCTGAGGATGAACTAAAGCTAAGCAAGTTAAAAATAAAAGTAGAAAAAAAAGGAAGCAAGTCAATGTTAACATCAACGGATTGCTCAGATTCATTCCTGATTATCACCCTGTTCCTTAGCCTCAGTCTTCTTATACGTCACTGCGCCCAGCAGGGTACAGTAGGTGATGGAACGTGTATGCTTGGAATGGAAGGGTGCCCAGGACACAGAGAGTCAGGGTGGGTGTAATATTAGAGTGGAAATTCTACAGCAATTTAAAAATGCTCAAAATGCAATGACTTCATATTTGTGGAAATTAAATAAATGAATGTGAAAAATATCCTGAGTATGAAAGAGGCCACAAAAAATCACCTTGTCAAATGCTACACATTCACATATAGTAGAATCTGTAAATAAACTGTTTCAAGTGGTTGCAAATGGACTCTGATACAGCAGAGGAAATAAATGAATTGCAGCTAAATACAACAACACGAGTGGGTCTCAGAAAAATAATTTCAAGTGGCAAAAAATTGTGTGTGTGTATATATACACACGTATATGGAGAATATATATGTGTCTCTTTATATATGTATATATACATGTGTGTATGTGTATATATGTATACATATATACATGTACATATAATTTTGAGGGGCAAAAATTTCTGTGCATGTACATATATACATATATATGGAAAGTATGTATCATACTCTCTCCCTTAGAGGAGAGTATGTACTCTTTAAGGGAGAGAGTATGATTCAATGGGATTAAAATGCTTCAAACTATCATTAATCTAAACAAAAGAATGTTTGGAATTAAAAACATAAACTTAAATTACATAGAAAAACAAGGAAATAATAAATCCAAAGTGAAGATGGTGGTCACATCTGTGGGGTGAAGGCAATGGAACAAGGACTCAGAGAGGAACACCTCAAGGGAATGGATTTTTTACTAAGTTATGTGGTGGATACATGAGTCCTCTTTATACGTTGGTTTTTAGAAATCCTCACATGCATATAAAAATATACAGTTAGACTTTGGATTTTATTTAAATTTAATTTTTAAAAAACAAGTTTTACTAGTGACATGTACCTTGAGAGCCACTAATCATCACTAATAGTGATTAGCCCTTGAGTAAACACTGATCTTCTAAAGAAGAGACAAGTCCTGAAACTGAATTGCTAACGGAGAAGGCAGGCTTTGGTTCCTGCTTTTGATCTGGATATTAAAAGAGGATGCTTAAGGTTATTTGCTGAAGTGGTGTCTAGCTCAAGAAGAAAAGGCATAAATGAATTCTGCTGAATTCTCGGAAAGTCAGACAGTCGAGAATTCCCGGGGAGAGAGTCAAGTCCCAGTTTAGTCAGCTATTTTTAGAAGCCTGCTTCTAATAGACACTATTGTTGGGTTTTCACAGTGAACATATTCCAAGAAATCCATATTTTCTAAAATCAATAACCCCTTACCTTGACCTATATAGAGCCAGGATGCACTATAAAACATCAGCTCCCAAGCAATAATCACAGATTTATCATAAACACCTGTTGTATAATGTAGCCTCAAACAGAGGATATGAAGAACTGACAAGTAGTAATGCTCACATTTATTTCAATGTTTAACATTCTAAGTGTTTTGGGTCTTTACCTTTAAGTTTGATGGCATTCTTGTGACCAGAAATATGCTTTTGTTCGTTTTTGCTGAACATTCTGAGTTACTTCTGATGGAAGGTGATTTTAATTTATGTCTTAATTTCAGGTTTCTTTTCCTGAGACTGCTATGAAATTTCCCTCCAGTATTCAATAATGTTTCAGAAGAATTTAATCTTTTAGATATTGGGAAAAATTATCAATAATATAGTTAACACACAGTTTTTTTAACAGTACAATATCTCTCAATATTAAAATTTTTATGAGATCCCAGAGAAATTTTTTTTAAATTTAGAAAGGATAAAATCCAATTTTATGTTGGATAATTTACTGCATATAGTTGTAGTTGACTGGAAGCAATTAATGTGAGAAAAAGATAGTATCAATTTCCATGTAATTAAAGAGAGACATCTGGAGATGAAAAATATAGTTTTTATCTGCAGTAATTTACATATTGTATATGTATACATAATATGTATGTGTAGATATAATTTTAAACATATATAAATAATAAAAGAACCATAAAAATGGAAAACCAAAAAAGAAAAACCACAGAATCTAATGAGAAGGTAATGGGCCAAGTTAGAAATGTCCAAAACATATGACAAGGCACATAATATTCTGCTTACAGTAAATGAGGGGGGAGGGTGATTGGAATAAAAGGTTATTAAGTATATGCACTATATGTATATATTATTTATATATAATATACATATGTAGCATGCATACATGTAACACATAATATACACATAATATATACTGATATACATTATATACATATGCAATACTTTCACATACGAAAACATTTAACTAAAAATTTTTGCCTCTGCAGAGCCAACACAGTATCAGTAGCAATTATTTTTGGGGTTTTTTTTGCCAATTCACGAGATCGTCTGGACACCAGTCATTGTTGTTAGTCTCTGCCACCCCCATTATTCGTGCCTGAACATGTTCCAAGGATCCTTTAAACTCATGGGTCAAGTCCTAAGTATCAAACACAAAAGCCATATATTTGAACGGAGTACATTTCATATCAGAACAGTGACCAACTGGGAGAAGGAACAGATGGATATATTTCCACTAAAAATATCTTAATAATACCTTATTAAGAAGTGTGCCCCCAGAAGTCTGTGGGGAGAGAACCCTGATCTAATATCTTAGTATGCTTCCTCAATCAATCCAAGTCCTGGATGAATGGTATGGTCACCCCAGATGTCTAGGACTGTGAAAGAAAAGCTCTAGGCCAAAGTTAAGATTCTGAACCTAAAAGGTATACACACACACACCCATCAGGGTCTTAATCCTGCTAATATCCATATCCCCTAAACTTCTGGTTGTTTTTTAAACAGTGGAATCCTTGAAGATAATGAGGTCTGGACTGAGGCCAGTTTGGAAGTCTTCCAGGTAAATCTCTGTGCTTTCAGAGCTGATTCATTAAGTAGTCGGTGCTAAAAAATGTTAGGCTTGTTACAACTAGGAATACCAATGAGGCCCAGCCAGAGTTTATTGCAAACATAACATCACTCCTTACTTTGTATTGCTTTCATTGTATGTGTGAAAGTAAGCCAGAAATATTTTTCTCTCAACAAAAGATACAATATTTAAAAAAAAATTTGCAAAGACTATCTTTTTTTCCAGTTAAGAAAACATAATATTCGACTATAGAATTATGCATCTACATATTTATTTCTCTAAATGTCAAAGCAGAAATTTGTAGAATTTTCAAGAAAATGTTGTTACATAATACAAATACCATTTTCCTTCAAACAAAGACTAACGGTTACACACTAACATGAAAACACAGAGCAAAGTTGAAAATGGAGTCCATGGTTTTAATTCTTACCTTACTTCGTCACTGGGTCTGGTCCACAGTTTTCTCTAAAAGAACATTTTAAGCAGAGAAAAGGTAGAGGTACAACACCAACAAAAATCTGGGTGTATAGAAAGACTAGTACTCACTGCAAGAATGCCACAGAATATCGCCTTTGTAATTCCACAGCCATATTTTAAGTCTAACAATTCTGCCAACTGAGAGTTGGATGTTAAAGGTATAATAATATTGTCTTCAAAAGCATTGCACTTGACTACCCCACCCCCGATCTCATGTCTCATAAAATTAAAATGTTCTTTTCACCAACAGCTATCAAGAGGCAATCCCAAAATGTATGCCAAGAGAAGGTAAGCATGTTGGGTAAATGCAGAGGTCCAACAAGTGTGTAAGTGTTCATGTGTAAGAATGAATGATCTGACTGTAACGGTGTGGCTGGGAATGCGTAGAAACCGTTAGGAGACAGAGACGCCCCCTGGCACTTGGTCACCCTCAGCATCTTCTGGGGAGAATTAGAACAGAACCAGAAAATGATCTCGGTGGGGATGTAAAGTGCAGCATAGAGAATGTAGTCCATCACATTGTAATAACTATGTGTGGGGCCAGGTGGATACTAAATTTATTGGGGGATCTCTTGATAAATTATGTAAGTGTCTAACCATTAGGTATATACCTGAAACTAATATAAAAATATTGAATGTCAACTATATTTGAAAAATTAGTTTCAAAAAATTAAGAAAAATACAAAAAGGTGGGAAGAATAATGTAACAAATAATCATGCATCTACCTTATGGAATTATCAAATGTTAAATTAAAAAAAAAAAGATTAGTTAGGCCACTTGTCTCTATCCACAGTGGAATGAGGCACATGCCCAAATGTATGTTCTTTTGAAGTAAGATTGCCATGATTCAGGTCAAATACCTTTGAAAATAACTTTTCATAGAGGAAGGATTTGAAAATGAAGTAGAAAAAGATAAAATTGCTGGTTGTATTGTAGGGCTCTTAAAAAATGTCTATATAATAATATCTGTAAAAAAGATCTGAAACAAAAATCCCGCAGAGTTAGCATATAATAACTTGAAACTTAACTGTGAAGTGATTTTGACGTATAAAAATAGTTAACCTAATAGAAAAAATATACTTATTTTGTATCTTCTTAAATATTCACCTTAAATATTTGGGTTATCTCACTACAGAAAGCAATCATGAGGAATCCATAAGTAACTATTTAATGGGTATATCATCAGCTCCCTTCACTAATTATGAATTCAAGAAGGATATAATTCACTATAAATGATACAAAAGGTTACACATGACACAAAAATGAAAGGGTTTAAGTATTATATACATATTATCTCTAAAATGTTTATTTTCAAGATGATACAGCTTTTAGACTTAAATACAAATCAGGAGAATTATTAACTTACCTCTAAAAAATAGCAGATTCCTCTAAAAGAAAAAAATTCTGGTTGAAAAACTTTTTGTTAAATCCATGTTTTCAGTCTCCAACTCAGAAAACATACTTTTAATATCAAAGTCATAACTATAAGCTTGATTTCAATGTTATTTTCAGTTGAGTTTTTTTTTTTTCCTTTTCTTTTTTAAGGGAGTGAAGACGCTAGAAACTCTCCTCTATTTGTTTTGCACTATTCCCCGGTGTGAACTTGATAAGAAGTAGTAGAAAGCTACTGACAGGGAAAGATAGGAATTAACAAACACAAGAAGAGTGTTTTTGAGCTTTTATTTTGACTAAGATAAATACTACTATTGTCTTAGCCTTCATTTGTCACGGAGATTATACAGCTTATACTATAAACTCTCACATGAAGGATTTATTGTCTTTAATAAAGTGAGATAGCATTCATACTTATATATCTTCAAGATCCTCTTCTGCTTATTGAGGGAATGGCTGATAAATAGAAGCAAAGCTTCATGGAACAAACTGAGGAGAATGGCTTTACTATTTTATAGGCAACATTAGAAATAGGTTTAGTGAGCTAATTCCCCGAACAGGAAAGCTTATATGCCTGTAGTGGCACACTTCGAAGAATTTTATGGTTCAGTTCTCAAAATTAAGAAAAATACCTCAGAACGTTATAGTGCTTCATTTTCTTACATTTCAATCAACCGGGATGCCATTTATCAAATGGGGGTGGAAAGGGAGGATCTTCTTAACTCATAAAAGGCTGCACAAGGGAATTAAAACTCTTCTGTTCCTCTAGATGTTTTTTATCACCAAACAAACGAAAGCTAAGTGGGCTTTGTGCTGGTGTCACAGGCTACAAGCCCCATTTTCCCATCGGCTACAGCCTCCATCGTGCCCTGTACCCGCAAAGCACACCTGGAACTTTGCACCTGCTGCTGTGCAGAGCGCAGCACCATTCCTGGCAGGCTTCGGCAGTGGCAGTGTCGGTTCTTTTGTGGCTGCGTGCTCTCGTCGTGTTCTACCTTCCTCAGTGATAGGCACAGATCTCCCTGACTTCTGGTTAGCAAAGTAGCAGATGAAACACATTCCGTGGAAAATAAGCTTGAGAGGCGACAAAGAAACTGTAAGATGTCCTTCATTTTGTTCTGACTGTGAGACAGAAAAACGAGTGTAGCGTCTTCAAAAATCTTTCCTGATTGTGACGAATCAAAAATGGCATCATTTGAACGATGAGGACATTTCGGCCTCACGAGTTGAGGAAATATATTTTTTTTCTGTCTTTTATTCTCACCCGAACCCGCCACCCCAGCCCTCCCCACCTCCCTCCCATTTCCACCCCTCCATAGTTTTTGTCCATGTGTCTTTTATACTTGTTCCTGTAAATCCTTCCCCTTTTCCCCTGAAATTCCCTCCCCTCTCCCCTCTGGTGACTTTCAGCCTGCTCCCAATTTCCATGTCTTTGGTTATATTATGCTTGTTTGTTTGTTTTGCTGATTAGCTTCCTGTTAAAGGTGAGATCATATGGTATTTGTCTTTCACTGCCTGGCTTACTTCGCTTAGCATGATGCTCTCAAGTTCCATCCATGCTGTTGCATAGGGTATGAGCTCCTTCTTTCTTTCTGCTGCATAGAATTCCATTGTGTAAATGTACCACAGTTTTTTGATCCATTCATTTACTGATGGGCATCTAGGTTGCTTCCAACACTTGGCTATTGTAAATTGTGCTGCTATAAACATAGGGGTGCATAGGTTCTTTTGGATTGGTGTTTCAGGGTTCTTAGGATATAATCCTAGCAGTGGAATTGCTGGGTCAAAAGGTATATCCATTTGTAGTTTTCTTAGAAAATTCCCTACTATTTTCCATAGTGGTTGTACCAGTCTGCACTCCCACCAGCAGTGCACTAGTGTTCCCTTTTCTCCACAACCTCTCCAACACTTGCTGTTTGTTGCTTTGTTTATGAGGGCCATTCTGACTGGTGTCAAGTGGTATCTCATTGTGGTTTTAATTTGCATCTCTCTGATAGCTAGCGATATCGAGCATCTTTTCATGTGTCTCTGGATCCTCTGTATGTCCTCCTTGGAGAGGTGTCTGCCCAAGTCCTTTGCCCATTTTTTAATTGGGTTGCTTGTCTTCTTAGAGTGGAGTCGTGTAAGTTCTTTGTATATTTTGGAGATTAAACCCTTATCTGAGATATCATTGGCAAATATGTTTTCCCACACAGTTGGTTCTCTTTTTATTTTAATACTGTTTTCCTTGGCCATGCAGAAGCTTTTTATTTTGATGAGATCCCATTTGTTTATTCTTTCCTTTATGTCCCTTGCTTTAGGGGACATATCAGTAAGAATGTTGCTGTGTGTAATATCTGAGATTTTCCTGCCTATGTTCTCCTCTAGGACTTAAATGGTGTTACGGCTTATGTTTAAGTCTTTTATCCACCTTGAATTTATTTTTGTGTATGGTGTAAGTTGGTGCTCGAGTTTCATTTTCTTACACGAAGCTGTCCAGTTCTCCCAACACCACTTGTTGAAGAGGCTATTTTTACTCCATTTTATGTTGCTGCCCCCTTTGTCAAGTATTAATTGACTATAGAGACTAGGGTTTATTTCTGGGCTCTCTAATCTATTCCACTGGTCCACTTGCCTGTTTTTATGCCAGTACCAGGCTGTTTTGATTACAGTGGCCTTGTAATACATTTTGGTATCAGGTATTGTGATCCCTCCTGCTTTGCTCTTCTTTCTCAAGATTGCTGCCGCTATTCTGGGTCGTTTATGGTTCCATATAAATTTTTGAAGAGTTTGTTCTATATCAGTGAAATATGCCATTGGTACTTTAATAGGTATTGCATTGAATCTGTAGATTGCTTTGGGAAGTATGGACATTTTGATGATGTTAATTCTTTCGATCCATGAACACGGTATGTGTTTCCATTTATTTGTTTCTTCCTTGATTTCTTTCTTCAGTGTTGTGTAGTTTTCTGCATACAGGTCTTTGACCTCCTTGGTTAGGTTTATTCCTAGGTACTTTACTTTTCTTTTTGCTATATCGAATGGGATTTTTCTCTTGATTTCTGCTTCTGTTGTTTCATTGTTGGTATACAAAAATGCCTTTGATTTCTGGATATTGACTTTGTAACCGGATGTTTGGCCAAATTCATTTATTTGGTCGAGCAGTTTTTTGGCCGAGACTATAGGATTTTCTATGTACACTATCATGTCATCTGCAAACAATGATAGTTTTGTTTCCTCCTTTCCAATTTGGATGCCTTTTATTTCCTTTTCTTGTCTAATTGCTGTGGCTAAGACTTCCAATACTATATTGAATAGATGTGGTGAAAGTGGACAACCTTGTCTTGTTCCTGATCTTAATGGGAAAGATTTTAGTTTTTGCTTGTTGAGTATGATGTTGGCTGTAGGTCTCTCATATATGGCCTTTATTATGTTGAGGAATGCTCCCTCTATTCCCACTTTGCTGAGTGTTTTTATCATGAATGGGTGCTGTACCTTATCAAATGCTTTTTCCGCATCTATTGATATGATCATGCGATTTTTGTCTTTGCTTTTGTTTATGTGATGAATTACATTTACTGATTTGCGAATGTTGAACCATCCTTGCATCCCTGGGATGAATCCCACTTGGTCGTGGTGTATGATCTTTTTAATGTGTTGTTGGATGCGGTTTGCCAATATTTTGTTGAGGATTTTAGCATCTATGTTCATCAGTGATATTGGTGAAGTTCTCCTTCTTTGTTGTGTCTTTACCTGGTTTTGGGATTAGGATAATGCTGGCTTCATAAAAAGAGTTTGGGAGTCTTCCATCTTTTTGGATTTTTTGGAATAGTCTGTGGAGAATAGGGGTTAACTCTTCCTTAAATGTTTTGTAGAATTCTCCTGTGAAGCCATCTGGTCCAGGGCTTTTGTGTGTCGGGAGTGTTTTGATTACTGATTCAATTTCACCAGCCGTTATTGGTCTGTTCAGGCTTTCTGTTTCTTTTTCATTGAGTTTTGAAAGGTTATATTTTTCTAGAAACCTGTCCATTTCCCCTAGGTTTTCAAATTTCTTGGCATACAGTTCTTCATAGTAATTTCTTACAATCCTTTGTATTTCTGCGGTGTCAGTTGTAATCTCTCCTCTTTCATTTCTGATTGTGTTTATTTGAGTCCTCTCTCTTTTTTTCTTGATGAGCCTACTTAAAGGCTTGTCAATTTTGTTTATCTTTTCAAAGAACCAGCTCCTGGATTCATCGATCCTTAGGATTGTGCTTTTAGTCTCTATGTCATTTAATTCTGCTCTGATCTTAGTTATTTCTTTCCTTCTACTTGCTCTGGGCTGTCTTTGTTGTTGTTCCTCGAGTTCTTGTAGGCGAAGGGTTAGGTTGTTTGTTTGAGATGTTTCTGTCTTTTTTAGATAGGCCTGTATCACTATAAGCTTCCCTCTGAGGACTGCCTTTGCTGCGTCGCATAAGTTTTGGGTCGATGTGAGTTCATTATCGTTTGTTTCCAGAAACTTTTTGATTTCCTCTCTAATTTCATTCTTTACCCATTCATTGTTTAATAGCATGCTATTCAATCTCCATGATTTTGAGGGTTTTGGGTTTTTCTCCTTGGGGTTGGTTTCTAGTTTCAGTCCCTTGTGGTCAGAGGAAATGCTTGGTATGATTTCAATTTTCTTGAATTTGTTGAGGCTTGATTTGTGTCCTATCATGTGGTCTATCTTTGAAAATGTTCCATGTGCATTTGAAAAGAAAGTGTATTTAGCTTCTTTGGGATGAAGGGCTCTATATATATCAGTTAAGTCAATTTCCTCTAGAGTGTTGTTCAATGCCACAATATCTTTCTTGATATTTTGTGTGGAAGATATGTCCATTTTTGACAGTGGGGTGTTAAAATCACCTACTATAATTGTGTTGCTGTCTATATCTTTCTTGAAGTCCTCTAAAATTTCCTTGATGTATTTATGTCCTCCTCCGTTGGGTGCATATATATTTACAATATTTTTGTCTTCTTGGTGGATTCTTCCCTTGAGTATTATGAAGTGACCTTCTGGGTCTCTCTTTATGGCCCTTCTTTTGAAGTCTATTTTGTCTGATATGAGTATTGCTACCCCAGCTTTTTTTTTCCTGACCATTTGCTTGGAAAATTTGTTTCCAGCCCTTCACTTTGAGCCTGTGTATGTCTTTTGTCCTGAGGTGGGTCTCTTGTAGGCAGCATATGTGTGGGTCATGCTTTCTTATCCATTCAGCTATTCTATGTCTTTTGATTGGAGCATTTAATCCATTTACATTTAAAGTTATTATTGATAGGTATTTATTCATTGCCATTTTCATACCTGTGTTCCTCTCTCTCTTTCTCTCTCTGTCTTTTCCTTTCTTCCCTTAAAGCAGTCCCTTTAGTATCCCTTGAAGAATTGGTTTGGTAGAGGTGTATTCTTTTAGACTTCTTTTGTCTGGGAAGCTCCTTATTTGGCCTTCTATCTTGATTGAAAGCCTTGCTGGGTAAAGTAGTCTGGGTTGCAGGCCTTTGGTTCTCATTGCTTGGAATATTTCTTGCCATTCTCTTCTGGCTTGGAGCGTTTCCATTGAGAAGTCAGATGCTAACCTGATTGGGGCCCCCTTGTATGTTACTTCCTTTTTCTCCCTTGCTGCCTTTAAGATTCTCTCTTTGTCTTGGAATTTTGCCATTTTAATTATGATGTGTCTTGAAGTGGGCCTGTTTGGGTTCCTTTTGATTGGGACTCTCTGTGTTTCCTGGATTTGTGTGGCTTTTTCTCTCACCAAATGAGGGAAGTTTTCCATCATTATTTTTTCAAACAGGTTTTCTATCCCTTGTTCTTGTTCTTCTCCTTCTGGTATCCCTATTATATGGATATTACTCTGTTTCATGTTGTCTTGCATTTCTCTTAAACCCTCTTCATTCTTTCTAAGCCTCTTTTCTTTATCTTGCTCATTCTGAGTGTTTTTTTTCTATTTTGTCCTCCAACTCGCTGATCCGATCTTCTGCTTCATCGATTCTGCTTTTCATTCCTTCTACTGTGTTCTTCAGTTCAGAGATTGTGTTCTTCATTTCCTCTTGGCCCTTGTTGATAGTTTCTATTTCCTTTTTCATGTTAATATAGTTTGTGGTGAGTTCATCATAACTTCCCTGTAGTTTATGGTAGCTCATTGAGAGCTCATTGAGCTTCCTGACAACAATTGCTTTAAACTCGATATCTGATAGTTGAGTTGCCTCTGTTTCATTTAGCATTCTTTCTTGAGCTTCCTCCTTTCCTTTCATTTGGGGATTGTTCTTTTGTCTTCCCATTGTTTGTAAGACTCTTGTTGTTAGCCTCAACTTCTTAAATTGATCTGTTCTGGCTTCCTGGGTTTGTGGTATGACCTTCTGTGGTAGAATATCTGTGAGATTCAGTGGTGGATTCTCCTTCGGATATCCTGTTGTTCACTGCTTCCACTGTCTCATCAGCTGGAATACCCTCTTTTGGGGGGCCAGCTCTGGTTTTGTTTTTTTTTCCCCCACAGTTCTGGGCTTGTTTGTTTGTTTTGTCTCACTCGTGGGTATTTAAAAAAAAAAAGAGGGGGGAAAATGAAAAAAAAGAAGAAAGAGGAAAAAAGAGGAAGGTAGAAGAGATAAAATTGGAAAGAAAGAAGAGGGGATAAGAGAAGAGGGAATTCAAGGGAGGCAAAAGGAATTGGGGAGTAAAGAAGAAGATATAAATGATGAAGAAGGAGTAGTTGAATAAAAATAAAATAGACTCATATAAATAGACAGGCTTACAAACAAAAAGACACTAACAAACTGGCAAAAGAAAAGAGACACGCACACAGACACCCCCACAGAAATATAAGCAGCCAAAAAAATATATATTAAAAAAAATAAAAATATATAAAAAATTTTTTTTAAATAAATAAATAAAAAAAAAACCCTCTTGTTGTTTTCAAACTTGCCAGCCGGTTTTTCAGGTCTTGCTGGCTGCAATGGCTGAGGGGTGATCTTGTTGCTTTTCTCTGTGTTCAGAACTCAGTCCTCATTGTGCTATGTATCCCAGCGTTAGTGGGCTCCTCTCCCCCACAGGGTTTCCAGCGTGGGATCTGAGCCTCCTGGTGTGTGCGCACTTTTCCAAGTTTATGGGTGTGTGCTAGGTTCTCCAGAGGTGCACAGCCGTCTGCCTTTGCCCCTGAGAAGGGCCCGCGTTCCAGTTGCTATCCGGCGCCTGCACCTTGGGCCTGAACTGTCCACGTTTGAGCACCCGACCGTGAACTGGCACCTCTGGCTCCACAGCTGTCTCCAGTGGCCAGTGCCTATGTTTTCACGAGCGTCCACTAGCCCGCGACCATGTTCGGTCCCCTGAGGGTGCCTATTTTCATGCAGCTGTCTCACTTCACCCGTGCCTCTGTCTGCTGTTGGGGCGCCTATGCTTTCGTAGTCGCCTGGAGACCACGAAAACTCGGTTCAAAACGTGCAGTGACCTGGTATGGGGCACCCACTTTCACTCGGCTTCGGCCGCAGTCTCGCGGTGGTCCCTGAGATCTCCCAGCCGGTTCAGTGGCTGACCCAGCTCCCTCCCCAGGGCCCTGGGACGGGCTTGGCGGAGCGCTGGGCCGGAGCCTCAGCCGCCCCGTTCTTCACACGCTGGAACCCTGGGCTCCTATTTTTCCGAAGAGCTCTCCTTACCGCTGGTTTTTCAGTGTCCGCTACAATTTCCGACCTCTTATTCTCCAATATGCTGTGTTACTGTTCCTTGTCTGCTCTGATCTTCCGCAGATTGGCCCGGTTTTTCTCCCATGTGTAGAGGGGAAATAGGGTCTGCTCCCTCCTACCACGCCGCCATCTTCTCTCCCCTCGAGTTGAGGAAATATTGACAATAGAATGAGTGTGGCAGGAGGGGGTCATCTAAACATATGCCAAGCAGCCTGGCAGAGGAGCAAGCGAGTCCATTTTGTTGTGATAGCAGCTTAGCAATACGAATCCAGAGCCTCTTCACACATTTAATTGTCTTTGACTCAGTAATTACACTGTGAAGGCTCTGTCCTAAGGAGGGAAAAAAATCTGATGTTCAACAAAGACAATTTATGAAAAAAAAGCTGGGAGCAACCCAAGCATTCAACAAAGTGAGTTACCAAATGCATCATAGAGCATTCTTACACAAAGTGTTGCACAGCCAATAAAATAATATTTTCCAAAATTATTAAGGACTCTGTTGTATGCATTAAAAATATTAAGTTAAAAAGATGGAATACAAAACTATGTACCACGTGGCTATATATATAATATATTCCCATACCTATTTTATCTGTATATATGCATATAATGTTTTCAAAGCAGTTGTGAAACTAGTTGATATGAACAATTACCTGTATATGTATGCACATTAAATGATGTATCCATTGCAATATATTGTATATGTCTACTTATATTTGAGGTAGTTAGAAATACCCCAAATACTATTAGCTTTTATTTCTGGATGTTAGCATTATAAAGATAGATGGATTGTGCCTGTTTCTTTATCTTTTTGTAGCATCTTATATTTTTATAATTAGGCTGCAATTTTTTAGATTAGAAAGATAAACTATCTGGCTTAGTAAACTAGTTAAGTCAATATCTCTCATAGTCTGTAGATCATAATAGTTCCATAACTTTGTACAACCCAGTTAAATCCTCCAACTGAGAAAATCTAACACCTGGAGCCAGATTAGCTTGTGGGAATGAATGAGGAAGGCACTAGGGAGTACAGATTTGGACAAATGTTCAGAAAAAATCTAGTCTAGCAAACGGAACACTATGTCTAGAGTCTAACCACTAGCCACAAGAGGGCATCCATAAAGACAGTCGGCATTGGGAAAGACCACCCAGAAAATGCCCAAAAGGTGGGCAGACCAGGAAGGAGGGGTCGTCTCTTCAGAGACCCAAGCAGACTAGATAGACAACAGCTGCTCAGAAGGCCACCAGCAGGTTCCCACATTCCAGTCACGAGGAAAGAATTCTGCTCCCCCCAAAACGGGTAATACAAAAAACAAAATAAGAGTGGCATTGGAAACAAAGTGAGGCGTTAAATTTCCAGAAGTATGCGGATTCAAACAAAGTACAGATTGAGTCCCAGCATTAAGGTAGAAGCGGAATCCAGCCCTGGATTAGAATAGTGGAACTAGGATGGAGGTCAGAGGAAATTACAAAGCAAGCATGACATGACTGGAAATGTAAACCCAGTTCACAGACAGGTTCATTAAAAGGAAATGGAATTTGCTTTCAGTCATGTTTTGTGTAAAAGGATAGCAAAAAAAAAAAAAAAAAAAAAAAGCATGTGGCATAGCTGGTAGACAGTTGACCTGGAAATTGGATTTGGGTGAGCAATCCAACTGGAAGATATTGTAGTCATTGGCACAGAGACGATGCACTGTCTTTGCCCCTCCCCTTGTCTGCCCACATGGCCCCTCCACAGGCTGGTCTCTGTACACTGCTCACCCAGTCAGTCTTACCAGATGGTCTCGGGCTGGGTTTGGCCCAGAGGAGTCAGAGGCAGGGAATTACAGGAGTGGTAGGAGCTGAAAGTGGTCAAGGCATTTCTTCCCTCCTTCTAACAGCTGTGTCCCTCTCTAATTACAGTTCACACTAGTGGTTACCTCCTGCTAGATGTCAGGCCTCGCTAGGCTCTTCTAAGTTGTAGGCCCCCTTTTTCTTCAGCCCCTGAGATGATAATTTTTCGACACCATTTTCTCTGGTTATCACACCATCTGTTTCCTTCCTTCCTTCCTTCCTTCCTTCCTTCCTTCCTTCCTTCCTTCCTTCCTTTCTCTCTCTCTCTCTTTCTCTCTTTCTCTCTTTCTTTCTTTCTTTCTTTCTTTCTTTCTTTCTTTCTTTCTTTCTTTCTTTCTTTCTTTCTTTCTTTCCCTTAACTCTGCTTGTACCTATGTGATCTTTTAAAACTCTTCATCTGCCTAATCTGGGTGTAAGTTTAGTTTTCTGACAGTTATAAGACTGAATCAAATGGAAAAATTTCTTGGTTTGGGGAGTTGTTCATATAAAGAAAATATTAGATTCCTCTTTGATCCACAGGCTCAGCAACGAGATGGTGTTTAACACTGACACTTAACAGTTGGTGCCTCAGAGACATGGACAAAGAGAAGCAATATCTGAACAGACGCTATCAACTTGCACATGGCCCCCAGAGTCAACAGAAGACTCTCAAATCTCTTCCTTCTGATTAATTTGTTCATTTTTTAATTCTAAAAACCTCTGCCTGTGCCCAATTGTTAAGATGGGTTTTGCAACATTAGTCCATCATCTTCTCAGGTTCCTGGTTCTCAAATAAACATACTTTCCTTTTGCAAACCCTTGTCTCTCAGTTATTGGCTTTCTAGCAGCAGGCAGTGGAACCTGAGTTTGGCATCATTTTCACCCTGCACTAACTCAATGGTAAAAAAAATGAATATATACACCAGTGTATAATATTTAGAAATTATTTTTATTAATACCTGCATGAAACGCTGTGATTTACTAATTTCCAGGTCTGGTTATAAATTCAGCTCACTTACGTACTTGACTGGGTTGTAGAGAAACTTAGAAAAGACACTCTATAAAAATACATATTCCAAATAGAAAAAAAATGTTTTGCTGGCTGCTTCTACTAAATCATAATACCTTTTTTCTATCTTGGCCATAAGAACAGATCATTATGAAATTGAGCTAGTAAATTTTACCTTACCTGATATCAATCAGATCTTACAAAACAACAAACATAATGTTATATTAAAAACTTAGATTT
The DNA here is from genome assembly GCA_039655065.1 of Glossophaga mutica. Lineage (NCBI taxonomy): Eukaryota > Metazoa > Chordata > Mammalia > Chiroptera > Phyllostomidae > Glossophaga > Glossophaga mutica. Next base: position 159,945,817 of record CM077306.1, read on the forward strand.
AAAACAAAAGCTTTTCCTTTGGGAGATTTTAAAAAGATTAGAAAATTCTCTTTCCACACATGCATAGGTGATATGCATACGATGGTATACATGGTATTTTTTGTGAATAAAGCTACATAAAGGTGGGAATATTTCCAAGAAACCATTTTCAAAATCATCTTGTCAAAATATAAGGTTCTTTGCGAAAGCATTTATTTTCTTACTAATTGTTAAAGTGTCACCTTTAACTTAAAGAGACAGATTATGTTTTTTTAATATATCTCTTTTTTTAAGTTGCCAGCTCCTTTAAACACTTGCTAGGAGACAATCAGAAAATTGCTGCAGTTAAAAAAGACTTCTATGGTCCCATCTATTATGTTAAAAAAAATGAAAGAGGTCAGCTGTTTCAAAGTCTTGTTTTTATAAAACTGCATTCATAATATTTGAAAATGTTGCAATTTCATATTCAAGGTCTATAAATAATAAATGAATTTCAATTGTGAAGATCTCTCTAAACCACAACCAGAAACTTTGTTTATAATTTTAAATAAATCAGCAGTTTTACCAGTGGTTATATGTATATAATTTGTTCATGAAACAAAGTAGTATCTTTTATCCATAAAACAAAAGTAGTTAGTTTTTTGGTCAAATTATTTATATTGAGAATATATCTCCTATGGGATATCTTCTTTTGGTTGCTCACAAAACGATACATAATCAAGCAAGTGCCATAGTCTAAATGTTGAAAAACCTAAAAATTGATCTATCTATATAGCGAAATTCCCAACTACCTAAAACATATTTTAATAGTTTCTTTATTTTTAATCAGTGTTAGCCATGTACATTCCAATAGAATTTTCAAACAAGGAAAATATTTCAGGTTGTCCTCATATTAACTTCAATATAGTATTTCGACTCTGTTTTTTTGTTTATTTGTTTGTTTGTTTTTTTTAACCAGGACAAGAACAAATGTTTCCTTAATGGTCCATGGCATTTTGCCCTTCACCACTAAGAAACCTCAAAATTTTCATAAACATTTATTGTATTAAGTTTCATAAAGTAATGAAGTATTATATGACCCTAAATGTTACTGAAGAAATGGCCATCTTCTTCCAAATGTGCAGTTTTTCACTGCCCTGCTACTCACGATGGCTTTTAATACCATAATTAGCTAACACCTCGAGGTTAAATAAAGTTAGGACAAGTTTTTATTCTGAATGACACTAAATGTATGAGTTTCAAACAGTCTTCTTAATCACTTTAAATATTTGTATCAACATCTGCAATAGTATTATGTTATTGTCTTTAGCTCATAATGTGGCTGAAAAACAGCCACTAGTAGTTTTAAAAAGTGTGAGCTCCATCATTTTCTTATTGTTTATTTGCATTTGTGTTATCAGTAATATATTCAAACTATGACATCTCTCCAGGATTTTTTTAAACCACTTGTTAACTTTGAGAGGTTTAGTTTTATCAAAACTAATTAATATAACCTGCAAATCTACCTGATCAGGCACAAATAAATTACCATCATTATAATGCGCTAAACTCAAATGAACGGAGAAAGGGCTTTGTGTCAACCCTTTGTTTTGACACCTAAACTTCCCTCAGGATACCTCCTGATAGGTGAGTTACAACATGCTCACCTTTAGCAACTGCATTTGTAAACATGTAACAACAGCTCACCTGCAGCCAAGGTTTAACTAAGACCCAGTGCCTTTAAAAAAACTCTTCGCATCACAAGGAGGTTTATTGGTCAATAAATGATTTGCAATATGCTAAGTTAAAATTATGTGTGTACATAAACATAAATCCAGTATTTTGAACAGAGTATACAAATTACTGATATATTTTCATTGTTAATAAGAGATGTTTTGTATATGAGAGAAACAGCTCCAAATTTTGGGAGAACAATATCAGAATCATACACATTAGTAAGAAAATTACTTCTACAAAGAATGCCTACTTTTATTACCCTTTCCTCCCATGTTCTTTCACATTAGGAATCAATGTAAATAACTGAATGTTATAATGGTCATGGTTCTTTATTTGAAGTAACAGACTCTGATCCAAAATAAAACATAATTGAATGGGTTTTTTTTACCTTCATGTAACTGTATCATGGTAGTTGACAAAAGTGTGCATTATTATTTTATACTTAAAGGGTTAAAAACACAAGGCTTCTTTCTGTAGACCTGAGAGACACTATATTTCATTTGTTATTTCAAACACATCATGAAAATGTTTCTAAAATGTATTAAAATTTACAACCATCTCCTAGTAAATTAATACGTATAAACAGAAAATACAACATTACAAAGGCTTTTATGTGAATGCTACAGAGAAGTCTATCTCCTCTAGGAAACCTGCAGTGTAATTAGTCTAATTACACCTAAAATAAAGCTTCACGCTCAGGTACAGTGCTGGCGCTCAGACCCACACAGGTGTTTCCATCTCAGGGTTAGTCAGCTGGGAGTTCTGCTTTTATATAGCACTTACTGAAAACCAAAAGCCTAATTACTCATTCATTCAGTCACACTATCACACTGGTCACCTTATGTGAGCAGGAAAAAAAAGAATTTACTTCACAAATTTTAGTCTTTACATTTTAGTCAAAGATATCCAAGCACCTGCAACATCACAGGAACATGCAATTAGATTGGATTCATAGGGATGAAGAAATAGGGCAGGCTCTCATACTGCTTGCTCCTGTGCCCCTGTAGCCAAATAGCATTTAAAAGAATAAAGAGAAATAGTTTAATTTAATCAACTTGTTGTAAAGCCTGAGGAAGTTGGCACCTCAGACATCAGATTGTTAGAAGGCAACGAGTGTCCTTTCTAAGGTCCTCTCCACAATGCCAGACAGGAGGAAATTCCTCGACAACTTCTCCGTATGATCTCTTAAAGAGGAAAATGAAGTTACAGCATGAGAGTCTACGTCTGCCTTTGATAAAATAGAACTAATAAAATATTAACAGTGCTATAACCCAGAATTTTGACAGCTAAAAGTCAGATTATTTCCAGTAAAGCATGCATTCCTAGCTTTCAGATGAGAAGCTTTTGGACAGAGGATAACTCATAAAATAGTCTTTTCTCAATATTATTTTGATCAGGAGCCTCTAACAAATCATAAAAACTTCTGCACTGTCATTTAGTTTTGTTTCCAAAATTCCACATGCCATTTATGAGAAAATTTTCACAGAGGCTTTTTGAAAGAATATTACATAAAGGCTTTACCTTTTTTTAAAAAGTGGAACTAGGGGTGTGGGTACAACCAATTTCTTCTGTCTGGGCAGGTAACATCAGTGAGAAAAACAAGCAGACTGAAGACAGTAGAGCAAGATGGGAAATGCAACTACATCAAGTTCTCACTTAATGTCACCCCTCTGTTCTTGGAAACTGCACCTTTAAGTGGAATGATGTATATGAAATGATGTATGTAATGAAACCAATTTCCCATAGGCTAATTGATACAAACAAGAGTTACGTTTCTATGGCCATGTATTTCTGGTCATAAAAACATCACCAAACTTCTAAGTAAAGACCCAAAACGCATCTAATATCAAACACCTAAATAAATGTGAGCTATACATACATTTGAGAAAGATGAAGAAAAACAGTTTATTCCAGTTTGAGGTTGAGAATGGCCATAGCCTCTCCTAGCAGCTTGGGGCACAAGGCAGGACCCATCGAGGCAGGATGCTCTTCCACCACAGGGCTATGCACTCACACACACACACACACACACACACACACACACACACACACAGTCACTCACTCAGACGGGGGCCATTCAGGCACATCTTTGGAATGTAAGAGAAACCAGGAGTACCCAGAGAAAACCCACACTGACATGGGGAGGCAGTGCAAACTGCACACTGACACAGGGCCTGTGTCAGTGGGCCTGGCCAGGAATAATTTTTTAATCATCAATGTTATAACAAAACGATGTTGAACAAAACATCAATTGAGAACCTGCTGTAGAATGAGCCCCATTTACAGAGTCGCTACTACTCAGCCCCCACTACTGCCTGCTGGCCCAGGCTCCTCAAATCTTCTTGTTCATGCGAGACCTGAAATCTGGTTACACCAGTTAGAAGAGTTCCAAGATAACAAACTAAGTGAGACATGGTGGTGGGTTCAGTTAACTGGTTGAGGTGGTAGACATGAAAAGTGGTTGGATCTGGTACCTGTTGAAGGACAAGCTAACAGGCAACCATTTGAAAAGCAAAGAAGTGATGCTAACCATCTCTTGTAAAATTCAACCTGTCTAGTCATGGTAATAATAAAATATGATGTAGTTTCAATTAAAAGAAAAAAATGCTAACAAAAAGAGAAAAACACGTAATATTTTCTAGACTCTGACCTCAAATTGTTCTTTTATCACTTATTTACAAGTGACCTCTCCCCACATCTCCATTCCCGTTCTAGCAAATGACAATCTTCTCCTGAACATACTGTGTATATTTTGGAGTCATACTCTTTTTTTAAAATATTTTATTTATTTATTTTTAGACAGAGGGGAAGGGTGGAGAAAGAAGGAGAGAAACATCAATGTGTGGTTGCCTCACACGCCCCCTACCTACTGGGGACCTGACTCGCAACCCAGGCATGTGCCCTGACTGGCAAGAGAATCAGTGAACCTTTCGTTTGTAGGCCAGCACTCAGTCCACTGAGCCACACCAGCCAGGCCTGGGATTATACTCTTAATCAGACTTTTAGTTATTCTTCTGCATGGAATACCCTCCACTTATTGAATCCCACTATTCTCGCAAGCTCATGAGGGCTTGTCCAAATTTGCAATGTATTTTAAAAAACAGGGCTTGATAATAAAGGAATGTTGCATTTGTCCCCAGTTCTGCCTCTTTGAAAAAATGCCTAAGCTTATAACAATATATTTCTTACATCCTCTTCAATCTCTCTTCTAACTCAAAGACTCAAGTCTCATATAAATCAGAAAACAAAATCAGTACAGTGGAACCCGTCACAGGAAGAACTCTGGTAGCTGTGCATATTGAATTGCACAGTTTTTCAGGGCCCAGTGACTGCTCAGAGGGGCAGATAACCAGGAGATACAGGTTGGAGGAAGATAAACCTGCAGAGGTGCACCTGTGAGCACTTACCAGGTTTTGGAATATGAACTAGAAAAAATGCATTAAACAAACCTATGCTTTGTCAATCTGAGCAAAAGATTGAACCACCACTTATAAATAGGAGCAAGACAAAAGACAATTCATTCACTCTGTTTTCTAACAATCTGAGTTTTAGTAAATCTTACAATGTTCAATGCGAAGGAAGGTAGCCATGAAACATAAAGGGAAAAGATACTGTGAAGTAAAAGAATATAGCATTTAGAGATTCAAACAGCACATGTTTGTAAAAGATCTACTGAAAGATGTAAAAGAAGAGTTAAGGAAATTACTCAGGCTGTGTATGTGTATAGTATATGCACAGACATATTGTGCATAGTTTTGTATTCAACTTTTTAACCTAATTTTTATGAACATTTAACCAAATTGTAAATATTCACGGGAAAAATAATTTTTACTTGCCACACAGTATTGCACATAAAAATGTACCAAAATGAATTTACCATTAACTTTGTTTAACTCTTCTGCTATTTCAGCTTTTCACTATAACATGTGTCTTTGCAGAACATTTTTTAATAAATATTCAATGTGGAATTACTGAGTCAGAGAAAAAAGTTATTTATTTAATAAATACTGATGGAACAATGTGAACATTAAAGAAAACAATGTCATATATTGCAGATGGAATATGGAATAAAGATAGCAGAACTAAAGAAAAAGGGAAGGAAGGCAGGAAGGAGAGCAGGAAGGAAGAAAAGAGGAAGGAAGGAAGGAAGGAAGGAAGGAAGGAAGGAAGGAAGGAAGGAGAAAGAAAAGAGAGAGAGAGAAAGAGAAGAGACAGGGAAGGAGGGAGGTAAAGGAGGGACAGAAGAAAATCCCTAGCTTTGCCTCGCACAGAAAGAGCAGGCCACCAGTCATACCAGCCTGAGGCACTTCATCCTGAATGAAACCATGAAAGTGGTGGAGGTTCAGACAAGGCAAGGTGAACCACACCTCAGCCGGAGACCACAGAGGAAGAGCACCAGCCCAGGCCAGCAGACAGGCTACAGGGAGATTTGCTGCTACCCTGGGGCTACATTCTTCTACCCAGACACCAGCATGCGGAGAGGAGACGTTTTGAGAGGTCAGAAATTTCTGAAATAAATTTAGCGATATCGAGCATCTTTTCCTGTGTCCCTGGATCCTCTGTATGTCCTCCTTGTGGAAGTGTCAGCCCAAGTCCTTTGCCCATTTTTTAATTGGGTTGCTTGTCTTCTTAGAGTGGAGTCGTGTAAGTTCTTTGTATATTTTGGAGATTAAACCCTTATCTGAGGTATCATTGGCAAATATGTTTTCCCACACAGTCGGTTCTCTTTTTATTTTAATACTGTTTTCCTTGGCCATGCAGAAGCTTTTTATTTTGATGAGATCCCATTTGTTTATTCTTTCCTTTATGTCCCTTGCTTAGATGCCCATCAGTAAATGAATGGATCAAAAAACTGTGGTACATTTACACAATGGAATTCTATGCAGCAGAAAGAAAGAAGGAGCTCATACTCTTTGCAACTGCATGGATGGAACTTGAGAGCATCATGCTAAGCGAAGTAAGCCAGGACATGAAAGACAAATACCATATGATCTCACCTTTAACAGGAAGCTAATCAACAAAACAAACAAACAAGCATAATATAACCAAAGATATGGAAATTGAGAACAGGCTGAAAGTCACCAGAGGGGAGAGGGGAGGGAATTTCAGGGGAAAAGGGGAAGGATTTACAGGAACAAGTATAAAGGACACATGGACAAAAACTATGGAGGGGTGGAAATGGGAGGGAGGAGGGGAGGGCTGGGGTGGTGGGTTCGGGTGAGAATAAAAGACAGAAAACTGCACAAGATCAATAATTAAAATAAAAATTTTAAAAAAAGAAATTTCTGAAATAAATTTAAACCTTGAATTGACCTGAAATGTTTAAAATGGTTGAGGCTGAGTTAATTTGAATAAGCAGGCTTAATCTCTTTTTCCACTTAGGCAGAAGTGGGGCTTGAAGGAAGTAAAAAATCAGCTTTTAGTTTTTTAAAGGAAAGCTATATTTGGCAAGCATAATTTTTACTGGTAAAATTATGCACACTGCATTTAACTTTTTATTTTTTCCATCTTTTTTGAGGTAAAATTGACAAATTAAAACTGTGCATATTTATGATGTATGATGATATCTTGATATATATATATACACACAATGTACAATAAACATTTACAGTTAACTTTTTAAATCCTTCATAACATATGCTTCTATATACAGCTACCAAAATGACTAAGAAGATGAAAGAGTGAACAGATAATATCAAGTGCTGTCAGGATGTGGAGAGTAACTATTATACTCATTCTGCTCGTTAGAATGTAAATTGGTAATAACTGAGTGTTAGTATCTTCTAAAGCTTAACATATGTAATCCTTATGACTCAGCAATTTTAATTCCATGTTATACAATCAGCCTCCCAACTCAATCACCCATGAATCAAAAATATTAGGAAAAACAAAAATCCCAGCTACCATCAAAAGCCAAACTTGAATTCGTCACATACCAAACACGAGGCTGAAGCCACACGCATGAAAAGCCTTGGAGGTGGACTCTGTTGTAGCCTCTATGCAAACATAGGTTATATGCAAACATTATACAATTTTATTGGGTTGGTCAGAAAGTCCTTTATGTTTTTGTTTTGTTTTGTTTTATTTTGTTTTGTTTTGTTTTCCATATGATGATGGTTCGAGAAGTGCTTAGTTGTCTTTAACTTCATTTGAAACAATTTGGTTAGGTTATATTGTGACAGCTGTCATATTAGTGTGCATCTGAAAAAGAAAATATCAAAACTGGTGAATTTTCATGCAGCCATTTTAATATTGAAGATGAAAGAAAATATGTAACATTTTGGCATATTATGCTTTATTATTTCAAGAAAGGCAAAAACACAACTGAAATGCAAAAATAATTTGCACTGTGTATGGAAAAGGTGCTGTGACTGATAGAACATGTCAAAAGTAGTTTCCGAAGTTTCTTGGTACTATTGACATTTTGGCCAAATACTTATTTGCTGTGGGGCTGTCTTACGCATTGGAAGATGTTTAGCAGCACCACTGGCCTTTACCCACTAGAAGCCAATAGCAGGAGATAGCAGGCATACTCAAAATATCCAAATCAATAAAGTTCTTGCTGAAAATGAAAAAATGTGTCCTTTACTTTACAGAAAAATCCATATAGACTTTTTGGCCAACCCAATATATAAAAGACTTGAGCATTGTAGATTTCGGTTTCTGCAGTGGTCCTGGAACCAGTGCCTACCAGATACCAAGAAATGTTTACCAAACAGCATATATAAGAATGTTCATAGCTGTACCATTTGCCAAAAAGAAGGAAAAACCTAAATGTCCATCTATAATAAAATGGATAGGTTGTGGTACATATATATACAACAGAGTACTTTGAGTAATGAGACTATGAATGAATCTAATAAACCCAATGCTAATCAAAAGGCAGCATACACAAAAAGAGTACCCACAACAACAATCTATTTCCAAAGCACTTATAAATACACTAAACTATCCTGGCAGAAGTCATGATAGTGGTTAACTTCGGGAGCAGTGCTGACTAGAAGGGAGTTCAAGGGAGCTTCTGGAATTCCAGTAATAATGTTTCTTGATATAGGGGTTTGTTAACAGGTATGTTGACTTTGTGAAAATTAATTGAATGTATACTCATAACCTGTGCATTTTTTATATGTTAGTTATACTTCAATAAAACTTACAAAGAAACAAAAATTAAAGACTATGGCATTAGAGATAAAACATTAGGGATTAAGAGTGTGCAGCGAAAACAGCAGGAAAAGATAGGCACTAAGCAGAGTCTGGAGAGGTCAGTTTCAGGCTTCCACTTTCTTCCCCACCCAGAGTGACACAGGACTTGCATTCTCTCTAACGTCAAACCAAAGAGACATGTGCAGAATGTCTCTACTCAAGGAAACCTTGTTTGAGCCACAAGGCCCAAGACTTTTTTGAAGAGCTGGTCACATAGACACATCCTGCTGTGCAATCAGCCATGAAAACTGAAACTCAAGACTCCAACAGTGATATCAGGTGCACATCTTCAGCCATGATGTTTGTGCAAAACAGTCTCAACATGCTGGTATATCACAGCCCATTTACTTCCTGTGTGCTTAGCAAAGGCATCAATCATTAACATAAAAAAATAAACTTTCCTATAGTCCCATACTCAGTGGTTGGCAAGGGGTCAACCATGGTTCTAGGTTCCCCAGGAGACATGCAAAAGCTTGATGTGTTGACCCTTCTCAACAAGATCCTAATAATTTTGGATCATCCCTTCAATTATAGCCTTCTTTCCTATAAAAAATGTTGGCAGCAAGACTACAAGCCCTATTTGTGAGGTTTACAATGGACAGAAGTCAGTGTTCTCCTTATGTCCATATTTAGTCAGTTTTACTCTTCTGGAAAAACAAAACAAACAAACAAAAACTTCCTAATAAGTTGCAAATAATATATTTGAAGTATATGGATATTTATCAGCTACTGGAAAATGAAAACAGTTAATACAGATGATACCCAAATAACTTGGATGACTTTCACTTCGCTGGGGTCTTTTTACTTTTTGAAATGTACATGACCTGAGTTCAGATGAAAGTAGATTATTTACTGAAAAGGTGTAAAGTCATTTTATAAATTGAATGTTAAAAGTCGTTCAATTTTCAGTATAATAGTAACACCTACCCCATTTCACAGTTGTTTTCTATCTCACTAATTCTAGCCATTGCTTACATTTTTCTTCTTCCAAAACAAAGGAACACAACATTTAAGATATCCTCCATTAGTTCTCTTTTCACCACTCTCCACATACATGCTCATCGTAACATGTAAATATACACTTTATTTTGTTAAGTTTGACATCTGTCTCCCCAGTAGGATGGTCCTCTTCTCTGAGGCAAAAAATGTATTTTATTTTGAAACTTCAACATCCAGCATAGTATCTGGAATGCAGTATGTAAACAACAATATATGTTAAATGAATCATGATTTTAAAAATTATGTCATTGTAAATGTGTCCAAACCCACAAAATGTACAACACCAAAAGTGAACACTAATGTTAACTACAGACTCTGGGTGATAACGATGTGTCACTATAGGTTCATCAGTTTTAACATATATGCCAGCCTGCTGGGGATGTTGTTAATGGGGGAGGCCGTGCACATGTGGCAGCAGCAGGCATATGGAAAATCTTTGTACATTATGCTCAATTTTGCTGTGATCCTAAAGCTGCTCAAAAAATAAAGTCCGTAAAAAATTAATTATAAAGCTTTTTGCAATATTCTAAGAGTTCTGTTGTCAGGTAAACTTAAGTGTCACTTGCTTTGAAACATGGACTTTAATAAAAGAGGATTTTAAAAGAGTTTGTAAAATAAGTCTGCACCACAATACTTCTACCATTTCTCAAAATCATGCTCTTGTTTGAAATAGAACCCTCTTAGAAATCAACCATGTCATCAGGAAAGCCTGTCTATACACTCAGGTTAAAATTTGTGCTGCCTCTGAAATAGCTGTCAGTCCTCATAAAAAGTACTGCCAACATAGGTAGTGGATGTAAGAAACTTCAGATGAACGGCTTTGAGCAAAGACATTAATTAAATGCACTTCTTTTTTCTCTCTTACTCACTGCACAGAGTGAACAACCTACAAGATAAGAAAACTTATGGCTAAGGGAAAAGAGGGAGCCACATTTTCTAATGTTTCTAGTAAAGGTCCTGTAATGTACATAGGAAATTTGTGTGGATCAGCGAAGAATATGAAACAAATATTAATCTCTTCAGAGTAAGTTGAAAAAATACTCTAAAAGATTTGTAAGTTTTCCTTCACAAATGTACTCAACCATCAACTTTTATTCAACTATTTCATGCTTTGGATTAAAAATGATCATATCTGTCTAAAAAGTATCCCCAGAGACCTACTGTTATTCTTCAAAGTTATAAAATTGTTTGAAGCAACCCAAAACTCCTTCAAATCAGATGCTGAGAGGGGAGTAAAGGAAGAAAACATATATATGATGCATACAGGGAATATGGGTACACAAAATGATTATAGTGCAAAAAAGATAAGACACCATTTGGCACAAATAATCCTAGTATACTTTTCTGCATTTTCAGGATTAGGCATTAGATTAGAATTGAATATCTCTGTGCTCTAAAGCTAAATGTTGTGTAATGTAGGATGTAAGGCAAAGAAGGAATTCTCATGGATGTAATATTTGCTCGTTTCTCTCTTTGTTCATTTTCCTGAGATCTATGTTTTCTACATCACTCTGCTTTTGGTCCCCTTCTTCCCCTAACCTCTACTTTTCTTTTCTCAAAAGATTTTATTTATTTGTTTTTAGAGACAAGGGAAGGGAGGGGAGGGAGAGAGAGAGAAACATCGATGTAAAAAACATTTATCCATTGCCTTTTTTACATGCCTGGAACAGGGACTGAATCCACAACCCAGACATGTTCCCTGATGAGGGATCGAACTGGTGACCTTTTGCTTTGCAGGACAATGCAAAGCCAGCTAAGTCACACCGGTCAAGGCTGACCTCTAGGCTTCAATAGCCCATTTAATGAACAATTATGGAGTATTTACAACCCATCCATGACTCGACAATGTTAAAAACTTGAAAGAACAGAAAAGAATATGTTTTCTGTTATGTAAAATGCTGTTATTCAAGGCAGCCATGCCAAAGAATATAAGAAATGAAGAAACTCATGTTAGATTATAATAAAAATTTTTCAAGAATTTTATAAACCAAACAAATCACTAGTTACTGTTTTTTTATTTTATTTTTTAAAGTTATTTATTTATTTATTTATTTTATTTTTTTAATCAGTATTTTTTTAATTGTTGATATTGTACAGTTTTCTGTCTTTTACCCCGCCCCCAGCCCACCACCCCAGCCCTCCCCACCTTCCTCCCATATCCACCCCCCATAGTTTTTGTCCATGTGTCCTTTATACTTGTTGCTCTAAACCGTTCCCCTTTTCCCCTGAAATTCCCTCCCCTCCTCCTCTGGTCACTGTCAGACTGTTCTCAAATTCAGTGTCTTTGTTTATATTATGCTTGTTTGATTGTTTTGTTGATTAGGTTCCTGTTAAAGGTGAGATCATATGGTATTTGTCTTTCACTGCCTGGCTTATTTCGCTTAGCATGATGCTCTCCAATTCCATCCATGCTGTTGCAAAGGGTAGGAGCTCCTTCTTTCTTTCTGCTGCTACTGTTTTTTATTTATAAAAGAGAACACAGAAAACTCAAATTTAGAAACAAAATTAAAATTATCAAACAAAGGAAGTTAGAAAGATATATTAGACACAATTCTGTGGTAATAAATTACAAATTTTCAATAAAATAAATAATTTTCTGAAGAAGAAAATTTACTGAAAATAAGTGAATTCCAATCCTACCAATAATATTGGGGAATTTTGAAAAAATTGTTAGAAGTAGAATTCCATGAATATCATCATAATCAAGCAGTTCAAGTGGCAAATATTTTATCTTCTTTAGAAGAGATCATTCCCCAGTTAAGCAATGTGTTTCAGAGAACAAAAAAAAAATGGGAATGATTCCCAATTCATGTACAGATGCATGTAGCCTTGATATGAAAAGGTCTAAATATAAAGCAATAACAGAAAACACAAAGACAAAATGTGATAGTTGACTACAAAAAGTGAGGTGAAAATATCTCAGAAACACCATTTACACAGTTAATACACAAAAATTAAACTGGAGACAATGTTTGATGAATATATGAGACAAACATGTAAATAATGCAAAAGTGTTTACACATCAGAATAAAAACAGCACATGCTCTGATTAGGCAATATCAAAAGTGTCAAGAAAAGAAAATAGAAATTAATATTGGGGATATGTTCAGCCTTATTATCAACTACATTAAAATTAAAATGAGGTTAAATTTTATCTATTATATAGGCAAAGATAGTTTTAAAATCGATCTGTGCAGTGAATACCATGGACAAGAATGCTAGGAAAAACATAATCTCATTCTACTGTTGAAATCATGAATTGTATATCCACATTATTAAAGACAATTTTGCAGCATACATCAAAATTTAAGTGTTTGTCATTTGGTGTAACAATTTAATTTCTAGAAAATTTATTTAAATTAACAATATGAGACATCCACAAATTCAGCTAAAATGATACTTCCTGCAATATTATTTACAATAAATATATCAAGTAAACAAAAGGTCTAACAAAACTAATCAGGCACATTATGGAAACAATTAAATATCATGTTTAAGAAGAAAATATCAATAATGTACGGTTTGATGATGATAAAATTATGCAACCAGAATTTGCATCCAAATTTCAAAGAAATTATCAAATTTGTCAAGTGTGTTTTCATAGAAATAAATCTTGCGAAATATATATCAAAAATATTAACACTGTTTCATCTTTGGATGGTAGAATATACTCCCCCTACATTTCTTTTTTTTTTTTTTTTGCATTTTCTCAAAAAAAAAGATATATGACTTTCATATCAGGTATGATGGTAAAAGTGTCATTATTATCATCATCATCATCAACATCATCATCATCATGGATTAGATCAAAAAAGTGAAACAGGGAAAAATCCTAATTATAATACTTGAGAGAATTGTGATATTTCCTCTGCCAATTCATAGGTAAAAGGTTGACTGCTAGATTGCAGGGGTAATTAAGAAATATTTTTAAACTAGAGCCAAGGGAACTGACCAGATTCCTTGAACAAAGACATTTCCGCTCCACTGCTCTGAAATGAGAACTTTTCCTTTGGTGGCTATTCATCTCTAAAGGAGTCTACTGACATCCATTATTAAGTACTTAGACCAGGGTTGCTTGAAAAGAAGTAACAGCGGGATGTTAAGGAAAGACACAGCTTTACCCTCATTGAAAGATTCTGTAGTTTTTAAAAGGCTAATCCAAGGAAAGACCATTTTTATTCCAGCGTTTGCCAGGAACAAAAATCTTCCAGACCTGTATAAAAAAGGAAAAGGCAAGGAAGAAACATGAGTCAAATATACCCAATTTGCCACCAATACAAAAAAAGATAAAAGTGCTTTGCCAGTGAATGAGATTTCCTAGAGTTACAGACATTACGAGCAAGCCTGTCATTAACAAATCTAAAGAGAACCAGCGTTAATTTTGTGGGTCTGTCACATTCTCATTTTCTCCCTGTGCCTTTTTTACTTTCACTGTTAAGCCTTTTCTAATTTCAAAAGTAGGAAGAAAGAAAACCAATTACCAAGAGAAAATGAGAATGGTGCTGAGAATGTTTTTCTCCTTTGATTTGATTAGTAGTATTATGTGATTCAGTTATTTTTAGCTATTGATTGAAAGATGATCCTTTCACTTACATAATTCTCATTGAATGCATTTTTTCCTTTTCATTTATGGAGCTTTAAATATAGTATGTGATACATACCTGGATGGTATACTTTGGGAAATTAATATAATAGTGAATATTGATTTTATATATAAAATAAGCAAGCTCAAATCAGCCAAAAATTATCTTAATAGTTACTGAATTACACTTGGTGATTTAAAATGCAAAATAACAATGCCTTATTTTATGAGTCAATTCATTCTTAAAACTGCCCTGTTATTGATCAAAATGAGGATTTTAAAAAACAAATAGAATGCCCACCTTTTGTATAACTAGCATGAACATTGTTTTGGAAGCTAATGAGTTTTATTGGCCCAGCTAGTATATAATTTTTTTAATTGCCAGCTGTAGCTAAACATTTCTTAGTTATTATCTCCTAGTGCAAATATAAATGAAAGAGAATTTCCAAATGCTAACTTTAATAAACAACTATTTAAAAACAGTTTCCCATTGAAAGTAGTACAAATGCTGCTTCCATATCTTGGCAATTGTAAATAACACTGCAATGAACATAGGGGTGCTTATGTTCTTCCAAATTAGTGTTTTGAGTTCTTCAGATATATTCCCAGAAGTAGAATCACTGGGTCAAAAAGCAGATTCATTTTTAATTTTTTGAGGTATCTCCATGCTGCTTTCCACAGTGGCTGCACCAATCTGCATTCCCACCAACAGTGCAAAAGTGTTCCCCATTTTCTGTATCCTCGCCAGCACTTGCCGTTTATTGATTTATAGATGATAGCCATTCCGGCAGGTGTGAAATGGTATTTCATTGTGGTTTTAATCTGAGTTTCTCTGATGATTAGTGACGTTGAGCATCTTTCCATATGTCTATTGGCATCTACATGTCATCTTTGGAAAAGTATCTATTCAAATGTCCATCAGTAGATGAGTGGATACAACAACTATGGGACATTGACACAATAGAATTCTACTCAACCATAAAAAGAAGAAAATTTACCTTTTGCAACAGTATGGATGGAACTGGAGAACATTATGCTGAGTGAAATAAGACAGTAAGAGAAAGGCAAATACCATATGATTCACTCATACGTGTACTCTAATGAACAAACTGAACTAACAAGCAAAACAGAGACAGACCCATAGATGGAGAGCGGATGACAGCTAGTCATGGGTGTGGGAGGTTAAGGGGGTGGAGGGACTTAGTAAAAAGGAAAAAAGACTCATGGACATGGGCAACAGTGTGGTGATTGCTGGGGAGTGGAAGGTATAAGGGGACTAAATGTAATGGAAAAAATACAAAAAAGATTAAAGTAAAAAAGAAAATAGTACAAATGCACTTCTATTTTAAAAAGAAATAGGCAGATAAAAATACAAATAAAGCCTATGCCTCCGTTTCAGATAAACCCCATTACTAAATTTTTCAATTTAGAAAAACAGGAAATAGACTACAGCAAAAATAAAAGGTATTTTCTGGAAACATTTCTGGTGCCATTATTATTAGAATATTTGCAAATTCTTGAGACAAATCTATTGGAAAACAATCATTTTTCTCTATATTTTCACCCTCGAGAGTAAGAGGCACCCAATGTTAATTGGGTCCTGCATGGCACATTTGTAAACCCTAGACTGTAAAAATCAAGAATGCAGGCTGCCAGTGTAAAGCAGGAGCATCTTGGAGTGCATCCCAAGAGATTAAAATCAGAAACCACTACACCCTGAGTTATGTTGCTCAGAGGGAAAACCATGATTTCCTATTGTTTTTGAGTAGGTTTTTAAAATAATCTACTCTGTATGAAGCTCTTTCATGTGGGGCTCAGAAAAACCATAAAATTCAGTCAAAGCCATACAGTAGTTTTGTTATTTATTTATTACAAAATTTTGAACCAGATTTCACAGAAAATTCAGCAACTAGCTGATCCACATTCAACAATTATCTGAATGAACATCATGAGTCTGCTGAGACTTCTACATATATAGCAGCATGTGAAACTGTGAAGAATATAGTAAAAAGGGGCCTAGCTGCTGTGGCTCAGTTGGTTGAGCATCATCCTGCAAACCGAGAGGTCACCGGTTTTATCCCTGGTTGGGGAACATGCCTGGGATAAGGGTTCAGTCCCAGTTAGGGGCGCATGTGGAAGGCAGCCTATTGATGTTTCTCTTCCTCTGTTTCTCCCTCCCTTCCTCCATCTCTAGAATCAAAAATAAAATAAAAGAATATAGTAAAATGGAAAATATGGTCCTTGGAAATTTGATGTGGTCAGTAAACTCTTCAGCTAGTGCTAAAGTAGTTGGAAGCAACATTTGACAAATTAGCTATGGTCAGAGGACATGGAGGTGGCCTTTACCTGTTTTTCCCCCTTTCTTCCACATGCTTCTCCAAATTTGAGGGTTACAAAGACACACTCAGAGGAGCAGGAACCCTAATGGCTGTCACATTTTATAAAAATATTTCAGGAAATTTAAAATAAATTGGTCATTCTGTCTCTGACAAGATTGTGAGGTTCATATTGCATACCTCTTATTTAAATATGTCTTATAGATAAGATGTAAAAAAGTCTCCTCTATGTCTGCAGGCAAGTTTTCTGTACCATTTTTTTGAGAAAAAAAATGCTGAGAAAGGGTGACTTTCTATAAAAAGAAAATAGGTCAGATGTTTTTAAAGGTCAAATTTCATTCTGACAGCACCAGAATATTCTCAACAATATAAAAGACTAATTGCAAGGGAATGTTTATGCTGTTCGAATCGTAGTGATTCTATATTTGGAAGAGAACAAAACATTATTTGTTCCATGTCAATGCTTTGTAAATTAGGATTAATCTACATATTGCAGGTATGCAATTCAATGATAATTTTTAAAGGATATTCTTAACCACCTGAATGAGCACCTTGTAAGTGCCATGAAGTTGGAAAATATTAATTTACAATGTGCTTACAATCATGTAAGTGTCAAAAATATAATTTTAAGCCAATAAGAGAGCCATGGTAGTCTGTGTAATGACCAATGAATCAAGGTGCCTGACAGTTTGAATAAAGAAGGGAAATAGGAGAAATGCGTTACTACACAGTATAAATGAGAAAAAAATAGAAGAATTTCTGTTTATCATCAGCACCATACTTGTACTTGTTGCTTATTCAGTTTGGTTTCAGCAAAAATTACATCATTTATCATAACATGAAATTATTTAAATTAATCTGAGGTTGACTTGCTAGGAGGTGACAAAACTCCCCAAACCTTTAAATGATCCAATCACACATCTGAGAATTTTTGAGAAGATAAAGAAGATTGTTTGAAGGAAATGTGTAGGAGTAGAAAATGCCTTGGTGTTTGTTTTCCACTCCATCCCACACTCCCAGCCCAGGGAAGAAGGGGAATAAAAGTGCCCCATTGTAATATTTGGGGAGATATTTCCAGAGTGCAAGACTGGCCTCTTATTTCTTATTAGATGTTTGGTGAACTGCAAAAAGCCATACACTGCTTAAGATTAGAGCAGAGCACTCGAGATTTTTTTAAAGTTCAGGAGGGTGACAGGTACTTGGCACCTGTTAGGATAAATCCCAAGGCTAGTGACTGGTCGGCATGCCCTTGATAGCTGGAAGGGGATAGACAGCGTAACTGAGAAAAGCCTGAAAATGCAGAGCTCGGCAGAGTGAAGTGGCCAGTTCTCCCACACACCAAATGTGCACTCAGAAGTTACTAGGGTTAGATACAGAAAGAACCTTACACCAGGAGTGTTGTTTATGAGGGCAGGAGATGGGAGTTCTTCGGATCATGCAATATCAGGATCAGGGAATGGTACAGTGTGTAGCAGGCAGGTAGGATTTTGTCTTTTCTTCTACACACCTTTTTCCATATCCTAGACTAAGAGGAAAGAGAACAGCAGAGTTTAGGAACAGGCCACAAAGCAGGGAAAGATAGAACAGACCACACTCCTTCTCAAGAGGTCTACAGTATTGCAGTTCAGGATTACACTGGACAGGACACAAAAATAATTAATCTAATTAAGATCAATTAATACTTAATCAATCTTAAATATTAAACAATATCGATTTATTTGGTTAATATTTATGTATTTAATCAATATTGAATTAAATAATAAGCTGAAGTTTTTATTTAGCTTTACACTAGACATATACATATCTATATTTCCTTCCAGGCCCATTGAAGAACATTTTAAGTAACTTTTTTTTTTTTAAAGATTTATTTATTTATTTATTTATCTTTAGAGGGGAAGGGTAGGAGAGAGGGAGAGGGAGAGAAATATCAATGTACGGTTGCCTCTCATGCGTCCCCTGCTGGGAACTGGCCTGCAACCCAGGCACGTGCCCTGACTGGGAATCGAACCGCGATTCTCTGGTTCGCAGGCCCGCGCTCAATCCACTGAGCTACACCAGCCAGGGCTTAAGTAACTTTTAAATAATATTAAAATGACAACAAAATTGTAAGTATAAACATTTGAAAGTAACCTACTGATGTAATGTCTCATCATCCTCAAATAACTTAGCATGAAATTTCTCTAAACAAGGAATTTTTTTACACATAAGGAGGGACCCAAAAAATGGAATTTAATTTATAAGAATTGTGTGTCTATTTCTTTTTTAAAAATATGTTATTATTTTTAGAGAGGGGGAGGAAGAAAGAGGGAGAGAGACATAGATGTGTGAGAGAAACATTGATCGGTTGCCTCTTGCATGCCCCCGACCAGGGTCCTGGCCCACAATCTAGACATGTGCCCTGACCAGGAATAGAACCGGCAACCTTTTGGTCTGCAGGCCAGCACTCAGTCCACAGAGCCACACTAGCCAGGGCCAAAAAAAGTTGTGTATTTATTCTTACAAGTTTAAACTCCAGTCACCTTCTAAGTACTCTCCATTTGATGCAATATGCCTATTGAGATGATTTTCCACTGCTCAAAACAGTTTTTGACCTCATCAATTTTGATGTCTTTCAGTGCTTCTGCTATTTTTTGTTTCACCTCTTCCACATGGCAAAATGTTTCCCTTTGAGGACTTTTTTCTTTAATCTGGGGGAAAAAACAAACAAACAAAAAAGGTTGGTTGGGGCAAGATCAGGTGAATAACGAGAGTGGGGCTAGAGGCTTATGCTGGTTTTGGTCACAAACTGCTGAACACTCAGCACAGTGTGGGCAGGTGCGCTCCTAAATCCCCATCAGGAAATGGGCAAATGCATTGAAAGAGTCTCAAAAAAATTTCACTGAAGCTAAATGCAGCCTCTCACAACAATGCCAGGTGGTTCACTGATACAGAAGGGTTCCTAGAACGCTCGCCTAGAGGGGAAAGCCTGTACCACAAGGGGCCCACCCTTCAGAAGATAATTCTAGGTTTTTGGTGGTCCTCCTTCATAACTGTAATACAGCAATCAAAATTTAAAAAATCACTACTGATAGATAATATAGCTGGCATCAAATCCTCAGACTCCACTTAATTTTTCCATTTGCCCCAATATTGCCTTTTTCGCAAATAGATCTAATCCAGGAACACACATTGCTTTTAGCTGTTGTGTCTTTTTTTTTTTTCCTTTATTGTTATTGTTGACACTATGAGCGATATCCTCATTCCCTCCTGCCCACCTTTGCCTGCCTCCACCCAGCCCCCAAACCCTTTTCTTCATTCTGGGAGAAGTTCTCCTTGACTTTCCTGGCCTTGACACTTTTGAAAATTATAGGCAGCATATTCTATAGAATACCCTACAATTCCTTGTAATAAGATTCAGATTATATGTGTTGGGCAGGAATATCACAGAAGCATCTTCATTTAAAATGTAAGGAAACTGAGACATGAAAAAAATCAAAGAAATTTATCAAAGGTAAGTGATTTCTACGTGGTGGGGTCATTACATCAGGAATGCTGCTAGAACCAGTGTCAACTGCCACCTCATACCGCCCCTCTGGCTCCCGCTCAGCTAGTGCTTACTGCTCTGCATCGAAACCTCATGTGTGTGCGTTCACTTCTGTCTCCCTCACCTGAGTATGAATTCCTCAAGGGTAAGATTTGTCTTTTTCATTTTTTAACAAGTGTCTAACATGACATTGGACATAAGGAAGGAGCCAATAAATAACAGGGGTAACCCCCCAAAACAGGAATTATCTTCTGGAGGGCGGGCCCCTTGTAGTACAAGCTTCTTCCAATAGGTAGGTGTTCTAGGGACCCATCTGTATCAGTGTACTAGCTGGCATTGTGAGAGGTGGCATCGGGCTTCAGTGAATTTTCTTTTTTGAAGACTCTTTCAGCTCATCTGCCTGTTTCATTATGGGTGATTTATGAGCTCACCTGCCCACACAGTGCTGAGTGTTGAGCAGTTTTTGACCAAAAAACACATGACCCTCTAGCACCACCCTCCCTATTCACCAGATCTCACCTAAAGCAACTTTTTCCCTCCCAAATGAAAAAAGTTCTCAAAGGGAAACATTCTGCCATGTAGAAGAGGTGAAACAAAAAAATGGCAGAAGCACTAAAAGACATCAAAACTGACAAGTTCAAAAACTGTTTTAAGCAGTGGAAAAGTCCCAATAGGTGTATTGCACCAAATAGAGAGTACTTTGAAGGTGACTGAAGTTTAAACATGTAAGAATAAATACATAATTTTTTATAAATAAATTCTGGGTTTTTTCGGTCTACCCCTCATATTGTACCTGAAATTAAGTAATTGAAATTACTGAATGAGACAAATGAAGCTAAAAATTCCTAAAATTCCTTCTCTGCAGGAGATTGGTGAGGGCTGAATCAGAGGATGAAAATATTCAGCTCCCTAAGACAGATACAGAAACAATGGCACTAGGAAGGAAACAATATGAATGAAGAAGGAGATGTTGAAATAAAAGCGGGATTTAGAATTAAGTATAATGATTAATTTTCCATTGCTCAGAGTCAACCTGGAGGAAGGCTGAATAGCTAGAAGGCTGCAAGGACTCATGGCCATGACTCAGATCGTGTGAAGCTATTTGAATGGTAGTGACTGCAATTACGAGATAAACAAGCCTATTATTTTAATAGCATGAATTTGACAATATATTCAGTCAAAATATGCAGTCATATCAGTTTGGTAATTTTCCCTAAAGTGACCTAATTGCTTGCTGAATTTACTTGAAAACTTTTGAAGCAAATTTGTATGGGTACAAATATAGTAGGAAATTACCAATCAAAGATCAGATATTTATTGAATGTATCTTTCTGTGCCATACTACATCTATTAAGCAAATTAACACAACTTTAGGGGAATTTGTAGCTGACAGCAGGTGTTTGGCTACTGACAACAAATAATTATATCACTACTAAAACATTCTGTACAGTTCCTACTTAACTGATAAAGAACACAGCAAGGCTGAAAGAACAGTTATTGCATTCTATTGAAACTCTGGTTCAAAAGCAAATTTTTAAATACCCAGTTTAAATGCCTCCTGACAAACAGTTGGGAAGTGTATTGAATCCTGTTCTCCATAATACTGCTAACACAGTTGAGAGGAGAAAATGGGTTGCATTATTAAAAGTCAGGGAGATGAAAATAAAAAAGAAAGCAGGTTGTGTAAGCTGAACCGGTCCATTGAGGAACTTGCCACAGAACACCTGAGGGTCTGGCTGTGAATATAAACACCTTTGGCGGTCCTGGCTAAATCTAAAAACAAACTAACAAAGGAAAACGCAGCTTACATTATTAGATGGCAAAGAAAGTTCTTCCCAAAGAGCAAAGGGGAACATTTTCTGCCTTTGAATTGCTGCACCAGCGGTTTACTGCCTTGGGGTTAGGGCAGGGAAAATTACCGCCTTGGGATCTGACCACCCAGCGAGGCTCCAGCAGCTGCAGCAGCCAATCTGGGGACCTTGCTCCAGTGGCTTGCAAGTTGGGAAAGACTAATTAGAGACAGGGATGTAATGTGAAGCTTGGTCAACCCCGGGTTCGTTGTTCCTGGAGTGGAAAAATTTTTACAATTGAAGAATAAATTCCAGCATAATTTCTTGGGATACAGAAACATAAGTGTCGTGTGGACACCTACACCTTCAGTAGAAATATCAGGATTTGTTTTTGCACTAAAGAAATGTAAGAGTGCATGTTTTTTGTCTTTTGAAAGTACCTGCCTTTGCGGACAAGGTCCCTGCCTTTCTTTAAGTCTGATGAGAGCCTAGGCATTGGCAGGGCTGGTAGCTCCTATAAATATTTGAATGATTCCCCTGGTCCTTGAATTATTGCCACCAGGTGAAAAAGAAATACTGATGTGTTGAACTCTCCCCAGAAATCCCTGAAAGGCAATGGCTGCTCCAGAGAAGGCTGTCTGGCTCTAACATAGAGCTTTGTGTCTGTATTTAGCAGCGGTGAAAGCAGGATGTGAAAATGCTCGAAGGAGGATGGGCCTTCATTCCTACGTTGACAATGCATGAGCTGTGGGTAGGACATGTAAGCACAACATTGTACTAGATGGAAATTTCAACCCCTGACTCCAGAAATCACGCAAAGAGCTTGTGCCTGGTGGTTCTGGCACTTAACTGCTGTAACATAGAAGCAGCTCCTCATTTATTTTTGTTTTGATGGAATAGTAAATAAATTCAGTTAGCCAAATATGCTTAGAATTTTCATTTCTGATTTCAGTGCTTAGGAAGGATTAAGCAAGCACAATCTACAAGTAGCTTATAATCATCCCAAGAATATTCTTCTTAAATATACTCAAAATAACACAATATGCTGCATTTTTATATGTTGTTTAACTTACATTAATGACTCACACTGCTTAATGGTTCTGCAATATGCTTTTTGCATTAAATATTGTTTCTATGAGGTTGGCCCATTTTGATTCTTAGCCTGACCTGGCTGTCTAGCTTGCTGACAGTGAAGCAGCCTTGACTTTATTAAAAGATAATTGGGTGTCATAACTCCAAACCAAGAAACTCAATTACACAACACAGGTAACCAGACAGCCAGATTCCCAAGCTAAGGTCAAAGTGAGACGTGCCGTTGAAGCCTTCCCCAGCCATTGCAGATATAACTACTCATCAGCTGCACTCTGAGACTTTGCTTTCCTGATGTGTGACAGAAGTGATTTAGATTTTTCAGCTTTGAAAGCCCTGCCACATCTTTCTTCCCTTGAACCCATTCATCAAAGTTCATATGCTATGTTGAATTGGGCCCTTCCTTGCAATAAAAATAACTTCTACTCAGCACTCAAGCTTTGGCTTTTGAGTTTTATTTTCTAGGTCTGTTTTATTCTGCATTCTGTATAATATTCCGTTGTATAAATCTTCCAAAATTTATTTCTCTTCTTTCCCTATTTGTGGATATTTGGGGTTGTTGCCATTATTTTCTTATGACTATTACAAATAATACTGCACTGAAAACTATTGCTGTTGTCTTTCTATAAATAATGTTTCTGTGATATGATAACAAAATTAGTCTCAACAATCAAAAAAAGTTTGTGTCAGTTAGTTAGTTAAATACTCAGCTAACATAAATGTTTTATCATCTTAAATAACTTCCTCTAACCCCTTTACAGATCTACAATATCAGAATCTTAAAATATTTGTCCCGAATAAATATTGAGTTGCCTTGTTTACAAGAATATATGGTTGACCTCTTCTCAACTATGTAGTAAGTTTTCTCTTTGAAAGTTTGTTTCTTTTGAGTATACATATTCCCAACCAAGAAATTCTTGAATCAATGTGTGAGTGTGTAGGGAATAGGGAAGTACAGATCTTTAATCTACTCAGAGTCCTTTTTAAAAGCCTCTGATTTGGTGTTTAAGAAAATTAAGCATCATCTCCAGCACAAGCTCCTAAGCATTCTCCTTCCCGCATGGAAATTCTTTAACAAAGCAGGTTTTTTTAAGTACAGTTCCTAATCTTTCCCCTTTTCTCATGATAAAAAATATTTGAAAATGGAATTTTTCCATACCAGTTTATGGACATATTCAAATGTGACAGATACTACAAAAGTAGTCTTAAAGCACTAGTCTCATTTGTACTCTGGTCACAAGCGAATGAGAATTCCCGTTTTCCTTCCTCCTTACCAGCACTTGCCAGTTATACAGTTCTTACCAATCTGAAGCAGCAGAAATACATTTCATTGTAGTTTACTTTGTAAGGTTTTGTTATTAGTAAATCTAGAAATCTTTCACATATGTTTATTAGCCATTGAAAGCCTTTGCTTATTTTCTTTAGGTTGGTTTGTCTTTCTTATATTATTTTATAGAAGTTATTTATCTTGGATAGTTATCATTTGTGATCTAAGTTGCAAATAACTTCTACAATCTACCACTTGTCTTTCAATTTTAATAATGGCCTTTTGAATTTTCTATTTTAATGTAGCTAAATTTGTCCATTTTTTCTTTGTGATTATATTTTATTGTGTATTTATTTAAAAATTATAAACATTTTTCTAGCAAATTTAAAGTAAAATATGTGTGCTATATATATTAGAAAGAAAGAGACAGATCTATGAGTAAATAAATAATTTCATTCTAGAAAGGTCAAAACAATTGTTTCACTTAAAAAAAAAGAAAATGCAGTATGTTCTCAGTTGTATTTAATATTATTGATATTTCTTTTCTTTCTTTGTCCTTTTGATAGTCAAATCAATGTTTTAAATCATATTTGCATCTATAATTAAAATAATTAAAATTTTTAGATGTTATCAACTGAGTTCTTTCTTTGTGAATTCTGCTTATGTCTACTTTTATTGAGACATGTTACTTTTATTTTGTATTATTATACTTTATAGCAAGGGTCTTGTATCTTCCACTTTGTCCTCCTAAAATCACTTTGCTGACTCTGACTCTGAAGGGAAGAAAACAGGAGGGAGGTAAAGACAAAAAGACCTCCCTTCATGAGTACCATTGTAGTCTGTTCTTGATGGCTTTTGAATGTGGTTAATAGTTAAAGTTGTGATTTTGTGGAGAACTTATTTAGGGGGTTCACTCAGGACCCATTTCCAAGGATCCATTTCTGAGGCACCATCACCTAGTTTTTGAATATGGGACATTCTGCCTGGCCAGCAAGTTATGAGTCTTTACTCAACTCTTGTCTTCTGGTGTGCACCTCTCACAAACTCCATCATTGGAGCTTTCTTACTGCTTCAGACTTCCTCTTAGAACCAGGAAGCTTAGAGGAAACGCATATTCACCCCTGTGCCCTCAAACTCTATAGATTGTTATGTAATGTTGGCTCTGCCACCACAGTTATTCTCACCAATCTCTCGTCCTTAAAAAGTTTCCCAAATTCCAAGAGACACACAAGTTTAATTCCCCCGGTAGTATAAAGAGCCCATCATTTGTTACAGCTTTATATGTAGAATGTCCTATGAATGAATTAAGAGAACCTATGTTCCTTATTGGGTATACATTTTTACATAGAACTAATACTTTCTTATTTTCTTAGCCAAATCCCTACTAAGAGTAGATTTCTCAATTTAAACTATAATTTTGATATACCTATTTCTCATTATCCTGACCATTATCTCTGTACATGTTTTCGGTTGCACTGGTATTGTGCAAATTATGTATGTAATGACTATATCTGCTTGACCTAAGAGTCCTTTTGCAAATAAGTAGTTCCCTTCTTTATTCCTACTACATTTACACCCTAATCCTTACTTGGAGTATTACTAAAATAAATTTCCAAATTCATTCAGATTCCTGCTTCTCCTCTTCATATCTTTGTTCAAATGTCCCTTTTCAACATGGCCTTTCCAGGGTCATGTTTTAACAAATTGTAATCTCCTACCCATCCTCCCCACTTTAATTTTCATGTAGAATTTTTCCCATTTCACTATACTACAGGATTTCTCTATTCACTCTGTTGTCGCTCTTTCCTGACTTTAAAGGTCAAAAACTTGCTGAGCAGGTATTTTGTCTGTTTTGTTCCCTGTTGTATCACTGCACCTGGAAGAGGAGCTGACACTCTGAATCCTTCCGTAAGTATTCGTTTACTGAATTAATAAGTGAACACTTCCATATCCTTCCATTTTTAATGCAAGTCAGTTTTTTTGCATGTTTGTTTGAAACCCCTTCTGTATTCTGCTATGTGTTGAATGAGACTGCAAGTCTGCAAATAAGATTTTCCAGGATCTCTTGCCAACTGCTTTCCTGTCAAGTTCTGTTTATAGGAGCACTGATAGGAATTTGTAAACCGGAAGAGGGGATGCATCTCATCCTGCTTCCTGCACCTAGCAGTCAGTCTTCAGAGGCAGCCGCAGCACCAGCAGTGACAGAACAGGAGTGGCTACAGCACAGCCACATAGGACAGCATCAGGAGAAGCCACAGAACGGTGTAGGCCGCGGTTCTAGCCCTGGCCAAAGGGCAGCTCCGTGGATCTTGAACAGGATGTGACAACGTTGGCGGTGTATTGGCGGGTGTGGACTGTCAGGCTTCAGTGCAAGAGTGTCAGCAAACTTCTGGTCTCTGGATATCACCCCTTATTCTTTTTGCTTCTGCTGCTCATTGGTTATATATAACCAATTCCCTGTATTAAATCCCCACAGAATACTTATAATTTTATTTCTTGAAGGTCTTTTGACTAAAACAACAACACACTATAAAATCTTACCTTCAATCCAATGTGTTTCTTTTTTTAATATTTTTGAACTTTTTAAAAAATATTTTATTTATTTATTTTTAGACAGAGGGGAAGGGAGGGAGAAAGAGAGGGAGAGAAACATCAATGTGTGGTTGCCTCTTGCATGCCTCCTACTGGGGAACCTGGCCTGCAACCCAGGCATGTGCCCTGACTGGGAATTGAACCGGAGACCCTTTGTTTCGAAGGCTGGCTCTCAGTCCACTGAGCCACACCAGCCAGGGCCAATATGTATTTCTATCTTTAGATTTTTTTTTTTTTTTTTTTTAGTAAAACTCACACCTACTGAAATTACTCTTTTAATGGAATTTTCTTCTGTGTAATGCTTAGTGTTCTATATTAGCATATTTTCTTTATCATTTTTCAGTTCTGATTTCCTACTTTATATTAAGAAAGTTAATGTTGTTAGTTGGTAAAAGTTGTATTTCATGGTTTATAAAATGCATGTATTTTATGTAAAATATCTTGAAAATCGGGGCGGGTCTTATGTGGGGCACAAAAAAAAAAATAGCTTTCTTCCCACCTTTCTAAATTCTTCTGGCTGAGCTAAATCAAATTAACATGAGACAGATTAACATGAGAAAATGTCCAAAATTTATTACATGCACAAGTGCCTCAAAAATATGAGACCTGAGAACAAGGACAAATTGAGGCTTATGTGCCATTCTGGAGCTAAAGAGAAGGAAGAAAGGGTCTGGGATTTCAAGTTCTTCGTGGGCCATCCAGAAACAATGGGACACCGAGGGAAATCCAGGGAACAGGCTGTGCTAGCTTTCTCCTTTCTGCCACGTTTAGTTTATATTACAATGCAAAGGTAATGCTACCTTCCTTTAGGCAGGTTTTCCTATCTGAATGCCATTAGGCAGTTAAAGAAAGTGGATCAAGGTTTCTTTCTGAGTTTTTTGTTTCTTAAGAACCAGCATAAGATCAGTACCCCAAAAGACATATTTGGGATGACAAAACTTTGGTGTCCTTCAGTCCAAAGTCTACGTGTTTTATGATCCCTGTAGGCCAGGCAGCAGTTGTAGCATAGTTGTCATTCCTTGAGCATGCAGGAATATCAAAAGAGTCAGCATCATAGCCAGCAGAATGGGTGTCAGAAGTTTGGAAGAAAAGTCTAGAGAAAATAGTGGAGAATAGAATTATTTTAACCCCTAGGAACCAAATGATATGGGGAAAAAAGGTTAATGGAGATGGTAATTGGATACGCTTACCAACATTAACCAGCAGAGGTCTAAAGTAGGCCTGCTCAATGGGCAATGCAGAGTAGTTTCACTTCTATAAATTCTTGAAATATATTGCCTTACCACTCTTTATAGCACAGAAAATTACTTGGCATAGAAAAATACAAACATCAGTGATGCCAAGTTAAAAAGTCAATTAGAAGAGGTAAACTCAGTGGGAGGAAGGTTTACGAACATGTTAATTGGTTTTATTTTGTTTTTTTTAATGGTTTTAGAGAATGATAATGTCTAAAAGACCTTCTTCCATATGAATTGTAATCCTAACTGATGAGAAAGCATTATGTCTTGATTGGCAGCCCTTCTACGTAGTTGACAGCATTTTTTCTTTCATAGGGATAAATGGAAAAACAGTGCATTTTTAACAAGATGGCATCTTGAATTTTACTTAAAAAGCAAGCATACTATTTTTTTTTGCTGTATAATTATGTCTAATTAAAGCCCAAACTTTATTTTTAACTATCAGTTTCATAAATTTATTAATATCTATGTATTTCCCTTAAACTCTCCTCAGCCCTCTCTGATCTCCAACATCCCTTATATTTCAAGTCATGTTGGAATCACCTGGAAATTTAATTCTGGATTGTTATACAGTCTTGTTTTGTCTTTTTGTTCATTACTGTTGCTTGTTAAGGCAATAATAACACTTGCTGAGCTATATAACTCCATAGTGTCATTTCCCGCATATTCATTTTTCTTGTTGCTGGAGTTCTTTCTCCAAGAGTAATCGCAAAAGTCATCTTTCTGTGATAAAGTTTCTGAGATTCATTTATCTAAGCCTCCAAAATAAAGAAATTTCACTTTCATAGCTAAATACTATTTATTTGGAAGTATCTATATTCAAAGTTCTTTTCCTTCATACTTTTCTCCCATTTAATTATTCAGTCCATCTGGAAATAACTTTTCCCCAGATCCTTTATGCAGTAAAGGTATCCCTTCTGCATTCATTTGTAATGTTTCCATTAGCATATACATAATTCAGAACTGCATCAATGCATATTCTATTCCATTTTTTTGCACATCAGTAATTTTTGTCAGTACCACACTGTCAATCGTCAGAGCTCTAATGAAATGACGGATGGGGTTACTCCATCATAGTATCTAAAGATGTCAACTACCAGTTCTATGTCATCTTGTCTTCTCTTGGAAACATCCTGATCTTTGTGGAGGATAATTCCCAAATTATGAATGGCTTAAACTCCATAATATACTGCAAGATGTAAGGCTAAAACAATGAAGAACACCAAAAGCTGGTTTTGTCTTCCTTCAGCTACCAGAAGTGAGCATATACATAAAACTGAAGGAAAGGGGGCAAATATTGGGGAAGTGGGGTGCTATTGATAACTGTGTATAGAGAATGTGACTTGTGACTCCACTCTGACCCCACCCTGATCATCCCCATCCACAGAAGAATTTCCCTTTCAGTTTGGGACATAGGCTGATGAGTGCTTCTCATCTGAAGTTCTCATGGAGACTGGTACTCAGCCAACTAGTGCAAAAGAAAAATAAACCAAGATGAGCAAGTGCCAGTGTGTATGTAACACACAAATACACATGTGTGCACGCACACACACATCTAAAACATGGCATTCCTATAGAGGTACAATTAAGAGAAAGGAAGAGAATACTGAAAGATTCCCACAAATGTGCAAGGATGCATGTGTTTTCTTATGGGAATGAACCCTGATCCAGTTTGGAAAGTAGTGGGAAAGGACAGAGGAAGCAAGGGACTGGCTCTCCACCTTCAGGAATAGCTTGGCAGAGAACAAAGAGTATACCATTGGGACTTTTAGGGTTGCACTCCACAGACTGCTTCTCTAGGATGTCCCATGGCAAGCAGTGAAGCAAGTGCCTCACTGAGTCCCACCCAAAGTGAGCCACATGTCCACACCAACTATGGGGTGCATCGCACCACACACCAGTCAGGGA
The DNA here is from genome assembly GCA_039655065.1 of Glossophaga mutica. Classification (NCBI taxonomy): domain Eukaryota; kingdom Metazoa; phylum Chordata; class Mammalia; order Chiroptera; family Phyllostomidae; genus Glossophaga; species Glossophaga mutica. The sequence continues at coordinate 159,976,039 of CM077306.1, forward strand.
AGGACCGGAGTAGCTGGAACCTGCAAGGCTATGGGGGTTATCTCAATGTGCTTGATAATAAAGACTGACTCTGACTTCAAAATTTGACTGCGCTTACTACAATGAAACCACGTTGCTGGCTCTGTTGAATAATGCAAGCTCAATGATAGAGCTGATATTAGATATTATAAAATACTCATAAAGTTTGAGATTGTGCACATTGGATTGATGTCTATTCAGTCAATTTTTATTATAGTCTAACAGAGACAATAATTGTTATTTTTACTTTTTCAACATTTTTGGAAAATAAAATTATAGTACAAATCAAATGCATAAAAAATTGCATGTCATTTAACCCAATAATTCCATGTCTAGAAACCTATCTAAAGAAACTATGTGCAAACATCCATATAAAATTATGATTATTTGATTTGGTTACAAATGAATTTTTCCTTTAAGACACTGTTTATAATAAAAACATTTGACTATGAATTTGATTCTTTCACCACTTTAAGCAACCCCAACACTCTCTCTAAATAGTGATCTTTGGCCTATTTGTTGCCAAGATTTGTTGTTGTCTCAATTAACAAATGCTGGGTGTTTTGTTTACTTTTAAGTTTTCATAGTATGGTGGTTACCAGAGGAAAGGGGATGGGGGAGTACAGCATAATGAGGGTCAATTATATATCTACAAAAGAACCTTTGACTTTGGGCGGTGGGCACACAGTGCAATGTACAGATAATGTATTATACAGTGTACACGTGAAACCTATATAATTTTATTAACCAATGTTACTCCAATAAACCTAATGAACAAAATTTTAATTGTAAATTTTAAATTTTATAGCATTTTGGTCAGGAAAACATCTATCTTGAATAATTTCTGCTACTTGGGATGTTCTGAATTTACTGTATAACCTAATTTTTGTATTAAAGAATTTATGGAAATGGGGAAATGTTTGCTATTTCTTTTGGGTTAAAAAGTTTGATGCATAAAAAACAACTAATTTTTATTAATTTTGTAATTTTCATTTTCTGCATTTTTCCACTTAATCTATCAGTAGCAAAGACAGTTATTGTAGTTCATTTGTGTTTCTATTTTTCCCCAAACCATTGGCCTTAGAGTTATATATTGTGCTTCTTCACCAGAAAGAACATGTGAATATTTAATTTTTATTTAAATATAAATGACAGGTTTTAGCCCATTTAATTTTCTCTCTCTTAATTTGTCTAAAAGTAAAATTCCAACTGGAGCTTACTCTTTTTATTTCAGAAATGATGTCCATTCATTTGCTTTCAATAATTTAATTAATGTAATTTCAGGTGTCTTTCTTAGATAACTTTTTTATACCGAAACTGACAGTCTTAACTTCCATAAAATGCTTAACCTAATTACATTTATTGACAAAATTCTAATGTGTTAGTTTACTTCTGTTACTTGGAACTGATTTTTAACTTTCCATTTCCAGAATTTTTTTATTTTATTTTATTTTTTAAAGATTTTATTTATTTATTTTTACAGAGAGGGGAAGGGAAGGAGAAAGAGAGGGAGAGAAACATCAGTGTGTGGTTGCCTCTCACGCACCCCCTACTGGGGACCTGTCCTGCAACCCAGGTATGTGCTCTGACTGGGAATTGAATCAGCGACACTTTGGGTTCTTTGGCCCGTGCTCAATCCACTGAGCCACACCAGATGGGGCTAGAATATTTTATATTTTCATAACTTGCATGTTTTTTATTATTTGTAACCACCTCTTAAATAGTTAACAATCTAAGTTTAATTGTTTTAATGTTTATCATAAATTTTACAAGCTTTTGCATTTTATTTCTCTAATTACTCCCATCAACCATTAAAATGATTTAATCATGTAGCGATATGATTTTCAAACATTACATAGCATAGCTTAGATTTGAATCCATGGTTACCTGAGCCTAATGCCCCTACTCTGAGCTTCATTTTTCTTCAAAGAGTTTGGATGCAAGGACAGATGAGTTGGAGACAGGGACGTGACACAGAGGCAGAGGTGAGAGTGATGCAGGACCATAAACCAAGGAATGAATGTGGCTGGTAGCAACTGGAAAAGGCAAGGAAATGGATTATTCTTTAAAGCTTCCAGATAGAATGTATCTTCAACAATTTTATAACTTTTTCTTTTGAACTATAAGATAATGAATTTGTGTTGTTTTAAGATGATAACTTTGCAATAGTTTGTTGTAGCAGCAATACAAAACAAATACACTCCCTAGTTGAGGCTGTTTGGTTCAAATGGAAAGAATTCCTCCGTCCTGTATGCATAAGGGTTCTTACTCCTTGTCAATGTAGGATCCACCTACCATTCCATCACTTTTTAAAGCATAAAGGCTATTTCCACAGAGTCACCAAAATTCTATGATAATTCTTAGAATTCTCAAAGTGTTTTTTATTCCTAGTTTGTCAGACCTACTTGTTCCTGACTTACAAGATGGCATTAACCCTGTAAAGCTTGCAGACAGCACAACCAAACATGAAAAGTTTAGTCTGCTCCTAACCTGACCTTTGTAGACACTACTCACCCATGTAACAGCTAGGACACGTAAACTTTGACTCATCACAGAAGCCAGTATGCTCCTCCAGCCCTGTTCAAAGCATGTAGCTGAGATCAGGACGCCTGCCCCAGTTTCAGAACAGCAGCTGCCTGTCTTGGATGCTGTTCTTCTTCAAGTTTCAAGGGAGGACGGCTCCCTCAGTGGCTGCCTTCCTCTAAATGACCATGGGCAGTTTCGTGTTACCAAAAGTATAGCATCAGGTTTGTTCATGTTTCGTCTTCCTTTGCTGTAAGATGGCTAGGTAAGGACTAGGTTCTCTGTCAGATGCATGCTTACTTCAGGACCACTGGCTGCATGCAGAGACCAGCCCACTGTTTCCATCCATTTTCTAATACCTGGTGATGCCCTTTCCTGTTTCCATCCCTTGGTCAAGGCTACTCTGTCCGTTAAACAGGTTTTAGTAACTCTGAATCTCAGGGGAGTTTAAGATTTCTGTCCTTACACAAAGTTGCTGAATTCTTTCTCTAAAACTATCAAGCTTTATACACCAAAATTTTAAAGGATAATTTATAATCAAATTGGATTCACAGGCCACCCTGCCTCATACACATATACACTGTCAGGATGACCTCCAAAGCAGATTCCTTGATTGCTGAAGTCTGAAAAAAATTTTAGTGCAAATCATCCTTGTGGTTTTTGCTGGCTGAGATATACTCAGGGCCTAAGGGGCTGGCTAGAAAACAGAGTTCTTAACAGCTCCTCATGTTTTACAATGGAACTTGTTGAGTTCTAATGCTTCATCTTACAAAAGAAGATAAAACACAATTAAATATGAGATTTGAAATTTCTTTCAATAATGCAAATGAAATCTAAGTTCACATTTTTTTTTCATTACTTAGGAGCTCTCTCTTCCCCAGTGGTTTCCAAGCTTAGCAGATTATTAAGGTACATGCGGGAGAAAATCTAAATTTTATTTGAATATAAAGGTTTATTGGTCAATCGGAATTTTATAAAGCATTTTTTTACTTGGAAAATGCACAGTGTATTTTCAAATTTGTATCAAACAGAACAAACCATCATCTTCCATTTTTGAAGCAGGTAAAGATATAGCAAAGTAAATGTGGAAAGGATGTGAATAACAAAAATATGAATGTATGCCCTGTAATAGGGTGCTTCTTGGCAACTCCTACTACACAGTATTTATCAAGTGCCAGGTAGGAGCTAAACAGGATGGCATCATTGAAGCCTCACAACAACAGGGTGAGATAGGAACTACTTCTACGCCCACCATGAGAGGAGGGAAGTAAGGCTCAGAGAGGCTAGTAGCTTGCTCCAGGTCACCCAGCCGGTGAAAGGTGGAGCCCAGAATTTTAGCCCAGAATTTGACTCCAGGCTTTTTTGTTAACACATTTGTTGATTTTAGATGGAGAGGAACAGAGAGGAAGAGAGATAGAAACATAGATATGAGAAAGAAACACCGATTGGTTGCCTCCCATACACACCCCAACCGGGGATCAAACACATAACCTAGGTATGTGCGGGGGGCTCCGCCCGTAGAACCCCCCATTCATCATGGATGAAAATAAAAACTACCAAGACATGACTGCTTGGGGAGGAAAGGGGTCAATCTCTCAGAGGAGAATGACCCAGAGCCCCATCCTCACTAGGCTTTTATTGGGCTCAAATACACCGGAATACAGGTTTAACATGTCAAAGAAATCTGAGGGCTTAATCCGGGCCAGTGTTTGTCAGGAAGGGGGGGTTGCCAAACTTTGGGAGACATACTCATTTCCTCCTCGGACACTTATCACCTAAGGGAGAGCACTCTTAGCAAAGCAGGTTTCACAGGACTTTAGGAATTCTTTCTTATGCCCAATCACCCAGGAAACTGTCCAGGCCAGCACAAGGCTGCACCTCTCACCCTCACAGTTTCAGGCTTTAAGGCAATTAGGAAGCAGGAGACAACTCCCAGATGGAAATGAGGACTTGGGCTATGTCAGAATAGCCGGGGGGTGGGGGGGGAGGGGCGAGGGTCCATCACGTCCTCTTTGCTGCAACCCCCCCCCGTCCTTCCATGAGGCCTCCCAAGTGGTTGCGTCTGGCTTAGGTTGCCCCTCCCATGAGGAGTCTTACCCGTCATTGACTGCCAACCAAGCAATGGGGCCAGAGATGGATGCTTCTGCCAGGGAGATAAGCTTTGTCTCCTTAGTAGGTCACGTCCTTGTGACAGTACAGACCCAGATGAAGTGGGTCCCTTGGGCTCTTACACAGCCCACCATGGGGTGAGGGTTACAAGTCCTGAAACCAGGCTGGACGGTCCACAACAGGTATGTGCCCTGACAGAATCGAACCCCCAATCTTTTGGTGTGCAGGACGACACTCCACTAACTGATCCACCTGGCCAGGGCAACTCCAGGCTTTTTAGTTGTTCTTTGGTACCACTGTTTTTCAAGGACTTACACTTTTAGATGGTGACCCTGTGGCTTTAGGCTGTGACAAACCACAGGCCAATGTAATGCCGCTGACACTGGCTGATCCTTTACCCCTCTGGCTTAGCCCTCCTCACTCTGACACCAACAGGTGCAGCTTTCAGATTTTCCGAGCACCTGAAGTAATCCTTTGAGATTTAGGATATTTGTTGGGAGAATTATTATTGTTTTAAATTTTGTATTAATATTTTATTTTATTACAGTTTGCATTCAACACTATTTTGTGTTGACTTCAGATGTACAGCACAGTTGATAGGAATGCATATACTTTATGAAGTGTTCCCTCTGATAATTCAAGTGTCCACCTGGCACCATGGACGGTCCCTCCATGGTATTGACTGCTGGGAGAGTCACTGAAGTGACAGAACCTTGTCTTGTTTACTAAAGCACTCTGCACATGTGAGAAGATTGGAGAAAGAACAGTTTCTGACTTTGTGTGTCATTACATAGACCAGATCAATTTTTGATATTTTAAAGTTCAACATTTTAAAAACTGAATTGATTCCATAACTTTATTTTGATATGCAGAAAACAAAGTTATTTGGGGGCAATTAATATGAGATTATCAATTACTTCAAATGTTTATCCTCTGTTTAACACCATCAAAAATATGCCAAGTTTTCGCACAGAAACTCATTTTTTCTAAATATAAGCATTCATAATTTAACGAATTCTTGAAAGTGTATCTCTTTTCATATTATGGGTAGTTTTATTGTTATATTAAAAGTCTCAGCTTATATGCTTTGACCACACAGTAAACATAGTATTTCATGATATTAAAATAAAATTTAATTATGCCAATTTTATATTCATAAATTCACAGGCGCATCTTACATATTCTGAAACTTTTTAGTTTATAGGGATATTTATAAAATGAACAGTTCCTTTGGTAAAACTCAGTTGAATATTTCACTGCTATCTTGCATTATTAATTGATAAAAAATGAACCACCTCAAGAGCACTGAAAGATCAGTTTTTCTTTACCTTCCCTTTTCTCTTTCATCAAAAGAATGTCACATGTTGTTCTCATAGTACTAAATTACAAATACAATGAGAACTATTAAAGAAACACACACTATGCATTCCAATTCTTTGTAGTTCTAAAAAGAATATAGAATTGGGTTGCATAGACTCTTTATCAGTTTCTCACAGTAAATGAGCACGTACCAGCCCCAATCTTCCTCACTAGAGTATGGCTTAGGAAGTTTATTTTCAATAATACACACGCACACATACGTATAATCTTGACTACATACCTAAGACTATGTATGTTAATCTGCATAGATAGTACAGATATTATATATAATATGTATATGTTTCAAAACTATATATATATATATATATATATATATATATATAGTTTTGAAACTTTACTACTTGCTATATGGCTTTTAATGAAACAATTTTCCACCTTCCCTATTCTTAGCAAGGCTGTCTGTTGGTGGGACATACATAAACTTTTAAGGCATGAAAAACTGGACCTAAAATAAAGCTCCACCACTTATCAGTTGTGTGATTCTAAGTAATTTATTTATATCCTTTTTTATTAAAGCCTCACCTGATGATATGTTTATTGATTTTTAGAGAGAGAGACATCAATACGAGAGAGGGACATCGATCTGTGGCCTCCCATTGCATCCTGATCGGGGATTGAACCGGCAACCCAACGGTGTGTCCTGACCGGATCAAACCTGTAACCTTTTGGTGTCCACATAGATGCTACAACCACTGAGCAACCCAGCCAGGGCTACTTATATCCTTCTTAACTGTGAATAGTTGGTTACCTTCCTAAACTAAGAAATAACAAAATTATACTAACCTCATTGCACATTGGCCAGACATTGATATAAAATAAAATCACATTTTCTATAATTTTCTAATTCTATAGCTTCCACCAGCATCTTTTCAAACTTAGGAAATGTGAAGTTTCAAAAAAAATTGGTCCAAATAATCCTAAGTATTACATTTTTATGTGCATTTATCAGTGTAATCCACAACAAAATATTAACAAATCAAATCTGGAAAAATGCTTATGAAACATGTTTAATAAAAGACATTTATCCAAAATATACAAAGAATGCTTAAATCTCAGCACTAGGAAAAGAAACTCAATTTTAGAAATGTGCTAAATATTTGAAAATACCTCACCAGGGAAGATACGCTAATATTTGCCATTGGTAGTTAGAAACCACTCCACACATATTAGAATAGCTAATATTCTCATATACAACAAGAACAGTCTCTGGTGGAGAAGCAGGAACTTGTTATTTTAACTTGCTCAACATAATCTGTCTTTAAAGAAATGCAAATTAAAACAACAATGAGATAGCATTACTCATCTGTTAGCATACTTGATATCCAAAAACTTGACAATACCAGTTACTAGTGAAAACGAGGAGCAACAGAAACTCTCATTTCTGGGGTGGTGGGCTGGGGCGGGGTAAAAGACAGAAAACTGTACAATATCAACAATTAAAAAATACTGATTAAAAAAATAAAAAATAAAAAAAAATTAAAAAAATAAAAAAAAAAGAAAAGTGAATCAGCCATTTTGTCTAAAGGAGGACAAATTATTCAAAGGCCAACTATGTCGACTTTACCTCATCTTAAATAAAGTGTGAAGAAAAATGCTTTAAATGGACCAAAAAAAAAAAAAAAAAAGAAACTCTCATTTATCGCTGTGGGAATACAAAATGGTGCAGCCACTTTATAAGACCAAGTTTGGCAGCTTCTTAAATGTGAAATATAGTTTTGACTAACATATAATGCAGCAATTGTGTTCCAAGGTATTTATAAAAATGATTTAAAATTGCAGGTCCACAAACACACCTGCACACAAATTTTATAGATTTATTCATAATTACCAAAAATAAGACATGAATGGGTTAACAAACCATGGTACAGCCATAAATGAAATACTATTCACTAACAGAAATAATTAGATACCAAGCTATGTGAAGATATGGATGAATCTTAAAATTCATAAAAGAAATACATTAATTAATTAAATTAATCAGCTTACTTAAATTGACTAATTTAATTGATGATGGTTAATTTAGTTAATTGGATTACATTAGTGAAAATTTAATTCATAGTGCTAAATGAAAGAAGATAGTCTGAAAGACTTCTAATACAGATTTCTCTTATATGACACTTTGGAAAAGCCCAAAGGGATGATAAAAAAATCAGAAACTGGCAGGGTTTGGGGGTCAGGAGAGGAGGGTTGAATAGTGGAATGACTGCTTGGGCAAAACTGTGATCCCCCAAACCCATACTTGATATTTCAATCTCCATTACCTTAGAATGTAATTATATTGAAGATAAGGCCTATAAAGAGATGATTGAGTCAAAATAACACTGTTTGACTGAGGTCTCTAATCCAGGGTGACTGGTGTCCTTATAAGAAGAGGAAAGGCCACCAGAGACGTTCGTGCACAGAAGAAAGACTATGTGAGGACATAAGGGTGCACCTATCAGCAAGCCAGGAAACATACCTCAGAAGAACCAAACTTGTTAACAGCTAAATCATGGACTACTGGCTTCCAGACTGATAAAATAAATTTCTGTTAATTAAACACCCAATCTGTGGAATTTTGTTATAGTGGCTCTAGAAAACAAACACCAGGAGAGGGAACTTGTAGGGCAATGAAACTATTCTGTATGATACTATAATGATGGATACATGACATTATGCACTTGTCAAAATTCACAGAACTTCACAACAGCTAAGAGTGAGCTTTAATATATGCAAATTCAAAAAACAGTTTAGGCAGTTGGAGGATCCTGAGATGAAGCACAAACTTTGACAAAAGTATTACAAGCATATGAAACAACTTCTCTAAAGAAGGTGCAGGGAGAGGTGCTATAACATAAGTAAACTCTGGAGCTGAGTGGAATCTGTAAGATTAAGCCAAAAACAAATGGCAAGTAAACACAGTATTTAAGCTGATAAAGTTGTTTCTTATGTCTTAAGGGTTATCAATTCTGAATCCACCTTATCTATGTACTGTAATTGAAGAAGTAAGAAAATGGATGGTGGAAAGTAGGAGTTAGTTTTTAAAATTTTTAATTTTTTCCCATTACCATTCATCCCTCCTATATTCTTCCACCTCCACCCTCCCTCTCACGCCCAATTATCACACTATTGTCCATGCCCATGAGTTCTCTTTTCTGTTCTTTTTCCTTTTTGCTCAATCCCTCTGCCCCTCAGCCCCCAGCCCACACCTGTCAGCCTGCTCTGTAGCTATGAGTCTGTCTCTATTTTGCTTGTTGATTCAGTTTGTTCATGGATTGCACATATGACTGAAATCATATGGTACCTGTCTTTCTCTTACTCGCTTATTCCACTTAGCATAATGTTCTCCAGGTCCATCCAAACAGTAAATTTTTTTCTTTTTTACAGCTGAGTAGTATTCATTTGGAAGCAGCCCTTGTCCATCAGTAGATGAGTGGATAAAACTGCTATGATTTATTCACACAATGGGAGTCATTTTTCTTGCTGGATTGGGAAGTTACAGGCTAGCAATAGGAGAGGGATTTCATTATCCACACAATAACAGATCAGAGGAGGAGTTGTCAGTGTGAATTCATGTTGAGCGTAACATAAATACAGATAGATATTGCAAATTGAATTGTCTCCCAAAAAACATATATTAAAGTCCCAGTTACTATTATTTAAAATGTGACATTATTTGAAAATAAGGTCATTACAGAGGTAATCAATTTAAAATGAGGTAGTCAGGGTTGGCCCTTAATCCAATACAACAGGTGTCCTTGTAAAAACAGGGAATGGATACGGAGAGGAGATGGGACACCCAGAGCGGGAAGGTGATGTGAAGACACACAAACAGAGTGACATATGAAGTGGAAGATTGAAATAACACAGCTAGGAGCCAAAGAATTCCTTAGGCTACAAGAATCTAGGAGAAAGGCATAGATCAGTTCCTTCCCTAGAGCCTTCAGAGGAAGAAGCATGGTTCTGATGACACTCTGATTATTCTCAAGCTTCTGGCCTCCAGAATAATGAAACAACAAATTTATTTGTTTTAAGTCATTTCATTGGTGATACTTTGTTAATGCAGCCCTAGGAAACTAATATAAATGTATATGTAGGTATTGGTTATATGTACTTATACATGAGTTACCATGCACACTTACTTTCTTGCTCTCTCATCTGAGAGGGCTTAAGAGCGATAACACTCTGGCAGCAAGGAGCGCACCTGGCATTCAGATTTGGATTTGCAGTGCCAGCAAAAACGGAGCTCCACTCTGTTCTCTGCTGGCTTGGAGAAGAGGCCAGTTCCACAAGTGGGGCAGGAAATGCATAAAACGATCCCAGAGAAGCATTGTGTAGTACCAGAAAGTATGGAACTGTTAAAGAAATCAACAAGGAGGGAGTATATCATAGGAACACAAGTGTGTGAAAGAGACCCTAATGTCCGAAACTGGAACATAGCAGTTCTAAGAAAACAAACCCAAGAATAGGCAGTTTGCTGCCATACAAGAAAATACACAAAAGTAATACTGGATTAACCAAATAACCAAAAGTAATACTGGAATAACCAAAATTATAAATGATTTCATGATTATATAAACAACAGAATAAATAAATGAGAAAGAATAGACAGGTACTTTCTGCAGAATTCCAAATAACTTAAGAATACACTCCACAGTCAAGGAGATGGAGCATAACTCCTAAATCCTTAAGTGACGCTGCACATAACTTTTCAGGAAAAAAGGGAAAAAGAGTAACTTTACTATGTATAAACCCAACACTACCTCAGCTGTGACCTTGATTAACAGCAACAGTGATAAATCATGCTCACAGTATGTAACCTTGATATGATGTGATGAGAATGGTACTTGGCCTCTGTGACATTCTTCCTCCAAATCCATAACCACAATCTATTCATGAGAAAAACATCAGACAAATGCCAATTGAAGGACATTCTACAAAATATCTGACCAGTACTCCTCAAAATTGTTGAAGTCATCAAAATGAAGAAAGATCAGAGAAACTTTCACAGCCCAGGAAAACCCAGGTCTCCTTACATAATGGCTAAATGTAAGTTGGTATCATGGATGAGATCCTGGATCGGATAAAGGATGTTAGATAAAAACTAAAGGAATCTGAGTAATGTATAGACTTTAATTTATAATAACATGTCAATAGTGGTTTCTTAATTGTGACAAATAAACCTGATGTAAGATGTTAATAGTAGGAAAAACAAGGGGTGAGGTGTATGAGAACTCCAAATAATACATTTGTAATTTCTCTGTAAATATAAATTCATTATCAAATAAAAAGTGTATTAAAAATCAGTGTGTGATGGTGGCCTACCCTGATCAATTCAGTTATCTCAAACCTAAATATAAATACATATGTTTTGGAAAAGAATGATATCCAACTCTGCGGCTACCAGTCATTAGACACCAGGATTCTGCCCAGTCAAAATGAATTAATAGGTAAGCAAGGAAAGTGACAGGAAGAAAAATCAGTTCACTTCCCCTTCAATTCCTTTGGTGGAGAAAAACAAAACTGAAAGAAAATGTTTAGATCTGTTTAATAAATTATTTAAATACAAAATAGATGACAAAATATTAATACACACATATATATATCCTGAAGAATAGTATATATTGTTACATGTTTGGTGTTCTGTAAATAAATAAATGAAGTATTCAAATAAATTTAAAATTTATTGAATAAATAGTAAATTTAATTTGTACCATTAATTTGCTTTCTATTAAACACTTTTATTAAGTGCAGAGTATATCTGTGCAGAGGGGCATATACCTTTAGAAAGCACATTTAAAGAATCTCGGGTGGGGTTAAAGACACAGCGACAGCATTGCCTGACAGATGACAATATGGACTCTCAGGTTGACTGCCTGGCTTTGAATCCTAGATCTACCATTTCTAGTTGTGTTACCTGCGCTAGTGACTTCACCTCTCAGGGCCTCAGTTTCCTCATCTATAAAGTAAGGATAATAAAGGTACCAACCTCCTAGGGGTGCTGTAAGACTAATTAAATAGCACATCCAAAGGATTTAAAATAACACCTGATGTGTACTAAGTACAATATAAATATCTGGTACCGTTAAGTGGATTGAAAACAATGCATGTAACAGGTTTGCTGTTGAAAAACGTGTGTCTCTTGTGTCTTCCACACTTGCTGGCATGGAAAGGCTCATGGCTGGCTGCAAGCAGTCTCAACACACTCCTTCATATTACAGAAAATGAGAGATGAATAGCTTTTAGGATCAAAAAGTTTTTCTTCTAAAATTACCATCATTTTTAATTAGTTTTGAGTCATACATGTGGATTGTTTTGAAATTTTAAATAACTTTCTAAGAAAGAAAGAGATGATTATGTCAATGAAAATGGAATAGTTTTTAAAATGGTTTGAAAAGCACTGACCTACAATGTGCACAGTGTCTGTGCTGGGTGTGGTGGGCTACAGAATGAGAGTTAGTCCTGAAGGCACTGAGAATTCAGTAATGGTGTGAGTACGTACATAAATAAATAAATAAACATACACACACACACACACACACACACACACACGTATACACACATATACAAACATATATGTCTGTATATAAACACATATATAAATGACTTTTAGAAAACCTGAAAGTGACCAGTTATTTTAATAAAAGATCAAATACAACTGCCAAGAGAGCAATTATTGCTTAAGCCAATATCTGATGCTATTTGGCCTTTAAAATCCAGTCTCAACTTGCCAGGCTAACATGTGTATCCCATTATGAACGAGATGAAGAGGATTTGCAGGATGTCTATTACCTTAACAGAAAAAAATTATCGAGTTAAATCCCATGTTTCTAAAGAGAATAATTATCTCAGCAAAAATAGAAGGACAATTATTCAGCAAAACTATGTTGTGAAGTATTTTACGTATAACAGAAATTTAGTTCCACTACTGATGAAATTATGTTCTCTATGTCAGACAATGAAAAAAGATTGCTTGCAATCTACATGAGAGGTTAAAGTTCAAACATGTTACGTTAGATGATAAAAAGCTGGGAAAGGAATTACTATGAAGTTATGATAAAATTGGACTGGGAATTTTTAATGCCTGGGTTGTGAAACTTACATTGAATCCTAGCTGAAAGACTTGAATTTGGGGTCCCTGGTTGATACAAGCAGATTGGTTGACAAATTGGTTGACAAACTGCCAGAATGGATCCAAGTAATAAATAAGTATATTTGAGGATAATTTTTCCAAATACTGTGGCCCAGAATTCTGGACCAATGGTCAAAATCTCTAACCTGAATGTGTAACTTTAAAGATCTGATGGTCTTTAAAGTCTTTAAAGTCCCATCAGGTCTTTAAAGTAGTTAATCGATCTGGTTCACTAGGCTATGTTCTGTCTTTCCGCATGCCTCCTGTCCTGAAGGCCAAGACATACAAACCATATCACTCAGGCTCCTGGGCAGTCAGGACTCTGTATATGAAATAATTTCTTCAGATTAAAATCACAATGAGATACCACTTGACACCAGTCAGAATGGCCCTCATAAACAAAGCAACAAACAGCAAGTGTTGGAGAGGTTGTGGAGAAAAGGGGACACTAGTGCACTGCTGGGGGGAGTGCAGACTGACTGGTACAACCACTATGGAAAACAGTATGGAATTTTCTAAAAAAACTAAAAATGGATATACCTTTTGATCCAGCAATTCCATTGCTAAGACTATATCCTAAGAACCCTGAAACACCAATCCAAAAGAAACTATGCACCCCTATGTTTATAGCAGCACAATTTACAATAGCCAAGTGTTGGAAGCAACCTAGATGCCCATCAGTAAATGAATGGATCAAAAAACTGTGGTACATTTACACAATGGAATTCTATGCAGCAGAAAGAAAGAAGGAGCTCATACCCTATGCAACAGCATGGATGGAACTTGAGAGCATCATGCTAAGCGAAGTAAGCCAGGCAGTGAAAGACAAATACCATATGATCTCACCTTTAACAGGAAGCTAATCAACAAAACAAACAAACAAGCATAATATAACCAAAGACATGGAAATTGGGAGCAGGCTGAAAGTCACCAGAGGGGAGAGGGGAGGGAATTTCAGGGGAAAAGGGGAAGGATTTACAGGAACAAGTATAAAGGACACATGGACAAAAACTATGGGGGGGGTGGAAATGGGAGGGAGGTGGGGAGGGCTGGGGTGGCGGGTTCGGGTGAGAATAAAAGACAGAAAACTGTACAAGATCAACAATTAAAATAAAAATTAAAAAAAAAAGAAATAAGCCCTGGCTGGTGTAGCTCAGTGGATTGAGCGCGGGCCTGCGAACCGAAGGATCGGGGTTCGATTCCCAGTCAGGGCACATGCCTGGGTTGCCAGGCCAGTTCCCGGCAGGGGACGTACAAGAGGCAACCGCACATTGATGTTTCTCTCCCTCTCTCCTTCCCTTCCCCTCTAAAGATAAATAAATAAAATCTAAAAAGAAAAAAAAGAAAAAAAAAAGTACATAAAAAAAATCTTTAAAAAAAAGAAATAATTTCTGCTAGTGAGATATACTCTCAGGAGACTTGGAAGGTAGAAGTGAAACAAAGGACACCCTCTGCTACTGTCCCCACCTGATAAGCAGCACTGTGGAAACAGAAGGGCAGAAAGAAAGCTGGGGCAGCCCAACTTGGCATTCCAAAGTCTAGTCATCAGTTTCATAGGTGTTGAGACATACTTGGGGCAGCAGAGATGCCTGTGAATGACTTTCTGGTCCTTGGATGGCAGACTCTGTGGTTGGTTTTTAAATTCAATAATTCCAGTCATGCCCTGTTTTTTGGAGCCTTTCAAAGATTTTCCCTACACAGTATTCAGTGTGTTTCCGTATAAAATTTTGAGAACAGCTGAATCTTGACTATTATAGTATTAGACTTTCTTTTTTATCTTAAATATTTTAAAATTGTTTTTTATACTTACATTAATGTAAAATATACATATTTTTATTTAAAATGATATTTACAGCCAAGAAAAATGTAGTTTATTAAATTTATGTGTATAGATTTTTAGGTTTCTAAGCCATATTTAAGGGTTTATGAAGTCCCTTTCAATTGAATTATAGATCTATCTTATTCTGTATTTAACATTTTTAAGAGATATACTAGATTTAAGATTTTAGTGTGAAATAGTTAAAGATGTTCATTAATCAAATAACTAAGTTGTATTAAAATCTAGGAATTTAGTCTGGTAAATCTATAAGCTAATTGAGCAGTAATAAAAATAAGATGAATATTTTAATTTAAGCAGAAGATAGATTTTTTTAAAAAATAAGATTTGTAAATTAAGCTTAAGAGTTGGTTTATTACAGTTATAAATTTTCACACAAGTTACTGTAAGCACGCTAAAGTTTTCCCCTCCCACTATAAGACACTAAAACCACAGCAATGGCTTCTAACTTTGGGCTTCGTATGTTTCCTACACCAATGATGTAACCAGTTTCCACTCCGCTAATATCTGCTATTTAAGTAGTCTACATGCACAGTAAATACCTGCCAGCAAGTTCTTAGTGCTTTAACAGATTTTGAAACCATGCTCAAGTACACCCTAATTTGACTGTGCTTTGTTAGGCAACTTTATGACACTATGAAGTACAAATAAAAGAGTGAACAAAAAGGAGGCTCATGACAACATATAATCAATAACATAATCAGGAAAGCTATGAGAAGAAAAACTACTGTCAATATACAAGAAGGCATGAACTCAAGAAGCATAAGGTTAGACAAGCAGCAAGAGCAGTAGGAAGCTGCGTTCAGCAACGCCCACAAGACCGGCCTGGTTTGTATTTCTGGCCTATCCTACAGTTGTCCACTGACACCACTGTCCCTTCTAGCTGCATAGCCCAACTCCTCGGACTTCTACAAAACGTAAAATTATGGCAGTGCTAAGAAAGAAACAACAACAAATAAATAATTTAGTAGAAGGCAGGTAAAGTATTCATCCAAACCAAATGCAAGGGAGAGAGAGAGTAGTAAAACCAAGATTGAGAATGAGAAGAATGAGTAGTAATATTGCCTGTCATGTGCGCCAGTGTAGGCAGGAAGACTGTAATCAGTGCTGTGGAATCCAACAGGAGATGGCACTGGCTCAGAGGAGGTAATTCTCTGATTATCAGATTTTGAGTTCATGAAATGTTTAGAGAAAGGGTAGAAAGGAACTTAGCATGTATCAAGCATTTGCCTTTTAATTTTCAAAATCATCACTATCTCCATTCAAAACAGAGCAGAAACGGCAAAATAATAATTAGATAACCTAGAATTTGAGCCAGGCTACCAGTGATTTTATGATGATTGAGCCCAAGACACTGATGATCACTCTGGCCTTAGATGAAACTGCCCTGATATCCAAGCGTGATTAGGTAATTATCCCAAGGAAATGTTAATATTAAAGTTTTTCTCACTAAGGAATATGCCTTTGTTTAAAAACAGAAGTTAAGTAGCCATGTAGGGAGAAGAGACCTGAGGCTCAGCCAGAACAAGGCTGTAGATAACAGAATTTAAGCGGGCTTGGAGTAAAGGGGAGTCACGTGGGAGGTAGAGAAGTGAGTGGAAAGGCAAAGAGTTGACGTAATGTAACAGGAAAATGTTCTTCATTACTAAAATAACCAAGAGATTTTTAAAACCAAAAATATCTTTGATTTTGAAACTGTGTTGCTGCCATGTTCTTTCATCTTCCTAAACCTTTGTCAAATGCATCTTCTCAAATGCCTTTCTATGAGTGGTTTGTTTGGCAAAATTTAAGAAAAGGTATTGAGTTCACATTGAAATCAAAATGATATGAACCAAAGACCACACAATGAAGGTGGAAAACAACCTCTAAGAACAACAAAGTAACCAAACTAGAGGACAAAACAAAAGCATATGATTGTTAGAAAGTCACTAAAATATCAGTAAAGGACATCATAACATTCAAAGTGGAGAGAGTGGATTTTGAGAATTAGAGAGATACTGACAACAAGGTAGCCCAAGGACTTTGAGAAAATCATTTATGAATAAACATCATTAAGGAGGAGGCACATACTGAATTTAGCATAGTAGTAACCCTCAAAGTCACTTTTGGAATTAGAATTATTTCTTTCCTACCCAATAATATGTGCTGTTGAGTTTCTTCATCATGTGCATATTGATATCAGTTCAAAGCAGGTGTAGGAATGGCCTAGAGAATAAGCAAATGAAATGTGTTCCTCATGTAGTCTATGTCAAATTATACTGGTGTTACTATGGAGATGTTGCTAAAGAAATGAAAAAGTGCTTCTGGACAGTAATAAAATTATTGGCTTTTTATTTAAGTGTGTGATGATACTAAAGAAATAAGGTGCCCTTCAAATAATTCTTTCAAGTAATTCTTTTAAACCTTTCATCAGTTCTTTTCCAGTAATGGCACACCTTTGGAGTGATTAAAACCTTAGCATTACTTGTCAAGCCCAGACAGGCAGAGTATCCTCTTAAAAGGGAATCGAAGCATCATGTAGAGACAGCAATGCCATCAGAGATCTGGTGTTTGAAAGTGCGTCTGTCATAAATTCTAAGTGTGGCTCAAATAAAATCATTCTCTGCCTGTGTCAAACCAGAGCTCAGATAGCAAGAATACTTAACTTTGTTCAATGGGGCTTAATGTTTTGTCAGTCATTTATCTTCACATTGAAAATATACTGTCAACCAGAGTTAAATTTCCACTAAAATGAATTACAGGCCTCCATGGGAAAAGTTTCTCTTCCCCCAACCATAAAGTATCCACAGGGACCTAAGTGACTGTTTTCCTCTCTTGTTTTAACTAATGGAAACTCTCTTCAGAAATCCTCTGTATTAGTATGTAATAGATTTGTTTTTCCAGGGTTAGTTTTTAAAGGATGTGTTTATAACATGTGTAATAGTTAATAATTACAAGAAGTATAGTAAACTCCCATTAATTAGCAATGCAAATAACCAACAAACTCAAGGTAACTGGTGTTTTAGACAAATTTTTAATGGTCTAAAAAAAGTTAACCTGATGTTTCAAAAATTTAACACAATAAAAAGACTATAAATAAGCTTCAAGCCTGAGATATTTATTTAATAAAAAAGTAAAAGACTATAGGGACAAAGAGGCCACTAAGGAACAGAAAACTACATTACAAGGGTAAGGGAAAAGAGGTATGAATTCATTCTTTGAAAAAAATATATATCTGTGCAACTGGAAAAGTAACAGAAGAAACTAGCTCAGGAAGGGACATATACATGATTGTCCATCTAATCAGAGCTCCGAGGGGGTCGGGGCCAGTTCGGGGGCACTGTGACTGATGGAGTCGCCCTCCCGTGGGTCTCAGGAAGTTGTGTGGGGCATGTTGACCTCAGACATGTAGAAAAGTTGTCTCATGGTAGGTGCTGAACGCATTCAGTACATGAATTTTGAACCTTTTATGGAAATGACTCTGCATATCTGGGGTTCACCCATGGATATGGATGACACAATAGGGTACTAGACTTTTGTCTCAGGCTGACTTTGGTTTAAAATTCATTTCTACATTTTTAACTATGTGAATTCTGTGCCTTTCATCCAGTCACTTGACTTAACTAACCTTACTATCTTTAGGTCTAAAATGTGGGAAACAATCAGATGAGCTATAAAGGGCTGCTGGGAGGACTAATTAGGATGATGCATAAAAAACATAGAGCAAAGTTTTTCACAGATAGTCAGCTCTCAAACAATAGTGAAAATATACTGGCAATTTCAATCAAAGGGCATTTTAAATTATTTTGTATTGAAATTATTTTAAACTTATGAAAGACTGACAAAAAAAAGTACAGTGATGTTCCCATATACCAGAGGTCTCCAGACTTTTTCTATAAAGGGTCAGATAGTAAATATGTTAAGTTTGTGAGTAAGATGGCCTTTCATGGCTCTGTACCACGGTCAGCATTTGGTTACTTTTTTTGCCATTCTGATAGATGTGCAGTGCTATCACTTGTTTTAATTTGCATTTCCTCAAATCATGATGTACATCTCCCTGTACGATTATTTGCCATTTGTATAGTATACCATTTCCCATATCTTCTTTGCTGAATTATCTCTTCAGATTCATTGTGCATTTATTTAATTTTTGTATTGAATTTTAAGTTACTTATTCCAAAAAACAACTCCTTTATTGGATATTACTTCAAATATTTTTTCTCAATCTGTGGTTTGTCTTTTCATTTCCTTAAACATTGTCTTTTGTGGGATAAAAGTTTAATTTTAATAAAGTGCAGTACTTATCAGTTTTTTTATTATAGATCATGTTTCTGGTGTTGTACCTAGAAACTCATTGCCAAAAGCAGGTTGACTCAGATTTTCTCTTTTGTATTTTTCTAAAAGTTTTATAGCTTTGCATATTATATTCAAGATTATGATCTATTTTTAATTAATTTCAAATAAGATTTGAGATGATTGTTGAGGTTTATGTACTTTTAGTTTTTGGTTTACTGCATATGATTATCCAAATATTCCAGCACCATTATTTGAAAAGACTATCCTTTCTCCATTGATTTACCTTTACATCTTATTCAAAATGAGTTGATTAATATAGTGTTCTGTATCTGGGTGGGTCTATTGCTGTGTTCTCCATTTGGTTTTATGATCTATATACCTCTCCTTTCACTGATTCAGTGAAAGTGATTTTCACTGATACCCAAAGTGTTTCTGAATTATTTGAATTATTACCGCATCTTTATAGTAAGTATTGAAATCAGAAAGCACATTTAAACTTATCTATCCATTTTCCAAATCGGTTTGATTATTCTAGTTTCTTTACTTTTCCATATGTAAATTATATAGTCATCTTATTGATGTCTAAAAATATAAGCTTGTTGGGGCTTTGGTTGGGATGGCATTAACTTTGTACATTGAGTTGGTGATAAATGACATCGTAACAGTACAAAGTCCTCTAATTGGTATACATGGTACATCTCATCTCCTAGCTATTCTTTGACTCATTCTATCGGCTTTGTAGTTTTTAGCATCTAAAACCTGTACATTTTTGTTTAACTTACACCTATTTAATTTTTCAGAAATTATGAATGGTATTTTTAAATTTCAAATTCTAGGCATCCATTGTTAGGATATAGATATGATTGCTTTTGCATGTTGTTCATGTATGCAAAACAAGCTCGCTAGACTCACTTATTTAGGAGCTCTTATAGGATCCATGGGATTTTCTAAGTAGACAGTTCTATTGTCTGAAAATAAAGATCATATTATTTTGACCCATCTAATCCTTATGTCTTTTATTTCTTATTCTTGTCTTACTATACTGGTTAGGATTTCCAGTATATTATTAAATAAGACTGGTGAGAGATAATAGCCTTGTTTTGTTCACAATCTTAAGAAAAGCTCATTTAGACTCTCAACATTAAATATGAGCTTTGCCTTAAGTTTTCTTCAGATGTCCTTGACCACAGAAAGGAGTTTCCTGTATTCCTAGTTTGCTGAGTGTTTTTTGTTTGTTTGGTAGCATAATGTGAAATTGAATTTTGTTGAATATTTTTCTGCAACTACTGATTTGATTATATGTTTTTCCATATTGTCTTTTAATATAGTGAATTACATATTAAAAGTTTTCAAAATTTTTATTCCTTGGATGAATCCTATTGGATTGTTATGTACTGTTCTTATTTCACACATTTTGCAGGATTTTATTTACATATATATACAACATGTAAGTCTATGTTCATGAGGGACATTGGTTTGTAGTTTTATCTTTGTGTAATGTCTGTCTCAGGTTTTGGTATTAGTGCAATGCTGGCTTTATAAAATGAGTATAGAAGTGTTCCTTCCTCTCTGTTTTCAGGAAAAGATTATGTGGGATTGGTATTATTTCCTTCTTAAATGTTCGATAGTATTTGCCAATGAAGTATTTGAGCCTAAAATTTTATTTTTTTGAACCATGGTTTTAACAATGGTTTAATTCTTTGTAGAGCTATTGGGGTTTTCTATTTCTTCCCCAGCTGCAAAGTGTTTTCACCAGTCCTCAATACAACACTTTTTGTTGCACTTCCTCATGCATATCTAGGCCTTTTCTCCACAAGGGAGAGAGAGAAAGTGGATCTGGGGAGTGTTTTGGCAGTGACTGCTGTCCTTTTGCCCAGGCAGAACCACAGAGGACTCTTTACAGGATTCTCCATAATCTTCCCTGTGAGCATTTGTTGGCTTTCATGGAGTAAAAGCTCATAAGGGGTATAAACCCCCTAACTCTGTGGCCCTCAAAGGTTTCACACTAGCCCATATTTGACCTTTAGCAACTGATTTAAAAATTTCCAAGCTACAACTTCTTACTGGCTGATATCTGGCCAAGTACCCTATACCAGGGTCCTGTTCTGCCCTTCTGGTGCACGTTTCTCCCCATTTTTAGAGTTAATGGTTTGCTCTGAAAATTCCTTACTTGGCAGTTTGTCTAGATTTTTTCTTGTTGTAAAGGTGAGAGCAATGTCCTTTTCAGTTCTCTGAGCTCTCAGGTAACATTTTAAAAGATCCTTCCCTGACTGGCGTGGCTCAGTGAATTGAGTGCTGGTCTGCGAAGCAAGGGGTCACTGGTTCAATTCCCAATCAGGGCACATGCCTGGGTTGTGGGCCAGGTACCCAGTAAGGGGCATGCGAGAGGCAACCACACATTGATGTTTCTCTCTCTCTCTCTTTCTTCCTCTCTAAAAATAAATAAATAAATAAACAAACAAACAAACAAACAAATAAATAAAAGATAGATTGATAAATAAATATTAAAAAAATAAAATAAGACAAAACAAAAGATCCTTTATATATACCCAAGGTTGTTGCTAAAATTAGACGGTCATTACTCAGCTCAAAGATCATCATTATTTGCAGTGATGCCTCACATATGGAAATAGGTAAGGTCTTATGTTACCAACACATAGATTGGCAACAACTATGATATATGTGCACAGGATTTTTAAAAATCATTCAAAATCTGATCACAAATGCTGCAATACATGTTGTGCAAATGTGAATGGTCAGCTGTTCTAACGCTAAATTATGATCTTTAAAAATAAGAATCAACAACACAAGGAATGAATTACATTAGACTAACATCAACAGTCTATACAAAAGAAAAACTATAGTATGGCATTTACAAGTAGCATCACCATGCAAGTTGACAAGAAGAAAAATCCAGAGTGTGGGCATGGCACTCAGGAAAAAAAATGACTAAGAAACCCCAGTAGAATGTAAAGTCAGTTCAAATAGCAACCTTCAAACTACCCTTCAAGGCACAGCCAAGAGAAGAATCTCACTCTACTTGTCACTTACACAAAAAATCTGAATGCTCTTATGTTTATGAAGCAATCCCAATAGTAGTTTATATCTTAGCATTGTATAAGCCAATGAACACTGTTACAACAATATTTACAGATAGAAAATACTGCATACATCTAACAGAAAAATAATGATTATGTATATAAACACAAGCACTTTCACAGGAGCATGGATATCATTAATTTGTACTCAGCATTTTATAGGTGTAGATTTGCAAGTATGAGACAGAAACTGGAGATAAATATTGCTCTATATAATCATGAGAGGGGAGTTAGCAGAAGTGATAGGAAGGTCAGAAGGAGAGCAATAAGTTGGCAGTAGGTCAGGGTGCTATATGAGAATAGCCTTCTGGTGGGAAATGAGCTGTGTGATTTTGCATTATTGTGAAGTGAACAAGGTGATTATTTAGTAGAAATTTGGTGAAAAAGCTGTTTCACATAACTTTCTTTGAAGTATTATGATTCCACAGTAGAAGATGTTTCTACGTTCAGATCAACCCACAGGGCATAGATGAAGGACTTTGTCCAGAAGCAAGAATTAGTCCAAAGAGACAAGAATGAAAGTCCCTTCATTTCTTTCCTGCCTCACTCCATGCCACAGAACCCAGCAAGAACTTGAAAGGGCTTTCAGATTTACGCCGTTCAGGAAATGAGACAATCCCCATGTCTCCTGTGTTTGTCAGCGGCTGTCTACCTTTGTGTTAATTCTTTCTGACAATTTAAGTCTCACCACCCACTTATTCATAGAGTATGCATACCACTCCTTTAGGAAATCAGTAGAATATACTTGGTATTTGTATTTAGAATTAAACAAATGAAAAACATAACCTGTTTCCACTTTTATCCATGTACCCCCCAGAGCACATGATGACTCTACAAAACAAAATGATTCATGAGAAGTCATCAATCTACTCGTGCTGCTTGCTGACATTGTTTACAGCACATTGTACCTTGTAAGGTTTTTGCTAAACATAACTTAGAGAAAGGTGCAGTACTATGTTCAGAGAACTCAGGTCTTCTGACTCCAAACCCAAAGTGGTATCCATCAACTCTACCTGCTTCCTCCGCACCTTATCACCTCACCCGCAGCCTACTTACCAGTACACAGAATCCTCAGGCATGAGTATTGGTATATTTTCAGCCTTTTCATTAGTTGTATAGAAAAAAATTAAGTTTCTTAAAAAAAGAAAGAACCCTTTTCCTTAAGCATGAAGTGTTTAGCTAATTGTCTAAACCCTGAAAGTAGATACTTTGAACAATGTTTGTTGTGTTATTGATGTAGTAATCTGTACAATGTCGGGATTAGTCCTTACCTGCCACTCTGTCAGATGCCATGTTCATAACAGCCAAAGACATGTATTCCATACTTAAATACTTATGGATACAGAGGGAAAATTAACTTCCTATGAAGTATTAAATTTCACATTTACTATAATTATATATAAAGTAGATGACTGTGTTAACGATTCCCTAGAATTATTTCAGAACAAAACAAAATGTATTAAAACTGTGTAATAATATTTTAATGTTATCTTTCTGTGGTGGTTTACCTGAATTTTCACTTCATAAATCTTTCTTTGGTATTTTCCAGAATGTATAAACTTAACCTGTAAACTAAATAAGAAAAGTTGGTTGTTCCACAATTAAGTTCTTTGTGGTAGATATTGATATTCTATAGTTAGAAGAGTTTTTCCTCCAATTTAACTTAACTATTCTAAAATTTAAAAAAAATGAAATACTATTTTAAAAATAGCCAAGAATCTATGAATATGTAGAGAAGTATACCATCTCAGATAAACCAGAAAGGTCGAAACCTACAAACACAAGTCTGTGTATTTTAAAACAGGATCTTTAATAGGCTGAAGTCATTACTTTAGAAAGAGATCAGCTAGTCAAATTGCCTCATTTTACAAGCAAGAAAAATAGCACTGGGAGGCAAAATTACTTTATCAAAATCCTGGAGTGAGTGAGATGGCCAGAAATAGAACTTTGGTCTTCCCTCCCTCAGTCCAGTCCATGATTTTTACTTTACCACAGGCATATAGCCTACATATTTACTACAAAATTACCTGTGGTCCGTCATAAAGTATTAAGGATGTAATGTACAACATGATGACTATAGCTAGCACTGCCGTATGATACATAGGAAAGCTGTTAAGAGTATAAATCCTGAGTTCTCATTACAAAGATAAATTTTTTGGTTTCTTTCTTTCCTTTTTATTGTAACTATACGAGCAGATAGATGTTAGTTGAACCTATTATGGTAATCATCATAACATATGTAAATCATCAGACTGTACTTAAACTTATATAGTGATGTATGTCAATTATTTCTCAATAAAACTGGGGGGAACTATCCTAAACATTTAAAAAATAAGGACAAAGAGGTAAATTATGAAACATTGATAAACTGCTATACAACAGTTTTAAATATTAAAAATAATGACAGTTTAGCATACCATTTTAAGTAAAAATACAGAATAGAAAATATAATCTAAGATCATAATATGCATGCATATATGGACATATATTCATATTTTTTCAAGCAACAGAGGGAAACATGATAGATTAGAAGTAGTGTTGAATTAGTATGAAACACACAAAGAGAAATTTGTTTGTTGTTCCCTTTATTGTTGTTATAATATTCATGTGAGAAATACAGGGTTTTTAAGATAGAGGAGATCATACTGAATATGCTCATATATTCAATATATAGGTTCATATATGCTCATATATATAGGAGTTTCAGCCTTCTTCAGGTAAGCCATTTTATCTGTTGAGATATCTCATCTTTTTATTATTCAAAGAAATGTTACAGCAATATATTTTTTGCTCCAGACTTCATTGTTTTTACCAAATATAGAAACTCACTCTAAATAATCACAATTTCTTAGAAGTAGGCTAGCAATAATGAGATATACTGTCCTAATTAGGCATCAACAGTAAGAATGACAAAAATAAAATAATTCATTCTAATGTGAATTTGAGCATTACCAATTACCCTGGTATTACTAATTAACCTTTATGAGTTATGAATGTAACAGATTTTCTAATGTTTCACTAATTTATTTTTTGAGGTTCTGTTTTTTTCACTCAGCAACGTATAAATTCTAGGTGGTCCAATTCTTTTTACCCCATGCTTAATATTATTTGAATTTTTCATTTGAGTCATTTTGGTGGGTTTGTAGCAGCATAACATTGTGGTCCAATGTGATTCAATTGTAGGTACTTTGTTGGTAATATCGATTTAATCCCTAATAAAATTACATGGGAATGGAGGTGCTAATAAATGCCTTTAGCATTAGAATTTGGTGAGTCAGACTGCAGAAGTCCAGCTCTTGACCCTTGTTATAGAACTGCCTCTATAAGTAGCACATCAATTCTCTTCTTGGTAATCTGCAGATTATCTCGCACTAGCATCGTTGTTTTAGTGAAGGAGATTAAAATCAATTCCCTTTGGCTCAAAATATTAATCAAACTGATGTTGCGTATTCCCCCTTTAACCTATGACATTCATTAAGCTGTCTTTTAAGCACTAAGAAATTAGCATGAAGCTGAAATATCAGTTAACATGATGGATGAAACAAAGAGAAATTCTAGAGCTGTCATCCAACTCTAATTATATGCAATTTAAAGTTTTATATAATAACAGCATAATGAATGCCTCCCTTAACACTTCTAGAAGTACATTTGTGGTAAGGCTCAAAGTTTAACCAGAATACTCATTTACTCTTTCGGCTATTCTCTATAGAATCAGCCACAAGGTTGCAAATAATTTTCTCAGCAGCAATGTACAAAAAATGAAGTCGATTCTGTTTTCTTGCTGATTTCTCTCTGTTCATTAAATAAAATCAAAGCTTAAAAATTCAAAATTTTATCACAAATTTTATTATATTGGATACATTTTTTTAAATCTTTGAGTGTCTTCTACTAACTTTTGGGGGTTTTGTTCTGTCACTTAAATAAATCTACCATGCCAGATAGTAGTCAGAGTCTAATGAATGTGTTGTATTCAGATTCCTAGAAGTGAAAACTTAATTTCACACTTAACTCATAATCTAGAATCAGAGCAAATATAATGATTTATTCTGCAATTTTTATTCTGAATTTTGGTTGGCAGGGTTGGGGTGAAGTGTTGGTATGAGGTGGCATTCTAGAATGCAGAATTCTTTAAATATATTTAAGCAAAAGTAAGGGGAAAGGGAGGTATGAAAGTAAGGAACTATAATTTAAAAAGATTAATTTAGAAAAAAATTCCACTTGGGATAAAACTAATGTATCAAAAAAAGGTACATTGTTTCAACTGAACATCACTCTGATTACATATATATTAATAGCACTTTCTATTGTAAACTACAAACACTTGTGGAAATTTTATCTTTATTGCACAATACTGTGATTCCTATCATGATTTGGCCATTAAAAATTATGCCCTTGTATATGGGCTTGAATGGATAGCTTCATGAACTACTTGAAAGGATGTGAGGAATAATACCATTTATGTAGTTCATTCCACACTAGTTTTCACAAAGTGCCAAGCAGTACAAGTAATATTAACAAACAAAATCATAAGCTAAAATTCAACATGACTTTAATGAAGAGTGGTGTATTTGTTCACTAAGTGTAATGGGAAAAAAACATTGGTATTTTGCAGTGTTGAAACTCCAGGGAAAGACAAGAAAAGCTCAGTTTCATAACAGAACCATTAGTCTAGAATGTGATTAAAACAGATTAGAGTATTCAAATCAGCTTCTTAAGGTTCTAGTTCAGGTTTTGTTTTCTATTTCATTTAAGAGAAACCCAAATTAGCAATTGAAACTAATTTCTTAACATATTCCACAAGTATATATCTGAATAATTAGGAAAAATTTGTACAGTAAGGCCTCCTGTATTAATATTCCATTTTGCTAAAATTAAACTATCAAACAATGGTTGTGAATCTTTCATAAATCAATACCCAGTCATTCCTACCAAGTAGAAATAAACCTAACATTAATATTTTAAACAAGATCAGCATTGTAAATCTGATTGTAAATCTGATTAAGACATTGTCATTGTCTTAATTTGCCACATGCAAATCAAATTGTATGTTTGATTACCAATATTTTACTTTAATTATTGGCTTACATAGATTTAATGTGCTCTTTTACAGACATGAAATTACATATGCTTCCTAAAACTTTCAAGAAGGTTTGCAGGTTTCAAATATATTCTCTTTATTATTGCATATACAAAATATCACTACTTTCTCCATAATGATGACATATTAAATATCATGCAGTTGGAAATAAGTTTAGATAATTCTTAATGAAAAATTATACAATTAAAACCTGTAGAGTAAAATCTTTTCTTAAGAAATTATATGCATAAATCAGATTTCTTTTTATCAACCACTTTAGAACAGTTTTCTGTCCATATGCAAACCAACTTGAACTAAATCCATCTCCCCACCACATAGAGTATTAGCAAGAAGGTCCCTCAGCTGTAATAGATCTATGTCCTTAACGCAATTACAGACAGACTCAAGGTCCATGTTATTTTTTTAAAACTCTGAACTCTAAGATAAAGGAAATGTAAACTTTTTATAAAAAATTTCATTTAACAGCAGTATTTTTAGGAGAAAAAATAACTCTTTGGGATCATATTAGGTGATGTTTTCAAGTGAGATATAAAGTGGAAAAAAATTCCCTCCAGAGCCTAAATCATAAATCATTTTTAAAGAAATTAATGCACATTCCCTTCTGTGTTTGGGATTTCAGTCTCTTATATAATACATTTTTCTAAAACAAATGGACCTATTGTATACCCTTGCTAATAGAAAACTAATAGTAGGTTATACCTCAGATACAACATTAATAATATTTTATACTTATTGCATTATATCTCTACAAAGCTTCATTTCTATGTTTTATTGGGCAATTTCAAAGGAAAGAAAATCTGTTCTAAATCATAGTTTTGTGTATTGGAAAAAAATATATTCACCATGTATCATGGCAGGTTTTTAAAGTCAATTAGAATCCATCAATAAAGTGTTGCATAAGATTTGCAATGCCTGAGCTAGTCTTTAATAATAATGTTTTTTAAAACATTTACGTAGATCTAAGTGACAACTGTGACTTCTTTCAGGGTTGAATTTGTTCTGTAATGGAAAAAAAAACAACAAAATAGGTTTAGATGACTACCGCCGTACTTTCATCTCTAGCTTTCTCACAACCCTGTGTTTTTCATATTGAGAGCTAGGATTAGTGCTATAATGTAGGTGGGTGGTACCCAGACGCTGACATCAGGGAACTTAGAATGTAAGAGAAAGGGTAAAACATTTCCTCAAATAACTCTGACACAACATGAAAGTTAAAAGCACCAATAAATTGGGCGCCCATGAATAGCTGTGGAAGAGCAGAGGTTTCTTCCTGCTTAAGAGGAATAGGGTCAGGGAAGCATGCCCAGAGGGAAGTGGCATTTGAAGTGGACCTTGAAGGGTAAGAGAGCTGTGTCAAAGAGCGTGGCTCTGTTCTTTCACAGCACATTTCCGACTGCCTGGTAACATCCTGTGAAACAGGGTACCAAGAAAAACAAGCCTGGGAAATGTGAAGACAGCAAAGTTGGAGATCACAGTTAACTTATTTGTTTTACATAGCCCTTCTTTGATTCTCCTTTCTTAACCTTTTTTTTTTTTTTTTCCTGGTTTTTCCTGTACATCATTATTTCTTAAAGTTGGAAGTCCAAGTCTCAGTGAACTAGAGGGCTCTTCACTCCTCCATCCACACACACTCCTGGATAATCTCAGGCATTTCATTCTCAGGGCTTTAGGTGCCATTCTTGTGCAGATGAATTTCACATTTTTAACACTAGCCCAGAAGTTTCATCCACACTCTGAATTGCCTATTTGACATGTCTGCTTCAGTGTCTAGGAGACTTCTCAAATTTACTTTATGTCAAACTGGCCTTCCAATCCTCCCCCACCTCCTTGCCCCGATCCTGTGCTACCAGATGTGCTCCCCTTCTCCGTTTCTCATGCAAAAACTTTGCAGGCATTCCTGACTCCATTATGTCTCTTTCTACCTACATCCAACACAACAGTATCCCATTAGGTTTACCCTTAAAATTTACCCAGAATCTGACCTACTTTCATTATGTCTACTTTCACTTCTGTTGAAAATTACTTGTTTGGTCCTTACCTGATCTCTGTGTTCCCCTGCAGTATATTTTGTTTACTTTTAAATTAATTTTAAACAGAAAAAGGAGGGAAGGAAGGAGAGAGACAGAGACACAGAGAGAGAAACATCAATTTGTTTTTCCACTTATTTATGCATTCATTGGTTGCTTCTTATATGTGCCCTGACTGGGGATCTAACCCACAACTGTGAAACATCTGGATGATGCTCTAAACAACTGAGCTACCTGGCCAGGGTCTCCCTACAGTATACAGGGTCCAGCACAAATAATGCCAATTTTTATTACAAAATCATTCATTACAAAATCATAAGCATGTAATTCTGTAACATAACAATATCACACACAAGCACACCACATGCCATTTTAGGTGAAATGTTCAAATTGCTGTCCATTGCATGTTAGACATTCACATACCCTACCAACCACACTCAAGCAGGCTTTACGTCTGCCAGACCCTGTATTTTAAAGTAGAAAAGCCATGGGATTCTTTAGATCATGCTTTGGATAATGATTGCTCTGATCAAAAACACAACGATGGCCCCTCATTTTATCCAAGGTAAATGGCAGGTTTTTACAAAGTCTTACATATCTTATACATTCTTCCCTCTCTCACCAGGCACCACTCCGACCTCATCTTCCGTTCCCTTGCCTTAGCTAACTCCACTCCAGGCACGCTAGCTCTTCTGTTCTTTCTGAGCTCAGCCAAGTAAACCCCTGCCCTGAGCTATGATACTGGCTGCTCCCTGTGCCTAGAATGAACACCCTCAGGATAACCGCAGACCTGATTTTCACCTTTATCATGTCTTTGCTCAAATGTCATCTTCTCAATGACATCTACTGAGACCACCTCATTTGAAGTTACAACTGGCTCTCTTTCCCACCCAGCACTAACAGTCTGCATTATCCTGCTCCTTTTTTCTATTTTCTTTTATGAAATTTATAGAAGAATATTATTAACTAGATCGTATAATATTGTTTAATTATTTACTGGATTCAGTTTTTAGGGTGTATCTCTGTCTCTAGTAAGTAAGCTCCACAATAGCAAGGACCTTTGCTTTATGCAATAATGTATCCCAAATACATAGGAACTACCATAGTAGGGACTTAATGAATTCTGAATGAATGAGCAAATGCATTTTAAAGGTCTATGGACATAATTTTCTTCTCTTTTTTCAACTACTAATGTAATTATGACACTGATATCCTGATTAATTAAAATGACAATGTTTAACTGTTTTTTTTTTTAATCTAGGGTAAAGCATATTTCTGGTATACTATATATGCATTAGGTATTTAAACTACATTCCCTAAAATGTTTTTTGAAGTTTTTACAAGCATATTCCTAGGTAAGACGAGATGAGTTATTACTTTGCACTCTCTTTACCAGTTTGGGCTTCAGAGCCGTGTTTGCTCTGTGCTATAGGATGAGTGCCTGCCCTACCTGCACCACAGACTATAGATAGAGTGTCAGATGTGGCACACCAGTTCTCTCTGCATGAAATGTTCAAGAGAATTACCAATAAGACATTCTGTTCCCAGAACATCCAGCAGAAATTTTTGATGACTTTTTCATATTTTTCTGTTATTTTCTACTTTCTATATAAGAAAATTTTATAAGCACCTATATGTATTTCACAGGTATATAAAATCATATGTGGATTAAGCTACATGGATACTTTCTAAATATATTAGCACACCACATAAGAGCTTACACAATGTAGTTGATGTTTGACTCGAGTCAAAATCCCTGGGTTTGCACCCAGGACTTGAATTCCAATTTTAACACTCACTAAACATGAGAGATTAGACAAGTGAATTTAGATCATTATGCGTCAAGTTTTATGTGCCAACAGCAAGAGAGTGAGTAATAGTACACATCTCTGGGTGGTCCTGAATGATTTGCCATAGATAAAGCTTACCTGGAATTGAAATAAAAGCTTCAGTGTTTCAACTTCCCATCAGCTAACATGACGATAAAACAACTCAACAAAGGATAGTCATTTTTTGGGACAGTTGAGATTTGTCCTATTTAAATTTCTGGTTGATGTTCATACATCAGGTACTGTGAAATACTTCAGCTTTTTGGTTCTCTCTCTTTAAGAACTTAACAATCTATAAACTAACACTTGATAAGGTACTATGTAGAAGAGGAGGACCCTATGATATTTTTGTGGTTGGAGGAATTCACTGTCCACATGAATAATTTCACATGCTAATTTACATTTAATAGTAAAGTATTTAAGTTGAATTAAGCATTTTGTTTAACAATACAACAGGACACCTCCTAGATCCACCACATCTGTGTTTTTTTTTGAGGATACCGGGTTACTTAATCTCCAATCTCTTCCTGAAGGAGGTTTTACTCATCAGCCTTCCACCCTCTGCCACTGTGGGTCGGGGCTCCTTGTTCGGGTTTGTCTTTGTCCTTGAACACTTAGTTAGCTCCTCGATTGTCCATAGGTAGTTACTGGTGTAATTATTAGTGTAAAGTCAGAATATGGGCTCCATAAGTGCATGGATTGGGTCTGTCTTATCTACTTGTTTTACCTCCACTACCAGATTCAAAATCTGAGACCTGGCAGACAGATACTTTGTAAAATGAATGGGTGAAGAGATGCTGTTGCTT
Source organism: Glossophaga mutica (assembly GCA_039655065.1). Taxonomy (NCBI): domain Eukaryota; kingdom Metazoa; phylum Chordata; class Mammalia; order Chiroptera; family Phyllostomidae; genus Glossophaga; species Glossophaga mutica. The sequence goes on from CM077306.1 coordinate 160,008,150, forward strand.
AGCTCACACTAAATATGTGCTTAATAGTATAGAATTTGGAGGAAGAAAAATTCGAGTTTGAGTATCTCTCTGCCATTTGCTATAGAGGTTTCCTCCAAGAAAGTTACTTCACCTTTCTAATACTCAGCTTCCTCATTTGGAAAAGTCCCCCATCCTCACAGAATGGTTGGGAAGCCGAAGTGGAACCTCGGGCCTGAAGGGCTCCGCACAGCTGCCAGCATCCAGGACACAAATTTTCATCCATGAAGAAAATTTGGAGGTTAGTATTGGACAGGTTATTATTATACCTCAACCCTAACTGTATTTTTCATTAATATAAAGTGATCTGCTCTGGCTAACATTATATTTTGTTTGTGTTTAAAATATATTTCTCTAGAAAATATTCTGAAAGTTGATTTCTCTTTTGTTCAATTCATCTATTTTGCTGTGAACTAAGTCAAGTTGGCCTCTCACGATTATTAGAGTCTTCAGCTGGCACTATTTCAGATGGCCCGAAATACTTAAAGACCAAGGAGAAATAAGGCCCTACCTCACTACCCAGTAGCAGATAGGTTGTTCAGTGAAGGTGTGGTTGGTCTCAATCCTGCTCAACCTGCCCCGGCTACAGCACATGCCATAAGAACAGTTGTGTGGTCTGTTCATAGGAAGCTTGATGAAGTCTCAGCTCCCTGTCCTGGCATGTTGCAAGAAAACCCAGTTGAGACAGATGTAACAATTTTCTAATGGCAGAATCCAGTCGGGTTTTAATCACAATCAAACTACAGAATCCTCTGTTTAGTGATTCATCTCAGGGCCAGGATGGATCTACTTCTCTGGGCACTGCTCCAAAGGGAATGAGCTCCTTGATCTTAAACCTTGTTTGTGCAAAGACACTGGGGCTTGATTAATACCTCCAGCCAGCCCACCACTCTTAAATATTAATGAGTTCATCAGTGAAAATGTGATTTCTCATGTGACTTTATAGTGATTAGTAAACTATCTAATTCTAACCAGAAATAGAGTTGACTTGCTTGTAGCTACTGCCTTTGGAGTTTTGAATGAAGACTTTGAATAAAGTCTTTCAAATTCTGATTATTCACCCACCCGATTATGTTAACCACTTTGGGTGGGGGTGCACTGAATTAAAACTTCAAAACCAGCATGTTCTGTGCTGAAATATTTTAAAGTAATTTAAAACAATGTAATATGTTTAGTAGACATTTTATATTCAAGGCTTTGTATCCTGTATTAACTTACCCTCTCTGTGCCTCAGTTTGTCTATAAAAACAGCATAACAATAGTAATTACTTTACAGAGTTCATGTGAGTTTTAAATAACTTAATACCTACTAAGCACTTAGAACAGACTATACCAAATAAATATTGGCATCTGCTACTATTATTATGTTATTCTTGTTTCATAATTATTCATGCTTTTTAAGAATATAAGCAGATTTTTTAAAAATTATGTGGGTTGTAGGTTATAGGTGTTTTGGACATTATTTTCCTCCAAGTTCCCAGAATCCCTCTTCTTCTCTCTTTCATCATTAATTTTTTCTTTGCTTTGTTTTTCTTATTTGCCCACTGATGAGTAAAATGAAATCTCCTAGAGAGTATAGTCTGGATATGTGGATTACCCACATCTCCCATGCAAATCCCTCTCAGACTGCTCAGGCAAGTCCCCAGGCAATCAGTGATTTACTAGCAGAGCAAATGTCCCCTCTGAGCTTGGAAGGAAGAGTGTGGGTTGCTATGTGCTGCTCTTGGCCTGACTCCTGGCTCCTCTGAAGCCATGAACAGATATTAATTTCCCTTACAGGTGTGAGGCCAGGTTTTATGCCTCCAAAACACAAGCTCCCAAACGTGGCCCCTTGCTTAGATTTAGATGTCAAAAGTAATTGTTTATCCTACATAGTGCTGTTGTCATTACTGCCATGGTTTACTTTGTTTGATATAATTTGTCAACATTTAAAACTTGGGAGACCCTCTATTAAAGCCCATATTTCAGATTTCTTTTGAACTGTCACTAGTCCAGGCAACAAATGAAAAGAAACAAATAGCAGCTATCCCTTTGCATGTGTTCTCCAGTTTGTCCTAGTTCTTCCACTGCTCTTGGACTCCCCACCAACAGGTCCAGTGGCTCCTGCTGTGTACATCTGTGGCTTTGTTCTTTCTTTTCTTCTGGTACAGATAAATTTCCGGTACTCAGCCTACCTGCACTGTATCCAACTGTCCTCTGTTCCCTTAATGCTAAAATAGATAAAATGCCAGGCTTTTATCTATGTCCAGCTCCCCACTTGTGTTCTGAATCCCATTTTCTTCTTTTGCATACTGAAAGATTCTGCACTCTTCTGTACAATCAGTTTCCTCTCTCTCCCAGCTTATTCTTATTAGCATGAAAACATGCAGTAATGTATTTCTTCTACAAAATCTTCATTGTTTTCACATCCAACATCAAATGATTACCTCATTTCTCTTTCACAACAAAATTTCATCTAGTTGATACATAAGTTGCTTATCCTTCTCTTTTTATTCCCTTGTCAAGGTCCCTTCAATTAGGTTTATTATTTCCTCTGCTCCACTGAAACCACTCTTGTCAAAGTCACTTCCATGTTGGTAAATTAAAAAATCAGTTCTCTGTTGTTACCTCAACTAGACATTTCATCAACATTTGAAAAGCTATTTAATAATCTTTCTTTGTAATGCTTTCTTCTGTTGGCTTCCCTGACACCACACTTAAGTTTTTCTTCCTGACTCCTTGACCCTCTTCACCCTTCTTTGAAGGGTTCTCCTTATTTTATCTACATCCTATCACTTCATTTCTCACTTATATTTAATGTCCTTCATCTCGTCCCTCATCTCTTCTCTCCTTTGACCATACTCTGCCACAGACTTTAAATATCCCTCTAAATACTGATGATTCTCAGAACTCTGTCACCTCAGACATCACCCTGAACTCTGCATTCATATGACCCAGGCCAATTCAATGTCTCCACTCAAATACATATTAGGCTTTCAAGCATACATGTTTGAATCCAAAATCTTGGATTTCTCCTTCCGAACTGATTTTGTCCTAGCTTTCTCCATCTCAGTAAAAGAAACCATGATTATCCATGGCTGCTCATTCATAACTTTTCTTTTTTCATCGTACCTGATTAATATAAACTCTCAACCAGTCTTCTGACACACCTTTTAAGATATTTTTGTGAATTTGACCACATCTCACTATGGATCATCACTAAAACTTTAGAAAAGATTACTGTCATCTTTCACTTACAGTTCCAGCAATAATAATTACCTAGCAAGTCTTACTGCTTCTACTCTCACTTTCTTAGTTCACCACAGTGACCTTTATGAAAGTTAAACCATAGCATGTTATGCCCTTTGCTAGAAATCATCAGATGGCTTCCATCACTAGTTTGACCAGCTCATCTCAATTTGCCTGGGACTTGTCTAGACTAACATGAGAGCGTCTTGTTCCAGGAACTCCCTCCATCCCAAGCACACTGAAATAGCTGGTCACCTTACCTATGCACAGAATACCATATAAAGAATAAAATAAAATCAGATAAAATAAAAATCCTTACTATCCACAAGGTCAACTACATGATCCTGTGTCTGTAAATCCCTATGGATTGCCCTACTCTGCTGTACCGGCCTTCTGCTGTTACTCAAAGATATCGATCCTGTTTCTTAAATATTTGTTTCGAGGAATCTAATAAAAAGTAGTGGAGTAAAAGACAATCATGATAGTGACATGTTTCACAAAATGACATGCATATATTTCCTTGTGGAAAATGAGGATTATTTCTATTCACTTAACATAGAAACATCTATACACTGTATTAATACACTGTATCTATACACTGTAATATATTACCAGTCTGGTCCCATTTGAGTTTTCAGCCCCTACTCTAAGCCATGCTAAGAAGCTCAGTCCATGGAAATTTGCTGCATTAAATAGACTAACCTCAGGAAGAAAAAAGCCTAAGCTCTGTCTGGCATCCAGTTTATAAGCAGTTAATGGAAACTCTTAATTAACCAAGAAGGTATAGTTAAAAAGAAAACTAGATTTTCCTCCAGAAACATGGGTCCTAGTCTTGGCTTCACCACTATTTAATTATATGACCTTCAGTGAGTCACTTATTCTCAGGCATTAGGATTTTTATTTTATTTTATTTTTTGCTTTTGGGGTTTTTTTGTTTGTTTGTTTGTTTCTTTGGATATTGTTATTTAATCTGAAATGAGCAAGTCGGGTCATGTAATTGTCTTTCAGCTCTACAAGTCTTAAATGATTGATTCTCTTCTATTTTCCCCTAATGATATACACTTGTATTTTCAAGATAAAATGGTAGTAAGTGAACAATATATGAGGTCTGTCCAGAAAAAGTCCAGCCATTATTAATATAATGAGAACAGTTTGCATGGCATCAATATAACCTGCAGCCAAGGAGAGTGGACTGGAATGCACACATGTGAACAATGATGACTTCACTGTATGAGTCAGTGGAGGCGGTAGACACCATCAAGTGAGTATGTGTACTGTGTGGCTGCCGCATTCAGAATGACTGAGCAAGTAGACCAACAAATCTGCATCAATTTTGCATTAAGCTTAAACATTCCTCTGCGGAAACTATTCAGATGATTCAGAAGGCCACAGCTATGGGCAACTGGTGATTGGCAGCTTCATCATGACAACAGGCCCGCTCACATCTTATGCAGAGTTTTTTAGTGAAATATCAAATCACCCAGGTGACTCAGCTACTCTACAGCCCAGATTTGGTGCCCTGTAACTTCTGGCTTTTCCCAAAACTAAACCACCTCTGAAAGAGAAGAGATTTCAGACTATCGATGAGATTCAGGAAAATACGACAGGGCAGCTGAGGCAATTGGGAGAACTGTGTCAGGTCCCAAGGTTCCTACTTTGAGGGGGACTGAGGTGTCATTGTCCTATGTACAATGTTTCTTATATCTTGTATCTTCTTCAATAAATGTCTCTATATTTCATAGCACATGGCTAGATATCTTCTGGACAGACGTCATATGTGAACCTAATCTGTTACAGATGCCACAAATCAAAGAATAATAATATTGGCTATGTAGTGCCTTTCTCACTAAGCTTAGGCAGTATTTTCTGGTATGATTTTCAAAGAGATTATTCAGTGAGATTCAGACTGGTTAAAATTATTCATGTTATCAAGATTTTAGCACTTCCTTGGGGCTCTGTTTCTTTGTCACTGTTGAACAATTTTTTGAATGGTAGGATAAAGTTCCCTTTGCTTAATTTCCTCCAATTTCACTTCATTAGTGCCTTTAAGACCAGACAGCCTTCTCCTTCCCATCTTAGTGCCAGCAGTGCTCAAAGATGTTGTGGTACTGTGACACGTGCTAGTAGCTTTCTAAGCTAATTTCAAACCCCTGGAGCTTCACGGAAATTTTGTTGCTTACATTTTTCCAGAGGTAGAATGTAAATCAGGTTATTAATATTTCAAATCTAGTTTCATGATGCTATATTTAAAATTCTGTTTTTCTTTTAAATAGAATAAATTCCCTTACATATTTCATTTTTAACTGTTAAATATTCTAAGGAAACTGAAAAATCGTATCTCCTACTATGTCCTTTTTGCACTACAGAAAGAAATTTGTTGCTTACATTTTTCCAGAGAGGTAAAATGTAAATCAGGTTATTAATATTTCAAATCTAGTTTCACGATACCATATTTAAAATTCTATTTTTCTTTTAAATAGAATACATTCCCTTACATATTTCATTCTTAACTGGTAAATATTCTAAGGAAACTGAAAAAATCATATCTCCTACTATGTCCTTTTTGCACTAATGGAAAGAAATTGTCACCTAGCTAGTTCACAGTTGGATGCTTCAGAAAAACAGCCCTAACTTTCAATTTTGTTTATGTTTTTGTTTCACTTTATGCATACTCCCCTAATTTTGCCTTAACTATGAAATCTTGCTTATTTTTATGCTTCCTGAAACATAATTTTCCTTGCTACTTAATATTAATACATGTCTTTCTCTTCCTAGATGTTTATTTCTCCATGGATGTTTTATTACATGTTACATATTTTATATACTCTGCTTGTTCATTCGTATGAGACTAGCTTTTTCCTCTCCTTCCTGTGAGGAATATAAGATAGTTGTCTGTCATCAGAAAACTTTATGAACTTAACTCCTGATTGCTTTACAACAAAGTAACAAGAAAATAAAAATGTCTTTAGTGTAAGTGAGCTATACTATTTTAATTATACATATGCTGTTTAATCCAAGGAAAACCTAAACATCTGGAAGACAAAAATTGTGGCAAATAAAGAAGTTTCAGAACCTCTGTTATTTATAACTGAACTATATTTCCTATTTTCTATACTAATGCCAATTAATTCAGTCTCTCATCACCCCAATTCTAAATTCCCAGGTGAATAATCTAATCAATTCAGTGTGAGGAAAAGTGAGCCTTTTCTTAATTCCTTCAGCTGTTGAAGGCCTGAAAACGGTGCTGTGCTATGTTCTTCAAAGAGAAGTTGGGGAGGAGGATTTTCTTTGAAGGTAAGATGGCTGGGGGACAGGTATGGCAGACTGACATGTTCCTTAGAGGGAGGATAGTGACAGGTGATGAGACTGGAAATTTAGATATGGGTGAACATATAAAAACTCTTATTCCAGTCACTATTGCTGTACATAAGCCACCCTAAACATAGTAGTATAAAACAACAAGTATTTTTTTACGCTCACATACTCTGTGAGTTAGGAATTTGGATTTGGGACTTTAGGAATGGCTTGTTTCTATCACGTGATGTATGTATGAAGTCTGAGCTGAGAAGACTTGGTGGCTGAGGATGACTTAAAGGCTGGGGCCTGGACCCACCTGAAGGCTTCTTCGCACTGTTGATGTTTGCAGTGGGCTGGGGCCTCAGCTGGGACTGCCAATCATAACATGTACATGTGGCCTCTCTGTGTGCGTGCTTACGCTTTCTTACTTGCTATTTTGATGGAATGAAAGATTTAAAAAACAATTAAAATGATGAAGGGTTTACAGCATTCAACATATATGAAAGAGAAAAGTAATGCGTAATTTTTTAAAATTCTTTAAAAGTTAGTGAAAAAGCAATGAACAGCAAATAGAAACTAAAGTGCTTTAAAAAGAAAAAGAAGCCCTGGCTGGTGTAGCTCAGTGGATTGAGCGCGGGCCTGCGAACCGAAGGATCGCGGTTCGATTCCCAGTCAGGGCACATGCCTGGGTTGCCAGGCCAGTTCCCGGCAGGGGACATACAAGAGGCAACCGCACATTGATGTTTCTCTCCCTCTCTCCTTCCCTTCCCCTCTAAAGATAAATAAATAAATAAATAATAAAAAATAAATAAAATATTAAAAAAAAAGAAAAAGAAAAATTACAAATACCTGCTAAGTGCATGAAACAGTATTCAATTTCCTTGATGTGCAAAAAATTGCAAATAAAAAAAGATACCTTTTTTTAACCTATCAGATTGGCAAAGGTAAAAAATTGGAAGATATCTCTAGTTATCAAGAATGTGAGGGAAAGGAAGCTCAGATTACTGTTAGTGAAAGGACAAAATTATATAAAGTTTCTGGAGGGCAGTCAATGTATTGCAGTATAAACTGTACATAATCTTCAGCATAGCATTTTAAATCTAGAAATTTATCTTCACAAATTCTCAAAGAAGTGCAAAGATGTAAATACAGTTTATTTAAAATAGCACAGTTTATAATATTGAAAAATCACAAACAACCACCTTCAAAAAATAACAAATCATTAAAGTGGAATAAAGAATTTTTATATATGTAGATATTAAGGTAACTGTGTAGTTTGTTCTTTCTATTGATGTAATAAAATGTCCAAAATATGATAATGATGGAGGGAAAACCAACTTACAAAGTATGGCTAATTTTTAATTGCATATAATGTACGTAATGTATGCTTAAATGAATAATAATACAAGATATTTTAAAAGTCTTAACCAAGAAATTTATATTTGAGAAAATGCCAACATTTAATGTTTGACATAAATAGTCATTTATATTTTGTATTGAGCAAATACTGAATGCTGGTTTTGTTACAGATATTTTTCTGGGTACTGGAAATGCAGCAAAGAAGAAAGCAGACAGAGAGTCACTACTTGGGAAGCAGGGTGAGTGTGCCCATGCAGACAGGCTCTTGTCCTCTCCAACTCCATGCAGATGTTGAATTACAAGACATGTTTTTTAGCTCTTTGGTTGAGAAATTGAGAGAATGGGCAGAGGAGGAGATAGGGAGGGCTTAAGAAATGGTAAGTACATTCATTTACATATGAAGACCTTAAGAACAGGTGTTGGTTACAGAACTAATAGTTACTAGGACTCAAAGGAGTTTTTCATGGTTTAGAGAAAAAAGGCATATTTTTTCAAAAAAACTGGGTTTGGTGTTGACAGAGGATGGAAGAAAAAAAGGAATTTAAAAAGAAATGGTGAGTCTGTGTGCCTTTTAAAATGTTTAATAAATGCAAATAAAGGGGTTATAGTCTTTTCAAGTTAGTTTGGTTTATAAGCACTAGAATGTATTGATACAAGTTCCAAAGAGAGCACAACTGAGGAGCCTCAACCTAGTCAGGGAGTCAAAAGACACCTCTCTGAGATTATCATGCCTAAACTTAGCCCTAAAGATGAGTGTAGAGAAGAAAGCAGAGGTCCAAGGGGTAAGGATCAGCATTTTAAAAGCCCACAGGATAGGTCTGTAAAGTACTTTAAATCAAATAAAGTAAATCTAATCTGCTGAAGCATTCAGAAATATATCAAGTTCTAGTTGAAGGTAAACCATGGTTTAGAAAGTGGGCAGGGCAAGATATATACCTTCAAGACACGGATTTTTACACAGCATATGAATTAGACTTTATTAGGAATGCAGGAGAAATAGAGGCAGGAAGAACCATACGATCTGAGCCAAGTACCTTTATTTGATGCTGTGCTTATGGGGCACTGAGTCAGATTGACTGCAGCAGCAAAGGGAGATGGTAATGGGTTTTTTAAAAGAAAAAGTGTAGGGTTTGTGAGGAGATAAGGGAGAGGTTAGTCTCTTGTTCTTCCAGGCAGGTGCCTCAGAGTTCTGGAATGTGAGCCAAGACAATATGTTAGGTAAAGGGTGGGCTATTCCCAGGAACAGGAGGGTCAGTCTGACCACTTGCCATTGTGGCAGGTGCCAGGTGTTCATTGTGTGTGGTGGGAGAGTGTTTTGATTAAGCCTTGGGCTACCAAGCGAGTTGGGACAACTGAGTCATAGGCAGTTTGGAACGTTGGAAACTGGCCTGACCCTTTCAGACTTGAAGTCTTAAGCTCAGGACTAGAAAGGGACCTAGAGCTGGCTTTCTAGAAGAAAGAAGAAGGAAGGAAGGAAAGAAGGAAGGAAGGAAGGAAGGAAGGAAGGAAGGAAGGAAGGGAGGAAGGAAAGGAAAGGAAGGAAAGAAGGAAGGAAAAGGGAAGGGGAGGGGAGGAAAAGAAAGGAAAGGAAAGGGAAGGAAAGGAAAGGAAAGGAAAGGAAAGGAAAGGAAAGGAAAGGAAAGGAAAAGGTATAGAAAGGAAAGGAAAACCTTAGAGCTAGATAAAAATTTCTTCCTTATTGAATAGGTAATAGATGGAAAGATATTTTGTGTTTATAAATTGGAAGCTTTGATATTGCCAAGATGTCAGTTCTTCCCATCTTGATCTATAGATTAAATGTAATCCTAATCAAATTCCTAGCAAATGTTTTGTAGACATAGACAAACTGATTCAGAAGTTCACATAGTAAGGCTAAGACCTAGAATATCTAACATAATACTGAAGAAACAGAAAAAAATTGTGGAACTTACATTTTCTTATTTCAAAATTTACTATGAATCTACAGTAATCAAGATATGGTATTAGCTAAAGTATAAAAACATACTAAAGTAACAGAGATAAAAATATATCTACAGCATAGTAAATTGATTTTCAACAATGGTACAAAGGTAATTTAATGGAGAAAGAATAGTCTTTTCAACAAATAGTGCTGTAATATTTGGATATTCCCATGCAAGACAGTGAATCTAGGTACAGAAATTTCACAAAAAATAACTCAAAATAGATCATAGATCTAAACAGAAAATACAAAATTATAAAACTTCTTGAGGATAACAGGAAGAAATGAACACAATCTTGTGTTTGGTGGTGATGTGTTTTTAGATACAACTTTAAAACTATAATCCATGAAATAAAAAAATTGATAAATTGGACTTTAATAAAATTGAAAACTTCTGTGCATTAGAGGACACAGCAACTCAGTGAAAAGGCAACCCATGTAATGGGAGAAAATATGTGTAAATTATTTATTTGATGAAGGATTAGTAACCAGTATATATAAAAACATTCCTACAATATAATAACAAAAAAACAAACAAACCTATTTTAAAATGCTCAAGGATTTGAAAAGACATTTCTCCATAGAAGATATACATTTGGCCAATAAGCACATGAAAAGATTCTCAATGTTGCTAATCACTAGGGATATACAATCAAAATCCACAATGACATACTACCTCAGACCCATTAAGGTGCTGCTATCAAAGAATACAAAACAAAAGAAGACAAAACCAAAACAGAAAATAACAAATGTTCGTGAGGATGTGGAGAAATTGGAACATGAGTATACTATTGATGGGAATGCAAAATGTGCAGCCTTTATGGAAAACATGTGAAGATTCCTCATAAAATTAAAAATATAATTAACATCATAGATAAATTCTGCTACAAGGTATATACTCAAAATAATTCAAAATAAAGATTCAATGAAACATTTATATATCCATATTAATAGCAGCATTATACATAATAACTAAAAAAGTTAAGCAACCCAAATATTTATCACAGATGAATGATTAAACAAAATGTGGTGTATATATATATATATATATATATGTATATATATATATATATATATAATGGAATATTATTCAACAGCAAAAAAGAAAGAAATTCTGACACATACCACAACATGGATAAATCTTAAAGACAGTATGTTAAGTGAAAGAAGCCAGTCACACAATGATAAATGTTTTATAATTCCACTTACATAAATATGTAGAGTAGTCAAATCATAGAGATAGAAAGTCGAATGGTAGTTGTCAGGGGGTGGGGGAAGGGGAGATTGGGAAGTCCTATTTAATATGTGCAGATTCAATTTTATAAGATGGAAAGAGTTTTGAAGATGGGTGGTGGTGATGGTTATGCAACAATGTAAATGTACTTAATATCACTAAACTATACTTAAAAATGGATAAAATGGTAAATTTTATATCATATGTATTTAACCACAATTAAAATAATTTAAAAAATTTAAAAATTCTGTCCTGTAAAAGCAATTGTTAAAAGAATTAAAATACAAGCCACAGGCTCAGAGAAAATATTTGCAAACCACATATCTGATAAAGAACTTACAACCAAAATATACAAAGAAAACTCAACAATAAGAAAACATTGAATAACACAATTTTTAAAAGGTCAAAAGATATGAACAGACACTTTACCAAAGAAAATATACAGATGGTAAATATGTATATGAAAAAATCTCTATGCCTTATGTCATTAAGGAAATGCAAATAAAACAACAAGATGCTACTATATAATATTAGAAGGGATAAAATCCAAAGAACTTGAAATAATGATTACTGGCAAGGCTGTAAAGCAGTGGTCCCCGACCTTTTTGGTGTTAGGGACCAGTTTTGTGGAAAACAATTTTTACATGGATGGGGGGATGGTTTTATAGCCTGCCACCAGATGCAGCTTCATTGTTACTTGTCAGTCACTGTTAGACTTTTGGTCAGCAAGTAATTGATTTATTATGGTCTTTGTACCGTCAGACCTCTCTGCTCATGATAATCTATTTGCAGCTACTCCCCAGCACTAGCATCACTGCCTCAGCTCCACCTCAAATCATCAGGCATTCAATTCTCCTAAGGAGCAGCAACCTAGATCCCTTGCATACACAATTCACAGTAGGGTCCATGCTCCTATGAGAATCTAATGCTGCTGCTGATCTGACAGCAGGCAGAACAATGGGGAGAAGCTGTAAATACAAATGAAGCTTTGCATGCTCACCTCCTGCTGTGCTGGTAAAGTTCCACGGTGGCGGCAGCACAGGGGGTTGGGGACTCCTGCTGTAAAGAAAAAGGATCTCTTATTCCTTGCTGGTGGCAATTCAAAATGCTACAGACAGTTTGGAAGACAGTTTGGAGGTTTCTTACAAAGGTAAATGGAGTCTTACCACACAATGCCTCAGTTAGTCCCCCAGAGTATTTACATGAGTGATTTGAAATCTAAGTTCATGTAGAGACTACAAAAACTCCAAACTGATTTGCAGACAGACACCTCACCTGGGCCATGGGTAGAAGGAATTGGTTCTCAACAAATCAGAACCCAGGCCTTTATATTGCATAGGGATGACATCTGAACTGACAATATCCACAAAGTATAGACACCTTGAACATGAAACTAGTATAAACAGTCTCAAATGGTCACTCAGTAGGGTCCTGGTAACACTGGAACTGCAACATAATGACTTTTGAAAAATCCAAGGAATATCTAGGCCTTTTAGAAAAAAACTCCCATTGGACACAAGCTCAAAGAAAGTCATAACAGGATCATTCACATTGAAGAAACAGAGATCAAATAGATTGGAAAGAGGTTGTAAAATAAGCACATTAAAAGTACTCAGAAGATCAAGGAGGCATGAGAATTATGAAGAATAAAAATTTTATGAGCAAAAAAAACCCTCAAATATATTTGAAAGGGAACCAAATGGAGATTCTAGAAATGAAAGTAGTCATTGGAATTAAATAAAATTTTTAATAGATGTGTTAAACAGCAGGCTACTAAGAGGTCAAACCAAATGTGAATTGAAAATGTTACATTATGCAGTCATAGAGATGACTGCTTGAATAAGTAAGGAGAGTAGAAAGAAGTGAAGATATTTGATAAGTATTTAAAAAGTAAAATAAACAAGATTTGGTGAAGAATAATTTAAGCCTTCGAAAAATTTATTTCTAACCTAGAAGAGAGGCATTGTGGCTGAGGTTTGGGCTGATAGGATGTGGTAGCTTCTTTAGAATGCCTGGCCCATGGTAAGCACGCAGGAGATGCTGTTGTTGTTTTCTTGTGTTGTTATTGTTACATTATTATTGTTATCATTAAAGCCAACCAGCAATAGCTGAAAGGTAAAGAAGGAGCTCATGAGCCTCCTCATGTTAGGAAGTGTGGAGCTTACTTTTTTGCTTTCCATTGTCAAAATATTTCACAGGACAGGTTGATACTTCAGAGCTGCTCTGCTTCAGTCACAATAAAAAAAATAGACTGACTGAATATGAAACAACCCAACAGCTCAATAAATATACACCACTGCATGTAATAATGTACTAAATGATTAAGGAAGCAACCCAAATCAGCACTGGAGATACAGGATTACTAAATCAATGATGCTGGCACGGCAGCATCCTCAAAGAACAACAACACACTATTATTATCTCACAATGCTGACATAATTTTAAACATTCAAAGAACACATGGAAAAACATTTGTAATAAAATTAAAGAGATACAGTTTTAAATCTTCTATGAAAAATATGCAGATATGATTTTGTAGAAAATGTGATTCTGTGGGAAAATGCTCATCAAAATAAGAATTATTTATTTATTTATTTATTTATTTATTTATTTATTTATTTATTTGAGGGGAAGGGAAGGAGAAAGAGAGGGAGAGAAACATCAATGTATGAGAGATACATTGATTGGCTGCCTATTACACACCTGCAACTGGGAACCAGGCCTGCAACCCAGGCATGTGCCCTGACTGGGAATAGAACCAGCGATCTTTCAGTTCACAGTCTGGCATTCAATCCACTCAGCCACACCAGCCATCGCTTGGCCAGTGTCGAGATCCTTATCAAAATAGACTGCTCTGGTATGTGGATAGGGAACTTTTCAATTCCTTCTACTTAAATTCTTTGTTCTGCTTTCCCTGTTTCTCCTTATAAAAACCTCTGCCTGCACTGAGATGTTAAGATGGGCTTTGGGGTATGCGTACTCCATCTTCTCAGGCTGCCAGCTTTTGAATAAACCACTATCCTTCTCACCAGCACCTGTCTGTCTCACCAGTTTGGCTTTCAGTGAGGCAGGCAGCCAGACCTGTGTTCCGTTTCATAGCTTTAAAACTTTGCCAGCAAGTTTTAAAAGGCCTAAGAACATTTATACATTTTTAATGTAACAATTCACCTCCTATGATTTTTTCTCTAAGAAAACTGTAGAAATGATGAAATATATGCCTTTTGGTATTATTTATAATGACAAAAGCATTGGACACAGTCTAAGTAGTGGATCAAAAGGCAGTATGTACATGGTATGATTATGTTGTACATGGTATGATTATGTTGAAATGTAATGTGGCACTAAAATTCCACTAAAAGCAATTTTTAGAAACTGGTATGCTGATCATTTTCCATTTGCTCTTCACCCTGCCAGATGTCATCTCTCCCATTCTCTTCTCTGATCTGTTCTCTGAAAAAAGGCTGACTACTGCGGACTGCATCACACAGATTCTTTGCCAGTTCAATTCCCACTGAGCTCTAGAAAAACACTGCCTTTCTTTTGCCCCTTGGGCCTTGAGTGTCCTGTCATTACTGGCTTCTGATCCCAGCAATCACTTGTTTATGCTTTAATCCTCGCCGCACTTCTCTATAGAGTGCCATCATGAAAGTTTCTTCATTTAAGCCTTTTCAGTAAATTCCACATCCAGATAGAGATATATATAAATGTCTTATATCCTAAAACTGTATAGTTTGCATGATCTAAATGTGAAAAATGTATAAAACACAAATAAAGAAATAGATGAACATGTGAAGAGAAATTGCTTCTAAGAAGCATGGATAAGAAAGTTCTTTTTATTCTTCATCTATTTTCTACTTTATAACTTTTTTACAATGAGCACATAAGCATTTTATAATAAAGTAACAACTCTAAATTAGAGGAACAGGTTTTAAATATACGTCTTCTTTTTAAAAGTGAATTAAGTCACTTCTTTTGTGACCCTCAATTGATTTTCAATAGTTCAATGTTCTTTTACAGAACTACCCCAAGTCCTCCTATTGTCCACATGAAAATAAATACCTTGCCAGAAATTTTTCTTACTGTTCGCTTCTGACAAAGGTCTTTTCATTTCTGAAAGCAGAAGCTGTGAGATCCAATTTTTGT
Source organism: Glossophaga mutica (assembly GCA_039655065.1). Classification (NCBI taxonomy): domain Eukaryota; kingdom Metazoa; phylum Chordata; class Mammalia; order Chiroptera; family Phyllostomidae; genus Glossophaga; species Glossophaga mutica. Next base: position 160,023,389 of record CM077306.1, read on the forward strand.
CCCTGCTTTTTGGGGGATGGTATATTGCCACTAAAGACATTTCAACATGTATAATTAAGCAAGCTTCTATCTACTCTTCGTTTTCTTTGTGTTTAGAAACTCAGTTAATGCACTTCTGGCATCTTTTTGTTGTTAGTCACTTTCTTCCCAGGAAGAGGAATGCTTTTTCTGACTGAAAACATAGGAAGAATAACTAGACACCCTCCACCCTCCACCCTCCTATTTTCTCTTGAAGCCAGCCTCTTGCTATGAGGACATTAGTCTTCCTTTGCTCTTTCATGCAGGAAGTCATGCAGCGGCCAACTCTGATGAGTGTGATAAAAGAAGACTTGCTCTAAGCCCAGTTCTTTGTGTAAGTCAGTGAAGTCTTCCTCATTCTGGGGTCCAGCTAACACGTGGACCTAAAGCCACAATCTGCCTCCTATCCTCTAGCAGTGATGAAGGTGATATCTTGGCTCACATACTAACTCTCCTGTTTTGTTTCTCAAATCATTTAGCAACTGTGTGGAATAAAAGGATGTTTTATGTTGGCGGCATTGCCAGAAACTCTACTAGACAAGCATAGGTATACATGTATAGTTTTTACTTAATTATAAAGCATCCCGCTTGGTTGAAGTTTTGCTATATATTTTGATAATTTTGGATGCTGGAGGGCCTCACACCATTCTTATACAGTCCAGGGTAATTTTTTAGAGAATGCAGCAGGTCAAACAAGAAATAAAATAGAGTAGAGATTATTTGGGAAGCCGGTGACTCCCACATATCAGAACTATGAATGCAGGCATTGAGCTGCATGTAGGTGTTCCCTTTCCTTGTACCGTTTTCACCGGAGTCCATAAAAGGTTGATAAAATAAATATTTGGGACCTATGTTATTATCCTTAAAACTTTATTTTTATATGACTTAGCAAGGCACTGTTTAAGAGTTAGATCACACTAATCTAGTAGGTATTTCTTCTACATAACAAGATAGTAAATTAGAGGCACTGCTGGTTTTTAGTTTTCCATGTCTTCAGTATTAGTCACTCAAAGAATTTTGAAATCTTTTATTAGAAATTCTATTGATTCCACTTGAATAGGTCTTCATTTCCTGAGTTACTATGCACCTTATTTTCTTCTTAAGTGAAATAACTTTATTTTTAAAGTTATTTTTATTTTCTATGAATTGATTTTTTTAGAGAGGGGGGAAGGGAGAGAAAGAGATAGAACCACTTGTTCCACTTAGATTCCTGTATGTGCCCTGACTGGGGATCAAACCCATAACCTTGGTGTATCAGGACAATGCTCTAACCAAGTGAGCTATCCAGTCAGGGCTTGAAATAACTTAATGTAATAATTTTATCTATCTATATTTTATTGTTATTATTAATACTGTATATCAATATTATATTAAATTTGTGATCTGTAATGTAAATATGCTGAAAGTGAGTCATTAATCCATTGCCTTCAGACTCCATGAAAGCTAATATTTTCTGTTGACAATTTGGCAATGAGAGATCAGTTAGCATAGGATATCATCATACCATATGACGAAGCATGATTGTTCCACTTGTCTGGATGGATGCAAGATTGTTCATTAATCCTACAAAAATGTACTGAGTACTTCCCATGGGTCAAGTACTGTGCGAGTTACTGGGGAATACATTGTCTTTGCCTTAATGAAGCCTAAAATGAAAGGTATAAAAAAGATACACATTATTTAAATAATCAACAAATAATTACATAATTGTAAACTGTGGAAAATATAATTATATGTGTATAATATAACATGACTAACATTGGTAGGAAAATGTAAGAATATTTGGTAGATACCTTATTAATCCCTTTGTTAAAAAAAATTTCCAGCCTCCAAGATTTACCTCTTAACTCTAAGTTAAATCGCCACAGGAATTTACAACATTATAATCAACTCTTTCCTTAAAATTATATGGGGGAAACATTTTTTTCAATGTTGTAGGCATTGTGATCTAGAAATCAGGATACCTAACCTCCATCCCTGATCCTTGTGAAACTCTGATGGGAGCCTTAAGGAAAGTAGTTTTGCTTCTGTAGACCCCAGGTGCTTTGCTTGCAAAATGATGTTGTTGGACTGGATCATCTCAAGGACAACATTGACCTAAACAATCTCTTATTCTATGGCTTAAGATAAATACTGGCTATTACTACAGAGTAAACATGTGCCTAGAGCGGTCACTGTGGGGGGCTCCACCCACAAAGCTCCCCTAGTCTGCTGTGGATGAGAATAATTCTACCAAGATATGATCTCCTTGGGGAGGAAGGCTGACCAGTCTCTCAGAGGAGAAAGGTGTTTAGCCCCTCACTCAATGAGCTTTTACTGAATTTAGCTTGCATAAGGACACATATCAAAGAAAGAAGGTATGGTTTACAGAAATAACATTTCTGGGTTACGAGAGTCCTTTTGAGTCATGGTCTGATAGACAGGGTGACAACAATCTGCTGTAAAACCTTGGAAAACAAACTTACTTTGTGCTTGGACCCTTAACATTTAAACTGAGGACATTCTTAGCAAAGTCTTTCTTCTCCACTAGACAATGTATCTCATTTACTGCAGTGTTACCAGTTTTTGTCGTACTAACAAAACTGAACTTAGAGTCTTAGAACAAAAAGATCTGTTTATTCTTCATGATTTCAAGTTCACTACAGCTTGGCCCAACTGGATTTAGCTGAGTTTGGTAAAGCATAATTCGAGGGTAAGTTATGCTATAAAGATAAAGTTGATGTTTAGTAAGGGGTGATTCCTAAGGCATTCTAGAATTGTTTTCTATATACATTAAGAAAGTAATTGCCTTCTTTTGTGAAGTCTGTTTACATCTATGATATGCTGGTTGCGAATATTTTTTGAAGGCAAATATATCCTGCTGAGATGATATGGGCACCATGGAAATGGTCTTACACATTAGTAAATTTCAACTCATTCTTTAAGGATGATTATAGTTACCTTAAAAATTAATATTCACTCTCTCATGGAGATTGGCATGATTCCTAAAGTATGAACAAGTTCAATAGTTACAGCTCAGGGACAGCAGCACGTGAGTATCATTAGCCAGAGTCCAAACTGAATAGGGCATGTAAACTGGGAATTATAGAAGACAGGGGCTAGAGATTCATTTTTTAAAAATCATCTAATGCTGGACAGAATTTATTAAGTGAATAAGTTGAACAAATGTTCCCTATTCTGGTCCCAATCTAAGAAAGGTTTTTTTTTTTTTTTTCCCCCCCCATTGGGGAGTAGAAACAATATCAAAATGGTGTTTGTAGAAGCAGTGGAATGGTCACGCTTGCTGTCTCTTTTCAGAACAGCCTGAACATAGGCAGGGCATGCACCTTAGCACTGGGACTAGAAGCAGAAGGGGCAAGACAATGGTGATTCACTTCCACAGCGAGAGTTATACAGTCCATGCTGAAACTGTATTCATGAATTCCTATTAAGTGAATGATAACTACATAATCTTTGGCCAGACATTTATTCTTCATCAAAAAGGGATGTTCGGTATTCTAAATATTAATCAGATTGTGCCAGACATTTATTCTCCATCAAAAAAGAGACACTCTGTATTCTAAATATTAATCAGATTATGCAATTTTGAGTACTTCCATTCTTTCTTTACTAATTCATTTCTGTGGTAAGATTTCTAATGTGAAAAACAAATATGCCAATGAGCTTAGATATATAGAGGAACAAAGAAAACAGTGTTGGCGAGGTAAAGAAGAGAGAGGGGGACAGAGAGCATCTGTATTAGGTTAAACTAAAATCATTAATAATGATATAATAAAGTCATAATTTGCTAGTATGAAGAAAATATATCTAAGATATATTCCCTTCTCAAAAAAAGATACTTCTGAAATATTTTCATTACTTATGGATTAGGATATTGCCATGTAGAGTATTACCAGGTGATGAATTTTTTCATCCATGAGTGTGTTCATTTGTCATATGATTCATAACTCTAGGACACCGAGGCCTGGCTTCTGTGACACTGAGGGTAGATTTTAGATCAGCACTGCACCTTTGTTCCTTGAAGCCTGTCAGCAGCTACTAAATAAAATAATATATACTTTGCTTGCTTTTTGGTATCAGGATACCAAAAATAAGATTTATTCCTGTTTGTGAACTAAAACTTTTCAGTGCAGGAGATCTGACAACATAAGAGTTCAAGGGCAAGAGAAACCATTGATTATTAATTGATTGCAGTAATGCCAAAAAAGTAAAATGTAACTGTGGTCCTAGGTTTCAGACATGTGGCCTTCTATCAGATCTCAACTGAAAGAAGAGCAGTACATCTGTGGTCATCACCAACACAACTCTGTGTCATTCTGAACGGAAGTTCCTACTTCTCTATTCATTCTCTACACCTACCCCATCTCCGTAACGCCTCTGACTTGTACTCGTTACCACCATTTGGAGCTGTTCTGTCAAGTCTCTTGATCCTATTATTGTTTTCCATGTTGATCTCTCATTCAGTTTTATTTTTTCAAACGCATTAGGTGTTTGTGTTAACAATGGATGCTTATATGGCATGTATTTAAAAGGGATTGTAGAAGAGAACCTTAGGAAATGTACCAATTTCCAGATGAAATTGTTGCTTTCTTGCCTCTCAACCTCAGTCTCAAAACCCACCATTTTTGCTCCCCAAAAAGGAGTCAACAGCAAAAACATATTGAGTATGAATTTGTAAATAAAGAAAAGAAAATCTAATAAACTCTGCCTTATTGAAACTGTCATCTGCTGAAAGTCAGGTGAGTCAGACTCTCCTGTGGAACTTATGTAACAATACAGATTTTTTTTTTTATAACCCACCTCCAACAGAGATTTCTGATAAAGTAGGTCTGTTCAAAAGTCTAGAAATCTAAATTTTTAACATGCTCCTCAGGTGACCCTGATGTCTGGCTTAACCACTGAAATCATGATTGCTGATATTAGAGGAGTAAATTTCCGTACCTTTCTGTCCTGATTTAACTAACAGAGTAACAGATAGCAGAATTGATAGTGATGAAGACTGGGAGAATAAAGGCCCAGGTAACCACAAAGCTCACAGTATCTGAGAGCAGAGCCCAAGGGCAAAGTCAGACCTCTTATTTAATCATTAGAGCCTTGAACGTCCAAAGAGAAAGAAGAAAAATAGACTGGATTAAAGGAGCTAAAGATGTTACATTTCCTTTAGGTTGCTGCCAAGTATGCTAAAATACATTCAGTCCCTCTCATTCCCGTGCTCAGCACACAATGGCCTACTTTTCCAGTTCTTTCACTATTATCACCATTTATTACTTTACCATCTCTTTCAAACCCAACTCCTCCATCACCCTTTTCCTCCATGTCTATGAGCCTCTACTAGCCTCATGGTCTTTCCTAAGCTTCCAGCCCCAGAGTCCTTCCTTTCACCAAGCCCATTGTCAACACCCTCAAGTGCATTTCAGTGTTGCCCCACACAACATGTTTTACTAAACCTGTAAACTAAGATGAACCCAACCCTAGTGTTTACCTCTCTGCTTCCACAGAACAAAACCACACAATCATGTGTACTGAACCCACTACAATATGTGGTCTTTCTCCTCAGCTGGGCTTTTAACCCCACAGCGATTCCTTTATATATTTTTAGTCAATTCTTTTTTTCTTTTCTCATAGTACCTACTCTAAACCTTCCTAACACACAAAAATAGAGTCCATAACACATGAGCTACTTTAACTTTGCATCTCCCTCCACATAAATGCCGCTGTCTAGCCAAGTACCTATATCTTTATCTATCACTGGGCTAAATATTTTCTTATATAAAACTTATATGTATATTATGTATGTATATATATATATGTATATACACACACACACACACTATCTTCAACACTGTCTCATTAATTTTACTTTTTCTCATCTTTATCCATTTCTTTCTTCATTGTTTCTTCCCCTCAAAATTTTCATGACAATTCCATATTTTTAAAAAAGTCTTTGTCAAATTTGCATGATCCCTAAAACAACCCTTTATTTTTCCCTTACGTTTTGATGGAAACTTATAAAATGAGGATTTAAGCTCTTTATTCTTTACATCTTCCACTCATTATTTAACTCTCTAAATCTTCCCTACTATACCATCTTTTTATTAAGGTGATTTTGCTAAGGTCAGTAATGACCTTATCATTTACCAACCCTGGGAGCCCTTCTTATTCCCTGTCCTACTCTACCTCTGTGCCGTTGATATCAGCTGCTCTTGGTGTGTTCTCTTCCTTTGGGCCCTATCACAGCAGTCGCCTTGGCTTTCCTTTCATTTGCCTGCCTCTTTCCTAGAGCTGTGGGGATGCACTTTAGAGTCAGACTATTCCTGCCACTTAACAACTGTGTGACCTCTCTGACCTTATTTCCCTCCTCACATAAAAGAGAGATGATAATAATATAGACTTCATAAGGTGGTTGTGTATTACAAAATACTTAACAAAATACTTAACAAAAATTACTTAACAAAATGTATTACAAATGTTAACAGAGCAGTGTCTGACAAATGGTAAGTTTGTGCAGTAACTGGTGGACAGTGTGGTATTGATCCATGTGCTGTATAGTTGTTAATGTTGTTGTTATTGTTATTACTATTATTATCTTAACTCTTCCTTATTGAAAAATGTTTTCAAATGAATTTTTCATGTTTGTCTTTGTTAAAATAAAGATTACTGGGTCACACTGTAACCTAACAAATTAGAATCTTCACAATAGAACCCAGTAATATGTATTTCAAAGAGTATCTCAGGTGACTCTTCTGCACATTGAAATTGGAGAGCCACTGTCTAATCCCCTACCAGGGGCAGGGGCCTTGTAATCAGATATACTTGAGAGTAAGTTAAGAATAAAGACTTGAGTAGATTACTTCCTTCTTAGCTTTATCTTTCATATCTATGAAAATAGCTTGTTCCATCAACTACCTAGGCTCCTTAAGAAGACAAAATTAGATGGTATAAAATAAAGTGTCTAGCACATTGATGTTTATATAGGCCACTCAACAAATATTTATAGCACATCTTATTTTCATCTCTAGTCAAAAGATAAAAACGGTATGAAGATAGTATAGAGAGCAAATCCTATCCCGCCCTGTGTATCTACCCCCAAGAGGTATCTGTGTAAGTCTTCTTCAAAGAGAGAGCTATAGTTGCTTTAGTTACTAAGAATTCCAGTAAGTATGACAGTAAATTAAAGGCAATAGACCAAGAAAAAACTGTAAGTATGACAGTAACTTAGAACCAATAGACCAGGAAAAAATGGAATGAAGTTAGAGTGTTGTGTATTAGGAAATAAATATAAAGTAAAGTAGGCCATTTTGGCAGGCGGTCTCATCCAAAATGAATACTGGTCATGTGTTGAAAATCTCTAATGGGACCAGCATTACGCTTGCTAATATAAGAAATCCAAAAGGAGTTTCAGATTTGACCTCTGTCCACAAAGATCTAATATTTAATTAGGTTCAAATACGTGAAAAATTTATATACAAATTTAAACCATACTTTTTCATTGAATTAAAGTATAATCAGCACTTAACTTGTGTAAAGTCATACTATTTGCTAGAGGAAGTTCAATTGTTTAAATATCTTACAAACAAACAGTCAAAAATAATATCCATATAGATACAATAATACAAGGGTAACCCAAGGAGGAAGATAAAAAGGAATTTCAGAGAGTAGGTTAATACAAAAACTATCCCTCTCAAGTTTCCATACACCATTTTAAAATTCTCTTCCTGTTTCATTGTTCTGGAGTGTTTGTATGATTGAATTGTATGATTAAGTGCTAAATTAAGTGCATAAATTTCTCTTTTCATCAGTGAAAGAGAACATTGCAAAAGTCACCATGGAGTACTCCACTGAGATTTTGAGAACTGAGATGGGACCTGAAGTAATGCTTAAATAGCTGAAAATCAGACATGATTACACTCAGACAAAGAAAACATCAGTGAAGGAAAAGGGGTAAGACTAAATAGGGCATGTCCATGGAATAATAAGAAGGTATGTGTGATGTCAGCAGCTTCCAAAAGTCACGTGACATAGATAGGATATGATTGGACATGAAGATACTGGTAGGAATGTAGATTTGCTTCTGTGGAAATAGGATAGGGTTTGTTTGATTGATTGTTTGTTTGTTTTTAATGGTGACCAAACAATGATTTATATTATTGTTAGTCATACTCATTCAATCAATAACTAGCCAGTGGTAGTTAACATTGTTAAAACAGAATGCTAGGTAATGTAGGATGCCCTGGCTGGTGTGGCTCAGTGGACTGAGTGCCGCCGGCCTGTGAACCAAAGGGTCACCAGTTGGATTCCCAGTCAGGGCACATGCTTGGATTGCTGGTGAGGTCCCCAGTAGGAGGTGTGAGAGGCAACCACACATTGATGTTTCTCTCCCACTCTTTCTCCCTCCCTTTCTCTCTGTCTACAAAAAAATAACATTTTTAAAAAAACAAAATGTTAGGCAATGTAGGAAGTAAAATTGAATAAGATGTAGTATTATACTCTCAATGTCATTTAAAAAGGAGGGCATCAGATAAGGACAAAAATAAGTATAATCACAGAATATAAATGCTACAAGATAGCCATGTGAGAGGAAGTAGGTAGGTTATGAATGGTAATAACTAATAATATTTGGATGAGACCTTGAAAGATATATGTTATATAGGTAAAGATAAGGAGAGAGGACTTCTGGGAGAAAAACAGTATGATCAGAGACAGTTTATTTCAACAAATATTTCATGTACACTGTATGCCAGGTCCTGGGTTGATACTGGGTTATACTTATAGATTATCACAGCCTCTGGCCTTAATCACTTAACACAGGTGAGCAGACCACTTGTTTTCAGGGACATTTGGGAGTTCTATTCAGTCAATATATTTATATATGGGGAAGCAGTAGAATAAAGCTGGAAGATAAATTGCACCAATATATTAATGAGCATCTTAAACGCCAGGCTAATTTATATGCAATTCTACTGGGTATGTGGTCCATTGAAATCTGTTGCTATAGATTTTGTCAGGGTCGGGAAGATATGAGAATTGTGTTTTGAGCAGCCTGAGCTGAGAGAAAAGGATAAAATAGATTTTTGAAGAAGAGACTTTTAAACTAGGAGGATATTATTACACTAATAAAGCATGGAGTGATAATGGCCTGAAATAGCTAGTGACCACAGAGTGATGGTAAAAGCTCACACATATCAAGAACATGTTAATGCTCTAGCCATTGGGTAAGGGAATGAATGAGTCTTCTCACCTAATCCTCACAACTTCCCTACATTATGGGCACTGTTATTATTCCCTTCTGCCAGATGAGTAAACGGAGCACAAAGACATTAAAGATCCTGCCCATGCTCCCCAACTAGCAAGTGATGAAGGTGGATAAAGCATAGGTGATAAAGCAGTCTCCAGAAATTGTGCTTTTGACCACTAACTATAGAGTTAAAAACAGATATGAATTTTGAACTTCCATTTTGAACTTATGTCTGAGTTAAAAAAATAGCTCAATTAACAAATACAAGTATGCTTAAATACATTTTTCATTTGAACACTTCAACAGCTAAAAAAAAAAATCATATGATCCCTTTCCTAAACCAGGCTCACGGATTTAGTGATTTCCAAATTCTATAATAAAATTTTAAGGCCGAATATATCTCCTCCTACCTCACAACTTTATGGAAGACAGACTAGAGAGCAAGATTAAGGGAACTGTCCAAAGTAAAAAAGCTAACCAGAAATCAAACTCATTAAATCCATTCCTTCTGTTTTCCGGACTGCTATAGCACAGTACTCTGATTTTATCATATGAAAAAGAATATAACTCTTCTACTATGTTTTTCCCAGCAAATATCTTCAACTGAATCATAAAGGGAGAGTAGTTTTTACTTACAAATTCCAAAAGTACACATGATTAGTCGCATACCTACTTCAAAATCACAACAGTAAATATATTAACAATTGAACCTATTTTTCATGTTAACAGTTTTAACAAAAGAATTTATCTGCAACAGTGGATTTTAAGGCAATGATGTTGAAGAGTTCCACTTCCATATCTTAATGAATTCTTAGTGAGCAAATAAATCAAAATCACCATACTACTTGTTACCTCACAGTGATAAATATCAAGGACTTTGTAGGGGGCCACCAGAAGGTGTTGAAGTTTGAAATACATTGCTGTCTCATGTGTACATCTTTCTGGAACTTCAGCTGGCTTTCTTTGCTCATTACCAGCACCAGAGTCAAGCACTGATAGTAAAAGCACAGTGAGATCAATCTGCTCTCATTTATTTTATGAGTCATTGCTGGCCTTACAGATAAAAAACAAAAGAAGTATATCCTTTTCATGTCTTTTTAAATTGAATGCCACTCAATTAAATATCTTCACAACATTAAGTATGTAACAGAATGTCCTACATTAATGTAGGACCAAATTGTCTTTGAGAACTCTGTGAGTTCGAGGAAAACGGAATGTGACAAGAGAGCCACCCATCATAAGTGAGGTAGAATAAATTTTAAAGAGAGAAACACAAATAGAAATGTAAAAAGTGAAAGGACGGGAAAAGAAAGAAATTAGGCTAACAGGAAGGCACATATGAAATGCAGCTGATGCTCATTTGTTCTTCTATTAAAATGTAAATTACTTCTGATTTTGAAATCAAGGTCTTGCTATTTTCCTGTAGATAGTCATATTACTCCCTAAATAGCCTGTTCCCAAAAATAGAAAAATGTAGTTTTACCATAGGGAATTAAAAAATAATACCAAAATCCTAAAGGCATTGCAGGGTGAGTTGTCTGCAATAGACAACAGCTTTAAAAACCTCCAAATTTCCTAGCCTGATGTAGGCACAAGGAGAGCGAGAGGCTTGGTTGCCTGGCAACTGCTCTCTTCACAGGCAGCTGGAGTAAAAGGAACCTGCTGGTGCCAAATGGCCTTTCACCTGCTTCCTTAAAGGGAAATCAGTGTAAGTTACCTTGCCAATGGACATAGGACAAGATGTTCAATGTCACCGATCATCAGAGAAATGCAAATTAAAACCACAAAAAGACATCACTTCCTACTTGCCAGAATGGCTATCATAAATAAATCAACAAACAACAAGTGCTGGCGAGGATGTAGAGAAAATGAAATCTTCCTGCACTGTTGGTGGGAATTTAGACTGGTGCAGCCACTGTGGAAAACAGCATGGAGTTTCCTCAAAAAATTAAAAATGAAACTGCCTATGACCCAGAGATTCCACTTCTGGAAGTATATCTGAAGGAATCCAAAACACTAATTCAATAGGATATATGTGCCCCTATGTTCATTGTACATTATTTACAATAGCCAAAATTTGGGAGCAGCCCAAGTGCCAGCAGTAGATGAGTAGATTAAAAAAAAAAAACAGTAGTACATACACAATGAATTACTACTTGGCTGTAAAAAAAAAAAAAAAAAAGGAAGAAGAGGAAGAAAGAGGAGAAGGAGGAAAGAAGGAGAAAAGCATACCTTTTGGTACAGCATGGATGGACTGGACAGTGTTATGCTAAGTGAAATAGATCAGTCAGAGAAAGGCAAATACCATATTATTTCACTTATATATGGAATCTAATGAACAAAAGTAAACTAACAACCAAAATAGAAACAGATTCATAGATATTGAGAACAGACTGACAGCTGTCAGAGGGGAGGAGAATTGTGCTGCTGAATGAAAAAGGTGAAGGGATTAAGCAAAGAAAAAAAACTCTTAGACACAGACAACAGCATGGTGATTGTCAGAGGAAAAGAGGTAAGGGGAGGTAGAAGATGGTAAAGGGAATAAACAGTGATGGAGAGATTTGACTTGGGGTAGTGAACACACAACACAATATACAGATGACTATTAAAAAAGAAAACGTCTCAAAAATATTAAAATTAAAATTAAAAAAGAGTTCCCTTGCAAGGGCCAAAGCTCCACTTTGAACACAGAGGCTTAAACTCTCCTCTGGCTTTTGTTTATTGAGGAGTTGCTTAAAGGGGGATTTCTAATGCCTTGGTCATTACAGATGCTTTTGCTCTCCCCTTCCCCACCTCTGGGTACCACCGTGACTGTAAGCTTGGTGTCCTCCTCATATACAAGGGAAAGGAATTCACTTTAAACTTTTTGCAGAGGATTGATGAAAATCAGGAAAAATACTTGTAAACCTTTCAGCAATGACCTTTCATAAACATCTCCCCAGTTTTTCATTGGATTTGCTTTCTGATAATACTAGGAGTAATAAGTACATTTATGATGAAAAGGAACTTAGAAATAACTATTCAAATATTCTGTTTTTACATAACAGCCTGGTGATTGAATTTATTTTAGAAAATTTACTTGGCTGGCTATTATAGTGAAAATGTGAAAAGTACCTAGAGATGATATAGTATGAAGAGTAGTTAGTTCTTTCCAAAAGAATTCAGACAACCCATTTCTGAAACGGAAAGTATTCTAATACACTTTTGTCTGCGGAAATTTTAACCAATGCTAGAAAATACATTTTTTTAGTGGACGCTTAATGAGTAATTCTAAATTAGTCTAGCTGTCTTAAGGTCAAACAGTAAAAGGTGAGTAGAAATTGAGCAAAGGAGTCAGAAACAAAACACTGGAAAAAGGACTTAGGGCAGTGGATTCTGGTCCTCCCTCACTCCTGTCACTCAACACAGCACTGGAATCCTAACTTCATTAGCATAGACATACATAACCAATGTAGTGAGCTTTCCCTGGGATTTTTCTGTCAGGTAAAATTCTGAATATAAAAAAATATACATATATTTATGTTACACTTTTCAGGTTATTCAAATTATATATATTTATTTCAATTTTATTCACAACCAGTAAGCCTAAACTACCTTTTTATACTTTGTATGGGATTGTTCACTCTTATTCCTTTATTTTCTTGTGCTTTACTAAAATATGCTTTTTTGCTCAAAATAATCCATCTCGCCACTCCACCTCCAGAGTTGAGGAGGAAATGCATTTTCATTCTCCACATGACTTTCCCAGGGCAGTCTGCTGTGGTTGATGGGAGTTATGCAATCATTCCGAAAACTTTGGTCAATGAAGGTGAAGAGGTGTCAAGTAGACAAAAAGATAAAAAACAGTGAACAGCTTGTAAGCGTTCCTAATACTTCTCCCAGAGGTCAAATCGATTACTAAAGACTTGGGTGAAATTGGAGGAGAGGAGTGTTATTTTGCTCTGAATTGAAGATACATCTGACCTGAAGTTTATGGCTTTCACCTTCTTGGGAACATTCACTGACATTATTATTTACCTAACCTTATCTTAAAAGTAAAATTTCCCAGAAAATGTTATGTGACCTTCTTCAGTAATTAAATGCTTAAGCATAGTATTTTTCTCTTCCAGGGCAGTTAGAGTGTTTCTATAATAATCCACTATTAAATACCTTTTAAAAATAGTCTTTAAATAGTCATTTAAACAGAATGGAAGATGATGTTTTTTCCCTTATTTAAAAAAATAGCTCCATAATTTCTTTGAGGAAAAGCAGTTTATCTTAGAAGGTGGGACCTCTGAGGCCATCGGAAGACACCAGGTTTTAACTGTGGCTACATGTTCAAGTTACCTGAGGAACATTTTTATTTCCTAGTCCAAACTTCTCACCATCAAGGCTTTGATATTGACTTCACATCTGAGTCAAATCTGTATGAAACAGCATCAATGTATACTGTTAATTTAGATTTCAAATTTTAAAAACCGTCTTATTTCCTGGAAGATAGACCTTAGGACACTAGTTACAGTATCGCAGAAAAATGAGCACAGTGTTTAAGATTATTTATGCCTAATTGCTTTTCCCAACACCTGTGTCTCTCTCTACACATGCTCGTGTACCCTTCCATTCTAAAGATGTGTCTTAATATGAATGTCCTAAAAAAGTTAAAGAGGTAATTGATGCTAATAATACTATTTTAAATTATGTAGAAGTGTAAGTAGTAGAGTAAATGTTAGCTCTCACTGTTAGCATGCAACCAGGTCACACTTGGCCGGCAGCAGTGGGCCGTTTCAGCTGTACTGCAAGTGTACAACTTCCTCTAAACACAAGTTACTTCATAGAAAAACACAAATAAGCTAAGCTATTTTTGTCAATGCTGCTCATAGAAAGTACAAGGTAAGCCCAGAATCTTTTGTTGTGACCAAAAGCGAAGAAATGAAGAATAAGGGAACACATCAAACAAACACATGAGTCTGTTCAAAAAGAGTCCCATTGGCTAAGTCTGGGATGATTTAACCATGAAAACAAATATTGATAGTAATGTTTATAAACTGGTGAATAAAATAGGAATCTGTGACTCCATACTGACATAAATAAATAGATGAATACATAAACAAATGAGGGAAAAAGAAAATGAAATTTTTATGGCATAATGCAGACCAGGAAGTGAAGAAGGAATGATGGAGGTAGAAAACCATGAGTGAATGTCAAATCTAGTAGATAAACGTTTGATGGAAAGGAAATTTTACATAGTCTCAAAGTACCTCTTTACAAGTTACCTGTTAATTACAAATGGAAAATACTGACTTTACCATGGTAAAACCTGATGGACATCACTTTACCCAAGTGATCAAAACTAATGTCACTAATATTAGTGAAGTCTGAATCATGTGCCATGATATGATTTACTGACAAGACTAAAATATGACTTGTCCCTTCAGTGGAATTTCAGACAGACATGTGTAAACTGAAAATAATAAAGATGAAACATAAGATAAACTCATATTGAGGGGTAGTCTACAAAATCATTGATCTGTACCCTTCAACAATTTAAGACCAAAAACACTAAATATGGCTGAGGATTTGTTCCAAATTAAAGGATACCAAAGAGACATGAAAAATAAAAGCAATCCATGTTCCTCATATGGATTTTGAATAGGGAAAAATAAGGAAATGTCATTACGTTAAGTATTATGTCAATAGGTAGGAGAATGAACATGTTCTTAGGAAACATACAATGAATCATTAAGGGGTAAAAATTCATAATTGCCCGAATTTACTTTCAAATGATTCTGGAAAAAAGTGATATGCAGGTATATAGAAAGGAAGCAAATAGGACAAAATGTGAACAATTGAATCAGGGAATAGGTTGCATGGCTCCTTGTTCAATTCCCTAGCTCCTTGTACAATTCCTGAAACATTTCTGTAATATTAAAAGTATGTCAGAACAAAAGGCTACAAATAAATATAGGCCCTCCTCTCCCTGCCAAAAATAAAAGTTTGGCACAGAAGATTAGTAAATCAAAAAAGAATAGTACAAAATCCCAGTGCTTCTAGCTTCAGGGCCAATGGAGGATGGTTTGTAGACACAGGAGGGAAGAAAGCTCCACTTTCACCAGAGTCGGAAAAGTCCCTGAAAGTAATACTTCATCTCCAGACTGGTTCTATCATGTTTGATGGCAAGAATAGAAAGGAATAAAGAACTAAGAATCAGGGTGATTATTCTTTTGGCTTAGGGGGAAAGTCTTTTATTCTTGGTGGAAGATTGTTGATGAATTTTTTATGAATAATAAAGAAAACCTTTTCTAAGGTAGCTAGATATTTGTAAGCCTACAGCTATCCTAAAGACTTGAAATGCACACAGCCGTATGAGCACTGTTTGTCATTAACTGAGTGAGGTTTAAGCATTCTGTTTAGTGAGATCAAAAAATTATTTTTGTTTGAAAAGAAAAAGAACTGAATTTGCTGGAAGTGAGATCCCAGGACAGTTGCATCATTTCCTTGATGAAATATTTTTTCTAGTCACCAATATCTTGTGGTCCATAGTCTTTATGCAATATTATAGCATGTTTTTTCACCCACTAATGAAGTCAGACTACAATTCAGCCTTAAAAGGTAATCTTTACGACAAAGTCACATTGGAAAATATATATATCCTTCAAATATGCCCTCAGGAACTTTGAGAAAATCCATAATAATAAATTATCCCTTCCTTTCCAAATTTGTAATATTTACTAGAAGTGACATTTCTGTCATTTACCAGCTGTGAAATGCTTCATGTATAAACTTACCATAGGAAGACATACACACAGCCTTTCCATGAGCTCAGGCCAGTACCTGGTGCTATGAAAGGTACTCTACTAATGCCTATTTTCTGATTGTTGATTAAAATGTTTTGAAGTAAAGCAATTAATTCTCATTGGAATAAAATTTTGTTTGTGTTGGATATCTTGTAATTATATTATCCTTTATTATTTCTCTGATCCTCAGTTTCCTCTTGTGTAAGATGGAAGTTATGAATGTTGAATAAAATTACAAAGTGATTAACATAATGTCTAGGACATATTAAGTGCTCAATAAATGGTATCCCTACCTACAGATTATTTTCTATTAGACAACATCAAGTTAAAAATACCATACTAAATACACATTTATCACCTTTGAGACCAAGAAACAAGTGATCTCAGGAAAATGTTAGCAGGTAGAGCAGCAAAAACATATTGTTAGATAAACTCTCAGACTAGTGGCATGCACAAGGGGATGTTGATTAGAAAAACTTAGCTAGTTTTTATCATCAGCCTTTCTGGTATCCCAGAAGAGCACATGATTTTGAAGCACTTGATAGAAGAGAGAGTAGAAAGTTAGAAGGAAACAGGTGTGTGGGGTGGTGTGGGTGGAAAAAGGAGATGGAAAGTAGGGTCAGATGAAAGTCTGTGTTCAGCATCCTCAATTTTCTTCCTCCACTTGTACACACTGAGTACAAATAGTCAGGTACCCAAAACCAGGGCCCCAGAACCGGAGGGTTAGTTACTGGTAACACTGAGCAGTAGAGCAAGAAGGAAGCACGAAGTTGAAAATAAGAGTAATTATTGTCCCACTTTTTATATAATGGACAGATTCCCAAAACCTGCCCTATCCAGTGTAGATTACTGGACACCAATGGTAAAACCCCAGGTAGAAAATGAAAGACTATTTTTCTGTAGAAATTAAAAGATTACTGAGATAGACCTCTCTGCATTGATATTTGGGGGCCTGTGTGACTGGCCATCATTACAACCGATTTCACAAGAGTGAGGAGCACTTATTATAAGCACTAATGATCATAGAGCTTCCAATCAAAATTTGAGAGCCTTGTTAAATAAGAGTGGTTGCCACGGATTATGAAACATATGCAGAAAGCCTCCAGAATATGACAGAGAAGCCAAGTAAGCAAACCAAAAAAGGAAATTCAGAGGAAGAATAATGCAAGAAACACAAAAGCATTACAATATTAAAACCAAAATGTGAATTAATACATCAGATAGATACAAGCTTTTGCACCAATAAAAATGAATATTTAGAAGAACTCTTAGTTAAAATAACATAGTTGAAACAAAAATTTCAGCAGAAGTTTGTAAGTAAATAAAATGACAAGATGAAAAGTATAAGAGAAAAAGCTAAGAACTGAGAACATCGAACCAAGAGCTCAAATAACCAATTAATTTAAGTTTCATAAAGAAAAAAGAAGAAAAACATAACGGTGATAAAAATACTTTTAAGATTTTTTTTTCTAAAACTAAAAAGTGCACACTTCCAGATTAAAAGGACTCAGCAAAATACCAGCACAATTATTTTTTATTATTTAAAGAAAGAATATTGCCATGATATTTCAGACTACCATGATAAAGAGACAATCTTAAAGAAATGAAGAAGAAAAAGAAGTGTAAGAAGAAGGAGGAGGAGGAGGAAGAGGCAGAGGAGAAGGAGAAGGAGAAAGAAGGTCACATCCAAAGACGAGAATAAGAATTACAACAAGCTTTGCAACAATAGCACCTGATGCTTTGGAGAGAAAATAATTTTCAACCTAGAATTTTTTCATTCAAGGATTAGTAGAATGAAGATATTTTCAGACATGTAAATATTTACTAAATTTTCTTTCCTTTCTTAGGCAGCTGTTGGAAAGAAGTACAGAATGGAAAAAAATCTCTACACAGGCCAGAGTTTGACAATTTAACTGTTTTTTTGATAACTTAAATAATAACTAATTTATAATAGTAAGGGAGAAAGAGGGGCTATCTATAAATGATGGATTAAGAGAAAGTTTTGAGTATGTTTTTTTTTAAATTATAAGGTAACCAGTATAGAAAGAAAAAGTGATAAAATTATATTGAAAGGAAAATAAAGGAGGGTGGTATGAGATGACTTTTTATCAATCAGAGAAAGTTCATAGATATTTCACATTGATACTCAAGTTTTATAAATATGTCTTCATATGCCTATAACTGAGGTTTGGATCTGTAATGACATACCTAAAGGAAATGCCCATTCCCCACCTTCCTGTGGAAGCCAAATTCTAAGATGAGCAGATCGAGAGAGTTTTTTATATTGGAGTGTGTTGTCAGAGGGTGCCCACTCAGGACCATTACTTTCACCCTGGGGGCAAGTTGTGGCTCCAAAAGTAGTAGAAGCCTGCACTTGAGGTGTAGCACAAGGATCCATGGCTGCCAGTGAATTCCCTCAAGCAGGACATGGAAGAAAATACAGCTTACCTCTTGGCTATAGTGATTCATGAGCAGAGCAGAATTACAGTAAATATTGAGGCAAGTGCTAATACTTAGAGCATGACACTAAGTATGGTTCAGCTCCACACCATAAGTAGGCCCCATGGTGCATCAGCAGGGAGACATCAGCCATCTGTTTCTCTTCAGAAAGCACACATCAGTAGCTGGGGCAAAGAAAAAAGCACGCTGATTCTGATTATAGGTGTCATTTCCACCTACACTGCCACCAAATCTCTTTTAGAATATCTGAAAAAAGCACAAAAAGTGGGATGTGCTGAGAGCCTACCAGTCAGTGAGATGACGCACCCCATTCAGTAAGCACAAGCTGCTAAAGGAAGTCTTCCTGGGAAAACTTCCAGTTCAAAAGACCTAAGGGGAATTTTTATATCTGAGATCTAGGATTATCAGTCACAACATTCCTGAAGCAGTTCTCTCAGCAGTCCCTGATGGAATTGTGACAATTCTCTGCACCCCAAGTTGGATGACAACTACAGAAAGTTCTGTGCTATTATCAGCCCAGCCACAGATGTCTGCAGAAACATGCTTTTTTCCTCAGTGACATATCCTGCAAACACCAAGCGTTGTGAGCGAGAGGCACATCAGCGGGGATGGCTACAGTAAGTGGCATCAGAGAGCACATAAAGTGTACTTCCCCCAGATTATGTTATACACACACACCCCACTCAAATCATTCCATGGCATCTGCGTGAATCAGAGGAAAAAGGCCACTCTGTAATCAAATATAAAATATAAACCATGACAAGGCATGAAATGTAAGATACATAATTTGCAAGTCATAAGTCTAAGTTTTGTTTATCCTGCTAAGGTATCCATGGTCTGTCCAAAAAGAATCCAGCCTTGCACTACGAAAAATAGAGACATTTATTGAAGAAGATACAAGAAACATTGTACATAGCATGACACCTCAGTCCCCTTAAATCAGGCACCTTGGCACCTCACACAGTTCTCCCAGTTGCCATCAACTGCTCTATTGTCTTTTCCTGAGTCTCACTGATGGTCTGAAATCTCTTCCCTTTCAAAGATGATTTTAGTTTTTGGAAAAACCAAAAGTCTCAGGGCACCAAATCTAGGCTGTAGGGCGACTGAGTTATCTGGGTGATTTGATGTTTCTCCAAACAACTCTGCATGAGACATGATGCATGAGCCAGTGCATTGTCCTGATAAAGCTGCCAATCACCAGTTGCCCATAGCTGTGGTCTTTTCTGAATCACTGGAACAGTTTCTGTGGAGGAATGTTCAAGCTTAACACAAAATTCATTGCTCTACTTGCAGATTCATTACTCTACTTGCTCAGTCATTGTGAACACCATGGCCACACAGTACACATACTCACTCAACAGGGTCTACCTTCACCACTGATTAGTACAGTGACATCATCATTGTTCACTCCTGCACATTCCAGTCCACTCTCCTTGGCTGCCAGGTTACACTGATATCACACAAACTGTTCTCGTTATACTAACAATGGCTGGACTTTTTCTGGATATACCGCATAAATATTGCAAGTACTTTCATCAGGATTTTGTGAAGAGTTACTATGAACATTACAGATTTATTTCTTTAATTGTAATTTACAGGGTGTGAAGTGACCTGCCGGGGAGAGCAGGGGATCACACAATAGGCTCCACTCTGAGAGACAAGCTTTTCCCTGGTTGTGCCATGATACAACCCCCTGCCCTGTTTTTAAATGTTCCTGTTGCTCTTCTCTGTTTCCAGTTTAAACATTAACCTTGGGTGAAATGATATTTTATGTTTCTCTTTTTCTCTCCCTCACTCTCCCTTCTACTCTTCCAGATTTCTGCTTCTAGATGCCAATCCCTGCCCACATGCTGAAAGATCCTTCCTTTCTATACTCCAACCCTTTTCCCCTGCCCTCTGTGCAGCTGTTTCACAGTCTGGCTCCATCATTTTCCTATTACTGTGTAACGAATTATCCTAAACTTGGTGGCCTGAAGCAACAACAGCAATTATCTCACAGTTGTGGATCTGGATTCCAGACATGGCTTACCTCCCAGCACAGCTATGTGGATCCATCTAGAGAGCAGCTCACAGCTTGGAAACTTGCTCCATGAGAGTGAAAAGGCTTTAAAGCCAGAGAGAGTACCAGCAAGGTGGAAGTCGCTGTCTCTTGTAATGAAATCACAGAAGTCATATCCAGTTAATTTTGTTGTATTTAATTCATCAAATGCAAGTCACTAAATCCATTCAAGGCCAAGAGGATTATCCGAGGGATGAGAATACCAAGAGGTGGGGACACTGGAGGCTATTTCAGAGACTGCCTACCAAGTGTGAGTAGAGTTGAGTGGGGGAGTGTTTGTACAGGAAGAGGAGAGGGCCCAAGTATGGCAGCCATGTCAGAGCTGCCTGCCTCCCTAGCTCAATGGCTTGCCCACTCCACATGTACACCTCTCCTTTTCTTTCTCTTTTAACCCAACACCCATTTCACATTGTCATTACCACAAACTTCTATACTCTCTAAATCATTGGCTCTAACCATTTGCCTGATTGCCTAATATCCTGTCCTGCCCAATAGCAACAACTAACACTTATAGGTTAATATACACACAGATTACAAAGCATTTTCCTACAGAAAACTGAGTTTCAGGAAGAGATATAATCAATATGCAGAACATCATGGTCAGATAAATAGAAACAGCCAGGTAGTAGAGGATCATACCAATGAGTAGTCTCATTCAATGGTCAGCCATCAGGAGGTTGTGTTTCCCACCTAAAGCTGGATTCCCTGAATCACTACTATAGATCTAGGTTATCATTTGCAGACTACAGAGTTCTATCACTTCATTATTTTAGTAAGTTTCATAAATTTGATATAGTTGATGTTGGATTACTGTAATAAACACATCAAGGTGTGAGAGTTGTGAATTTTAAATAGAAAAAAATCATGTACTTTTGAATATAACCATAGAAACTGAATTAATAGCAGGCCCCTTTGCTTATTAAGGTTGAGTTCCAACAGTGGTTGCTATGGCTGTGTTTGATGCCTCACACTGACCGCATAACAACTAGAAACATTTTCCTGAAAACTGATTTTTCTGGTAACCAGGAACTAAAGTGAACTCGGGTCCAGCCAGCTTCTCTGCTTTGATCTGGCATTTCTCTCACAGACACAGTCATAGCAACACACAAAAATCAATCCACAGCAAAATGCTGATTTATGTCGAATATGGATTTTCCAACAAATAGCTTATGAACACACCTTTCATGGGGATAATCACTAGAAGGAAAAAGTGGACTGACTCCCACTCATTACAGCCGGCTGTTGCCTTAATCACCAGTAGGTAGTCTATTGTTAAGAAATCGAACATGCCCAAAGCAGGTCAGGATAAAAACTGTGGCTCAAATAAGGAGACAAATGGAAAAAAGAAGAGATAGTTTATTTTATCTTGCTTACTCCCCCCTCCACGACATCCCATTTGAGTGTCTTTTCATTCGGATAAAGGTATTTAACTGACAGTTGATGAACAGTGTGTTTGTATTTTATGAGCACTTTCTCGAAGATCTGTATTACATACAGATGAAAAATAGCCCATGTGGCTTTTAAACAAAATGAATGGCTGCAAGCCCTGAAAAATTCTAGTGAAAAGGTTGGCATGGTAAAAGGTTAATTAAAATTTGATTCTGCAGGATGGATACTTTTATTTATAGAACCTTTGGCTGATTTTGAGCAGCCATGTTTTCTTCTAATTAAAATAATATGAAGAGCTAATAGCAATCAACTTAAAGAACTAAATATTTTAGAGGAAGGGATGATTCATAGGCTTTTCGATATTCATTTTACAGTAGGTATAACCATTAAAGAGCACATAAAACATTTGTGCTCAGCCATTGTCTGGTTCAAATGTCAAGAAATATTAAGTTGGAAAAAGTGAGGAGCAAATTATTTAAAGCTGCCTAAAATAAGTCACTGATATTATCATATAAATTTGATATTTCTCTTAAGGTTCTGGGATCATTCTCTGACATGGCATCACTCATAACCTCTGTAAAAGAGGACCAAAAGAAGCATTATCATAAAAATGGTAATTTTCTTATGTATTCACATACATAATATATGCTGGCAAATAATGACATTTAAGGAAAGAAAAAATTGTCATGGGAACACTATGTACACATTCGGAAAGATACAGAACTGAAGAGACAGAGCAATAGATAGGTATAGGAATCACTTCATCACTTTAACTTCAGTAGGATTAAGTATTCTTTTCCCTAATTCATTGAGAACAAATAAAAACTATATTAAAGTCTGAAAAGGAAAAATGGAAAACCTGAATAAATAGCTATATGTAAGGGAAGTAGATGCCTAAAAAAAAAGGAACATGTAAGAAATGTGGACCTCCCAAATAAGTGTATAGTCCTCCCACTGTGATAGAAACAACCAATTCATCTTCCAACGCCTTACCCAATTTATTGTTTTCTCTTTTTCCTCAATAATACAACCCTTGAATTTTAGCAGGGCATATCATCTTTTAGCATCAAGCGTACATATCCCACCTTCTACAAAGCTATAATTGGCTGGTAGGTTGGTCCCGGCAGTGGGATGTAAGTGGCAGCGGTGTCCACATCTCTTGTGAAATGAGCATTACCTCCTTTCTGCTGACGGAAATGTGGGTGGGCATGCTCTGGCCAGAGCAGCTTCCTGAAGGAATGAGGGAACTGGAGGATGCAGTGCCTGTAAAGTGAGCAATAGAATAAAAGGAGCCTGGGTCTCATATTATGGAGGGTCAAAGCAATCCTGCACTGTTCTACCTAGCTTGTACTTTAACACAGAAAGCAATTTCTACCTTTTAAAAAGTCCACTTCTATTTTGTTTTGTCTTGTTGCCACTTTAGGGTAAACCGAATCCCAATTAAATATACTCTCTAAGATGTGAATTTATTCAGAGAAACAAGAAAAGCAACATCTCTACAATTTAAGAGAAACTACTAAACTCTAAAATCCCCAACGTACAATCTCCCTGGAAAGACATAAATGCACTAGACCAATTATTTTCAACATCAGAACCACCCAAGGACATGTTAAAACACAAATTGCTGGACCCCACCCCAAAATATCTGATTCAGCGGGTCACAGTGGAGCTGAGAATTTGCATTTCTAATAGCCTCCCAAGTGCTACTGATGCTGCCTGACTACAAATCAACTCCCCAGGATACCCTTCCATTTCTAACATGCGCATAATCTGTAAGTCCCACAGCAGAGCTCGACTGCCCTTGTCCTATCACCAAGATATCCTAATATCTAAATGTCATGCAAGGCCACCTTTAACATCTTGGAACACCTTATCATTCACATAACAAGCTTCACACCTTCATTATTTTAAATTGATTACAGCTTATAAAAACTGAAATGAATGTAATACAGAATCTTACTTTTTATTTATTGTAATCAATTTAAGTTCCACTTCAGAAATCAAAATATAGACAACCAAATTATAGAAAAGGGGTGTGTGTATGAACATATATAAAATTATCTGATTATTTGTTTCAGAATTGCCTAGAGTACTTATTAAAAATGGAGATTCTAAGCCCCATCCTACACAAATTGAATCAGAGTAACTGAAAGCATGGCCTAGGAATCCTATTGTTTAACAGGCTCCCCAGGGGATCCTTACGAACTTAAATATTTGCTAATTGTTGATCTTCTTGTTGAAGTGTCATCAGAGATACTAGCTCAGATCCAGGAGGATATTTTTTAGCATAACTGAGCATGAAACAGAAGGCCAAAATGACATCTTTAATACTGCTGACAAAAAACTTGAAATCCACTTGTAATTCGTTACCGGGGGATAGTTAATGGCATGAGACAGAAAGCAATCACCAGAAGAAAATCATCTAAATAATGGAATCTGTCTGTTGAAGACTATGTTTGAAAGATGTTCTTCCCACCCAAATTCTGGCAAGTATGTAAAATCCACCCTACAGTCACAAAGGGCATTGTTCTATAGGAAGCTTTTTGCAAAAGGCACTAGGAGATATATTCATATTGAGGTGAAAGCAGATAAAGCCACATCCCTTTTATTTTCATCATTGCAGAAACCTAAGCAGTAGCATTTAGTTAAGAAATAAGAATATAAATGGTCAACAGGTACTGAACAGGTGCTCAGCATCACTGATCACCAGAGAAATGCCAATCAAAACCACAATGAGATATCACCTCACACCTGTAAGGATGTCTATTATCAAAAAGACAAAAGACAACAAATGTCAAGAATTAGAGAAAAGAGAACAAACCCATGTTCGTCGTTGGTGGGAATGTTGGTATAGCCACTATGGAAAACAGTATGGAGGTTCCTCGAAAAGTTAAAAAAGGAATTACCATATGACCCTGCAAGGCTACTTCTGAGTAAATAACCAAAGGTTACAAAATAATTATCTTTATACTTGTTGCTCTAAACCATTCCCCTTTTCCCCTGAAATTCCCTCCCCTCCCCCTCTGGTCACTGTCAGCCTGTTCTCAATTTCAGTGTCTTTGTTTATATTATGCTTGTTTCTTTGACTCATGGACAAAAACTATGGGGGGTGGAAATGGGAGGAAGGTGGGGAGGGCTGGGGTGGTGGGCTGGGGCGGGGTAAAAGACAGAAAACTGTACAAGATCAACAATTAAAAAATACTGATTAAAAATAAAATAAAAAATGGAAAAAATAAATAAACAAACAAAAAAATAATTATCTTAAAGAGATATCTGTACTTCCATGTTCTTTGCAGCGTTCTTCAAAACAGCCGAGGTATAGGAACAACCTAAGTGTCTGTCAGTAGATGAATAAAGAAATGTAATATGTGTGTGTATGTATGTATATATGCACATATATAACAAATATATGTACCAAATATATACCAAATGGAATATTGTTCAATCTTTAAAAATAAGGAAATTCTGACATTTGCAATAACATGGATGAATCTGGAGAGTATTGTGCTGGGTGAAATAAACCAGGCACGGAAAGGCAAATAATTCATTCATGGTACCACTTATTTGTGGTGTGGCATCTTCAAAAAAGCATCTAATGCATAGAAACAGAGAATAAAAAAGTGGTCAATAGGTGCTGGGAAGTAGAAGAAAGAGGGAGAGTTTGGTAAAAGGGTACAACTTTCAGTTATCAAATAAATCAGGTCTGAGGATCTAATAATGTATAACATGGTGACTATAATTGATAACACTGATTATGTAATGGAAATTTGCTAAGGGAGTGGAACTTAAATGTTTTCACGTGAATATGTGAGGTAGTAGATGTGAAAATTAACTCATTAAGTTGATGGGAGAAACATTTTCACAATGTATATGTATATCAATTCATCACTTTGTACATTTCAAATATCTTACAATTTTATACCTCAGTAAAGTTGAATTTTTTAACATGAAAAAAATTTTAAAAGAAGTAATAAGTAGAGCAGCTGTAAAGCTGATCCTACCTTTTTAATCTCTCCACTCCACACATTTGAGTTCCACTCTGACTACCGTACTTTAGATCACAATCATGTCTCTCTTAACTACTTCAACTGTCTCTTAAACAACTTTTCTCTTTTCAGTTTCACCTACCTCTAATCAACCCTTCAACAGTACTATCGGAAGGACCTCCTAGATACAAGTCCGATCGTGATTTTTTTTAGAGAAAGGGAAAGAGACAAGAAAGAGAGAACGAAACATGGATGTGAGAGGGAAACTACCATCAGTTGCCTCTTGTAAACCCCGTACTGGGGACTGAACCCACAATCCACGCAGGTGCCCAAACCAGGAATTGACCCACAACCTTTTGCTTTGCAGAATAACACCCAACCCACTGAGCCCACTAGTCAGAGCCGATCATGACATTTTACCACTTAAAATCTTTTGAGGCTCCCCATTGTCATTAGAATAAAGTCAAATTTCCTAGGAGGGCAAAAAAGGCCCTTCATTATCTCCCCTCTTCTTATACCTCCCACTTCATCTTTCACCATCCTCCCACTTGCACCAAATAAAGCTATTTACAGTTCCTTTAATGTCTCCCACTTTCTCCTTTGCAGGCTTTCTCTACTGTTTGGAAAGCCCTCTCCACACATCTCATAAAATTAAAATGATGAACTTGAAAATCCTAGCAATGGGAAACATTTCTAGGTCATAATTCATCTTTGATATACTTTGTACACATTCTCTAATGTAAATCCAAGGACTATTGAACATTGTGTCCTGAGAAACACTAAGGAACAGGGAGCTTGCCTTGGCATTCACTCTATCCAGCTTTCAGGGTCACCCTGCTTTTATGCCCTCACTCAATCAGAATGCTATTTCTCCCACAAGACACTCACAGGATCCCACATACTGCGTGTTCTCTTTTGAGCTCCACTTAATCTTCACCCACTTCAAACTTTCCTATTCTAGAGCCAATCTCAAATTCTGTAATAAAAAAAGTTCAGCAGTTCATGCAGATATCAGTATCAACAGATAAGCATGACATATGGACCTTAGAAGTAGAGGCACTGGCAGAGAACAAGGTAAATCAGAAGATAAATGCAGAAAGAACTGCCTCAGAAATACTATTGGACTCAACCATATGTGAGGTCTCAGCAGTATTCCAGGATTCAGGTACTAATCAGCACTTTCCCTGACACACATCCTGCCAGACTATTGTAAACAGTCCCAGGCCAGGAAGAGGTGCAGTTTACTAGATAAACGCAGATGACTCAGTGACCCTGCCTCCTGCGCTCTCACCTGCTTTCCAGGTTTCTGTTTTGGCACAATCTTCAGCATGCCCTGGCTCAGCTCTCTGCTAAACGTTTATTCCTGGAAGGAGCCTTGGCTCCTTCCCACACATGCTTACCCTAGGCCTCTTAATACTACTGTGCATCCTATTCAATACCTGTGTTCTCCGTCTTCCCTCCATTTCCTTGATTTCAAAATTATTATGTCTCATGCCAGGATGGGTACATCAGTAGGAGAAGGGTTTTCTAGCTAAGCCTTGAATACAATGGTGTTTGAATTTTCATTTAACTTTTGGTGAACTCTGTATACTGTATGCCATATTGTAGACTCAGCGCCTTTCAAAAAGTTCCAAGCTAAAGAGATTTCTTTGGGTACTGACAAGTAAAGATGCTGAAACTGACTAGATGAAACCAGCAGACTGAGGCAGCCCATAATGGCCAGTACTTGAGCGTGGTTTCTATTGGGTTGTTATCTCCTACAAATACCTGATGGATTTCCTGAACCACCTGTTACTTGGTCCCCCAGGGTCTTTTAAATATTTCTGGCAATATCCAAATATTTCTGGCTATTGCTGTTACTAATGGTTTTAAATTGCTTTACATGTTTGATAAATATTGACTTTGAGCTACTTTTTATTATTTCAATATTAAATAATTTGGAATTATAAAACTAAACTTTGCATTTATTACTGAGATTTATTTCACTAATCCTTGTTCAGAAACAGTACCTTTCTCTTTCTTAATCCCACAGGATGAAATATAAATCTACATGATGAATGGAAATATTTCTCTCATCATACTGGTAACCCTCTTAGAATCTATACTTAAAAAATCTCTTTATAAGTTATACTCTAAATATCTCTTTATTTTATAGTTCAAAGTGAATTCATCATAGGGGACACTAGCTAAGGGCAGAAGGCAATAAAATGTATCTTTATTTAAAGACCAGAAAAAACAATGATTTTAATAGAATGGTGCAAATCTCCCTACTCTGATTCAAAACATCGTTTAGTTCTTTTCCACAAGGATACAATCTAATATTATGCATTCCTATTTTGGTCCCTACTACTTGAAGAGAAGATGATAATAGCCAGTGATATTCCTCAGGCTAAATCTATCAAAGGTTTATTCTAGCAGAAGCAACATGTGATAGTAATATATCCACCTTTCACACACACACACACACACACACACACACACACACACACACACACAGAGTAACTACCCAGATCTGACAGAATGTTAGAATTTATATTTAAATTATCTATTTTCAAGTATAAAATTAGAGGATTGAATGTCAATGACACTAAATTTTCTACTCCTTAAAGATTAACATTTATAAATTTAGAAACACAAATAAATGGTCAAAATCCTGTCTCAGGTCTACTTCTGGGAGAATCCAAGCATTCCTACTGGTCCCTTAACACCCCACATACCTAGAGTCTAAAATCCTTAAAGGCAAAGAATGTGTTGTTAAATATGTTTCTACTCTTTAGCCAATGCTTCATGCATCAAATAGTAATAATCTACTTTTCAGACATAACTACTGTAAGTTCCTGGAAGTCAGAGGTAGCCATGTTTTTTCTTCTGTGCCCTCTTCACACTGTGTGCCCCATGACCATCTACAGAGGTAAACTGTTGATGCTATCACAGAAATCTAGTGCTCCTTTCCCAGATTCCCGGGGGATAAGTCATGGTGTATAAACGTGTGAGAAATTCTGGCTAGTGGGAGATGATTTCATTTATCAGTATTCATTGTCATTTCTGGTAGGAAAAAAAGAACAAAACAGGATCAAATATCTGACATGCATGTCCCTAGTCTTCTTTTCTGATCACACGTTAGTCTTCCAAGACTTCCCTACCTAGCTGCACTGTAATGTCTTCAATCAGACTGGGAGGGGATCATTATATTTTTACAAATCTTTTGCCTTCAAATTCTATTTCAGTTGTTCTTCAGTTCTTCAAGTAAGCTAGCTCACTACTTTTTCAAATAGGATATTGTTAAAAAGTAATAAAATTTTATTGGAACCCCCCCAAAATAGCAGGAAGTGTTCTTTAAAAAGACCTAACTATATTACAGAGAAGACAAAAAGTTAAGAAAATCACCTACAAAAGGAAGAGAAATTTAAAGGATACAAATGATACCTAAACAACAAATATGAAATATTCAACTGATATGTAATAGGAATTCCAAGATAAGATGACTGAAAGAGAAGGGAGAGTTAAAAAGCTAAATGCTAATCAAGAAAAGTTTTTCTTCACTGAAGAAAAATCTGAGAAATGTCTGAACTAGGGGATAGAAACAAAAGAAAAAAAAACCTTACATGTATAAAGAGACTGAATACAGTTCTTTATAAATTTTATGGAAAGAATGATTATTTCATGAAGTTATTACTCACTGTTTCTTACATAAAAGAAACCAAAATTTAGGTTCATTTGCATCCCTACGATAATAAAAGTCTGTATTTTTAAATTGGCATTTAAGTACACTCAACGTTTCTTTAGATTGATAAGTACTGCTTGGTATCAATTTAGTGGTTGTGGTCAGAAAGAGCTATCATCTTCTTTGTTGTCAAGTTCATTGTGAGAAGCTTAGGGATAATGCCTTCATCTACAGCAATCTATGATGATTTCATATTGTTCTCAATTTCCTTCTCATACTCTGTACTTTCACTTTGTTCAATGATTGTGCTTCACAGATTCGGGTTCCAAAGAAAAATGTAATTTTTAAACTTTTAAAAAGGTAAATGAGGATATTTAAGTAAAGTAAAAGAGGACAAGTAAATATAAAAAAAACGTAACATTTGAGGATATTTTTGTGAAAAGAGAACTCACTTTGGTTGGAAATGGAAGGGAACAAATGTGTATGTCTATAAATTATCATTTAATATAGCATGATTTTGGCACCAATTTGAATTGATTGGACCAATATAGCTTAATGTGGTTGGTTGATAATTAAAGCAGGGAAATAGAGCAAACATTTATAAAGGGTAAATTTTATTTACAAAAAAATGTACATGAACCCCCACAGACTTAGTAACCATACAGCCATGCTCCTCTACCCGACAGGTTTGCAAAAGCCATAGGGTGGATCATGTGGGCACATGTCTTTAACTTCATGGCATATCCACTTGGTTTCATCTGCCATACTAATCTGATACTAATTGCTTCCTAGAGTACACAATATACCAAATTTTCCATATACTCTTTGCATAGTTTCTTTTTTCTAGGTAATCTCTCTCCCTCCCTCTCAGTGTACACAGAGGATACATACAAAACTAGAATTCTGAATCTGTTATAAATACATGTAACAGTAAAGATTCAACAACACTTTCCCAACTCTTCGGATAAATGGCATTCCAGTAAAATAACACATTCTTTACTGGCTGCAATAAATGTAGGCAAGGCATAAACCAGGAATATGTAACCCTAATTCAACAAGTAATTTTGCCCTAAATAATTTTTGTTTAAAAGGCTAGAAAATAATGCTGAAATAAAGACTAAATAAGATGATTGAAACATCATTGTGTAGGTTAAGAGCTTAATAATTAAGAATAATAATGCTAACAATGCTGGAATAAAATTGTTTAGGTGTGAATTTCAACTATGTAATAAAAATTCTTTCATTTTTACACTGACCAGTGGGAGAAAAAGCTCCAGATCTGGTATTAGAAGTAAAAAATAACTACTAGTACAATAAAAATAGAATGTAGACTTCCCAATACACCAGAGGGGAAAAACAAGCCCATAAACTAAGTCCAAATAAAAATACAAGGGGGAGAGAGAGAGAAAGCGAGTGGTTGGCAGCAGTTGGCAAATCTAAAGAACTAAAAGGCACAGGAAAAGTTAAGCAGAACAGTTTTTTCCTCATCCTTGTCCCACTCCCCTACCTTCTCTTCCTGATTCCTGAAAATACCAACTCTCTTCAGGCTTTCTGTTACGAACCTAAGCAAGGAGAAGAAAATAGATATTTGGCATTATAACTAAAGCTAGAGAAAGAAACCAGGATGCTCTGAGCATAACAGGACATCTGCACTGTAATATGTTTGAGTGATATGTCTGATTGCTTTGCAGCTTCCCCTCCCACACAATCCATAATGCAGCTACCCCCACACAATTCCAATGCCATTTAAAATAGAAACAATGGAATTGAGTAATAATTCCCTAAAGGCTGAGGAGAAACTGGGGCCAGTGGTAGCAGGGAGGTGTGGAAAGAAAGCAGAGAAGTCCAAAGAAGCAGAGGTTTTGAATTTCTTAGTAGCCGTGAGAGAGGAAGCCTCCAGAGGCAGCTCTGGAGTGGAGCCAGAAGAGCTGGAAGAATGAGATGCATAGAGCAGAGAAGCTGCTCCTAAAGCCCGCTGGTCTCTGTGTGGGCCGGAGCGCCTGGCTCAAGTCTAAAGTGCTACTTTATGCATTCCTCTGAATCCTGCAAGCATTTGGTCGACTAAGAGTAGAGCATTTATTCTTTTATTGTTTTATTTTATTTTTCAATTACACTTTACATTCAATAGTATTTTGTATTAGTTTCAGGTGTACAGCATAGTGGTTAGACAATCCTATAATTTATTTACAAAGTGATCCTCCCAATATTTCAAATACCCACCTAATACCACATGTTATTATTATCATGTTATTGGATACAGTCAATAATATAGTCGAGATTAGGGCATTTAATATTGAAAAGTTTCATCTCTCCCAGCTACAAGTAAGTATACAAAATTATCAAAAGTACGCAAAGGCAAGATTTTCCTGATAATCAGGCTGCATCTTTGTAAAGAACATTTTCTTTCACTTACCTACAGGACTTTAAAGATAATTTGCCTTCTTAATAGCTACACATGCCCAAAATGAACACATAGTACGCTCCATGAACACTTACTCGAGTGTTCAACAATTGATCATTCAACTCCACTGGGTAGGAAGCCTTCCGGTGTCCAGAGAAACAACCTAGAGAGTCCCGCTCTCTGGGATGTTAAATGGTTGGCTCTCCAGTTTGAGACTCTCCTTTGGTTCAGCATAACCTGTTTTGAATTCCTGACACTTCTTTTTTTGTATTAATGACAAATATCTATCCATAAGAAGACACAACTAAGCATAACAACAATGCCTTGAACTTTTTACTTTTCTGCACTTTCACTGGACTCCACATTGTCAAGGCAACAAATAAAAAATGTTTCCTATGTGTGATGCTGTCTTTGGCCCTAATAGTAAGGCTCTTCACAGAAGGCAATATCAATAGTCCCTCTGAATCTTAGCTTCAAATCTCATAGAGCCTAGACACAGCTATAGTTTTGCTCTAGAACTGTCAAATCAAATGTTTTTGAATCTATGTTATTTAGTTTTAAAAAATCTATCATAACTAAATGCAATCTGTTATTCTGGAGTGGATTCTGAAATAAATAATAGACAGTGAAAAGCTGGTAAAATCTGAATGAAGTCTAGAATTCAGTTAAAATGAAGTACCATTAGTTTTTTGATAAATGGACCATGTTTTATACAAGGTGTTAACCTTAGGGGGAACTGGGTGAGGGGAGTACAGGAATTCTCTGCATCATCTTATATTGATTTTTTGTAGGTTAAAAGTTTATTTTTAAAAATTATCTTTACTCACGAGGTCCAAGAAGTAGGCATTTGAAGCCCTTTTTAGAAACTGGAGAAAACATCTAAAATAAGCCACTGCCTCCTGTACACCAAGTCTCGGGGGAAAGACCGTAGCCAAAAGCAGGAGCGGTTCTGTGGCAAGCTCCTGTGAGGAAAACCAAGACTTAGTTTGAATTTAAATCTCATACAGGTGTTTTATTAAGTAATGCCTCTGTTTTATTAGATCAATCCATTTCTTCTAGTAATAGAGACTGTGACAAGATTGTTTTTATACATCCAAATATCTTTAATGGGGCAAATCAACACAGTGATCCAGAGGGATGGAAGCTATTCACCAGATTCTGGTCGTGAATGAACTTTCTCAATGTCATTTCATGTCCACTGACAGGACTCTCAGGCATGGCCAACAGAAGGACTAACTCTATTTGCAAAGCAATAAATTCGAATGGGTTAAAGGCTCTCATTAAATCACAAAAATCCTTCATTTGAGATCAGAAACAATAACAAATTACATATATTTTATAAGGAAAAACCCACACTGCAGGGGACTTCTCGATGGAAATGGCATAATCAATTCATACTTGAAACATGTCTCTATTTTGGAGAAATACAAATGACAGAAAAGTAATACAAAATGAGAACACCATAGAACTTAACAGATAGATGTCACGATGGACTAGAGATGAACAGAAAAGCAAGATGATCAGCGGGGACCAGATCCGTAAAACAGCCAGGCCCCAGGCCAGCGGCTGACAGTGGTGACAAAGGAAGACTCAAAGAGGTGCACGTAAAACCAGAACCATGTTCACTTTTTGAAGTCAGAGTGTGTATTTTGGCTTTTCCAAGTCTTAACATGAAACTTAAAAATAATAAATAAGTTTTAAAATATATTCTTGTAGAACATTGCCTGGGTTTATAGTCCAAATTAGGGAGGCGGAAGACTTAAAACAGCATCTAGACCAGGATCTAAGGACAGCTACATTTCTTTCCCCTGCCAGCCAGACTCCGCATTCAGTGTCCTCAACATCATTGTAGGAAACCAGCATTAAAAAAAAAAAAAAAAAAAAGACCTGGTTCTGGATTGGGGACCATAGGGCTAAAGGAGACAGCAAAACCATTCCTGAGAGAGGGATAAAGAAAGCAAGTAACAGATAAAACTCTCACTGAAAATGAATGCACCCCCACACCCAACTAATCTTTAAAACATGCGATGGGCAGAATTCTAAGATAACCCTCAAGATTTTCACCTGCTGGTGTACACTCCCTGTGTAATCATCTCCCCTTGAGACTAGGCAAAATCTGTGAATGTGATGAATGGCACTCCAGGGATTTGCTACATTAAATGGCAAAAGTGAAGGGATTTTTGGAGATGTAATTGAGTTCCCTAATCAACTGACTTTGACATTATCAAACGTGAGCTTATCCTACTTAGACGGGTCTAACTTAATTAAGTGATCTCTATAAAAGAAGTCAGGGATATTTTCTCCTATAGGCCTTGAAGAGGCAAACCACCCTGAGTTCTATACCTGCAAGGAAATAGACCATGCCCACAACCACTTTACCTGAGAGAAAACTTCAAGCCTCAGATGAAGCCTCAGTCCTGGTGATACTTCAGTTGCAGCCTATGAGACCTTGATCACAGGACCCATCTAGCTGACTCCAGGCTTCTGAAACATGGAAAGTCTGAGATAATAAATGAATGTTGTTTTAAGCCACTAAGTGTGTGCTGATTTATAATACAGCAAAAACAAAATACTATTAGAAATTCCAGTTCTAGGAAAGGCAACCAACAAAATTAATAATTGGTACAGGAATTCACACCAGATGAAATCCATCTAACAAAAAATCTAAAAAAACTTTAAAATAAATATTGCAAATTTCCAATGAGAAAAACAAAGATATCACTTTAATCAGAATAATGAAAAAGAAAAGAAGGAGCAGTAGTAAAAATGCACATTTTTTAAGATGTAGGAAATATAAAATAGAGCAATTAGAATGAGAAATGCAATGGAGCAGATAAACTGTATAGTATACAGTCAAATTGAGCATTAACAAGTAGAAAGACAGTACTAAGATACTCACTAGAATGCAGATGGTAATCAGAGAGATTTATAAAAACATGAAAGAAAATAAGATTAAAACATCGTTGTGAGTTGATAATAGAAGGTTATACTCAAAAATGTTAACAATATTAATAATATGGTGAGAAGTATTTAACTGATAATTAATGTGTAACAAGATTTTGTAGTCAAGAGAAATATAAAATAATGAATAAATGTAGATGGCATTCTAACTAATATAAACATTAATCTTAAATCATAGACTAACACACAACCTCAAAACTTCTTGCAACCTGGCGGACTAGATAACCAGAAAAAATTCCAAATACAAGACAACTAGAAATGATGAACAAAATTTAAAGTATGAAGTCATCAGTGACCTAAAGACAGTAAGGGTAAGATGTCAGACCCTGGCATCACATAGAAGAAATATGACATTGGAATATAGGGAGATAACATTGGAATATAACTACTATGTGCAATCTGCTTAGCCACCTCGAGCCAGTCTTCTTGGTAGGTCCCAGGGGACATCTCCTTCATTGATGTATTAACAAACACATTGGTTTGGGGAAGACAAACATACACAAAGCTCTATGGTAGCTAGTCCCTAAAGGCTAGAAATGATGGTTGCAGACACCATAGAAAATTGGGCTTCCTGGCTTCATTTCCAGATGGATAGAGACCAGGTGGCACTGTGTAATCATTAGAGACTTGCTGTGTGCAATTACCCTAATAACTCAATGGGGTGGAGCAGTAATCAAAGTCTTTTAACTTAAAATGATCTCTGGTGGTGGCTAATTGAGTATGAAGATGCTGAGGAATGAAAAAATGAGCAGCCATTAAAATAGTCCTTGACAAAAAAAAAAAGTGAAAAAGTCTAGGTCTAGTGGCAGAAACTTGATATAGTCATTGTGGGGATAAAAGAGCACTTATCTGGCTCCTGGACTTAAGCCAGTTCACAAACCCTTGATTAGGGGCTAGAGGAGACCCTTCATGTGGCTGCAAATGTTTACTAAAACCCTTCTTCCAAGCCTTCCCCAGAGGCACATATGGCCACGCATCAGGATGACAATGCACTGAAGAAAACAAAACACTCAGACATTCAGAAGTTAACAGATGCTACACTGAACTTGTGCTCACCCTTGAAGAGCTGAAGTGCCATGGTAGCCAGACTGTCAAAGGGGCTGGTGAAGGTGAGGGGATAGATGTAGTCTTGGCCCGAGCCTATCCCACAGTTGATCCACTGGGACTACACACCCATTTTTTGGCTGTCTCCCTCTGAAACTGGGGTGTCTGCACATTGGTTCTGTAACCCATGGTGCAAGGGTCATTGTGTAAGAAGACCCTTTACTCTCTATCCCGTTACTGAAAGTAATAGTAGGTCCCTCCATGTTGCAGAGATTAGGTCCACCATCAAAGACATGAAAGATGCAGAAGTGATGATGCCTATCATATCCTCTTTTCATTCCTCTATTTAGCTGGTGCAAAAGCCTGATGTTTTCAGGGATACTATGTGTTGTGGCAAAATGAATCGGTTGTGATATCAACTGCAGCTGCTGTTCCCAATTCAGTACCAGCACTGGAACAGATGATCACAACCCTTAGCATCTTTTATGCAGTCACTGATCCAGAAGACTTTTTATTTTCTATGCCAGGTAACAGAGCAAATTATAAGTGATTAACCTCCCTGTTTTTACTTCAAGACTATGTCAGCTCTGAGTTTCAGTCTTCTATACTAGAGGGACCTCAATTCCCTTGATATTCCACAAAATGTTTTGGGGGTTCATTGCATTGAAGCCAATGTGTTCATTGGACTAGGTGATCAGAAAGTAGTAAAAGAAGATGCTTTTTGAAAGGTATATGCATGCCAGATGGAGGTGAGATAAACCCCTTGAAAGTTCAGAGACTTGCTACATAGAAGAAACTTCTAGAAGAGTGGTGGCTTATGGCAGCTCAAGATAGCCTCTCTAAAATGAAACAAATTGCCCAAACTTAGCATTCCTACCATGAAGAAAGGGCTATAATGTTTGTTAGACCTTTTTTTAAATTTTGGAGAACATGTAAACCATGTTTAGATGTGTTGCCCTAATTCATTTACAAGGTAATATATAAAGCTGCCAGTTGTCAGTGGGTTCCAGAATAAGAGAAGCCTCAACATGGGCACAAGGTGTGGTGTGAGTGTCCCTACCCTTTACATATCATGACCAAGCAGAGTCCATGATACTTGAAATGACTTTAGCAAACAAGGGGCTCAATAGGAGAATCACAACACAGATTTTATGATTTGGGAACTAAGAACAAGCTATCACTTTCCAACAACCAATCTTCATTTGAAAAATCAGCTCTCAGCTTGGAACTAAGTTTGGCTGAGGCTAAGATACCATGTGACTATGTGATCAAAGCTGTCCATCATGAATGAGGCTTTATTTGATGTGTCAAATTATATTATTGGACATGTACAGCAGCATTCCACTCTTAAATTAAATGGTACACTCAAGATCAGGCTCAAGATGATCTAAACAACGTAAGAAAATCTCATGCATTCATAAATCAGACTGCCTGGGCCCTACCCCACTGCCTTGAGGCCTCTCCCTCACCCACATCTATGAACTCATAAGCAGTGCTCACAACGAGTTGGTAGAGGAGGAAAAGCACAGATTTTTAGGGATACATCTACTAGGTGTCATGTCATCAGCCAAGAGTAGATCACAGCTTTTTTACAGCCCACTTAGGGTGAAAGACAGTAGTGAAAGGAAATCCTTCCTCCAAGCAGAAATTTAGGCAATGATATTTGCTCCACTTTTTGTAAAAGGAGAGACTGGTACAAGTCTAAATTCATTACTGGTTAATGGCTAATGGGTGACCTAGCTACTCAGGGACCTTTAGAAATGTGAAAACTGATGACAAGTTCTGGGGGAAAGGCACATGGCTGGATGCGGTGACCGTTGAAATGCATTGCTCGGTTCTCCTGCTTTAGGGACCATAGTTGACTGAGGATTCAGGCTATTAGTCTTCTGGTTCCACAATCTCATTTTTGTCCAGGTTACACTTCCAATGTCTGCCCCAAGTCAATGACTTTGCAAATGAATTTATGGGTGCAGACCTATTCCTGCAGACACAAAATATTCTCAGTGGAGTACTTTAGCTCAAGGACTTGACATCAGCCTGGGCCAACTTGCCTGCAGTTGCATAACAGCCTGAAACACTTCATACACATTGTCCCTCCTCTTCCACTCTCTTTCAGAAATGTCAGAACTGCACTGAAGACTTCCTCACCGTCTCTAGTTTCCTCATTTTTCTTCACAGGTATTTCTCCAATAAATCTCTTACTTGTTGTAGGAGGCTATATTTTAATATACACATATATCAGGTCCTAATCCCTAAAATCTGTAAATATACTTTAGTTGGAAGAAAAAAATGGTATTTTCGGCTGTAATTAATTAAGGATATAGGGATGAGGAGATTATCCTAGATTACCCAGGTTTGCCCTAATTGTTATCATTAATGCCCTTCTGAGAGAGAGGCCAAGCAAGATTTGACACAAGCAGAGGAGAGGGTAATGAGAAAACTAGCAGTGCGAGAAGCATTTGAAGACGGGGATATGAAGGTATGCCAGCAGCACCCAGAAGCTAGAAAAGGCAAATAACAGATTCTACCCCAAAGCCTCTGGAGGGAATGAGGTTCTGCTAACAGCTTGACTTTGGCCCAGTGACGCTGAGTTTGGGAACTCTGGTCTCTAGGACTTAAAGAAAATAAATGCGTGCTGCTGTTTGACACTACTAAATTTGTGGCGATCTGTTACAGCAGCATGGGAAACTATTACACATGTCTCACTGTCTTGGTGCCTGCTTCTTGAGGACCTGAACTAACACAAATGGAGCCATTTGCGCCCAAGAAAAGAGGCAATAAGATAGGTTTAGGGGATGAGTTCACTCCAGCAGGCTAAGCTGGTCCCATTCTGAGTGTTATACAGGGCATAGATAGTCTTTTGCACAAGGCAGCCCACTTGCTAAGGTCATCAGTGGTGATCTGGAAAGCATTTGGAAGATAAAAAGGAACAATACTGACAAAGACAGCAGAGTTGGCTCGTTACTGATCAATTGTATAGAGACAAAGACAGCGGAGTTGGCTTGTTACTAATCAATTGTATTGCTAACAACAAAGGAATAAGAAGAAACTGAGTGCTACTAAAAAAGTGATTAAAGACTCTGTGTGAGAGCCATTGGCCAGTTTAATAGCTTACAAAGTGGAAGAAAAGACAGAGCTGAGCAGCAAATGAAAGATCTAAAAGTTAAAGTCACAGAGTTCCAGATGATTACTCAGTCAAGGAACATCTGTTGTCCTAAGGTCAGAACCCTAGATAGAAAATCATGGGACCCTGACCCATAAATCCCCTGCTGGAAAATGCTACAGAGGCCTCTCCCATGCAAAGCCTACTACTCTCAGAAACTACTGCAATTCCTCTGCTGGTTGCCAGCCTGATGACTAAGGCAGGTTAAATCCCAGCAAAACCTGTGCAGTGATATACTGGGCCCAATAGAGAAGGAATGAGACAAAATGCCCAAGGAACTACAAGAATAGCTACCTTACACCAGCAGGAGTTGGGGGAGTACATTGGATTTAGAGACACCTGCATCAAAGGGACAGGAATATATGATTTGATGAATAAGGATTTATGGAATTGGGGCACTTTCTAAGGGCACAAGGTCTAACAACCTGGCAAGAACCTCAGGAGGTGGGTACATTTATTGCCAGAGCAGCTCCTGGAATTCTGAGAAAAGCTGATGATCCGTGTTGAATGAGGTGGTAATGCTTGGCTTTTCTGACAGGTGATAAAGAACAAAGGTGCTGAGAAAAGTGGGCATGCTGGAAAACTTTATTAGTGAAGGCTGGGATCCGCATCAGAAGATTATGTTCCTCTGGAAGAACAGGACACCGGTTAAGTTTCCATTCAGCATGATCACGAGAGAGGAGCACTAGCACCACTCAGTTCTGTGGTGGCCTTCTTTGCAGGCCAGGGCTGACTATGGGAGAGGTGACCATAGTGCTGGGTTTGCTGACATCAGTGGGAATAAGTGTGCTGATGGTGGTGCTTAACACCAGAAGCCAAGAACCAAAATCACCCGAACAACTGGTGAGGCCAGAGAGGCAACCCAGGGGCTTTGACTTGCCAGGAGTGGTTAAAAGAGTATGATACCTCTAGGTGTCAGACAGACCTGCAGCCAACAATGGTGCTACTTACTTAACCTCTACCACCAGGGAAAAAACTCAAGAGCAGAAAAGCAGGAAGGCAAGGGTCACCACTCTAACAAGAAGTCACAGCGCCATTCAGTCCCCAAATATGAGTCATTTTTAAGATCCAGAACACATTAACTAAAGAGATGGACTGCGTCAGTTCAACTTCAATCTGAAGAAACTGAGGCACAGGCAATTTAAACATCTTGACTAAGATCACACATCTAGTGTCAAGGAACAAACTCAGAAAAACATATTTGCAATATTTGTGATGAAATGTTATTATATAGAAGGAAATAATAAAGTAGATGAATACTCAAGCAAAAATGTGCAAAGGAATAGAGGTGATTTTTCTTCTTTTTTTCTCTCTTTATTTTAATTGTTGTTCTTATACAGTTTTCTGTCTTTAGAGGTGATTAATAAATATATAAAAATTGAGTAAACATAAAACAATGTGTTATCATTAAACTTGAATAATAAGTATTTTTAAATAATAATATGCTGAGCTAAAATTCAGCAGTATGTTAAACTGGCACATCATGTCTGAAGGTAATTTTTACCATATTTATAAAACAGTTAAATTGGGGGAATCTTTTGACCTCTGAGTTATACAATTAGGAATTCATTATACACAAATCACTGTATGTGTGAATAAGGGTTGATTTACAAAGACAGTAACTGAGCACAAAATATAACTGAGATAAATTAGGAAAAATAGCCTTAATATTTAAAAATTGTTAAAAACTTGAAGTGATCATGTAATAGGCTAATATGTCATTAAAATCATATTATTGAATAATATTCAAATGCCATAAAATTTTCACAAAACATTGTTAGCTATGAAATGGAGGTTTCAAAAGAATTTTATGTTGTTATGCAAGAGTTTTTATCCAAAGACAAGTGAAAATTTAATATTCAAAGATTTATTGGATCCAGACCTCAGAGATCAATTACAGTAACACTCTCATTTTTGATGAATGTACTGAAACTCAGAAAAGTTAATATTTTAAAGTATAAACAAAAGAAATAGATGAGATCAATTTTGAATCCAGGAAAAGTGTATGTAAAAAAGAATTACATAAGTATATACCAAAAATGTTGCTGGTGCTTACCTACCTGTGGTGTAAGTATAGGTAAATAATTATTTCATATGTTAAGTTTTCCTTCATTTCTATTACTTTTGCAATGAACATGTAGGAACAAACAAGAAATGTTATTTTAAAAAAATGTGTTCAAAGAATTACTGTGTGATCAAAAGCCCTCTGTTCCAAACTGCTTCTGAAGATCTGCCTGTGTACACCTGATGTTTCTCAAGTGGGCATTCATTAGCAGTCACACAAATCCTTTAAGCTCAAAATTACCTTGGCCAAGATGCAGTCTATTTTTTTAAAGATCTGAAGCAACAATTCCATTCCACGAGTACAGGACTACATTATGTGAACACCAGTGAGTACATGAGTAAAATTAAACACTGGAATCAGGAAAACTTAGAACAGAATTCATGTGATGTATTTCACTACATACATAATTGTTATTTTGCTGCTCAATAAATAAACCTAAAATAAAATTAGATCACAAAGGTACTATAATCAGTATTTTTTTCATAACATAACTAAAATTTGAAATTTCCCTGTTTTTGTCTCCATTCCAAGCACAGATTTCTAGTTTTCCCCAATGGCATTTACCATTTAGTTCCCTTCACCATCATCATCAGTATAATTACCCTCACACTGCACTAATATGACCCACTAGAAAAGCCGGGACCTGGAGTTCCAGAACCACTGACTGCCACCTCGAACCCTGGCGTTGATGTGTCCATATTCATCAGTGCATTCCTAGCCTCACCACCATGATCTGAGAAGATTTTGACTAGCTTGTAACTGGATCACCCCTGATGTATCCAAGAACAACACAGGACATGAAGGCCTTAGGGACTTCGGAGAAGGAGCCCATAGTTTATCCAGAGTGTCAGTTCAATAAGTACAGACAGGTGTGGGTGGTGGGAGACGGTAGAATGAGGAATGGTTCTGCATCCCTGGCACCTGAGAATACGAAGACCGAGAGATCAGAAACTTTCATTAACAAAACAAACAAGCAAAATACAACCAGAAACATTGAAATAAAGAACAAACTGACCGTAACCAGAGGGGAGGGGAGAGGGGATAAGGAGGGAAAGAAGGGGAAGAAGGGTCATCAAAGAACATGGATAAGGCAAAGGGAGGTAGGATTGAGGGTGGGAGGTGGAGGGAGGTGGAGCAGGGGAAAGTGGTGGCAGGAAAATGGAGACAACTGTACTTGAACAACAATTTTAAAAAAACAAAAGAAAAAAAAAAGAAACTTGCATTAAAGGACATGAAAGATAGAGGCTAGCTCAGGAACCTCACTTCTGATCCAGAGACTCCAGGGCACTCTAAAAGGCAACAGAGGCTTTGCCTTCAGGGTCAATCTTAAACCCAATTTAATTCAAGGATAAAGAGGCCACTTGACAAAAAGTATTTCTAGCCCTTCATGCCTAAAGTACACAAAGAAAACCTTTATTCCCCAATGAGCGAAACACAATGAGATACTAATACCAAGAAGAGTTCAACAGAAGAATAAGTGGAAATTGTATGCAGATTAATAGAATTCTAGGGCTGGACTTTAGAGATCAATTATAGCAATGTCTTCATTTTATAATGAGCCCACTGAAACCCAGGAAAGTTATATTATGAATAGAATAAATAGATTGCACAATAATTTAGTAAATCCCAAACCACTAGAACAAGAAATAATCTTGAAATTTTAAAGAGATTATTCTAAGGCAAAAATAATGAATGCAAATTTAGTGTAGTGGTACATTAATTTAATTGAACCTGCAATCATGCAAATGTCTTTGAAAAACAAGAGTTTAGATAACTTTTAAAATAATAGACCCTCAGAAGATTATTAGGAAACTGTGGTACTATCTGAGATTGATATTATGATACAGTCTAAAGACTTCTGGACAGAGATCAGAAGATGTGGGCTCTCTTTCTATTCCACTAACCCACTGTATGGTCCTTGACAAGATAATGGAGCTCTTAGGGATCCTCTCCAACACTTGAGTATAAGAGA
Organism: Glossophaga mutica; assembly: GCA_039655065.1. NCBI lineage: Eukaryota > Metazoa > Chordata > Mammalia > Chiroptera > Phyllostomidae > Glossophaga > Glossophaga mutica. Next base: position 160,066,579 of record CM077306.1, read on the forward strand.
GAGGGAGGAACACATGATCCTTAAGCCCAAATTCCACACAATACTATGAAAATCACACCTTCTGAAAATTTCTTGAAGACACTGTCAAGAAATACTATAATGTCTACACCTTTGGCTTTATTCAATAAGAAGCTTTTTTTTTTTAACTTCTTTCTTTTACTGTTGTTCAAGTATACTCGTTTCCATTTTCCCTCCCACCACTCCCCCGCTATCCCAGCCAATAAGAAGCTCTTATGATTCCCACATAAACAAGAAAAACTTAGGTCATTCAATCAATAGATCAGTGCTATTACTTTTTATTCAAATTGCCTTGATCTCATACAGCAGACCATAAGATGATGCATAGTGCAAATATCTGACACCAACTTAAATACTATAGTGTTAAAATTCTAATTAAAATGATAAAGTATGTCCCACAAAAAAAAGAGACAGCAGCAAAAATGCAATAACCACTTATTCCCATGAATGATGGGCTTATAAATTATAGAAGTAGCCTGATCAAGCCTATGAAAATTTTTGTAACTAAAGATTAAGAATAAAAAAAATAATTTTCTCTGTAATTGTAACTGGTAGGAAAGGCTTCTAAATCAACCCTGACTTCAAGCAAAATTCTATGTATTGGTTCTTCAAATGCCCAGTCAATTAAATCACTTTTAAAATCATAACTTCTGCTTAAATTATACAGCTATATCAAGACTTAGAAGATGATTTTAATTATTCCCTTGTCTCTTCATGAAAAAATACTTCACAAAAGGTTTTCAGAGACTCGACATTGCCAAATGTTTCACTTCCCTTCCTCACCCCCTTTCTAAGTGTCTAGGAGACGAAGTCCAGTGGTTGGAGCAGTGCTTGGCAAACTCATGCCTCATGCTTCAGAAACAAGAGGGCACAGACGTTAATCTCTGACCCACAGGTTAAATGTAAGCCTAACAGGAAAAAAAAAACATTTTCTAAGGTTATTGGAATGAAAAAGAATGCAATCTTATACCATTTTTTCAAGGAGAGAGTATTATTCATTAAAATATTCAACCATCTGGAAAAATAATAATTGAAGAAGTTCTAAGGGCTTTTTAAAAAACCAAATTATTTCAAGTTTAAAGAAAGACAGTAAATGGGATTCTATTTTCTTGTTAATTTTTCCAGCAATATGAGAGTCTTGAGCACATTCATTCTCATCAAACACCCAACCTCTCTGAAGGGCCAGGGTACTCCCCCAGTCATTTGTCAAGAAATAACTCATGTTTTCAGCTTTCCTTACTTACAGGTTCAGGGAACGATCCTGACATCAATTTTGCGCATGACTCTGATTGACTCCAGTTGGAGTCCCGCACACAAGTCAGAAGTATGAAACCATCCCTCACCCAGCAGTCTGCCCAAGTTTCTATTTTCTAACTCATTTGCTCATATCTTCAGAGCTTTCTCCCTAACTCCTCTGATGTCTTAAAACATAAAGCACAAAACTTGACTAAACCATTTTAGTTTAATCTTAATTTAATATTTAACACACGATCATCATGGCCTCACGTGCCTAGAAGGTCCAAACACCTTTACTGGCACTAACTTTCCAAAAGAAAAACTGTAAATTATAATAATCTTAACATTAATTTAGTGTATAGCTCTACTATTAGTGAGTAGTTGTATACTTTTATTTTGTTGCCAATAGGGATGAATGTGATTTTTTTCCTTTTCACAGGAATTTGTCATTTAGGAAAAGTTCTGCTTTTACTAACAAAATATATGAACTAATGCAGCCTGTAAGTAAGGGCATTTTAGTATCTCACTTACTAAGATCCTTTGAAGTAAGAGTTTCACAGATGGATACTTCAACTGCTCAAGTATGTCAGGGCTTGGGGTTAGCACTTCCCTCATGATGACAATATAGGTGCAGCACCTCCAAGCCTCTTGCCCTCACACCACATCTCCCAAGGCATGAAAGAAGGTTGGGGACTTCACATCATAATTTATCCCCTGGAGCTGGCAGGCATAAGTAAAATTTCAGGAGCTAACTGCTCACATTCTATCATATACCTAAACAAACTCAGAGTTTTGTTTTGAATAAAGTGGAAAGAATGAATATAGGACAGCCAGTTATAATGTCTATAGTTGGAACTTGTTGCTGTAACATGACAGAAGTCAGATTATCGGTTAATGTCTGTAAATTCTCTTGGGGTAGTCGCATATGCATGGAAAGTTCCCAAGAAACACAGAGTGTATAGGTATAGTGGGGTGGTGCTCAGCACCACTCAGCATAGTTTTTCACCAATTCAGGACCCTATTTTTAAATAAGGCACCATAGTCAGAGATGTTGACACAACTTATAAACTCATGAACACCTAATTATCTTCACTGTATTGTTAACCATGGCATTAGTATATGTTCTCTTCAACTGTGCATCCATTCACACGTGTGCTAAAGGTATAGACTTTGAAAAATATTCAATGCACTTGCAATGATAGCCAGGGAGGACACTGTGAATTAAATTCATCTGATACGGACATCTTCTGTTGCACTTCACTGAATGACTTGAGATGTGAATAAAAAGTGCGGTTAACCTCTAATAAGAATGCATTTGGAGCTTTGCATTCTCACTGTGTCATCTGCTATTTTAAGGATATCAGCAAGGACTTGCTGTCTGGAGACATTTATAAAATAAAGAACCACTTTCTAAGATTTAGTGTAAAATCTTACTGTATCTTACTTGGATTTCTGTCCCTGGCACCTTATATGATTTCTACATCATAAGAAGCACTCAATAAATGTTGCTGTACTGAATTTAAGTACCAGGCAGAAAGTAGACTCAAAACCTTCAGAAGAATACCCTAAAGAGCCTTGGGCATAAAGAAGTGATGTTTCTTCCCTAAGCCCAATAAAGTTGCACCATATCTGTTCTTGGACTTATCTCACTCCCTCCAGGCCTTTTCTCTGGCTACGATTGTACAGCAGAGCACAGTAGATAAGTGCAAAATCGCTGCAGCACGATGGGTGATTTCAAATCCCAGTTCTGCCACTTTTCAGGCTGTCTTACCTTGGACCATGTTAATTACTCTCTCTGTGCCTTAGTACCTCACATACAAAATGGAGAATCACAATGCCTACCTGTTAAGGTTATTGTGAAGAATAAACTTATAAGCATATGTAAATAAAGTGAATAGATTGAAACTGGCATGTAAACAGTCAATAAATCTTAGCTGAAATGATAGGCATCCAATCTGGTATCGGCTGGTGCACACCCTCATTCCTCCCCTTTGCTAAACTGGTTAGGGAGCCACACAGATGCTGCGGCAGAGGAAGCTCTTAGCTCTCACACACTCTGAGAAGGATGGCTGGAGAGGATCTTCTCTCCACTGGAGCTCTAGAGAGTACGATGGATGGAGAACACACTGATGGCCCTTGGAAAGCCCAGCTACGAACAAAAACAAAGCCTTATTTTATTTCGTGGGCAGTTACTTCTCTTCCAGTATGGTTTCAATTAATGCGAAATATGTCTTGAAAATTCAACAAGTTCTTGATGTTTCTTAGCAAGTTAGAGAGTTTACCAGGCTTCCCCTAGATTGTCACGAGGCATGCTTAGAACACCCCCTTTTGTGTGTCTTCTAGGACACCTTGGTTCAAGTAATTTTGTGTATATTGTAAAGGTTTGAAATGCTGCCACCTACAGACAACTATTTCAAAAAGAAAACCAAGGCAGTGAAAGACCATGAAACTAGAACCTGGGCATGTATACTGAATGTCATTGTTAAATGTTATAATTGTAAACTGATAATTTACCTGTTTTATATAAACTAACTAGGATCCAGTCAGATGAGACTGTTACCATACCTAGTGTGGTAATCACTATAAAAATAAATTTATTTTTAATTATATTTGACATACAATATTGTCTTAGTTACAGGTATACAACATAGTGAATGCATAAAATAAACAAATGCATTTTTAAAAATAAATAAGATTACATTTAAAATGTGAAAGTAATTTAAAGTAGAAATAAATAGCATCCTTCATAATTAATGTATCTAAACCAGTTGCTTCACCAGCAGTATACTGCTTTGGTTTTTATGATTGGAATATTCCCTCACTCAGAGCAGAATGGAATATATAGGAGTTAGAACACTTTCCCTGCTAGCCTGCCACCCATGCCTGGGTATCAAAGTCCCACCTGCTATGCCCTGATAAACTGCGTACTTTTTCAGGGGAATAGGGACCAGATGATGTATGCATAGTATATTTCCCAGAAAGTCATTTACAGGCTTTCTGCATCTCTCTACAAGTCTTTCTCTGTGTGCACGCACCTTTGAGTAAATCACTTTCAGTCTTCCAGGATTTTTTTAATCATTTTTCTATTAACATTCGAATACAGTTGTCTCCATTTTCCCACCACCACTTTCTCCTGCCCAGGATTGAAACTACACAGTGGAGGATAGGACCTAAGTAGCTAGTTAAGTTCTTTGGTTACAATTGGAAATTTCCATTATGCAAAAGGAAAAATGCAACCATAAATATATCAAAGTTTTCTACATCAGTGACTCCTTTCTAGCCTTCAAATTTCTCTTGCTAATATGTTGCTTTTGTAAAGTATTACTGTCTTTGATCATATTAAGCAAACATCACTTTTTTATTGTTTTCACCATTAAACTCTCCTATTCTGGTCCACTATGCATTCATCTATAAACTCCAGAAGGAGAATCATCCACAACCACCCACAATGGTCCAGTCTATAATAAGAATAGAATAAAACAGAGTCATGGAGACAGAAATATTTTTACATCATTTGATAGAAAAGTGTCACCTTTAGGAAAATAAGTGAGTAATTTTAACTTCCAAACAATTCTAGCTATGGCCCAACAGATAATGAAAGAATAAGAGTCAGCATGCCTTTCATAAGACATTTGGCCCAGTAGTAACCCAACTTTCCAATTATCTGCACAGAGTGGCAAAATGACTACAGGCCCACTATTTAGTGGCTGAAATCTTGTATAGTACATAGTGCATTTAGGTATGAGATATAAACTTAGATCTCACTATCCACAACAGGATAGGATTTGATTATGTGTCTAAATGCAATCACAATAATGATATAAAGTTGTGTCACATTTGTTCTGGAATCCTAGATCAAAGATTTTTTTTTAAATGTATGTGATGAGAAGTTCAGCCAATCTTTTTTTCTCCCTATCTTATTGTGACTTTGCTCTGCTACAGTCAGTCTTGGAACTATTTCACTCTTTCAAAGAAAATACAGATTAAGTTTTAGTTCCTGTGCAAATTTCATGCTGAATCAAATATTTGAAGGTATTTTATAATAATGCTTTTGAATGTGTTTTGTTAATATTCTAGTTCTAATCCATAGACAAAATACACGAGGAAAGGACTGGTAAGCAAAGCATTCCTAAAATCAGAAACTCAGTCTTGCTAGTTCTCTCTCTCTCTTTCTCTCCCCCCAGCCTTGCTTGCTCACTCTCGCTATTGTTCTCATTCTCACACTCACCCATAAATACAAGTGAAAATAATCAGAGATAAGAGGCATAACAGTTTTGAACAACAAAAAATTGTTAAAAATAATAAAAATAAAAATAATTTTAAAAAAGAGAGGCATGACAAAGTAAGACATCTCTAAACCATCGAGAAATGCAGATAAAAGCCAACATGTGATACTTGTACTTTCATTCCTTATATTCCTAAGGGGAAGTTTCTATTTCATGGAAATTAAAAATTCATTGATGTGAAATCTCAGAACAAGAAGAGCATGGAAGAGAAAGTAAAAATTTTTTCCTCTCCACATTCCTTAAAGATTAGTAGAGAATAATTATTCCAGAATTTGTTAATAGTGAAACTGGCCTGGCCAAGTATGTGTCCACATTCTAGCAAGCAGGATGCTCTTTGCAAGAGAATTTTTTCTGATTTCTTGTAACGGTTCTTTAAAGGTAGGTCTTAAGAGCAGGAAAATAATTCAAAAGCTATTCCTTCAAAATCACTAAATGTTCTGCATGTAAAAGTTCTTTGAAACATACAATGATTCATTCATTTAACATTTAGAAATTCCAACCATCCATAATGTACCCTAAATGTATTGGGTTTGTAGAATTCTGGATACTATCAAATAACCTTGACATTCAACACATCCTAATGGCACATGTGAGTCAAAACAATACATAAATACTAAAAATTAAATCAGAATTCAATGGTTTCCTAAGCATTTTCATCCACAATAGTACAACAAATCCTATCCAGCCTAATTATTACCAAATTTCTCCTGAACTGACTGAATATGTAGTGTCATTATGTCATGAAATTGTGAAGTCCTACTCCCTCTTACTCCTGGGAACTTCTTTGACAAGCGTAGCTTCCTTGATATACCAGGGCAAGCAAGGCAGAGTGGAGTTCACAGAAAATTTCACAGACTATGCTGCCCACCAGCATCTTGGGTACAGATGCTAGTATTGCAGAAAAAGCTGAAAAGAATACATTTTTCTCTAAAGTTTTTTCCACGTTAAACTATTCCCTCCCAATTGAGCCCCTAACTCAATCCCTAGCATTTCATAATAAATGGAGCTGTTATAAGAAAAGTAGAAAAAAAGAGCTTTGGCTATTGTTTTCAGGAGTTGCATCTACTGCACGTGTCTGGGGGTGTACGTATTGCCAATTAGTACTACACAGTTCCCAGATTCATGCAGGTGCTATAGGTATTTTAGTGCCTGAATTACAGGCATATTTTATAGCAAAATAAGTAAAGATAAAAACGTGCTTCCACTTTATCACAAAAAAATTGAACTAAGCCTGAAGCTGAAATGAAATGCGGAATGAAATCCTCTACGCAGGCATTATTAATTCATTTTTATTAATAAAAAATTTAAGTCCTTATAGAAAGCTTCTATCCCAAGAACAAAGGAAAGTTAATAAAGTCATACCAACATAGAGACTTTTAAATTCAGAGCTCCTTCCCCTGAGAACCCATAGCTGTTTGTTCAAACTGAGTTATAGACTATTAGAAGACATAACTATACGGTTATGCAACATAACATATCACAACTAAAGTCACAAATTTTTTAGTGAAAATTCACAGATACTCATACAATTCACAGTACAATGTGTAATGTTCTCCTTAAAACAGTTTCATAACTAACAATATTAGTGTTTCTTTATCCACTTTATGAAGGTAAACTAAAATAAACATACCATACTTTTTTTTCCTCACATTTAACTCTGCTTTACTCAAGTCCTTTTCTGTCTATACTAAAGGCCAAATGAAAGAACTCATCCTTTCCAATCCAGGAATCTCTTCACAACCAGATTAACTTTTATAACATTCTCACCAACCTACCGTATTTTTCGGACTATAAGATGCAGAAAATTGTACAAGAACAACAATTAAAATAACAATTAAAATTAAAAAAAAAAAGATGTACTTCCCCCTGTCCAAATTTGGGTGGAATAATGGTTGTTAATGCTGCTGTTGAGTTCTGTTTACATTTACATTGGTGAAATATTATGTTATTTATACTATTAAATATTTTACCACATTTTCTGCTTCAATTTTTTTCCTGTTTTCCTTCTTTAAAACCTAGGTGTGTCTTATGATCTGAAAAATATGCTACTTTTTCTCTTCAACCACATCAAGGGCTTCCAAATTATAGTTAAAACCACCCTGCATTCACTGCCCCCCACAGGCTCAACCCCCCTCCTGCTTTTTCTCTCTCAGGCGCGGGTACATGGCCACACAAATCCTCTGCTCTCGTTAGACTCATCAGCCCTTTGCTTTCAAGCACAATGTGTAGATTCACTATGGCAAAGTGATGCTCCCCAATGTGCTTCACTTAGAATGAGCCCTTCCCTTTTCCTTACCAATCTGAACCTTACCCGTGATTTCAGGGTCAGGGACAGTCTCATGCTCTCTGTGAAGTTTTTCCTAATCAGCCCATCTCACAGTTTTCTAGACTTCTTAGGGACTTGTGTTGCATTTATTGTCTTTGCAAACTAATTAGTATTCATCATATTCCTTGTGTTTTTAATTAACTACTTGAATATTTATACATCTCTCTCCACACATTTAAATTTAATAAAGATAGAGACAGTTTTTAAATATTGCTTTTGCCTTTAATTATCCTCCCCAGTGTGATGAACATAGCAGGTGTTCAACAAATTCTGAATTTATTCAGATAAACACTAACAGCAACACAAGTGATTCATGCTACGTAAAAAACATTACTTTCCAGAGAAACCTGCTAAACATTACTCTAAGTTGCCAAGAGAAATCTTAACCCCCGGGGTGTCATTAAAAATAGATACACACTATATTGTGTTAGATGATATAAAGGAAAGTAATAATTCGAAACAAATAACAAGGGGTATATCGGTCCCAGTTCTACTGTTTCATTATTCTTCAGTTATTTCGATGTCTTCCAGACTGTAAACATACAAAAGAGGTAATTTAGTAACTTGATGGGTGCTTTGGTCTCCAGTGGATGGGGAAAATGAAGTAAACCATTGACAGTGAGTCCTGTTTGTGATTCTAAAGTTAAGCTTGATGAATCTGTGAAAGTTCTAGAATATACAGTATAGCAATATCAAATAGTTTTCACAACATGTAGCTGCCGTTAAACACTAGTCAGACTCTATTATCACTGTGTTTCATCCTTTTAAGTCCATCTCTACTGTCGTCAACACTGCCTTTTGATTGGTCAGCTAGACCATTTAAAGTTAAAGTGATTATTGATATGGTTGGTTTAAGACTACCAGTTTGCTACTTCATTTTTATTTGTTCTGGTTTTTGACTCTCGGTTCCTCCTTCCCAGCCTTTCTTCCAGGGCAGTGTGGGGAGAAGGTTAATCAAATATATTTTAGTATTTCATTTTAAGTCATATGTTTATTCTTTAGCTATACTTGTTTGTATTATTTTGGGTGGTCATCCTAGGAATTAACTTATCACAGTCTATTTAGACTTAATAGTGTATTGATTCATGTAAAATTAAGAATCTTGTAAGAGTAAAATTTCACTTAACTACCTCCTAGACTTTTGCTATGGTTTTCATATATTTCACTTGTGTTATAAACGTTCTATAATCCTCAGTCAGTTATTTTGTAAAAAAAAAAAAAAAAAGGCAAAAAAGTAATCTTTTATGTTTATGTACATTTTTTGCCATTTCTTGCACTCTTATTTTTGCAGTAGTTCCAACTTCCATTAGGTGCTATTTCTCTCACCTAAGAAATAGCAGAACACCCTTTAGTACTTCTTGAAAAGACACACTTGATAATAACTAATGCTCTGAGCTTTCATTTTTCTGAAAATAACTTTATTTTGCCCTCATTTTTAAAGAGTATTTTCAGTGAATATAGAACCCTAGATTGACAATTATGTTGGGGTTTTTTCCAATAGCTTCAAGATGTCACTCTACTCTCTTCATTCCCCCAGTACTTCTGAAGAGAAGGCAGCTACCTTTCATTTCACTGTTCCTTTGTATGGAATGTGGCTTGTCTCTCTGACGACTTTCAAAATTTAAACTTACGTTTGCAGTCCAACACTTTGACTATGATGTGAAGTGGTACAGTTCTCTTTGTATTTATTCTGTTTGTAATATACTGAGCTTCCTGGATCTGTGAATTGATGTTTTGCACTTAATTTAGGACATTGTTTCTTCAAATACAGTTCTTTACCATTCTGTTTTCTCTTCTTCTAGAATTTAAATTACACATATGTTAGAAAACTTGATATTATCCCATGGGTCATCGAAGCTGTGTTAATTTTTTCTCAGTCTTGGTTTTCCTTCCTTCTTCAGACTGGATCATTTTTTTATTGACCTGTCATTTAGGTATTGACTCTTTCTTCTGCTTCATTTACTCTGCTGTTAAGCCAATTCAGTGATTTTTTTTTTTTTTTTTTTTTTTTTTTGGTCATCTGAAAGCTGAACTTTTCAATTCTAAAATGTCTAGTTTTTTATAGATTTTCTTTCTTTACTATTGCAGGAGGCCACCAAAAGGACAGGATTGCCAGTTGATCTGTGAGCTAGGCCCAGCCAGTCAGTGGCTTCTTACTCCCTTCCCTGCCCTTAGAATATGTATTCCACTCACCATTCTGCACTAGGATCCTTTTCAAGGATGCAGCCTTGAGAGAATAACGTGTTGTTGAGACCGTGTAGACTGTATATGTGACTGAATTCCATTAAGGATTCCACATAAACTTTAAAATTCTGGGAAGTAGATGTGTAGATCTCCATGTGTTATAGCCACCAACATTTACCAATCATGGGTTAGTTTCTTTACTTATTAAAACTGCCATCTATCAATCTGGAGTGGTCTGCCTTTTTCTTTGGTCTCTCCTTGACTTTCACATACACCAGCCAGGTTTGAATTTACTTGGAGAACTTGCTAGGTTGAGAACCAACATTTGCTAAGACTTCTTATCTGTTTACTCTTTATAAATATTGTTTTTCTTAAGCCATTAACATATTTAGAAAATTAAGTTTAAAATCTTTATGTGCTATTTTCACATTTCATTTATCTCTTTTTTGTCTTGATTATGGGCCACATTCTTTTGGTTTTGCATGTCTAGAAATTTGTATTGTATATCAGATACTGTGTTTTATTGTAGGAAAGCTGGAATCTATTGTTTTCTCCATTAAAGTGGTGATTTTTGTTCTGCAAGGGAGTTAAATCACCTAGAACTTGCAGAGGCTTGGTAGGGTTAAAGAGTAGAAGATCTATGGGTTTTACCAAGCTTCCAAATTTAAAAGGACTCAAACTTCAAACTGTCTTCTCTTCCTTGAGAAGCATCTAAAATCACTATTCAGTTTCCTTTCCTTTCAGTTTTTACTTTTTAGGGGACTTTTAGGAATTTCCTTCAAGCATAATAAGAAGTTAGCCAAGGATTTAAAGATAATTCATCTTCACATTTGGAGTCTTGGTTTTCATCTCCTTTACCATGAATTCTCCTTTACAGGGTGAACTTCTAAATTCTCTCTCTGGTGTTCTTGAACTCCATCCTCTCATTTCTCAAACCAAAAGATTCTGGCTTTCTGTTTAGGTTCAGATGTTTTATATCACTCAGACAGCAGAGTGACTTGTGTTTTTTGAAAAAAAAAATCATTTAAACGTGAACCTCAACCAATGAGTGGGTGTCTTCTTTTGAGGGTTAAATCCTCTCTAAGTTCTGTCTGCTTCTAGGCACTTTTCAATACCTTCAGTTACAGTGGTACCTCAGTACTCATGCGCTTCAGAACTGGTCAAACCTGGTATTCATCGCATTTAAATAAGAAAGAATGTTTCAGCACTTGGCTCTTGCTCACCACTCACTGCACTTGCTAGGACCTGTATGAGTCATAATGCCACCCCTCAACAGAAAATGTGTAATCAATCATCCCTTGCTCATCACTCATTGGAACAAATGAATGAAATACTGAGGTACCTCTGTATATACACACAAATACATGCACACACTTATGTATTACAATTGTGGAAGGGTCAATTGAGTTCTTTGCAATTATTAGGATTGGATCTTCAGTAGGAGCCCTAAGAAAACCTGACCTCTGCCCCAGAGTTAGGAGGGCCCAGTGGACTAGTGACTGACTGACTCCTGCCCAGGAACTCTAGAGGGCCAGAGTACACTGACAGGTGAGTGGCAAGAAGGAGAGATGCTACTGCTTTAGGGTTAGCATCATAAAGATGTGTGTTTGTTTCTGTGGAAAGATGTGGCCACATATTAGAAAGATCAAGCTTAGGAGCTATTTTAGGTCCTGATCAAAAATGTTATGTAAGAGGAAAAACAGGCCTTGGCAGAGGAAAATTTGGAGATGGACAGCTAAACTCCTAGATGCTGACTGTTCGGTTTGAGGGTGGGACTGCTTAAATATAGCATTTAGTCTAAGCCAAAAGAGAGCCAGATCAAAACGTTTGGTCTTCAAGGGATCCACTAAACTATTGGAGATGTTGAAGGAGGCAACGTTAAATTTCTTCCAGGTCCACTTATGACAGGACCAGTAGTAAAATGATTGCCCAGTTACACAGAGAATGCAGCCAAGGTGTTGATGGAATTAGTGTTGATATGAGCCATTTTCCTTTCATGCAAGTTCTTCCAAAGGATGGTTAAAGTTCTGTGTTATGCCCTGGCTGGTGTGACTCAGTGGATTGAGGGCCAACCTGAGAACCAAAGGGTCACCGGTTCAATTCCCAGTCAGGGTGCATGCCTGGATTGCAAACCAATTCCCCGGCAGGTGGTGCAGGAGAGGCAGCCACACATTGATGTTTCTTTCCCTCTCTCCCTCCCTCCTCCTCTGTCTGAAAGTAAATAAATAAATAAAAATATTTTTTAAAAATCAAGTTCTATGTTACTTTTTAGAAAGGATAGGAGACCAAATACTTGTTTAGCACTAATCAAGGCACTTTTATGAACTTTATATTAACTCATTCGATCTTCCCAACAGCTGTATTAAATAGGTAATACTGTTACCACCATTTTACAGATGAAGAATCTGAAGCCCAGAAAAATTAAGTATTCCTAAAGTAACACAACTGCTAAGTGGTGCAGCCAGGGTTGAAGCACCTTAGTTTGGCTCCAGAGTTTGGGATTTTTAATCAACATAGTTTATGCTTAGCTATTTTACTCTAGGTGAATAGATTATCCTCGGCACATCTCTGATTGTAACACATAAAAATAATGATATTCTGACATATTTTGAACTACATTTTAAGGGAGTAGGTTTCTGTTGTTTTCAGTTGCTTTGACTTTTCTTCAGAAATAGAAGTGAAGGAATCTACACTACTCAAGGACAATTGCTACATGGGATTAGCCACTGGGGTTCAGAAACACCAGCTTCCTTATGTTGAATTAAGCAATGATTTTTTTGCTATTTTGGTCAAAAGTTCCTTGGTTGAGACAATATTTAGACGATATACATCATAATTTAGAGTTAAATTTGATAACTGTTTTAAATATGTGAGACACATTAAAAATAAGCCTGGCTTAAAAAAATCCAGGCTTAAGAGGCTAATATAAGAATATCAATTCTCTACTTGGAGGTCACCATTTTGAATATAACTGAGTTTGTTTTCAATCCAAGTAGTTGACAATGTTTTCAGTAATAAATTTTACAGTTTAGGTCATTCAAGACAAAGCTAACAGACTTCAGGACAAAAGTGAGATATTTTCTATTTCAATTATCTCTAAAAGGCAACACTGTTAGCATCACAATGGAGAGTTTCAGGTACCTTAGGATATCACACATCTGGTTTGTAGGAAAGATCTAGGTTTCCTGATAACCCTAATTAATTTTTATTCACTCATCTATTCAACAACTATTTCTTGTGCTGCTCCCATGGTGTAGCATATGCTGGGCGCTGGAAATCAAAAATTAAATAAGGTTGCTCTGGCTGGTGTGGCTCTGTCAGTTGGAGTGTCATCCTATAAACTAAAGGGTTGTGGTTTTGATTTCCGGTCAGGACAGGTGCCTGAGTTGTGGGTTAGGTCCCCAGTCCGGGAGCATTTGAGAGGCAACTGATGGATATTTCTCTCTTACATTACGTTTCTCTCCCTCTCTCTCCTTCCCTTCCACTCTTTCAAAAAAAAAAAATTAAATAAGATTAATATGGCCCCTGCCGTCATGGAGATTGCAGTCTAGTGGATTTCTCAGGGTGTTCTAGATTTACCTATTCGAAACATCATTTGCAAGCTGAAAGAGCAGAAAATTGGGAGAGCATGTAGGGATGGTACATAAAATGCAGTATGTAGCTTCTGAATGAGAGGCTGAGAGCTTCCTGTAATATAAAGCACATGAGCTTTCTGGTGAAGTTTAAACACTAAGAAGCTTATCTTGCTTTCTCTTTAGGTTCTCTAGTTTTATTTTATACAATTGTGATTTTGTAAGAAGCAGGAACATTTGTCACATTCATAAAATAGAAACTTCCTTTAGCCGTCTTTCTTCGGTGAACTGGTTTCTGCTGATATTCAGTACCTGGCATTAGGTGCTTCCTTTTCCCAAGGCAGAAACAAGCAGGGGATTGGTGAACTGGAGCAGCAGGCTCTCGCGGGATTAGCATGTAACAACCAGGTGGTTTGAAACTAGTACCTTCCTTGAGCTTCGTAGGTTGAGTCAAAATAATGTGTTTCAGAGATTTTTAGCAAGAAGTATATTGACCCTGAAAATATTTTAGTCAAGCCTAAAAATACACCTCATTCTAATTTTCACTGTTTTCAAAACAAACATCACGATGTTAAAATAATAAAAAGAAAATATTGGCAATCTATGAAATCCAAGTACCAAAACCGAAGGTAGTAGCTCCTCAGTTACACAAAGCTCTCTTTGTATTTATTCCCTAATGTTTTTCATAAACATGACCAAGGGATATTAAGCATTTAGCCACCTCCAGAGGAGACTTGCTTGCCAAGAGCTGTGTGAGTTGCCAAGACCACTGGTATCAGATCAGTTCCTAGCTTCCTTTGACTCTGGACATTTTCTAAGTCTAACTCCCTCACCAAATCATTTTTTGAGAGGCTCTTTCTTCTTATTGTCTTTGAATTTCATATTTTAAAAAAACTACATCTTATCTTGTTTACTTTCTTCAACTCATTTTATTTTTTATTGTTTCAAATCCTTGTCATTTCTCTTTATTTTCTCTCTAATTTCGAGATCTCCCAAACTCAAGTTGTTTGGTTTTTGGTGGGGGTTTTTTTGTTGTTTTTTGTTTTTTGTTTTTTCCTGTAGGAAGAACCTGCTGGGAGTGAAATCAACAAGGATCTCTCACCCAAGCTTCATTTTCTTCACAGCAGGTGCTATGGTGCCACAGCTTTCTGGAGAGAAAAATGCAGTAAGGCTTTTGTTGCAGCTGCCATGCTAGTTACCAGAAGATCAATACATGATTAGAACACCTAACACAGTGAATGATCCCAGTGGCAGCATTGAAATGATGATACAGAAAACCATCTAAAATGTATACATGACCTTGTTCTTTAGCTGTCAAGACTTCAGCCTTAATATACATAGCAGTTTCTGCATATACTTTTTGAAAGAGTTTTAAGGTTGATTTTTGTGTCCCATGATTTGCTATACACATTTAGAGAAAGAGAAAAAAAGCTATTTAAATACTTTGGCACTCTATTTTATCAGGTAAAATGTAAAGAAATTCAGTAAGTTTATTTGTGCAGCATTTGTCCACATCAGTAAATTTTCTGGATAGTTAATGTTCACTCCTTCTAGCACAAAAAGTTAATTTATAATCATTTCAATTTCAAAAAGCTTTCAAAATCCTTATACACAATTTCTTCCTTTCTTAAAATTTGAATATTGAATAGGATTTCATCTTTTTCTGGGTGTAAGATTCCAGTTACTCAATATATATGAGGTCAGGGTTGTATTTAGGAATTCTTAAAATATATATTATTTTTGCCATACCTAGGGCCAAAGCCAAGGACAAACAAATGATCTTGTCATGTATCTTTGCTGGTGGAAAGATTTTTTTCCCCCTAGCTTACCTTTTCACTGAGAAAATATAGCATTGAAGAAACTGAAATTAGGAATCACTTTGTACAGGAACAAGGAGTTATTCAGCCATGAAAACACAAATCTCCTTGTATCAGAAAATACCTTCATGCAGTCACAAATCTGGTATTGGCTTGCCACACAAGATTCCTGCTTTTCTTTATTTTTGGACAATGAGGAGTTTCCTTGTGAACTTTTAAAAGTTGTTGCATTATATCCAGCACCCTTTGTCATTGGTGAACTCACCCTCTACATTGCTTGGAGCAAAAATCCCCAAGTTTTTCAAGTAGTAAAGATTCAAGTCCCATTTGTCAAAGTAATGTCAGACTGAATCATTGTGATTACAGGAAGCTCTAAAGTACCAAATTTGATATACCTACAAAACAAAACATTTATATTCCAACATTTTCTGAGAGAAAGCAAAAAAATTAGTCCAAACTTCCTCACCTTTAATTAGCAGAACAGGTACAAATAAAAATTTATTTTACACAACTAACTATAAAAATTATATTTAACATAATTTCTGCCTCAAATCAGAGAAAATTAAAACTTAAAAATTTAAGCAAACTGCCTCAGGTTGCCCAACAATTAAGGAATAAATCTAGGATGCCAACCCAGAACTCCCCTTTTAAAAATCCCACAATTCAAATTCTTGTAAATTATATCACAAGAATTTCTAATAATGTAGTTATTGAGTAACACTATAAAATAACATTCTTTAGAATAAAAATAAAGGACATACATAAGGAATTGAATGACACACTTTAAAAAGAAGACTTTGCAGAAAATTTTAATATTTAGGCAAAATTTTCAAAGAATAAAATGGAACTTATAAAGATGAAAAACCTAGCAATTGCTTCTGATTTTCATAGCCAGTAATTCTAAGCAAAGTAAGTCTGATCAGACCCCATACTAAAAATAACTTTTAAAGCTGGTAAATATTTTCTTAATCTGCTTGATTTCAGTTGAGTATTAAAGCAACAAGAGCAAATTAAAGGACCAAGATCTAGGGAAGACCTAAAAGAGAGCTCTGCATTTGGGGCCACTTATCCTTCATGGGTTTAGAACACGATATCATACTGTGTGTTTAGAGTATTTTTTATTTGTTCAAAATGGCAACATATCAAATTTCTGAAACTAAGCCCACACGTAATTAGTAATACCTTATTAACTTCTTAACATGTTTTTTAATGTTGTTTTTCTCTACCAAATTATCCAAAAGAAAGTTATCATTGATGGAAATAAAATGTGTGATGCCACCATATGGTTATTGTGCCTTTTCTTTTTTCTTTTATTTTCTTTTTTATTGTTATTCAAGTACAGTTGTGGCTTTTCATGGTATAGTTATAGAGTTGAATCTCAAGTCTGCCTTTAGAGTTGGAATCATGGTCTCAGGTAGAACTGCTGATCTGTTTTCTCCCGTATCCCCATCTATTCTAGTAGTGTGCATCATTTGCTTGAAAGATAAATATCTCATATTGCAAATAGCACAGATGTGCCTCCCCTTCTCAGATATAATGATGAAAAACTCCAGTAAGCAATTATTTAGTGAATGGATTTTACCAAATACCAACTAATGCTGCAAAACTAATTTATCCTTCCGTTAACAGCAAACATTCACCCAAATTTCTCCCCAGAATAACTATGGAACAAATACAAGATTTTAGAAAAACATTTATTTACCAAGTTCTGGAGCAGTGTTCAATCATAGTAATATTATACTTTTTATGAGGAAAATCCATGAAACTTTAGTATGTTGCACTTACCTCTCAGAACACTGTACTGTTACAGTAATTCAAAGAAGCAATCTTGTGATGAAAGTTGTTTTGACCTCAGGAAAAGCAATTAGAAATCTCCTATTTATGAAATATTATGCATACCTTGAGGAGTTGGCCATTTCATTACTGATCTTTGTTTACTGTCCGATCATTTTAAATTTATAATTAAATACTGAAAGAGGCAAAATAAGCTTTACGAATTTGGGGGGAACACAGTTTACCCCATATATAGACCATCCTTTTCCATTCTGGGGAAAACAAAGCCAAAACCTTCCACATAAAGAACTGTTCCCTCGAAGTACCAGCTGCATCAGACATTTACTTTCCATCAAATACCTATGCTGCTCCACAGTTCCTGTTCATCCTGCTATAAGGGGGAGCCTTGGGACTAATTTTCGGTAGGCAGTACTACAGTTCTAATGGACCTGTAGGGGCTTGTACTGTGAAAATGTGGAAATAAAAAAGAAAAGTAATTTCATTTTAGAGACACAGTCTTGTAAGACTGGCAACAAATGAATTATGTTCGCTTCACAAAAAGCAGTTTCTGTGATATTCTCAGTTGCATTTTGTTCTCACGTCCTCAGCTTTTATCAATGGAGGCCATAAGAAACAGTTTTGCAAAATCCATTATGACCTTTACTATAGGAAAACTATTTAGCACATCTTCAAAAATCTTTGCTTCCTCTGAGTGTCCCTTTTCATCTTTTGGTCAATGATAGTCTTGTAAATGACATATTTGTTTTTATTTCTTTATTTGTTTTTGTTTTGTTTATAAAGCCATATTTGGGATGCCACTTATACAACTAGAATGTAAGCTCAGGGAGGGTGACAGGTAGAGCTGTCTTCGTCATTTGCGCATCCTGTATGCCTAGTACAGGTGCTTGGTAAACACTTATTAAAGAAACAAGTGAGCCAACTGTATATGACTGAATGGCCTAAATATTTACATTGTTATGTTGTCCCCAGATCTGAACTTTCTATTTTTACTTGTATTTCTCTGCACAGAATTATTCTCTATTCCTTGATATGACATTTTTGTACCAATAATTCTGGCATGTACTTTCTTTAAATTATGAATGTATATATTGCAAATGTTTAAAATATCTTTAATAAATATTTAATTGAATACATTATCTCATTTGATATATTATTTCCACAGACCTGATACTTTTTGAATGATGCAATGCTAAGTATAGTCCTAGCAAGAGGCTCTCTACATTCATTTTACATCAAGTCAGCCGTCATCCCAGAATAGGTTAAGGCAGCAATTCTGAAAGGGTCAGTCAGGAAACTCTGCTGTCCCCAAAATCTTTTAAGGGGACTGTGAGGTCAAAACTATTTTCAAAACTGTATTAAGACATTACTTGTTTCTTCACACTTACTTTCTCATAGTGAGTTTTCCAGAGACTATGTTATATGTGATATCAATTGAATTACGAAGGTAAATATCTTCTATTAAGCCTGTGAAAAAGAAACCAAGATGGAGGGCACAATTTGAATATACCCTCGGACCAAACACATAGACACATAACCAAATTTTAAAACTGTCCTGATTTCCATGAAATGCTGCCTCTGTCCTTAAACAAAAGTTAAGCTTTCTTCATATCAGTAGGACCTTATAGCTTCCTAGCCAATCGAGTAAGCGTATTTACAAACAAGGCTTGTACAGTGCTACTGCTGTAACCAGTCACAATAGAGAACAATGTATTTCCTCATTCACACTTTATAAACTGAGTTGTAACTGCTAAAGCCAAGCTTCTACCACTTTTAGTTTAGAAGTCTTCCTGTTCTTGAATAGTTTCTTTCTTGCTCAGCAAAATAGTTATATCAAGCAAAGTTCTCTGAGGTTTCTTTTGACAAATTAAATGTTAGAAAGATTTGCAAAAACATGAAACAATGCCATTTTTCGCACCAATTTTTTGTTCTCAATTAGTTTTACAAAATATATTATTGATGTCAACAAGCTTTTCCTATAGTCATTTTCAACAACCATTTTATTTCAGATTTAATTTTTAACATAGTAAATATTGGTAGATATAACTGATATACAAAAGCTCTTTGGGAGATCCTCAAAATGTTTAAGATCACTAAACTTTCCTGAGAGCAAAATGTGAAAACCATCAGGCTAAAAGAAGGATCTCCTTCTATGCTGTAGAAAAACAAAAGAAAAAACAAATGTTCCCCCTTCACTACTCCTTAGGACCATGAGTTTCAGGCAACACCCATGGTGTCATCTTGGAATGAGGCCACATCTTGGAATGAGAGGAACCTGGGTAAGGGCTACACAAGTAGACAGTACACAGATCTATAGATCCAGCCCCAACATTTGTTTTAAATGTTCACTTCCATCATATATTTACTCCAAATCCAAGCCAGAATTATCTTCTCTCAATTCCTGGTTAATGAGAAATTAAGAGCTTTATCTGATTATCCTGGTACAATTCCACATTCAAAAAGATTTCTGACATACTCCATCATAAGCCTTATATCTCTGATGCCACTACCTAGAGGTCTTTTTACAGAAGGCTGTTTTTCAGTCATATGGCCTTTCTCTGAAATGGCAAATATATTTTATAGCAAGTGCCAACTCTGATATATTGTTAGTGGTTGGCAGCAACATTGTTTGAGAGGGATTCTGAGGCATTTCCAGGCTTAACAAGATAAATGCCATGATTGATTAGCGGTCTACCCTGGATTCTAGAAGGAAGGGTGTTAACTTACATGCTGTGTATTTCCTTACCATGTGAAATCGATTAGAATTCCTATGGTCAAACAGATGTAGAACAAGGCAATCTCTAGTCCAAGTAAAAATTGCACAGAAATATAGTTACTATGATCAGGTATCAACAATAATATAGCCCTCATAAATAAACTCAATACACTTAAAATGTAAGCATATAGATTTTAATATTCAAAGAAACAAATTAACTTTAAAAAACAAAAGAATCGTCTTAAAAAATTTGCAATATGTCCTGTGTTGCAAATACAACAGAAGAGTTTTTACTTTTTACATGAACTAGGATAGATGCCAACTCCCCTTGACTTTGAACTTTGAGGACTTTGTCCAGGACTTACGTTTAGAAACAATCTCTTCAGAATAAAGTTTCAGAAGGTGAATTTTGGAGATGCAGGCTATGGTTCTTGACAATTCCCAGATGTTGTCAATGCTGCTGCCACAAGTTCTTGATTTCTTTACAATATATTATATTCATGGTATAATTAATAATTAATACATGGAGAAAAAAACCTCATAGATACAGAGAACAGGTTTGTTGTGGTCAGAGGTGAGTGGTTGGGGGTGGGCGAATGGGTGAAGAGAGTCAAAATGACAAAAGAAAACAAAAGAAGAAGAAAGACACAAGTTGTTGCTGGAGATTTGAGCCAGCCTTACTTTCTTTGCTTGGAAGGAAGCACAGATAAGTATATGTTTATTTAGAATGTGTTCCTACAACTATTAACTCTGCACACCACTGCCTTAGCGGTGGTACAAGCTGGCAAGATATTCCTTTTTGTTGATAAAAGGAGAAGAATTTTCAGCTTCTTTGAGAACAAGGCCAGAGCACTGACAAGAAGACTAACTTGTTCCTTTGCGAATTTGCCTTTTTATCATTGTGTCTGGGGATTATATTGTGAAGTGTACACAGGAAAGCAACTAATGCCTGGAGCTAATAAATCTGGCTCTAAATACAGCATTGTGAAGAAATTGGGGCTGGGGGCGGGGAGGGAAGCAAAACCAGAAGAGACTATTATAGAATTTGTTCCCTTGGAAACAAAAGAATACTTAGTGCTTTAGAAATATATATTATACATATTTTTCCAGTGGCACAATATTCCCAAAGATGTGGCTTTAAAATGAAATTCTGACAATATAATCATGACCCTAGTGAAAAATAAATTGGGGGCATAAATGTATATAGAATTGTATAGTTATATTTACATTCATTTGATTCTATAGGTCAGACTACGAAGATTATGTACCAAAAATAAAATGATGTGAACCAGAAGCAATGCCAGTTATTGCTTTACTGATGAAGGTAAAAAAAAAAAAAGGTCACAATGTGTAGAACTATGCTCCCTCAACCCCCAATTAAACCTACAAATATCAAAAGGTAATTTTAAACCCCACATTGGAATAAGAAGAAAAAATATATAGGAAAGCAGAAAATATACCAAAATAGATCATTACATAGATGAATCTTTAGGATTTAGATAAAGAAAATGGTGATTATTGGGAAATAGCATGAGCTCCTTAAGAGTAAGTCTTGAAAAATGTACTCCATCTAAGAGCTATAAATTTGAATTCTGAAATTCCAGAAACAAGGCAGCATTCCCTGTTCTTCTCCTTAAACAACAGGAGAAATACGGTGTTTAAGACAGTCATATTCAAAGGTTCATGTTAACTGTCTTTTACAAAGTAAATGAATCAGACTGTTAGATGTCCCCAAAGTCCTCTTTAGCGTAAAGACTTTTTGAATACAGGATCCTAATGCATTGTCGTCACCAGCTTCTCGCAGGAATTCATCCTTTGTTCTCTCTTAATCAATTTTGTTATTAACTTGAATAAAATCTTAATCATATTTTTCAAACTTATAGATGACAGGTAATGGCAGAAATAAAAAATGTTGAATAACACATTTAATTTTTGAAATAATCTCAACTGGTTAAAACAGTTTGTTCTTCTTGGTATCCTCAGGGCATACCACAAAGGCTGGCAGACTTCAAACACAATTTACTGAAAGAATAATGAATAACGGAATGAATGGGTCAAACTAACAAGGTGAAATTTATCAAATAAAACTAATTTGTTCAGGTACAGAATAGACTAAACCTGGTTTGATAGCAATTTAGATAAATACCAGTCAGATACAGTTCATTACCAGCTCGATTTAAGCCAAGAGTCCAATTAACAGAAGTATAATACCTAGGGAAATTAATCTCACTGTCATCTGCTCTAGCCAGACTATGTGTAAAATACTAAATTCCTTCTGGGTATCACTTTCTAAAGCTGACCTTGAAAAACTAGAGTTCAATGACAGAGGGTGGCCAGGGTATTTAGAGGTCTGGAAATCTTGTCAGGAGATACAATTGAAGGATCTGTGGTGTTTAACATGGAAAAGGAAAACAAGAGGGACATGCTTTGAATACCCGGAGAGTTATCATGAGAAAGATACATTATAGTCGTTCTGTAGGAAAGAATGACTGTCACCCAAGGAAAGAATACGGAAGCCACAGGGAAAAGGTCTTGCTTTAGTATAAGGGAGGAATTTCTAACTGATCTGTCCCAAAACAAATTACTCTACCTTGTGAAGAAAGGACCACTTTATCATTTTAAGTGTTCAGAAAAAAGTGTAACCTACCTAGACCTTGCAGAAAAATTATTGCTATGGGTGGATATTAGCGTGAATGATCTGAAGAGCCTTTTCTGACTTGATATTCTGTGTGATTTGCTGCCTACCTCTTCAACATCATCTTAATCTTTCTTTTCTCGGATTTATCTTCATTTTATTTAACACGCTATCATGTCTGTCTTTGTTCCCTCCACCATTATTTTCATGTGCTCATGAGGTAGTCCTATAACCTGACTTCCTTGGCAAACATAGAAGGAAAAAAATAATCCCCTCTTAAAATTCACATCTCTGCTCTAATAGCCAATGGGCTTGCATTCATTTTCATTGTCTTTGACTCTCTAGAGGTATTCTTGAGTATTCTATCCCCTATACCTTATTGCATCCCTTATTTCTATTTTTTCAATTTCATCTTCTTCTTTACTGACCTTTTTTCTCTTCTTCCACCCATGAATAATAGTTGTTTCTTAAGGAATTTATGCTTTCTATGTACAGGATTTCCTGCCATTTTTTTTTTTTTTGTTGTGTTGGGATAAAGGTAATTTTAAATCTCTTACCTCAATAAGATAATGTGAGTGATGTAATTGACACTATCTCTAGCTTTATAATTTCCTACAATGACAAATAGTAAATACAATGACAAAAAGTAAAGAGTCCCCTTTATCTGTGGTGTCTGTGTTCCAAGACCCCAGTGAAACCATGGATGGTACCAAACCTTACATATACTATGTTTTTTCCTATATGCACATAGCTATGACAAAGTTTAATTCATAAATTATGCAGAGTAAGATTAACAATAACTAAGGATAAAATAGAACAATAATAAGAATACACTGTAATAAAAATTATGTGAATGTGATCTCTCTCTAAAAAGATCTTACAGTACTGTGCTCCCCCTTCTCACTGCGGTATATTAGTGGAACCATTCCATAAACAGGCCTGCTGTCACCCATAGTTTCTGACTATGTTGCCAGAACACAGGCAGATAATTTTGTTTTTGCTTTTGAGAGCACACAGGTTCTTCACTCTGTACACTACACTTGGCTTTAATATATGCCCTACAGCGTTGCCATGTAGTACCAGAGTTAATCTGTCCTTCCATATTTTATGCCCTGGTGCCTCCTTTGCACTTATGAATGTAGGTTCCACTGGGCATCTTCTTCCAAAAGAGCTCGGTTTCATGGCAGCTGAAGACTTCTTTGTATGATATCCTTTGTCCTCAATCAACTTCAATTCTGCCAGGAACATGGCACCAGCTTCTTCATTAGCAGATGCAGGTTCTCCAGTAATTTTTATATTTTTCAGTCCAAACATATTCCCGAATCTGTGTAACCAACTCTTGCTTGCTGTAAACGGTTTAGTGTCACTTATTTCAGGGGATCCCTTACCAAAGTCTTAGTATATAGGCTCAATGCTTTCTGGTACAACACACTTCCATCTATCAGAACACATTTTGTGTTCTCGTTTTCCAACCACAAATGTAAAGCCTTTTAACTAAATACTTATCATGCCTGGGGCTAAAACCTTTGCAATTTGACGTGAGACAACAAAACTAGCATTTTTTTTTCTCCTTTTTCACAATGTCATGGATACAGAATTCTTTCTTACCTTAGATCTTAGATACCTCAACATAATTATTTTTTCCATATTAAATCGAGAAAGTTCGCCTTTTCACTTAAAGGAAGAACTTTAATGGCTCCTCTTTGGCATATCCAAACTGCAGCACAACCAATCTTGTGCTTCGGGACCATCACAAAGTGAAACTAGATTACCTGAACACAAGCGTTGTGATACTGCAGCAGTCCATCAGATGACCTAGAAGGTACTAGGTGACTCGAGATCCATCTTGGGACAGAGTGGGACAACTCGAGAGCTCATCGCACTACTTATTCATAATGACACACAATTTAAAACTTATACATTGTTTGTTTCTGGATTTTCCCATTTAATATTTCTGGTCTGCAGTTGACCTCTGTAATTGAAACCACAGAAAGCAAGACTGCAGATAAGGGGGGACTACTGTACTGACTTGTTTGACGATACCTGTTACGGACCGTTCAGCCTGGTTTCAGGAGTTGTAACCCTCACCCCATGGTGGGCTGTGTAAGACCCCAAGGGACCCACTTCATCTGGGTCTGTTCTTTCACAAGGATGTGACCTATTAAGGAGACAAAGCTTATCTCCCTGGCAGGAGTGCTGCTTCTGCCTCTCTGGCCCTATAGCTTGGTTGGCAGTCAATGACGGGTAAGACTCCTCATGGGAGGGGCAACCTAAGCCAGACGCGACCACTTGGAAGGCCTCATGGAAGGACTCGGGGGGTTGCAGCAAAGAGGATGTGATGGACCCTCGCCCCCCCGGCTATTCTGACATAGACCGAGTCCTCATTTCCATCTGGGAGATGTCTCCTGCTTCCTAATCGGCTTAAAGCCTGAAACTGTGGGGGTGAGTGGTGTAGCCCTGTCCTGGCCAGAACGGCTCCTTGGGTGATTGGCATAAGAAAGAATTCCTAAAGTCCTGTGAAACCTGCTTTGCTAAGAGTGCTCTTCCTGAGGTGACAAGTGTCCCAGGAGGAAATGAGCATGTCTCCCAAAGTCTGGCAACCCCCCTTCCTGACAAACACTGGCTCCGATTAAGCCCTCGGATTTCTTTGACATGTTAAACTTGTATTCCGGTGTATTGGAACCCAATAAAAGCCTAGTGAGGAGGGGGCTCTGGGTCATTCTCCTCTGAGAGTTTGACCCCTTTCCTCCCCAAGCACAAGATGTCTTGGTAGTTTTTATTTTCATCCGTGACGAATGGGGGGTTCTACGGGCGAAGCCCCCCGCAGATACCCACTTCACAACTGTTAGTTTCATTTTCCAGCTGAGTTGGAAAAAGGACTTCAAATTTATTGTTTAATCTTCCTGGTAAACAAGTGAAAATGCTTCAAATTTTATTAAAAGAAAGGTTTATCTTGGAGGAACTTTACAGGATCACATCTTATATCAGTGAAACCATCAATCCACATTTCAGATGTTAGAATATTTTATTAAACTTTGGACTTAAACTACATCTGAGGATGGTGTCACAATCATGGACCTAGTGTAGCTAAAAAGAGTATGAGTCTTTCCCACAAAATGGACGTGTCAAAATTTGACATAAATTCATGGACACAAGATGTAGAAAATTTTCTATAGAATTGAAGTTCCATTTCCCAGTCTACCCAAAGCTTGTTTTTTATTATATTTTTTCATTACCATTTATGCCCACTATATCTTCTTTCACCTCCACCCACACCCCTCCCCCCTACAATCTCCACACTGAGTTTTCTCTTTTTTTTTGTTTGCTCCATCTCTCCACCCCCTCAACACCTCCACCCCCAACCAGGGCTGAGTCTCTTAGCTCTCATTCAAAGGTCACTTGGCTTTTTAACATTTTGGTATGCCTATATTCTAGTCTGTATCAGATGTCATTCAACACTAAGTCCTCTCTATTCAAATTCTTATTCCACATTTAAAATAAGGAAAACTGTAGTTGGAGTATATGGTTGCTAGGTGCAAAGTCTGAGTAAATGTGTGTCCTTATTAAAGTTATAAACCAGAGCTGTCCAATAGATCTTCTGGTGAAAATGAAAATAATTTTTCTATACTATTTCATAACATAGCCATTAGCCTCATGTGGCTATTGAGCACTTGAAAGGTGACTATAGTGACTAAATGACTAACTTTTACATTTTGTTTAATTTTTAAAAATACTTTATTTTGCCCTAGCTGGTGTGGCTCAGTGTATTTAGGGCCAAAAGTGTCGCGGGTTCGATTCCCAGTCAGGGCATATGCTTGGGTTGTGGGCCATGTCCCCAGTAGACGGTACAAGAGGCAACCACACATTGATATTTCTCTCCTTCTCGTTCTTCCATCCTTCCCCTCTGTCTAAAAAAAATAAAATAAAATCTTTAAAAATAAAAATAAAAATGCTTTTGTTTTTTTATAGAGCAGCTTTATGCTCACAGAAAAATTGAAAGGAAGGCACAGAGATCTTCCATACACTCTCTGCCTCCACACATATACAGTCATCCCATTAACATCCTGCACTAGAGTGGTACATTTGTAACAATTTTTGAATGTACGTTAACTCATCATAATCATCCAAAGTCCATAGTTTACATTAGAGCTCATTTTTGCTGTACACTTTTGATAACAGTTCTTTATCACCTTTGCAAGTATTTTCTCCTAGTCTGTAGCTTATCTCCTATTCTCTTGACATTTACTTTTTCAAAGCAGTTTTTAATTTTAGTAAAGTTCAGCTTATGAATTATTTATTTCACATGTTGTGCCTTTGGTATTGTATCTGTAAAGTCATCGGCATACCTGAAGTCATCTAAATTTTCTCCTGTTATCATCTAGGAGTTTAATAGTTGCATTTTATGTTTAAATCTGTAACCCATTTTTAGTTAATTTTAGTAAAGTGTGTTAAGGTCTGTGTCTAGATTCCTTGGTTTTGCACGTGAATGTCCAGTTGTTCCAGTAGCTTTGGTTGAAAAGCCTATCTTTGCTCCACGATGTTGCCTTTATTTCTCTGTCAAAGATTAGTTGGCCATATTTACATGGGTCTATTTCTGGGCTATTTTCTGGCCCACTGATCTCTTTGTCTAGTCTTTTACCAATACCAAAGTCAGGCAGTGTTCGTCCTCCAACTTCATTCTCCTTCTTCAATATTGTGTTTGGCTGTTCTGGATCTTTTGTCACTCCATATGAAGTTTAAAATCAGTTTGTTGATATCTACAAAATAACTTGTTTGGATTTTGATTGGGATTGCCATGAATCTATACATCAAGTTGAGAAGAACTGATGCCTTGACTATATTGAGCCTTCCTACCCATGAACATGGTATATCTCTCCATTTTTTGTTTTGTTTTCTTTTTTATTTATTTACATATTTATTTTTTAATTTATCTTAATTGTTGTTCCTGTACAGTTTTCTGTCTTTTACTCCCCCTGCCCCCAGCTCACTGCCCCAGCCCTCCCGACCTCCCTACCATTTCCACCCCCACTAGTTTTTGTCCATGTGTCCTTTATACTTGTTGCTCTAAACCCTTCCCCTTTTCCCCTGAAATTCCCTCCTCTCTCCCCTCTGGTGACTGTCTTATTTAGTTCTTTGATTTGTTCATCAGAGTTTACAATTTTCCTCATATTGATTTTGTACCACTTTGTTAGATTTCATTTTGTGTGATACTAATGTAAATGATATTGTGCTTTCAATTTCAAATTCCATTTATTCATTGCTGGTACAATTTAATTTAATTTTAATTAAATTTAAATAACTTCCTTTGGCTAGGGGCCACCATTTTAGAAAGCACAAATCTAGTTCTATAGAAAATATAATTATGAATTATTTCTTCTTTAGAAATTCCTTCTTTTTAAGGAATAAATGTAAATGTGATTACTGTACCAAAGTTTAATGTTACACCCAAACATTGACACTAACTTATTCATTTAACCTTTATGGAGTATTAAGGTGCTATGTACTAGTTGTCTTAC
This sequence comes from Glossophaga mutica, assembly GCA_039655065.1. Lineage (NCBI taxonomy): Eukaryota > Metazoa > Chordata > Mammalia > Chiroptera > Phyllostomidae > Glossophaga > Glossophaga mutica. The sequence continues at coordinate 160,094,676 of CM077306.1, forward strand.
TAAATGCTCAGGAGCATTTTGGAGCTATTTAGGAGCTCAGACTATTAAAAGATGTAATAAATAAAAATTACAATATACTTTTGCTTGCTATTAGAGATATCTGAATGAAGAATTGTGGATTCAAAGTACATAGAATAACTGTGGGAATTTTAAAAGGTTTCATTGAAGAGTTTTATTTAAGCCAGGATATCATGGAATAATAGCTTACAAACCAAATGCGGGCAGGGTGGATTGAGGAAGACAATAGGTATTTCAAAAATGGCATGGAGTCCTTAAAGGGCTTGGTGTGTCTAGGACTCAGCAAACTATTCTACATGTGCTGAGCAGAAGCAAAGGATGCTGCTAGGAAGTAGACTCTCCACTGATTCTGAGACTCTTGCATGATAATTAAGTTTGGATGTCAATTCGTCACATAGTATATCATATCCCCCCATTATAATTTTTATACTTTATATGAAGCACTTTTTAAAAAATCTGCTTCATTATCATTATAAGTCATTTATGGCAAGATCATGTCTGCTTTATCCACTGTCTACACTCCATAGCACCTGAGAATCAGATAGTATGAGTTATATGAATGAACGTTTCTGCTTATTCTGAAGCTTAATGCCCTTTGGAACCGTCCCACCTACCATCACCCAAGTTACCTCTTTGACTTGACATCTGTATATTGTTCCCCTTCTTAGTTGGCAATGACATTAGCAGACCGTGAAGTTGTTTGGTGGCAGTAATTAGTGACAGGTTATATGATTGTGTTCTCTGTATTTTAAGTGCAGATGGGAACTTTACTAGGGAATACATTTGTGATACTGGATTTAAGTCACCCACACTAAGATTTTGAGATGGAAAAGGACCTGAAATAACGCCCTTTCACGAACTCTGTAAGCCATGCAGTAAAAAGGAATTTATTTAAGTGAAGAGTGAGGTTTAAAGGAAAAAGAATGAGAAAGGTACTGTAAATATTTGCTTCTTACTGATTTCAATGTAGTGTAAAGCACAATAAACATGCCCCTTGCTTCCTCCGTTTCATCCATTGCCATATACACTTATTACCTTATGATTATTTGTCTTTATTATTCGACGGGGCTAATCAACCCCATAAGAGAAATAGGAAAGGCTCCAGAATACAGGAAAGCAATTCCCAGTCTTTACAGTATCCGAATTAGTCACCCTTCTGCAAACGACGTAATTACCTTCAGTAGTGTCTTCTACTTGTCTCCTAAAAATATACCTTCTCTGAGCCCATGTCAAAACTAAACATGATTGCCTGTAGAAGGGATACTAATTATTATATAGGTACAGGCACATCTCCCTTCCCCCCAAAAAGCAAATAGAGGGCAGAAGAAAAAGTGGTTAATTTGATTATCACTGAGCGAGAATATTGGGAATAATACAAATACAGTCTAAAGTAATACTTTATTACTAAGGCCCTTCCCTCAACCTCCTACCGGCGGCCACGCAGAGACCCTAAGGCCAGACTCCCTGCAAAAGACGCCAGGCGCCTACCCCGAAGGACACACCTCCGGCGCGGGGTGGGCGGGGCTGCGGCTCGTCCGACCAGTCCCTCCTGCGCTGAGTGAGCGCGTTCGGTAATTGCGCTGGTGGAGGAGTGTCTTGTCCCTCCGCGCGGCCCGTTCCAGCTCGGCTGCCTTAGGGCTGACGTGTCTGCTGTTCGCGGCCGCTAGACCTGTAGGGCCGTGATGGCGGATGCCTGGGAAGAGATCAGGCGGTTGGCGGCTGACTTCCAGCGGGCGCAGTTCACCGAGGCCACTCAGAGGTGCCCGACCCTCCCTCTCCACTGTGGCGTCCAAAATATCCCCTGGGCGATCACTCCCAAGATTTGAGGCCTCTGGTCCCTGGCTCTTGACTCCGGACTTTCCCAGCCCGTCACCGCCCCCGCCTCACCCTTCCTCCCGGAGCCGGCATTGGGGTTCCAAGTACAGTCCTTGTTTAGAAAACCCGAAACTATGCTCCGGAATCCCCCATCCAAACCCCGGACTGTGCTAGCGCGCCCTGCCCCCGCGATGGCCTACGCTGGTGATTTAAGAGCTTTCAGTGTTCCTTTAATCCCTGCTTACCCGTCATCAAATCACTGTGGCATCATTGTGTTTTGTACACGTCCTGACCTAAAATGAGTGCGAGAGGGTAACCCCCAGTGCAGTACTTTGTAAATACTGTGTTGATTCTGAAAACACAGTTGATTTAGCCTTTTGTTCACCCGATGTGCTAGGCCAGACCCATGGTCTCATCTGTAAGTTTTAGACTCCTGGACACTGACATTTCCTACGAGGCCACTGATTTAGGGGGATATGCCCAGAGCACCCTAACTCTGCTTTATAAAAACACATATGCTAATGAATCGTTGTTTAACCGTGGTCCATTTCTTGCCGTCGATGTTTTTGTTGCTTCTGAGGCCGAATACCCTAATACCATAATGCTGTATTTCGGAGCACAGAGCAAACTGAGGCACATAAGGTGCTTAAGTGCTTGGGTAAACTAACGGTTGCAGTTCTGGTTTTCCTAGGTCAGATGTGCCCACAGACCAATTGTATGAAAGTAGGCCAGAGTTTTCTTCTACCTAAATTATATGTCCTCACTTTTCTATTCAGATTTGAACATTAGAAGCAGGCGTAGGAGAGAGCAAATTTGAAATACATTGTAGAATGTTTTATACCTAATTAAGTACATGATTTAAGTGCCTGTAAACCTGCTTACTTCCAAGTGGGTTTTTTTTTTTTTTTTTAACTCATTGAGGTAGTATTGTTATTGTCATAAAAGACAGAGATTTTGTCATATAGAACCTAGCGACTCTACTAAAACGTTTTTAAAGCCCCTCTTCATATAGCCTGTAAGTTTTATTAAGCACCAAATGTATCAAGTGAATTTTTAAAACATCTGTTTCCCTCAGGTTGTCAGAGCGGAACTGCATTGAGATTGTGCATAAATTGATTGCTCAGAAACAGCTAGAAGTAGTTCACACACTTGATGGGAAGGAATATGTTACTCCAGCCCAAATAAGTAAAGAAATGAGAGATGAGCTACATATTCGAGGTGGTAAGTAATTCCTTAGTTGTTTTTTTGCTAGTTTGGTTTTTTTTCTGATTCTTTGGAAGGGGTAAAACCTTAAAACCATGAATGGTAAGTTACTCAGAGACAGCCATCTCAATTGTCAATATGGTAACAGCCTTAATATTTTTAACTGGTTCAGGTAAACATGATCATATAATTTCAATGAAGTCATATACTGTTGTTTTACAAAGAGGATTATTATTTTTAGTTATATGCCTATGAGTTAATCCCCTGTTCCTCTTCACAGTTCATGAATTTATTGCATAACTCAGGAAGGTACTTAGCTGGCTGTTAGAGTGCTAACTGTGAAAGGGGGACGGATTTTATACAAGTATAGATTGTTGAAAATCAAAGTTGTGCTATCATGCCCCCCCCCTTTTTTTTTAACTTAACTCTAAGTAGTTGCAAATTAGGAAACAATTCAATACCATGCTATACCTGTTACACTGTATGAAATGCTATTACAAGCACACACAGTTTTTGTTTTCCTTTGTCTTTTAAAACTTTGAACAAACTACAGAGCTCATTTGAACACTTATTAAAATAGAAACAACTATAAAATCAACTCTTCATTAGCTATTATCAGATAAACCCTTGGTGTTTGCTTTCTTTATTTCCCTGCATAGTGCTAATAAAACATTAACTGTAATTTGGAATACTTAACATTTTCTTTTTCTAATAGGTGGAAGCCTACCAATTTTAAATAATTGAAAACATAATTCATCCGAATTCAGTTGTCAGTAACTCTTTGGTCACAGCAGATAAATTGTGAAGAGAGATAAATAGCCTCCATAGGTCTGATCAACTTCTGTATAATTTGATGTTCATAACTGGCCTAATATGACAAATGATACTTTGAAAATAAAGAGTTGCCTAGGCCTTCAGCCGTGAAGACTTAAGCAGCTGGTGGTTTGTATTTGAAGATTATTATTGTAGCTGTGTATCCTTTGTAGAAGGAGGACTTTGACTGTCTAAAATGCAAATCTGTTAGAATTTACAGTTTTTTGGCTAGTGTGTACTTATGCATAATTTAAAATAAATGGATGTCTTTTCTTTAAAGGTCGAGTAAACATTGTTGATCTGCAACAGGTAAATTTTTAATAACATTTTTCCTATGATTTGTCAATTTTTTGAAGCTATGAAGTTTTTCAGTGTTTTAAGTATTCACTAATACAGGTATAAGATTTTTGTATAATGTTTGTTAAGAAATAATTATATTTCTCACTAATGCACTGAATCAATAAGTCCTGATAGGGTGAATCAATTTAGTAAGTTTTCTTAGTTGAATTGCTTATTCTTTATTCTTTACCAAATAAACTCAAATTTTGTAATTTTATGTAATTGCATGATTTATGTAATTTTGGGAGAAAAATCACTAACTTCATGTTCACTTGTTTTTAGTATGTGAAAATAATAGAGGAATATAAAAAAATAGAAGATATTTTTAGAAAATGTAAGTGCATATGTCATCACCAAGATACACTGTATACAAAAAACTGGTGAATCTTTTGTAAAATGGTGCCTATTATATGAAAATGTAACTTCTTAACACAAACTTTCCTAGAAAGTATAATTGGTCAGAAATGACAATAAATAAACAATAAGCCTTTTTTATTTGACTAAGACTTTTTACAGTATTTCAAATAAATTTGAAATCCAACTAAGAGTAAGTTTTTAAAAAGGTAGTACTAAATATATAATTTTGAACATATGAAACAATATGAACTTGTCACCACAGAATTTTTATTTATTTTCCAGGTAATTAATGTGGATCTGACTCATATTGAAAATAGAATTGGTGACATTGTTAAATCAGAAAAACATGTTCAGCTAGTGTTGGGACAACTGATAGATGAGTAAGTAAAATATTTAAGAGCACTTTAATGTGTAGTTTTTTTTAATAGTGTTTATATTTAAATTTTGAGCAGTCGTGGACAATTTGGTATTTTGTCTAAAACTCGTATAATGTTGATTTTCAGTTTAAGGATCATTACTTAAATAGTAAGCGCCTAGTAGTGTGGAGTAGTTGGAAATAATCTAAACTTAGATTTTTTCCCCTATTATCTTAAAGCAACACAAAACATGATTTTTGCAATCTTTCCTATGTGATTATAACTGTGAAAGTAAACTTGTTCAACAATATTAATGAAAATGACTGCAGAATTTTCATTGTTGCATAAAGAAATCCTAAAATTCATCATTTGATTAACCTTACATTTAGCTACACTGATTAAAAAATAAAAAAAGATTTTCGGACTATGAGTAATAAATAGCATTTACCTAAATATAGCCTATTCATTAATTTTGGGTCATACCTTATTGGAGTGCAACATAAATTAAACATAAAAGATAATTGGTTGTTTTTGTTTGTTTGTTTGTTTTTATTATTAGAAACTATTTGGATCGGTTAGCAGAAGAGGTAAATGATAAATTGCAAGAAAGTGGCCAAGTAACTATATCAGAACTGTGTAAAACCTATGACCTGCCTGGAAACTTTCTGACACAGGTATATTTTTTCTTAACAGTAAGATGTGTCTTTTCAGAAAAAAATACACAAAAGACTTAATGGGGAGGGAGGAACTAGGCTTTCTTGCCATTAACTGACTTTTTGCATGTGTTTGACTATTGTTGTGGCAACTTAATTTGGGTGTACTTCTTACACATTGGTGGCTCTGATGAGACTGTTTAGAAATGATTATAATCTTCCTGGGTCCAGAGATAACTGTAAAAACAATTAATAGACCAAGTTGTAGCCCTGCTTTGATGCAATAGCAAGAATATCATAAGTGCATTTATTTAATGGTTTATTTAATGATTCTAACATCAGCTGTACAGAAACTTTAATCAACATATCTATAGTTCTGATTGCCCAGTTATGTTTTAAGAAATAATTGATAAAGATTATAATTTAGAGGAAGCAATGTTAGCATTTGTTGGGAAAAGGTCAGGGATGCTGTTAAATATCCTGTAATGTACAGGACATCCCCACAACAAAGTATTTTCCTTGCCCAGAATGTCAGTAGCACCATCTTTTGATGTCACCTTTTCTTCTCCTGCAAACTTTCAATGTGATTGGAAGGAGAATCAAGGAATACCTAGTAATCTTACTTTTAGGTCAGTACTCAATTTGACTTGACTTTTGTCAATACTCGATTTACACTGTAATAGCTGTGTTACCTGAAAATAGAGGCAGTTTCCATGTTTTTTTGTTTTCTTTCTTCTTTCTAAAGATAGTTTGACATTTTAGAATTATCGAACTCCATTTAATACAGTGGAAAGTGCACAGGCTTTTAGACCTTTATTTGAATTCTGTGCCACTGCTTAGTTATTCAATGTTAAAAAAATTATTTCATCTCTTTTGTGCTTCAACTTACATATCTGTAAAATGGGAATAATTACCTTTTCTCATAGACTGCCGTGGGGTTATATGCATGGTATACCCAGTGAAATGTCTGGCACAATGGAGGCACTCAATAAGCAATGATTCTGTTTTGTACTTACTGGAATAAATAAGGGGGAAGCCAAATTTCTTTATAGGTATATATCACTTTAAGAAAAATTTATAAAAATGTACTTAACCATAATTACATGAAATTAATGTATAATGCTAACAGATTTACCCATTTCAAGGGAGTGATTTCCCCTCCTTGCATCTAAGATACCATTTAGGATCCCCTGGCTGGTGTGGCTTAGTGGATTGAGTGCCGGCCTGCAAACTGAAAGGTCATCTGTTGGATTCCCAGTCAGGGTACATGCCTGGGTTGCAGGCCAGGTCCCCAGTTGTGGGGTGTGTGAGAGGCAACTGATAAATGTATTTCTCACATATCAATGTTTCTCTCCCTCTCTCCCTCCTCCCCCCCCCCACTCTGAAATAAATTCATGAAATCTTTAAAAATAAAATACCCTTTAGAGTATAGATGTATTTTACATAGTATTTCAGGGACCCAAGTCTATTTTAAATGAAAAAAATACATGTTAATCACAGAATATAATAAAATTTTTTTTAAACTCTTCTTAAAAATACCAAAATCGATCTAAATGATTTTTTAATAAAGTGTGCTGCTGATACATTTTAGGAATGAATAGAGTTTCTTAATGTTTTTAGTTCTAATTTTTCTGAATATCACAAGCAGTGTTATAGGAACTTATTAAAACATTGTTTGAAAAGCATTTTTCTATACTATAAAAATATCAGCTAGGCTGACGAGTAGATTTAACTTGGGATGTGAAATATGTCCAGACTTAATTCAGATGTCCCTGACTCCAGTTATACTGTACCTGTGGAGAAATATGCTCCCGAGGTTACTAAGAAATCAGGTTTTCTGCTAATATAGATTTCTGGGCACAGATGACTTGTTAATATTTTCATCAAAGAAGGAACTTTTCAAGTCTTGTGTTTCCCTAGGTTGCAAAATCTTGGAATATTTATCTCTCTCTGTTAGTATTAGAAGCTGCAGAGAAGGTCTTTTCTAAGTCTCATGTGTATGTCTTAGCTGTCTGTATGTTTCAGATTGCCTATATCTAGAAAAGTGGTTAACCATCATTTTTATTTCACATTAGAAATAGCCCTATTAGCAGGTAGCTAAGCCCTTTACCGTGTCAGCTATTTGACTCATTCAGTTCTTGGCTCTGCTGTGAGATTATGATATTTCCTAGATCATAAATGTTGATTTTGGTTTTTATATCTTACTTATGCTTGTTGGAGTTTCTCGATTCTATGATTAGTACAACATCAGCATGCAGCATGACTTTAGTACGGCTATACAAATGTACATATGTAATTTTTCCTTTCAAATTTATAAAAATTTAAATGTTTACTCCCAGGCACTAACTCAGCGACTAGGCAGAATTATTAATGGACACATTGATCTTGATAACAGAGGAGTAATATTTACTGAAGCTTTTGTAGCTCGACATAAAGCACGCATCCGCGGACTGTTCAGTGCTATTACCCGGTAAGCCTGTTTTAAAGTCTGTACATTTCTTTGATTGTGGTTCGTATCATTTTTTTCTAGCAGCTTTTATTTTAAGCAAAATCTCATTCAGGACCCTAGTTTATTATACAGATAAAGGGGAACGTCTATGAAATGGGATCAGGGTTTCCAGAGCCCTAGAATGTAGCTGCTGAGAACTCTCTCTAACTCACATCTGCTTCTCTCAACCCTCATCACTCAACATGGCCCCAGATGCACTTCTGCGGAATACCCAGATCAGTATGTAAAAATCACTGTGGGATTATGGAAAAGGCGGGTTACAGTCAGAAGTCTTTGGGTCACAGCTCTACACACAATAACAATATGACCTTGAGCAGATAAGTCATTCAGCGAACTTCTTTTGTCCTTAGATAGGGCTAGATGATTTTAAAACTCTTAACTACTAAACAACAGTCTACATTTCTAATGAATAACAATGTTACCTTGAAAATCACTTCAACATTTCTAAAATAAGAATTTTTGAAATGTTTAGGCCTGTGTGTCAAACTCCAGTGTGGAGTTAAGAAAACTTACATTCTCAATTATCTTCTCTTTCCTGTGTCATTAACTTTATCTCAGTCCCACCAGTATTTAAATGTGTTCAGATTGCTCCATTTGAACACAAAAAAAAACTTCTCAACCCCATACTCCTCTACATTTACTGTCTAGTTTCTCAAAGTGGTCCGTCTCAAGAGTTGATGTCTACATTTGCTGTCTCAGTGTTCTTACCTTCTGTCATTCTCAAGTCATCTGTCACTTCTGCCACTTAAAGAGCAGTGCTGTCAGTATCACTCTGTCCTTGTTTCACTTGACTTTACAGCAGCGTTTAACTCCAGTTGTGTCTTCCTTCTTGAAATGTTCTTCTTATCCGCCACCCCCTTTTTTAAACACCCCACTGTACTAGTTTCTTTTTACCACTTTGGTTGTACCTTCTAAGTCACCTTTTTTAGTTCTTCCTCCTTTCCATTGCCTTTAAAATTTTGTTTTAGGCCATCTTTTCAGTCCTGTACTGTCTCATACGTGATTTTACCTTCTTTAAATTCAAGACTGATAACTACCTACACAGCATCTCTATTGAAATGTTTTACAAGTACCTCAAATTCAACATCTTTAAAATAACTCACTATTCCTGAGCTGTCCCACTCCCCCTCCCACCAGAATCAATTCTTTCACTTGTGTTTTCATTACCAGTATATGTTACCATTTGGTTGGTTTTGCCAGAAACCTAAGAGTCATCCTCTGTAACATTCTCTCTCTTACCTTCCTTTCCAGAACAGAAAGTCTTTTGAATTCTATATTCTAAATATTTATGTAATCTTTATTTGACTTTCTTGTTCCCACCACTTTAGTCTATTTTTTCCCTTGGACTGTTCTAGTAGGATTTTAACCATTCTCCCTTCTGTGTTTAATACACTCCAGACATTTTTTACATAGCAGCCACAGTAATTTCTTTTTGTCATTCAGCAAATAAAAAACATTTACTAGATACCTAATATGTGCAAAGCACTGTGATATAAAAGACTAGCAGGTTAGAAGGGTGAACTTGCAATGTAATGCAACAATTTGCATCTTTTTTATTAATACTTCACAAAAAAGTTGCAAGAGAACCTTTATCTTTCTGCGCCATTTGAAAGGAAGTTGCTCTTATGATGTCCCATCCCCACAGATACTTCAGTTGGTGTGTCCTACAAACAACGGTGTTCTCCTATGTAACTGTGATACAAACATCACATCCAGAAAATCGACATTGATGCATTACTGCCATCCAGTCCTTGGATCCCATTCATGTTTTACTAATTGTTCCAATAATGTCCTTTATAGAAAAGGATTACATATTTTATTTAATCAAAATGTCTCCTAATTCACCCTCAAACTGCAAGTCTTTCCTTGACTTCCATGACCTTGACACTTTGGGAGATCATGTGCTTGTTATTTTGTAGAATATTCAATTTTGCTTGTTGTTTTTTTCATGCTGATACTCAGGTTGCACATATTTGGCAGGAATAACACAGAAGTGATTCTATGTTCTTGTTTATTTGATGCTAACAGGTGGCATACACTTTAGGTTTTTTTCCAGTTAGTGATGATGTGCATGGTAACTTCTTAATAAGGAGATAGATATCTGCTGGGCTTCTCCTAATGACACTTGTTTTTTCTTTATAATCAAGTGTTCGTGCAAAGGGCAATTTAAGATCGTGTAAATTATCCTGTGTTTCAACAAACTTTCAGTTTATTCATTTATTTAAATCACTATGGACTCAATGGATCCCATTTTATTCACTGGATTATAACTGGTTTTTATCATTAGAATTTAGTATTTCAGATTGGCTCTGGTTGAGCTACTGGAAGGCCCTTCAGGCTGGCTTCTGTGTGCTTCTAACATTTCCTCATCATTCTTGGAGCACTTCTTTCCTTTTTCACACAAGAAGTTTCAGGCTCAGTATATCCTTTCCCTATCCCACCCCTGAATTTTCAAGGAGCCTTAGTTCCTTTTGAGAGCATATGATATTTATGAAACCAAGATCTGGATACTAGATTGCTTATTACTATTTGATTATCACCGCTTCCAAGCCTTCTGAGCAGATAAAACTAAGGAATACACATACACACATGTATACACCCTACTCTCTCTATATATTTCTGTATCTTTATCTGTGTATATTAAAAACCATGAGTTCACACCCATACCTCTGATTCCCTTGCAACACTGAAGTTTTGTTGTAGTTTTTTCCTTTTTCATATCTGTAACTGCCTTCTCTGGCAGTGAGGAGCCTAGCTTTCATTTTCTTTAATATATTTATTTATTTGGTTCATTCCCTTTTATGTGACTGATCTCCCGTTGCTGCTACAGCTCTCTTCCCTGTGGGGAGACTTTCCTTACTCCACATAGGCTCTTGTAGTTTGCACCAGATCACCATCCTAACTCAAGAAACTGGTGATCATAGTTGTTTCTGGGAGAGGAACTGAGTGGCTGAATGCTAGGAATGGATGTAGACTCACTTTTGTAATTTTTTTGTACTCTATGCATTTATTTTCAGTCAAAAAATAAAAATTGATTTTCCTATTGACAAGTTTTGACTATTGTGGTGAGTGTAGTTATTTGAGTGTAGTTATCAGATGCAGCAAATAATACAGGGGTATTATTTGGTAAAAGCAAAAAATACTTTTACCAAAGTAGGTTTACAGTTGTGATTATGTGAAACAGTTAATAAAGCTATTATAATAATGATAACCTGCATGTCTTTTTCCATATGAACAATTATAAACCTACTTTTGCCCACCTTGTATTTTTATGATTCATAGTACCCTTGAGTTTCTCTAGGGAGAGGTATTATCAAACCATGAGGGTAAAACAAATTCTAAATCTCAAAAGAGGTTGCTACGCTGTGTGGCTTTGAAATAGTTCCATTTAATGCACCATATCTTCATATTTGCCTCTTAAATGTAAAGAACCACCCCACTTTTTTGGTCTGTCTTCAGAGAAAATGCCTGCATCTCTGATTGAAAAAGGATTTATATTTGTTGTTATTCTCGGTAGCCAGAAAGGAGAGCAGAAAGTTGTTAGTGAGAAGAGTGAGATATATAAAACAACTAAACTATTGTTTTTCAAATTAAAATAAAAATTGTGCAGCTACATTTCTTTTTTAATTAATTAATTAACTTTGTATTGTTCAGTTACAATTGTCCTGCTTTTTCCCTGTTGCCCTCCCCTACCTGCCCCCCACCCCCACCCTCTATTCCCACAGTCAGTCCCCACCTCATTGTCCATGCCCATGGGTCCTTTATACATGTTCCTTGACTAGTACCTTCCCTGTCCTTCCTCCCTTGGCATTTTAATTGTGATGTGTCTTAGAGTGGGCCTCTTTGGGTTCTTCTTGATTGGGACCCTCTGTGCTTCCTGAAGTTGCATGACTTTTCACCTCACCAAGTTAGGGAAGTTTTCTGTCATTTTTTTTCAAACAGGTTTTCTATCCCTTACTTCTTTTCTTCTTTTTGTGATATTTCTATGATGTGAATGTTGATATATTTCACGTTGTCCTTAAGTTCGCTTACCAGGGGTGTGCAGCCTTTTGGCATCTCTGCACCACACTGGAAGAAGATTTGCCTTGGGCCATACAGTAACAACATTGCAATACCTAATCGCAAAAAAAGTCTCATAATGTTTTAAGTAAATTTATGATTTTGTGTTGGGTCACATTCACAGCCATCCTGGGCTGTATGCGGCCCATGAGACACAGATTGGACATCTCTGTGCTTAAACTATCCTCGTACTTTTTGAGTCTTTCTTTGTTTTGTTACTCTGCCTGGGTATTGCTACTTTGTCTTCCAGCTCGCTCATGTAGTCCTCAAGCAGCTAAATTTCATTATACAAAAAAAAAATTAAGAGATTTTGTGCAGTTCAATTAAGCATTTATTGAAACCCACATTAAATTATACACCCAGAAATTCTAAGATAAAGTTCTTCAAGGAGCCACCTACAGTTTTGTAGGAATGTGTAGAGATAGAAGGGGACAAAATGTACACACACACACACACACACACACACACACAAATAAATGAGAAGGCCGTAATCATTATAAGAAGAACAGAAGAGAGCAGAGTACCTAATTGGACCTAATTGACTTGGGAGCTCTAGATAATTTAGCTGAAAAATTTGGGTAAAAATTTAATACAAAAGAAATTGATCCATACAAGAATTTGGTAAAATTTATAATATAAATTTTATATTTTTAAATATTGAATATAATCTTAAATAGTATATTTAAATATATTAATTTATATATTTAAATTTAGTCAAATAATTTGGGTATGATAATTTAGTCAAAAATTTCCAAATGAAGGGGTTTTGAATACATACCAATTTATACCCAGACAGCTGTTACTGCTCTCCCAAGTTTGACATAGAGAAATTTATATCATCTTAAGTAATCAACAATAGAGGATTGATTAGTTGGATTAACTTAAAAGTCTCTTAATTATATACATAAAAATAAAAACAAACTACACTTATACCAGAAAACACGCATCATTGGCTTAAAATGAATAGAGAAAAATTAAGGTCAGGAAAAGTCTAGAACTATTTTTTATAGTTTCCTTACTTAGAAAATTATAATTATTGTAAAATAAAAGCACTCACATGATCTCCCCAAAATAAATGAAAACTTGTATCCACAGAATGACATGAACACAAATTTTTGTAGAAGCTTTATTTATTAGATAGCCTCAAACTAGAAACAACCCAAATGTCTATCAACTGATGTATGGATAAGCAAAATGTGGTATGTCCATACAATGGAATGCTTGCTGTTCAGTGATAAAAAGGGAAAAATACTGGTTCACACTCAATCATGAGTTGCAAAAACATGCCAAGTAAAAGAAGCAAGACACAAAAGATCACATGCTGATTTCATTTACATGAAATTTTTGGAAATACAAATTTATAGAGGCAGAAAGCAGACCAGTGGTTTTCTAGGTCAGTAGTCCACAACCTTTCTGGCATCAGGAACCTGTTTCATGGAAGGCAATTTTTCCACAGACAGGGAATGGGGGATAGTTTCTGGATGATTCAAGTGCATTATGTTCAAGTTCACCTCATGCTGTGTGGCCTGATTCCTAACAGGCCCAGACCAGTATTGGTCTGCAGCCCAGAGGTTGGGGCCCACTGCTCTAGGTCTAGGGGTCCCAGCAGGAATTAAATGAAAACATTAATTTAGAAATTTGGGGGTAATGGAAATGTGCTAAAACAGGATTGTAGTGTTGGTTGCTCAGCTGTGAATTTATTAAGATAATTGCTTTGTAAAAGTATATTAACAGTTGATTGGATTTTTGATATATAAATTACACCTCATTAAAGCTTTTTTTTTTTTTAAATGCATAGTCATTACAGAAAATAGTGATAAGCAAGAAAAGAGCATTTTAAGTTGATCCCTCTCAGTCATCCACTTAATCTGGGAGGATATCATTTAAGACTTCTTCTAGTACATCTGTGGTCTGATTTTCCTTCAGAAATAGAATCATATAACATTGACTTGACTATTTCCAGGTAGGGAGAGAGCCTCGCAGACAGAAAGAATAGAATACAGAAAAACAAACATGCAATAAAGGGGAAGGCAGAGAGTTAGGCATCACTAAATCTGAGGTAAAAATTTTAGTAGGAAAGTAAATTGATCCCAGATTAGGAAGACAGATCTATTCATCAGCTATTTTAGTCGCATAATTCTCATTAAGGATGCACAATGTGATGCAGTTTCTGCCTTCATTTATTTATTGTATGTTCATTGATATTTTTATAAACTAGTTCTAGTTATTTTTTAATTCATAAATATATATAACTGTATAACAAGTAAGAATTTTGGGTTTTGTTGTGTTTTTTTTTTTTTTTTCATAAAAGGCCTACAGCATTGAATTCTTTGATATCAAAATATGGATTTCAGGAGCAGCTTCTTTACTGTGAGTTTGATTTATATTATACATCACCTAATTAGCTGCTGAACAAACTATTAATATAAAATGTACTAATTTTAATGTTTTTACCTCTTTTAATCTTAAAATTTATGTAACCAGAATATTTCTGGTTGAAAAAATTTTTAGTACTAATTTTCACATATGTTTCTCTTATACCCACCAAATTATTTATTGTTGGCTGCTACAAGGGGAGTAGAATGAAAAACAAATACTGGTATGTGTGTTTGTGTATAAATACTCTCTTAGGCATATACATATAGAGAGAGAAATTTAAATTGTAGTATTGAGAATAATTTTTAGTTTGTTTCTTACAGATTTTTACTATATTTTCTAAAACAAAGTAAATAGTATTTGTCTAAAAAAGCTTTACAAAGATTTTATAGCAATAAGAATATATTCTTAGCATTTAAACAGGTAGTACAATATCTCCAAAATAATCTTGGCTCATTACCTATTTTGTATGTGTGTTTATGAAGCTCTTTGAGGGTTTGAGGGTTTGAGGGTTATTTTAAAGTTTTGATGAAATAATTTTCAAAAGCAATGACTTGCTCTTTTGACCTATATTTCTGCAAATATAAGAATTAAAGAATGGAAAAAATTCAAGTATAGAACAAAAAATTATTTTTATTCACCGTTTTTCAGAATATGGAATTAAATTTAAACTTTTAAAGATGTATTTATAATTAAAATGTGACATATTTTGGAATCTACATAAATGCAAGTTGGTAGGACTTCATTATATAAAGTTCTTCAAGTAATTACTGGTAACTTGATAACTTTGGTTTGAATTTAGCATTTAAAATTATGTGTTGCACCTTATTGAGAAATCTACACTTTTCTGATGAATTCTAATTTACTCAGTATTGAAATTCTGAATTCATATGTAAACTGATTTTTATTTCCGTTAAAGGCTAATTTTCATAGACCCTATTGTACCAAACACCTTTTGAATGTGCTTGCTGATTCACTTAGAAGTAATTCCTTCCTATCAACTTTGTCTTTTTTTTTTTTTTAGGGGATTTTGATATTTAGTTAAATGTTATTGTTTAAGTAAAAGTTTCAATATGGTGTTAAGCATAGCACTATCTAGTTCTCAGACTGGCTTCAGTCTATTGCTGTTGTTGAAGGTGATGGTGATGGTGGTGGTAGTGATATTTAGTTATGCTAGCTACAAGTCCAAGCATTTTACTTCAATACAACTACCCTGTAAAATAGGTATAATTATTATCCCCATTTCACAGATGAAAAAATGAAAACATAAATAAAATGACTTTTCCAGGGTTTGTCAGTTAGTAGGTGCAGAGTTCAGATTTGGGCTTAAGCTGTCTGCATCCAGGTCCATCCTCTGAACCACAGCACTATGCTTCTTTTTATAGGTAGCATTAAAATGTGTTGCTCCAATTTAAACAGTGGAAGTATAATAACTTAAAAAAATTTTCATGGCTTTATTTCACATTGTAGATTCTAATACCTAGGTATGTTAATTTTCTAAATATGCTAACATCTGCTCTGAAAGTATTTAATCATCTCCTTTTAAACAAAACACGAGATTAAATAATGGCATGTTTTTTTTTTCCCCAAAAAATTACTCAAAGTAAAAATTCAGTGTTACTAAGTAGTTTTTATAAGTTGAGCATCTTTAGCTAGTTGCCAAAATTTTCTGAATATGTGACTGGAGTATTCTCATAAATGGAAGAAACGTTTTATCTAAAGTATGTTTTCATTTTGCAATTTGGACTTTAAATTGCACTTTTAAAGGTTAAGAATAACTAAATTGTAAAATAGTAAAGTTTGAGGTTTTTTGAGATTTATTACCTGCTCTGATTTATTTCTATTTGTTTGGTTTTGTTTTAAGCTGTCCTTGAGGAACTTGTTAATTGTGGACGCTTACGAGGCACTGTGGTTGGTGGAAGACAAGATAAGGCGGTGTTTGTGCCTGACATCTATTCTAAAACACAAAGTACATGGGTGGATTCCTTTTTCAGGCAGAATGGCTATCTAGGTAACTTTTTTCCCTAAGACACTAAAACTTCTTTCTAATACTAACTACATTCTTAGAAAGTTTTGTAACGGTTCTCTTTGAATGTAAAAGTAGTCACACTGTAGGTTTTGTGGGTCTTTGAAACTGAGTTTAATTCCATAGTTACTGAACTATTATAAAAAGTCCAAAATCTGGCATTACTTGTTACCAACCTTTCAGTGATATACAACTTCAAGTAATTTTTAATGCATAAAAAGTAGTTATATTTATTATATTTTATGAAGTTGCCCAGTTCTTCAGGTATAATATTTTAGGAGTATTTTTAATGGCTGTCTACTTTATAGTGTTCATTTTTATTAGTTATACAATATTTCAGAAACACTGAAGTTATTTTAAATTCAATTTCTGAGGCTCTGTCATTTCAATAATGTAGATTGATTGAATTTAGTCATTAAAGCAATTAGTAAATAAATATATATATCTCACTCACTTTAATTTTATAACCCAGGTCAAACCACGTAGACATCAGTTGCTTTCTTGGTTATTAACCTGTGAGTCATTAGTGTTCAAATACTTTAAATGCATGCTAGAATATGGGATGTAGCTTATGTTTTCTTGATCTTCCTTAGTGTACTTTCTAGTTTTTTCAACGATGGACTTGGATTAGAATTTCATTATAATTGGTTTTCTTAAGCATGATTATTTAGGGATGGAGAGAAGACAGTAAATACCTTCAGTAACTTTAATGGTTGTAAATTTGTCTTCATTTTTTACTTTTGTGTTAATATGCTAAATCTCTTACTGGTTTAAATTAGAATTAAGAATTACTTTGTCATAAGTTGTCTTGATGAAACATTTGAAAAATAAATTCAATTGCTTTATTTAACTGTAATAAGCAGAATAAATTCCAATGTCTTTTTTCTTGGTTTAAATCATTACATTCTCCTTCGTCCACCTTTCTACTTCTGTTTCTCTGTAGTTTTCATGTTTCCCTTTGACCTGTCAACTAGAGAGGGAGCAAAGCAGCTGGTGGTATTAAGGAAGTACTTGAACCATTTTTCTATAAACATGTTTAGTAATAAAAATTTGGGAAGGTAATATAAGCAGGGAATAGATTGTGGTACATTTCTATGCTTTATTCTTAAAAAAGAAAAACGACGCTAGAATATAATGCATCCACAAAGAATAGAGTTCGGCAGAATTTAACTTTTTCTAAGATTTCTAAAAACTGTGAACATTGACAATTCTGTTCCAACCTTGTGATGTATTTCTAGAATTTGATGCTTTGTCCAGACTTGGAATCCCAGATGCTATGAGCTACATAAAGAAAAGATACAAGAATGCACAGCTCTTGTTTTTGAAAGCAGCTTGTGTTGGTCAAGGACTTGTGGATCAGGTGGAAGCCTCAGTAGAGGAGGCCATCAGCTCTGGAACATGGGTTGATATTGCAGTATGTTTTATTCTTTTTCTCCTTAATTTTTATTTAAAGCAGCGGCAACCGATATTTTACTAGTATAAGCCAATTTAAGAATTAGGATACATGCCCTGGCTGGTGTAGCTCAGTGGATTGAGTGCGGGCCTGCAAACCAAAGGATCGCGGTTCGATTCCCAGTCAGGGCACATGCCTCGGTTGCAGGCCACTTCCCAGCATGGGACACACGAGAGGCAACCATACATTGATATTTCTCTCCCTCACCCTCTCTCCAACCCTTTCCCTCTCTCCAACCCTTCCCCTCTAAAGATAAATAAATAAAAAAAATCTTAAATGTCCTTTGAAAAAAAAAAAAAAAGAATTAGGATACATAAAGGTCTTGACTTTGGAGCCAAATTCTAGCAGTTGTTGTTTTAAGAGAAATAATACTAATCATTTTATGTTTAAAGGTTTCCTAGTTTTGAAGTTAGATGACCCTTTATGTGGATAGTCAACAACCAGGATTCTATAAATCTCAAACAAGCAAACGCTATAGCCCTCATATAAGTCCTGCTACACAAACTGATGAGACTTCTCACAATCTTATCCAAGCATTTACAGCTTTACTGACATCAGGCTTCTTGTTTATTCCTTATCCATTAATCTCTGCTAATAAGCTCACACAAGCTGCTTTAGCACTGATAGCCTTTTTATAGCATTCCGTGTTGACCCGCCTTTATTATGCCAAGAAGATAAGTATAGGTGAAGAAAATGAAACAAAAGGCCAATTCATTATTTACTAGTTTGGGCCCGGACTTTATATAGCAGAACATTGCTTGTTTTGGATATATGAGTTCCCGGAGATTACAGATATAAGTGTGTATTTATTCACTGAACAAATTAAGTGCTTTCTGTGTGCCAGGCACCATTTTACTTGCTGGCAATGTGGTGTCCAGATAAGGGTCCTGCTGTCAGGGAGGGCTGCTTTCACTGGGGGTGAATAGTTAATGAAAATGATAATCTCAGATATTAGAAAGAGCTAAAAAAGAAATATATTTTGGAGGTAAAGTTGTCTAGACTTGATGGTGGATTGTTTAGAAGTTTATGAGAGGAGCTGAGTGTGACTTGTGGGTTTGGAACCATTAACTGAGATAGGGGACAGTAGGGGCAGATAGCTGCAGATCACTGTTGTTTGGGCATGTTAAATTTGAGATGTCTATTAGTCATAGGAAGAGGAAGGTTAGGGAAGCTGTAGGATTAGGGACCAGAACTCAGAATGATGATGAAAGCAGAAATATGATTTGGGAGTTATCAGCATGTAGATGGTTCTGAAGCCCATTGGACCTAATGAGGTCATCTAGGAAGAGTACACATATAACAAGTGGTTTATCTGTGATGTATTGCATTTACAGTTTTTCATCTGTTTGTAACTAGCCTCTGCTACCCAGTTCTTTATCAGTTGATGATGCTGCAATGTTGCTTCAACAAGTGATGAGAGCATTCAGCAAGCAGCCTTCAGCTGTAGTCTTTAGTGACACAGTTGTAGTCAGTGAAAAATTTATAAATGATTGTACAGAACTCTTCAGTGAACTGATGCACCAAAAAGCTGAAAAGGTATGCCAGATTTCTTTTCACATAGCAATCTTAACAGTATTTTCATGTGGTATCTTTAAAAAATGGGGTAAGCTGTATATTCAGAAATGAATACCATGTTTTATACATCATTTTCCTTTACTGTACCATTCCTTTTTATTTCCTCTCCTGGAGTTGTTTTTCTCCTTCTTTACTCCCATCAGAAAATATGTTAAAACTTAGGGAGCTGATGTTATGAATTGAAATTATGTAAATGAAATTATACACTTCACAATTAAGTTATATGAAATGAAGGTATTGGTCCAACATTAAAATCCATAAATACACAGTGTATTTATCTATCACTGTATAACATACTAACTAAATCTATCAGAGCCTCATTAATTTTACCTGTTCAGGGTACACAAACCAGGTAATTTACTGAGGAAAGAAAGTATTTGTTACTATCGAAATGTAATAATTCCTCAGAGCAACTGTTGTCAAAGTAGAGGGCATTCTAAGTCTGTTTTAGGGACTATTCAATTCATGTTTCTAGTTAGTAGCCCCATCTACTTGTAAAGCTTATTCACAAATAGGTAGAACAAGCCTATTTATCTTAGATTGTTAATAAATTCATGAGAGCTTATTAAATATGTACATAATTTATATTTATCTGTATTTCTTTCAAGCTCTTAAAAGTCTAAAACAGATAATTTTCTACATTTGAGCTGCTAAGTAGCAGAGAGGAGTCAAAAGTGCACAGCATTCATATCAGTAAATCTGAGTTCTGTTCTCAGCTTGTTTACTCTCTATTTGACTTTGGACAACTAGACCTCCAGTTTCCTCACTGTCGGAGAAAGAATAGTGATACCTCCTCTCCAAAGGATAACTGTAAATAAAGGAAAGATGCACATACAATGTCTGCTACATGTTAGCTACCAGTTACTAAATGCCTATATTATTATTTTTTATTGGTGACCTTTGGCTAAAATAAGAACTTAACATAGTCATCAGTTTTTTTCCTTGTGCTCCTCCCTCCGAACACAAAAATAAATTCAGATAAGCAAAACCAAGGGGGAGGGTGGAAGCAAGGGAGGGAGGTGGGTTTGGAGGGGATGTGAGGAGGGGTGGGGAGAAAATACAACTGTACTTGAACAAAAATAAAATAAATTAAAAAAAAAAAGAAAACAGGTGATTTAATCATTCGAACTATCAACATTCCAGACATTTTTCTTTGGAAAACCAAAAGGGAAATACCATTTTTAACATGAAAATGTACATGTTAAAATGTACACTACAGATATGAACCCTTTTCCATGATAACCGTTTTCTGAACTGGGAAATAGTTCGTTGTTCTTAACATAAATTTTTAAAAGCAGAAATCAAGAATGAGTCCAGAGGAGGGGGAGTTTATATGCTAAGTGTGTAGTTCATATATGCTTATTATGGTAGAGTTGGGGGCTGGTGGAGAGTTTATTATCTTTCTAGTAATCTCGGGTCTCTAAAAGAAAGGGAGTAAGGATCATTTGCTAAGCAGTGGAAAAACTAGCCAACAACAGCTGAAGAAGATTGTATTCGATGCTGTGTGATCAGTTGTTCAGTGACCAGACAGGATTTCTCATTAGCTACAATGGATACAAAATCCAAGATTAGCAAAGAAAGAGGCTGATTTTTGGCAAAGAGAAACAGTCTCAGTGGCAACTGCAAGACACATTTTAGCAGTGAAACCAAACAAGAATAATTAGGATGTGAGTACATAGACAACTTTTATTTTATGCTTTTTGTAATGTTACATATTTATGCCTATCAAAAAAAAACTTGTTTTTATTTTAGGAACTGAAAAATAATCCAGTTCATTTAATAACCGAAGAAGATCTGAAACAAGTCTCCATTTTAGAAAACATTAATACAAGTAAAAAAGATAAAAAAGATGAACGAAGAAGGAAAGCAACAGGTAATAAATTATTAAAAAATGAAATTCAAAAATGAGTTTTTATTTGTTGCAGTGAACTCTGCATGTGTTAGGCCCTTTGAAATGTCTTTTATTTGGTCAATTCACCTTTGACTGCAAATATTAGCCAAATGTTTTGCTGATGAATTAAATTTTGATTATAAAAATGGAAATATTGGTGATTACTTATTCTGTGTTTTATTTGTGAGAGCTAAGTGAATTTTATGCTTGGCCCATCTCCTGTTGTTCTCCCCTTGCCCTCTGTGTTCCGGTCCGGTAGTCAGTAGCCTTCTTTTTCCCCTCGGAGTTGGCAAGTCTGTGTTTACCTCAAGGCCTTTGCACTCGCTCTCCTTTCTACCTGGAATGCTCTCTCCTGAACCTCAAGGAACTGGTTCCTTTTTGTCATTTAGAGATCAACTTTAAATGTCAGTTCCTCAGAGAGGCCTCCCTAGTCTCCCAGAATAGTAGACACAGTCACTCTCTGTCATATTATCTTGACATTTTTTCATCACTTTTATCGTGTGATGTTTTATTATATGGGAAGTTTGTCCATCTCATTTTTTTGTTGTTTCCCTAGTTTTTAGAATCCTCATTGACATATTTTAGGTGCTCTATAAATACTTATCAAATAAATGAATTTTCCAAGGAGATACTACTTTTTTAAATTTAGAGTCGCTAGAAACTATTCTAGGTGGTACTGGTATACTAGTAACTTGCATTTGGAAACTAACATGTACTTTCTATAATTTTTATAGTAGGAACAATTTTTACTTGCTGTGGGAATACATTCCTGTTTCTTTGAGATCATTTTCTTTCCTCTTCAGAACCCATTTTCTGTAGTCTTTCAGTAGTGATATTTTGAAATTTCTCTCTAAGAAAACTATATGGTCAACTACTTCAATAAATCATAGTAGTATTCACAGTCATGGATATTTTATCATAGCCTTTGAAGGTATAGTTATAAATTCACCTTAATCGGTTGCAGTTATGTCAGTATAAGTAGTCTATTTTATTTCTTCTGAAAATCCAGGATTATTTAGTACTTTGCCTCAGTGGTAGTACTATTGCATTTGTCATAGTTGATAACTAATGCATGGAATAATGCCAGACATGAACGTCTTCCCCATAAGAAACTTTATTACCACATGCAATAAAAAGCATGTTCACTTTGGACTTGTTCTTTTAAAAATTGTATTTTTCTATCGTAAAAGTAAGGAAAAATAAGATGGAACCTACAATTATATGATATGAAATTTAAGGTAATTTTACTTAAAATTTTAAAAATCTTTAGTTTATATAAATTATATTAATAATGAATTTTTATGAACAAATATATTTTCAATATTTAACTCCCTATTATAGAAGTATTCTTTTTTGTGGAATATTTTAAATGTAAGTATCTAATAGAGAAATACTTCAAATAACATTTTTCACTTCTATTTACCATGTTTTAGTTTGTTTCATAACTTGTGGTTTTTAGTTTTTATTTAACCAGTAAATGACTAATATATTTTTTCTACTAATCCAATTTAATAATCATGGTTCACATTTTTAGATGCTCTATAATATTTATTGAACTCCTCTTATGTGTCAAGCGTTGCTTTAACCCCAAGGATCAGAATATTAGTTAGACATGTTTCCTGCTCTCAAAAAGTTTATTATCTTGTTGAGTGGTGGAAGAAGAATCAGGATATCTCCTGTAAATATGGGGAATAATTTTTCACAAGAAGACAAAATCAACTAAAATTTTATGAAATATTGTAATAGGGGATATTCATGATGCTGTGGTAACTGAAGGGCAAATGGGGGCACATTTCTTTTGGGGAAGATAGAAGAGGTAAATGAATGAGTTTGGCCAAGAAAAAGTGAAATGAAGCTACAGAAAAGATGTGTCATTGGAGAAGGAAGAAGAGACTGCATTTAGAGCACATGGGCTATCTGAGTGAGTTGTTCAAATTCAATAGATTGCATATTTTAGTTATTGAATTTGCACAACTTCTGTTTTAATAATGAAACTTTGACATTAAAAGTAGCTAAAAGTTTAGTGTTTGGCTTTTTTTCTTCTGTAAAGTTAAATATGACAATGTAGTGTCATTATTTTCTAAAAATGGTAATAAGTTAGGTCATACTAACCAATGTCATTTTCTACCAGAGGGCAGTGGAAGTGTGAGAGGAGGAGGTGGTAGCAATGCCAGAGAGTACAAAATTAAGAAAATCAAGAAGAAAGGAAGAAAAGATGAGGATAGTGATGATGAATCATCTCACACTGGTTTGTAGCATTATTTTACTCTCCTTTGTAAATGCATGGGTTTTTTTTAACATTTTCTTAAGATGCATACAGTTAGATCTATATGCTTTTACAGGAAGTCCTTGCTTTGCACAGTTTCAATGGGCATAAATTTCAATTACACAATTTAGTTAAATGACGTTAGTCCCCAATAGCATGGTTCATATTTGAGTGACCAAGGTATGTTAACTTCGGGTAAATGCATAAAGTACTAACTTTGCTGCTAGCTCCTGAGCCCACAAATCAGCACAGAATAGCAGATGTGCACCATGATCTGTGACAATCACATTGCTTATTTCAGTTTGTCAGACAGATCACTGTGCATTTCTCGTTCATTTTATGCACAAAGCATGTAGTTGCATTGCCTCATTGTTTCCCTGTAATAAATCCCTGTGACATTTTATAGAAATGGATAATCAAAAGAGGGAATTGGCCGTCAAAGTTGAAAGTGCAGC
The DNA here is from genome assembly GCA_039655065.1 of Glossophaga mutica. Classification (NCBI taxonomy): domain Eukaryota; kingdom Metazoa; phylum Chordata; class Mammalia; order Chiroptera; family Phyllostomidae; genus Glossophaga; species Glossophaga mutica. The sequence goes on from CM077306.1 coordinate 160,118,840, forward strand.
AAATAAATAAAAATTGATAACATTGTTAATGGAATATGAATCAAGAATAAATGGAGTTATAGAAGAAGTAGTTGACTGTGGGAATGTTGACATTGCTACTGTTTAAGGGAGTCTAGCTGTGCAGCCAGAGGAACTTGGTTAAGGTGCATTTATTGATGCAAATGAGGAAAGTGGCTGTGACAAAAAGGATGAAAATGTCAGAATGTGAAGGTGGCAAAAACCTTCACATTAAAGGAATTCTCAGAGGTGTTTCATAATGTTAAAGGGGCAAGGAATAAAATGTTGTAGAGTTAAAAATGGAGTAGGACAACGTGCCAAAGCATAGAATGGATGCTTGCCCAGTGTTGTACATTACAGGGTGAGAAGTAGGCAAGCACAGTTCAAACTATTCTTGATTAGTTTTTTTACAAAGAAATAAAACACTTTCATTCTCAGTGCTTGTGATGAGCTAAATTACAGTGTACTAAATTATAAGTATGTTCTGTTTTTCATTTCCCTGTAGATTTGTAACTACCAGTAAGAGCTTTTAATGTTTTCATGAACATTGTTAAAAGGTCATAGAAAAATTGTAAACTTTCCCATTGTTCATTAAGTAGACTTTGCAGAGTTTTAGCTTGCAGAGTCATTATTATATCTCCCACTGCTTTGTAAAACAAGTTACAATATTTTATGAAAAGTGTATTTCTGCAAATTGAAGTGGAAAACATTAATTTTATACACGTTTAATTTTTATGATAACACTTAATTAGTTAGTCACTTCTATCTAAGGAGGAGACTTAAGTATATGCATCTTTCTCTTTCTATACTTGTTAGTGTTTGTTGTTTTAAGTTAGCAAGAGACATCTTTATTTTTCTAAATAAAATTAGGATACTTTGTTTTAAAAAAAATAAAGTATGATACCTCACACCTCCTTTTCCCCAACAAAAAGAGAAAAAATTGAAAGAATGATAATTTGAGACATTTATTGTACCTCTTCCATGGATTTCATGATGTAGGGGCCAGAGCTGGGAGATGTAGATATCAAGTGGCACAACTTCAGGTATCAATGTGCTACTACTTGTGATAACACAGTGGCTTAAGGTCTGTCTTTATTCTAAGATAGGTAAAAATAGCTACTGTTTTTGTCATGCATAAAACAGTATTACTTAAAGGAAATCATAGGAACTACTAGCTCTGCCCTTATTTTTTTTTTTTAAGATTTTATTTATTTTTAGGCAGAGGGGAAGGGAGGAAGAGAGAGAGAGAGAGAAACATCAATGTGTGGTTACCTCTCACATGCTCCCTACTGGAGACCAAGCCCGCAACCCAGGCATGTGCCTTGATCTGGGAATGGAACCTGCAACCCTTTGGTTCGCAGGCTGGCACCCAATCCAGTAAGCCACGCCTGCCAGGGCTCTACCCTTATTTTAAATACTTTAAGACTGCCCTATGTGGGTTTTAATTTTTCACTGATAAATAGATTTCCCCGCTCCCCAGATGCAGGTAGGAATACAAGTAAAGGTGCATTTTAGAAAAAAATTTCTCAGAGATTCTCCAAGGTGGCGGCCTAGGTAAACACTCTATACCTTCTTGCTCAACCACATCAAAAGTACATTTGAACTATAGAACAACCATGGGACTCAGAACAGTCAGAAATCAAGCTGAATGGAAGTTCTACAACTTTGGAATTAAAGAAGAAACCACATCCGTCCAGACTAGTAGTAGAGGCAGAGATGTGGACACGTAGAATAGATTGGTCCCACAACCACGTGTGGTGGATAAAAATCAGGAGGGATATCTCAGAAACGAGGGGTCCCAGCCCCGTACCAGGAGCCCCAGCCCAGAGTTCCAGTGCCAAGAAGAGAAGTCCCCCTAACTTCTGGCTGTAAAAACCAGTGGGGATTGAGTTGGTAGAAAAAACTTTTGGATTCCCAAGGAGTACCTCTTAAAGGGCCCATGCCCAGACTTACTTAGACTTACTCCTGAACTCTAGCATTGAAGCAGTAGCTTGAAAGGTGCCAGTGACATACAGGGAGGAACTGAAGTGTCTGGCATCATGGTGAGAGCTGAGGTGCAGCTTTGTCTGAAACAGAACTGCTGGCAGGAGCCATTGTTCCTTTTCTGAGCCCTCCCTTCACAGAGCCATAGATTGACAGACACTGTATTTGAGACTTCATCAACATGGCTCACACTGTTTGCCTCACCCTGGTGATTCCCAGAGGCTCTGACCCACCCAATTAATGGGCCCACCTAAGTTATTAACAGTGGCTTTTCCATAGGAATGGGTTATCTTTGCTCATGCTTCAGATTTTCCTAAATCCTCTCAAATAAGCAGCAGCTGGCTTCAACAGCACCATATCTTTTGCTAAGTGGCCTCAGGCCCTGCACTAGCAGTAGCTGGCTTTGGTTCACAACCTGGCCATACTTGGGCACCCCCAAGTCCAGCACAAGTAGCAGCCTTTTGTAGATCATGTTATAGCTTATGCCAAGTGGCCCCAGATAGAACACAGACAGTGGCTGACCTTGGCCTATTCCTCCCAGGAAACCCTAGAGCCTGTGCACCCAATGAACGGCTACAGACTATGTCAGAGCACCACTACCCAATCACCTCCACAAGCAACACACTCAAGGTGAAGACTCAGCAGGCACCAGAGCCCTGCTGAAGTAAGTCCTGCTCTCTAGAGTGGGCCCTGGCACAGCTGATCCTCCACTAGAGCAGAGGTTGGTGGTCAGTGGTCACAGCCTCTCTTGCAGGTGACTGGCCTGGATAAATACATCCCACTGACCTGTCAAAAGTAATAAAAGCTCAACTACAAGAGGAGGGTGTGCTCAGCCCACATGAATGGTGCACCTCGAATACCCAGCTTGGGTGATAGTGAAGGCTATGTCACTGGACCCTACAGGACACCTACTAACTACATCAGGCCACATTACCAAGATAGGGAATTATAGCAGCTCTACCCAATACATAAAAACAAACATAGGAGACTGCCAAGATGAGACAAAAAATACAAGGCCCAAATGAAAAAAAGGATCAAAACTCCACAAAAGAACTGAACAAAATGGAGATAAGCAACCTATCAGATGCAGAGTTCAAAGCACTTGTTATAAGGATACTCAAGGAATTTAGTGTGAACCTCAGCAGCATAAAGAAGATCCAGTCAGAAAAGAAGGTTGTGCTAATTGAAATAAAGACAATTTACAGAAAATCAGCAGTAGAGTGGACAAAGCCAGAATCACACCAAATGATTTGGAATAAGGAAGCAAAAAACAACCAGTCAGAAGAGCGAGAAGAAAAAAGAATCGAAGAAAAAAGAATCAAAGAAAAAAAATGAGGATAATATAAGGAGCCTCTGGGATAACTTCAAGTATATCAACATTCACATCATAGGGGTGCCGGAGGAAGAAATTGGAAACCTATTTGAAAAAATAATGAAAGTAAAATTCCCTAATTTGGTGAAAGAAATAAACATACAAGTCTAGGAAACACAGAGTGTCCCAACAAGATGGATGCAAAAAGGCCCATTCTAAGACACATCATAATTAAAATGCCAAAGGTTAAAGATAAAGAGAGAAACTTAAAGCAGCAAGAAAAAAGCAGTTAGTTACAAGGGAGTTCCCATAACACTGTCATTCAGTTTCTCAAAAGAAACTTTGCAGGCTAGAAGGGAATGGGAAGAAATGTTCAAAATGATGAAAAGCAGGGACCTACAGCCAAATTACCTAGCAAAGCTATAATTTAACATCAAAGGGCAGTTAAAGAGCTTCCTAGACAAGAAAAGGCTAAAGGAGTTCATCATCACCAAACCATGATTATATGACATGTTAAAGGGACCTACTTAAGAAAAAGAAGATAAACTATAAACAATAAAATGGCAAAAATATATATTTATCAATAATTGAATCTAAAAATCAAACTAAGCAAACAAGCAGAAAAGAAACAGAAGCATAGATACAGAGAACACTTTGATGATTGCCAGAGGGAAGGGTTATACAGGGGAAATGGGTGAGGAGATGAGGGGATTAAGAAGTTCAAATTGATAGTTACAGAATAGCCATGGGGAATGTAAAGCACAGTATAGGAAATAGAGTGGCTAAAGAACTTACACACATGACTCATGGATATGAACAATGAATGGTACGGGGGTTACCTGAGGGAGTGGGGGCTGCTGGGTGGAAGGGGGCAAAGGGGGGGAAATTTGGGACAATTGTCATATCATTATCAATAAAATATAATTAAATACATAAAGAATTAAATTCCTTAAAGGAAAAAAGAAAAACTGATTGTCTGCAACGTTAAGTAATTATTAAATGGAGCATGTGTTACTCCTTGAGGACATAGATTATGGGGAGGGGCTATAAAAGTATAGTTAAACCATTGTACCTAAAAATAATGTAATTTCATTGCTTTTGAAATATGGTTGTGTTGTAATCTCTGAAATCAGGATGTAATTAGGTTCTCAGCTAAAATATAGGGTTAACTCAATATGGAAGATCACCAGAAGGAAATACAAGTTAATAACTTCAAATGCCTGCAAGAAGCAAACAAAGAAATCAGTAACTATTTGATATGAAACAAGAGTAAATAGGAGATCTCAAAAAGAAAGGATGGTACTCATTTATTTGAAAGCTGTAATATCAACTACTTATATCTTGATGCATAGTGAAAACTGTCTTTTGAGCTATATTATTTTTATTTCTGAGGTTTCAATTTTAGAGTCATTGATTTAGCTGAAAATAATCACTTTTATATTTTTATAATAAGAGAAAAATTTTTAGTTTTCTTTATCTGTAGTCTATACTTTTCTGAGTGAGTAGGCATGATATTTCCCCAATTAACAAGTATTTCTACTATAATAGTAGCTACATACAAATTTCCTTGGAATTATTTTTGTGAGAGTAAAAATAAATTATGGGTATAAAATTATGAGATTTCTTTTAAATCTGCACCTTTGCAAAAAGATAATTTTTAGCTTAATTCTAATTCACTTGTGGTTTGCATGATTATAAAGAGTATTCCTGAAGATTTTAGGTAAATTACAAGGATGACTTGATTTTTAATAATATTCATTTTTATAAAGAAGAGAATTCTGCTCAGGATCTGTCATTGTTCAACAAAGAGAATTTATTGATTCCCAGCCATGTTAGATCAGGGAAAATTATCTTTATTATTTTCTGATTGTAGAAAACAGTCATTAAATAAAGTTAGAAAAACATAACTCAAAAAAATGCCACTATATATCCTATTTTAAAATGTATTTTTGTAAGTTACTATTATTCGATATGGGTGATTTTAGTGACAAAAAAATTAATATCGCAGTCTTTATGGTAGGCAGTAAATGAATTACCACCTTATTAAATATGTTAATGTAAAATAATTTTCTTTATGTTGCTCATTTGTTTCATTCTTGTTTTTTTCCTCATTGCTCATTACTATCACAGGAAAGAAGAAGCCAGAGATCACTTTTATGTTCCAGGATGAGATTGAAGACTTTCTAAGAAAACGTGTACAAGATGCCTCTGAGGAGTTTATTTCTGAACTTGCTGAGTACTTAATAAAGCAAGTATAAAAACATTTTTTTTTCTGGTTGATGATAGAAATTCAGTGAGTTATTAAATAGAATTGTCACCAAGATGATAGAAAATATATTTTAGATGTTTTGGGTTTTTTTTCCAAAGCTTAGAATTTAATCTAGTCACCCAATTCCAGACTTTGTTTGCATACGGAGGCATTTCAACCACCATTTAAATGCTTCAGGGAAGGCTGTGTGGGAACTAAAAGGCAAGAGTGTGGAGGCATCCTTTTTCACTGGTCTTACAACCCTAGGTGGGAGGAAGCCACCAGCACTAATCACTGGCGGGTCTTTCCCATAGCTGAAAAGTAACATCTGAAAAAGAGAAAGGATCATTTTCTATCTAGATTTGGCAGAACGTGCACAGTGCACTTTTAGGGAAAAAACCAAATAGCAGACTTGCCTTCAAAGAGAATAAATTTAGCACTAATTTAAAATGAGTCAGGCTAAATTTATTTTTATACAGAAGTCACAAATTGTGTTTTACTTGACCGTTATTACTAACTAATGTAGTCTTTTCTCGAATTAGTAGTCCCATTGTGTAAGTGCAGCTAACTTTTTGAATTTAGAAATCTAGCTTTTCTAGTGAGGTTTCTTAAAAATTAAGTGAATATTTTTGTTTCTGAATTCATTACATAGTCATATTTTATATGTAAAAAGCTGAAATAGTTACTAATTATTTGCCATTATTTCTTTAAATAATCTTTTCTAAGTTGAACATAAAAAGGTTTTTTTAATACATTATGTTTTATCGTACTTTATAAGAGGAAAATGGGGAACAGATTTAGAATCTACTATTCTCCAAATTAACTTTCAAAAACTTCTCTGAATTTAATTTGAATTGAAGTTTTTGTTGTGTTTTTTTGTTTTTTTTTTTGTCTTTAGCACAATAATTGAGTACTTTAAAATTGAGAAAAATAATCTATTTAAGTTATAATTTCTGGAATGAAGGACAGATTCTTATGGCCTGTTCTCTAAATTACTCTTGCTTTAAAAAATAGAGATGTTTTCAGAAACCTTATTTCCATAGAATCAGAATTTTGTATCTGTGTAAACCCAGTACGTTTTAATAAACTAAATATGTTCATTTTGTTCACAGACCTCTTAATAAAATTTACCTTGAGGTGGTACGTTCAGTGTTCATGTCGTCAACAACTTCAGCCTCTGGAACGGGCAGAAAGCGCACAATCAAGGACTTGCAAGAAGAGGTTTCCAATCTGTACAATAATATTAGATTATTTGAAAAAGGGATCAAGTTCTTCACAGGTATACTCAATACTTTTTTTTTATTCATTGATTCTCATAATTTTTCTTGGACATTCACTTTAATAAAACACCTTTATTTTTCAGATGATACACAGACTGCTCTTACCAAACACTTGCTAAAGACAGTCTGTACCGACGTCACTAATTTCATTTTCAACTTCTTAGCTTCGGATTTAATGATGGCAGTCGACGATCCTGCAGCCATTACAAGCGAAGTATGTTCATGATTTCCTTGCCAGTCGTGATGTGTTTTGTTGGGAAATCAGAGCATATTTTATTTTCTCACATCTGAAATAGTGTAGAAGGAAACTAAAATGGAGAAGAAAAAGATTTTAGGAAACAAATGGATAAGATTTTTAGGTCAAGTTTAGTACAGTGTATATACGGTTGCTAGCAGTATTTATTGGTAATGTAACCAGTCTATGAAAAGTAATGAGACTTAATTACTTGGGAACCAGCAGTTTTATCTTTTCCTAATTATTGGTAGGTTACATCCTTTTTTCCTGCCAAGTGGCAAGTCCTGTAATGTTCGTGCCAGATTCCTTAACTTTGCATCATCTTCATTTAGTCACACCATCTCATTTCAATATTTACACTAATTCTGAGAATTAGAGTCTCTAAAGAGAACGCTTGTGCTTGGTTCCCCCATAGCTCCCCCCTCCCATCTTCCTCTTACACTGCTGGCAGATGGGAGGAGTAGGGCTGTGTCTGTTCTCTTTGCTGACTGGTGATTGACTAGTTCTCTGATTTGAGAATGTTTTTTAGCATATTATTGTCCCTTGTTTGAGATATAAAATTCAAGAACAAAGATAAATTCCATTCAACATTCTGTTATAGTAATAAATATACTCTTTTGTTCCATTTTGTTTGATCTTATATCTAACATCTGTCAAAATCATAATACCTAAAGAATTTTTCCCCCATAGGTAAGAAAAAGAATTTTAAGTAAATTATCAGAAGAAACTAAAGTAGTTCTTACAAAACTCCATACCTCCTTGAATGAGAAGGTAAGTAAAATTTGATTTTATTTAGATATATTGGAGCTAGAATTTGTGACCTTTGACTAGATTTGTATCAGAATAATTTTAAACTAAGTCTAAAACTAGTATTCTGCCCTCAGCTACTTTTTTGGGAAGTGAAGGAGGAGACCAAGTTGGGGCAGTTTACCCTCTTTAAAGTCCTAAATCACAATTTCAAATTTAATGACAAAATAACCTTGTTTAAAAATCGTATCTAGGGTATAAAATTATAAGACAGTATCAATGGTTGTGTTTTCTTTAGGCGACCTATTTATAAAAATTAATCATGGTATTAAATACCTTTTCAGAGCATAGAAGACTTTCTTTCCTGCCTAGATTCTGCAGCAGAAACTTGTGATATTATGGTGAAAAAGGGAGACAAAAAAAGGGAAAGGTAACACTGAATTAACCTGTATTACTAATCAGTTCTTAGATGTGTTATATCTGAAATTGGAATTTGACTGTCTGAATCTTGCCTAGAGAACTGTTGTGTCTAAATGATTGTACACTTCAAGCATATTCAGTCTTAATATACTTCAGTGACCCCTCTGACCCACCTTGACAAGGTAGCAGAGCTCCTTAATCCCATAGTTTATCAGGTCTGGGAATTTTTTATTAGCTGTGAGACCTTTATGGGAAACCTATTTTAGTGAATGCTCTTCTGTTTGATCCTCTACAACTCAAAAAGAGTACTTTGAGTATTCCTGCTATGTTGTTTTTTCTCTCATTTTCTAGTATATTAGTTTATCCATGCCACTTAGGGTATGTGTGTCTGTACCCCATATCTAAAAAGATCCCTTAAAATGTTTATGGAACTAGATAATCAAACTAGAAAAATTAAAAATGAAAACAGAGGGGAAGAACTGAAATTGGTGAGAATTTGTATGTTTTTGTTCAGGCAGATCCTGTTCCAGCATCGACAAGCACTGGCTGAGCAGCTAAAAGTCACAGAGGACCCTGCTCTTATTCTGCACCTCACATCAGTCCTGTTGTTCCAGTTCTCTACCCACAGCATGCTCCATGCCCCTGGAAGATGTGTCCCACAGATCATTGCTTTCCTTAACACTAAAATCCCAGAGGTATTACCTTTTCAATGCACTTGAAACTTTCAAAGCATTAGATTCCAAAAATTTAAATGGATAGATGTAAGTTGTGGACACCAAGACATCTTTTGTTTCCACAAATGTGAACAGCAAATTAGGAGATTGATTTTAAAAACTCCGTATAGCTCAAGAATCTTTTAGAATCCTATCAGATCCTAAATGGTGGAGAATATTCTGAATTTGAAAATTAAGCTTTTGGAAAAGCTACAATAATGTTCAGTCTGTCATTTCAGCTTATTCAGGTTTAACCTGTCCTTCAAGGGTCCCTTGAAAAGTCTTATGGTGCGTAAATTGTTCTGAGTAACGCCTCCACTACAAGTTAAGTGTGGCTTCTTTGAACTGCCATAATCACTTTGAGTATACTGTTGGTGATGTAACCTAGCTAAGTTGACTACTAAAATAGTCTGTATTCGTGTTTTCCCTCTCCTAAAATGTAAACTCCTTGAAAGCAAGGACCTTGCTACATTCAGTTTTCTACTTACATGGCCAGTGATTGGTAAAGATGAAGGCCTGTAGTGTATGTGGGTTAAACAAATACTACTTTGTTCCACAAAACTTAAGTCACGTTTTTTAACTTTTCTTCTCCTTTCTCTCTTCACAGGATCAGCATACTCTTTTGGTGAAGTATCAAGGACTGGTTGTAAAGCACTTAGTTAACCAAAATAAGAAGACTGGACAGGAAGATGACTCCTTGAGTGATGAATTAGACAAAGAACAAGAAGATAACACCACTACTACTCGTAAAGAGCTTCAAGAACTTTCTCTATCTATTAAAGACCTTGTTCTCAAATCCAGAAAATCATCCGTGACAGAAGAGTAATGATCCTAATTTACTCTTGCCAGGTACTAAGCATCTTTCCCCCAAATTAATGATGAGTAATTATAAAACATATTTACTCCATAGTCCCCAGCCCCCCAGTAGGGCCCTGCCACATACACAATTTAGTTAAAACAATAGTGTTGTCTTTAATGTAAATCTCACAAAAATGTGAATGTTTATAAATTGAGTTCTCCATGGAATATTTTCCATGGAGTTCCCCATAGAAGATTTCTTTTAGACATTATAATTCTAAAAATTATACATTTTATGTTTATTTTCTTTGCATGTACTGAATGAAAAATAAATTTTCTGCTGTCTTTCATTTCCAAGAAAGGGCTCATTTGTTGTGTTATTATATTTCAAGTGACATAGTAATCAGAAATTTAAAATGTGGTCATGTTCTTTAAGAAAGAAAAATCTCCCTTTGGTATCAAAGTGAAAATTGTGTATTTTATTTTAAAATTAATAGAGAATGCTTCAAACCTAACATACAGAAATTTGTGAAATATATTTTTTGTTACTAAGCCATTTGTGCCAGATAGAGGGCCTCCCATCTTCCCCACAGGAGTGAACTTAGGTGGTTGGGGTCCTCGGGAGGCCATTACAGGTGCAGAAGAACCCCTGAGGGGCTGTGCATTGTTGTGCTCTATTCTAAAACAAGATGCTAACAAGAGTAAGAGAAAAAATAAAATTTACTGTTTATAGGTATGTCACATTTTACCAATGGGAAAACTAAAAATTTTATGCAAATACTTTTCTTTAACCCAGTTTGCATTCCTAAATGTCATTTATTCAATCAGTCACGCTAGCACCTAATGTACTTTGTTGTGAGGGGATTTATAAGTGCTTTTAAATCACTGCAACCTTTTATTTTTCAAAGATCAACACCCTTACTTAAAAAAATAGGTATTCTTTTCTTCTAAAGATTAGTAGTAGTTCAAACTAATTAAATTAATTGAACTAATTAAAACTTAAATGGTCCCTTGAAATAATAGTTTCAACCTACTGAGTTTTGAGCAACAGTTTATTATATATCAAAGGAAATTTATTTTGAATATGAGAGTAAATTAAATCTCAAATATTAAAAAATACTATTTTATATCATTCCTTCTGTGGTATTTAAAACTCTATGTTTTAAAATGTTTGAATATAAAAATCAGTCTACCTACCTCTATTGTAATTCTAGACAGAGTATTAATACTGAGTAAAGGGAATTATATAATTGCAGACAAATTATTATTAAAGTTGATAAGAATGTAACAAATTTTAAAAATTTTTTATTGGCTATTTTTATTAATATATTTTCTTTATATGTACAAAGGAGGAAAAATGACAACTATTCTGACCACAAATTCCAATTAGTTTTATGTGCTTATTCAGTTTTCAAAATATTGAACATGCAACATAATTTTTTATTCAATCTTTGCTTAAGAATTTTATCATCTGTATCAGCCATGGCCAGTGTGGCTCGGTTGGAGTGTCGTCTCATAACTGAACGGCTGCTGGTTTCATTCCTAATCAGGGCACGTGCCTAGATTATGGGTTTGATCCCTGTCTGGGCGTATACAGGAGGCAATCTGTCCATGTTTCTGTCTCTCTTCCTCTCTCCCTCCCTTTCTCTCTAAAAAGTAATGGAAAAATGTCCTCATGAGGATTAAAAAAAAAGTATTGTTTATTTCAGAAGATACCAAAGTAACCTTTGTTTTTGTCAAACTAGATGATAGTTCGTGAAAATAAATGATGAAGCAAATAAAAAGAAAATCATTCTTACTTTGTTTGCATTAAATATTTTTATTTATCAAAATAGTTATTTTCCATAGTACATAAGAACAGTTTTTATTGTTTTTGTAAGTAAAATTATATGGCTGATTTTTATGTAAAAATCTAATTTGTTAATAAAATAAAAATTGTTAAATGTTTACCTGCTGTGATCTTCATGGGCAAATTTAAGAATGCTGTTTAAAATAAAGTTGTGTATTGCCCTGGCTGGCGTAGCTCAATGGATTGAGCGCAGGCTGCGAACCAAAGGGTCGCAGGTTCGATTCCCAGTCAGGGCACATGCCTGGGTTGCGGGCCAGGTCCTCAGTGGGGGCCACACGAGAGGCAACCACGCATTGCTGTTTCTCTCTCTCTCTCTTTCTCCCTCCCTTCCCCGCTGTCTAAAAATAAATAAATAAATAAATCTTAAAAAAAAAAAATAAAATAAAATAAAGTTGTGTATTGCTTCCATTAAATATTATAGTACTTTTAAGCTTCCATTATTTTAATTATTTCTAGGTAATTAATGCATGTATTATATATATTTACATTTTTAACTCTTATTCTGAACATTTTTCAAGGATTTTACTATATTGTTCTTACACAAAAATAGTTTCATTGCCCTCAGTATCCTTCCCTCCTTGAAAATTTGCCATTCATTAGCCATTTCACTTTAGCAAACCTTTTCATTTAGCTAGATTTCAGCAAATGTGCATTTATATTCTTATCTGTTACTTTCTTCTATTTGAATATGTTTGAATAACATGTTCAGGCATTCATGTTCATTTGTTCCACCTCTAGACCTGTATTTTTGAAGGATCAAGGGAAACCCATTTTTGGCCATCAGAAAGACTCAGTGAAGAATGGCATTGCCTATCAAAATCAGTGTAGTTTTAGAAAAGATCTTAAATGCCAAATTAAAACAATAAATGTAGAAGTTGCTTAACCTGAATGTAGAATCATCTTGAACCCTTTAGGGAATGTACTTTATTCAGACCATAAAGCACCAAGGTTGAGGTTAAGAACAAAAAGCATCTGAAGTAAAGTGCCACCTGTAGATTGAGAAGAAACAGTTTGCTCCTTCCTCAGAAATGCCACTGGACCCAGAGCCAAGTGGGATTGTTTCTGTCGAGAACTAGCTTATGTGAGCCGGGTAGGGGTTTGGGACAATAGGAGGTTTGCTTTCTTTAACCAATGTCTATGATGTTTTCACCCCGGTGTATAGGGAGATGAAATAAAAACACATGTACAAACTCTGGAATGGCCATTTCCACAGAAATCTGGGAACACTATTTAGTGGCCTAGGATTCACACAAATTGCTCTACCTTGAAGACTACCCTAAGCAAACAAAACAATTCATAGAAGCTAGGAGAGACTTCGCCCAAATCATTTGAGAAAGAATCCTTGACTTTCTAGTTTTCAGAATCACAGTGTTTTCCATTTACATCAAAAAAGAAAAAAAAAGAATGACTAAACGTATTAAATTTTTGTAAGTTCTGTCTGGTGGTGTTTTTCGCTATTTGTTTTACCAGGCCTGCCTCTATTTGACCTGTATTTCTCCTCAGTGATTAGCAGTAAATTTACCCGGATGTGTATTTGAAGAGCAGGATGGAGGAGATTATGTTGTGGTGTGATGGAAGAAAGGGAGGACTGGGTGGATGTAAACCTTTGGCTCAATAATCTGAATCCTGTATGATAGCTAAGCAACAGGAATACCAATGTAACTCTTAAAAATTTGCTTTGCTTTCAAAGAGATGGCAAAATTCAAAACTTCATTTTACAATAGCCAAGTGCTGGAAGCAACCTAAGTGCCCATCAGTAAATGAGTGGATCAAAATACTGTGGCACATTTACACGATGGAATTCTATGCAGCAGAAAGAAAGAAGGAGCTCCTACGCTTTGCAACAGCATGGATGGAACTGGAGAGCATTATGTTGAGTGAAATAAACCAGTTGGTGAAAGACAAATGCTGTATGATCTCACCCATGAATGGAACCTAATCAACAAAACATAAAACCAAGCAAAATATAACCTGAGGCTGAAATTAAGAACAAACTGACAGTAGCCAGAGGGGAGGTGGGAGAGCATACCAAGGGGAAAAGGGGGAAGGGTTTTCCAGAATATAAAGGACACATGGACAAAGCCAATGCGGGGTAGTATCAAGGGTGGGAAGCAGGGATGGCTGGGGTTGGGAGGAGTGGGAGTGGGTAAAATGGAGACAACTGTACTTGAACAACAATTTAAAAAAATTAAAGGTTCAGTATATGTGTAGTGTTTTGAGATAAGTAATCAGAGGATGCTATGGGAGAAGAAATGAAAGTCAAACTGTCTTGCACAGCAGGGAAAGGAATTGAACAGCTGGACATGACCTGAACCAACTCCTGAAGGACAAGTAGGATTAGCCTGGTGAAATGGGGGAAAGGACAGCAGACATTTCTGGGCTGAGAAAAGGAGATTCAGAAGTACTGGGGCATGAATTAATACAAAATGAGGCATTTGAGAAACCCTGAAGTATGAGAAATAAATGGTCTGGGAAGTAGGGTAAAAAGAAGCTAAAGAAACCAAAGAAGGAGGACCATGAAATGACTTACACACTAAGGTGAAAAGTTTAACCATTATCCTGAAAACAAGGGAGCCTTTAAAAGATTCAATGAACCAGGGAAATAAGGTGATTTGTCTTTAGGAAAGATCATGCATTCTGGGAGGCAGTTTGACAATTAACCAAAATCTTTTAAAATGTATATTATTTGTGACATCAATGCCTCCTGTATCTGATAAGTAAAATTTGGAGTTAAAAATGTAGACAGGTCTTGCCCTGGCCAGGCTGCTCAATTGTAGCATTGTCCCGTATACCAAAATATTACAGGTCCCATTCCCAGTCAGGGCACCTACAAGAGGCAACCCACTGATGTTTCTCACATTGATGTTTCTCTCTCTCTCTTTCCCTTCTCACTCTATCTCATATATATAATATATCTTTGGATGAGGATTTAAAAATGTGTACAGGTCTTTTCTCCCACCTCTACTAGAACAGAAACATGAACAAATGTGTCTTGCACAGAAAGGAGTCAATCCTCTTGGCTCTCAAATAATTTTGTTTATTCAGATGCTAGTCCACCAAGAAAATCGGACTAATCAAACTAAGAAAAATGTTTCCAAAAGTTTTCTCTTACATTTCTTGTTACTATAAAGAAGGAAAAGCACTTTATAAAATTATTTTCCTACTGAGGTTGTCATTCTGTACCTAATACGTAACATTTAACCTAGTGTTATATATAGACTTACAAGTTGGATAATTGCTTGAAGGAAGAATATATAATTGTTTAGTATTTTTAATAAATGTAAATAAACTTAAAGTGAGTGTTCTATATTTTTCTTTTTCCCCCTTTCTCACCTAAATTTAAGTCCTTGTGATCCATAAATGTTCAGGGCAAATTTTGGACTTGAAGAAAACAAATCTAAGAGAGAAAAATAGGGAGCACTTATTCATAATGTATTTCATTTTATTGAAACCATTATTCATAGCCACTTCAAAAATATTTAAGATTTGGAAAGTTATTCACAGTGTGTTAAGTAAAAAGGAACACAGAGTTGTATGCAATGTAGTCTTGGTTTTCTAATTAAATATATAAGTATGAAATTTGCATAGAACATTTACATAAACATTTTCTTGAACAGTTAGTTACATGCATGCATACGTGGTGTTCTAAAGAGATGTGCATAAAGATTCGGGCTGTGGCTGTTTCTCGAATGCAAGTCATATGGTTTGTTTTTTTTTTTTCAGTTCTTAGTCTAGGTTTTCTGCAAGAAGCATTTATTTATAATTTGATAAACATATTTTTAAATAAATACTGTTTTACAGTGATATAGAGAAATGATAGAAGGGGACCAAACTGAGGCAGGTGCCAGTCATTTTATGACTGATACAACAATCCAAATCAGAGAGTGAGGATGTGAATGCAGGGTCACTGAGAGATGCTTTAGTAGAACCAACAGAACGTGGGATGAAGTAGTTAGTGGATGAGGGTGGCAGAAGTAGTAAGGAAAGCGGGGAGTACAAGATGATGGGTTGGGTGATTGTGCCATGCCCCTAGGTGGCAAATACAGTAGACTAACAGGTTAGGAGCTGGGGAAGAGATGAAGAGATTTATTTGGGACTGAGTTTGAAATGCCTGAGAATATCAAACAATGATGATCAATACACAACGACCTACTGGATACTGACCTAGAAGCTTCGAGAGTGATACCAGTTTGAGAGTCATAATATATAATCATTAATTGTTGTCACTCTCCACAGAGAGTGTCACTGCAGAGAAGCGTTTTGAACTGAGGATGAAGCTCTGGGGAAGGAGGAGGTGAATAAAGGGGGAGGAGGAGGTGGACCTAGAAGCAAGGAGGAAATCAAAGTGTAACTTAGTGAATAGTGTAACTTTGGAATTTTTACCAAGAGAAAAAATTCCAAAAAAATAAACATGGCCAGAGGTGAGAAATTTTTGGGAAGGTGAAAAACAGTGCTCTTTGGGATGCTAATTAAGATCTTTTATGAGCTTAATGAAGCTTTTTTTTTTTTTTTTTTTTTTTTTTTTTTTTTGTGAAGTGGCTCAAGTAGAAAATGGATTGCAATAGCTTGAGGAGGGAAGAGGAGGATGAGAGTTGAATCAGCGAATGTAGCTTACGTTCTCAGGGAGCATAGGTGTAAACAAAGAGGGTAATGGACCCATAACTATATGGGGACTTACTCAATTTTTATCTCCAAGACTCTACTTCTTCACTTAGGAAAGGAGAATATAATGCCCGTGTAGCAGTATCATGAGGATTAAAATCTATTACTAACTGAATGCACTTGTGTCCTTTCCTGAATCAGTGTGTTGCTGCTAATCACCTTATTTTCATTTTCCTAATATCTTAGTCACCAAAGTAGGCAAATAACAAGACATAAAGTTGATTGGCTTTGCCTTTCACTAGCTCTGTGTTTTATTGTACATACCTGAGTTTGACCTCAGAAAATATTAACATATCATCCCTTTAGCACTTACAATAAGGACAGTTTCAGTTTGGTCTGGGAGTAAATGCAGTTAAGGCGGAACGTTTCTTTTCTCACCCCACCTTACAAACCAAAGAAATGGCCTCCGATGAAGATTCTAGGAGCAAACACCCATCGCTTTAAGGAATCAATTTGACCCACAAAGAATTCCTCTTTTGGATCAGTTCAATATTCAAACATGTCTTTAAATTCAACTCTTGAAATCTCTGGCCACTTTTCAGGTTTTGAATTAAAGATTTCAAAAAGCCAGATGAGTCTGTGGTTAAGTGAAATCATACAGCCGGAGAGATGACATAACAATTGTTACCCGCTCACAGGGACATCAGGCAGAAGCAGGGAAGGCTCAGTCCACACTGCAGGCGCATGGAGCAGGCAACAACCTGGAGTTATTCTAGTCACATCCGAGGCTCAAAGTTTCCAGATTTCTCAAGAAGACAGTACTGGAGACCACAACCAAGGGCTCATCTCAAACTACCAGCCAGTGCAGGTGAGAACAGAAAAGCTGTATGGTTCAGCCATTTCTAACCTAAAAGAAGGGTTCTGATAATCACTGGAAAACAAAACAAACAACAGATTAATCAACGAAACAGAAAATACATTAGCCTTTTAAATTTTTAAAATTTAAATGTGCCCTTAATTTAGCCTCTGCAATGGGAATTTCTCAAGTGTGTGTGTGCAGTTTGTATTTTAAGCTTTTTGGAGCTGATCCAGATATTTCAAATACTAGTCCTGGCGGGATTGCCCTTTAAGGTTGTCCTGCAGGGAATTTGTTACTCGTAATTTTAAGTACAAATTGACAAGGAATGCTTTTTCAGCCCAGTAGGAGTCAGCTACATGCACATCACGAGACTTGGAGGAAACCCACTAACCCTCCCATTTCCTTGTACAAAGTTGAAAAAGTGGCAGTTGGGAGGGTCCCTGAGATAACTCCAGTGGCTCATTCTGTCCCTTTGGAGTTGACCTATGAATGTGTTGGAGGGAAAAATCATCACAGTCTCCTTTTAACTGTTTAAATTACAAGGAGAAGCAGCTTTAAGAAAAAGTAAGTTTTGCTTTATTTTCCTTAATGTTTACTACGTGTTTTTCATGTGGCATTTTGGTTTCTTAAGTACAGGAAATTCTTATAAACTTTCTAGTGACTGCGTAAGAGAAAACTTATACTGGCAAGATAAGTAGAGATCTTGAAGTTTTCTTTGAAACCTTTTACAAGTCGGTTAAGCCAACAGTTATCAAACTTATCAAATTTTATATGCTGAGATTTCAGATTTTCATTTTGATGACATGCATGTGGAAGCAACATAGTGTCCAGATAACTCTTTGGAGCTGCCTCCTGAGTCCTGCAAATGGTCTTTATTCATGGGGGCACAGCAGCATTGTCATACAGGGTGGTGGGATTCTGGGGTTCCATTTGACTTAATTTGTTTGAATGACTAGCTTTACCACTGAGGGTGTTTTATGGCTGGATTTATCTAACCAGAGCACAATTTGAAGTCATTTACATATTTTAAATGAGATTCTAGCTATTTTCAAGAAAAATCTTCCTACTTTTCAGAAGCAGGTGTAGAGTATAATCCTAATCTTAGGTGTTCTAAGATTATATTTAAAGGTCTCTGCATGTCTGGCCCACACAGATATATAATGATACTATGTGTATCTAAAGCATTGCTTTTTGAAACTTAGATAGCATTGCTTAAGCAAAAGCGTGCATCCCTTTCTCCTCCATTATTTTAGTCAGACCCTCTTTGGTGTCCATCATCCATTTGAAAACAAAATGCAACTTCTCAGCTGTCAATTTCGGTTTCAGGATTGTGAAAACTAAAAAAAAAAAAAAAAAAAAAAGCATTAATAAAATGTGTAATACTTATAAATAAAGTATAAGAAAACACTCAAATCTTTTTAGCCATCATTTCACATCCATAATATTGTCATGTAGAAATTCTAGCATTTTTATTAGGAAAGTGTATGGAATAAAATATAACACAAATATTGCAAACATATGTATCATACAAGAGAGTTTTTAACATATTTGTTATGATATATGCCTAAAGCCATAATCCAAATTGCTTGATAGGGGAAGTAAACTCTGATGTCTGTTTTCTACACTTGTTCTATATATTCCCACATGTTATCATTAGTTGCCAGTTCTGGGACTGTTCTGCCTAAACAAGAGCAGCAGGTTTGTGTTTTAATGTAACGTCACCTCACTGACAAGTTTACCTCTTATTTTTATTCTACTTGCCAACAACATTTTGAGTAAAGCTGGATTAATTTGGGTTTCTTAGACAAGCCTAGTAACTTTCTACTATAATGTTGAAAAGAAATGGTTTTCTAGAACATGGAGAAAACTTGATTTGCTTTTTATGCCTTTAATCTAGGAAACATGATCTCTTTGGAACTGAAAACCAAATACTTGGGTTCACACGGGAAGCTCTGCGTCAGATGTCAGTTAAACAATCTCGCATTTTTGTGTTCTCGTAATTGTCTTTTCCCTGTCGGATTGTCATCATTTTTCCTTGTTACCTTTTGTTACCTTGGAAGGGCTGTGAGAGGAGGAGGGGAAGAAGGAGGAGAACTCCTTCCTGCCATAACATCTTGAATCCCTCCAAAATGATCAGCTTGAACATTTATCTTTCACCATATCTTTGGGGTCACAGACCCCCTTAATCTGATAGAATCACATCCTCTTCTCAGGAAAAAAAAGTCCACTACAAATAGATATTTCAATGATGTATCTGTCCTGGAGTATTCCCTGAGGTCCCCGTTATGAAACGCCATTCTCCCTGAAGCCGTGGAGCTCAGCTTCAGACACAGCCTGGGGCGTGTGGGTTCACCAAGTTGTTAAAAGGCTTCGGGAGGAAGTATGCCCAAACTTTGTCTCCAAACCTTCCTCACCTGCGGACAGGTAATTTAGGCAAGGATTTTAGCTGAAGATGAAGTTTAAGAGTTAATTTTCAAGGCAGGGGCTAACTTTTCAGTCATCCTTGCCTGGGCAGAGTGTCATGGAAAGAACAGTAGAAAATTCAAGCAGAGGAGCAGTTCCTTCAGTGGAAGCAAGGCTTAGGACGCAGGGCGAGAGGTGTAGCCTCTGAAGAGCCCAGACCGTAGGAAGGATGGCTGCAGCGGCCCTTCCTGTGTCTCTGGCTATCCTCCCGAATCTCTGTGCCCACCAACTGCTGGATTGGAAAACAAAAGGGAAGATCTAAACTATCCACTATCTTCTACCCTCCACTTCAGGGATCACAGGCTCCAATCTTTCCTTCTTTATTGGATCCTTCCATCAGCATTTAAACATGTTCAAATTTCCCATCCTGAAAACCTTCTTCATTATGGAGCTCCTCCAGTTACCCTCATTTCCCAGCTTCATAGATGAGTCTCTTGAAAGAACTGTCTATACTCTGGGAAGAACCTCCATTTCCTCAGCCGCACTCCTCGATCCACTGCACTCTGGCTTCAGGCCACAGCAGCTTTCTCCAGGGCTCACCAAGGTTATAATTGCTAGTGTATTGCTAAGTCCAGCAGACATTTCTCATCCTCTACCTACTGTCTCCAAAGCATTCTACCCTATTTTTTTTTATTTTTTTATTTTTACTGTACTAATTTATTTTTTCCCATTTTTATTTTATTTTTTTAAATCAGTATTTTTTAATTGTTGATATTGTACAGTTCTCTGTCTTTTACCCCGCCCCAGCCCACCACCCCAGCCCTCCCCACCTCCCTCCCATTTCCACACCCCATAGTTTTTGTCCATGAGTCCTTTATACTTGTTGCTCTAAACCGTTCCCCTTTTCCCCTGAAATTCCCTCCCCTCCCACTCTGGACACTGTCAGACTGTTCTCAAATTCAGTGTCTTTGTTTATATTATGCTTGTTTGTTTGTCTTGTTGATTAGCTTCCTGTTAAAGGTGAGATCATATGGTATTTGTCTTTCACTGCCTGGCTTATTTCGCTTAGCATGATACTCTCCAATTCCTTCCATGCTGTCGCAAAGGGTAGGAGCTCCTTCTTTCTTTCCACTGCTTGGATTATATCCTAAGAATCCTGAAACACCAATCCAAAAGAATCTATGCACCCCTATGTTCATAGCAGCACAATTTACAATAGCCAAGTGCTGGAAGCAACCTAGGTGCCCATCAGTTAATGAATGGATCAAAAAACTGTGGTACATTTACACAATGGAATTCTATGCAGCATTCTACCCTATTCTCCACTCTTCCCATCCTGAAACACTATTGACCCAGGATTTCCATGATGTCAAATTCCTGGTTTTCCTTCCACATCCACCCGCACTATTCTCAGTCTGTTTGGCAGATTTCTCTCCTTCTCCCCTACATTCTAGACTCCTTTTCTCTCTCTGGGCAATTTCATTACTTCACTTATTATCTATTCTATGTGCTTATGAATCCAAAATATCTCTAGCTCAGATACTCTTCTAAAACACAGACCTGTGTATCTAACTGCCTGCTGAGTACAGGACTGCCGGGAGCAGGCTTGGCTCCCAGTGAATACATTTGGGAAGGGAGGGGGGAACATCGGAGGCACCCAGGTAAAAACTGTGATGTAGAATTTGCCATAGGACCCCATCCAAAATGCCCAAGTAATTTATATGGTTTCTCGTCCCCATCTCTTAAGCCCTATCTGAATGACAATATTTGGCTGTCCTGCAGTCTTCTCAAATTGTATCATTTTAATCTAAAAGTAAATTTATTATTTCCCTCTCTTATTACCCACCCCACTTCCCTCAAGTATACTCTTGTACAGTAAATGACACCATGATGCAGCCAATTGCTCAAGCCAGAAATGTGGGGTGAACTAACCCTTCTCCCTCCATCATATACCCAAAGCATCTCTAAGTTCCGTCAGCACTACCTCATATATTCACCCACTTCCCTCCTTTGTTGCTGCCACCACCCTATTTCAGGCTGCCCTCTTCCTTTACTTGTCTAAGAGTAGCCTTTTACTGGTTCCCCATCTCCAGAATTGCCCTCCTCTACTGCATCCTGCACATTGAAGCCAGAGTGGTTAACCTAAAACAATTGGTCTAAAAACACTTCACTGTGCCAATCTCTTCAAACTTTTCCCTGACTTTCCACTAGCCTAGGATAATGTCCAGATTCCTTCTCAAGAGAGGCACTATAGATGTCTTCAAACTCGAAGGTGCTCAGGAACCAGCTCTGGTCGTTAAGATGCTGTAAGTCTGGGTTGGTACCTGAGTTCTCACATTTCTAACAAGCTGCCAGATGATGCTGATAATCCTGATCCGTGGACCATACTTTACTGGCCAAATTGGCAAAAGCTGAAATTCCAGTTGTGTCAGTCACTAAGTCTAGGAACTTAGAAAAAGTCACTAGCCTCTGTGTGTCTCACTTGCCTTGTATATAGAGTGGTCATAATGGTGCACCTTCTTCTCGGGTTGGTTATGAGGAAGAAAAGATGTTACAATAACTTGCAATAGAGTAATTAAGTGCTAGTTATTATTATTACTAGTCCAGATCCTGAGTAATTTAACCTCTACATTCTTCTCCAAACACACATGCACGCAGTCTACTAGTTAATAGAGATAAGTGTATACATACCATTATCAAAATTTCACCTGGAAACTGATACTTGAAATCCAAAAATCTTATAAACTATGACCTAAAGAAAAAATGGATAACAAGTTAGACCCTCAAAAGTATTTTAAATTAGATTAACAGGTACTCCAATTAAGGCAAATAGAATATTTATTGTTGTGGCAGACCCTTCTGCGTGGCGTGGGCCCAGCTCCCACTTGGAGATGCACAGGACCCACACCCACAGATAGGTTCTCTCCTGGGTAATCAGATTTGCAATATACCTAGGCTGCTTTTCAGACTTGCTTTTTGCCAAAACTCCCTCACCCTGCAGGTGCTAAACCTTTCAGGGACCAGTGTAACTGGCTCAACCACTTTTGCCTTTTCATTTGCTAATATCCTTCTTCTGTGATGTGATGAGGGGCATTGACTCCTTTTGTTGTAACTTGGGATAGTGAGTGAGGAGCATCCTGTAATGTGAGGAGATATTAGAATAAAGGCCTGTCATGGCAGAGGCCATGGCTTTTGCTCCCCTTGAGAGAAAAGCCACACTGCTGTTGTCCTTTTTCCTCCACCGGACTCGATAGTCCGTGTGTATGTTTTATTTTATCCATAATGACTCGGACACTGCTAGCCGGTGTCCGCATCATATTGGTTTGTTTATTTTTTGACAAGCCAAGAGCTTAGAAATAATGTTATTGATTCCTTCATTTTATTTTTGTTAAGTTTTAAACTACGAAGCTAGCATAATCAGAATCATAGTTTAACATGACAGAGTAAAGACATTATTTGTGAGCCTCTCACCAGTATGAGCATAGAACCTTTTCATGGGCAGAGAATGGGTCTCACTGATGAGTTCCGCTGATGGCCCAAAGCTGGCATTTACACATTCTTTGTGAAACTGACGGAACTAAAGTACACTGTGTCTGGAGAACCAGTTGCTCGATACCGATGGGTTTAAAAGTAAAAAAGAGCCAGACCAAGGCCAAAGCCATATTGTGGAAGGTCTGAAATACTATGCTAAAAAGCTTAGACTATGAGGTCGCAGAAAGTAGTGTAATTCAAAGACAAGTCATTGGAAGACGTGGGGTTGGCCTCCATTTATAAAATGGGAAGGAAGTGGCTATTCGGCTCTAAACCTTTAATATTCTATCACCAAACATCTGACTTTTTTCCTTCCTGCTCTCATTCAATATATATTTGCACCAGGGACACAGCCCTGAACGAGACAGGAAAGGTCTCTGCTCCTGTTGGTACGACACATTCGTCTGCCTTAAAAATTCACACACTGCATGATGCATAGGGTGAAAATGAAAATACCACTAAAACATAACCGATATTTGTCATTTTATACTGTGAACAGCTGGTTTCCAAGGGAATGATAACAGATTTTTCCCTTTCCTTTAAACACTGAATTAGCATAAACAACCTGAGAGCAAAATGCTATTTTTCCAAAGCTCTAAACGCACAACTGCCAAGAGAAGGCTGTGAGTTCTCTGGCTATAGTCATGGTCCTTTGATGGGTGCTGAGAATCAACTTTGTCTAAATCTCTGAGACTAGGAACAGATAAAAATTAAATTAAACTTAGTTTTAAACATTACCATGCGATGCTTTAAATGGTGACCCCCTCTATCACCAACAAATTTTAAACTATCAAGAAAGTAGCTTGTAATTATTGATGTGTTATCACCAAAGTACAGGATACAGTTCTGCCTTGAATCTTTTTAAATCACTTTCTGGTAAGAAAATGATTATTTTGCTTCAGGCATAAACACTTGGAAAACTTCTACTCACTTTGAACCCCAACCGAAACACTGTCCCCCGCCCACCCCCACACCACTCAGCACACGTAGTCACAGATGCTCACACCCACACAAACACACACACCACACAGGCACACACATCACTACCTCATTTTTAGGTGAGGATCAAGAAAATAAAGCCAAATGTGGTGTTGGGCTTTGCTTCCCTACTCCACAGTAAACCAGTAATAGCTCCAATAAACAAAAATCAATGGAAATTGAGTTGCCTTGAATATTGCAGGGGGTGTGTCCCTGCTTGTGAGGCTAATTGGGTCACTTTTCACAACCAGTGTCAGCCGGGCTGCAGGCACAGAAGAACCGGTGGTTATCTGGTCAGAAATTAAAACCTGGAGTGCCGGCTACAAATAAGGAAAGGGTTTCCATCTTTTTCTTTTTTTGAAAACTCACAGCAGGAACCCAAGCTGTCATTCCATACAAGCTTTTTGCCCATTTACGTATGAAAACGGCATCAACAAAAAGGCTCTGATGAGCCCGGAAATCTGAATTCTGTTTAAAGATTTTTTCACTAATGACTTCATTAGCTTAAAAAAAACTCAATTTGCCTTTCTAAACTTCAGTTTTTCTCACTTGTTAGATGAGAGAAACAAGCAAGAGAATTTCATCAATCCCTCCCATCTCCTAGATTTAGTGATTCTGTGACAATCGGCCCGGGTCACAAGCCTGCTTTCATCATGAAGCAAAACTAGCCAAGTGACAGCAGAACCAGGAGGCTTCTCTCAGTATCTTCCTGTGTTCACAGGGGATTCCTTTCTGATTTTCCCTACACGTCTCCTCTCCTGTGTTCCTTCTTGTACTTCCTTGCTCTCGTCTTCTTTATCTTAATAATTGAGGTTTAATTTTTTTAGTAACTTACTGCAGAAAAGACTGGTTGAGCCATCAATTTATTGCAGAGTAGAAGTCAATTCTTGTCTTCTCCTTGAGAAAAATGAGGTCACGCAGCAAAGCTGAGAAACAAATTGTTCAACATTATAGTAAATATAAGATTCTTTAAGTGAACCACCAAACCAGCATCCAATTTTGCTGATATTAAAGAAAATCTCATTTTTATTTAACAGTCTGGTCCTAAATAGGTCACTCTTAACTAACTAGAAATCTAGTCTAAAAAGAAGCTTGGTAAAATTTCTTTCAGTTAGCAATAATGTGGGTATTCTAAGTATTTACAAAATTTTATTTACAAGCTATATTCTACTTTTCTGAATTTTTCAGGAAAAAAAATTAGCTGATTGATACCCTATCAAAACTTGAGTTGCAATCTCGGTAAAATGAGTAGTCGAAACTGATATATCTTTTCTAGTTCTTATGTGCTATGATCAAGAACAAGAAATTCAGGGGAAATAAATTTGGTCATTTGAGTTCATTTCATTTAACTTTTAAAATAAGTCACTCATGCATTTGGGACAAAATTCAAAAGGTACAAAAGGCTAGACAGTGAAAAGTGTATCTCACTACCTTCTCTGTCCCTTCATGTCATGCTGTGCAAAAGGGACTCCAGGCATTTTCAAGTTTAATGTCAGTTAAGGAGAAGCCAAGTTTAACTGATGAGCACCAAATGTTATAGCATTATTAGTATAAATAAATTACAGTGGTACCTTGGTACTCGTTAATTTGTTCCAAAACTCATGACGAGGGCCCAAACCAAAGAGTACCAAATGATGAAGCATTTTCTCTTGAGGGGCAGTGTTGTGACTCATACAAATTCTAGCACTATGAGCCCCTAGAAGGGACAGAGCAACGGCAGAGTACTAAAACATTTTTTTCCCATTAAAATGAGATGAGTACCAGGTTTGATGAGATCTGAAGCTGACAAGTACTAAGGTAATGACTTTAATTTACAATATTCCATTTTGCAAGGCAGAATATAAATACCATGGTTTTATTTTATTTTGTTTTACAATATATGTGTTTAGATGCTGCAAAATGCCTAGTGGGATGTTGACAATGGAGCAGTTTTATAAAGTGTGACTATGACCTGTCCCAAAAAAGCATGAAAATGGTCAACTGAGATTTAAGAATTTGGAGGCTGATTAAAAATTACATGCATATGACAAGGGGTACATATGCCTTATGACCAGCCCTTAGTGTCAAGCTGCTGGACCTCACAGAAGTGCCTGGGGTTGCCCCTTTACCCCTGGCAGAGAGCACTCCTTCTACCAGAGGTCTAGCCCTCTCCTCCCCAGCCCTCTACAGGCTCAGTTGGTGTCTAAAGTCTGTAATGACCAGAATATAAAGGTCCAAAGAGATGGATAGCAAATACCTACTGCATACCTACATCTATCTTCAACACTGCTGGTAAACTTGCAGAGAGAAAGCATTCTTGTTATCCACCAGTTCAGACGGGAAGAAGAAAAATCTGGAGCATCCTCTCTAGAAATCAAGGACAGAATGCTTACCTAGAGGGGTTCTAGTCTGAGTCTCTAGTCACCTAGGGACTCATAATGATGCCTCCCAATAGGAAATTCCGACTGTAAGTGCTTCTGTTTATTTTCTTGATCTTGAGCCATCATCACTTTCAATGAAGTAGAAATCCTTTGAAAATTATTATCAGTTTTATCTGAGACATTTTTCAAGATCACCCAGTAAGTGTTGGGCACTTTTAGACTTCAACTGAGTACAGGAACATGACACTCTTGGTTGCTCTTAGTGAGCTTTTGTTATGATTATAAGGAATACAATCCCCCAAATATTTATAATATAAGGTAGACTATAAAAAAAAATCTAAGAGAAACTCAAAGGCTTTCATTAAACATATCATAATACAACTTATAAATGTGCCCTCAGATACCTTAAAATTAAAAAATGTTTGAAGTTTTAAGTCAGAGGTGAAATAGAATTTGACAGACTCGTCTTATTTCAGAAAGCCCAGAAATGAGCTCTTCTTTTATTATTGTTTTGTGAATTTGAAGATCGCAAACCAACAGAATCTATAATGCCCATTAATGCCAGAACAGATGAAAGCTAATATATTATACAGTTAGACTTGGCTTATTCTCAGGGAAGAATTATGATTCTTTATGATTTTATGATTATGATTATGATTGATCGTGAAATCTTATTTCTTGCTCTTAGTTGAATGGCAGAAAGATCTTCCTAACTAATTTGTTTAACTGGAGTTGTCATTAGGTAAATTGTGGATTTAAAAAACTATTTTATAGGTTCCATCAGATAAAGAATACATCTATCAATTTATATTGGTCATCTTCCAAACAAAGCCCACTCTTTATTTTATCAGACAGTTTCTAATACAATCTATATATGATCAGAATGGAAATTATTTGTTTCTTATATTTAAAAATGTATTTGTTTAAAAGAAAATTCTAGAACATAATTTTTCCTTGATTCTTCTATAGTATGAAGAGATTATATAGGGGTAAGGTAAGTTGACTGCACCATGGAGATTGGAGCAGCTCCTCTAAATTCCTGGATCTTTGGTTATTAGTCTAACCTGCTCTCAAGCCACTGTTTGAATATGTTTGTCATCCCTTTAAGGTAAATTAATTAAGGATTGAGTCTTCTCATCACTCATTATGAAAGGAAATTCGAAAATAAAATACGGTGATTACAGTGATCAATGTATAGTTCCTCATATCAGAGCACATGGAACTCAACAATGAAAAAAATTTACAAAAGGCATTGTCTTTCCTCTCTGATGAGGTATACCCCCTAGAATATTCCCCTGAACAGCATATTTTTCAGGTACTGTTGTGCACTCAAATACCTGGCCCTGTGGAGTTATCCAGCTGATTAGCATGTGTTATAGATGTGGCATAGGTTACAGGTTTAGTCCTTCCTCGGTAGACTTAGTTTATACAATGACAGATCATGCTTTTTGCTAAATAACCTTCCATTTGTTATTAGAGATAAGGGAAAGCAGGCAGAAACAGTGCTACACAGATGGATCCATGGAGCTCCCTCTCCATGGTTAAGAAAATAACTACTAGGGCCCTGACAACTGCAAGTGACTCACTTGATTGAGTGTTGGACTGCAAACCAAAGGGTCGCTGGTTCGAGTCCCAGTCAGGGCACATGCTTGGGTTGTGGTCAAGGTCCCCAGTGGGGAGTGTGGAAGAGGCACATTGATGTTTCTCTCCTTCTCTTTCTCTTTCCTTTTCCCCCTCTCTAAAAATAAATAAATAAAATCTTTTTAAAAAGGAAAATGACTGCTAGGGTTCAGATAGTGATAGTATTGTAGTTAAGGAACATGATCAATAAGGTGATTTTCAAATAGAAAGGAAGACCAAAAACAACAAAAATATTATACAATTAATATCTTTGAGAAATTCCATAGAGCACTTTCCAAATTTTCCAAGAATCTAGTAGCAGGGGAAATATTTTGATAATTATGTTAGATCTGCAGTGACCTCATAGACTCCACCTCCAGGAAATGGGGTTGATTTGGGAGATTCATACACAGGAAACATTTACCTTGCCCCTACCAGGAGCTGACCCTATGCTAAATTGTTTTGGATACATTATCTCTTTTAGTTCAGTCCTTGTATGTACCAAACCCTAGCACTAAATCAGAACCTCAAACAGGACCTTGAAAAGATCTTGAGACAACTTAAGAACTAGATTTGCTCTTCTAGAACACCTTGTATAGAAATAACTGCAAACTTTCAAGGAGTAGAAGGAAAGACTCAGCTTATACCTACTGAAATGAGTGTGGTCCCTTTGGGGTCAAAATTGTAGGGGAAAGCCTAATGATGAATTTAAAAGTAGAAAGTTGGCATCTGGATAGACAGAGCACTAAATAATCCAGTTTCATCTGAAAAAGCAATACTTTTTGGTCTTGCAAATTTTCTTATATCCCAGTGTGAAAAAAAAAATCAAGGATGGTATTAAACCTACATATATGGTTATACTTACACATAACCATGACCTATATCTATTTCAGTAGCAGCTGTCAGAATTACATAATTCTGAATGTAATCTTGCCAAGAAAAATCATACAAAGCACTTTTTTTCTTTGTTAGTATCTACAGAACAAGTTAACCACATGGAAAGCTCTAGTCAGCTGTTTTTGTTTCATGGGAGAATAGTTCATCAGTTCTCAGGAGAATTTATATTTGACCTCTCCACATAAGACATTCAGCTTCCAACAAAGTGTTTGTGAATATACCCCTAGAGATTAATATCGAACATTCCACTACAATTCTATAGTGCTTGTTTTAGGTTATTTTTGATTGATGGCCTAAAGTTAAGGCTTTAGTTATTTTTAACATTGTTTGTTGGGTTTTGTAAATGTCACGTTAAAGGGGGGAGAAAAATACCCTCCTTCTTTAAAATGGGAACTGCAGTTATAATTGTGTATTTCCCATCAAGTGAAGTACATGGAAAGCCGACTAACCCATGACTTCTCAATTCTTCTATCTCACTTGAGCCTAGAATGGGATCATAGCAGCTGATATTGTTCTCATTTCACAGTTAAGAAAAGTAAGGGGCAGAAAGGTTAAATGGTTGCCATAACACAGACTAGGTTAGACGCCAACTAGTGCTAAAGCAACCGGTAGAGCAACCTATGGCGTCTGACTTCCAACCCAGTATTTCTCTAAGTACATTATGTCTCTGGTTCCAAGCAAACAACAGATGAGCAGTACACACAGGCCTGCTCAACTCCACCCTCAGAACCAGGAAAAAAAATGAAAGAAAGGTGTAAAAGGAGAACTTCTTTACTAGTTATTTTAGTTCTTTTATATATTTTTAAATATGTGAATTTTAAATTTTCTGCTACAGAATATGTACTTATCTCATCTGGCCTTGTCTACACTGACCTGAACCCTTCATTTTTTTCATATATCTTAACTGCCCTAAATTTTGTCAGATTCAGTGAAACAACCCTTCAGCCAATAGCATAGATTTCAGGAGACAAAGACCTGGCCATCTTGCTAAAGACACATGTCTTGTGCACGGACCCAGAAAGGCTTGGTATAGCTTCCAACAGAGATTTGAAGTGTTTGATCAGTCAGAAAACTGTTGGTGAAAGTTTATTTGTGCCACTAGCTTAGAAAAAACCCTTTAATAATGTCCACAGATTAAGGATCTACTTCTGCTGTTTCTTTCATATCCTCTTCAGCCAGTATTCATAGTCTAGCTGTCATCTTCAACTGTCCTCACAGGGAAAGTAAAAGAATCCTCCTTGCCAAGGACAGGCCCTTAGGCTTTACCCTCTGTTCTCTAACCTTTATTCTCAGTCTGCCACAGATACAATAGACATAAATTAATTCACTACTCAAGTAAACATGTAGCATACAAATTCTTACCTCTTTTATGCTTGAGCCTTTACCCTTTATTCTAATGATCTAATTCTCTTTGTGTGTGTTTTCATTAATGCTCACCTTGGTCTCCAAGCCCTTAGAGAACTGGAAGTTCTCCATTTGTTTCTTCAGTCACAGAATGTATTCTGAGGTCCTGCTGGGCTCAGACCTGAGAGACTTAGATGAAATAAGTGATATCCTTACTCTTGAGGAACTGACCAGTGAGAAGAAACACACAGGGCAAAACAACTGATACAAAACATGGCACAAGAAAAATAGACATAATGAGAGCAGCTACTCTGTCCCAAGAGATATGAGAAAGTTACTGAGAAGGATTTCTCACTGGACTTTGGTTAATGAGGAGAATCATCACGTGGACAGTCAGTGGATGACAAGGAGGAGGGCATTAGAGGAAAAAGAAGGCATCTGTGAAGGCCCAAAGGCATAAAAGGACACAATGAATTTGAAGAATAGAAAGTCGTGAAAAGTGGCTAAAGTATAGGTGGGGAATGTCAGTGTGCCACACAGTGCAAGGTTGGGAAAATGATAAAGAAATGGTAGGAAAAGTAGGAAAGCTGGAACAGGGTCTTTCTATGCTAAGTAATGAAGTCCGGACTGTTTCGCCATCAAAAAAGGGCTGTTGGAGGTTTTCTTCCAGGGAAGGGAGATAATCAGATGAGTCTGAGAAAGATTTTTCTTAAGCATTGTGGAGGATGTTCTGGAATTCCCTGGGAGTATTGAGCTTATCATCAGAGAACAAAAGTCATATGGTGGAAATGTGCTTGGTTCCATTCAATGGAGTAAGAAATCTTTAATAATATCTTCAGTTTAATGTGGTCCATCAAAGATATGAGGAGAACCTAAATTAAGATTCAAGGGATGCTTCTGAAGTGGAATCAGTAGGACGTGTGGTACCCAATAAACATGTGTAAGAGTGCCGGCAGGGAAGGCGGAAAAGAGAATGACTGAAAGAGTTGCCTTAGGAGACTATGTCGTTTATATAACTATGCACAGTAATGGTTTCTGTAACTCTTTATAAAGCATAGAGTAATATACTCTAAAATGCTCTTGACTGGCCGTCAACCCCCGTCTACCCTCAGAGCAGCAATTCAAATTATAAAACCCTAAATGGGAAAATGCCCACAGGTAAATTCAATTAAATACATTTCAAATTAAGATTCTGCCTTGACTGTGGGAGTGGGGAGGCAGGATGGATGGAGGAGGGCAAAGGGAGAAAAGTTAAGACAACAGTAATAGAATAACAATAAAAATTATAAAAAGGCAAAAAAAATAAAATTCTATCATTGAAATAAAAAAATTATTCTGTATTCAATATCTGTCTCCATCCAAGTTCAATACATTAATCAGATATGTTTCAAAGACTTCAATATTTTGTAGTAACATTTTCCAAGAGCATTTTAATATTTCTTATGTCATTTAGATTTTAATTCTTTCAAGTTCTTCCCTGAAGAAAAGCAGAATTAAATTTGCTTTAGAGAATCAATGAAAGACCTGAATGGGCAATTGAAATACTCATGCAGAACCTTTGGATGAACACAGATGCATTAATGCAGGCAGAGTGAAGCTACTGTGAATAGCCAGATGAAAATTAAGCCAAAAAAAACAAACTGTAAAGAACAGCACACTTTGACATGTGCACAAAAGTAGTTGCTATGGTATCACTTGCATCTATTTAGCAAACTTTATAGACCATGGATTAGAGATAGAAGTAATCCTAGATTACACTTACTCTATATCCTCTACTTTAAGACATGTAATCCATGTGATGATTTTATATAGTACTAACATTACCTGATTCCATGGGGAACAAGAAACTGTAAGCAAATCAATGTACTAACTTCTCATTGATATTTACAATAAAGGATATATGGTGTTTCAATTCCCTCAAGTAAATAAATTCCTCAAAAATACATCCACATAGATACATTGAAGACCAAAATACCCACATTATATCTAGCACATTTCACCTCCACCATAAGAACAAAAAGCCCTCTCAGTTTTGAAACTTATGATCTACAGCAGGAAAGTAATAAGACCCATCAAGTTGTACTTAATTTGTGCAACGGTTATGCAGGAAGCTCGTGTATGTTGCAACCATGCCCTTGCTTTGCACATTTCCATGGTAACTGAGTACGGAGAGACAAAGCAGGAATTTTATTGTCTCCCTCCTCCCTCTCTTGCTTCTCAAATGGTCCCTCTCAACCACTGACCCTTTGCATCAGCCTATAGCACCCCAAATCTTCCTTGTTAGGACAATTTCCATGACCACCATTAGCATGCAAAACCCGTATCTGGACATGCTAGAACCATCTGGATTACTTCCCTGTTGACAAACATACAGACAGGATGGTTTAACACATACTACTTCTCATTTATCACCCACTAATTTTTAAAAACCTTTTAAAAATAAAACATATATATGTAAAAGAATATTTTATATATACATGTGAAGTATAAGAAATAACAATCTGACTAAAGAAATTAAACATGTCTTACATATTTGAAACTCTCTACCAATTTTGTAATTTTTTGGTCATTTCTTTATTTCATAACATACTAGAAGCCTCACAAAATGGAAGTAGTCTGGGAGTTCCCAAGTCCTGAGAGGCCACACTTCACAGTGTTATCACATACACCTAGGACGAAATAAATATTCGTGATGAGAGTGGTATTTTCTGTATTATGTGATAAAAGTTAAAGGTATTTGCCCTATTTCACTATTAAGAGATAACACTTGATCACTGTAAATGAAAATAATCCTTGCATTTTAAAACTTTTCAAGGGAATCAGATCTATTTCCCTCCTGTTTCCAGTCCCTCATTCACACATTAAATGTGCTTGTGCTCACTAGGAACGGGCATTTCTGCAAAATTAATCAAACACAAAATTCAGTGTTCTTTGCAAATAATTTTGGGATGTTCCACTGGGAACTTTTTAGTCTGAATTTTCGTATTTCCTGTGAAAAGACTCACAGAGTCTCTTCTTTTAGTGAAGAACGATATAGCAAAACTGCTGGACACAGAATCAGTGACAATGTATATTTAGTAAGACACTCTGCTGGAAACATCATCATTAAAATCAAAGATGGCAAAATGTAGGAATACAATTCAAATATAGCAGATAAAAAGTAGCATGTATAATGCTGTAAAAAGCAGCATAGTGATTGATTTTCTGATTTTGCTAAAATTTTAAAAAATTCTGAGATGGAAAATTAGAAAACATTCATAGTTCTCCATACATTCCAGTAAAGCCAGAGATGACAAATCTCACTTTTGAAGCGAATCAGTGCTACTGCTCTCAACGGCAGTGAAAAACTTATGTTCAATGTCTAAGTAAACATTCTGAAATGTGTATTTTCTTCTGTAACGTTTTTTCTAAATATACAGAATAACTGGAATTCCTATTCTGGCCTTGCCTTTATATTTCATATCAGCTTTTTATTCTGTAAGGCACTGCTGCTATTATTCGTTCTATATGCATGCGAGGTAGAAAGGCCATAGCTCTTCTGACTGTTGGTGGCTTTATCTGCACTTCTACATCTGAGCAATTGTTCAACTGTAGTCACAAAGACCTGGCATGTGCACTGAATCCTACCATCAGAGGAGTTTCATTTGGCCAGCTTGGTGTAGGACATTTAGATGAAAATACCCAGGAAGCAAGTCATAAACAGGCTAGAGCTAGAGATTTTGGAGTCAACAAAATATTTGAAGTCATAGGCAGGGAGCATGTCCCAAGGGAGAGTATACGGTACAGGAAGATCTTAGGACTCATGTGTACAAATCATTAGGTACCCAATAAAGATTTAAGAACTAAACAAAGGCCTGGAAAATGCAATGTACTCGATTAATAATTTCTATTACATCTAGAGTAGAAAAGACTGTTCTTATTTCCATGGAATTTCGCCTCCAGAACTCTCTGGCAAGAAAGTAAGTGATGACACTTAGTGAAAGCCTTATCAACAGTTCATATTTATATTCCTGAGGTGAAATCATTCTATTTCAACACATCACATTCTCATTGAATCCCACATTTGGTGAACGATGAATGCAAGATACAATCTGGCTGGTGGCTTGATGCTTTCTGTTAACAAAATACAAAGGAACTGCCAAGACAGGAGAGTAGCCTTTCTTAAATAACTCCAAGTATAACCATGACTGCAGCATATTTTCCTAAATTGGTGAATTTTCTCTTAAGAAAATATCAATTCATTCCAGTGCTGGACTCATATTGAGGTTTTGTAATTTCTCTAATCAAGAAAATTTGCCTTTATTTATGTTGAATCATTTTCTTATTCACAGGATCGAACCAAAATGACAAATTCTCAATTTGACTGTCAATACTGCACAGTGTCACTTCTTGGGAAGAAGTTTATGCTAAAGGACGGCAATCCATACTGCCTTTCGTGTTATGATCGTGTCTTTTGTAACTATTGTGAGGTGTGCAAAGAAGCAATTGGATCAGATTCCAAGGTAGGTCTTACCTCAGTTTGCAGAGTGATTGCATTTGAACAGCAGACAAAAGCTTTGGATTGCCTCTTTCCTGTAGTTAACTGTCAATATTCTATTGTGCTGCTACAGGGTATAAGGATCTTCAAAGTTACCATCAATCAAGTTCCAAGCACTATGCTTAGCACTATGAAATATAACATATATTTTAATACTCACAATGACTTTAAGGAATAGGTTAGGGTGCTAAATATTAAAGAGGTTAAGTTATCTGCCCAAAGTTACACAGATAACGTTGCATTACTTCTGAAATCACAGGAGTATAAACAAATAAATGCACAGATATTGGATTTGTACACATTCAAAAATCAGTATTTTTCTAATTTCAAATCAGCCTCATCACCCCTATCCTACCCTGATACCATCACATGTACAGTTCATTCCTCCCACAAAGCACATTATTGTAATTTTTCTTACTTCTCATCTTTTTTTTTTTTTGCCTTTTTTTTTTAGTTAGGTGGTATTGAGATTTGGTTTAGTTAAGTGTCAAATACCAATAAGATATGACAATCTAAAAGTAAAGACTGTTCCATGAAAAACTTCTCTTGTTTATAAAAAGAAGGTAGAAAAAACTTGAAGAAAGAGGAGAGGGTACATTTATTTTCCCCGTCTTTGGCGAACAACCCAGAAAGCCCCAAGCTCTCGCTCTTAATTGCCCAGGGTGTCTCCTCTCTACCGGTAATAGTATCAATAGCAGCTTTCCCTCGAGCTACCAGCACAACCTACTGGCACCCCAGGAGTGTTGTTTTTGTCTTATAAAATAGCCTGCTTCATCGCATTTAATTAACTTCTTCACTGTCTCGAAGGATCTTTGTTACAAAGGCCGGCACTGGCATGAAAGATGCTTCAACTGTGCCAAGTGCAATCACTCTTTGGTGGAAAAACCTTTTGCTGCCAAGGATGAGCGCCTGCTGTGCTCAGAGTGCTATTCTAACGAGTGTTCCTCCAAGTGCTTCCACTGCAAGAAGACCATCATGCCTGGTAAGATCAAAGGGAAGCCAGCTCTCTAACTGAATGCTTTGAGTTAGGCACAAGCACAGGCACAGTGTAACAGCTCGCAACCAAATCCTGCCTCTGAGAAAAACACCTTTGTTGCTTGACTTCTCTTGACTTCATTTAGTATACTGTAGAAATAAATATTATTATTTCTGTCTTGAATGGGTAAATTAGGGTGTTCTGCATATTTTCATAAACCTAAGTCATAGGAACAACTTGAACTAGAAAGTGAGCCATAGAGTAAAAGCAAATTCTACACCAACAATACTAACAGGGCATTAAACACCCTGTCCTAGATGGAACCAATGGCAGCTTTTGTTCTCCCTTAGGGAAGAAAAGGATGCATTATACTTTTAGGCCAGAACTAATTCTCTCTGTTTTGATCCTCTTCTCAATCTGTGTAGACAGCAACATAAGAACAACGATTCTCTTATTTACTTACTACGGATTCAAAGACTTTCTGGGAGATCAGAACTGCACATCATCAATCTCAGGAGTCAGTGCCCTGGCATTCTTAATGTTCCTATAATATGGCCCAAATTATCTAAACCACATGCAGCCTGGAATTCAGAGTCCCTACTTATAATACTTTCAAATCTCAAAATTGTAGCTTACAGAGCACAAGCATTTTCAGTGGAAGTGTGATCAACCATCATTGTGGCAGAACTCTGTATTTTTTTCCAGATAAATGTTTTGGAAACCAATAAAACATTATTTTTATAAGAATAATTAGTTTATTATCTTAACTTTAAAATAGATTTTAAGTAATTTGATATATCTTTGCTTAAAAGAAAATAAAGTGATGCTTGATTTGTACTAACAGGTTCTTACTTTTGGGGTACAGGTTCCCGCAAAATGGAATTTAAGGGAAACTACTGGCATGAAACCTGCTTTGTGTGTGAGCATTGCCGACAGCCAATAGGAACTAAACCTTTGATCTCCAAAGACAGTGGCAATTACTGCGTGCGGTGTTTTGAGAAGGAGTTTGCTCACTACTGCAGCTTTTGTAAGAAGGTAATTGTCTGAAGAGAATGAAGCTTATGGAATCTTCCAGATCACTCTGCTTTTCTAGCTGCATTATACATTTGAAATCAACTGATACTTCCATTATCGCTGTCTTTATACCTTCACGCTAGTGTGAATTCCAGCGTATCCAACCTATGTCTGTGAGGATGGCCATCTCTCCTCATCACCATAAAATTCCACCCAGAACCTGATTTAATATTCCAAAATCTCCAGTGAATTGATTCCATTCCATTCACTGCTTTATTCTAGACTTCATGTATTCTAGTAGAGAACACACATCTCTTTGAACAAAATATTGCAAAGAAAATAATTTTAATCCACTTAATTTCAGAGAAATACAAATTTGTCTCAAAGAGTGATAAAGTGAACCAATTGAAAAAAGAATTTTACTTCCTCACATTGTGTCTCCGCAATGCAAATGTTTTCTTGGCTTAAAGATTTTTATATTTCTAAAGAGTAGATAGGTAGAATCAAAAGAGTGATGAGATCATCAGGGCAATTCATTAGACAGAAAGACAGGAAGAGGGGTTTCCCTCGTTGAGTGGTTTCCCTCCCTTCCAGCACCAGAGAGTATCATGTGGTGCCTTTCGACTTGGATACCCAATGAAAAAAAGTGAATTTTTTCAAGTAAACTTTGTCTAATTCTTTCTTATTTTCTAAGCTTTTTTTTTTTTTTGAGAAAGTCACTCTAGCACTTTTATAAAACCTGTCTCTAGTCCATAAGACATGTATATTGATATTCCCAAAGAAATCCTTGACCTGTGAAGCATCATAAGTTTAAAATAGAACTATAAATTGTGATGAGAAAACTGAATCATGAAAATATATTGCAATAGTACAGCGATTTCTAAACATTTCTGATACATGGATTACTGTGGCAGATCTCTTCAGACTTTCTGTGTACTTGCATCTGGAGAACTAGAAGGCTCCTTGTCAATTTCCATAAATGCATGAACAAACATACATGCACACAAACACACACACAGTAATTTTATATATATAGTAGTATTTTATATATATATATAATATTTATATATAAATATTTATATATAATATTTCTATATAAATATATATAAATACTACTACTGCATTTGGGGAGGCATGAACCCCTAAGTTATATAAATCCCTAAGTTATAATTCTTAAGTTAATACTACAATGATGGCTGAAAATTACAAATGGTAGTACCATGACATCTTATACCTGGGGACTTCCATTACACTGCCAGAAATATAACTTAGAAAATGACTTTAACAGCCACAGCCAAACCCTATAACCCTGTGGCAGGTGAAGCTCCAAAAAGTCACCAGAGTCAATGACATCCATTTAGAAACAGATGCTGGAAATAAAAATGAACTTATCTCACTATTTTGAGGAACAAATAAGTGGGGCATTTTTAGGCTGTTTCTTAAAGATTTACCCTAAAATATTAATGAGGCTTATGGGAAATATCTTAAAGGCATTTACTGGGGACACAATATAAAGTTTCTGTGACACTATAAGGCTTCAGAGGGGAACTTCTCTAGTATATCAACTGCTGAGCATTGCCTGGGGCCAAGCACGGGCACTTCCCAACCAATGGGAGCCTGTCCTATATTTATTCCGTGATTTGAGGTCACCAAAAATGTATGAAATGTTTATATTGGGTAATAGACAGATCATGACATGCCAGATTATTTTCTATTTTGTTTTTAAAGCCCTTAAGTCCTTTAAGGAAAGCTGGACATAAATGTTTCTCATCAAGACAATCCAAGCTGAAGAAAAGCAATTCGTTTCAACTCAGCCAAAGATCAAATGCATAGAACAAACCAGGCAAAACTACTTGACAGTCAAACCCTTAGAACTTTTTGCATAGGTTTTGTTTTATGAAACTAAAATTTATTTTCTACCACATAGCAAGTAACCTCAAACGGCAAGTGCTTTGAATTTAAGCTTCTCAAGATTCAAACAGGGTATTCTGCAATTCATAGGCTGTCATGTACAGGGTGTAAAATCACTGTGTTTCCACTTTGTCAGGAAGAAACTTGATCTGAATCTTGAGAATAATCAGTGGTAAAAAACGAAGCCTGGATATTAGATTCATTTAGCCCACCTGCCTCTTCAAAAGGAACATAATCACAAGCAAACTATTTTTCTGATTGTCATGAAATTCTTTTTTTAAATAGAATCTTTATTGTATTTTTTCCCATTACTATTTAGTCTCCTCATGTCCCCTCCTCCCAGCAATCACCACACTATTATCCATGAGTCCTTTCTTCTTTTTGCTCAATTCCTCTGCCCCACCACTAGCTGTCATCCTGCTCTCCATCTATGGGTCTCTCCCCATTTCCCTTATTAGTTCAGTCTGTTCATTAGATTCCACATACGAGTGAAATCACATGGTATTTGTCTTTCTCTGACTGGCTTATTTCACTTAGCATAAATTTCTCCATGTCCATCCACACTGTCAAAAAGGGTAAAACTTTCTTCTTCTTTTTTTTACAGCTGAGTAGTATTTTATTGTGTAAATGTCCCATAGTTGTTTTATCCACTCCTCTACTGATGGACACTTGGGCTGCTTTCATATCTTAGCAATTGTAAATAATACCGCAATAAACATAAAGGTGCTTATGTTCTTTTGGATTAATGTTCAAAATAGACATTTCTCCAAAGAGGACATACAGATGACCAATAGACATATGAAAGGATGCTCAACATCACTAATTATCAGAGAAATGCAAATTAAAACCACAATGAGATATCATCTCACACCTGTCAGAATGGCTATCATCAATAATTCAACAAACAGTAAGTGCTGGTGAGGATGTAGAGAAACCCTTTTGCACTGTTGGTGGGAATGCAGACTGGTGTAGCCACTGTGGAAAGCAGTATGGAGATACCTCAAAAACTAAAAATGAATCTGCCTTTTGACCCAGCAATCCCACTTCTGGGAATCTATTGGAAGGAACACAAGCAAACTACTTTTAATGTTCCAGTGTGTCTTCTTCCTAATTAAACAGTCTTTGTGGTGAGTATAGTTTTATTTTGCTGTGAACACATTTTTTCAAGTTTGAGTCTCTCAAGCATTGCCTGCTAATCATTTGACCAAACAAATGAAAGGACTCTTGAACCCTGCTGGGCCTCATGTTAGACATTTGAAGGCAGTAGGGAGTATTTTAAATTGCTCATGTTCATGCACATCATTATGTTTCTCATTTACTTAGTATAGTTTTTCTCTCCTTTAGGAAAAATAAATTTTCTTTCAAATGCCTTTAATTTTTTAGATATTTGTCATTAGATTTTAAAATGTCTTTAGAATAATTGTTTAAAAACCTTCTGTCACAGACGAATAACATTTTTTAAATCTGCCAATGATATGATTGATGACCTAGAATAGACTGTACATTTTTGTATCTAGTTCATTTAAATGCAAAGATTACCAGAGCCATCTCAGATACAACACCGTGTCAGTCATTCTAAGACATGAACACATTCCAAGTTCCACAGTTGCTGCAAGTCAATAACCGTGGTTCTGAAAGATTCTATGACTTAAAAATTGTTCCACAGGAAGAGTTGTCCGGTATTCACCCATCTGATTCTAAATAAAGATGCCTCTGCATTTTAAAAAGTAGAGTCCATGGATTGAACTGATTTAGAAAAATATTATATTATGGAAGAATAATAACCATCTCTGACAAAACGATAGTATGTCCCTTATTGAGACTCAATGTACATCCAGTGCTCCTTACTTAGAGTCCTGGAGTGGTAAACTCACATAGGTGCCCTCAGTAGTCCTTTTGTGCTCGATAGAATCCTGGAATTGCTTTCCAAACACTTCTTCCTCTTGGTGTTCATTCATGTATTAATTTGACAAGGACTTAACTGTTTACCATTGCAAAGTTACCTTGCTGCAGTATTGTAATAATGTCTAAGTACACGGGCTGTGGAGTCAGATTGTGCAGATTTGAATGCCAGTTCTGTGTAACCCTGGCAAGTGACACCCACTCTAACCCCAAGTAGTTGTTCATCTTTTAAAGGGTAAAGGTAATGATCCCTACTATGTAGAGATGTTGAGAATAGTTAGAGGTCATTCCTTAGCTGAAGACTAAAAAAAACACTTAAGAAGTTTTAGTCATAATTAGCAGACAATAGTGCTTATCAATTCCATTCAAGGTTGTTACTGCTGGATATTGTAGAACATGGAGTAAAACCTTCAGGAGGGAAAAAAAAGCTTTTGTTTGTTTGTTTGTTTTCAGCATCCTTAAAAGGTAAACATGGAACACAGTATAGAAAATATCTTCATTCTGATGGCAGATCTTTGAAGGCCAACAGCAAAGTCATAGAAAGATGAGCAAAGGAAGCCACAGCCAACTTTCTTTTTCATCTTCCTGGATCCATTAAGGCTCTCTTCTTTTCTGCTCCATTATGGGAGAAAAATTAGGATATGTATCACCAGTTCCATTTAATCCCTATAGCTTCTTGTTTCCCGTAGCAGTTCAAAAAATCATAGGAAAAGGACAGCCTGACACAGAGTGCTTGAGGAGCCCAAAGAACCACTTGTGAACGTAGAAGAGAATCACAATGCAGCTCCCACAGTTACTACCTTTTTTGTGATCCTTTGGCAGGTGATAACTTCAGGTGGGATAACATTTCGTGACCAGCCATGGCACAAAGAGTGTTTTCTGTGTAGTGGCTGTAGGAAAGAGCTCTGTGAAGAAGAGTTCATGTCCAGAGATGGTTACCCATTCTGCCTGGACTGCTACGACCACCTTTATGCCAAGAAGTGCGCGGCCTGCACCAAACCCATTACCGGTGAGTCTTTATTTTAATACAGTCCTCCCATGAGACAGCTGTGACTGTGTTGATGCTATATAGTTCACTTCAACAATGCAAGATAAAAAATGGGTAAGCTTTTCCTTATGTTCCTTTTTGAGATAAACACAGAATGTGTAAATACAAATATTACACAGACCACTCAAGATAAGTATGAGTATAATTAGGGCCACTATCTTCTGTAGAAGAAGATTAATGCTAAACCTAATGACACTGACGCTCTATTAAAGTAATAGTTCAGGGAAAGAAGATAACAGGTTGAACCGAGAGGTCAGAGACGACCGTCCCAAGGAAGCCTGATCTGAGCCAAAACTTTTAAGGATTTGAGTAGGAGGGAGGGGTACTTGGAAATCAAAATTCTGCCTAATTCCAAACAAGGGTGAAGGGGACTTAAAATGGAAAAAAAATTTAATTAAACGTAGGTGTTGTACAAAAACCCAAAGCTGTACTAAAATCAGGATAAATAGGTTAGGAATTAATTAAACTTTATTTTAACATGCTTCTAACAAATGTATTCTCTTTACCCTCTTTTCCCTTGCCATAAGTTTTAGTTATGAATAGATGAAGTAAAACAAGGTAGCCTTCTGCTGAAGAAACAAAGTACTTGCGACGTGATTTGTAATAACATAAATGGTAAATCACTGTGTTAAGTAGATTTTCAAGGTAAAAAAAGAACACAGTATGTTTTCCTCTGGGATCCTTCTAAAATGCTTCTGCTACAGTAAAAGAACTAAAATTAACACGGCCCATGAGAAACCCAGCAGCTATTCTTTTAGGCAATTTATTGTCACTGAATAATGTGGAAGGACTTCCCATTCCTAGGATTCTAAGATTATATTTTCTCTTTCCGTTTATGTAACATTCAGATCATTATATCCCTCTCCTTCTCCTCCATCTTTAAGTACATCACAAAATGAAAGTTGAATCTTCATGAATCTGTGAAGAAGGAGAACAGTTGTGCTGCACACCCAGCTTGGCAGTCTTCTATTGACTCGACTTGTGAGTGGAGACAGAAAGTTGCCTGGGTACACAGAGTACAGTACTACTTGTCTACATGCGGCAGCACATTTTTCAGAATCTAACAGTGGCCTGCAGGATGCCTCTGGCCAACAGGCATGTTTTGTTTGGCCTGCACATGTTTGGAAAGAGTATAATGTAATATAATGTAAAATCCTGTCAGAGTGAGCAGACTGCCCTCACATTCTGGAGCAGGTCACTGTGTCATGAAGCTAAGTGGCTGCCCCATTGTGTAGGGGGTGTCCTCTCTGTTCCTCACACCTTGTTTTCAGCACTCACCTACATCACCCTTCAGCCCTTTCAAGGACTTGCTTTGCCAATTCCATACAATGAGACTCTAACGCTTGAACTCTCCAAAGCTCAGGCTCCAAAGCTTGGACTCCACTCTATCTCCTACCTTTTCCACATCTGCAACTCCTGCAGATAAGAGAATAAGCCACTATCTTCACTAATTTTTGTCTAGAAAATAGGATATACAGAAAGGCAGTAGTAACTGGACCTCCCAAATCTACTTGGTGAAATCTGCAATCACAACCCAACAGATTCAGTCAACTTATTCTAGAACACTTTTCTTGAACTAGCCACAAAAAAGGTGCGGGGAGGGCTTCCTTGAGAAAATGAGGAAATTAAATGACTCAAAAAAGATTTGAAAACTTTCTGGGGACTGAAATGACTAATACTCATCTGCAAAGAGCCTACATGAGCCCCGAACTTGACAAGGTTCAATTCTGATGTATAACAGATTTTTTTTCTCATGGACAGTTGCAGGCCGATCACTGATCACAGCTGTTTAAGGTTAAGACCACAGCAAAAGCACTGGCTCTGAATGTAGCAGAAGGATGATCAGAAACTACAGATTTGACCCAAGAGTCATCCAAATGGAAGACTATGTATTTAATTTAGAATGATTAGTCTTTTGATAATTGTCTTAATCTTCTTTTGGCTCTATGACTGAGAGAGACCAGAGACTAAAATGCCAGCAAAATTTCAAACTCACTTCAATATTTTTGATCTAATTCTTAAACTTATATATAAGTCTGACAGCAGTACTTCTTTAAAACTGAGCTATTTTAACTAATGTACCACAGGGAAGTCTTATAATGCTATATACTTATTTCTGAAAATTGCATATTCATGCAAATAATATGTGACCCTAAGGACTAGGTTGGAATGTTTTCAAAATACTACTATATATTAACTATATCTGTAAGTCATAAGATATACTTTTTTAAATCCCATCACAATGAATTTAAGTCATCTGAACAAACTCAAGGTAAAACTATGTACTTTTTCTCCTCCTCTAACATAGGAATAACTCTCAAACTTTCTGGGGTGAATGACACAGCTTGATACAGCAAGCAGTGCCCTGGACCAGGGATTAGAGGACCTTGGTCATGGCCCTGCCGCCACCTAGTGTGTGACACCGGGTGACCAGTCACATCCGAGGTCCTCATATGCCTCATTTTTGAAATAAGAAGTTGAACAGGATCACATCTGAGCTTTCTTTCACTTCTGTTAGTTTTGACTCAAGGAGTTTCAAATATTATGATTTCTTCAGTAAGGGATACTAATGTTTTGGGTTATATTTTTTACAAAAGATAAATTCAGGCCTAATTTGGTGGAGTTAAGAGCACAGGCTCTGAAACCAGATGGCCTAGGATCAAACCCAGATCTGCCACTTACCAGCTGGGGGATTTGGGCAAGTGGTCCAACCTCCCTGTCAATTTTTGTATGCAAAGTGGGGTTGGTGATACCACCTACAGCATGAAAGTGAGGTGAGAGCTGTATGAAGTTATAGGAGGTAAAAGGTTTAAAATATTGATGGGCTCATTTTCAAGTATTCACTAAACGTTAGCTCTCATTCTATTGAATTTTCAGGAATAAATGAAGCCAGATAAAAAGAGGTACTGGAGACCTGTTTCCTGGATGACATTCTTACTGCCAAGGACCCTCATGACCTGAGGGAGTAGGCATATCTAATGTTGAAAAAAATTATAAATATCATATGTTGAGCCAAGCCTTTCTTAAATTCCTTCTACCAGTTGCTTCAGTTTTTCTGCATCTTTGTAAAACTCTAGAAGAATTGTTTTTACATTTATCA
This sequence comes from Glossophaga mutica, assembly GCA_039655065.1. Taxonomy (NCBI): domain Eukaryota; kingdom Metazoa; phylum Chordata; class Mammalia; order Chiroptera; family Phyllostomidae; genus Glossophaga; species Glossophaga mutica. The sequence goes on from CM077306.1 coordinate 160,163,504, forward strand.
CTTGTAAAAGGATTACTAATAAACTTAAGAAAATCTCATGAGCATCAAAATGCTAGATGTGTAATCATCAATTTTATGAACATATGAACAGAGATGCCTTACCTATATAGAGAACATTATTCTTGTAGTTAGCTTATTAATGTTTTGAATGATGTTAAAAGAGTTAATTGGTTTATTATTGATTTATTAGAAAGTGATGATAGCATCATAAATAGCATGCTATAAATTTAATCAAAGAAAGCAGAGAAATTTGATATAAATATATCTATGACCTAGTAAATTATATGTAAAGATATCAAATAATGTTTCTAGGATGGAAATAAAAATTCATTATAATAAATTAAGGAGAGTTTATCTGAAATAGAATGCTTATTCACTCTTTCTGCTTCATCATCCCAAATGGAATGTTTAGAAATTCTGTGTAAATCAGCACATGAATTATTTTAACTTTACTCTATGGATGACAAGAGGGTTTTCTCTAAGACTTTTCTCAAGAGGTTTTTCTCTTAGAGAAAACTTGGCAAATAAATAAAGACCCCAACAAACTTAGGCTACGCCAACCCCTTCCCAGTTCCTAGACATTTCTGCTTTTCTACAGCTCCTCACAATCAATTCCTTGAACCATACCCTGAATTCATATGAAGGATATAGAGGCAGTGTCTCACTAAGACTCAAATTCTACCTTTCTCAGAAACACTGTGGCTCAAGCAAGGCCCAAGGGGTGGAGACCTTCAAAGCACTTCTTGGAAACTAATCATTGGACTGCCAGGTCTGAGAGTGATCAGATTCACATCTTTGCCGCAAGCTTGGGCCGGAGTTGTCTCCGGGCAAGGTGATAAGGTCAGGTTAGGCTACCAATGTGATAATCTGGATGAAATTCTCTATTTGGGGCTTTTGGGAATTGTGTCCCAAACTACACTGTGACCATGGGACTTTATCCTAAATAAAAGTTAAACATGGAAAAAGAAGGGAGGGAAGAGAACTAAATGTCATCAAAACGTTAGATGTGAGCCTAGGAAGTACACATTTATTTTGTTTTACCTTAATGTTGCCTCTCAGAAAACAGAGCACAAAGAAAGAAAGGACAAAGATATCTGTACTTCAGTATCTCTTCCCACTGCACTGCACCTCACTGCACCACACTGCCTTATCCGTCTTAGCAGTCCTTATCTGTTTCCAAAAAACATGTGTTTTTTATTTCCAAATGCGACCTACTTGTGTAATTATGGAAAAATTTCACTGGAACTCAGACTGGATCTCAACGGTGGAACTTGGTTACTGGTGGCATTCCCAGATGGACACAGACCACAGGGGCAGCATTCTTTTTTATGGTTACTTGCCTCAGTATAGTCCTGCTATATCTCCAGTTCCTAAAACAGTTCCTGATAGAATGCTCAATCTATTCATTGAAAAAAAAAAAAAAAGATTATTCTTCTTTTCCAATTCCTTTACAGGTCTCAAGGGTGCCAAGTTCATCTGCTTTCAGGACCGCCAGTGGCACAGCGAATGCTTTAACTGCGGGAGGTGCTCAGTCTCCTTGGTGGGGGAAGGCTTCCTGACCCAGAACAAGGAGATCTTCTGCCGCAAATGTGGCTCTGGGGTGGAGACTGACATCTAGAAGGAGATGGTCCTTCCTTCCCTAAAATCCACCTTGCTTTTGTTCTCACTAAACCCAGAAGTTGGTTGAAGTCATATTTCTTACTTAAGTTTTAGAAAATATTAATGTAGAGTTCATAACAGAAGGGTTTGGCAAACGTTCTGATTGAACTGTATTATAAGATCACAAAAAAAAGCACAGTTTAACAGAAAGAAATATATACTAATTCACAAAGGCACCTCTCCTTACAAAATACTGCACTCTGCTGTTGGAAACATAAGAAATTACTTCTTCATTGTAATAAGGTATATGACCTATACAAAGAAGTCATGGAAGTTATTAATGAAGACAGATGTTTCTCAAAGGTGCAGAGTAAAAATGAAATTAAGAGATCAAATTAAAAGGCATAGGTTTGCATTCCCACCAAGCCAGTTTTACATAATGTGATATGAACAGTAGGACCACAGTGATCAGGGAAAGCTGATAAGCAATCATCACATATAAGAATTCTGTCATTTTATCTTTCTTTTATTACTCACACACACTAACTTGGAACACCAAAACTGCAATTTGCCCTCATCCACACTGCTTCCACGGCTGATTGGTTCCCACATTTAATCAATGTAATCTGAGGATTGTTGGTGCTGTGGCTCTCGTATATTACAGAGATATAGCGGGTCCTCCTTGCCTGGAGATAGTCAAAACACAGGTTTCAATGCATTTTGTATTAAATGTGCTTTCAAAGCCCACATGATTTTTCTAAAGACTTACTTTCTTTCATGAAAGAAAATGTCTATTCTTTCAAATGAGCTAACCAGAATAATCATTGTCCCCAAAGGCAAACCTTTAAAGTAAATAGATCATTAAAGCATCACTTGTGGAAATGAGTTTTAGGGAAGGGATTGAGTGTTGGAACACGACTTTCATCCAGATATCTAAAGGCATAATAGAATGCATAATTAGCTCTGAGCCTCATGCATTCTGACTTCTAAAATTACATTGATGATTCATGGAAGACCATAAAAGTGGGCTTTAAAGACAGCTACTAATAATAAGAACTGAAAAAGAATAATTCACAGCTGGTGATCCAGGACCTGGAAAGCAGCAGAGTAGAGCCACAGGGGCTACAAGTGAGCCCTCCCACCTTCCCTCCACACCTGCGCCGCCTGCGCTGCCCTCCCCACCCATGCCGACCGTGCCCCAGAGATGCACTGGCAACCCAAAGCAGCCATTCTACAAATAAGTCCATTTTATTGGTCATAAGAGAAGTAATAGCGTTAGTGAAAAGTCTAGCTGCCCCTGGAAAATATTTTTCACATTGTGTGGGACAAATGAAAAGCAACCTCTGCTCCCTTTTCAGTCCACTTGAGTGGGGTAGAGGGAGGTCAGGAGAAGAGGCTCACGAAGACATAACGTTTTTATGTATCTACTCTCAGATTATAACATAGCATTAAACTTTCTGATTGAAATCTAATTATATGTTGTGGCTGATTACCATGATTAAAATAGCATCACAGGGGATCCAATTAAAATTGTTATGGAAACACAATTTTTGAAATAGTTTAAAATGCAAGGACATTTGGAGATGCTAACAATTTAGAGATACTAATAAAAGGTCAGGCTACATACATTATTTGAAAATAGTAATTGTCTTTCCTTTTTTTTGTATTAACAATGCAAGATCTTTTTTCATATTCACTTTATAAAATGTAGGAACAACTATCAATTTTTCCTGATTTGTTTGAAATTTCACATAACAAGGAACAAAATATGCCAATTTTTCTATGACCTAGAAAACAATAAAGCATTACATACTTAGAAAGCCAAGGCATTCTAAGACTGGACAGATACACAACATGTAACATTAACTCAGTTAACCAATTATACATAAACATACAAAATGTAATGTTTTCTTAGTTAAACAATTGGTATTATTGGGGCATTTTGCTGCATGTAGGGGGTGGGATCTGACTTCAGTGGTAGTGATGCTGAGGTGAGGGGAGGGGCGGCCAGGCTTTGGAAATGTGGGAAGGTCAAATAAACAGATCCTTTCCCACAGCTTATAAAAAGTGTCACAGACCTTATACTATAATTGATTTCGGGTCAGTCAAGGAAAAAGCTCTCTAAAAGACCCATTTAAAGATGGAATTGACAGCCTCGAGAAGCAGGGGGGAAGCAGAAGCAAGTCCTGTGCTAAAAACAGTCGGATGGCCTGGGTGCAATAGAAACTGCCCCAAAGAGCAAGAAGAAATGAGATTGCTAAAGAGGAAGGGTCAGATGAAAGGAGAATGTTAACGCTCCTTTAGGTTTTATAAAAGATTTATATTTGACATAAGGTGCAATAGAAAGTTACCAACTATTCTTAAGTAGAGGAGAAAAAACAATGCAACAGAATTTGAGAAAAATCCTGCTAAAGATTCTGTGCAGCCTAGAACTGAAGAGGGCGAGGTCCAAAGTCCAGGCCTCCTCATGGGTGTGGTTAGTGACAATGCAAGTGAAAAAAGAAAGATAAGTATCAATAATAAGAGCTATATCTGCAAGACAACAAATCAAAATATTTCATGTTGTCATGTGATTAGAAATGACAAAAATGCAGAAAGGAATTTCTGCTTCCATGCTAACAGGTAGGGCACCCAAGGGCTCAGTTTGCACTTTACCAATAAACTGTAGAACAATCCAGACCCATTGGTTAAATGAAGTGTGACAATGATACCATCGTGAGTTCAAAACTTACATAGTCGGTATAACTATACAAAGAAAACCTTCTGTTGTATACTGTACCACAAATGAAAAATCATCCCAAAAATATGTCTGATGTTAGTGACACCATGTTTTAATTTAAGTAACATATATTTTTTAATCTACCTGGCATATTTATAATCATATTTTAAATAAAAAATTATTGGTATAATGTTTTAGATATAGTTAACTGAGCACATAAATTATTCTCAAAGACATTTAGAGATAGTTATTATTGCAATAATATAGTTTTTACTTAATTTACAAATCATGGTTTTCAAACATTTTTATGCTAAATAAATTTGCACAGTACATGTTTCTTATACTATTTTTAGTTCTTTAGTTTTTACATTAACTGTGTAGTAACCAGAATAGGCATGAATAATTTTGCAATGTTTCTGCTTCTTACATAAGGAGCATGATGTCTTTTATTTTCTTGTCCTGTCCATTTTTACAACACCCCAATTATCTGTTCAGATAATTTTTCAAGGCATTAATTAAAAAAATGACATAACTGAATTCTGTCTGACCCAAATATTAATGCCTTTCCTGTGAACCACATCTGTGCTTTTTCTTACAGTGATCAACTTTTCTAAATATCCTAAACTAAGAATTATTTTACTTCTAATTATTTTTATGATTCTAAATATATTGTATCACAAGTAATTAGCTTCAATTGAATTTTCCAGCTTAGACTGAGAAAGTGTGTTAATTTCTTATTATTTCTACATTGGAGGAACTGTTAAAAGTCTTTTTATTTTATCTAAAGCAAAATTTGTGTTTGTAACACAAACCTTCATGAAACTTAGCTAATCTGCACTAGTTAATTTCTCTCCAGAGTTGCATTAGACTATTAATTCATGGAATGTCAGAACATATCTCACAAAGAAATATTTGGAAGAATATATCTCACCAAACATTTCTAGTTCATTAAAAAATCACATGGCTTTGAAGTATAATGAAATTCTAATGGGTGCTCAAATGGTAAACTTGATGCCTTGGAATTGTGTTTCTTCAATGAGAGAGTCAGAAAATCAATAGAAATTATACTTGCTAAGATATTACTTTTATCCTGAACACCTTCCCCCAGAAGCATCAGGCTTTTAGATCATTATTCTGCCAGAAACATTTCAAGAGCAGGCTGGGATAACTGTAAAGAAGTGTTTGAGGAACTTGGAGATCCTCTTTCCAGGGAGAGATAAAGGAGCTCTATCAAGACTTGGGGAAAATGTCACAAGATAGATTGATTTTTACAATTTCTCTAAAGTTACTGTATGTGGATTTTGTTATCCCAACATAATAAAGCAAGGATACCAGGAGTCTACATTTGAAACATCCAACTGAAGACAATTTAAGAAACGAGTCCATCCATTCAGTCATTCATGTGTCTTTGTAGATGTTCCTAAAAAGGCGTCATCCTGAGAGAATTAGAGTTCTTTTTCAGAATTATGAACAGTCAGAATTTTCCTAGATCTGGCTTTAGGACGAGATATCCTATTAAAAATGGGGTTGGAGAAAACATTTCTCATTTGGGAATCAAAAAGAAGGAGAAAGAAACAGAAAAGATTCAGGCTCAGGTGTGAGCTTATAAAAGGAAGAACAGGATTTACATGTATTTGGAATGGCCAGATTATATTTCTCTGTGGTTGAGAAGGGGAACAGCTCGCTGTGATAGAATTATGATCCATGTCACAAAGGAGCAGAGAGTATTTGGGTCAAGTATTTTCCCACGAATGGTAATAAACTTATGAAGTAGAAGTCCATAAAGGGTTCTCTGAATGAAAAACATTAATGAGCTCAACAGACATCCCTTCAATGACTCAAACAGTAACATTAAATACTATTCTCACCACACACAAAAACAAAAATCAAATTTGATAATTACGGAAGTTCACACACTGAACTCCAAAGGCTTATTCTTTCTTTATACAAATGACAGACTATCCCTAATTTGTCTCTGTAGCATCATTTATGAAGCTATTTATCAAGAATTCCAACCCACGCTCTCAAACAAGAAATAATTGAGGGAGGGTGGATAAAAAGGGAAGGGAAAAGAATGGTGATTTAAAAAATTGACATTCCTGAAAAAATGGAAAATAAAATTGATTTTTAAAACCTTTGTTCCCTATACAGTAAAAACTTTTCAAAACTACAAGGTTATTCAAAGGAAGCAAAATAAATGGGCAAAAGAAAATTTTTGATAAAATTCTGGATTTAAGAATTACAATTTGGCGTCTGTCACCGCAAGGGAAATTAATTTTCAGATGCTACCAATGGATATGTAGTCACCAAGTCCATAATCTTCAACTTCCTATGCTGCTGGGGGGTATTTTGCTACTGTTGGCCTTCCCTTGTTCTTTCAAAATCTGACTGTAATCATTTCACTATGCATGTGTATGTCAAATTATCATGTTGTACACCTTAAATATATATAACTTTTATTTTTAAAAATAAAATAATTTTAAAATTAAAAATAAAGTGCTCACAGGTGGTTGCCATCAGGTGGTGTTCAGAACAATGTTAAAGACAGGTCCTCTCAAATAGTAAATAATGTTCAATATTTTTTCTTACGTTTATAAAGTTTTTTACATTCAGTACCTTTGGCTCATTATTTTCACATGCTGCTGGGTAAAGGAAAGTATTTTTGGAAGGCAATTTGAAAGCCTTAAATTTTTCATACTCTTGAACCAAGAAATTCCAATTTCTAAGAATTTAAACTGGGAAAATTACTGGTGAGCTATACAAATATTTCAATACTAGTATGTTTATTGCAGTAGTGTTTTTAAAAAAGCCCCTAACAAGAAACCAACTTAAAATTTCAAAATAAAAGAGAATAAATTCTAGTACCTATTTACAGTGGAATATTCTAAAAGCAGCTATTTAAAAAATTTAAGACTAGTGACATGAAAAAAATATAAATGACATCACACTGAGTGGAAATATAACATTGTAAAACAACCTGTATGATATTATCCAATGTAGCTAAATTTATTTGTGTGTTAAGAAAAACTGCAAAAATACAATAAAATATTAACATTAATAAAACATTAATAACATTATAACATAATAATACAATAACATTATAAAATATTAATAAGATATTAACATTAATATAACAAAAATGGCTTCTACCAATGGCATCCATAACACCAGTCTCTCTTATGTCTCCTAAAGCTCACTGGTAAACCATCTTTTACATGTTTCTCTGAAACAGATATTCCTAACTATTCTCTCCTCAAGCTTCTCGCTCTACATTTTTTCTGCCAGTAAACTCATCTAGTTTAATGATTTCACTGCCTTTTCTGTGTAGCTGATTCCAAATCTATATGCCCTGCTTTAAATCATTTTCTGAGTTCCAGATTCCAGTTTCTCTCTGTCCTCTGGACAACTGCAACTCCATATACTGTGGACAGCCCGCAGCTTTATCATCTTCCTTACAAATTCCACTTCATCTTCTGATGTTCTCCATCTTAGTTGATGCATTATCCAAATAGAGCCTTTGGAATTTATGTCTTGGGCACATAAAAAGTTGCTCAACACCATTAGTTATTAGGAAAATGCAAATTAAAACCACAAAGTAGCATTTCACACCAACTCTAACGGCTATAACATATAAGGCACACAATAAGTAACGAGCATTGTTAGGAATAAGAGAAAGAGTAACTCTAGCCCATTGCTGGCTTGAGGCACCCATTTTTGAAAACAGTTTGGCAGTTTCTCAAAAGGTTAAATATAAAACAACTATGCAACCCAGGATTTCTCCTCCTAGATATGTATCTATTCAAGTGAGATCCTAGTAATATGTCTACATAAATGTTCATGTCAGCATTGATCATAATTGCCCAAAAAGAGAACAAGCAATCAATTGATGGATAGATAACAAAACTTAGTAGAGCCGTACAATGGAATAGAATTCAATCACAAAAGAATGAAGTGCTGCTATGTGCCACAGCATGGAAGAACTTAAAAACATGCTAAGTGAAAAAAGCCAGAAAAGGGCCACATTTACATGACATGTTCCAAAGAGGCCAATGAAGAGAGAAAGATTTGTGGCTTCCTGGGAATGGGAATGCATTGTAAATGGGCATGAGGGATCTTCATGGGGGAGGGGTGAAATTTCCTAAAACTGGATGTTGGTGGCAGTTGCATGACTAGGTAAAATTACTAAAAATCTTTGAATTGTATAATTAAAATTAGTGAATTATGTGGTATGTAAAGTGAGTCTTAATAAAGTTGTTTTTTTTAAAAAAAAATCTATCTTGGTTCTTCCCTCTCCCCAATTCCTTATATCTAAAATCTGTTACAGTGATAAAAGCCACAATTTTAAAATTTTGCCTTGCAAGCTTTTTTTTTGATTCCCCAAAATACTATTCCTTTTACTTTTCTGTAACTAGGATTCTTCTCTTATCTATCTGTGAAATTTTAATCAGTCAAAGTCAGTCCTGTGTGAAATCTTTACTAATATCCCTTGGAAAACATTTGATCACTTTTTCAACTTCTTTTACAATTCTATGAGCAGTTTAAACAACTGCATTTATACCAAAGTTAGGAATGAGGGGCCATGTAATTAAAAGATGCTGGTGTTTAGAGCCAGAAAAACCGGCTGCAGTTCCCAGGTGTGCCATTTCCCTGGCATGCAACATTTGGTAGTTACTAAATTACCTGGGCCTTGGTTTTCCAACCTTTAATTGGGGTCTATAACATAAATTTCAAAAAACTGCTATGAACACTAAGTAAAAAAGCAATTTGCCTCAAATTTACCTAGAACATATCTAACTTATTAAAAGGTTATTAAATTTCAATTACCTTCGCCATTCTTCCCAGCCCCACTCCACCACTCGATCACACAGCTCATCATTTGTAAATTCAGTTCCTACCAAAATGTCTGGCACTTGGTAGACAACCAATAAATACTTGCCGAATTTAATTCTAGTTGTGAACGTATCCTTGCTGCAACAATATTCCCCTCTGTTGATTGGCAATAACCATGATGAATATGGAAATCCCTTTTGCTCCTCACCTTGATCATGTTACATGGAGTTGCCCCTGTAAGAAGCAGCTACACTGTAAATTAACACCTGCACCTTCAAGTACCTGCTTTGGATTTTTGAATTTTATGTCACTGTTTCCTCTGTCCATAGACTCCTAATCTATACGGTGTTCTTCTCTCAACCAGCATTCACATGGGTGTCCTGAGACAATTATTTTCAGGTTCTCTGGAGAATAACTGCCTATACTGAAGTTTTCTCTTCTTGGGCCCCTGACATAGATTTTTGCCTGCACTAGCAGCTCTTAGGTTAGGTCAGACCATCTCAAATATGCCTGCTAAACTCAAAGTCAATCTGTCCAATAGATTTTATATCATGTACTCACAGACAGAAATGTAATTGTACTTACTTTGCTTAAACTGCAAAATGCATCCTCCCTGTCACTCAAAAATGCAAACAATTTTCCTTTAACCTATTTCTGAGTATGTGTAGCTTTGGGCATCTTACATCCCCTTATCATACCAGTACAGCATCCCTGGGCTGCCTCAGCCTCCCAGGGTACAACGTGTCTCTTGTTCCTCCTTATTAAGCTTCCCCATTTCTTGACAATTTTACCTCTCCTATTTCAGTGATCCTTTTTTCTTAATTTGCATTAATTCCCTCTGGATATAATTCAGACTCTTCGTGTAATTACTTTGGATGGAATTCCAGAAAGTAAATATCCAGGCACATTTCTTGATCCATACTGCCTGGATTTTAACCCGCACCCATGAATCTGCTGCCTGATGCCTCTATACTAAACTCTGTGCATGGCTTCTCAGGATGGGATGATGAAAGTCTACAGCTAGCATACAGTCAGAGACAGGTCCTGAGATTGGAGGAAATAAAACACTCTGGTTACTTTTTAGTCTAATTCACATTCTTAGGTTTCCCATGAAATCTCTATTTATTCCTCACAAGAAGGATGTTTTAGCTGCTGAAATGAAGCTTTGGTCAGTTTATCAAGAGAATAACATCAAAATGTACAACAATTTTGATTCCCAAGTGCAAAATATGGCTCTTTAATTTGTCATTCATTTTCTTTTTTAAATTTTCTAAAATTTATTTTTCAATTGCAATGAGCATACAATACCATATTAGTTTCAGGTGTACAACACAGTGATTAGACATTTATATGCCCTCTGAAGCAATCATTCCTATAAGTCTAGTACCCATCTCACTACATACATAGTTATTACAGTATTATTGACTATATTTCCTATGCTGTATTTTATATCCACGACTATTTCTATAATTGGCAATTTGCAGTTCATTTTCTAGTGTGAAATAATTGTTGACAATTCGCATCTTATTACCTCCTTTGTGAAGAATTACCAACCTTAAGGTGGGAACAACCTCCCCTGCAAATGCATTGTCTCTAAGTTCAGGTGGTGCCGGTGATGCTGCTTCACCCTCTTCACATTGCCCAACGCAGCCTCAAACCCAGCCTCCCGGTTCAAGAGCTCACCATATCCCGGTAATGTAAGAAGTAGTACTTGTCTTTGTTTTCCGCAACAATCTAATAAAGTGGTACTTCTAATTATTCCCACTGGACTAATGAGGAAATTGAGGTTTAAAGAGGTAAAGCGATCCCTTTGACTCATTGTCATACAGGTGGGTGTGACTCCAGAGTCTGTGCTGCCTGGTAAGCTAACAACACACTGGATGCACTGGGCCTCCTGTCCCTGCCACAAGCCTGGTGTCCTCATTTCCCATCCTTTCCCACACACCCACTTCCTGCTGGGACCAAGCCCTGCTCTGCACCTGTTGGAAATGTTTTAAGTCTCTTTTCTCCTTTTCCGTTTTGTAGTTTAAGGCTTCATTACCTCTCACCTGGACCCTTTACATAGCTTCCTATTAAAATATGTTTCTATGCCTCCAAGTCCTCGGATCCTTGTATCTAACCTTCATACTTTCTCCTCCAGATACATATTTCTTAAGTAGTGCCTGACCATGGCTCCATCTTACTGAGCAGCCTTTGCTGGTTCTCCATTAGGTCCCCTCCAAAATCTAGCCCCACCCTCTCTTCTAGGTCCTCTTTCTCCGTGCTCCTCCCTCACTGGAATAGAAATCCATGAGAATAGTTTTTGTCTGTTCTACTCACCATCATATATGAACTGCCTAGAACAGAACCTGACACAAAGCAGGTGCCTAGATAAATGTTAGTGAAAGATGAAAAAATCGTATGCTTCAGCAAGATCTTGTTACTCATTGCATCCAAAATAAGTAAAATCCTGGATTTTTTTCCAACTTGATTCCCTTGAGTAAACTACCTACTGATGGAAACTTCCCCACCATTTCCACCTATGCAGTTTAATCTCAATAAAAATGTATCCATAAATAAAAATTAAAATAATAAATTAAAAAAATGTATCCATTATTTAAGTTATAACTCATGAGTCAATTTCTCCAGTTTGAAACACCTTCCCCCTTCTTTGCATTTTGTTTATAACTCTGGTATTGCACATTATATTTGCTTTGAATTATAGTTAATTCTCCTCTATTAGTTCATGAGAACAATGAATCAGAAACAGGGCAGTACCTTGTTCAAATTGTATTCCCCATCATATTGAGTATAAAATAAGCCTAAATAAAGGCTTGTTAATTTTTTAAATTGACTTGAGCCTCAGTAGACGCCACTCCTTAACATCTTCCTCCCAGTAAATAAATACTGATACATGTGTAAACAACCACAATGGTAGCAATAATAATGACATTGAATACTAAGTGCTTTGCATAGATTTAATCCCTCCATCAGCCCCATGAGGCAGGTTTTATCTTTATAAAATAGGGAGATTGAGGCGCAAGAGGCTAAGTTCTCCAAGTTTCCACAGGTAGGAAAAGGAAGAGCCCAAATTTTAAATCAGGAGATTTGGCTTTGCAGTTCATGCTCTTAACCTTGGACACTACCGCTTCCAACAATTCAAAGAAGAAATTTTTAAAAGAGTCAAATACAAACATACTTACATATGTCAGAGGGCTGTAAGTATGCAAACTTTCAGAAATTGAGCACACTTGCATTTATATTTTGCGGGTCACAATTTTCTTGACAACAGTAAGAGAGATAACATAACATTATGAAATTTTTTACATTAAAAAGAAGCCAAGAAATCGATAAAAATGGGAACGTATATTTGAGATATAGTTTATGGGTAACTAGTTGTCTTGCTAACACAAAAACATTTCCTTTCAGTAGCAGGAGGCTTAGAAGTCACAGCTTTGTGATAATGTCGATTTTCTAAAAATAAAGACATAGTTTATTCTTCGAATTCTCCACTAGATGGCAGGAAATTGTTACTGTCCAAAGGAATGGTACTGGATTAGTGCAGGTTCTTTTCTAAGCTTCAGATTTATGCAAATTGCTTTCACCTCAACCCCTAGCAATGCTGGCCTTTTCACACATGGCCTTTCAAAGTGAATGACTATTTTTAAGCTAGGAAAGAAAAATCAGAGGTTTTCACAGGCATAAATATTAGGTATGAACATGCTAATAATATGCTTGTGTTGCTTTGCTTTAACATAGTAGGAACAGATGTGCAGACATGCTGGGAGAGGGGTTGAGAGGGAAGAATGTACCATCCAGATGTCTGATATCCAAGGACGGATTTCACTAACGTTCTGGTCACAGTTCTAATCCCTGGCTGCACATGCTCCTCACCTGGGGGCCCTCCTTTTTCCCAGCACTAACATGCTAGGATTGACGTCTGACCGCTAATCGATTCCTATAAGTTTCATGAGTGCAAGAGCCAAATCAGTTCTAGATCCTTTATGAGTATTAACTTAGTTAATCCTTAACACTATGACACAGAAAGCTGGGGGAAGGTGAGATACAGAAAGGTTTCAGCACTTGCCCAAGGCCACACAGAAAGAGGGAAAGTTGAGACTCAATTCAGCAGTCTGGCTCCTATAACATTATGCCATAATTCCCTCATTAATCATTAATGAAAGAACTACAGCCATCTCCCTGTCTAATTTTCTACCTGCATTTAAAATTTTGTCTGACTAACACTAATGGTTTCTACACTGTTACTTAAGCTATTGCTGCCAACCAGGTTGGAAAATTAGCATAGCTTATTCTGGGAACTGAGCTAAGGCAAAGGACAACTCTACTCAAAAAAAGTCTGTATGCTTGGAATGCTGCTGTTTTCCTGGATGAAATTTTAATTGAACTCAGGAATTTTGCAAAAGAAGAGCATCTGAATTTAGAAAAAATCTGAGTATATCTTCTATTTTTATTGAGTTTATTAGGGTGACATTGGTTGACAAAATTATATAGGTTTCAAATGTATAATTCTAAAATACATCATCTCTATATTGTATTATGTGTCCACCACCCCAAGTCAAGTCCCCTTCCATCACCACGTACCCTCCCCTTTACCCTCTTTTACTTCCCCCAACTCCCCTTCCCCTCTGGTAACCACCATAGTGTTGTCTGTGTCTATGAGGTTTTGTTTTGTTTTGTTTTCTTAATCCCTTTACTTTTTTCACCCAGCCCCACAGCCCACCCCCACCCCCGACAGCATAGGTCTGTTCTCCATCTATGAGTCTGTTTCTATTTTGTTTGTTAGTTTATTTTGTTCATTAGGTCCTGCATATAAGTGAAATCATCTGGTACTTGTCTTTCTCTGACTGGCTTATTTCACTTAGCATAATGCTCTCCAGGTCTACCCGTGCTGTCACGAAGCTCAGATTTCCTTCTTTTTTATGACTGAGCAGTATTCTATTATGTAAATGTACGGTAGTTGTTTTATCCATTCATCTACTGATGGGCACTTGGGCTACTTCCAAATCTTGACTATCATAAATAACACTGCAATGAACATAAAGGTGCATATATTCTTTCGAATTAGTATTTTGGTTTTCTTCAGATAAATTCCCCGAAGTGGAATTGTTGGGTCATAAAGCAATTCTACTTTTAATTTTTTTGAGTTAACTCCATACCGCTTTCCACAGTAGCTGAACCAATCTGCATTCCCACCAAACAGAGCACAAGGGTCCCCCTTTCTTCACGCCCTCACCAACACCTGTTGTTTGTTGATTTATTGATGACAGCTATTCTGACACGTGTGAGGTCATATCTCATTGTATTTTAATTGAGTAAATCTTATAAGCACAGACTGACATGGATTTGACTCCAGAGCTCATAGAGACTAATAAAAACTAAATTCCATACACATACTCTCCTCTCTTTTTAGAACTTCATTTTCTTTTTCTGGCATCTGAATATGTAGATATCCTGACCCAGCAGGGAAGGCTTCATTAGAAACACGGGCGGATTTGTTCTTGATTCTTCCACACATGATAAATCAAGCTGAATTCCCTGGAGCTTCTCTTTGAAAAGTCATTAATACTTTGTATCAGCACAACTTGCTAAATAAAGACCTTGGGGACAGAGCAAAGCAGTAGCATGAAAGAGTGTTGCTGTAAACTCTTGTATGATGCGTCTCTGTGGAGACTAATCATGTTTACAAGAACTTAGTGCCTCTAACGGTGATCACCATATATTATTTCTAACTTCTCATGATTGAAAACATGCAAAAAGTAGAATATAATAAACACTCAGATATTCATCACTCAGATTCAGCAGTTGTTAACTCACGGCCAACTTTTCATCTATACCTCTACGTAGTCCCTTCCCCTCACACATGGATTGTTATGAAGCAAATCCAAGGTGCCATATTACTTCATCTGTAAATATTTTAGTATGAATCTGTAAAACAAAATGGCTTTTTAAAGAAAACATATCCATTATATGACATTTAAAGTAATAATTACATTTTTAGGATGCATTTTATCTAGATCCCACTCATTATTGAATGCCCTGGCCCTGAGGAGAGTGGGTTAGCATTGAGGAATTAAAATTTAAAGGGTCTCAGCACTGCACCACAGTTTACCTTATTTTCCCTTAGAACTTTGTTCAGACTTTAGACTACGTTTGGTTTTTGTCAAAGAGTTGTAATCTCCTTAGTAACAATTTGCTTTAGAAAAAAACATTGTTTCTTCTGCATTAAATGTCAGTTGCATGAAATGCTGGAACATGCACATTTTAACAAACCACAGAAGTCTACTGAACGTCCCTAAAACTGAGGACTGGGTGGTCATTTTTAAGCTGCAGAGAGACTTCTACTGAGACTGGACGGTGAAATGAAAGTGGGTGGTGACTTTGCAGGGCCCTCTCTCAGCAAGATGATCTTGACAACAGTCTTTGTGCTCAGACTTTGTCCCTGGAAGACGACTGGGTCAACACAGAGGCATCTTCATAGACAGAGCTTCCTTATGTGAAGTACTTGGTCCTCAATTTCCCTAAGTGTGGACCACAGCAGGGAGTATTTCTGCCATGCTATGTGTGAAGTCCCTGAACCCAATGAGAGCTTTTTACGAAGCCATCATCCTAGCTGGGACTGGCAGCCACCCAAGCCTTATCTGGGAGAGCCAGGCATAAATTCCAGCCTCATTAAATGAAGAGGTGGAGGAAGGAAAAGAGACAATTTACAATTGAAGAAATCTCTCTCTCTCTCTCTCTCTCTCTCTCTCTCTCTCTCTCTCTCTCTCTCTCTCTCTCTCTCTCCCTCTCATTCCCAAAAGGGCTGTAACATTATTCTAGAGATGGAACGGGAGTTGGCACTTGTCATGGCTCTGGTCCCTGGAGTGTATGTACTCTCGGCAGCAGAAACCCAAACATAAAGCAAAGTAGAGCAGCTGTATGAAAGTGATATTTCCATCAGCCTAAAATTAACTGAAAATTATGCGCTGATATAATTCAGCAAGCACAGCAAAATGTTCTGTCTTAAACATATATACAAAACACATCTGATATTTTCTTCCAAAGACCTATTTCAAGTCTACCAAGCTATCATCGGACTGATGCATGGTCAACTTTCCTTTGCTTTTTGTCTAACTTAAGAGTCTGGTTTTCTTAATTTTTGTCCTGGCATGTCCTTTTCTTTCCACGTATCCATATTTTCCAGCAACAAGTCTGAAATATATGATGCAGAAAGAAAAGAAAAACCCACCTTGTGTTTCCTGGGTCCTAGATTCCCAGATAGTCTGTTGTGCCTTTTGTCCACCCTTCAGAGCCTTCCTATGTTTTTGATTGTTTTTGCACATACAATGTCCAGGATTTTAATTGGTATTTAAGAGAGTAATAGAAAAAAATACATCTATTCTATCTTCCTGAAAAGTGTACCTCACTTTTGTACCTCACTTTCTCATTCAAATATCAAGAGCTATGTATTCTAGTACATAAAGGCTTTCTCATTTTTATAGCTACACACTATTATCCTTTGCATTGTGAACCACAATTCATTTGCACACACTATTTATAGCTACACACTATTATCCTTTGCATTGTGGTATGAACCACAATTCACTCAGCCTGTTTTTTTTGGACAGTTTAACAATATATACAATCATTAACAGTTCTATAAGTATTACATTTTGCATGTGTTATTTTGCATGCATACAACACATATCTGTTGGACAAGTTCCCTGAAAGTAGAATTATTGGTTCAAAAGGTATATGCATTTATAACTTTGTTAGTTATTGCCAAACTACATGCCATATGAGTGCTACCAATTTATATTCCAACCAGTTAAGTATAAGAGTATCTGTTTTCCTACACAATGTGTTTGTTATCAATCATTTTGTCCAAATTAATAGTTGAAAAAAACTATTAGGTGAAATAAATGCTATTATTTTAATTTGCCTTTCCTTTGTTTTGAAAGGAGTCTAGCACTGGTATATTTCTTTCAGCATCATTTGCTTTTTCTTTTCTGTGAATTGATGGCTCATATCTTTTAAAGAACATTCCATCAGTTAGCTGGACTTTACATTAATTTTTTTATAAATTATGGGCAAGATATGATTTAAATATATTAAAAATTCACCCATTTTGAATATGTAGTCTGATGTGTTTTGACAAATATGTCCATTCATGTAGCCAACAGCACAATCCACACTTAGGATATTTCCATCCCCTAAAAAGTTCCCTTGGGCCCATTTGTAATCAACTACTCCTTTCAAAACATCCTCAACTGTCATCTACTTAACAAAAACCTTACCTAAGAATGACTGGAGAAAGTATTGTTTTACTCACGGCCTGGCACTCTCCTTTGATTCCACTGAGTACCTAAGGCAGAAGAGTGCCCCACAGAACAATCTGGTTGTCTTAGAGTAGGAGCTGTTAGGTAACAGGAAAAATGGCTTTCACATGCTCAGTATCCCACTTAGCATTTTCAAGTGTTTAATAGCTGTTGTCATCAATCAACACTTACTTCTCAGGAAACTAGTCATCGATTGGTCATAAAAAGGAGGAAATAATTGACTCACAGTCTATCATATAAACAGTTCCCTACTTACCTGATGTGTTGTTCCTGACTAAACAATTATGAGTAAACACGTATATTCTTGTAAAGAAATAAAAGGATGACAGCAGTGGTTTACAGGCAAAGGTGATCTCATTAAAATGAGGGTGAGCAATGTGCCACTGAATTTGAGTGGATTTATCATCCTTGCATTGAAACTTGCTGCTGCAGAGCTGATGTATAATCACTGATCCACAACCAGCTTTGCAGGGCTGAGCAGAAAAGACTTTATGCACACACAACACAGAGTGGCAGCTCTAGATTACTGCAACTCAATTTATTTTTTAGGTTGTTTGTGTCAACATGGGAAGGATGGAAGCTGTAGCCTCTGGAGATAGCTAGAGGTCATCAGAACTCATTTTCTATAGGCAACTGCAAGCAACAGAGATATTTAACCTTTTGTGCAAGTTATTCTGGCAAATAAACGTGAACCTACTACAGAGTGCTGTTTCCAAAACCAACATCATTTCAGATAAGCATTACTAAACAAACAGATTCCTCTAAAATTAAAAGCAAACCAATAAAAACTACTTTTCCTGTAGAAGGATCTAAATGTAATTAAGAGAAGGTGCCACTCATGATGATATTTACAGCGAAGATCTACATCGGTGTGTCACTCGCCACCTAAAATAACAACTTGCATGTTCAAGTAAACCTCCCTCAAATAGAGAGTCAAAGCTATTTTCTAAAATTATCACAGAACAAAATAAGGACTTAGAGTTTCTAGAGAAAATACTTCTCCAAGCAAAAGAATCCCTTATTTGGTCTAGGTACAAATCTAACCTAAATTCTAAATAACCTGCCGTTCAGATAACTTACCCTATTTTGATGCCTCTCACCCCATAAATTCCTTCCTTCCCTGCAATAATCCCATCTATTTCCCTCCATTCAAGAAGAGCCCTCATCAAAAAGGCACTACGTATATTTTCCATACTTCTAATAAAAACTTAAAGTCCTTCCAAACCCTATTTTTTCTCCAGGAAGTTTCACAATTGTTAGATTCCTTGTTTTTCAGCCTCTAAACAAGCGTACATAGAGTCTTCCAGGCGCAATGTCAATGAAACCTTCCCATGCCCCTTTGTTCAACAACAGTATGAGAAGGAGTGGTAATCAATATGTTCACACTTAAGTTTATTCCCATAGTTCTATTCTGAGGCCTAGGTTTGTTGATTTCTACACTTGAAGTAAGATCTAATTTTGAAAATACTATAATGTAGTGTTTTCAAAGAGAGACTGACCAGAACATATCCCAAATAAAACAGACCTATTTAAGAGTCCAAGTGAACAATACTTAATGGTCTAAATTATACAAAAGAAATGTGTCAATAATTAATAAATAGGAGCAACTCTTTATTATCAACATATATTTTAATCCATTTCTGTCCTTTAATTCTGTTTGAGGTTAAGAGGGTAGCTGAACAGAAAAAAAAAAAAAAAACAGAAAAATCTTACAAAAGATGTAACTAATTTGAATGTACTAGAACCTATAATCCAAAAGAGAAAATCATCCCACCAACAGTGATGAACTTCACACTACACTGGTTTTAAAAATATATATTGGTAGATTGACATTAGCAGATTGCTTGAGAAGTTGTACACTAATTACAACAAAGCTGTCACTCTTCAAACTCATTGATTAGTCATAATTGATTTTGTATATATTGAAAAGTCAAATTTTATATTTTGAGGGTGTATTTTTATTTTATTGAAGTATTATTGACAAATAAATTGTAAAATTCTTAAAGTGTATATCATGATGTTTTGATATACATATACATGATGAAAAGGTCCTTCCTCATTAAGTTGTTTAACATATCCATTACCTAATATAAT
This sequence comes from Glossophaga mutica, assembly GCA_039655065.1. NCBI lineage: Eukaryota > Metazoa > Chordata > Mammalia > Chiroptera > Phyllostomidae > Glossophaga > Glossophaga mutica. The sequence continues at coordinate 160,183,064 of CM077306.1, forward strand.
GATAATAAAATATTGCATCCTACGGAATAAAATAAAAACTATGAGCCAAAGTGATATAAATAAGTAAGTACATACATAATGGGGGTAAAAAGGTTTTTTCTGTAGCAAGAAAGAGAAAATCACCATTTGCAACATCATAGTAATAACTGATTCAGGCAATAATTGTCAATGAATGCCCTACAAATTATTAATTACAAAGAGAAAAACAGTAAATTTACAAAGGAGAAACTTGGTAGATACCACCTTAACTGAGTGGCAAAAGTCATAATCATTAGAAATTGTACTTAGTAATGGTACTGAGTAAATTTTATGCTACCTGCTATGAAGCATTGAAAAGGACACAATATTGTTTCTTTAGTATTCCTGCTAACAACACGTGATCAAATGTCTAATGATGAGTTAATAACAAATGCATTCAGACTGTAGAACATTCTATCAAATAACTAGCTGTACTTTATTTTAAACTGTCAAAATTTTGAACACCAATGAAAGACTGAGGAATAGTCCTCGATTAAAGAGACATGATAATTGGATGCAATGCATGACCCTGGATTGGGCCACTTGGATTGAACTATTCAGGTCCCCTTTTTTGCAGCTAGTTATACACAAGTTTGCTTCTAGCTATAATAATATAATAAAAACATTTATTATACTCACATTCTTTGATAATAGAACACTTTACCCAGTGTTCTCAACAGGGCCCTTTCAAATAGAGCTGCAAACATTCAACAAATGTTGAGGAATATAGCAATTTCATAAAATGAGAGACTCTGTAATAAAATGATTGATTTCAGTCATATATCATGTATCAATATATGACTGAAAACAATAATCAGAATAACATTACTTTGCTGAGTTTTTCAAATAAGATAAAATTTCCTGGACATAAGCAGTCTATTTTGATAAATGGCTAGTGCCCTTAAATGAGGATATTTTTTTCATATTTTAGTTGTACTAAAATAGTACACAATTTTCACACTGCTAGAAAGACTGGCACTCATAGCTTTAAATCCTATACACCAAACCTCAAAATGTTAGCTGAGACTAACATTTTAGTCTCAACATTTAGTTGAGATTCAAATTCCTTCTCTCCTAAGTAGGGTGAACTAGTGTCTATCGCACAGGACTGTAATTATTCACAATTTTTAATTCTTTGAAGTAAGTAGCACAATACCTGACAAATGATCAGAATCACATGAAGAACACAAATCAGAGTATTTTTTCTTGGAAGAACATGTGCTTGGTAATCCTGAAGGCCATTTTCAAGGAGCTTTTCATCGGCTCTCTCAAATTGAAATATGCAAATAACCTTCTCCTTACATGTCAAGCAACATATGCATTGAAAACTTATTCAAGATAATTAAAAAATAATCATCTAACTCCTGTCCTCAGCTTTAACAGCAGTTCATCTCCTGGGATCAGTCAGATGCTGATACAGAAAAGCATTTCGGTTGTCCTAAGTGCGCTGTTCCTATTTATAGTGCAGGCTATGAAACAGGACTGCGGGCGCAGAGCCCAGTGTAGGAGCCATCTTCCAGGGGCTGCACATTTGCTGCTTGTTACCAGAAAGGCAGCAAATACTACCAATACATTTTATTCTATTTGTGATTGTTTTCACTGAATGTGTTAAAAATATATAATTACATGGATTTTATTTCAACTCCCAAGGCTCTTTAAAAACACAGAGAGATAGATGGAGATGGAGATGGAGATGGAGATGATAGATAGATAGCTGTTAATTTTATAGGCAGATGAAATCACACAATTCCCTTTTGGGGGTAAATGCTAAAATAGAAAACAGTTTTCTGACCGTGAGGCACAGCACTTTCCTGTTCTTCCAAGAGGTGGCATGTTAATGGGAAAAAACAGCAAAAAGAGCTAATTCTGTTTGGGCATAGAGAATAGTCCCTAGACATGTGATGTTATTTCAGAGTAATTTTTCTCTCAGTGTTCCTTTGCCTATGTCATTATTTATTTTTAAAAAACATACAGAAAAGGTATATATAGCAGGACCAAAAACACTCCCCATGAAGGCTTGAAAACAGATCTTATGTAAGTGCCAAGAATAATAATTCATCTTTTTGATTTATAATTCCTATTTATCTGAGAAGTCAAAATAGAAAAATAGAGGGGAATCCTCAGAGACTTGCTCTTTCCTGTGTATTCTTTCTCCTATATTTTATCTCTCTTCCTTTCTGAAATCTTATTAATTTGTATGTGTAAACATTCCCAAATCGCTCCCCAATTTCTCATTCCTGAGCAAGCTTCTAGAAACAGTGGACTGCACCCAGGGACCTGGTTTGTTTTCCTCAAGTTGCAGCCCCTCTGCTCTTTGCCCTTGGGCTCCTGTGCTCCTTGGACCACCCAGGCTGGCATCAGCCCCTTAGGTGCTAAATCCAATGGACTTGTCAAACAGCCTTGTGCTGCCCAAGCATGCTGAATCACTCCTAAAATTGATACTTCCCTATGGCCCCCACTAGTTTTCCTCCCAAATCTCTGACTTCACATTCTTAATTTTTAGAAACTGCTCTTTTCTTTAAATATTGGTATTCTTCCTTCTTTCCCTCCTCTCCTGACTCAATATATTAATCTTAGATATAGAACCAATTCATTCCCATAGTTTCAAATTCCACCTGAATGCTAATCTCTCCTATTCACAACCCAATTTCTCTCCTGTAGATCCTCTTTACAAATCACATGGATAGCTGGTAGCTCAAACTTCACATTCCAGAATAGAATGTAAAATATTCCCACTTCCCCCTCAGAGACTTCTCCTGAACTTCCATCATTTTAGCTCCATTTCTCCAGTAAGACTTACTCTGCAGTAGGAAGATTGCTAAGTTTTCCATGATGTGCTCTTGCATGTAATGTTCACCAGAACCCTAAGAAGGAGGTACTATTATTACATCGATTTTACACATGGGAAATGGGAAGCACAGCATCATTACAGAACCTCTTATACCTCTCCTTTCTTTAAACATAGTTAAAAGCTACTTTTAGTTGAATCATTTATTGATATGATTCAGGAAATAATGATTTACTGCATTGAAAAATATTAGCAAGATATTACAGAGCTGCCCTGGCTGATGTGGCTCAGTTGGTTGGGTGTGGTCCCTCAAACGGAAAGGTTGCCCAGTCAGGGCACAGGCCTGGGTTGCAGGTTCAGTCCCTGGTCAGAGTGCGTACAGAAGGCAACTGATCAATGTTCCTCTCTCACATACACCTTTGTTTCTCTCCTTCTTTTTCCCTCCCTTCTCCTCACTCTCTCTTTCTTTAAAAAAAAAAGTTATAGAGCCTTTTGTTCAGTATTACAACAATTTAGAAAATTTTACTTACATAATTTCCATGTAAGTATCTTCAATACTTTCCTTCATTTCTAATTTATTATCCACAATTCCATGCATTGTATTGGTCTGCATTTCACCTGGAGCTCCTCATCAGGAAAGCCTTCATTCCCCTGCTCTCAACAAGACTGGTTGTTCTTTGGGCCTGCAGAATGACTTTTATTCTGGCACTTCTCTTTGCTACTTTTCTTTGTTAGAGACATATTTCTCTAGTTTCTGTTTTCCTCTTTCTTAATCTATTCCCCCATTTGGCTGGAACACATCCTCCATCGGTATAAGAAAGTTGTGCGAAAGGTGGGTTTTCTGAATAGGTCTTTATCTGCTTTACTTTTCACTTGAAGTTTAAGTGTAAAGTTTTCAGTAAGGTAGAGATAGATAGATGGAAGTTTAGAGATTGATTTGCCTTTGAATGAGTCTGTTTCAAGGATATAGGTAGTCTTTAGGAGGTGGTCTGCATGCCTAGGGAAGGTTTTGTTTTTGCTCTAAATGAGAAAGGAACTAGGTCAAAATTCATCAGTAGCCTATCAATTACTACATTTCAATAAGCAAAGCTTCTTTAGTTTTAATAGGTCAGTTATTTTAGAAAAGAAAGATCTTGAGCTAGTTAAGTCATTAAGGCTGTGTGAAAATTCTAAGAATATGAATAAAATCAGAATAGATTCTGACTTTATAGATCTTTATAGATCTTAAAGAAAAAAGTTTATAGATCTTAAAGAAACTTATGGATGCATTTCAAATCTATGTCTTTATGAAGAATGTCATTGAATTTCAAGTTCTATTTAAACGCCATCAGTATTTCAGTATATAAAACTGTCAACCATCATATATAATGTGGTTACAATCATTTGAAATTATATTTATTTTTATATATTGCTATACATACAATAAAGGAGTATTCCATGCTCAAAGATAAACAAAATGCACTCACAGTATAAGGAAGTACTAAAAAATTACTTCTTATTAAAAAGGTTATATGTCAATAGGTAAATCCTTGAACAGGACGAAATTTGAATTAGTCAGATATTTTCGACTATGTGAACTATTCACATTGAATTTAGTAGCTCCTAATGCAGTCAGTTATACACCTCTGGTGTAAGAGACTCAAATATCACAAGTACCTTTTCCATCAGTGACTTGACTTTCTAAAATGATGCACAACTCTTGTATGTTCTTAACAAAGCCAAGTATACTCATTGTGATTTATACACTCATTGCATTCTTGGAGAGGTCAGCATACATAAAATGGAGTTAAACTGAACTCAGATTACTGATATACTCAGATAACTCTGAACTCAGATTACTACACAAACAAAACTTTCACCAGCTGTCTACAGGTACATTTTTTTCCTCAGGTGTTAACACCTTTGAAACTGGGGAATCCATCTTACAGCCAGTGGCTTCTTTCAGCCCTTCCAACCAGGTGTCCATCCGCAAACTTGCTCATAGGTCATCACTGTAGCAGTGTGATCTGCTTCGTGGGTATTCTGTGCATTGAATTTAATTACTCTATAAAATTTCACTTTCAAAAATAACAAGTACTTTTTAACAAGTTACCACGAACCAGACATTGTACTAAGCCCTGTGAAAACAGTGTTGTTGTTGTTGTTGTTGTTGTTTTTAAGGTACACAGACCCTGCCCTTAGCGTTCAGAGGCAGAAAATTAAATAAGCAATAGTAATTAAATAAGTACTCTGAAGACAATGAGGAGGTGGATAGGATTTATTTGAGGTTTTAGTCACACTCATTCACTTTGGCAGTAGTAGACATCCTTATCTAGGAAACAGCTCTCATTGCCACTTCCGTATCTCTGGACGCTGCCATAAAGTTTCATCTCTGTAAGATTCTTTTGGCCCAGTGGAGAAAGTAATTAGCAGAGTAAATGGGGATAGGATCTTTTTATTTTACATTGGTAAGAATAAGGGATACTTTGAATGACAAATATTGAAATGAGAAGTCTCTACACCAAGTTTTCACTCATTTATTTTCTCAAAAGCACTACAATTTTACTCTCAGAATGGAAGCCCAAGTGCCCAGTAGTGCACCTCTATGGGCTGCCCAGCCAAACAGGTCCTGAACGCTTTTCACACTGAGCAATTTACACATGCCAGCCATTCAGCCAGACACAGTGTGAAGTGGAAGAATGATCCAAACTTCTCATTTCCTCCCTAACAGGCATTGTTAGTATTAGATACATTTTAATGTATTTTTAAAGTATGTTACTAATATTATTAAATTGCAAAAAAAAGAACTAATTATTGTATTATTGTACACATTAGGATCATATTTTAAAAAGAAGTTTCTTTTTTTTCCTCTCTTACACCAACACACAATCTACCCCAGACTCCAGCATTTTGAAAGAAAAAGAAAGATGACTAGACATCAGAAATAGAAATTAAATTAATAAGCATAGTAAGTTTGCTGCAAGCCCTCTAGCTATTATTGTGGATTTCTGAAAAGGTTACCTTAAAAGTCACCCAAATCTAGTTTCTATGTTATTATGTTTTCATCATCATATTAAAATGTTTTTCTTTTTACAAGAATGGTAGAAAATAACCTAACCAAAACTAAAGTCCTAAGTCAAAAGGGCAATAACTGATCCTTCAGTGATATCAGATTTATTTCTTTTGAAATAGTAAAATAGAGCCCTTTAGGTTACCTAAACCATCTTTGAGGATGCACCTCTAGTATAGTTGAAAATATTCTCCACCCTGAAATAACTAAATAATTTAATGCAGTGAATTAAATAATCTAGACTCCAATTGCTATAGTATTTTATACATTTTTCTCCCCAAATTTCAGGCTATTTCTGACCACTGAAATTTTTTCATGATATTTGAGCACTAATACAGGGCCTTTTATCCCACTTCCTCTCTTTCTCACCCTCCCTCCCATACCAAATTTTGTTCCACATTTCTGAGTCATAGAGACAAGTTCACTGCTTGTCAGGGTGTTAACAAGATCATCTAAAATAAACCTAGTGGGTAGCACTCACAGATAAAATACAGCATCATGAATATGGATGTATAGTCAAGTTTGAAACCCTAAAAATTCTCAAGTGCTACAGCTAAATCTTAAACCTAAAAAAAGAAATTTAGTATTTTGCTGTTTCTGTCTTTTAATGAGCTAAATACTCTCCAGTTCTGCTATAGTAACATTTCTCATACATTTAAAAATGACAGCTGAAAAATCCCAGCACATGATAATCTGACTCATTATCATAAACCCACAAACACTGGTGCATCTGTGCATTCTCATTCTCAGAATCTAAAGCTTATGACAGGTCATTTCACACATAATTTTTCTCCTCTTCTTTCCCGCCTAACTGGTAAATCGGGTACCTGGAAATGTGGCTGTGACTCATCATTGTTACAGATGCCTCCTCTAATCCCAGTGGAAAGTAAGGACATTCTCTGAGATACTTTCATAGGTTTGAAGTCACAGAAATACTAGACCCCAAAAATTTCACTCTACAGATAAAGAAACCAAGAGCCAAAGAAGTCAATATACTTGCTGAATAAAAAAACAGGTGGCTAAATATTAACAAAAAACTGATAACTTTAATCCACTCTCATATGGGCATATTATATCAAAACAACAAAGGGTTTTGGCTTAAATAAGTGAACTAATATCAATATTCTGTAATCCAGACTTGCCAAGAAAATAGGATGGACTAGAAAATATTTTCCATTTCTGAAATTCCATAGAGTGGTGATCTACAGATATTGCTACTTTAAGGGTACAGTTTTTATACTAAGAAAAATGATTATAAAATGAGTAGTTAAATCACTAATTTCTTTTTATCTCTTTCTATACAAATGTTTAAGCTCTTCTTATGAATCACAGCACAATCTATGTTTTTTTCAGTTATAATTGGACTTACTTATTTTGATTTCAAGCTGCTTATCTGTCCCCATTATAGGTTTGCCGTACAAGCCCTTATCTTGTTGCTTTTCAAAGCCAACCCCACCTGTCTTTTCCCTACTTCATGATGCTGGGTCTGAACTTTGCAAACTACTTTTCTTCTTTGCCAGTTAACTTCATGCTAGGCTTGCCAATAGCAGGTGTTAGAGAAAGGAGATGAGACTAGAGGAGAAGCAGACTTCCCCCCCCCCCCGCAATATCTGCCACACAACTTCAAGGAATTCAAGGGGACAGGTGCCATGATGGGTGCCACATTGGGAAGCAGGGGCCACAACATGAGACATGCAGATAGACACGTAGCTTGCATCGCGTGTGGCTCACCTACCTGTGAATAAAGGCATACCAGACATCTCAACGACTGTATGAATATCTTTCTGTCTTCATTAATACCGTGGATCTGTCAGGCCTTGAAGGGTGGCAACACAGCCATCATGTCCTTCAAACTGTACCCTGATGTTCACTCTAAGTCAGTGTTTTAGCAAAGAGCTTTGTAATTTATGTTCTGTGTTAGTGAGTCAGAATCTGGTCAGAAGACTTAGAGCACGCCAGTAATCTGAACTGGAAAAGTTTAGTATAAATAATTGTTAACTAAAACTAAATACATAATTTAATATGTGTGTTACAAAATTATAAGGGCAGTTAAATTGGAAGCTTTGCCAACTTTCTTGTGTTAAATTTAGGGCAATGTTTCATGACAAATAGAATGTTGAACCTGTTCATGGGAATATCTGACTCAATGCAGACAAAACTGAGAACCTTCACACCCTGAGTCAATCATCCTTTCTCATCAGGAGAATGAGCTTGCTCTCCCCTGTAAGAAAAATATCCTTCCTTTACTCATAAACCCCATAACAATCTCACCTGAAACAGATGTCTCACTAGGGATGATCATTCTGCTCAACATGCACCCAAACCACCCGGTTGCTACAAGATCCGAGGGTCAAACATAACTTTCCAGGCTCCAGAGGGTCAAATATAAGTGTTCCAAAGAGAAAGTAGTTTTACAACAGAAGAATTGCAATATTTTGCTAATGTATATTGGAGAATCCTGGAGAATACGTATGACAATAATATTTTAGGTTGTTATACCAAGAAAGACAGATTATAATAACTACATCAGGCTGAATTCTTTGATATGAGTGCACTTACTAGAGATGTTGGGTCCCACATGCTAGTTGGACAGCTAGAGTGTGCTCTAAAGGTGCAATTGGTTGGCTGAAACTTGGACTCGATAGTGGCCTATGTTAAATGAAGTTCAGGTGCCAGTGTTTTCTGGGCACAATACAAATAAAGGAATACAAAGACAATAATACAGAAATGTTGAAATGGATTTATTCTGTTTTAGCTTCATATCCACACATGCCAACTATATTTCATGAAAAGGTCCAGAAGACACTCCCTTCACCAAGGCTAAGAAATATATTAGTGAGTATAGCATTACAAATATCTGTGTTTGCTTTCATTTCTAAGCCAGTGGTGAGTTGGGTATAGTACCACTGGGATGGGTTTCCTCATTATATGGGAGACTCTAAAATAGCCGAAATCACGTCAGCTTTTACTGCCCATTACAAGGTAAACACTTTAAATTTAGAAAGCTCAGACACCTAGTGGTGGTCAGAATATTTTGACCCATAAGGACATTTGGCAATGGCTAATAGATCACTGTGTCCTCAATAATGAAATATATTGGCAGCTTGCCAGAATATTGCATGATCTAGAAAGAGATCCTGATTTTCATAATCAAAAGCTTCTCACACTGGTCATCACCTCTCAACCATTTTCAACATGGCCAAGGGCCTGGATATAAAAGGGGGTAAAAAATGGAAACAATAATGCCATATACCACAAGAACCTTAGCTGAATAGTGGAGGGGGCTCTCACTTCCAACTCATTCCTACATCTATGTCTAATGTCAATAATCCACCAAACCCAAGTTCATTAACGAACAAGTTTACAGAGACCATCATAAAAAGCACAAAAAGAATTTGATCTGCTACACAAGTTAGTTATACACGCTGCTGAATCTACTCCATAAATTTTTAAATATTTGGTAATTAAAAACATCATAATATTGGAATTTTTCTCATTAAAAATAGTTATACTTATAAACAGTTACTTGGAGTTTTCCATGGTTCAATATCTTTTATATTCATCATAAAATTCATAAATCTATTGATAGTTATAATTTTCTTTGAGAAGAAAAAACTGCCTGGATAGTAAATTCCATAGGCCAGCAGTATACTAATAGTCCCCAGTGAATGAAATGTGTACTTTCCCAACTTAAAGTCTCAAGAAACAGGAGTTGATTTTGGAAGGCATGCCACCATACTCAAAGGAGCAAAATGTTTTATAGACCATGAACATCATTCCATATTCTGAGCAGCATTTAATTTCTAGCAAGAGAGACTGACTGAGTGATTTCCCACGACTTCAAGGATAGACCCCTGATTTCTTTCTGCCGGGGTTGTACATTCTCACCAGGCATTGCCCCCCTCACTTCCAACAGCCTGTTGATGCTGCTGCCAACTTCACAGACTTTATCCTTACCTGCCATTACATACCTTTCTACGACCACCACCCTGATGCTCCTCCCACTCACTTCCAAACCTCTGTCCGGCTCCACTCCAGCTCAGAGAATCAGGGAGGCAGAAGTGACAGAGAGTGCTTGGGCCCCCACTTCTGCATTCCTCCTTCTCTGCCCCTCCCCTGCTGGAAGGGAAAGACATTCATTTCTGTGATCAGCTGAAATATACTTATTTTATACTTACTATATACTTATTTCATTCAGATTATTCAATAATCTCAAGTTTCTCTATGTATGCGGTTTATTTCTCATGTCACTTGCTATTGTATGTTGACAGTTCATCTCCCACGGAGCTCAAACATTTCCTGGGTCTTTCTCACACGTGTCAGGCACATGGGATACACAATGTAAACGTGACTGGGAAGACCTTTCCTTCAGAATAGAAGTTGAGAGACTAGGTATGGTGAGAGAGGAACACACATAAATTTAAAGACAAAGCAAAAATGGGTTGAGGAATGATGTGGACACCGGCTAGCAGTGTCCGCATCATTACGGATGAAATAAAACATACACATGGACTACCGAGTCCGGTGGAGGAAAAAGGACGACAGCATGGCTTTTCTCTCAAGAGGAGCAAAAGCCTCGGCCTCCACCATGACAGGCCTTTATTCTACATCTTCTCACATTACAAGATGGTCCTCACTCACTATCCCCAGTTACAACAAAAGGAGCCAATGCCCCTAATCACATCACAGAAGAAGGATATTAGCAAATGAAAAGGCAAAAGTGATTGAGCCAGTTACACTGGTCCCTGCAAGGTTTAGCATGGATTTTAGGAAGTTACAACAAGCATTTGCAGGGTGAGGGAGTTTTCAGCAAGAAGCAAAACAGCTTAAGTATATTGCAAATCTAATTACCCACCAGAGAACCTATGTATGGGTGTTGGTCCTGTGCATCTCCGAGTGGGAGCTGGGCCCACGCCACGCAGAAGGGTCTACCACAGAGGAATACAAACGACTATAGAGAAATGAGGTTTCAAAAGATTGTGAACAGCAACTGGTGTAAAACTTAAAAAAATATCTGTTTACAGGTTAATAAATGGAAGTAATTTGAAAGCAATCTGAGGACAGAATGTTTCATGGCCTAAGCACAGCTCAATGAAGATGATTTTGGCAGCTGTGTCCAGGACCAGTTCTAATGGGAGTGGGTAGGCATAGGAAGCTCAGCAAGATGACTGATGTGGTTCAAAGGCAGCATGACGAGTGCCTAGGCCGCTGGGCAGGACGCAGAGAAAAGAGGAGCAGTCAGAGCAGCAGTTTTTCGACGAATAGTTGTGTGTGTGTGTGTGTGTCTATAACATGCCAGGCTCTCAACAGAATGTCAGGCAAAAATAACAAAGATAACCATGGCTTCTGCCATTTATAAAACTTAAAAGGCGGGTAGCATGAAAAAAGGCTTCCCTGAAAAACTCACATTTGTGAAGGATAAGTCAGAGTTAACCAAACAAGTTAGAGGTGAGGAGAACATCTGTGAAAATACTAATTTTTTATCACACTAAGTCTGTACATTTTCAGCTACATCACTCTCATCTGTGCCCCACTCCTTACATAAGATTCATCATTCACTCAGCCAGCAAGTGTTTACTGAATGGTGCACCCTCTGTATGGAACATAGTTCCAGGGGCTTGGGACAGCAAAGCAAATCTTAAAATATGGTAGGGGAGAGAGAAGTAAACTAACCATTTGAATGCATTGCAATAAGTGATGTGTAATCCCAGGGAAAAGATAGAATTAATAGTAGTAATAGTACCTCCAATTACAAAATAATGGCTATTAGTGCCAAGTCCTTGAGAACCATCCTCACAGCAGATTTTTAAATTGTATTAAACATCTTATATGGGGAAATGCCGTCTTAGGGATGCGAAGGATGATTAGAACAGTTGGCGCTCAGGCACTGTTGTCTCAGCCGGAAAGAGGCCCAGGTAAGGTGAGAAGTGTCATGTCTGTGTTTCAGCTTTGTGACTCCTGCTGCCTTTATTTCAAATACACTATAAAACCACATAATAAGAAGCCTTTTCATAAACAGCAGGAGAAAAAGTGAGAGGAGACTAAAAACTAATGAAAAGCTGATGCCACCCAAGGCACTAAATTTAAGCTGCTTATCCTCTGAGAGAAACAGTTGTTTTGCCAGCAATAACTCGATTCATGGTGAGTGAACCTGCTGAGTAGCCACAGGCCTTCTGAGTGATCGCAGACAGCAGGTGGGGGTCCTTTTCCTGAATCCATCCTCCTGAGCCTCCTCAGACCCCCAGAGCTCAGAATGGGGATTTTTCTGTATTTTCAATGATTATTTGGTTATCTTTCCTCACCAAAATTTGATATGTAATGTCTCACATATCACTTATTTAGCAATAACACATTTAAGGTCCAACTTCAGACTTCTCAGGAAACTGTCGTCCTCGTGGAATTCTGCCAACAGCCTGAGAAGGTTTTAAAGGCCTCGGTTGGGAAAAGGAATCATTGGAGAATAATTCATAATCCAGCGTGAAAGGTCACATGAGTCAGGGTCTGTTGCCAAGAGGCTGCTACTGAGAATTAATATCAGTTGAATGACCAAGAGTGTCTGGCATTTTACCGAACATTTTTCTCAGCCCTCCCCCCCAAAAAAATGATTATGGAGATTAAAGCTGGCAAGGCCGACAGACCAGTGCCTCTCCAGCCACAGTGAAATGGAGAAGAGCTACGAGAGTGAGCTCCTCTCCACCTGCAGGTAGACAGAAGGTCAGTGTGGTAGTCACTTGTCCAGGACCATTTCTCTTTTTTATTCACAGAGAAGTAAACAAAATAAATAAAAATTATTGCATCTAAATATATGCCAGGCCCTGACATATATTTGTCATTTTTATGTTCAATCATTTAGCCATCACAAGAACCCTGAAAAGTATTATCCTCATTTTACAGATAAGGGAACAGATGATGTAAGTATATGCTGACAAATAACACACAGGAATTCTCTACCTACAAAGCCATTGCCCCCTACCCCACTGGGCTGCATGTGTCTTGGTGGACCTGAGAAATTCATTACTTGCTGCAAAACAATTAATGCATAATGAGCAAAATATTGTATATCACTGGAGGCCACTCTGATCCTGTCGACTAGCTTAGGGTGGGCCACATGCCACATCTCTTTGGCACATTTAATAATTAGGAATCATTAGTATGGAGTATTGGTTTAACCCCAGTCTGCTTGCATAGAACTGGATGGATCCTTGCCAGCAGCAATAAGTCCCGAGGGTAAAAAGAGCATAAATTCAACACCTTGGTGTTACACAGGGGTTCACTGGAAGGAGACAGGTGCAGAACTTAGTTTTTGGTGGGAAACAGAACTCAAAGTGCCTCTCTGTGCATCTCTCTAGTTCCTAGATTGGCTCATTTCAAGTGACACATCTGTAAGACCTGAAAGATTTCCTGTTTTTCCTTTCCACTTCTTCAAAGGTCAATATCAAAGCGAAGAGTTATGATTACATAGACATTTTGGAGGATGCAATAGATATTCCGTGAGTCATACTCAATTTCTTGCATATAAATTTCTTTTTTTATCCTCACCTGAGGAACTCTTTAGATTGCTTTTAGAGAGAGGAAAAGGGGGGAAAAGAGAGAAAGAGAGAGGGAGAGAGAAACATCCACATGAGAGGCATTGATAGGTTGCCTTCTTGTATGTGGCCTAGCCAGAGATTGAACCAGCAACCTAGATATGTGCCCTGACCTGGAATCGAACCCACAACCTTTCTGTCTACAAGACGAAGGTCCAATCAACAGTCACACTGGCCAGAGCTTGCATATAAATGTTTAAATGATGAAATATTTAGTATGTATAACATTTTGAAGAAGCATGAAATACTCAAGTAGGAAGAATGGTTAAGATGTTAATTATGACGGGACCATGAATATTCCATAATAATTAGTGTAAGTCTGTCCTGTCAGATTTGAACTTTTAGTTCGTTATCATTGTGTCAATCTATCCCAATGACTCTGTTGTATTTGTTTTTATTTTTTGTCATTTAAAAAAATTATGCTTTCCTCAAGCACATAGAACAATGTTTTGGATTATAGAGAGATTGGACATTCAACAAAACAAACATATATGGAACCCTTGCTTTTTCTTTTCTTTCTTTCTTTCTTTCTTTCTTTCTTTCTTTCTTTCTTTCTTTCTTTCTTTCTTTCTCTCTTTCTTTCTTTCTTATTTATTTATTTACAGCCAACTTCTACATGGCTAGTAAATGAGTTAAGAGAATGGAGTTTGCTCATATTTGGACCTGGGTAATCCGGCTCCAGAATCTGGGTTCTCCCAAACTATGCTCTACTGCTTCTCCTGCTTTATAGGCAAAGACCTGCAACCCATGAAGGTTTGGTGGTCAGCTCAAAGCCACATACACAGAGAGGCAAAATCAGGATCTTTACATTCTGGAGTCATGACATTTCAGCTATGTTCCATTATCTTCCCTTATCTGCCACCATTTAACCCCTGTCTTCCCTGGATTCTTTAATTCTTTTAGTGACTTTATTGTACTCTCACTACCCTGGCTGAAACCATCATCTACTCTTTCCTTATGGAACTTACAGTTGCACAGTCCTATAGATTTATTTTACAGCTCTCTCATCTAATCCTAAATCTCCTTTCTTCACTGCTTCTGCCTCAGCTCACATTGTCTTCTAATCTGAGACTCCTTCCCATTTCCTTTTCCTGACCCCCAGAGCCAATGATTTTCAGTTCTTCTAAATGATTCTTCTTGCATATGTACATCCTTACTTTTAAATAATATACCACTCCTGCTTGAGTTTTTAATGCTAGGCAATACTGATTTCTTACAGCAGACGAGGAAGATTTAGTTCTTTCTCCCCAGCTTTAACCACACACTTTGCATTCTGCATCCTTCAAATATAACTATATTATAATTTTGATTAGATCAGTGATTGTTATGGCTAAGTAAATGCTTTTATTGATTCATGTAGCATAACACAATGCCTCTCCTTTTAGGAACAGTCTGTTCCCTCCTAAATTTTATTTGCTTAATTTTTCTGTCATGAATTCAACCACAAATTCTCCCCTGTTGTGTCAGTATCTTCTCCATACAGTCAAAGAGCTCAGCAGTCCTTTTAGTTTTACCTCAGGGGCATCCCTCACTGGATTGTAGAAATTGAAACAAACTCATAGATGGAGAGCAGGATGACAGCTATGCAGGGGGCAGTTAGCGGGTGGAGGGTTCAAGGAAAAAGGACTCATGAACATGAACAACAGTGTAGTGATTGCAGGGGTGGAGGGAAGGGTGGTATAAGGGGGATCAATGGTAATAGAAAAGAATACAAAAATAAGAAATAAAAAAGACTGTGGAGCCACGTCCCAGACCTGCCCTTCAGCCACCTGCATTACTGCCTTATTTAGATCCCTTCGCCATCATTCTGGGGATTTCCTTCATTCAACGCAGGCTGGTTCTCTGTTTTCCAGACCCCGTGTCCTCTTTCCAGGTATAACTTCCCACTTTGCTGACATAGCATCCTCAGAAATGGTGCACAAAGGGTAAATTTTTTGAAACTTAAAATTCTACCTTCACATTTGATTAAGAGTATGTGTGGGTGTAGAATTCTAGGTTTAAAAAATGGTATCTTCTAACCTCCAGTGTTGCTAATGCCTGTGACATTTTTATTCTTGACCCTTTCTATGAACTTCCTTCTCCTCCTCCTCTTATTTATTTTTCTATCTCTCTAGAAGCTTGCAGGATGTTCCTCTGTCACCAGTGCTTTAAAATTTCACAGTGATGTGCTTTGGTGTGGATCGTGTTCCATCCATGTTTCTGAGCACTCAACTCAGAAAGCATTTTCCATGTGGACATTTACGTCTTTTAATAGTGGGATTCCCATATATACGTGTGTGTATGTGTATGTATGCTATATATTACACATAGCATATCTGTATATATTATGTAGATTATATACTATGCATTATATATAATATAATTGGAATATATATATATATGCATACATATACAGTTGAATATTATTCCTCTCCACAATCTGTTTTCTCTTTCTGATTTTTATACTATTTGGATGTTGAACTGCCTGGAATGTTCCTTTTCTCCTCTGTGTTCTAAAAGATTTTCTTAAAATTTACTTCCAATCATTCTTTTTTTTTTTTCATTTCTCTTATCACATTTTAAATTTTCAATCATTTTGTTGTTGTTGTTCAATGTTCCATTTCATATCACTGATTCGGTTTCATGGATGCAATCTCTTTTGTCTCACAGAACACAGTAATGATTGATTTCTTTGAGGTTTTTCTTCTCCCTGCATAGTCCTATTTCTGTGTGTTTTGTTTTGGTGTCCGTATTCCATATCAGAAATTTTATTCAAATTTATTATGGCCCTGAGGTGGCAGCTTATATTTCAGAATGGCTCACTAACTGGACTGTTTGAAAGCCTTGAACAAATAGGTGGAACTGTCAATGAGGAGTTTGAATAAAGGGTGATCTCAAAAGGCCGATTGAACTTGGGGAAATACATCTGACATCAATTTCTTTAAAACTTTTCTTCTTGGCTGGTCAGATTCCCCAGGGAAAAGCCCCTAATTTCCGCATGGATGGTATTAGTTTAGCCAGCAGCAGTATGGTAAATGAGAGGAAAATGAAGGCCCAGAGTTTCAGAGTCAGAACAAATTTCCACTTAATACCCTGGTCTCATACAATAAACTTGCCTCCAAATCCGAGTGCTGTTGACCAATCCAAAGACCCTCTATTTTACAACCCTCAGACAAGTCTCCAGTATCCTGCCAGAGAGATCGTCTTGGTTTTACACAATAGAAGAGGAAAGTGGAGGGATAGATGAAACCAGAGCACATCACCCTACAATATGCCTCTTTGACGTAAAAGTCATTTTTATCTGAAAGCAGTTAAGGAGCAGAAAATCAGAGAAAGCTCCTCCCTTTCTTAAGGCAGAAATTGTTTTCCTGGAGCTAGACCCTTACCAGCCCAGAGAGGGCAGCAGAGGGATCCGTAAATAAACTTCACTCCATTAGTTTCCTCCCACAGTACGGTGCTCTTGAAAGCTGAAAACTACCTTCACCATGTCATTTCTCTACAAATTCACTGTTTTTTGTTGAAAATGCTATATAGGTCGGAATTCTAAGCTGCCATTTTGATTCCTTTTGGTTTAGGTTTCTCCCATGTGATATACACACCCATGTTAATAAACTGCTGTTTTTCTCTTTTTAATCTGTCTTTTACTTAGAGTCCCTGCTGAAAACCCAAGATGAATAGAGGTAAAATTTTGCCTCTCCCACAGGACTGTCTTCTACCTAAACAAACTTGCAATTAATTCTTCTGTTCATAGCCCAAAGTCACTTACATTCCCAGAGTCCCCTGAAAATTCTGTAGTGTAACTTGGTTATTTTTCACCTCTTTGTATTTCTCAGGTTTGCTGATTCAAGTTTTGTTCATCCATCTACTTTGCCAGCTTCAAAATTTTTGCCATTGGGTCCTCTCCATGCCCTTTGTTCCTTTAGGTTTAAAAATTAAAATCTCTTCACACTCCCTTTAGTGCAATTACAAAGAGAATGCCGAGGTCCAATTCTTGCGTTCAACTTCAGTGTGTAACTAGATACTTGCCTTCATTTCCTCTTGTCTGGTAAGTTGCTCAAATCTCCTTACTCCCTGACCATGTCTATTCTCTGCTGGAAAACAGTCAGCTTTCCTGTTGACTAAAGCTACCAATTTCAGTGACTAGAGCAGTTGTTCTCCACCTGTTTGTCTCTGCCCCTATTCAGATGAGCAATTTTTCCATCGGAATCACCTCTCAATATAAAGGCTCGTTTGCTTATACCCCCTGAAGTTAAAATGCTTCATGCAGGGTCTCAGCCTACAATCCTGACTTACTATTTATTGCACGTATGATTCCTGGTACTCCTTGCTCTAGCCAAATTGGCTACTTTTTCCTCCTTTAACCTAACATATATATATATTTTTTCTCTCTGTGCCCTGGACTATGCTTTTTCTGATAAGTGGAAAGCCCATTTCTAGAATATAAATTCCTCTGTGCCTCCAAAGCAAAGGTCAAATATACCCATGTACTTAACGCACAGTACTTTGTACAACTTATTTTATTTTTAATAAAAATTTTAATTGTATCACTTTCATTCCTTTATATAAGCCCCTTGAGAGTTGGAATTAGGTCTTATTTCTATATCTTAGGCAATGCAGTAAATAGACAGGCTCATTTAATCACATTAAGCCTTTCCAAACCATAATATACAAGAATATATAATAATTCTAAAACCTTAAAATATTTTTCCTAATTCCTATATTTTTATGTATTTATTTGAAAAGGCAATAAGATTTTATGAAAAGAAACAAAAATAAAGGAGGCAAAGAAGCAACAAAGAAAGAAAGAAAATCCCAGTCATTTCTTCATCTCTGTTAGTTTAATTGAGCCTCAGCAATTGTATGATTCTAAGCATGATCTGAAATTTGATTGCAAGTTGTATATCTATGAGGGAAGAAATTTTATTATCCAAAAGTGTAATTTTTCCCATAGAATACATTAATCAAAATTTCTGTGCAGCTCACTGCTGAGAATTTGCACATGACTCACTAAAGCAATTTCCTCAGATAAAAGAAAATTGCTGGCTTGAGGGGTTCACGGGTATTGTTGTATAACTTCAGAAAGATAGCTAAGAATCCTTCCTTGCACCATTTTAAAAATCTACTTCAGCATTTAAAATACTGTGTGTCAGCAGGAGGAATATCTACAGTGTTGTCAAAATAAGTTCAGTTGTAGACTCAACATCCTCCCCTCCAATTCTTATTTTCAAGGATATGTTTTAATAACATTTCTGATTATGATTAGTCATTCCATATTATTGCATTTAATATAAATAGCTCCTCTTCACTGAGCATTCATTTTGTGTTAAGCATTTTCATACATTTTCTTATTTAATGGTTCCATAATCCTGCTGGGCATTATTATTCTCATTTTTAGGATATGTAAACTAAGGCTTAAAAGGAAGTTAAGTAAATTATCTAGGGTCAAACAGTAGGCGAATAGTTCTCTTTCTTTTACTAAATAATTGTTACTTTGAGGTTATTTTTAGATGCTAGTTATCAATTTGTCTACAAAACTTAGTTACCAGGTTTTTATTCTTTGGCTTTTATCTAAGAATCAATGGAAAAGGAATTATGCATAAAGGTTTGCTTATTATCTGGAGTGAATAGTTAAAAGGAAATTATCTATATATGATGGTCTCTAAAGTGCATATCCTTTGCATGGTATTTGTGTGGTTAGTTTTATTTTTCATCTCTTGTGCATCCAAGAGAGGTGGAAACTGTCCTTCAGGGCTGTCTGACTTCCTTTTGCACTGGTTCATAAAGGCCTTTGAGCCTCATGCTGCCTCTACATCGAGCAACATGGTCTTATTATCCACTGAAGTTTTAACCAAATCATTACAGTCTGTCTAAACTTTCTGCTTTCTATCAGATGCTTTTTAGGAACATATGTTATCATTGGAATCATGCTTTTCCTTGACTAGGCTAAAGGAACCAAACTTTATTTTTCAATGATTATGCACCCAGCACTGTGCTACATAGTTCTAAAGGCTCTCTCTTGTTTCATGTTAACCACAGTCCTCTGTCTACAAAGTCTGAGCCCCTTCCATCACACTGTCAACAACAATGCAAATGTAGCCTCTTTACAGTGGAGCCGGAGCTGCCATGTCAGAGGAACCACTTTGCATGCCTTAGGTCTCAAATCTTTGCAATGTTAAAACAGGACAAAATGACTTGGGACTGGGCCTATGGCAAGGTTGTGCCCAAGACCACTGTTTGCAAAGGTAACAAGAAACCAGTTATGACCACTGGAATGATGACTACTGGACTACAAATTAAAAGCATCATTTAGAATTTGCATCCCTATGTTGTGTCATCTTCACCAATAGGGATGCCTTTCTCCTACTGATGTAACTGTTCCCCTTCCCTTTCTCATAAATACCCACCGCCTTTGTCTCCTAGACATAATGTTATTGGAGCTCCTGCCTGAATTAACATCCCAAATAGCTATTCTTACTGATCTCAATAAATGCTTGTTGCCTCTCACTTTGAAAAGCCTTTTATTTTTAGGTTAACAACAGCACACTATCTTCTCAGCAACATAATTGAGGTTATATTCATGATCGCTCAGCATCAAATGGATGATAAACATAACAAAGAGTATGCATTCACTAAATTATTGAATACCTGTTATTCACAAGTGGCTAAGTACTGAACTGATACATAAACGAGTAAAATGGGTGTTAATGTACTGTATATATGCAGAGAATTCCCTGAAGTATACACAACACAACCAACCAATCAGCCATATCCTAAATTTGACCTGAAATAGATGAGTTTTTAATGAACTGTGGCCTTCATCCTCCTCTCTTTATCCTCAACTCCTAATAACTTCTTCCCAGGAATCAGAGAAATCAAAATTGGGATAACCATAACTCTGTGTTAAAATCAACAGTATTCAATTCAAAAATTTCTGTGGCAGAATATATTTGCTTAAAGTTGCAGATGTTAGATATGATGAGGAAGGGATCTTGAATTTTGTCCACTTACATCAAACTTTCTCGCTCTTTCCTGCCACATGCCTTGCCCCAATCTTTCTCCACTGTGACACCTTGCTTTACATCGAAAGTGTGTGTGTGTCCCCCAAATTCACACATTGGAACCTACACCCCAGTGTCATGGTATTTGAAGATGGAGCATTGGAAGGTGCTGAGGTCTTTCGGGCAGAGCCTGAATGACTGAGATTGGTGCTCATTTACAAAAGGGACACCAGAGAGCTCCCTTGTCCCTTTTTCAGTCACCTAAGGACACAGCAAGAAGACAGCTGTCTATGAACCAGGAAGTAAGAACTCACAAAACACTAAACCTGCCTTATTCTTGAACTTTCCAGCCTCCAGAACTGTGAGAAATAAATTTCTATTGTTTTAAACATCCATTTTATAGTATTCTGTTAAGACTAAGGTACACCTTCAAAGGAAACAGTGATAGAAACAAAATGGTCATTATAAGGCAATTGAAGAGAGAAAACGGGGTAGTTTTATTCCTTTGCCTTAGCAATGGTTCTCAAATGCTAGTGCCTAACAAAATTGCCTGGTGAGCTTTCTGCAAATGTAGTTCCACATTTCCATCCCCTGGGGTTGCAGGGTATCTAGTAAAGAATCTGCATTTAACAAGCATCCCTAGGAGATTCTGATGCATGCTGCTCTGGGAAAGACCCCTTTTGAGAAATCCTGTTTTGTAAATAGGAAGAGGGCTGTTTTTTCCTTTTTCCTAACTTATTAATAAAGTCCCAAGGCTTGCATCAAATTCTATCCTATCCAGATCCCCTAGTCTCATCTACCTCCTACAGAGTCTACCGCATCAGTGGCCAGATTCATCAAGGAGTAATATGTAGACATTAGGCCATCCCCAGAAAGAGGTGTTGGTTACGATGAGGATGTGAGACTCAGGGAATACTGGGAGGAGAATTCCACAGGCTTGGTTGGAGAATGGGGGTCGAAGGATGCTGGGTTTGCTACAGGTTGTGCAAATTTGCACCTCAAGTGCTATTAATCATTTGAATCCTTCTTTCCAAATATTTGCAGTGATTAACATCTTCATTTATAGCTTCCATAGACTAGGCCAAAGCAAAATAATACCCTTGCTCTATAGGATAGCTCAGGATATCTCAAATGTAAGGCCCATCATAGATGTTTCAACCCAAGTCTAAACTTCACTTTTCACCTTTAGTTTGGAGGTTCATTTACCTACTTTGCCGGAATCTTTGGCTGTGCAAGTTTCACAGGGGAATGGCACAAGAATAAAAATAGAAATGTCTGAGCTGCCTAAATGTGAATCTGGATCTCACAGAACACTGTATTAGGTGTCAAAAGACTCCTCTGAGGATTGGCTAGCCATGCTCCACATCCTCGCATTCTGCAGGGCTTGCAACTGTCCTTTCTTCCCCATTTGGTGGCACTGCCCTGGGAAGAAATCAGGTAAGCAGCACCTGACTTACAGGAGGAAATATGTGTCACAAGAAGGGTAATGAAAGGAGGTCTTTATAATTCTGTTTGGTTTTTCACATATATCCTTGGAAATAGGAAGTTCAGGGAGGGATAACATAAAGAAACATGGATTAAAGCTTACTTGTAGGGTTGTTGTAGAAAAATAGTCAAGTCAGTGCTTTCTTGTTCTGTTTTCACAAAGTGCCCATATGCAGTGAGTCATTTATGGGAGAGCTTAGAATGAATCCCCTGAGGCCATTAGTGCCAAAATAGACTTCTGTGAGTGCCCAATTCAGATTGCAAGCATGCACTTTAGTGGGGCAGAGTTGTAGCTTATTTCCTCCATTATGTTTTAAGAGTTCAATCCCAGGGCTTCAAGCACAGTCTTGTTTACCCCAAAGTTGTGCATCTTCTGGTGGGCAACGTGCCCTGCCATCCATTATTCACAGATGCATTGCTTTCTACTCTTCTCCTCCCACCCAAGTGCTCTGCTCCGATCCTTTCATATGGGCACTCCCACTGGTGAACATACGGCACTCCCTCAAGTTCCCGCCACGCTACTCCTCACTTCTACATCTGTCAAAATAGTTCAAAGTCTATGTCAGTTATCTTTTCTAAAACCCTCCATAAATCCCCAGCTGGCTCCCCTTCTTCCGAATAATTGGGCTTGGCCTGCATAGAAATGTCTATATCTCTCAGCAAAGTATAGATGTGGGCTGTTTTTGTTCTTGTTCTTTTCCAGTGATGTTGTCATACCTGACACCATACATGTACAGAATAGAAACATAATACTTTTTTTTAAATATTTTATTTATTTATTTATTTATTTATCTTTAGAGGGGAAGGGAAGGAGAGAGGGAGAGAAACATCAATGTGCGGTTGCCTCTTGTATGTCCCCTGCCGGGAACTGGCCTGGCAACCCAGGCATGTGCCCTGACTGGGAATCGAACCTCGATCCTTTGGTTCGCAGGCCCGCGCTCAATCCACTGAGCTACACCAGCCAGGGCTCAGAAACATAATACATTTTTGAGTGATTATGAGCTAAGGATATATTTTCAAAATTTTTAGTTTAAAAGCCATAAGTTATGTTACTAAAGTGTTTTTATAGGTTTTTATTGTACAAATAAAATATATCACTGTAATGAAAGTTTTAAAATACAGATAACATAAAGAACATTAAAGTAAGATGTAATACACTGTGATTATACTACTGATGTCCACCATAAGTATATTACGGTATGTCTTTCCGGAAGGTTTTTATGCCTATATGTACATGCTGTGTTAATATTTCAAATGTCCCTTATTAGCCAAATCACAGGTAAGGATGGCTCTGCCAAAGAGAACTAAATCTGATCTCCTTCGCATGTCCTTTCCTCACCTGCCTCCTGACAAAAAGGACTGGTCTGTGGACTGCCAGGCAGCAACCTAGCAGTGAACACATGGGATGGCCCCACATGCTTGACAGTTTATGTCGAAAATTGCTTCTCTGAGCATCATGAGGCAGAGAGAAGTTACTACCTCCAGGAAGCCACATTAGAGAGTAGATAGTCCTATGTCCAGGCCCTGAAGAATTTGCTAATATTTATTTGTTTTTTCATTCATTCATCCATCCATTCATTCATTCATAATTTACTTTTCTGAGAAATTGCTTCTATAGTAAATGATAAAGGAACCCTGATAATATTCTGATTGTGGGAAATTTAATGACCTGTTTTAATGAAGCACTATAGCGCTGTCAGGTTGCTCATACTTTTCGTTTAAACCCTGAGATGACGGCTCAGGCCACCGCTTGAATATATCCTGCTCTCTTAGCTATGATATGTACCCTGCGCCCACCATGCCTAGACCAGGCCGACCACTTTTCTCTGGTTGCAGTCACTCTTATCATGATGTCCTAGAAAAAGGCCTATTAATTTTTAGAAATCAACAGTATTTTGAATAATACTACATTATACGGAGGAATATGCAGGTGGCATGTGTGTGACTGTATTTTCTGGTTGAAGAACTTTACACCTCAGTGATGCTCATCCTCCTCCTAACTTCCCCTTATTTATTTCTCAGGACACCTGTGGAAGTTTTGACTAAGGGCCTAGCAAGTCCTGTCACTGGCCACATGCCATACATGTTTTCCCTCCTCTGCCTCTCTGCCTCCTCCAGTGGGGACTCTCTTGCCCACAAGGCCCTACCTCTGTCCAGGCCCTGGGGGCTCTGATGGTGTCCATCTTGAAATGGACCTAGGAGGCCCTGAGAGAAAAGTCTGTCTCCCCAGTCTAGGTTATAATAAGCTGGAGCTAAACACTCTCTTAGTTTTCATTTTAGCCCTCTGTTTGTCACAGGACTCAGGCAATTCTGGGAAGCACCACTACACCCAGGATCCTGCCGCCTCTTCAACCCCCCCAGCTTCCCACCGGGCTGACCTCACTGGCAGCCCCTCTTCCCGCGCAGTGGCTCCTCTGGCACATCACCCCCATTGGCTCCAAGACATGGTCAAATGCGTTGAAACTTAGTCTTGGGCTCAGGTTGGGACTATTCCTTTCCTAGGAATGGAAACTGAAAGCACCAACAGCTGTCAGTCCTCATCAGTCAGGACAGTTAGTGGCAAGGAGTCCTCCCCAGGGCCTTCCATCCAGTGCGGTGCTGCTCAGGCTCCCAGCTCCACAGCCTCTCCCTGGAAGGTCAGAGTCCAGCATGGGTTTTACTGGGCTAAAAGTGTGTCAGCTCTCAGTTGAATTTGGTGTATGGGTGATGGTTGGAGAGTGGCTAAGGGAAAGGGGCCGTATGGTTATAATCAGCTGGAATGCTGAAATTTGGCCCAGTACACTGGCTGACTTGCTATGGAGAATAGGCAGTGGTCAGAACACTGACTGTACTTATTAAATATTAAGTAATCTGTGCTAATTGTTTTTTTTTTTTACTTTGCTATAGTAGATTCCAGCTTAATCTGGAAAAGCCTGGAGAAGGGTAATGAAGATACTTAATGCCTAGAAGGATATATGCTTTGTAACTAGACTACAAGTGTAAGATTAATTAGCCATTACAGAAGAATAACATGAAATAAATTTATGGGAGTTGTAAAAATATATCCATTTTTCCCATTTAACCATTCCATAAACTACCAAAGATCTCATTCAGTTTCCATAATTAAGAGTGAAAGAATTATAAATAATAATTTTTAAAAATACCATAGACTTTCCAGATTCATTAACAAAATACAATGTGTTTATAGTAAGTAGTAGAACTGAAGAACAAAATAAATGAGTTTTTGGCCAACATCGTCATTAGATTTAGATACTGATGACAGTGAGTCTTGTCAGCTCATAAAAATGGGCAGGTGTTAGTATCATCATCAAATGACTAACCGTCCTGGTATTCATATTCTGGTTCTAGTACTAATGGTTCCTTGATTAATCAATATGTCCAGAAGAGAGACTTTACCATGTCGAAATTACGTACTGAGTCTTATGAATCTTATAAAGTACCAAACTAATCACCTTTTATTATCTACTCTTTCAGAGTTTTTTAGAAAAGTATGTCATATTACCAAAAATTTTAGAAGTAAAGAAACAAAGACACTGACGTTACTGCTATTAGTAATATTATATATTTCTTTTTAGTCTTTTTTCTGTGCACTTGTATGCAGATACAACCCTAATATATAAATATATATAACCTGTATCTTCTATTTCTGCCAAAAGCAGTTTCCCTCATGTCTTAACCTTCATAACCAGGGTTTTTAAGATGCATGATATTCCAAAAACGATTTTACAACTACAATTATTAGTTCAATTTCTGATTTTTGTTATTATAAGATATTAGAATGGTTAAGAGCACATTCTTTCATATCAGATAAATTTTGTTGCTACCACTAGTCAGCTGCATGACCTTAAACATGCTACTTAAACTTTCTCCACATACCACATACAGACACATAGTAAGTGTCTGTATTTATATCAATATTTGTTGAGCAAATGAATAAGCCTCTGCGATGGGCTGATAATGACTATTTCCCTTACCCCCCCAAAAAAAATTTCATATGTTGAAACCCTAATCCCCAGTATTTGAAAAATGGAATTGAACTTGGAGATATGATCTTTAAAGAGGAAATTAAGATTAAATGAAGTTATTGGAGTGGGCTCTAATGCAATATGACTGGCATACTTATAAGAAGAGATTAGGACACAAATGTGCACAGAGGTCATTCTGCCAGCAGACTGCCCTCACACTGGAGCTGCAGCTCTTCCCTGAGACGCCAGCACGCTGGCTGGCACACCCTGCAGGTTATGGATGCCTGAGGCCTCCACAACCACGTGAGCCAATTCCTTAAAATAAATCTTTCCAGATACGGAGGGAGGGAGGAAGGGAGGGAGATAGAGATAGAGATATAGAGATGGAGACAGAGATAGATTTGGAGATAGAGATAAGCAGACATAAAGACAAACATAAGCACATCCTTTCAATTTTGGAGAACCATGACTAATACAACCTCTCTCATCCTTAGTTTCCTTACCTGCAAAATAGCCCAGTAGCTATACCACTTGCTAGGCTCTTAGCACAAGGCCTGAAACTCAATAGGTATTGGTCATAATTATAAATACTATTACAGTGGATAAGTTCATCCACTTAATTTTTTCCAAAATGTATCCTAATTTGCTTCAATCAATTCATAGCCATTATTGTTTTTTTAGTTATTGATACATAGAAAAAGTTGGAAGTTTTTTTCTTGCCAAAGGATGGTGCCATGTACAATATCATTGCATGCTTGCCAAAACAGGTCACTGTTTAGACCAAGCTAATTTCTGTTTTTTTAAAAATACACAATGAGACAGATATTTCAAAACTTCAAGTATTAAAAAAGTATTATTTTGGTGTTCCTTCATTCTCTACACAAAACAATAATACACGACATGTGAAAGTTACCTCACTGATTTAAGCTAATTGAGATATTTTTTCTTTTTTTATATGTCCAAACATAACTGGACCTTCAAAATTGGAATTCTTCTTACAACCTGGAGGATTTCTTAAAAATTATTCTAGCAAGTGTGATTGACAGCAAAGATATTACGTGACTAGGATATCATTAAACCACATACTGGCAAATAGTTTGAGCAATGCTTCCTCAATGGAACTTCACAGGTGTTACAAAGTTTGAGTGTGCTTATTGTTGCAATTATGCAAAATTTATCTTCCTCAGAAAGGTGCATTGAACTGTTTGTGGAAATTACTTGAGAATAAAAACAAAAGTCTTAAATTTTATTTTCTCAAGAAAGAAAATTTCTCTCTCTCAAATCAATCAATAATTGTTTGGGATATTTTTAATGTCACTACCTAGGGCCTCTTTGTAAGGCACCCTCTGCAGGTCCAGGGGGAGAAAGGCCCTGACTTTGCAGTTGGGAAGTCATTACTCATAGTGCTGGAGTGTCATGGGGAAGTCATTTAGCCTCTCTGAGCCTTAACTTTCTCGTTTGTGAAAGGAGAGAATTGAACTAAATGGCCGCAAAGTATCCTAGCAAGGATGATTTATTTGCAAAGAAGAGGTCCTCCTAAAATAGTTTGAGTAGAAGGATGAGATTGTATTAATTAGGGTTGGATGTAAGCTCTCTAACAGTGTTACGTGGGCTCTCTGCCTCGACTTTGTTTGTCTCTGTTTCTCTTTGTGTTTTGGCCTCATTGTTCTACCACTGACACCCTCTCAACACCAGGCAGGTAAGAGCGCCTTCGGGAATCTGCACCCTTCATGGCTCATGGTTCAAAAGGAAGAGAGATCCTTTTCGTCCCTGTGTCCATAACCAAATTTCTGGGACAACCTTGACTGGGCCACATGCTTAAAGGACCAGACGGATGATAAAACTGAAAGTCCCACCACTGTCCATAGTTGGGGGAAAGATAAATGAGTATCAAGCAGACAAAAATCAGAAGTGTCACCACAGACTGACATAGGATATGATGGGGAAAACCTATCAGAAACAAAAGCTGTCAGGCAGCCTCTTTCTCCGATAGTCTGTCTCTGGGACCACAAGTATTCCTCTTCCTGCTTCTCTTTCAGTATCTATTCTTTTGTCCTCTCTACAAAAATATCTTTTCTTAAAAACTCTTGTTTCTGGCTCCCCGCAACCTTAGCTTCCATGTGCTCTGGCTCCCCCTAATGCGACACTGGCCCAACAATGTGACCACTCAGCTCAGCTCCCATCTGTCTCCTTCTGCCTCAGCCGGTTCCCAATTCTAGACATCCAATGGAAAGGCTGATTGACAGGGACCTGGCTAAGTTCCACTGCTCTTTCCTAGCACTGTGGATGGGTGTTGTATTTTGAGAGGGCAGTGAGTTTCCGGTCTACCTGCTCTACTTATCTTGCCTGATGCACATCCTTTTTCACTATGATACACAAATATACACACCCTGACATCTTGAGGAACACCATGCAGGTCCCTCCAAACACAAGCTCTTTCCTGCCTCAGGGCTTTCCCTGACTGCAGCCTCTGCCTTGAATGCCTTTTTTCTGCATTTTTATTTGGTTCCCCGCCTCAGCTTTACTGAGACATTAACTAACATATAGCAGTATATAAGTTGAAGGTGTACAACATGAAATTTGATGCACATATATTGTGAGATGATTAGCACAACAGGGCTAGTTAGAACCTCCATGCTGTCCCATAATCACCATTTTCGTGTACACAGTAAGCGTAGTTAAGATCTACTTCTACAGGCACTTCCAAGTGTGCAGTACATACGATGCTGTTAAGTCTGGTCACTGTGCTGGACATTACAGCCCCACGATACACTCAGCTTGTAACTGGCTATTTGTACCCTTTGACCAGCATTTCTCCTCGCCCCCCTACTCTCTCCCCCAGGTCCTGGTGACTACTGTTCTACTTTCTGTTTCTGTAACTCTGACTTTTCAAAATTCCACATATTTTTATGATCTATTTCAATGCATTCTTCAAGTTTTAGTTTAAATATCACCTTCTCTGACAGGCCTTCCTTGCTTACATAATGTGAAGGTGTCTCCTGAAATTCTGTAGCTTTATATATCCTTGTGTGTGTGTGTGTGTGTGTGTGTGTGTGTGTGTGTAAAATCTTCTGCTATTGCCTTTCTCTCCCCCTCTCTGTAAACTTACATACAAAAGAAATATAAATTTAATATTTCTGAAACTACTGTTTTTAGCCTCTGGTCTTCCAAGTAGCAGAAACTTAGTCTCAATCTCCCTGTAGCTGCATCTGTGTTCTGAGGGGGTATGGGGTGACAGGGAGGCCCCAGCTGGTCCTTGATATCCTCATCTCATATTGGGGCTGGCAGAATGGATTTACTCCAGGCTGATCTTTAATCAAATCCATCCATTTCACTGTTGCATCCTTCCAACTTTCATTTGCCAGTTGTCTAAGACAATGTCTTCAAAATTAAAGTTTTCTCAAGAACCTGTTTGTTCAGTAATGGGCTACCTTTCTAGATTGAGAAGGGGACCATCCAGTGCATCATGAAAATTATTTTCTGTCTTTTAATGGCTGAGAACTGACACCAAGAATAAGGATGTGAGGGGGAGATGCAGTACAAGAATTGGTCCACAGATTACACTTACAGCACTGTAAACCCTCTAACTGTCACTAAAGCAAAATGTTTGGAAAAATATATGAAGCAGTATGAGAGCATGCAACCGTCAGTTGTGACAATGACTTTCAGGACCTAGTGCTCCTGAATGAAATCTCACATGATCTGAATTTCTTTCAATCAATGAGCTATTTAAACTGTTTATATTCACCTGCCTCGTATAGCATGATTTCTGACAGCAAGTTTCTATAATTAATTTATTTTAATTAGAGAGAGTAATGGGCTGTCATTTTTTTTTTTTTTTTTTGCTTTTCAAATTATTCTCAAATCATTCTGTATCAACAGTGTTTATAGGGGTTCTTAAGCTGATGCCTACTATGAGACAAAGGAAAGATCTTGTGTTTTGAACCTCAGTTAAATAGAGTCTCTAGTTAACTTTATTAAGGGGCACATGAAAGTTCAAGATAGTGAAAGAGTTCATTTTTTCCATTGTGTTATTTTAATCTATAAATGTCACTTACAGAGTTGTGAGGTAGGTGGGGGGATGTGCTTCTTCGAATTTGGATGCTGTTTTGTATCCTATTCTGTCTAAACAGTGTTCACAATCTGGCTAAATAAGAATATTTACAGTAATACAATTTGGTTTTCTAATTAGGTAACAGTGATCTCTCTTAACTCACCTAGAAAATAAAATTCAAATGGTTCAAAATGAACCAAAATATTGTCACTAATAATTAGCAGTGTGTGTATCAAGATACCATCCAAAATACAGAGCAAAGCTGGCCTCTTAGTGTAATTCTCCTTCTTATGAGACTTATTCTCGTAACAGCAAGAAAGAGCTTTCTTGTATTCTACGTGGTGCTATAGGAAGAACATGAAATTTGGATTCAAATATCCTGGAGCTGACCCCTGCCAAACTTCCGAGGCCACACGGTTAACATGGAGACAAACAGACTATTGTACTGAAAGTCCCCACGAGATCACCTGCTGCTATAAAAGTCCATTCTCGGACCATAACCTGTGTGAACAAATGCCAGCATGGAGGAGGTGCAAGTGCAGATTACTGTTCCACCCCTAGGATCCGATTGCTCTGAATCAAATCTTGCTTTCTGCATTTACCAGCTGCCAGAACTCAGGTAGATTAACTAATCTCCCCCTGACTCATTTTATCAACTATGTGATGAGAATAACAAAGTAACACTTCCCTCATAAGGTTCCTGTGAAGATTTAATGAGTTAATTCATACAAGGCTCAAAGGGCAGTGTGTGGGATGCACTGAGAACGAAGTGAATACTCACTGTGATTATAATGATGCTGACGGCCAAGTGGTGCCACTTGCTACCGTATCATCCTCAGTTCAGTTCTGCGCTACAGTTTTCTGATTGCTGCTCCCCCAAAGCCTTCACTTCTTGTGGTTCTTTCTTTATGAAGTTCAGTTAATAACTATGGACTGTGTTAAAATTCCTGATTTATTTTAAATGCTTATATTTTCCTGACTGTAAAAGAGTAATATACACTTGTTGCAGACAACTAGAAAATACGTAAAAGCATAAAGAGAAAAAATAAAACTTAAGC
Source organism: Glossophaga mutica (assembly GCA_039655065.1). Taxonomy (NCBI): domain Eukaryota; kingdom Metazoa; phylum Chordata; class Mammalia; order Chiroptera; family Phyllostomidae; genus Glossophaga; species Glossophaga mutica. The sequence continues at coordinate 160,214,044 of CM077306.1, forward strand.
TATGGTTATGTTGTAGTGCTTCTTTCAACTATATTTTTCTAGGCATGTACATGCAACAAAATTTGCATCATTTTATATATACACATATATATGTTTCTTGATTTTTTCATTTAAGCCTTAATCATGAGCATTTCTCCAACTTTTAAAATTTTATTCAAAATCAATGTTAATAGTTACATAATATTCCATTGTGCCTAATTAATTCACCAATTTCTCACAATTGAATGCTGAGGTTATTATCACATTTTTGGTTTGTATAAATTATACTGTAAACAAAAATCTTTGTGTTTAAATATGTCCACATCATCATCATTCACTTAGGCTCCATTTTGAGAAATGGCATTTTTGCATCAAAACACATTGAACTCGTGATTAAAATACTTTTGAAAATTGTGTACTTTTTAAAATTTCTCTGGTAGAAAACAGTAGCTCATGGTCATTTTGCATTTGAATTATCTGACTATAAGTGGAATTGAACAGTTTAAAAACTATTTACTTATACTTTGAATTTCTTCTATTGTTTATATCTTTTGGCCAATTTTCTATATAGAATTTTCTGTTGTTGTTTACCTAATTATCACTATTGTTAATGTTTTCCTTATTGAATTATAAGGGGAAAAATGAACCTTCCCACACTTGTCCCTCAATCTTAGTCCATTTGGACTCCCTTAACCAAATCCCACACACTGAGTGGCTTATAAACAACAGAAGTTTTTTGCCACTCTTCTAAAGGCTGGAAGTCCCAGCTCAGGGTGCCAGCGTAGTTGAAGGAGGGTCCTCTTTCAGGTCCCAGACTTTTCCTTGCATCCTTCCTCACATGGCAGAAGGGACTCAGGGGATCCGTGGAGTCTCTTTCATAAGAGCACTAATTTCAGTCATGTGATATCCACCTTCATGACCTTCTCAACTCCCAAAACCCCTACTTCCCAATACCAGTATCTTGGACATTAGTATTTCAACATATGTTGGATCCAGACCTTAACAGCACTCTCGGTAAACAGAGCTCCATGGCCTAACACTCCCAGCCCCTCAACCCCCACACTCCCACACACTCTCAAACACTCCCTCTACCCCCAGAAATTCGGGATGACTTACTGGTGAGTTTAAGATAAGGAACAAGGCAAGTACAGCTTCACTCTTTCTCCAACATCCTGTTCTTCCATTATAGACACAGTGGGAAGCACTTGTCTCATCTGCTGCTCTTTGCTGTAAATTGTAAAGGGGAAGCTCAGTGTGGGAGACTTGGGGCTTCCCAGCAATAATTGTTATGGCAAAAAACAGAGCAAGAAAATGGGTAAGGAGAACCGTGGACAAGGAGTGGGTAAAGGGGTTGCAGTTATAACTAGGGTGGTTGGGGAGGCCTCACTGTTCTGTGCAGTTCTCATCATTGAGTCCACTTAATCACATCCTGTGGATTATCCATTGTACCTGCAGAAATGAGGCTGAATCATGAAAATTTTTTTGTTCAATTTTAGATCACAAAAATTTTTTGGTACATCATTATTTGAGGACCTACATAATTCATTACCATCTTTCAGCTGGTGCCCATCAAAGCCTGAAAGAATTAACGTAGCCCCCTACGAAGGTAATTAGAAGACATTTGAGACACAATTTCTTGATGCCTTGAAAGTTAAACACAATTTATCCCCTCCCACTTCAGTTCTTTTCAAATATCAGTACAATGACAAAAGAAAAGAAATCTAATATGTACAAACTTTGTCTACTTGGTTATCTATTCTTAAAAAACAATACATGGTAGTTGTCATTTATTGAAGATATGGTCAATGTCAGATAAGGTAGCAAATTTAATGCAGAATCATTCTACATTTTTACAATTATTTTACAACCTTTCACACTTACCTTTTCCTCCCTTAATTTTACAATGATTTCACTCAATAAAGCAATTACTACATTAATTTTTCCCCAAAAGCCACAACTCTCTTTTTTGCATTTACATTTCATTCACATTACATATCATTTCATTATACAATTACAGTAACAACTACAATTGATTTAAACTAATTTGGCAGCAACGATAAAATAAACCTGATGTTTCATAAGCAAATCAAAATAGTAGAAATGAGCTTTTTTTTTTTTTTAGAAAAGTGGTACTTATCTCACAGGATGATGTGACCCTATCAAACAATAAAACTGAAACTTAAAAGCACTCACTAAAAGTGGTTTAATGATGGTTGCTATTTATCAAAAAAAAAAAAAATCCTTCTACTGTTTTTCCTTCCATCTGGCCAGGATTCTGGTGGAAAGATTTTCTCCAACGTTAGCATTCTGTTCTTTTCTGTCAGGTGGACCTATAGGGAAGGTTAGCCTATGCTCCTGTGGGGCAGAGAGCAGTCACGGTTTATGACAGGAGAACAGAGAGATGCCAGGATTCAGGAGCTGGCCAACTCATCACATACACAAGGAGGGTTGTAAGAGCAAGCACAGTCAGGGAAAGAGGGCAGGTCTACATCCCTGAGCCGTGTAACCAGTGATCAGGCTTAGAGAATATTTCTAGAAGCTTAGGCAGAAACCAGGAGATATAAAATCAAAGGAGTCAAAGACAGGGATAAAAGAAAAAGCACCTGCAGTCAATTCCTTGAAGGTGGAGGCAGCTGGATGCCACCCTTCAATCAGTACTACTGACTGGACAGGGGAAGCCAATCCCTGCCAAAGTGAACAGGAGGGAGCAAGCAATGGGCTCTGTGGCTAAGCTGATAAAGGGAAGGAGGTGCTTTATTTCTAAGTGGGATTTCCTCAAGTTAGATCAGTGTAGTGGGCCCCTTTCTTCAGAGCAGTTGTGATACTGTACCGATGCTACGTCCCACTCTATAACCGAGACTGCCCTAATCTTGGCAAGGATACTTGTCACCAGTTAAACACAGAGGAAACGATGTTTAATATTACTCTGTAGATGTTTACTAAAGCTCAGATATGGAAAGAAAATTGTAGGAAAAAATTAAATTGACCTTCTCAGGAAGCCAAAATGTGGGGATATGTGGGATTGGGGTAGGCCAAAGGAGAAAAGTTAATATCCAAACACTTGGTCTTCAGAACACTAGGAAACCTGTATCAATAATCTGTTCGGTTTTAGTTTCCATCTGCATCTAATCCCCCTATGGTCATTTTTAAAATCTGGCCACAAATTCTTTCATCCTTATCCCATCAAGAGGCAAGGGTCTATGTCCCCTTCTCTTGAATCTGGTATGTTGTGGCTTCTTTGACAAATGGAGTATGTAGGAAGGGACAAAATGTGACTTTGAGGACAAATCATAAAAAGCCACTCTGCTTTTGCCTGGTTTGCTACACACCTCACTTGAGAGCCCTAACCTGCCAGGCAACGTGTTCGGCTACACTGAGGCCACCACAGAGAGGCAGCAGGTAGGGGCTGAGGTCAACAGACCCAAAGTTGAGCTATCCTGGGGAGGTACCTAGTATTTGAGTCATCCCACCCAGCCAAGGCCCCAAACACCAGGGAGCAGAGACAGAAACAATGCCCTGCTTGAATTTCTGACCCATAGAAAGTGTGAACAAAATAAAATGGTGGTTGTTTTATTCCACGAAGTTGGGGGGATGATTTTCTACACAAAAAGAAATAACTAGAATAATTTCTAATATTCTTGTACACTATTTATGTGCACCCCCTTACCAAGCTGCATACACACACTCAGGCACACACATTTATTGTCTGCCTATTTCCTTCTGAGGAGAAAAGAAAATGCTGTTTTTGCTGAGTTTCCTCTACACCACTTTCGTGGCATTGTTGTTATGAGAAATTCCTCAGGGGTTTTAAGAACAATCATTTCTTAAGAAAACATATAACTAATACTTAAAGAATATGTTTTATTGAAAACAAGCATGTTTGGGGTTTGCTATGGCACTCAAAGGTTAAATTGGAAGATTATATGATTTAAACCACTAAAAGATGGGAGTGGGCACCCACACACATGTTTGCCCTGCTGTCCTCTCCCCCTCACTAGCCTTGATCAGAGATCATCTGTCACTCCTAGTTCTGCAGAGGCCAGGCCAGACCCCTGTCTGACGCCTGGATTTGGAGCTGCAGATCCTTCTCGCTATGAAACAAGCAGATGGTAGACACAAATCCAAAAACTAGATGGGAAATGGCTTTTATGCAGAAAGGCCACTTTTAAATTATCCTATATGTCATCTTTCTGAGGGTTACTTCCTTACAAACATTCTCAGCACCATCTCCATAGATGAATTTTTAAGAGAAAGCTGAAAGTGTATTTTCTTTTTAAATCCAAGCCCCAAATAGGTGATCCAAAACCCAGATGACTACATAACTTCCCTTTTCCATTTTATATTTCTTAAATAATTTAAAAGTAAAACAAAGATCCTTTGGTTAATTAAAACATTCATACATGAAGATAAATATTCCTAAGGTTTATTCTTTAGAACTACCAGATATTAAAAAATTTGCACTCTAAAATAAAAATTGTCAATTGCTTACCTTCTTGAATATCAAGTATACTATTAAAGAAGTCCTATAAAAATAATCCATATTTCATAAAGGAGTTTTTAAATATCTCTGTACTGTATGAAAATGGATTCCAATAGTCATAAATAAGAAATAAAGCTACTGTACTGGCATTATATTTACTAGTAAAAATACCATGCCAGTGGTTCTTTTAGGGAGAAGCTTAACTAAACTTAATTGCTTTGTCAACGTGTAAGGTTTCAAAAATGCACTTCAACCAAGGTCAGCTCTGTGTCATGCATTCTAGGCAGGGCATGTGGTGTGGTGTAGCCTTCGTTCTTTCAGGACACATCAGAAGCATAGGTGAAGCAATGGGAGGGGCATGACGTCCACAGCTCCTGTCATTGCTCATTGGACAAAGAAAAAAGTGATGGGTTTTGTGAACATATTCTGATTCATGTGCCAATGTCACTTCCTGAGCCTGAGTCATCAAAAAGTGGGATTTTCTTGACCTTCAAAGTTTTCTATCTATATTAATAAAGTTTTCTATCTATATGATCCCTGAAACAAACAACACTTAAATTGCAGCAGCTTAACACAGTATTTCTTGCTCATGTAATAGTGCAATGAGGGTGAGTGGTGGGCTCTGTTTTATGCAATTATCTCAGGACTGCAGATCCTTCTATCTAGTGAATCATCCACCCTTTTTTTTTTTTTTTTTTTTTTTTTTAGTGTTTATTTATTTGTTTTTAGAGAAGGGAAGAGAAGGAGAAAGAGAGGCAAAGAAACATCAGTGTGTGGTTACCTCTCACACGCCCCTTGCTGGAGTCCTGGCTGGCAACCCAGGCATGTGCCTGATTAGGAAGTGAACCAAAGGGTTGCCGGATTGATTCCCAGTCAGGGCACATGCCTGGGGTATGGGCCAGGTGCCCAGTAAGGCCTGCACTCAATCCACTGAACTACACCAGCCAGGGCCATCCATCCTTTTGTTAGATCCTTTCCATTCACACAGCTTACAAGTGATAAGAGAAAGAAGGGGACACCTCTCATATTCTCCTGGTGTACAGTTAGCCTCATGGTTCTACCTAAATGGAGGCTGTGCCACATACATCAAAAAATAGGTTTCACCCTGGCCGGTGTGGCTCAGTTGGTTAGAGCATCATCTCATAACTAAAGCATTGCAAGTTCAATCCCCAGTCCAGGCACATATGGGAGGCAACCAATTGATACTTCTGTCTTGCACTGATGCTTCTCTCTCTCCCTTCCTCTCTCTCTAGAAGCAATTTAAAATAATGTCCTCAGATGAGGACAAAAAGAAAAAATAAAAATAATAGGTTTCTATTTTTCTTCAATTCTATGATTTTTTTCTTTTTCTTTTTTTCCATTTTCTGAGTTGCTCCTTCCCTCAAACTAACAGAAATATTATTAATGAAAACCCTTTCATGTTCCTTTAAGGTGTAGCCTGGTATGCTAGAAATGTACTAACATTTGATGTAGTTATAATTGATATCTCAATAAATCATTCCCATGATATGTGAGAAAATGCAAAATCTTGGCTGAACAATCATAAGATGGCATTTAAACCTTCTCATCTGCCCAATTCCAGTTTTAGAAATCATATTTAAAGTAAAACTCCCAACATGACATGCTATTCTTAGCTCTGATAGAAAATGATGCTGGTTATAGCAACGTAACTATGGTGTTGCCATGGTTATCTGCCTATTAATGATTAAACTTGCTTCTTTATGCTCATTAGAATATATATTTTGAAAACAAAAAAGAAAGTTGCAGTTTATTAGCAGATTGTAAGGCCAAGTTCTCAAACAAAAGTTTGGATATCAGAAAGCATTTCAGGCTCTGATGTTTAACAGATTCTTCTCTTGTGTCCATGGAATGTTTGTGTTTATTTGTTTGTTTGTTTTTGTTTTTTCCTCATTAGCTACAGCAATCAGTCCTCAAAGGGACAAGCACTTTATGCATCACAGAGTCATTATAATTTCCTAGGAACAGACAAACTTGGTGAGAGATAGTATAAATTATGCAAAAATATAAATTTGTTTAAAAACCAAAAAGCATTAGCAAGTGGAATCTGTTTCCTCATTTCAATTATTTAATAGACTCATCCTTCTGAATCTACACACAAAGATATCACCATAAATTCCAAATTAATCAAAGTTTCAGAGTCATAAGAATAAGATTAATAAGCATTGTTTTTCACAAAAATGACTTTGAGACCTATAATGCAAGATTATTGTATTTTAAAAAGCACTCAGATGTTTCAAGGTACTTCCAGATTCCAACACAGCAGATAATTTAACTCCACACTCTTGTAGTCCTCACCGCAGGTTTTTTGGAATAGACTTAAACCTTGGGAACTGTGTACAATACACCCACATCTTCAGGTTTTTTAAATTCTGTATGAGACAAAAACAAAAAGGAATTATGTGGTAATATTTATCTTTCTGTGCTTCCCTGTTTGTTTGTTTACTAGACATTTTCTGAATGCTTAATATGTGCCAAGCCTTGCCCTGATGTTAGGCGTAAAAAAATAAACAAAGCAGACATAGTTCCTATATTTAAAGAGCTTTCAAAAGCAACGGTAAGAAATGGTGAAAGCCTAGACAAAGGCTGGTGAATGAATCACTCTCTCTTGACAACAGGATGAACTCGTAGCTTGGCCTTCAGATTCTTCAGCCTGCATTTTAAGCCTTCCTTGCAGTAATCTATCATGCTTAATCCAAATGGTTGTCTGTAGACATCATTAGGGACCAAGATTCTGTTTTCTATCCTCAATATGCAAATTATATCCAGATTTCAAGGCCTAACTCAAATCCCACTCTCTGGATTAAGTCTTCCATGACTGGATGTTCTCTCTCAGTTCTCTGAACACCCATGGGGTTTTTTTAAATGTCAAAAATCATTTAGCAAACACTATTGAGTTTACATTATGAACCAGTAACTTTGCAAATTATAATTTATTTGCATTTTGAATCAATTTACAATGAAAATATCTTCATTTTATAAATGAGAAGGCATGAATTTCAGTGGATATAAATAAGTTGCCACAAGTTAGAACTGTAATTCAATTTAGAATATTATGGTTCAAAAATCTATTCTCTTTCAAACCCATCGCATTGACCTAATAATGATTTTTAAAATTTCTCTTTTTCATGTAACCGTTTATTTATTTTTATTTTTTAATTTTTTAATTATTTTTTTCTGCCACTACCTGTCTCTTTCTTCATCTTTCTTTTTTCTTAATTTTTAATCAGTATTTTTTAATTGTTGATATTGTACAGTTTTCTGTCTTTTACCCCGCCCCCAGCCCACCACCCCAGCCCTCCCCACCTTCCTCCCATTTCCACCCCCCATAGTTTTTGTCCATGTGTCCTTTATACTTTCTCTAAACCGTTCCCCTTTTCCCCTGAAATTCTCTCCCCTCTCCCCTCTGGTTACTGACAGACTATTCTCAAATTCAGTGTCTTTGGTTATATTTTGCTTGTTTGTTTGTTTTGTTGATTAGGTTCCTGTTAAAGGTGAGATCATATGGTATTTGTCTTTCACTGCAGTAAAATTTCTTATTAGCTTATGAATTCTGCTGATTTAGGAATCATCTTTATATGTATATAAAGATGGCATCTAAATATCTAAAGGTTTTTTAATGCATTTCCCATCAAAGACTGATTAAAACTTTTTTTGACAATTAGGATAACGATACAAGATAAAATACAGTAAATACCTTCTTCCTCACATGGTATATAGAATAACAATTAGAAGCGATCATGAGGAAGAAAATAGCAGCGGGCTGGTGTAGTGAGGAAATGAAGCTAAAAACTAAAGAGTAGAATTGTACCGGTGTCCATACATAAAGGCATTCCAAATATGGGAAAACTCAAGAGCAAAGGTGTTGAGAGGAAAATGTACCACGTCCATTCATGGGGCAGCAACTGGAAGAATCCAGCTACAGCAGAGATGGATATACTGGAAGACAGCCTGGAATAGTAATGGATGCAATAGGCCATGATGGCCTCCCAAAGACATTCATGTCCAATCCCTGAAACCTGAGAAGGGTACCTTATATGGCAAAAGGAACTTTGCAGAGGGGATTAAGTTAAAGGTTTTGAAAGAAGGAGATGATCCTGGATTATCCAGGTAAGCACAATGTAATCACAAGGGTCCTTATAAAAGGATGTCAGATCTGAACAAGTAGAAGAAATAGCTGTTATGACAGAAGCAAGATGTTGGAATGATACAAGAGGCCATGAGCCAAGGAATGCAAGTGGCCTCTAAAAGCTGTAAACACAAGGAAACAGATCCCCCGCCACCCCCGCCCCGGGGAAGAAACACAGCCCTCGCAACACCTTGATTTTAGATTTCTGACCTCTAGAACTGTAAGAGGTTAAATTTGTGTTGCCTTAAGCCAAGTGTTGTAGTGATTTCTTATCTTCATTGGGTATCAGCAGATCAGGAAACTTAAGGGCCATACTAAATAATTAGGAATCTTCCCTGAATGCATTGAACATTACTAGGTTTGGAATAAAAATAAATTCATGTTATGAAGATGAATCCTATTCTTAAATTTATGCAAGTCTTTCTGGACTACTGTGACAGCAATGAGAAAGGAACCAAGTGGAAATGCTTGGATATTGTCTCTGAGAAACTCAGGAAAAAAAAGGAAAATTCAAAGGGGATGCCTAAATTTTGAGTGTATAATTGAAAGAATAGAGAATTGAGATGGAAAAGTAAATGCTAAAGAAAATGGTGAGTTAAGTGCTGCCAGTGATGAGTTTAGCTTCCTGATATCATATCCATCAGTCAGTGGAAGGTGTACTGCCACAGAGAGAAAGATGGCTTGGAAATATATTGCCAAGTAATTGTCAACTGCATAAAAGTAGGAATATAGTTCTTTTCTCATTACCCACAGATCCAAACACAGCATATTGTTGATGGGGAAAAACCCTGATCTTGCCAATGAAAGGTAGACACTTGTGATTTTAAAGCAGCCTCTTTGGGACTAAGTATCTAGTTGTACAGGTATCTCTCTCTCTCTGTTTCTCTCTCCCTCTGTCTCTCTCTCTCTCTCAGTGATCTCCCCTCCTCCTCTTTCCAACTAGATTCCAGAAAGCATATACATCCTTGTGGTTTTGAGGGGGAAGATTGCTCGGTCATTAAACCATCCTCTGAGTCTTGCTATGTCTGCGCAACGGTGCCTTGGCCCTCCTGGTCCCTGGGTGTCCTACACTGACTGTTCTTTGCTAAATTGAGACTGTCCTGTTCTGACATTTGTACATCGCTCTGGCACTGTTGCAGGTGCTATGGCCTCCAGCTACAAGGTGGTATAGCCACCTTATCCCTATCAAAGGTCTCATATTCCTCCCAGCACTTCTACGTCCCCTACCTCTTAGAGACCTTGGATGTCTCCATTAGTCCCCAGAATCATTCCGTGTGCTAAATCCAATGAAATTGTCACCAAGCCCAATAGTCCAGGTCATTTGCCTTCATCTTTGTTGTTCAACCACCCCTACATCATGATGGCACAGTCGTGTTCAATATGGATTTCTCTGAGAGGCATGCAGGCTCTCTCAGACTACATACCTTTGGAAGCCCTGATTCCTCCAAATTTGTCTGAGTATTTACAAATAGCCTCTTAGCTTTTAAACCTATTATCTCTCTAATCTAAATGTCAGATTTTGAATTCAAAGCTAAGCAATGAATCCTTGGTTATAGAAAATCTGTCTTCTTTCCTTCCTTAGAGCAATAAGCCTTGTTCTCATAACTTAGCCATTATGGGACTGTACTGAAGAGAACAAAAGCGAAATATTTGAGAAGAGAAAATCCACTGGAAGCCATTTCCAAAGAATTATTGGAGGCAGAATAAAAAGGTAAAGTCAAGTACATGAATGAGAGTGGAAGGAGCAAGAAGAAGAGAGAATGAAGGTTGAGGACTGAGTTGGGGAACAGCTACAGAGAAGGACCAGGAAGGAGAGAGGAGACAGAGAGGACTAAAAAACACAATGATCAAGACAGGAGGAGAACCAAGTGCAAATGAAAGAGAGTATTTTGGAAGCAATAGATGAACAGACAGCAAAAATCAAAGAGAACAGATACCTAAGTGGGGGTCCAGGGTCTGATAAGTGCAGGTGACCTTTAACATTGGACAAGTGTGAGCTAGGGGCAGGATTTGGATTAGTACACAGGTCATCCCGTTGAGGACTACATAGTAGAATATTACTTTCTTAACCTATTCCTGTGTCAAACACCTGAACAAACAAGAATGAATATTTGGAGATAAGTATATGTAGATATTTCTTTTTATCCCTGAACAAGTATTTCTCATTATTAATTTTACATTGATTCCTAATACTCAAGCTGGTATATGGCCATCCTCCTGAAGGATTTTCTTTCCATGTGTATAAAGTTCATTCTCCTTGTCTTCTGCCCATATTAAGTACATAATTGTTCATTTAAAACACAGCAAAAATACTGTAATTTCAGAAGATGATCATCTTAGTCATTACTATAAAATTTCAAGGCTGGAAAAGTGTCTTATTGTTTTAATGAGCCTGCTAAATAGAATATACAACCTCTTTGTCATTGTCTCAAGAATTGTTAAGCTTTCCATAAGGAACAGACATCCATTTGGGAGTTCAAATGAAGGCCTGGGCTATAAGAACACAAAGTGTCAATCCCAAAGTGAACTAATGAAAAAGCACATTATTTATCACGTATATCTAAAATTCATTTTAGCAGATACTCAAGGAATTGGAGTTTATATGTTATTTTATTGGCCACTATAAAATTCACAATAAATATACCTTTTCAGGTAAGTATTTCATTATAAAAATATTCAACAAGGCAGGCATATTACTCTTCTGTGTATGATAGCTGTAAAAAGTATCTCCACGGGGCTTTTTAAAGACATATACACCAATTAAAATGGCTCAGATTAGAAAACTAACTGAAAGGCAAAGTGATCAACCAGCAAATACTTAACTAAGAAGATATGATTTCTCAACGCAGGGACTACAGGCAAGATATTTAAGCTTTCTGAATCCCATTTTCTCAATTTATGAAATACATATGAATACTTTAAGTTATAGGATAACAATGGGCACAATACATATGCTAAAGCAAGGTACAGCTCATAAATCAGTGGTCTTTTAATGTTGGTTTTACAAAAACAGAAAACATGAAATGTAGCTAAGTCGTTGGATGGAGAATCAGCAAAAGATACCCAGATTCCTTCCAAGTAATAGTCTTTCTATACATTGTAATCCTGTCAGCCTGTCATTCTACTGAGATATGCTCTGAGTATACAGAATATCGATGAAGTCCCTGTATCGGATTTTACAAAAATGAAAACTGAAGCTGTGAGATCCATTCTTTTCTCATTTTTTTAAATTTCTAGATAAAAGCCCATCCTCCTAACCAAAAGGATAGCTAGACTTGTCAAGCTCATGTCTTTTACCAACACTAAATAAAGCCCACCTGAAACTTTAACAAGCAGAAACTAGATTTAGAACAGAAAATGTAGTTGAGGGTACAAAGAGCTCATGCAAAGCTTGGCACATTCTTGAGAGACAGTCCAGTACAGAGGAAGCCCTTGTTACCAAATCAGGTAGACAAAAAAAAGTACGTATGTAATATCTGCAGATGATACCATCCAATTCACTGGCCTGACTATGCTTCAAAAGAAGAACTACAATTTCTGAAATAGAGAAATACCAAGAGAACAGAAAGCTTGGGTGCCCATAAGCTGAATAAGCAATGCTCTGCATGAATGTCTTCTGCACAAAGTGACACTCACATCCTGCACAACTGCATTTCCTGCAGAAACCAGCACAGGAAGGCACAGTTCCACTCTTACATTATGATTCTTAACAGCAAAATAAAATAGAAATTTACTTTTATTGATTTCTCATTGATGTCTTCTGAACTTAAGTATTATAGATAAACATTAATGGGTGATAAAAAAAATAAAATAAAAGTGGATTTTCTTTCACCAAATGTCCAGGGGAGAAATCAGCAACATATTTTGTTAGAAAAATGGCAGGCAACTAACTTTCTCCTTCCCCCCAAAATAACCAGTATGTGGGGAAAACACAATAATGCACTTACTAATAATGTGAAAGTGAGGTTTTAAAAAGACTCCAACTTCCATCAGACAGCAAATTACTAATGATTTCCTTCTATGTTATCAGAGAAAACTCTGGGAAAGAATTCAGATGCATACTTTCTATCCATCAAATCATATTTGAGTTTATTTTGCATATCAATTAGAGCTTTGCACATTCTGGATGGAGGCAGCGAGTTAATTAATATTTTTACAAGATTGTTTTCCTTTTTTCTTCAGAGTCATTCTCTCCCAAATAAGAAGATTCTTCCCTCCCAAAGCTGTGCAAACCTCCAGATGGCTGCGGCTACCCTTCTAAAGAAACCGTTCTGTCTTTGAAATGAAGAGGGGTCCAACAGTTGGTTTAGTTAGTTTGCTTGTTTGTTTGTCTTCATAACATCTGGGAGTAATTCTTCATACAAAAGCTGTCTAGATTCCCCTTTTCTTCTGAACTCTGCTTCCTGTTCCTACTGCTCTCTATTGTGTCTCGGTGTGCATAGTTGAACTATTATAAATACTGTTTATATTAGGTGTAAGAATGGGCTATAAGCTTCCAAGGCACTTTCCAACAATAACATCCTATGAAAATGTAAACTTTTCTCCCTAAACACTATTGTGCTACAAATAGTCTTTAATGTTCTCTTGATGATTTATTCTGGTTATAAAATGAGAACCGTGGACACTTGCATAGTCTGAGGCTGCAACTAATCTCATTGTGTACAGAATTGAAGCTGGATGGCAGCCTCATCCTATGCTGGGTCCTCAACCCTGACTCAACAACCCAACCACTCGACTGAGCTTTCAAGTGCTGCTGACACATCTCATCCCAACCTGATGTTTCTCAAAGCACCTCAGATCACTTAAATGTGCAGCAGAGTTGAGAGCTGCCAGTCATATCCACCAGTCAGTCATTAGCAGCCAAACTGAAGCTCAGATAGGTTCAATCACTAACTCACATGCATAAAGTGAAAAGCAGCAAAGAGAAGATTAGAAACCTCCCTCCCCCTTTTTTTTGTTCAGGTTTCTTTCAACTACAGGGACTACAGAATTGCAAAAGCTTGGACCATAGTCTATGGTCTGCATTTGTTTCAATTTAGCTCAGGTTATGTAATTCGCAGGGCCTAGTGCAAAATAAAAATGTGAAGCCTCCCTTTCATAAATGACTAAGAACTTTGAAAAACTGGCATCAGAGATTTAAATCAAGTGCAGGGCCTTTCTAGTACAGGACCTGATGTTCCTGCAGAGGGCACACACCCTTGAAGCTGAACCGGCTCGGATTTTGAAGCTATTCTGTGTTCAGGGACAATATGTCAGCAAAAAAACTTTTTTAGAAAAACTTCACAGAGATAAATTGGAAAACAGTGCTGAACAAGTCTTCGGTTTCCTTTTGTGTGTGTTTGTTTATTTTTTTAAATGCAGGAATGCTCATGAGACTTCAGTAAGTTCAGGTTGATTGTGCTTGCTTTTGCCTTCCTCTCCCTCAACAAAAGCTTTGGTTTTGGGACATGATCCCAGAGAACCTGAGAGGAGAGTGGGAACAGTAACACAGAAAAAGAAGAAATCAGTACAAGGGTGTGTTACCAGGCCAGCCATCGCAGGGGAACTGGGCTACATCTCCCTGGAGCAGCCAATGAGCCGGGCTGACTATGCCTCAGCAGTGCACACCCCACCTGAGAGGCAGAAGAGGGAGCCTTGAACCTCTGGCTCCTGTGGCAGGTTGGCCCAGTGTGGCCTGTAAGGGGCCAACCTCTGCCCTTTCTGATTGCATGTGAGTGTCAAGAGAGTGGGTGCTCAGTCAGGGTGGTGCCTGTGAAATGCTGGCTGCAGCAGTGAGGACAGGAGGGGCCAAGAGGCGCTGGGACTCAGCAGGTGGCATGCCCAAAATGACAGGGTTTAACAGTAACTCTTTCCTTCCCAGAATACCTATTAACATCTTTCCAGACACCTGTGCTATCCGTGGAGCACAGTCTGGAACAAAGTAAAAGAATTATTAGAGATATATATTTCTTTTCAAAGAAATCACACTGGGAAAGCCAGGGGAGGTGTTGGAGACCAAAGGGAATTTAGAACACAGAGAATGAAAGCCTGCATCCAGCTGAAAGGTCACTCATTGTTTCCAACGTCTTCCCACAGGTGTAAGCACAGGGTCTGGCCCCAGTGACTCTGCTCTGTGCCAGCTCTGATGTCCTTAAATATATATCCAGAGAGTTTTAATAAGACTATCATTTTTATGCCATAATAAGTCAGACGCACTTCAAATGCATGCGAGATGAAACGGAAAATAGCACTTTCTGCCTGCAAACTGGTAATAGGTTTTCCGTGAACTTGGCTACAGCTGCAATTTATCCACAGAGAAACCATTTCTTTGTTTAGTCAATTCTGAACACACGCACTGCTGGCCACTGAGACTGCTGGCAGGAATTTGCACATATTGCGAATAAATGACTTCTTACTATAATTGCTTATTGGTGACCACAGACTCACAGTGATCTTGGAATTGAGAAGGGAAACTCCCTGAATATGTTTGGTGTAGGTATTCTCGTAGACGTGATACCCTTACCACGAAAAGGGGGAGGGGAATCTTTACATAACTATGTTATGTCTACTTTTACTCAGGAACTCTGTATGTTCATTTTTCCGTCAGTAGCTTGTTATTTAAAAAAATCCTTTCCAACTTCCCTATGTCCCCTCTCTTGTTTTCTCTGTCAATCAGGCAGTATTTATTTAGCATTGATGATGTCCAGAGCCCTGAACCTGAAATGCGTGTCGGCAAGATGTTTACATATTTAGAAAAGCACAAAGAACTGTCTCTCAGGGATGCTGTAATTGAAATATCAAAATGGCAATATTTCCTGTGTTGTAGAACATTATTTTCATAGGGTTTCCAGAAACCAGATCTATCTGAAGAGCCATTCAAATCTTTAGAGAGAATGTTTTTATCATAATTTTCAAAATATAATTGTCCTCTTCTTATTTATTTACCATTGGAAAACATGAAGTTAAGTATTTAGTTTTCCATCTGTTTTTTTTTTCCCAGCAGATAAAGTCTTTATTTATTTATTTTTTTAAAAAAATCTGTATTTTTTAATTGTTGATATTGTACTGTTTTCTGTCTTTTACCCCACCCCACCACCCCAGCCCTCCCCACCTTCCTCCCATTTTCACCCCCAATAGTTTTTGTCCATGAGTCCTTTATACTTGTTGCTCTAAACCGTTCCCCTTTTCCCCTGAAATTCCCTCCCCTCCCCCTCTGGTCACTGTCAGACTGTTCTCAAATTCAGTGAATTTGTTTATATTATGCTTGTTTGTTTGTTTTGTTGATTAGGTTCCTGTTAAACGTGAGATCATATGGTATTTGTCTTTCACTGCCTGGCTTATTTCACTTAGCATAATGCTCTCCAATTCCATCCATGCTGTTGCAAAGGGTAGGAGCTCCTTCTTTCTTTCTGCTGCATAGAATTCCATTGTGTAAATGTACCACAGTTTTTTGATCCATTCATTAACTGATGGGCACCTAGGTTGCTTCCAGCACTTGGCTATTGTAAATTGTGCTGCTATGAACATAGGGGTGCATAGGTTCTTTTGGATTGATGTTTCAGGGTTCTTAGGATATAGTCCTAGCAGTGGAATTGCTGGGTCAAAAGGTATGTTTTCCATCTGTTTTAAAATAAGACCACCCACAAAAGCTGTATGCTGCCGATTTCCCCTACACTCTTTTTTATTACTACACTTCTTTTTCTACATATAAACCTGGAAACATCATACAAAATCAACTGAATAGCATGAACCTATGGAGTAAGATAATTTTAAAATCAGTGAAAACGTGTATAAAAAACACTGCAAAAGTTAGTCTTTTTCCAATGCTGCATTGTATCCAATCTTATTCTTAGACACAGGGTTTCAATAAATCACCTTACAGAGGTTTCACTGTTTGTAGGCCTCACAGGAGCAGAAGTTCCCTTTAATATATATGGAAAGGTCATGAAAAATAATCAAACTTGTATACCTGGACTTTGTGTTCTTTTTACTCATATTGTTTATCATTTTATTTCTATATTTCATATTTCTTCTTTGCCACATTCCTATTTTTCATTCAATAAGATAAAGCAAATATGCTAGAATTCTCTCTGAGTCTAGATTACTCTTAAACCAGCAATCATAAAGTTTCTGTAATTCAGTTACCTGACCTGTAAAATTAGGATGTTTTACCAAATAACGATTATTCTCTTTAAATGTTATAATTAAATGTTGTCATTGTGCTTTAATGGAGGCCTTCTTGAGGAAGAGATGGCATGAATACCTTCCCATACATCCCAGGTTAGGATGGCGGATTGAACACTTCTTATTTCACTCCTTCTCAAAACTCTAGGACAATAACTACATATTTAAGGAAAAGCAGGATGAAGACTTAAGGCAGAGCAAAGCATACTAAATACAGGCAGAATGAGTAACTTTGAAGCCCCTGAAGGTTAACTACATAGCCCACCTTTCCTCTGATCCCACTGGGTTCACAAAGACTCCAGCAGCCTGGCACTCACTGTCCAGGCAGAGTCTGATGCTTCCCAAAGGAAATGCCTAAGAGGGTCCCCAGCAAATGCCTAAGAGTGTCTCCCTCAGGGTCAGATTAGAGAAAACTGTGAAAACCCCATCCATGTGTTCAGGTCCACTGGCCACCTATTTATTCCCTCACCATAAGTCATGAGTAGACAATCAAGGATTACCAAATATGTAATTAAAGTCTCTACCATGTATGGAAAAGATCCAAACAAACAACCATTTAAAAATATTGAATTTGGGGGGTGACATTGGTTAATGAAATTATATAGGTTTCAAGTGTACAATTTTATCAAGCATCATATGTATATTGTCTTCCATGTTTACAACCCTAAGTCAAGTCTCCTTCCATCACCATTTATCCCCTGTTTACCCTCTTCTACCTGCCCCTACCCCCCTTTCCCTTTGGTTATCACCATACTGTTGTTTGTGTCTATGAGGTTTTTGTGGGGTTTCTTTTGCTTAATCCCTTTACCTATTTCACCCAGCCCCACAACCCCTCTCCCCTCTGACAGCTGTTAATCTGTTTTCTGTATCTGTGAGTCTGTTTCTATTTTATTTGTTTATTTATTTTATTCATTAAATTCCATATATAAGTGAAATCATCTGGTATATGTCTTTCTCTGACTGGAGTATTTCACTTAGCATAATACTCTTCATGTCCATTCATGCTGTCATAAAAGTTAATATTTCCTTCTTTTTTACAACAAAGTTGTATTCCATTGTGTAAATGTACTACTGCTTTTTTATCCACTCATCTATTGAAGGGCACTTGGAGTACTTCCAAATCTTGGTTATTGCAAATAGTGTTGCAATGAACATAGGGGTGCATATATTCTTTTGAATTTGTATTTTGTATTTCTTTGGATAAATTCCCAGAAGTGGAATCACTGGGTCATAGGCAGTTCCATTTCTGATTTTTTGAGGCACCTCCATACTGTTTTCCATGGGTGCTGCACCCACCAACAGTCTGCATCCCCAACAACAGTGCAAGACAAAAAGAACTAGAAGGAAGCACAATCTAAACTGACACTGATATCCTCAGGGAGGTAAGAGATATTGCATCCATGAAAAAAGAACAGGAAGACACATAAAAAAAAAAAAAGAAAAGAAAAAAGACTTCAGAACTTAAAAATATCCTAGCAGAATTTTTTAAAAGATTGAAAGATTAGATGATAATTTGAGTAAATATCCCAGGGAAAATGGCAAAAAGACAAATGAATGAAAAATAAGCAAGAACAAGATAAAATTAAAGCACTGGTCTTTCCGTGAAGAAAAAAATGAGAAAATGGCAAGATATAATTTATTTTCTCATAATTAGAGAATATAAGTTATTGCATTGGAAGTGCCCACCAAGATATGGAAATGGAGCCACACTAAGAAATGTCAATGCAAAGTTTCTGATTTCTGAATGAAGACAAAGAAGATTCTATAAG
Organism: Glossophaga mutica; assembly: GCA_039655065.1. Taxonomy (NCBI): domain Eukaryota; kingdom Metazoa; phylum Chordata; class Mammalia; order Chiroptera; family Phyllostomidae; genus Glossophaga; species Glossophaga mutica. The sequence continues at coordinate 160,232,582 of CM077306.1, forward strand.
CTTTCAGGGATGAAGGCAGGAAACAAAGGATTGCATACAAAAGTTGAGGAATCAAGTGGCTTTGAAATTCTCCAGATCGATATATCAGTACCTTCAAATTTTGGAAGGCAAATAATTTCCAACCTAGAATGTTATATCAAATCAAGCTCCCAATCAATTATGAGGGCAGAATAAAAACATTCTCAGTACATGTTTTGTATCAAAGTATTTCTACCCATGAACCTATCTTAAGAAGTCCCTTAAGAATGGACTTTAGCATGATGAGAAAGAAAGCCAAGAGAGAAGAAGACACAGGATGCAGGAAAAAGGAGACAGTGGAGGCAATCACAAGGAAGACATTAAAGGAAGACCCTAGGATTTCAGCTGTGACCAGTTGCCATAATGTGACTCAAAAGATAAACAAAAGCTGAAATTACCAAGATACTCACTACTAGGATGTATAGGTGAGCTTGGTCCTGATCTTATCAAATTTGGCATAAACATGTGCTGATGATGTTCTCATCTCCTTCCCTGCCCCCGCCCACCGCCAGCTGCAGAGATTAGCTAAGGCACACACTGTCCCCTACGGACATGCTCTTCTTTGACCTACTCCTGAAAGCCAGAAACAGGCCATGGCAAGTTTAGAAACATAAAGGATGAAGCAGCTCTCTTCTGTCAACCACGTTCCTGTGGGACACCTAGTACCTGCCTGCCAGGTGCTTTGACTGTGGGAGAATGTGCAAGCCATGCTGACAGAAATAGTCTAGAATATGTAACATTAGAATTCATTTTACAATTCAACAAGTGGGAATTATTGGTTGTATATCACTCTCTGGGCTTAGTTACTACACACTCAACCCTGAAAAACTGACCTATTTTACGGGTACTGACAACTCAGGTTTCTAATCCTCCAAGGCTGAGGGTCACTACCTGATAGATTCAGCAAAGAAATTCTCATGAGAGGAGCCTTGTAGTAGCAGCCATAATACCAACTTCTCTTGATGCTTTTTCAGGGTCCCATGTTTTTCATTTGAAACTTCATCTAATACCTACTCCATTTTTCTACCTCATCTGCATTGAAAATATCAAACCAGCCAAAAAACAAACAAACAAAAACAAACCTCATCGAGATTCGGGAGAGAGAATGGTGTAGCCCTTACTGAGACTGCCATAAGAAATCTCTTCATTTATGTTAAAAGTGAAAAAAATGCATCATATGGCCACTAATAGTTGAAAACTAAAACAAATTTTGGGGAAAGCTTCTTAAGAACACTAGTGCCTCCCAAACAACTGAGAACCAAAGTGTTATAAATACTTCTTGCTCCTTACATCAGTAAACTTTCATAGCAGAGAACACTTCCTTTGAAGAGCTGAACTTAAATGAGATAAAGTAGAAATTGCAATGAAGGATTTTGTTTTTGTTTGTTTTATTTATTTTGCTGGTTTGGTTTTTAAAAATTTTTAATATGTGTATTGACTATTAAAAGGGGGGAGAAAAACAGAGAGCGAGAAGGAGAGATTAGAGAGGGAGAGAGAGCAAGAGAGAGAAACATCAATATGAGAGAGAAAATCAACTGGTTTTCTTCCATCCACATCCCAACCAGGGACTGAACCTGCAGCCTACCTATGTGCCCTGACTGGGAATCAAACCCCCAACCTTTGGATTACAGGACTATGATCCAACCAACTGAGCTATACCAGCCAGGGCTGTTTTGTTGTTGTTGTTGTTGTTGTTGTTGTTGTTGTTGTTGTTATTTTAATGATGATAAAAGGGACCTGAATTATTAGAAGAGGTTTTATTTACATTAAAAACCATGGAGAGATAAGAGAAGGCAAATAAAGGTGACTAAAAATAGAACAAAGATATTTTAGGAGAATGGGATAATCAGGATGTTCTAGAAACCAACTTTAATGTAATAAGGAAGCTCAGGCCAAGAGGAAATGCTCATCCCCTGGCTGACAGGTAAAATAGCAAAATTCTGATGACCTACCTGGCAAAACACTATTTCCAACAACAACTATTATTACTATTACTATTCTTATTTCTTAATTATATTCCTTCTTTCATATACTTGCAAAATATTTTACTCAGCTTTATAGTCTGAGTCATTGATGGAACATTTTGCTCTTAGAAATGCAGGAGCTAGGTATCTTTGATTTTTCATAATAGTGATGGACATTAATCAGTGGATTATTATTTAAATAAGGCTAGTAGACATTTCAAATTTTCTAAAACTTCTTCCTTCACTGTATACACAAAGTTGTGCTCCGAAAGCATTATGCTAAGGGGAATAAGCCAGGCGGTAAATGACAAATACCATGTGGTCTCACCTTTAACAGGAACCTAAACAACAAAACAAACAAACAAAGCAAAACATAACCAAAGACACTGAAATAGAGAACAGGCATACAGTGACCAGAGGGGAGAGGGGAGGGAATTTCAAGGGAAGTTCAGGGGAAAGGGGGAAGGGTTTACAGGAATGACTATAAAGGACACAGGGACAAAAACTAGGGGAGGTGGAAATGGGAGGGAGGTGGGAAGGGCTGGGGCAGTGGGCCGGGATGGGAGTAAAAGACAGAAAACTGTACTTGAACAACAATTAAAATAAAATTAAAAAAATAAAAAATTCGAAAGCATCGCCCCCCCCAAAAAAAAAGACATGAAAACACCTGTAAAGAAAGAGGTGACTAAAACTAAGCAGTTTTCTAAGAGTGTATAATTCTGACAACTGTGCATAATACCAGCAGGCCAAGAAATGAGCTCCTCAGATAGATTCTGTGAATACAGTGATAAAGAGCCATTGCTGTAACACTTATTTGAAGACACTTACAACACACCCCTTTTATAACGGATTATGTTCAAATACTATGTTGATTCTTGTCAGAAAGCCCCAATGGGGTCCATCTTTAGTTCCAATCCTAAGGAAAACAATGGAAATGGCTGTGCAGTAGATTTGAGAAACTATTATAAGCAACAATGCAAATTTGTTTAAAATGACAATGACTATTATTCAAAACTCCAGAGGAGGGGGAAAAGATAGAAATCACAAATATGTTCCCCTAATAAACCTCATCTATTAGACCAGACTTTGTTTTTATTTCTGCCCTCTATTCCCCTCACCCTCCCTACTTGTCTGTAAAGTTCAGTGATGCCTTTCTCCGAGTAATAAATACGGCTGTATTGGTCATCACCTTATTACATTATGAAACTTACAGCAAGAACACAGTCATTTTCAGGATCAAACTCTCACATTTCCTTAGTGGTTACTTGCTGTTCTAGTGCATATTATTCATTTGGAAGCTTAGGAGTATTTGGTGGCAATAATAATGAAGGTGTCTTAGAGCCCACTTATACATAATATGCCCCAGGTTACACAGGTCCTCAAATGAGAAGAGTCAGTTAGGGTTTTAGGCAGGAGAGTATGACAACCTTTCCATCATCCGAAAGAAGAAATCCAATGATTAAAACAATAACTGTCTCAATATCCATTCAAAACTAAACATGATTAGGAATTGAAAAAACACAAAACAGGAAAGAGCCTACCAAGCTGTAGTATACTCTCATTCTGGGCTGTGAATGAGTAAGACTTAGTGTCTTCCTGCTGACCTTTGAAAGCTGCTAGGGCCATGTTAAAACCATTAACTCTCAATGAGGAAAGGAAAAATTTGTTAGTGAATCTCTGACTTACTCAGGTTTCCACATTTCCCCAGGTATCCGCAGCAGCTTTCCAGTATCTTAGAAAGCTTAGGAAAAGCATAGAAAACATGTGCCCTATACTTAGTCAAAGCTGACTTTCTAAAAACAAATAGAAGAGCCTCAAAGAAAAAAGTTCCTGCTTCTTCTGTTCACCGCAACTTACTAGGGAAGATAATTAATTATACATCGATATTAACTAGCATATCATCACATGAATCCTCCGTCTTCCTGCCACAAACTTAGTTTCTTAAGAATATATCTTGAATTAGGGAGAGTGGAGTTAAATGATATGATGAATTAGCTCCTAATGTATTTTTCATTGTCAACTAACTATAAAATGGCATTTGAATTTCATTCACAAAGAAAACACTGTGCTGGGTACTATTTAGTCTTTACTGGATATGTTAAAATGAGATAACAAATCCAAAATGGAGTCACTTATGCTAAGCCCATGTCACTAAACCACACTTAATTCTACATTTGGCTTCTCCTAGAAATGGAATCTTAAACCAGTCAATCAGGAATTACTTGACCAGTACTAGTGAGGTAATCTGCCTGACAGACTCTTGCCATCCTTTATAGGAAGGTGGTCTTGCCACAACCAATCCACTTTTGCTAGTATAATTTCCTTGTTTCCATTTTCTTCTGCCTTTAAAAGCCTTTCACTTAGTACAGCACCTCACATCTCTTTTCTGTCTACTAGATGGAATGCTGCCCAATTCATGAATCGTTGAATAAAGCCAATAAGATTTTCAAAATTTACTCAGTTGATTTGTTTTATTAACATATGTAAACAAGTGAAGATCCATTTTCGTGACCCTGCAAACGATTTAACTTCTAAGCAATAAAGAGCCATTTAAATTCTCACTATCACCACTGTCCTGCTTCTTAAAATTCTATTTGAATTCACATATCTAAACATCTCTGGAGTAAATAAAACCATTGATTTTTAAAAATGTTTCAGTAATATAAAAATATTCTATCACCATCTGGTCTTGGGTTGATTATTAGCAGTCACATAATTACTTTAAAGAATAAGACAAATAGTTTATTAGAAAGCAGGTGACTCAGACGTCTAAAATATCTAGGAATTACAAGATAGGATGTTTAGAAGGCCAAAGATTGTTGACAATTACAAAGATAAAAAAACAAAATATTTGCTTAGGGTCCATCACATATGGACTATATTTAAGGCTATATTTAAGAGTGTTGGGGAAATGCAATAAAAATCGAATCTTCTCCCAACAAAGGTAATCCTTTCCACAAAGGTAACAAAGATAGAAAACATTGTCCAGGGGGAAAAAAAAAAAAAAAAACACCCTTCTCATAACATTTTACCTGGAGGTAGTTTTGCAACTTGAAGCAACACTGCCCAGGGTAGCTGGGCCACTCCCCTCCCGCAGAGACGGGGAGGAGCTATCTCCCTTAACCTTTACATCTTAGAGCCTTGACAAAAACATTATTGGGTCACAGCTGAAAAAAATAGTATAGTGTTCAAAGGATACACATACATTTCAAAGAGAGGGAAAGGGATTTAAATGTCCTGGTTTATTGTAAAATTATAATTTTCTAAAGTAAATTGCTCTAAGAAAAAGCAGGAATGAAAAGTTTCTTTTCTTATTTGCAATACAGTTATGCTTATTACTTTTAATTTTATCTGTCCTTAAAAGAGTAATTCTCAACACAAACTCTAACTTCTTCCAATGTCTTCTGTCATATAAATCTAAATTTTGTTTTCAAAGTCACATGTCTTCAACATTTCCCATTCAAATTTTGCGATGTTCATTTGCTTTGGGGTCTTTATGCTGCCTGGCAAAACTCAGCTGTTGGCAGCTGCCAATAGGAAAGGGTATAAAACACTCATTTACTCAGAGGCTGGGCAAAGGATTGGTGGTTGGAGTGTCATACATGCAACTGGAACCAGAAGCCAGGGAGCGCTCCAAGTGTTGGGGATGTATAATTAAAAACAAAATCTCTTCTCAACCCAGAAAACCTCTCCACAAAGTTAGAAAAGAAAGCAAATAATTTTATTATTGAATAAGCTTTCACCTACATGCGATGCTCATCACAGTTAATCCACTGAAGATATCACAGAGACGAAAAACAATCTTAGTCTTTTATATAGCTAACTGGACACAACTCATGACCTTCATTTTTCTGAGATAAAATTACTAATTTTCTTCTCTCTTATGACTAGAGGTAGAATTTGCAATTTGGAGTCAGGCGACAGCTGAAGTTAGTCTCATAATCTCCCAGGGGACTGGGGGATATTGTGTAAACTTCCTTGATGATTACATTTTAGGAAGACAACTTTCAGATCCTTGAAGGAATGTTCCAAACTGTGAGACTGACAAGAGGCTTATTTAGCATTTCACCTTCCAGAAGAAGGTGAAGGAACTGGGGGGACGGGGGGAGGAAGGAACCTTCATTGTACAGCAAGGAATGCTAGACATGAGATCTCACTAAGGATATAAGCCCAAGAAACAACAGACTCTCACGCCTTTGAAGAATTTGGGGAGCCTGGAAAATGTGCGTGTCCAGGTGACCAGTGAAGGCTGGAGACTGTTGTGCTCTTTCCTAAATGCTGGGTATCATTTAACATCCTCACTATCATTGTGTAATTTGCAGATAAATGGAAGAAACTCTTCATTCATGACTCAGATTAAATTTCTTGTGAGCCAGGAACGGAAAGAAACTCAAAGCAGAGTTATCTTATTTTTTAAAATAGTGACATGTGATAGTCTTGGATTAAATGTGTTACTGTTCAAACCTGCCACATTTGCTTACTGTTCCATGTAAACAAGACCATGACAATTGCTATTTCCTAATACAGTCTGTTAGGAAAAGCACACAAGAAAGCAGATGATTATAAACAAGAAGGATAAGTTATAAAATGAGAAGTATGGGATGGTATGAATGTTGCCTCAGACTCACATTTGGTGTGTAAATGAGACTCAAAGAAAAGCAAGAATTATTACCTGTAGATTCAATAGCATAACATTATAAAACAATAATGGGTTTTAAATGACAATCTTTAAGTAAAAATAATTTTAATTCTCCAAACATATTTTTACTAAAGTGAAAGTATGGGCTAGATGTTCCATCCAAATAGATTTCCATCAAAATAGTTAAGCTTGGAAGAGAAAAGCTTCTATTATCTAGAAAATGCTTTTATTCATGATATCTCATCGCTTCAATGATGCCAGACAAATGAAGTGTTCCTTTATCTGCTTCCTGAACTTCAGATTTGACTGCTAATCCTTCTTGAAAAGTTCAAGGAATTAGCAGAAAGATAAACCTCAAGTTACTGATTACAATTCTTCTATATTATTTCATTCTTTACCTAACCAACTTTTCAGGTTTGCTTGTAATGTGCGGGTCCTCTGCCACGTGTTGGGGATAACAAGATAAAAAATGACCAGTCCCTCCTTTCAAGGTGCTCACAGTCTAACTGAGTAACAGCTATAAGAAGAAATAATTATCTCACTTGAGATGATTGATTCTTCCGAAAGTCACACTATAATGTCATTACTTGGTGGCTCTAATATCTTTTTATCACCATTGTATTGGAAACAAAAGCTTTAACAACTGATCACCTTTAAGGCTTGCTGCCTGCTCAGGACACATATGTATCTTCTTTACTATTACTGATGGATCCACTACTAGTATTTCTGATCACACACAGGTAAAAATAGACTGCAGCCCTGGCTAGGTGGCTCAATTGGTTGGAGCGTCGTCCTATGCACCAAAAGGTTGCAGGTTTGATTCCTGGTCAGGACATATACTTAGGTCATGGGTTTGATCTCAAGTTGGGGCACATTCAGGAGGCAATTGATCGATGTTTCTCTCACATTGATGTATCTCTCTCTTCCCCTGTTCTTCTCTCTGTAAAACCAGTAAACATATCTTCAAGTGAGGATTAAATAAATAATAAATAAATAAATATTGTGACATATTCTTAGAGCATACTGTCTGCTGTCTACCTCATCCAAAGAAAAAACAGATGACCTTACGACAATCTCAAGAAAGAAATTCTTACATCTGGGTACATTTCTATATTGAAAATCTTTTTTTTTAATTAACGCAATATTTTACCTATTTTTAAAAAACAAAGATGAGTGGAAATATTAATAGATAACTTCCTTTTGAAGTCATACAAACTCCTTGACTAGCTTTTTCCCTAATAGCTCAGCCTGGGGAAATAAATCGTTTATTTCAGCACTTCACTGAATACAATAGACATTTCCAGAAGAAGCAGCTCAGTAGAAGGAGAATGATTTATTTTTCGACTTAGAAGAATGGTAAATTCAGCTAAAATGTATTTAGTTCATTGACTAGAAGTTATATAGAGTAAGTCTTCTTAAATTCCAGGCCATTGTAAATACATGCTAAGTGGCAGATGATGATAAATAGAAAGTCTTTAGTTGAGCTTTTTAACGTTAAATATTAGCATGTGCTGACATTATACATTACATAGAAATTAATCCTTAAGTTGGATATTTAAGTATAATTACAACTAATCATTTTAATTCTGTAATTGCCTAGTTTAAACAAGCTGCCTACTGTGGATATGTTGTCGGCAACTTTGTAATTAGATGTATATGTTAAGGAACAAAATAATCCACCAACACCATGTTATCCACCAACACAACTATTAAGCAATGACATCAGAGGGAATTTAAGTCCATGCAAATATACTAAAATAACAGTTCATAGACTGTAGTGGTTCTTTAAAATCCCTGGATTGACTATTAAAATTATCTCTTTAAAAATAAAAATAGCTTTATCTCTTTTTAGATTACAAACTAGTAAATGTTCACTCTTTAAAATATCCAGACAGTATAACAATCTGTTAAGAATGAAGTTACCCTTAATGTTCCTACCTAGAAATAACTACTAATATTCTGCTTTACATATTTCAGACTTTATATTAAATGTACAGATTTTTTAACAAAACCTGAATAATTTTTAAAAACTGTTCTTCATCTTATTTACTCACTATACTACTTACATACAAGGTGGGGCAAAAGTAGGTTTACAGTTGTTCATGTGGAAAATAATAAATAATAATACAAGAATAAACTCTGTTTTGTGTACTCACTACTTTAAATCTACTTCGCCACACCCTGTACTTTGCTGTCTATATGTACTCTCTACTTTCTTTAATGTGTATATATATTCAATGATATATTTTTCTCATTTAACCAATCTGCATTTTAATTTTCACATTTCTTCTTTGCTATTATAAGACATTTTAATAAACATTGTTACTATACTTTATGTACTTTATTCATAAATTCCTATGTTGCAATTGCTGGGTTAAAGGAATATATAATATAAAGACTTGTTAAATATTTCTAGATTTTTTTGCAAAATAGTTGTATCAACTTAGAGTCTCATTAATATAGTACACAAAATGGTCTATATAGTACACTCTCACCAACACCAGTTCTATACCAGTATTTGTAATTTTCAGCACACTGGATTGGTTTTAAAAAGTTTAGGAAGAAACGAGAAAATGATGGGTATGTCATTTTCTTTTCTTTTTTCCTTTGTAAAGTCCTAATCATCTTCTTGATTATAATGTTGTTTCATAGGTATGTCCATATGTTGAAACTCATCAATTATACATTTCAAATATGTTCAGTTTATCATGTCATTTATACCCAATAAGGCTGAAAAATAAAATAGAACCCAAAACAAAGGTAAGTAAAACATTATTTGCTTTTAAATTTCTTGGATTGTTAGAGAAGTTAAATATATTTTCAGTGTTTAGGGGCCATTAAATACCGTATTTTTTCAGACCATAAGACGCACCTCGGTTTTAGAGAAGGAAAATAGGAAAACAATTTTTTGAAGCAAAAAATGTGGTAAAATATTTAATAATATAAATAACATATTTCACCAATGTAAATGTAAACAGAACTCAACAGCAGCATTAACAAACATTATTCCTCCCAAATTTGGCTGGAAAAAGTGTATCTTACAGTCCGAAAAATATGGTAATTGTGTTTCTTATTGACTTGTGCATTCTCTTTATGTATCAATAATATTAACTCTGTACATATCCTTTTCAAGTTTGTCTATTTTGATTCCTCTGCATTTGGTCACCAGAGGCCTCAAATATTTATGTAGCTAAAACTACCAATCTTTTCCTTGACTGTCAGGACAGGGTCTTCTAGCAATGTTTCTGAAGATATAGCATGTTCTAACATTCAACGTCAAGTCTCTCTCTCTCTCTCTCTTTTTTTTTGATCTGTCAAATTATATTTAATATAATATATCTTTTATACTAATTGTTGTTCTTGTACAGCTTTCTGTCTTTTACTCCCATCCTGGCCCACCACCCCAGCCCTCCCCACCTCCCTCCCATTTTCACCCCCCCCATAGTTTTTGTCCATGAGTCCTTTATACTTGTTCCTGTAAACCCTTCCCCTTTTCCCCTGAAATTCCCTCCTCTCTCCCCTCCGGTGACTGTCAGCCTGTTCTCAATTTCAGTGTCTTTGGTTATATTATGCTTGTTTGTTTGTTTTGTTGATTAGGTTCCTGTTAAAGGTGAGATCATACGGTATTTGTCTTTCACCGCCTGGCATATTTCTCTTAGCATGATGCTCTCCAGTTTCATCCGTGCTGTCAAGTCTCTTTTGAAAGAGGTCCATCCACTGTCCCCTGCCAGCTTTAGAAGTTTAAGTCAGAACCAACATAGGTTTAGAGGACACAAAAACCACTCTCCATTTTCTTGCAACCTTTCTTTTTCTAGACAGCATAAGTTCTCATGCCCCCACAAAGAGTAACACACTTGTCTCTACAAATAGTGTATTTATGTTGAATCATAAAATTAAGGTTATTTGGCCACTTTTGATCTACAAAAGTGGAAATTTTCTATGGTTCAATTTAAGTCAGATTCAGGAAGTCTGGATCACTCAGAAACATCAAGCTACAAAAGGAGTTGGATTTCTTGGAGGCAAAGTCACATATCCAGAGTAATGCTCTTGCATTGAGAGTTTTTGATTGATATGCAAACATCATCCAGTGTTGGCAGGGATAGAGACTACAAGAACCTCTGCAGCCCTGGTGGACATGCCATTTGTTTGCAGGGCCAGGACAAGCCTAACTCTGCCCATGCAGGGCTTTGGACCCAGCAGATGTAGATTGCAGATGACCCAGCATTGGCTTCTCCATTATCCTGACTCTCACCTATACTCCAGAGAAAAAGGGATGCCACAGAGTGCCATCAAAGTAAGGAAGCTTATCCAAAACCAAGGGAATGCAAAATATAAGGAAAGGCCAGGTTTGGGGGAGACACACCACACAGCAAAGGGCATTTTGGTCTTTCCTGGGTCCCTATGTGTGCTAGTTTGGGTGACAGTGAACTCCAGTTAAAAATATGTTCATGAATAGAAACTGAATCCATATAAGGAAACAAGAGGCTAAGCCGTTCAGGAATGCAAGGGCTATAGACCTAAAGGACTCCAGAGCAGGAAGTGGAAAGTCCAGGAGTGATAAGAGTCCTGGGTTCCTATTGAACTTGAAGAAATACCAGGAACAGTTGTCGGGAAGGAAAGCCTTGAACTCTGACTGGAAGAGCTGCTACTGATACTATCATGGGCAGGGAGTGGGGAGTGATTGCTCCTTGGAAAGAGTCGTAGCTTGTATTCCTGAATAGTGGACCTCAATTCAACATTGACTTCAGGAAACAGAGATTTAAAAGATATTCTGAAAGAAATTTAATACGCTTTAAAGCTCAAATAATATCTGAGAAAAAGGGAGACTGAAACTTGGATAAAAGATAGAGTGTTTTAGATGATATTCTCCAAAAAGCAGTTTACATGTATGGTGAATTTTTTCTGTAAGTGTCACAGTTAACCTCCCCATAAGTGATTTCTACTGGACAACTTCGAATTTCACAGGGGACACATTTCAGGTAATTGAAATGGATTTGGGGGCAACATAGTAAGGCTGAACCTGAAGACTCTTTCCCTATCTTCTATGTTTTTCTAACAATGTCTTCCCCACCAACTCTCTAAGTTGAATCTTTGCCATATTACTTTTTTCCCATTTTTAAATAAAAGACATATTTATTTGCCATTATCTGGTACACACCACACAGACTATGCAAGCAAACCAATTTGCCATACTCAGTTAAGGCAAAAAACAGTGGTGCTTCAAACTAGGCATTGTCTCTTCACAACACCTGAGCGTGGCAGGTGTTTAACTTTATTAAAGCTTTGTGGCTAATCAAGGAATCTCAGGCAGAACCGAAGTTTGGAAACCCTGCTTCTCAGGGACGTGTCCTTCTAAGTAAATCCAATACTGATTTTCTGTCTACCTTTGTGAACATTTATTTCTAAAATTCACTGAAATTGCCATATCTGAAGTTCCCTCAAAGATGTACGATAGTACTGTACTACATCAAACCTCCCAGAGAAAGAAAACCTGAAATTAACCCAAAAAATGCACATTCATTTTTTTATACCCTAAGAAGACAACAGGAGCATCCGATGTTCAGCCACCCCTTTTCAGCCTTCCTGTTCCCTGCAGGCCTCTCTTTCAGTTAAGCATCTGTTGCATCGAGATCCTGTACCAGAGATTTAAAATACGTCATGTCATTTCAGCCTCACCACAGCCTTATGAGGTGGGCATGATTATCCTCGTTTTAAAGGGTGAAGACATGGAGGTTCAGAGAAATTAAAATACATTTCAGTGGCTAGTAAGTGGTCTGCCTGAATGCAACTTCTGTACCATGAGAGGTGTTTATTAAATTTAACAAATATTTACTGAGTGCCTAGGCACTGGGCAGTCAGTAGACAAAGTCAAGTTGTTGCTCACATGGAGAGTACAGGCTGGTGGAATTCTTTCTAAATGATGCTATTATCCTAGCTAAGCATTCTTATCCCTACCACTTGGCAATAGCTGCTGATCAGTATTTTCACAGGAGGCCCCAAGACCTGGATGATTTAGCAGCATGAGAACTAGACCTTGATGGACCAACTTAAATTTTTGTTTTGGTTCTAGCTATTTCTCAAGTTTGTGATTCTCTTATCTCAGTTTGCTTCAGAGGGTAAAACTAATATCAGCCTGTATAATAAGGCTTTTGCTTTATAGAAAATTATTATTTTTTCTTCCTTTTGAAAAAGAAGTCCAGACTATACTAACATTCCGGGTTCATAATACATTTTGGCTCCAAATGTATCATGCATCAGAGATGATTTTTAAACTATTCAAAATGCCCTGGCAAAGAAGTGTTTTGAGTTTTACTATTGCTAAACTTAATCTCTAACTGAGATTGACATAGTGGAGCCAAACATCATTGAACACTCACTCCTCCAACATTTCTCCAAACGTGGAGAAAGAAATAATTCAATTAAGGGTAATCACTCACCCCTTATACATTGCCATATAAGTGCTCATGGGGACAATTGCCCAGTGGAGTGCTGTGCAGGGCAGCAGCATAAATTGAAACTCAATTTATGACGGCACCAAAAGTAAACTAATTAACTGAAAATGGGAGTCTGAGAAAGCAAGTGGTGTTCTGCGGGAAACATCAGTGAGTGCCCCGCCCACCTCCAGCACTCTCCGTCCAGGGAAAGTCCAGACCAGAGAAGGGCCCAGCATGAGGACCTGGCAGGCAGGGTCTTTTTTCCTCTCTTCTGGGATCTGCTGTTCAAAGAGCATAATTTGTCGAAGCATATACTTGGATAAATGGAATAGGCTGTCTGTAAATTAAACTAGCCCAGAGCCATTCGGCAATGTTTCTGACAAATGGGAACAGCCCTCCTGTTTAACTCACAAGCGTGTTGTAAAAATTTAATGAAATAGTTTAATTTGAAATGCCTAACACAGAATGTTACATAATATAAATTCTCATTAAATGTTTTAAGAAAATATCAGCTACATTTATTCAATATACTTAATAGGGATGCTGAGCATACACAGCATGGTTGACATTGGTAGACCATGCTTGACCACTCAATGCTACCAGTCAAAGGGATAAAAGGGGGGACCTCAATACAAAGATCCCTAATCCACACTCCAGATATCCAATTGCTCAGTTATAATGATTAGCTCAGTTTAGGAAAAGACAAGATGATTGAGTTGGAGGAATTGTCTTTTACAGAGGTAAAAAATATCACTTCTTGATGAACTAAATATAACCTCATGTCCCATATATTAATTAGTTAACCATCACAATTCTTTAACTCTAGTGCAGCTATTTCTCAGAGAATAAATACAGGAACAAGAATAAAATTACAATGATTACATTCATAATACAGCCACACTAGTAATTATGCACATTTTATTTGGGAATATGGAAAGCAATTTTGAAAGGAAATATTTTTAAACATCTCAAGTTCATTTCTGAAAATAAATCAAATGTTTTAGAAGGCATTTAATTGAGCAAGAGAGATCAAATGAGCTCCAACACAATAGTCTTCTTTAAAACTATATTTTAACCATCCAAGGATTTGTTCTTTATTGTTTCATTTAATCCTATGATCTAAATAGCTGCTTTTGCTCTTCACCTGGTTTATTCCCACACCAATAAGATACACTCCTCTCATTTTTACATCAGACATTTTGAATTTACCCAAGGAAGTTACCTGTAATGATTTAACTATGAAGAAAAAAACTGCTTTATTTGAGAGCATATTTGGAGAGAGGATTTGTAAAAAATTAAAATAAATAAAGCAAAGGCACTGAAATTAAAATTGCCAGTGAGCAAAACTTAAAATAATTTTCAGATGAAGTTTAAAGATGTAACAAAGCAGTATACTGTGTTTGAGTAAGTATGAGATCACAATGCTTCTCTTGGGTCCTAAACATCTCTTTTTCCTTGTTTAGCACACTGTATGTTTAAGCAGTTGCTCTATAATTGTTAAGGTACTTTTACACCTAAGTTACTTTCCAGGTTTCTTGAGGAAGTTTATTCACATAGAATATCAGCCTTTGGTGAAGATCAAAGACTGTTACTCATATTCCTTCAATAACTTCAGTGTTAATAGGTTACAAAAATTGCATTGCTGTGTTACACAGCTTCTTATATGCAATGACTTTTACTTGGAAATGCTAAATATATGAATATTAAAAAGCTCCAAGGTCATAACCATTCACTCTTATTCAAATGGCTTCTGGGAAATTTTCAACAGATTTCCAAGAAGAGTTTAAGCAAGTTAAAGATTTCATGCAGTAGTTTTTTAGGCTGTGGATTTTTCAGCTCCAGACAAATCCCTAGCCTTTTCATTTCTGAAAATGTCCCTTGCTTACCCAAGCGTTCCAAAAACCCTGCCCTAAAAAGACCTGGATTTGAGGTATGATCACATAGAGAAGCTGGAGAAAATGTTCATATAAAGCAGTTTTTTTAAAAAGTTTTAGACTCAAGAAAGAAGACAGAACAATGCTAGTTACTTACATATTTTAGTTTCATCAAATTCCAGACTTCATTCCATTTGACAAATATCCTAGGTTTTTTCCTCTCTCATTGCTTTTATATGTTCGTGCAATGGGAAAACCACAAGACCGCAGCACTCTTCAATTTCGACTCACAGATCATACCAATATAAGTCTCATTAACTTGTACCAGGAGTTCCCAAAATACCATTTCGATTTACTGGGGAGGATTAAAAGGCACATCTGGCACTTGTACTGCAGTGAGAAGTCAGTAGCGGGTGAAGGGCCATCAGTCTCAGAGCTTTATTTTTTATTCTGTAAGCTTACGTGCTAACTTGGAAAGGCAAATTTTTAAGTGAGTTTTCTAGACAAGAAAACAGAGAATAAGTCAATTCCTAGAAATGCCCCACTGGAAAAGCACAAGCCCCTGCTTCTGCCAGACCCCAGAACTTACTGAACCCTCTGTATTTGGTGTCTCTCACCAAATACAGAGATACTTACTTTAGAGAATAAAGTACAACATTTTTAAAGATACAGCTGAAAAAGACCCCAAATCTAAGTATTCTCCTTGATTTTTTCTCTCCCATAAATCAAACATCCAATCCATCAATAAGCCCTGTCAGTTCTTTATGTTCAAAAATTGTCCAGGGGGTCCCCTTCCCTCCAGGTTCCTGGCAGCTGGGCCCTGTGCATGAATCTCCGAATGAGCCATGAGCTTCAGAGCTATCATCACTGCCCAGTGATGTGGGGCTCTCAGCACAGCTGCACTCCGCTTTGACCAAACTAACTTCCCACCTGAATCCCCTGCAAATGTCCTCTCAGGATCTTATAATAGTTGGCAGTGATAGATTCCAAGTGGCATAGATTCAATAGTTGGCAGTGATAGATTCCGGCCTTTAGAGCAAAGGCCAGGTCTACTAGCTAAGCAATAAGTAGCTGTGTTTGGTTGGCAGCAACACTGTCCTTCCCCCAGCACCTGGCACCTGAACATCAATAAGCAGATCTCAGAGAGAATAAAGGAGGATGTCAAGTAAACTTTGGGGCTGCTGGAGGCTCCCATGAGTGAGGACTAGGACATTCCTGGTGGGTGAATATGACTCACTAGCTACCACCACCATTGGTTGCATCTCACTGTAACTCAACAAGTAGCTCCCAAAGCCTTCTTTGCCCCACTTCCCAATACCAACCACTGGTTCCTCTCCTGCATCCACCAACCCAGTTCTGGATGGCCATTTGGGAGTTGTAACTCCTTTATAATTTAATATTAAAATATGGCCTAACTGATGCTAAACAGTTGCAGAAGTCTAGCCTAATAAGGAGACTTCATGGAAAGAAAAAGTTTGTTAGAAAGAAAAGCAGAAGGCTCAAGCTAAGAAAGAAGGTGACTTCAGCAAGCATTAGTCATGAGGAAAATTTGCATAAATATGAGTAGGAGTTGGCTGCTAGCCCAAGGCTAAGTACACCTTTGTCCACTTGCCCAAGGTCAGCTCAAAAACAGACACAGTTCCTTGCCAATGTTTACCTCTTTGGAACCAATTTTATTTTTGGGTGCTCAGCTAGAAAAGAAAATATCAATAGACATGTAACTAGTTAGGAAAATCAATCAGTAATCAAAAGCCTGATGCTTCACTGGTGAATTCCAGCAAACGTATAATGAACTAATACCAATCCTTCTCAAGCTTTTCCAAAAAAATTAAAGAGGAGGGAACACTTCCTAACTCATTCTATGAAGTCAGCATTACCCTGATACCAAAGCCCCCAAAATACAATAAGAAAATGACAGAACAATATCCCTTCTGAACATTGATGGAAAAATCTTGAACAAAATACTAGCAAGCTGAACTCCACAGCACACTAAAAGGATTACACACTGTGACCAAATGAGACTTATTTCTTTTTTTTTTTGCATTTTTTTTATTTATTCTTAATTTTTTATCAGTATTTTTTAATTGTTGATATTGTACAGTTTTCTGTCTTTTACCCCGCCCCAGCCCACCACCCCAGCCCTCCCCACCTTCCTCCCATTTCCACCCCCCATAGTTTTTGTCCATGAGTCCTTTATACTTGTTGCTCTAAACCGTTCCCCTTTAAATGCAAGGATAGTTCCACGTACAAAGACAAATAGATATAATACAGTACATAAAAAGAATGAAGAAGAAAAGCTCACATTATCATCTTAATTGATACAGAAAAAGCATTTGACAAAATTCACCACTCTTTCTTGATTTTAAAAAAATGCAACAAAGTAGGGATAGAAAGAAAATATCTCAGGAAGAAACATGATCATTCGCTCTGCCACACCCCGCCTTCTCACGAGCCCTGGGACTTCTAGTGGAGAGAAAAGGTGCTTGGACATGAAACCCTATGAAGCCTGTGAGGAGCAGGGTGGTCAGCACTCTTCCTCCAGCAACTTCCGGCCCAACTTGCCCAACTAACCCTTGGGCCTAATTCCAATCTACCCCAGTCCCAAAGGCTTATAGCTTCCACTACTCATCCATTCACTACTGCACACAAAATTTCATGCGAGGTGCAAAGTCCACACTGTAAAAAGAGTCGTCCTTGACTTCCTCATACTACACCAGATCTACAGATACACTGTACGTTTCCTTAGTTATCAATATCACTAAATTTTTTTTATTCTTGTGGTCCACTGTCTACTCTTAAGCAAATCAACAACCAAATTATCCACATAGGCATTCACACCCTTTTTGGCTTCCTCAAGAATATGGCATTTTTTTCTCCCAAACAAGTAAATCTTAGAAAAAAATGTAGTATACTCTATCCAGCAAAGCTGTCATTTAGAATGGAAGGACAGATAAAGTGCTTCTCAGATAAGGTCAAGTTCAAGGAGTTCATCATCACCAAGCTCTTATTATATGAAATGTTAAAGGGATTTATCTAAGAAAAAGAAGATAAAAATATGACAGTGAAAAGACAGCAAACTCACAGCTATTAAGAACCACACCTAAAACAAAAGCAAACTAAGCAAAAAGCTAGTACAGGAACAGAACAACAGAAATGGAGATCATATGGAGGGTTAGCAACAGGGGTGTGGGAGGAGGAGAGGGGGGAAAAGATATAGATAATGAGTAGCATAGATAGTGGGTAGAAGATAGACAGGGGGAGGGCAAGAATAGTATGGGAAACGTAGAAGCTAAAGAATTTATGACACATGGACGTGAACTAAAGGGGGGAATGTGGGTGGGAGGGGGTGTGCAGGGTGGAGGGGAATGATGGGGGAGAAATGGGACAATTGTAATAGCATAATCAATAAAATATATTAAAAAATGTAGTATACTTTTTATTTTGGAGGTGACAAATCACCAAATGTAGTGCTTTGCTCTACCTGTACTGGCCTTGAAAAGCTGGCAGTAAAGCCCTTCATTTGGTCAAGGCTGCAAGTATTATATAAAAGCCATTGGGAATTCATACATGCACACTTTTATAATTGTGTTTTTAAAAAACACACTAAAGCACAACTATGTTTAGATCACTAATTTTTCAGTTTTAAAACTTAAGAATATGAAAATTAAGTTATGCCTTCTGAAAAGTTATTTTAAATGTACAATAAAATATTCATCTCAATTATGAGATATTTTAAGTAAGTCAGCAGGTTTCACTTAAAACCAAAGAGCATCCTGGCCTTCATTCTTTCATAAATAATTTCTATAAAAAACTAATCCTTTCTGTCATGCTTCAGTAATTAAAAGAAACCCACACTCCTAATGAGCACAATTTTGACAGTAACTAAATGCTGTTTGACCACAATAAGAACAAAAATGTGCTAACCAAAGGTACTGCTCTTTAGTGATAAAAAATAATATGAAACAAATTTGTGAACAAGTGTCTGTATAATTAGTATTGCTTTCTACCTATTCAAGTGTCTTTGAAGTGGTGATGGTCACATTATTCTTAAGTTAGAAAATCCTCATTAAAGAGAGAGAGCCTTAAAATGCTTATGGTTAAGGAATGTTGCATTGGATTCACAGAGTGCTTCAAGGACAGTGCATGTGACTGCACAAAATTTCAGACTTCCACCCTAACTGCAAAGCAGTATATTTCAGAACCGATGCCCTAGTGAATAGAAAAAGTGTTCATGGGTAGGCCTTAAAGTCTTAAAAATGTAATTTCCTTCAGAATCTCTGTTGCTAATTTAAACTAACTTCTCCATCTCCTCTCACATTACCATCATTGATCTCTATTGAGCAATACTACTCCTGAAAAGGATATTCCTGGAATATTTTAAACATGTAACTGTAAATAAAACTCCCTAGGCACAGTTCAGAAAGGCTACACTTAACTAATCCCTCTATAAGAAATCAGCAACTCCTAATATCAAATTACTTGTTTATTATTGCTTATGGTCCATTTGGTTTTTATCCTGTTTGTGTTGATGGAAAATGCTAAAAATCCTCTTGTAGAATTTAGGAGCTGGGAAAGTAAATGCCAAAATTAATTTCCAACCTAAACCTCTAGCCCTAATATTGTGACAGACCAAAACTAAGCCTTTCCATCCCACATACTCATTCTCTACCCCACCCCCAGGATTCCTCTAACCTCTACTCTTTCTGTAGGGGGGAAATAAGAATTCAGGAATTAATAAAAGAGCTAGACAAAATATCCTTTAAGTTAATTAATATCAAAGGTAGTGTTACTTGAGGCAAGGAATGTCCAAGTGTAAGAATGCAAAAGGTTATCCCTTTTCAAGAAATAATGTCAATTTTTTTGTTAGTAATAGGAGTTACATGAGTCTCTCAAGCAACCCAAAGACTCTCCTAAGAAAGACATCAAGTCTGAGATTTTAGGAATAAACTTTAATTCCAAATAGTTTAGGAGGAACTCAGCTACCCCCAGGATGAAAATATTACCTTTGTTTTTAAAAGAAGAGTTTAAATTTTTTAAGTTTAATTTATATAAATTCTAATTTAATTGTTCCAAACTCAGATTGATTATAAATAAAGTAGAACCTACAGGGAGGAAGATTTGGGGCACTTGATACCTTTACGGAATATTTTTTAAGCCAAATTTTATTGGGCCTGAGAGAAGGAGATAAGAACTTAAATGGTAGAGGGCTTACTACTCCACAGGTAATATTTATATATAATGTTTTATAAATAGATAATATTTTACAAGGTTCAAAACTCAAAATAATATATTTTTTAAAGATTTTTATTTATTTATTTTTAGAGAAAGGGGAAGGGGAAAGAGTGGGAGAGAAACATCAATGTGTGGTTGCCTCCTGCACGCCCCACAATGGGGACCTGGCCCGCAACCCAGGCATGTGCCCTGACTGGGAATTGAACCTGAAACCCTTTGGTTTGCAGGCCCACACTCAAACCACTGAGCTATGCCAGCCAGGGCTCAAAATAATATATTTTTAAATAACAAACTCCAACACCTATTTATGGTTTAAAAAAAAAAACTTCTTGAACTTAATTTTAAAAATCTAGAAAAAAAAACCTAGAGCTAACACTACACCTAATGGTTAGAAATTAGAAATTCCCCCACTAAGACCAGGAACAAGATTTGGATGTCCCTTCTGATTACTGTTTTTCAGCATCATATTGGAAGCCATAGTTAAAGCAATAAGACAAGAAAAGAAAATTAAAGATATACAGATTGGGAAAGAACACATAAAACTGCCTTTATGTACCAATGACATGATCACCTACACAGAAATTCAAAAGAATTGATTAAAAAAAAAAACACTTTACACAACTAATAACTAAGTATGTGACAAGGTTATAGGATACAATCTTGCAAGTTAAAGTACAAAAGTCAATCACTTTCCTATTTATCAAAAGCACAATCCATGAAAAAAAAAACAGAATTTCTATACCAGACTTCATTAAAATTAAAAGTGTTTTCTCTGTAAAAGACACTATCAAGAAAATGAAAAGACAAACTACAGACTGTGAGGAAATATTTGCACAAGACATATCTGATAAAGAACTGCTATCCAAAATACACAAAGAACTCTTTTTCTTAATATGTAAAACATGTTTATTATATTTTTGCACCATCATTTATCCCCCTTGTGTCTCCCTCCCCCTATAATCACCACACTGTTGTCCACATCCATGAAGCCTTTTTCCTCTTTGCTCAATCCCTCCACTTCCTAAACTGAACCCCCCAGAGCTGTCATCTGCTCTTCATCTATGAGTCTGTCTCTATTTTACTTGTTAGTTCAGTTTGTTCATTAGATTCCACATATGAGTGAAATCATATGGTATTTGTCTTTCTGTGATTGGCTTATTTCACTCAGATTGGTGCAGCCACTGTGGAAAGCAGTATTGGCAATAACTCAGAAAATTAAAAATGGAACTACCTCATGACCCAGAAATTCCACTTCTGGGAATTTACTCAAAGAAACTCGAAACACTAATTTGAAAGAACATAAGCACCCCTATGTTCACTGCAGCATTATTTACATTTGCCTTGGCATTATTCACAATTGCCAAGTTATGGATGCAACCCAAGTGCCCATCAGTAGGTGAGTGGATGAAACAAATACTGGGCATTAATATTAATACAATGGAATACTACTGCTGTAAAAAGAAGAAAATTTTACCCTTTGTGACAGCATGGATGGAACCTGGAATGCAAAGAACTCTTTTTTTTTTTTTTTTTTTTTCTTATTTAAATATTTTTTTTTAATTTTTATTTTAATTATTGATCTTGTACAGTTTTCTGTCTTTTATTCTCACCCCAACCCACCACCCCAGCCCTTCCCTCCCATTTCCACCCCCCCATAGTTTTTATCCATGTGTCCTTTTTACTTGTTTCTGTAAATCCTTCCCCTTTTCCCCTGAAATTCCCTCCCCTCTCCCCTCTGGTGTCTTTCAGCCTGTTCCCAATTTCTATGTCTTTGGTTATATTATGCTTGTTTCTTTGTTTTGTTGATTAGGTTCCTGTTAAAGGTGAGATCATATGGTATTTGTCTTTCACTGCCTGGCTTACTTCGCTTAGCATGATGCTCTCAAGTTCCATCCATGCTGTTGCATAGGGTATGAGCTCCTTCTTTCTTTCTGCTGCATAGAATTCCATTGTATAAATGTACCACAGTTTTTTGATCCATTCATTTACTGATGGGCATCTAGGTTGCTTCCAACACTTGGCTATTGTAAATTGTGCTGCTATAAACATAGGGATGGGAATGCAAAGAACTCTTAAAAGTCAACAATAAGAAAGCAGACAACCAGATTAAAAAATGTGCCAAAGATCTTAGACACTTCACAAAAGAATATATATAATTGTTAAATAAGAATAGAAAAAGATGTTGTATATCATATGTCATCAGGAAAATGCAAAAAAAAAAAAAAAACAGTGAAATACCACTACGTACATATTAGAATGGCCAAAATTCTTAATACGGACAACATAAATACTGTTGAGGATGTGGAACATTCATTGCTGGTGGGAATGCAAAACAGTACAGCCATTTTGGAAAACATTTTGATGACTTCTTAAAAAATGGAACATACTCTTATCATATGATCAAGCAATTTCACTCCTTACCCAAAGAAGCTAAAAACTTGTGTCCATACAAAAATGTGCACACAGATGTTTACATCAGTTTTATTCATAATAGCCAAAACTTGGAAGCAACCAATGTGTCCTTCAGTAAGTAAATGGTTAAATAAACTGGTAAATCCAGACAATGGAATATTATTCAGTGCTAAAAAGAAATGAGCTCTCAAGCCATGAAAAGACAAGAAGGAAGTTTAAATGCATATTACTGAGTAAAAGAAGCCAATTTGGAAAGACTACATAAAGTATGATTCCAACTATTTGACATTCTGGAAAAGGTGACACTATGGAGACAGCAAAAACATCAGTGGTTGCCAGGAATTAGAGGGGAGGAAGGAAGGAACAGACAGAGCACAGAGGATTTTAAGAACACTGAAAGTACTCTGCCCTAAAATGGTGGAGACATGTCATTATAGATCTGTCCAAACACATAGAATGCACAATATAAAGAAAGAAACATAAGGTAAACTATGGACTTTGGGTGATGATGTGCCAGTGTAGGTTCATCAATTGGAACAAATGCACCACTCTGGGGGGCGGGGGGAGGAGGAGGGCATGATAATGTGGTAATTATGCGTGTGTGCAGACAGGAGTATATGGGGAACCTCTGTATCTTCTGCTCTTTATACTTGCTCTGATCCGAAACTGCACTAAAAATAATGTATATTAACTAATTTTTTAATTTTTAAAATGTACATTGAGAAATCATAGTTCTACCCCATTCCTATCCACCTTGTCTCCTCACCAATTTCAAGCAGCCATTTTTATTAGTTTTTTGATTACCATGTCCAAATGTCTTTGTTTAAATATAAACAAACAAAGATATACATTTTTTCATGTTAGAGAAAAACGATCTTAGCATACAGACAATGTTGCTCTTTGCTTTTTCAGTTAAGAGTAATACATCCTGTAAATCTTCTTTAGCATAATATACATCCTGATTTTTTCACACCTGCATAGTGCAGTCATACGTTGGTACTCATAGGCTTCTGACATTGTCAAACCTGGTCCTCATCACATTTTGACATGAAAAAAAAAATGTTTCAGCACTTGGCACTTGCCCGGGACTCGTCATGAGTTCTGGAGTGAATTAACGACAAGTACCAAGGTACCACTGCACTGCACTTTGTAGTGAATCGAGTCCCCATCGGTGGGCACTCCTGATGTTTCCACTCCTTTGCTGTTGGAGACCATGCCCAATGAGTGAGTTTATTCATCTGCCATTTTGTAACTGTGAACATCTAACTATAAAATGGATGTACAGAAGTGAGATTTCTGAACAAGGAGTAAAATGCATTTATAATTTTGGTAGTTATTGCTAGATAACCTTCCACAGGTGTTGTAGCACTTTGCTACACTTGCTGCCATCCTCAGTGTATGACATACGAATGGAGTGTGTTGTCAAACTTTTAGATTCCCATCAATCCGATAGGTGAAAAATGGTATCTCATGTATTTCATTTTTACTTCTCATACTGTAAATGCAGAGTTGAGCATCTTTTCATACACTTATAGGCATTTCTATTCTTTTTCTGGAATCTCTCTGCTCCTACCTTATAACTCTTTTTCTGTGGAGTTTCTGGTTTTCAGTATTTCAGCTCTTTAAATATCAGAGAAGTTGCATCAGTGTCTGTGATATGAGTGGCAAATATTTTTTCTTAGTCTGTCAACTCTTTTGATTTTTCCCATAGACTGATTTTTAAAATTAGAAATTATGACAATATTGTCCTTTTATAATAGCTTATTTTTATTGTACTTTTTGATTACCATTTATCCCCCTTATAACCTCTTCTTTTTTAAATCTCACACAACATTAGATGATAGCATGATTACCCTCATTTTGGGGAAGACACTAATAGGAACATTAAGTAAGTTGTCTGAGAACACACAAACCTGACCTGACTTTGAAGATGGTTTAATACTCATCATACCACACTGCTCTCTTGCCCTGAAGATAAAAAATAAGAAAAGCAGTAATATCTAATACCTTACATTAACTATAGTTTTATCTTCACAACTCTATGAAGTTGATCTTATTATCTCCATTTACAGGTGAGAACTTGAGACTTCAAAAGGGTAAATGTCCCCAGAAAACATGAAACATTTCATTGGGGATCAAGTCCCCACAGTTGAGTCCAGAATGGGAGGGCTTCATCTCCAGGCTCTGTAGTCCTTGACCTCAGGGAACTCTCAGCGTCCAACAGTAGAGATAGAAAAGCAACGGGATGCCACAGCAGAGGTTAGTTAAAAAGCAAATAGGGCTGTGCATAGGTACGTTTGCTATCATTCCATTTATTTCAAATATTAAGCTGTGTCTCATATGATTAGCTATAAGGTTAAACAATCAGGCCAGTTTCCAAACAGCTGGTCAGTCTCACCAGACACCACACACAGCAACAGTGGCGGTCATGGCCCCTAGCTGTGCATTCAATGAAACACAAATTGCTGCAACTCAGCTTCTCAACAGGGAATATTCCCTTAAAATCACAATGTTCAGAGCTCTGTGGGGAGGAGGGCTTTGTGGAAGATTTCCTGAGGGTCAGCTCTCTGTCTAAATTCTGCTAATTCCACACAGCAAGACACAGTTCCAGAATAAGCCAGACTGACAAACTCAAGTTCCTGTCCTGCTTTAGAAATTGCCCTCCTGGGCAAACATTTTCACTGAAATTTGATTCTAAATGATGCTCTTGACTTATAATGAGAAGCCTTTAGAAATTTAAAAAAATATGTTTTCCGTTAAGATGACACTAAGGATGCTAGTCAACATGATCCCCAGTGTTTCTCTTTGAAAGAAAACTGAAAGTCATAGCTGCTCTCAGTGCCAGAAATAGCTGTATTCCTACTGAGACTGAATTCTGCTTACCTTGTAGATCCCGAGACTCATAAATGATTGCATTTCCCCCTTTGTACTGGCTGTAAGGAAGATCAGATTAGAATCTGTGGCACACACATGCAATTTGTGGGCTCACTTTACTCTCAACTCTGTCCTACTACCGTGTCCTTCTTTTCTTTGTACTTCCTTCCATTTATCTTATTGAATTGTGTGTATCGCATTGTCACCCAAATCAATTTTAAATAATGCAAGGTGTAAACATATAGCCACACTAAGTATTTCAGCCACATTTTTAATTCTTTTAAACATTGTTAAAACACCATGATTAGAATTCTTCTGATTCTAAATTATGACCCAAATTTAAAAAGTAAAGCAATATTTCTGCTTCTGCACCAGAATTTCACTCAATTCTTCTCACTTTGTGCTGACTTATAAAACTTCACCAGAAAGTCTGAAAAGTTGCATCTCTGGTAAGAGAAGGGTCGAGGCACATTAGAATTCTTTCCCCATTATGGTAGTTGCCTGGCATACTAATTGCTGCCTGATTTAAAAGAAGCTTAAGTCATTAAAAAAGAGTTTTCTGCTGATAACTGCTTTGAAGTTAACAGATATAGACCCTTTAAAGTAAAGTAGAAACTATAGTTACCCTAGAAATAGATAGGCCCCTATATGCTACAATAAAATCACCCAAGAGCAAACTAAAATGACCTAGAACATCTTTGTAAAATATTACTTGCCACAGAAGCAAAAATATAAGATTATATCAGAAAGAATACAAACGTAACCTTGAGCACATACTTAGCACCTTGTTTCCACTGACCTTCAGAGAATTACAAACACGAGACTATTAGTACAACTGAGAGAATTTTCCTCAGTTCTCAAGCTTCTCTCCCTTATCACTCCACCCACAGAAGGCTATCAGCTTATTCTATCAGAAAAAATTTAAAACTGTTATTTCATACAATAAAACCTTAGCTCATCACGGTAAAAAATCGAAACTAAGAAACCCCATATATATTCATCCAAAAAAATAAAAGGTTTTCTTTGTATTGATTTGTCTATTTATTCACTTGTTTTTGTTTCTGTTTTCAGTTTTAATGACTTCATCAACAACTCAGGGTTTACTCTCCCTAAGCCTTGGATCATTTTATACTTACACAAGCTGCTTCTAGTTATTCCAGGAAAAATCATGCTTTTAGACTTTTGCAATATTTATAACCTCAGAAAATCACCAGTGTTCCTGGAGTCTAAAATGACTATACCCAGAGGAACTAATTTTCCTCTGTGCTTTGAACTTATACAGAAACCACAGCTGCCTTTGTCTCTCTGGTTTAGAGGTTAATTTACTACAGGGTGTTCTGTTTGGTTCTCTTTGGTGTTATTTAGCTGATAAATACTCCTTGGAAATATTGTGACCACCTGTGTCATGTCCTTATTATATTGTCAAATTTGGTTCATATCATCCTCTTTCTCTCTCTAAAATTACATTTTGTTGTTGTCAAGAATGAATTGTTCCTTTGGAAACCAGGAAAACTCCTGATTGTATGTTACCTTGGGGATAAGTGTGAGGTAATTTTAGATCACTGCTTTCTCTTCTTCCATGTCTTTGAAGGGAGGTGGGAGACGATCATTATAAAGTCATTTGCTACTCACTTTCTACTACAGAATATCTACTAACAGGATATTAAACTCCCAACTAGGAAGAATTAATATTTAATGGAGTTATTAAAAATAAAGTGTATACCTCCCACTGATAACAAATTAATATTCCCAGAAGTTAAATTTCATATCAAAGTAAGAACACAAGTCATTATGTGCTGGGTTAGGGTTAAAATCTTAGATCTTTCTGATTTTTATCTAATTTCTGGAGCCCTTGCTATTGCTTCATTATTTTCAGCCAAAAAGTCTCCCTGGGACTGTCCCCTAGGAGTGGTTTCTTGCAAAGGGCACAGAGAAAAAAATTCCAGTTATTTAAGTAAGGAAAAGAAAGGACAACCTGCTTTTAAAAAACAGAAAAAAAAATTTAAAATAGTAAATTAGACACCTTAATGCTTGCAAAGTTTACATATCCTTCACGTTACCTAAGTCACTCCATCCACCACGTTTTCTTCTAATGCTCCAAATTTGGACACATACTTAAAGTAGAACAAAGAGGAAACAGTGAAAGGCTCAGACTTATAGTTAAACAAAAATTAGAATAAAACTCTATGTGAAACATTAAGCAGAGCAAAGATGCAATCGTGGTGTGAATTTATAAGAATGAGTCACATCTGTGTAGACTGACCTGCAAAAATAGCTATGATCTATTAAGAGAACAAATGTATTGTACAATAATGTATACAGAATAACCTCATTTTTGTAAAATGAATAAATAAGCAGACTGGTAAACATGATAGAAAGTTGTAAGTTTCTATAAGCATAGAGGAAAATGTGTAAGTACATACACATAGCGAATAGTGAAGACTGGTCACCTCACGAAGGTAGAATCAGAAAGAAGAAAGTAGCCTTCTAGTTGTATCTTGGGACTAAGACCACAGACCTCCCACGGCTTCCCCACTAAAGGACTTGAGAGGAAAAGTGTTAGGAATTCAGACAGTATTATTTATTGAGGCCCTTTATAAGGCCTACGAAGAAAAGATTCCCGTAGGTTGAAATTGGCCCATCAGAAAGCAGAAAAAAGTGAAAATTATGAATTTGCTAATGGAGACCATTTCTGCCCATGGCCCACAATCTGAGATGCCTAAAAATACAGTGAAATGAAACCAGGAGTTGGAAAATGGAGTGCTTTGCAGGGAGGAGTTGTTCCAGGAGACAAAATTGGAAGGTTTTCCCACTCAGCGACCTGCTGTTATGCACTCTAGGAGTGACAGACAAAGGAAACTACTAAAATGGCTGACCTAATTACAAAGCAACAGCTAGGATGGAGCCCAGGAGTGGCGGGGGTGGAGGGGGTGGGGGAGTATCTGGTGACTCCTACCACAGCTATTGTTTACCCTGACCCCTAGGCAGAGACCAACATGGATGCTATTCAGTTTAGAGTCAACTACAGGAGCCAATCTTTGAGACTAAGGCAAGGCCAGCAGGTAAGAGACTGAAATTCTCATGCTCACTTTCACAATTCCAAAATTATCTTGATATGACGTCTGACTTTGGATTATGAGCCCATGGAATTCAGGGAATGAAAACTGCTAGGGAGCCTCATAAGCTGTTAAGGGAGTTGCTTTGTTTGAACTACAAATCAACTTCCAGGATTCTGAAATTTTACTAAGTCAAGTGGACTGATCCAGGATAGTACTATTAGATAGCCCATTCTCCCCAACACCCATCTGAGTTGTAGCCACGGAAGCAAAGAACAAGAGAGCAGAAAGCAGAATAGAAATCAAACTGTTTATAAAACATTCTCATTCAGTAGGTTTTGGTTGGGGTTCTGTACTTTTAATAAACCAAATGGGTTTAATACACACACACATAAATACTTGATTCATAATATAGTATTATAGGGGTACAGGAATCTGAGCCATAGGTAACTTCAGGCATTGATCTTCGTTACGGTGTTTTCCCACCTGTTCACATAGTCTCTTCTGACCAACTTCAGTTCCTGAGGCCCAGGAAGCACCAGGAAAAGAGCTACAGATTAAGGCCTAGGTGAACCACAGGAATCTGGAGAAAATTTTGGGCCAGGTAAAATGTTTTCCAAGAAAGCTTGCAGTCAAGATTCCAGAGTCATAATCTCAATCATAATCAAAGAGAAAGAACAGAAATGCATAGGCTAATATGAGGTCCAGAGAGTAAAGTGAACTCATAAATGGAAGAATTAAGAAATGAGGTCAGAAGGCAGGAGAATCTCACTCATGAGTCATCGCAAACACTAAGGCCATGAAACAAATAAGGGTGTTTAAGATCCCATTTTATGTGGAGTGTCTACATGTGCCTTGGTTGATCTCCAGCCTCAGTCATCCCATGTCTTCCATTCAGATGTTCATGGGTCATGAGGCTTCTCCCAGAGTCCATCAGTGGTAACCAGTGGCAATTACTTAGATTTAAACAACTGTCAGGCAACTCAGTAGCTGGGCCTGTACACCAGGATCCAGAGAACAGGATTTTCTACAACTACCATCCTATGGGTTGGTACCTAGCTGTCTCAGTCTCACCTAGGAAGAGAGAAGAAAAAAAGCAATAGGTGCACTTAACTAGAGAAGGCAGCATATTTCCCATCTTTGAGTAAAGGGCACCTTGAACAGATGGAGGGGAATATTTATAGAAGTAGCTGAATTCTTGGTATACACCTGTACATGCACCCACTGATGGCACTCTCACAGTGTGGTAACATGCTTCCTCCACTCACATAGCTTATTTCATCCTCAGCTATTGAAACAACATAGTTGGCTTGCCAATTGATCTTCTGTGTGCAGACAACTGATTTTGTGGTCTAAACTAATAAATTATGTAAGTGTCCAGAAAGCCTTTCTGGTGTCAGATACTTTGGTTCTCATTGTTCTTGTGTAAGAACCTGTGCCAGCAACCAGAACTCCAAGACACAGAAACACATTGACTGACACCCCAGTAGCGGTGGCCAATGGTGGTGGAGGCACTCGCTGCCAGGCCAGGATGACCTGGCATAGCTTGAAACACTCCCAGAAACCCTGAATGGTGCTCCAGGAGGAGTTTGGTCAGGAGTGTGGGACTGTTCATCTATTCATCTCCCTTCTCTGCCAGGATATTAAGATAGTCACTCATGCTATCTCTCCATAAATGTCACAGTCTGGGGTATAGAGTTCATCAGTGGCATAAAGAAATTGAGGTGCTACACTTGTCAAGGGAAATCTTCCTGCTAAGAGTATCAAAGCAAAACTAAGCCTGCTCACAGGGTAACCTTCCTGGGCCACTATCGACAAGAGAAGCCCACTGTCTCAGGTGGGTTCCTTTCTTTGAGGTACTGGTCGGGAACAAAGGGGTCACTGCCAGCTCTACTGCAGCAGAAAACAGTTTTCACCAAACTCATTTCCTCATCTGAGATACACAACTAGATGACATTTCTCAGTCACCATTGCAGGCAAGTGTATCCCTGTAGCTGAATTCTATCCAATGGAATATGAGGGAGAAGTGATAAATCTCATTTCCAGGCTTGGACCATAAAAATCTCTGAGATGTCCAGGCATGACACCTCTTTTATCCAGCCTACTGGCTGAATATTGGTACATTGGACTCTACGTACTGAAGATACCGCTTCCGTCATCCTGGACTCCTAAAGTTACTGAGAAGCCAACTGGAAACATCTGAATTAGGTTGTTATGTGAAAAAGAAATGAATGATTCTTGTGTTGAGTCACCTACTTGAGGGCTTTGTTGTCACGCAGATTGACGTTCATGCCAAAATCTTCCTGACGGAGGTGGTTATTCAACATGCTTTGTCCATATCACCATCCTCATTCATTTACCTGCAAACTGAGATTACACAACACGGCTGCTCACAGAAGCACATTTATGTCCCATTTGTGGGGCAGGATAATACCACCCAGGTTATGATGGGTCTAGAGGAGATGGCCACCCAGAGATTCCTGAAGAAGTATGACTACAAAACTGTAATGGTAGTGTAAGAAGAAAGCAAAATTATTTTTCTCTAGCAAGAAAAGCATCCCTAAAGTCAGGGAAGTGAAGGGAGGAAGCCATTCACAAGAAAGTAAGTAATGAGAATCAAGCCAGGGGGCCAGCGAGCGAGTTGGATGGCAGAGCATGAAGATAATCACAGCACATGGTGTAGCAAAGGTCCACTTTCTAAATGTGTGAATGAGCAGTGCAGATCTAGGCAGCGTCAGTCCCCATCCTTGATAGCCAGCGCTGAATCTCATTACCTACCAGGAGCCTTCACCTACTGACCGCATCCCTGCAAATCTCACTGCTCAGGGTTTATTTCCCACTTTATTTTCTTTAACCTTGGTCTGCACCTATCAGACACTGACAGGGTTTTTGGGCTCCACTTCCATGTTCTCACCATATCCATGCCTAGATGTGAACATTCCTCACAAGCTGGTGGTTGCTGTGTTATGTTACTGAGGGTAACTGGCCCTTTTCCAGAAGAGGAAAGAATTGCTGTTTTTGCTCCCATGTTCTTTCTAACCCTGTAACTTCATAATACCACTGTTTATCAGCCACTTCTGGGATTAAACAGAAAGCACCCAGATGAGCGCTCAGGCTGCAAAAGGGGGCAAGTTCTCATGAGGCCCTGCTTGTAAGACTTCAGGACTTCATGACAAGAGTCACACGCCTCTAAGTATTCCATGACCTCTTGGCCAAGCTAACATTCCTGAAAAAGGAGGTATCTGGCTTTTGGTTAAAGGTCTGAGCAGAGACTTCATCAGCCTGAGTCCCTCTCCAATACCAAAATCTTGCCTGCCTCTCCAGTGGTCACCATGTCCAAAACATCCTCCTAGGGAGAAGCCCAACACAAAGAAATTACATTTGGATTGTTCAGCTCTCAAGTCTTCTGTTGGCCTTGGCCTCCAGGAGCTCTGCACTCTCTTGGCCGGCAGGATCCCTGCCTATATTCAGAAGTTCTCTCAGGCTACAATGGCCAATAATGCTTAATAAGGATCTTTGGTTCTTGCTTGCAAATGAGAAACATGTGACTTCAGCTCTTGATGAGAATATTCATGTTTTATCATAAGGGACAGCACCTATGCAAATTATCAATGCTGAGAAGTCTTTAGCAGAGTTGAATCTAGTATGTCCCAAAATGAAGATGTGATGAGTAACGTAGACAGATCACCAAAGCCTAGGGCCAGGAGACATAGAATCCTTGAGGACAAGCTGAGGGTAGGGCCAGAGGCAACAGGGTGAATCACAAAATCCAAGCTAAGTTGAATGGGACAATCAGATTCTAAAAGAAAACCCTTCATGAACGGAGGAGAAATAAGGTGAAAGAAACAAGAAGGCACAGGTAAGAGGATGGACAGATGATACTACAAACTGAAAAAAGCCTGAGTCTCTGTGTCTACTCAGATGTGGGTATGAATTCTTTTGTCTCCACTTTATGAGTCCTCGGGCCTCTTAAATTCAATTAACCACTTGAAGCCTTGGAGGACTTAAAAATAGAATATCTACCTCCCAGAGTTATTATAACAATTAGAAGTTATACATTTATGTAGATACAACACTTGCATCATCTAGCAGGCAGCAAATAAATGATGACTGTCATCAATACAATTGTTTGGTTGTGAACTTTCCACAGGTGGTAACAGTCTTAGCCAGGGCCTGGTGACTGAAATCATCATTCATAACACTTACTCAGCCAACAATGATTCTCTATTTCATACTGAAAGCTTACTCTTCACTCGCTGGACAAAGTAAACTTCTTTCACATGTAAAAGTCTGAGCTAGCTGCCAAAAACCTGGTACCCCATGCAAAAACCCATAATGTCATGGGTTTTTATGTGACAATTCATCTTTATTTTAAACTGCCAGTATTTTAAAGATTTGTTACTAAAAATAAATTTGATTCATTTCTATACAATACTGCGGCGTTGGCTTCGTTGCCTCTTTATTCTTCTAAATTTTCTTTCTTTCTTTTTTTTTAATTGAATCAACCCTTTGTTCTGACATCCTGTTAACATGCCTTTTGGTCTATTTATATATGTGACAACTTGGATTGACTTTTTATGTCAAGTTTCTTCCTGGCAAACACAACGAACACAGTAAGCATACTTAATAAATGTTACATAATAATGGTTATTAAATGTTCTTTTAAAAGCTCAAGCAGTTTTTATCTTTAGCTTCAACTTTGGATAATTTTATACTTCCCCAAAGCTATTTATAGGTCCCATCAGGAAGAACAGCTGAAAAAAAGAAAAAAGTGTTTCCAGTCCTGCCAACACTATGGTGAAAATGATTTAAACTCTGAATTTCTGTTGCAAGTGTTCAAATGACATTCAACATACGGATGTTTAATTCCAGTAACAGAAAGCTTTTCCCATCCAGAGTCTTCCTGATGGAGGTGGTTACTGAATACGCTTTGTCCATATCACGGTCCTCATGCATTTATCCAAAACTGAGATTACACAGCACAGCTGCTTACAGAAGCACACCTTTTACTTGCTGCCATCTGCCCATCTGTAGCTGTGCTCCTTGGATGCTCCATGAGTCATCTCTTCCTTTCAACTTGTGAAGCCTGAGCTGAAGCATATTTAGTCAAGGCCAGAGATGTAATCACACATCAACCTGACAAATACAAGGAAAAGAGGGTCTCCTCCATAATGTAATTTGCACGCTATAGGGTCAAAAAATTATATACATAAGTGCACTACAATTTAGGCTTGCCAGGTTTAGCAAATAAAAATTTAGCAGCTCCATCCACTCTACATATTTGTCCCCCAAACTAGCCTAGATGCAGTGCCAGAAAATCCCCATCCTTCTTCCCTAAATCAAGGAAGCAGGATTGTACAGTGGGCAGGTCACTGGGATTACAGACTGAAGACCTGGATGTTTGTCTCAAATCTTGCCACTTTGCACCTACTTGGTTTGGATAAGTCCATTAGGATTTTTACCAAGATTCTGTAATCAAAAGGTCCATGGCCAGACTTCTGGGAACACTGCTCTGTGAGCTACCATACTAGGTGCTGAGGAAACAATAAACACATCATCAAGGAGCACAGTATCTAGTAAGATAGAAACCTGTGAACTCAAGGGAGAAAGGTGAGGCTAGAAATCAACCAAGCTGATGGTTTCATGTTTGTTATTGAGGGGGGTTGTAATCACATCTCTGTCAGGTTACATTGCTGGATTTCCCTTCAGTGTGCACTTCGTTTTACTGTATATTTGTTTTCATGAGAAGCTTTTTGCCCTAGAGAGAGATCAAATGGAACCTGTTGCTTGGCAATAGCGTACTTCACACAGATGAACACAAGATACTGTGATGTCTTGCAATCGAAGTTAATCACAGCTTTTGAGACTATATAAATACCTTTGGGGAATTTGTACAAGAGAGCTCCATCTTTCCTTCTGTCAGAGAGAAGAGTCTTCTGTGCCACTTGCAGGTGCCTTGCTCGTCGGATGAGTCCTGGAAAGGAGGTGAGAGCAGACGGAAACGCCCTGGCTCTGACAGCTTCCCAAGAAGCCCCAGCATCCACGAAGGCGGATTCTTCCAATGTTAAGTCCAGACGGGCAAAAGTGGTGAAATACTCACCAGAGCAAGTGGGGAGGGTGCAGACCCCACCTGGGTCCACTCAGAGGTTTCAGGCCAGCCTAAGGAGAACCCACCACTGGCCCCCACACTGGGAAGCAGCAATTCCTAACCTCATCACATCTATCTGCCACATTCCTGTGTCAGTGTGCTAAGCTGTTTAGTGGCTGAGCTTGGGTGGTAAACCAAAAAAATAAAAATAATTTTCTCAAAAGTGTGAACTTTCCATTATTCTATACTTTCTAATAAAAATGTACCTCCTAGATTAAGGTACTTTCCAATATCATTTATCTCATTGCTGCTCACCTGATTATTGGTTTTTCCAAATCTTGCAACCTCTCCATCCAGCCCTTCTCTTTCTGATGGTAAAATCTCACAGACTCCAAGTAACATGGAAAGAGATCTAAAGCTGGGAGCTGTCAAGCTGTGTTTGAATCCCAGCTCTCCCTCCTAACTGCTGTGAGAATTTGGGCAAATAATTTATTTGCTCTAAAAGTGTTCCTTCATCTTCTTATTAGGGTATAATGCATTTGCAAACCTCTAACAGGTACTGTCACAGAACAGATGTCAGTAAGATAAAATTACACAATTAAACATTTTTTAATTATTTTCAAACATTTATAATGTTACAGTAACAGTTTTTGGTGTAGTATTTATTTTGTTTGCCACAAATGATTCAGTTGATTATGAAATTGTAATTACTATATCTATCATAGGTTAATGGGTACTTATAAACACTGTCATTTTATGTCACGTTGAGAGTTCTGGTGACACAGCAAGGAGCATCAAAGCTGGCACAGGACCCTGGGGCTTCTGACTTCATCACCTCCACCTCTTCTCCCCAGTAGTCTTAGCTACTATAGATACACCCCAGGACTCCAGACAAATTCGTATGTAATCAGAAGCCAACCATGCATCAGGGTCATGGCCTTTCCAAAAGGGGTTCTGGGACTTATGCAATTTAAGGTAAGTGCCTGGGTGTTGGTGACCCTAAAGTTTAAGCCACACTCAGCAAGTTCCATGAAAGTTCTATGACATTAGAGATGGCGTCCCAAGAAGGGCCCCAGTCAGCTTGACGGTCCCTTCCCTGATTTAGCCAAATATAGTTAATGACTTAAAACCAAGAACAAAACAACCTAGGTTTTGTGTTAATATCCACAATTTTGTGATTGGTGTCACTGTTATGGTTTTTATTATGTACTGCATGGGGAGTAATAATCATCCAGTATGATGCTTAGTAAGTTCTCACTAGGAACTCAGTCTGTTTTCAGAGAATAATAGGAGCAACATGGCCTAAGAAAATATGAATTTTGGCATTAGGCCTAGGTTTGAATCCAACTATTCCTGAAAAGTTAATCTTCTGGGAATATAGTTTCTTCAGATGAAAAAAGGAGAAAATACTGTGAATTAAAATAGGTTAAGCGTATTTTGACTACAATAAGTGGTCAAAACATGGCACCCATCATTATTACAGTTTGCATACCTTTATGCTGAGAGTTAATAGTTATAACTGTAAATGCTGTCAAATTCCATCAAAGAAAGGTAACATCCTTCACAAGTATCACAAGTAATGAAGTTCACATAGGAACAAAGTTCCTTTATATAATTGCCTTATCAATTGACTACTATTCCCTTTTAAGAAGCTTCCAAACAGTTCCACTGAAAATCAGGGACAAATATTGTGCCCTGTGATTGCGAAAATCTGAATATAATGAATGCAGTGAGCATGTGTATCGTATCATCTGTAACAAGCTTGCCTTGGGCATTTTATTAACCTCAACACTGAGATTTATGGGATTTTTTAAGACTACCTCTACGGCATTATAAAATAATTTTATTATCTTTGAATATCACCATGTGATGATCTTTTGATGTGTCAATTTGTGTAGGCTGCACACCCGTGACTCCATAAAACACTAATCTAGGTGTTGTTGTGAAGGTATTTTGTAGATAAGGTTAGAATCCATAATCAGTCCACGCTAAGGAAGATTATCCTAGATAATCTGGTGGGCCTGATTCAATCAGTTGAAAGGTCTCAAAAGCAGAACTGAGGCTTCTTTGAGAAAGAAATTCCACCTGTGCAAGCAGCTTTGGTTTGTGCCTGTGGTTTCCAGCCTGATCTCTCTGATGGCCTGCCCTTCAGATCTCAGATTTGTCCAGCCAGCCCCACAGTCATGTAAGCCGATTCTTAAAACAAATCTCCTAACAAATGTCTTCTACTAGTTCTGCTTCTCTGGTTAAACATTGACTGATAGAGCTAGTAACCTGTCTCTTCTTTTTGCTTTACATTAGACTGCACCTTGATACTTAAGGTGGAAATTGCTCCTAAAGGTCCTCTTTATTATGAGAAAGTTGAGTGAGGTATATCATTTTCATGGTAGATGTGAAAATGCTTTTAGTTTAACATGTTCCTCAATTTTGCTGTATCTTTCTTACCTTTTCGTTTCAGAAGAAACTGTCAAATGTAGATTCAATGACAACCTTCTCTTGTAAATCAACCTTCTGTTGCAACTCAAAATAAAGGAAATATATTTAGCCCTGGCTGGTGTGGCTCAGTGGATGAGTGCCAGCCTGCAAACCAAACCATCACTGGTTTGATTCCTAGCCAGGGCACATGCCTGGGTTGTGGGCCAGGTCCTCAGTAGGGAGTATGGGAGAGGTAACCACACATTGATATTTCTCTCCCTTTTTCTCTCTCCTTTCCCTTCTCTCTAAAAATAAATAAAATCTTCTTTAAAAAAGAAATATATTTAGGTATTACATATAAGTGAAAAAGGGAAGATAAAATTGCATGGCAGACTGGAAAAAAACTGAAACTCTTACATACAAATAAGTAATTTTCTATGAATTTAAGATTTTATTTTTAATTATATTTTATTGTTTGTGCTATTTTATTATATTACAGATGTCCCATTTTTCCCCCTTTGCCCCCCTCCACCCAGCATCCCCCACTCCCTCAGGCAATTCCCATGTCATTTTCATGTGCATGGGTCATGCACATGTTTTCTGGCTACTCTTTATCTATGCTGTACTTTACACTCTCATGACTATTCTGTTAACTACCAATTTGTACTTCTTACTAAATCCCTTCATGTTTCTTGCCCATCCCCCCTACACACACATTCCAGCAACTATCAAATGTTCTCTGTATCTTTGAATCTGTTGTTTTTTAGAATCAACTGTTGATAGATGTGTTTATTGCCATTTTATTGTTCATATATCTGATCTTCTTAAAGAAGACCCTTTA
Source organism: Glossophaga mutica (assembly GCA_039655065.1). Taxonomy (NCBI): domain Eukaryota; kingdom Metazoa; phylum Chordata; class Mammalia; order Chiroptera; family Phyllostomidae; genus Glossophaga; species Glossophaga mutica. The sequence goes on from CM077306.1 coordinate 160,270,429, forward strand.
ACATTTCATTTAATACTGGTTTCATATAATACTCCTTTAGCTTTCTCTTGTCTCAGAAGCTCTTTAAATGTCCTTCAATTCTAAATGATAGCTTTGCTGGGTAGAGTGATAACTTCTGGCTGTAAAATGCAGTGGGGATTAAGGCTGTGGAAGGCAGAAACTTCTGGAGTCTCAGGCAGAACCTCTTAAAGGCTCCACATACAGACTTACTCAGACTTGCTCCCTCTGAGCTCCAGCATACAGGTGGCAGACTGACAGGCACCAGAGACACACGGGAAGTAACTGAATTGTCCAGCATCAGCACAAGAAGCAGGGGACAGCTTTCTCCCGAGGGAAGTGCTGGCACTAACCATTATTCCTTTTCTGAGCCCTCCCTCTACAGAGCCATAGAGGTGGCAGGCAGGCATCATATTTGAGATTCTATCAACCTGGCTCACACTGTTTACTCTACACTGGTGATCCCCTGAGGTCCTCCCCCACCTGACTCTCAGGCCCACCTAAACTGTTTCCAGTGGCTTTTCCATACAAATGGCTTCTCTTGGCCCATTCTTCAGATTTTCCTAAATTCTTTTTAACAAGCACCATCTGTTTTCAGCAAGCTCTGAGCCCCATACCTCTTGCTAAGTTGCCCCAGGCCCAGCACTAGCAGCAGCCGGCCTTGGTTCACAGCATGGCCTTGTCTGGGTACCTACAAGCCCAGCACAATCAGCGCCATCCATGTATCATTTTGTAGCTTATTCTGTGTGATGCTGGACAAGACACAGTTGGTGACTGACCATAGATTACCAACAGCAATCAAAGCAATCAAGGCTTAACTATAAAAGGAGAGTGTACACAGCTCACAGAGTAGGTACATCCTGAGTACCCAGCTTGGGTAATAGAAAAGGCTGTGCCACTGGACCCTACAGGACACCAACTACATTAGGCCACATTACCAACCCTGGAAGAGGTAGCAGCTCTACCTAATACATAGAAACAAACACAGGGAGATTTCGAAAATGAGGAGACAAAGAAACATGGCCCAAATGAAAGAACAGAACAAAACTCCAGAAAAAGAGCTAAATGAAATGGAGACAAATAATCTACTAGATGCAGAAACACTGATTATAAGGATGCTGAAGGAATTTAGTGGGGACCTCAACAGCATTTAAAAAATCCAGTCAGAAAAGAAGGATACACTAATTGAAATAAAGAACAATTTACAAGGAATCAATAGTAGAACAGATGAAGACAAGAATCAAATCAACAATTTGGAATACAAAGAAGCAAATCAGAACCGCAAGAAAAAAGAAGAATAAAAAAAATGAGAATAGTGTAAGGAGACTCTGAGACAACTTTTAGCATACTAAAATTTGCATCATGGGATTGTCAGAAGGGAAAGAGAAAGACCAAGAAACTGGAAACCTATTTGAAAAAAAAAAAAAAAGACAGAAAACTTCCCTAATTTGCTGAAGGAAAGAAACACACAAGTCCAGGAGGGACAGAGAGTCTCAAACAAGATAAACCCAAAGAGGCCCACTCCAAGACTCATCACAATTAAAATGTCAAAGGTTAAACAAGAGAGACCCTTAAAAGCATCGAGAGAAAATCAGTTAGTTACCAACAAAGGAGCTCCCATAACACTGTTAACTGAAATAACAATCTAATTTTAAATGACCCAGCAGTAAAATTTTCATATCTCTTCCAGACAGAATTTTTTGAAACTGTTTCTTAATACTAATGATCTCTTTCCAAGTTTCATTTCATCCTTGACTACCCTGGGAATTTCTAAAATGCAAGTATAATTAAACAAAGACAGGCTTTGAGAGCTAATTTGAAAATAAGAATCAAAAAAAGCAGGATTTGAAACTAAGTTCAAATTTTAATTTAACATAAAGTATTATTCATGACAATTTTTCTAAGATAAAATGAAGTACTCTTCAAAAAAGAAAAACTCCACTTTAGAAATGTTAAACATTTATTCATTTTCTTACTGGGAGCATTTTTCCTGGTTGTAATAAGAATATGCACAAATAACCATACTTTTTGATTTCTAAATATTAACAGCCCAAAATTAAAAGTGATCCCCCCCATACAGATCAGGTACTATTGTAAAATAAATTATTTTAATTACAAAGTACTAGTACCAATATATCTGTAAGAAATGTATCACCATTTAGCTGTAATAACAAACAAGTGTTTTGATATTTTTATTATAAAAACTGAGTTTTCAATAAAGGCAGTTTAGAAGGACTATGGTTCAGAAAATAATCTGAATTAAGCAGTCCTTTAACTTAAACTAAAATCATGGAAGAATAAAATGTGAACCAAGTGAACATTTTTCTGTGATATATACATAAATATTTTTATGTAAACAAAAGCAAAGATGAAAAAATTAAATATCTTTGTTAGCAACCAAAATGCACAGATTTAAAAGGTTATTTTATTTTCTTCATGCTTCCATTGAACACGACTGGTATAAGCAGAGCAACAGGAATTAGATGAACCTTTACATTCCCCTCATACCCTTCAGGAGGTTACATACCATAAAGACCTCTGTCTAGGAGAAAAGAAGATACTAGGGGAATCAGACTCCAGAAAGTCATGACTTTCAAATATTAAGTCACTCTTTTTGCTCTACTGTGAAACAAGATCGGTTGACCAGGATTTTGCCAGATGAAAGAAGGTACAGCTAATACTGGTGAGATCCAGCACTAACACATGTGGCAGCACATTAGGCTCAATGACAAGTAGATTTTCCTCTTAATGCCGGTTACCCATGCACTGGAAGATAATGGTTTCCAACACAAAACAGACAATGTTGAAGTGGGCATATTTTCAACAGAAGTGTTTCTTGAAGCATGCCCCGGGGACCACCTGTGTCAGAATCAGGGAGAGTGCTCAACAAAATAAAAGCATGCATTCCTGGGCCCAATCCCAGACCCTTGGGGCGGGGGGGGGGGTCCTGGGCAGCTGCATTGTTGACACCTCCCTGGGAACACTTAGATACATATTCATATTGAAGTTTGCATATCACTACTGCAGACCATTAGGGATTTCTTTTGACCACAAATATTTCATTATGTCTTTCATGCTTCTTACCTATTGACCAAAAGAAAAATAAAAACAAAACATTTCTGATTATGTCAGTCAGTGGTGATAATCTGTAGTGGTATTTCTTTTCCCCTCAAGAAAATATAGGGGAATAGACAACATATGAGTCTGCACCTAAATTTTTCAAAGGTACTCCATAGCACTTTTTTTGAAAAGTGTATACATAATAAAAAAAAAAAAAAAAAAAACGCTCAAAATGATCTGTAAACTGACATCTGATCAAGATTATCCAGTGTAAAGAGAACTGCTGATCGGAGTTGCTGAATTCACACAAAGGCTCCTTTCTTCTGTTTTCTTTCACAAACACTGAGCATCTCAGCGGGCACTCCAGGGCTCTCACCAAATGATAACACTGCCTACCAGGCCGCACATTTTGTAAAAAATGACAAAGACAACAAAAGCTCAGTTTCAACTCCAACCTAAAAGGAGTCTCAAGGCCTACTGCCAATATATAAGATAAATACACAGTGTGCTAACTTTCCTTACAGAAAGTCTACGGAAATACACTTAATGGCTGCTTGAAATTGAACATGGAAAGTAGATACCCTTCTACATGCTGCTAGTATTTACCAGTGTTTGTGTTCTATAAGATACTTATGGACACAAAATTTTTACCTGTGAAGAACTTACTCAGAAACCAGAGGTAGGTGACTATCATCAGATGATTTCAAAACAACATGTTAAATAATATGCTTGAGTCAAAAAAAAGCTCTTTAACTGGAGAATGAGTTCCCACACCGTTTCTATTGCAAGAGCAAGGTTTCCCAGGTCTTTTGTGATGTGATCCACCTGCCGAAGTCCTAACCCCTGACGACACTGTGCCACGTGCTCTCCAGAAGCTCGCTGTTAAGAAATAGCTAATAAAATAAAGTATAAAGAAGTAATACTGGAGACCAAAGAGTGAGGCTGTCCTCAACCGGGTTTTCCAAATATTTCCATTCTCACATGGAGGATAGCACAGTACAGTTGGGCCTGACCTTACATCCCTGTAATCCAGCTCTCTACCTGTATTACTGAGGGAAACAGAGGCCCATTTTCCCCACTGGTTCACAAAGCACTAAAATTCAGAAAAGATGCTATAAATCCATAAGTGTTCATGGTTAACTTACCTATTTATAAAGCCCATGACATAGCCAAGAGGCTACACTTTCAGCCCTTAAATACAGTCTTCACCTGAAGCCCCATCCCTGTCAGCTACTTCATAGAGCATTATCAATGGTCTGAGAGAGAAGGGGACCAAAGAAAGGGTCTGGATGCACCTTGAGGGTCAGATCACAAGCAAGAAAACAATCATCTGAAACTCCAGACCTGCCCTATTACAACTTGCTCTATGCTCAGAGCAGGGCTTAGATTGGCTTCTTGGTGGCAGACTCGCCTCTGAGTGTGTTCACAGACTCCAGCGCTGCTCTTAACAGCTGAACAACTGCAAACCTCCAACCCCACAAGGCCAGGACCTATGTACAGCTGCATTTCACTTCTCCATAATGGTTAAGTCACTTGTTCTGCAAACCAAAAAATCATCTTATTTCCTGCTAGCCTTCTTTATCTAAGATTTTAATGTTCCACTGTGAAAGGGAGATTGGGAGTGATTTTATTTCATTTTATATTCCCCAGACTTTCTACAATAGTTTCACATTTCTTTTGGTAATTAAAAAGTGAAGTTATTTTTAAAAGGTTTTATAGTCTTAAAAAATAAAAGGACATACTAAGTTCCCCCCTGGCTCTGCAGCACCCACATCTGAATGATGCGTGAAATGGCGCCTCCCTAGACCCCTGACGGATTCTTTTGGATTACAGCTCTTCCCATTAACCTTGGGCAGAATTTTAGTCTCTGAGACTTGCCTTCTTCACCTTAAAAAGGAAGAAATAATACCTACCTCACAGGATGCTGTGAGGATAGAAAAATGCACAGTGCCTGGCACATGGTAAGCATCCAGTAAGTGGACAGGCCTGCTGGACTCGGAGAAAACCCTTGAGTAAAAGGAATCCCCTCAGCCCACAGCAGCCGCCCCTAACCGCATCCCATTTAAAACTGGAAGGGTGCTGTGTCTCCTTAACTTTGCCCTATTACTCTGAAGAATCGCTATTGTGCTTAGAAAAATTTCTACATTTCTATGTTCTCTCCTTTAAAACTGTGCATGCAGACAAAAGATTTTTTTACAACTATTCCTTAGAAATGATAATGCAATGATTCCTAAAGTACAATGTGTCATGTATAAAAACAATTCTGAAAAACACGATCGAATTAGTTTGTACATTGTTTCTTAAAGTGCACCAAAGCAAATATTAATGACCTTCGAAATGTCACTAACCCCCTTGGGTTATTTTTTAAAATAAAAGTAAATGTTTATCCACTGAGATGTATGTGGTTTTTGGCTCCAATATGATGGCAAAAAGCAGCAGTGTCTTCCAGGAGAAAAAGAATTAATAAACTCAACTAAGAACACCTGAGCAGCATACCAAACACCTACAATTCAGTGTAACTGCCGGCTCAATGAAGCACAATCCTGGTTCCTACCTCCAAAACAAAGCCAACCAAAGGAACGAAACACCATCTCCCCACCCTGAATCAAGGATTTCTCTTGAATCCTGGAGGTAACATTGGTGATCACTTCCCTTTTGTGTATCCTTGGTAACAGATCTATAACCGGTTACCATTCCTTCTTTATACTATGCACACACACACTTACACACAAACCTATGAAAAACAATAAAGTGTAAGTGGAACAGCAATGTGAAAGAAAATTCAGAGTCAGATAAAGAACAACCATCACCCCAAACGTCAGGCAGTTCCAACATTCACACCACCGTCCGATGCTCCCCACACACGTAGACTGCGCTAGGGCGTATCCGGCGCCTCGTGTGGCCAGGGAGCCGTGGCAAAAACTTGAAGGACTTGGGCATCATGTCCAGGCAGGCATCGTGGAATTTCTTAATCCTCCAGTAGTAAATCAGTGGGTTCAATGCAGACTTGAGGTAGCAGAGCCAAAGCAGCCAGGTGCTAATCTCAAAAAAATTGTGCTTATAGTAAAAGTGCTTACTGAATGTTGCCACAAGGCTGTAGGTGGTGAACGGGGCCCAGCAGATGATGAAGACAGCAAAGAGAATCAAAATGGTGGTGAAGGCACGTGTTTTAAAGCCCATGTCAATGCTCATCTGGAAGGGTCTCTGTAGACTCATGAGACCCAGTTTGCTGGCCTGGCTGAGGCATATACCCTCAGGGTAGCTATGGATCCTCAAGGCATTGTGCCGAAGAGTGTTGAGTATGCCCATAAACGAGTAGAGTATCACCAGGAAGGGTATGAAGAAAGAAGTGAGAGAAATCAAAATCACATAAGCCTGGTACCCGGGATTGGCTGAGTACCCAAACACGCACTGCGGGGCTCGGGAAGGTATCTGCAGGTCAGGGTTTCCGACAGCCAAAGGGAAGGCTATACAAAAGGAAGTCGCCCAAGATACTGCAATCAGAACCTTAGCCCTATATGGATTTAGCTTATCCTGCCTCTGGACTATAATAAGGAACCTATCGATGCTAATGATGAGCAGGATGGCTACGCCCTCAATTGCAAATAACCAGAAAAACATAGCAGATACCCTACAGAAGAACTTCCCAAAAATCCATCTAGTAGTAAGAATAGTTACCAAAGCAAAGGGCATGTTCAGCACTGCCAGCAACATGTCTGCAAATGCCAGGCTGGCAAGGAGGATGTTAATGGCAGATCGCATGGCAGCTTTTTGGTAAACCATGAGACAAACTACCAAGTTCCCAAGAAAAGACACAAACAGAATAAATATCATTATAGCAGAAAGAATGATCTGGAGGGGCAAGTTTAGGCTCTTATAAACTGCTGGTGTTGCAGGTACCGCTGTGTTATTCACCGTCAAGGAACTCATCCCCGTGGGAGCCATGGTTTCAGAATTGTATTTCAGCAGCAGGCCAATGCCAGGATGCTGGAATGGTGGAGGGCCTGTAACATTCGTGTAGGTGTTTTCATAGACTACAAACGTGGCGTTTGTTGCCCCAGTGTGGGACGCCGTCAACACTGCAGAGAAGACCATGGTTTCAGTAGGATGGAAGGCGCCAGCAGGTAAGTGGGTGTTCTTCAAGCATCTCAACACCGAGCAGCAGTATCACATTTCACTGATGGGCTTGGGAACACATTCTGGAAAATAAACAAAGATGTCCATCTTCCACAGGAGTCCTTTCGCCTGAAAATGAGCCCAAAGCACAGAAAGTAAATGAGAAATGAGGTTTGTAAGTAACTTTCTACTCCTTACCTTTCATCATGAAGGATCGGTTTAGCTTTTTTAACCCTTTAAAAATATTTATATCTCTAGCAAAGACAGTACTAAAATACTGCTATTCTGTCATTTTATTTTTAGTCAACCATGGCAGAAACTTCACATATGAGGGGAAAGTGAAAAGAACCAAAACATATTATTGCTTCAAAGTCAAAAGTTACAACCTTATTTTTAATTCTTCTTTTAAATTTCTACCATTTTTAAATTTCTACCATTCCTTCTTCATTGCAGAGATAACCCCTTTAATTAGAAATAATTCTCTTTGGATTTCTGGGTAGATTCCTTTACTAAATCCCAAAGATTGGGGGGAAAAATAAATGCATGGGAGCTTAACTTGCTCATTATTTGGACTTAGAATTAGTCACTAATTTTAGGAGTAAATTCCAAAAGTTCATTTATTCATTTCCTGGGGTATGGAGGGTGGAGGCACCCCACTTGACAGGCCCAAGATCCAGCCTTATAGCCAAATTATGGAATGTCTATCATACTGGTATCTCTCTACAATCACCTCTGTTGTCAGGGCTGCCTTATGAATGAGAACAATCTGCTTGTTCAAAGTATTCATTTTACTAGTTATTCTCACTTTTATAACTCAATTTCTTTGTCCCTACTAGATGTTATCCATTTTCACATTTTCCCTTGGAAAAGCAAAGTGGATGAAATGCCATGCTGAGGCAGTGATCTCAAACTTCATTAACCACAAAGGGCCCGTGATTAGGGGGCTGCGGCAGTTAGAAAGCCATGCACCATAATCTCTTTAGAACTACCTAAATATATGTATGAATAAGAATAAAGACTGTGTTTGCTACACATACCAGATTCAATATAAGTCTATCTATAGAGAAAAATTATAAACAGGCATATATGTATCTTAAGCCTAATATAACAGCTATAATTGTTCTTGACCAAGTAAACAAACATATATCCATCTGGAAACAGTACACACTTTATTGTGTATTAAAATATAATTGACATACAACATTAATTTCATTTTGGATATATAACAATTTGATGCCTGTATGCACTGTAAAATCACAGTAAGTCTAGTCAACATCTGTCATCGTACAGTTAAAATTATTGTTACTGTGATGAGAACTTTTAAGACCTTAGTGCTAAAACTTTCAAATATACAATATTATTAACTATAGTCACCTGTATATTATATCCCCATGGCATTTATTTTACAACTGCAAGTCTGTACATTCTGACTCCCTTGACCCATTTTGTCCACTTCCTATCCCCCCACCGCCGGAAACCACCAATCTATTCTCTGTACCTATGAGCTTGGTTTTCTTACTTTGTTTTGTTTAGATTCCACATATAAGTGAATATATACTGTATTTGTCTTTATCATCTCACTTATTTCACTTACTACAATGTTCTCAAGATCCACCCATGTTGTTACAAATAGCAAGACTTCATTTTTTATATGGCTGAATATTATTCCATTGTGTGTGTACATATGTATGTATACATTCATACATACACACAAATATAGGTATGTATATACCCCATTTTCTTTATCCATTCATCCACTGATGAACACTTAGGTTGTTTCCATATCTTGGCTATTGTGCATAATGCTGAAATGGACATGGGGCTGCAGATATCTTTTCAAGTTATATTGCTGTTTTCTTTGGATAAATGTACAAAAGTAGAATTGGTGGGTCATATTATAGGTCTTTTTTGAATTTTTGGAAGAACCCCTATACTGTTTTCCACAGTGGCTGTTCCAATTTACAGACCCCTTTTCTCCACATCCTTGCCAGCACTTCTTGTCATTTTTATAGCAGTCATTCTAACAGGTGTGAGGTGATGTCTCACTGTGGTTTTCCTTTGCATTTCCTTGATGATTAGTGATGTTGAGCATCTTTTCATGTATCTATTATTCACCATCTGTATGACCTCTCTGGAAAAATGTCTATTCAGATTTGCCCATCTTTAATTGGCTTACTTGGGGGTTTTTTAGTATTAAGTTGTATGTGTTATTTATATAATATGGATATTAACCTCTTATCAGATATATGATTTGCAAATATTTTATCCCACTCAGTACGGCGCCTTTTCATTTTGTTGATGGACACACATTAAAACATTCAGTTTCCCAGGCCAGCTTGAGAAACAAAAACAAAAAATGGAATGAAGCCAAAGCAAAACCACATTTAAAAGATGCTTTTTAGGTTATTATTATTATATATATATAATCATAATTTTCTGCTATCAAAGCCTCCCATTACTATAAAAACTTCTAACACAATTGATTCAATTACTCAATTATCAAATATGTATTTTAGCCCTGGCTGGTGTAGCTCAGTGGATTGAGCGCGGGCCTGCGAACCACAGGATCGCGGTTCGATTCCCAGTCAGGGCACATGCTTGGGTTGCAGGCCAGTTCCCGGCGGGGGACACACGAGAGGCAACCGTACATTGATATTTCTCTCCCTCTCCCTCTCTCCTACCCTTCCTCTCTAAAGATAAATAAATTAAAAAAAAAATATGTATTTTATAACCTAGTATGTGCCAAGCACTAGAGAGACAGCAATAAACAAATGGTTCCTGGATTTCTGGTTAAACAGGGCAGACTAACCATAAACCCTGCTCTCAAAATCACACTAAAATGACAGTAGAGGGATTTTTAAAAAACAAAATTACAACCCAAAAGGGCAAAAGATAAGAATGAAAGACCCACCAAAAAATGGGGACCTTTTCTTAAAAGCAAAAAGCAAATGGTAGTGTGGTAACTGACTCAACAGACCTGAACAGAGGACTCCTTATCCTCAACACCTCCAAGGAAATAGGCTTAGAAGAAGCTGACACGCCCTACAGATCCCCTGAGCAGCTTTGGATTGGGAAGTACCGATTAAATGAGACAGGTATCACACACAAAGTCGTGTGTGTGTTCTTTGTCTACCATTCTCCTTTTCTAATCAGAATTCCTAGACATGTAGCAAGGGCCTATATATTTTCGCCTACAATAAGCCCTGGCTACATACCCAGGAATTCTGACTAGAAAAGGAGAATGCCAGACAAAGAACACACTAGGATGGAGGGAGTACACTTCTGAGTTCTCCTACGAGGTAGACAGAGTCTGAAATAAAGAGAGAGGCATTTCACCTCAGAGGTAACCCAAATTTCAACTTTATTTCATTAAAAATAAAACAAAAAGCAATCACTTTCAGGGGGCAACCTGCTTTAAAATTAAAATTAAAAAGAATAGTCTACAAATAAATTTACATGAGAACAGAAATGTCTATTTTGGGGGAGCTGAATTGTTTGAGTTTTGGGGGGTTTTGTTGCTGTTTTTTGGTTTACCTGTAGGTAGAGTAACAGAAAGCTTTGAACAAACTAAGCAAAAGAGAATATGTAACAATTAAATGTAATGGATGAGGTAGGGAGGGATCCATTTAAAGTTATTTTTATAAAGAGGTTATCACCACTGCACTAAAATTTCACTTATTTTCAAGATATATCTAACTTAAACCCTTTGTGCAATAAAACTGAAGAGGAAAATGCTTTGAGCACATTTTAAGGATGAACCTTAGCCAGTGTTCTATTTATATTACTGTTCCATTTCTGATATATTTCTAATTCCTACCAGAATGTTTACCACAAAAAAAGGATGTTTCATATTTTCTTATGAAGAAACATTTAGTTCTTCCATGAACATGTTTAAAATTAGATTATTAAACATGAGGATTTATTTGTATTCACATTACTTTTCCCCATAAATAATAAGGAGGAATGAAACTAAATGTCAGCGAGTGCTCTGTTTCGAGGAGAATATTCTAAGTGATTTCTGATGACAATTAAAATTGAAAGTCAAGTGGCAAAACAGGTCAACACTTAGTAGAAAAATATATTAATTATAATTAAAATCCAGGAAAAATTTTAAGTGGTTAATAGAAGATTAACCTTCTGGAACCTTTCTAGAAATACAAAAGAAAAAAAAAAAACTGATGAGCCCAAAGGGTGACAGGTTTTATTAACATCCCTTTTGTCTCCTATTTGCATTTTTATTCTTGGGCTTACATTCATTAGGTCATTGTTCTGCTGAGAATCTTTACCTGTCTTGAAACTATTATTGCGGACAATGCAGACCATCTTCATTTCATCAGCCTTTTTGACTAGTTCACAGATATATTACTTCCCTGCCATGGATGTTTCTCACAATGTTATTTGACTGTAAATTCAATATTTGGAATGAAACATCATCTAATTAGATCATGAACCTGGAATCTTAAAACAAGTCATAAGCCTGCTGAGATCTGTAACTGCTATGTTAATATGAGTTTCTCCTATTATCATCACCTATGAACCATTTGCATAGGGCAAGGGTAAAAAGTTCTGTTTTGTTTTTTACATCTAAGGAAGTACTTGGCACATGAGTTTTGATGGCCCCAAAAGCGCACTTCTGAGTTCCGGCCTCATGGACCCAAACACTCATTTAACATCTTCACAAGGATATCTCAAAAGCACCTCAAACTCTGCGTGTCCAAATTAAACTTAGGGGATGGCCCCTCCCCCCTCTCTAAGCTACCCTGCATTAGTATTCCCATGCTCAGTGACTGAATCAACACCCACCCGGTTTTACAAGCCAGAAACCTCATAGTTGCTTTCACATCTTCCTGCCTCAGCTATAATTGACTCAATCCTCCAAGAACTGTACATTTTAACTCCTAAATATTTTTCTATCAGACCACTTCTCTCCAACTATCTACATACTACCAACAACTCTCATAAGGTGGAAATTTTTGCCTGGGGTCTTCACAACTGGATCCCCAACACCTACTGTGACTGTGCCTGCCACACGGTTGATGTTCAGTAAACATTTGTTCCATGAAAAAAAAAATGCCTCCTGCTTATTCCATCCTTATTTCCTGTTCACTTTGTGAATTCTTACTCCTCCATTCCTATGGGAATCTTCCCTGATCCCCTGACCAAGCCAATCCCTACCCCTATTCTATTGTCTCATTCTGACATGTACTTCTCAGTGATAACACCAGATCCACAGTCATTTTACAGTGCCCACAGCATCCCCTGATGTGTGCCTGTGCCCCTGCCTACCCCACTCTACCCAAACCCAGCCAGATGGCAAACTCCAGAAAGGCAAAGATGTGATTTTTTTTTTTTTTTTTTTTTTTTGCTCAGGACTGTGTCCAGAAACTCAATTAATAGCCTGATGTACCGTCTACACTCAAAAATCTACTGAATCACTAACATAAAAAATTCTGTTATCATATTCATAACTAAATGCCTCCTTTTATTCCCTATTTATGAAACCCTTATAAAAGAGTTCACTCTACAGCACTACCTTTATGGTTCTTTACTGAAACACTTAGTGTATCTTGTCTATCTGGGAAGCAGGCTAGAGATCAACATAGTAATGATACACAGGGAACAGAGGAAACAATTACCTAGTGGGATCTGTCAGAGTAGGTTTCCATTCTCTAAGCAATGAGTCAGAGAGTTGCTCCAGTCTGAGTATTTGTGTCTCCTCAAAATTTGTATGTTGAAAACCTAATGGCCTAATTTGACGGCATTAGGAGGCGAGGACCTTTGGGAAATGATTCTGTCATGAGAGCAGAGCACTCAGGAATGGAATTAGATTGCGAGGGTGGGGTGGGAGTGGGGGGAGTTCAGCAGAGGGCATAGGGGAGATAAATGATAATGGAAAAACAATAAAAATAAATAAAAGGGGCATGAGGAAGCTCCCTGCATCTCCCGCCATACAGTGAGAGCTCTGCAGCCTGGAAGTGGGCCCCCATCTGACCGTGCTGGCACCCTGGTCTCAGACTCCCAGCCTCCAAAACTGGGAGCAATGAAGTTCTGTTGTTTGTAAGCCAGCACCCAGTCTGTGGTATTTTATTACAGCAGCCCAAACAAACCAAATAAATAAACATAGGAACACAATTATACTAAACCCACAGTCTAGAAATTATGTGAACAGGGGAAGTGGGTTCATAGAAACCAGGGAAACAGGAATCTAAGATTAAAACCTGAGCAGTTAAAAAAAAATAAAACAGTATAATAAAAATCAGAGCATTATGAAAGAAACTCTTACAGACTATAATAGAGAAACTAGGAAATAAAAACAGGGTTGAGAAAAGTTGGAAAAGTGCTTTGAATGCTGTCTACATGTCTCTCTATATTCATGCAGTCCCACCTGCCACCAGGGCCTCCCTAAACCCGCTGGCTCTCAGCTGATTGCTCAACTCTGACCCCACGCAACCCACCAAGGTTCCGGCTCCTCCAACCCCTTCCAAATTCATATTACACAGCACACTGGTGGGCATGAGGTCTGCCTTCCACTGGCTGCCAGAGTGGCTCCTTATCCCAGTCAAAGAGCGAAAGTTGAACAACACTCCCTAGTGAGAATCTCTGCAGAGATGTAGGAGACAGCAAGGGCAACTCTTCCTTACATTCCCTACTGACCACCAGGCCTATGGAGAGTCCTTCAGTCTGTCTAGACAACTCACCTGATCAAGTGGTGGCCAGGTCAGCATAACACACTGCCTTACAATTGCTTTCCTTCCTCCCTGCCTCACTTTTTTGCCCCTCATGCTTGCTTCCCAGGGATTGCACTTCCCAGTACCGTCTTCCATTACGTTAACTTTGCCTCAGGCTATGGTTTCTAGTAAACCCCAGCTAAGAAACACCAAAGCACTGAAAAAGAGATACTAATCTAAAAATGTATTACTACTACTAATTTCCTTCTGTACCCTAACTGCAGTTAACAAACTCATCATCAGTTTACTCCAACCCAAAACCTGGGAGTCAAACACCATATCTTGTTGTCCGTCTACCAGCCCACCAAACTGGTCACTCTAACCTGCCAGTTTTACCCCCTAAGTAGTTTCTTAACTGTTTGTCTCCTCCTTACCCCTGTCACCACGTCTCTAGTCCAGGTGGGAGCCTCCGCAATGGTCTCTCTTCCTCGGTCTTTCCCTCCCTCTTTAAATCCACCCATTAAACTGTAGACAGATGAATATTTTTTAATCACAATCCTAATCACTTAAGACACTTGATGGGTTCCAATCAGCTACATCAATGGTGATCGACCTTTTTTCCTTCTCAATCTTGAGAGATCCAACATACTCATAACTGGTAAGAATTCAGGGGCCAAGGGGATATGGAAGGATGGTCACCAAAAATACACGTACCAGCATTTCTAAAGGAAATTCTGCTCCCTACCTTATAATATAGCCACCCATTTGTTGTTTAGTTTGTTTTTCTTTCTGATAGTGCCCCTTCTCCCTTCACCTGGTAAGGGCAGGGTCACTGGGTCATGCAGGTGGTCATGTGACTACCAAGCACTCCATCTCCATGCCGTTACCATTCTGGGGACGGGCCCATGACACCTGCTGGACCCTCTGCCTTTTAGAGGGTCTTCCACATTTCCCTCAGGTCCCTCCTACACACTCTTACTTCCTTTAGGCTATCATTCTCTCCAGGAACCCTTCTCAAGGCTGCAAGCTCACCTGTGCACCTCCTCTCTGTGCTCCAGGTGTATTCTGTGCACACCTCCAGGTCAGCACTGTGTTACAAAGACATTATCTCCCCAGGAGCAAGGCGCCTGTTAGGAAGTTTTTATTAGGTCTTTAATTAAGGCCAGGCGATGAGGAAAGACTGACTTTAAAAAGTAATCTGGGATTCCTCTGGAGTAAATACAGTCTGTAAATATAACTACTCACAAAGTAAAATACCCATCTCTGTGAATCCCTTTAATAAAGTAATAGAATTCTCACACTTTAAGATTTAGAGATAATTTTAAATTTAGAAGAAAAGGTACCATAAAACAAGAACATTTGCTAATCATCTACTTCTACTTCCCCTTTCCCCACATATATTCCAAACACTAACTGCTCTTTAAGGATCTTTTGATCCAAATGACTATAGTTAGGGGACTAGTTAACTCGTAAGACATGATTCAGACACTTTCGGTGTTATTTATGGCACTCAAATCTCCATGAAATACGGGCTTTTTTCTTTCTACATTTTAATGCACTTTTATTATCTTTATAATAAAAATAATTAACCGGAATCCTAAAACTATTTTCAATGTATTTGAAAGGAAGCATAAAGCCATACCTCATTAAAAGTCTAACACAGTAAACCTCGTTCTATAAGAATTATTCATTATAACTGAGTGGCCAGGGCTAACCCAGTCAGAGAAAGACAAGCACCATGTGATTTCACTCATACATGAAATCTAATTAACAAAATAAACTAACAAACAAATAGAAACAGACTCATAGAGAAAGACTGACAGCTGTCACAAGGGGTGGCATGGGACTGGGTGAAAAAATGTGATTAGGCAAAAAAACAAACAAACAAACAAAAAAACCCTCTCCTCAGACACAGATAACAGCATGGTGATTACCAGGGGGAAAGGGGGTGGAGGGAGGTAGAAGAGGGTAAAGGGAGGATAAATGGCAATGGAAAAAGACTTGACTTGGGGTGGTGAACGCCAATAAAATATGCAGATGATGTATTACAGAATTGTAAAAAAAAGAAAAGAAAATTCTAATATAGTAAAACCTCATTCTATAACAATTGTTCATTATAGCTGAGTGACCCAGGTAACACTGAGGTGAGTTCATCAAAAAGATGAACTTCACCATCTTTTTGACAGACATATTTGGACGAGTGCTAGTCACTTTCCTAGCCTCTTCAGTTAAGCTGCGATGTCATCAAAGATGCAGATCAGATGTGCAGGATGCAGGGCTGAAGGACCCAGCTTCATAACTGGTCTGCTACTATATATCCTGAGAGCTCCCAAAAGGCTGCAGAAAGGCAGATTCTGCATGGTGTGGTTTGTTTCATGAGACACATGACTGTCCCTGGCAGTTACTAAACTCTACGAAGCCCGACCACCCTGGGAAACACATTTCCAGAAGGTTCCCAATGCCTGTGTTTTGGGCTAAATCAAAGAAGTATAGTAGCCAATCTGCTCCAGCCTCCATCACCCCAGCAGACCTATTTCAACATTGGCTTTGACTGCTCCCCTCGCTTGAAGGGCCTTCAGCCTCCACCCTCTCCACTGCTTCGACTTCCTAAGCGCAGGCTGCGGACCCTCTCCAAAGGACCTCCCCATGGGAAGTCCTCTTCCCCTCTTCTCTTCCAGTGTCTTCTATCTCCTATTATTTCCCTCAAACCTGATTTGAATGAAAGGATAAGCCTTTAATATGAAAAGCCAGTTGCTATCTTGTTCCTTGTGTTTGGAATGCCAAATGAAAAAGTCACAAATCTGCAGTATTATCTAGGAACTTGCTACTCGAAGAGTGGTCTGTAGATCAGAAGTATCTGCACCACCTGGGAGCTTGCTAGAAATACAGAGTATCAGGCTCTGAGCCTACTCAATCAGAATCTGCATTTTAAAAAGATCCTGAAGTGATTCCAAGGCACCTTAAAGGGAAGCACTGATTTAGGTTGTTTCCAGTTGGCAAACGTCTGGGGCTCTACTTAAACATTTAATGCTGTTCTAACCTGCAAAGTGGAGAGACTATGCCTGCCCTTCACCTTACCAGTTAATCAGGAAGCACGCTCATTATTCACTCATAGCCTAGCAGTAGGGATAGAGCCGTGAGGATGTGCAGATGGGAACAGGGCTTTCTGCCAGGGCTGCTGAGATTTCAAATGAGGTTAAATCAGCTAAGCTCTGCGCTGGTCCAGACTTGTGGAAACATAATAGTTACCAATTCCTACAATGTTAGGTGCTTTAACAAGTTTTCCAAATTCCATAAAAATTAAACTGTATACTACATTCTACCCTATATTTCAGAAGTGCAAATATATAAATCAAATATGCAGAAACGAGAAATTTAGGGGAAACCCAGAGAAAAAAATACTTTCTCATTGATTTTTTTTCTTGATCTTCACTGGTTCCTAGGTGAGTTAAACCCTGAGGAAATACAAATTGACTCTAGTTCATAAATTGAGTCTTCACAAATTATCAAAAGTATGTGGCTGGACATATTAAATTCATTTTTAAAATCAATAATGGAATATTTTGCTCCAATTTAAATATATCCTCTCCAGCACTTAGAATATCTATATTTATGGCAGCACCTCAACCAGACACCAAACCAAATAACATGTACTTTTTAATTAAACTCTTTATTTTGAGCTGTAGATTCGCAAGAAGTTTTAAGAAATACAGAGATCCAGTTACCCAGCTTCTCCAAGTTTTTGCAAAACTGTAGCACATACCACAAATGAGAGATTGCAAACCACACAGTCAACATAGAGAACAGTCCCATCACCAAAAGAATCTCTCCTGTTGCCCTTTCATAGTCGCACCCCCGGCCGGCCCTCCCACAGTCCCAGGTTCTCCCTGACTCCCGGCCACCATTTGTCTATTCTCCATCTCCACAGTTTTGTTATTTTGAAGATGTTATATGAATGGAATCATACCATATGTCAACTTCTGGGGCTGATTTTTTCTCTTAGCATAATGCTCTGGAGAGTCATTTCAGTTGTTACATGTGTCAATAGTTTGCTCCTATTTCCTGCTGCGTAATATTCCAACAATCTGCAACAGTTTCTTCAACCACTCACCCACAGAAGGATATGTGGGCTGGTTCCAGTTTTTGTATGTAATGTATAAAGCTACTATGAACATTCACACACAGGCTTTTGTGTGAGTGTAAGTTTTCATAGCTCTAGCATAAATGCCCAAGAGTACACTTACTGGGTTATATGGTAGTCGTATATTTAATTTTACAAGACACTGCCAGTTTTGCAGGGTGACCATACCATTACATTCCCACCAGCAATGTGTAAATGATTCAGTTTCTCCACATCCTCACAAGCATTTAGTGTTGTCACTACTTTTAATTTTAGCCCTTCTAGTAAATGTATCATAATATCTCATTACAGTATTAGGTTGCATTTCCCTAATGGCTAATGATGTGGAGATCTTTTCATGGGGTTATTTACCATCTGTGTAACACCTTCAGTGAAGTGTCTCCTTCATATCTTTTGACTATTTTTCTAATTTGAATTACCTTGTTTTTTACTGCTTAAAAATTATTTATATACCTACACATTGTTGTGTTGGATATGTAGTTTGCTACTGTTTCCTCCTAACTTTGTGATTAGCTTGTCTAATCATCCTTTTAACATTCTTATGAAAAGCAGAAATTTTTAATTTTGATAGGGTCTATTTATCAGTTTTTTCTTTTATGGATGGTGCTTTTGGTATCAAGTTTGAAAAAATCTTTTCCTGACTCTAGATCCTGAAGATTTACTTATGTTTTTTTTTTTTTTTCCTTTTAGGTTTATTCCTTTGTACTTTACATCAAGTCTTTAGTCCATTTGAATTAATTTTTATATACTGTATGGAATTTAGGTTGGGGATCTTTCTTTTTCTTTTTGCCTATGTATAGTCTACTGCTCTCACACCATTTCTTGAAAAACCTACTTTTCCTCCATTGAACTGATTTGCAGCTTTGTCAAAAATCAGTTGATTTTGTGGATATATTTCTGGGTTCTTTTCTGTGCCATTTCCACAAATAACACACTATATCTACAATATCTTGGTAATGCAGCTATATAATTCTAGGTAGAGGGATTCCTTCTACCTCTTTTTAAAAATTATTTTAACTAGCTTCGGGCCTAACTTTTCCATCTAGTTTTTAGAATAAGGTTGGCTATATTTACAGAAGCACAGGAACATAGGAGCAGGGAGGTTTTTGACAAAAAGGGCTCCTGTGGTACAGCCACCCTTTCCCTATCCTTTGGCTAGGGGGCTGGGGAAAGCAGGCTTTTCTTCTTTCCTGTTTCACCTGTGCCTGGGCTGCGGCACTCTGGTGTTACCAGCGGCAATAAGGGCGCTCAGGAAAGCCACTGCTGTGTTGTTCCTCAGCCCCATGGACCCGAGGCAGCCCGCCTTCTTTCCGGTTTTCTCGGGTGTTTCTGGTGTTATTGTCCAAGAGGAGGGCTTCGGAAGAATGGTAGCAGAAGTTCCAATGTAAATTTTTAATGTTATTTGTGGTATAAGTAGAAAAAAGAAAATCATCACAGAAATATGCAGAAATAAACTTTCAGACACCTTCCACTATTTATAAAATGCTACCTTGTGGTCACTTAATAACCACAGAGGGACAAATAGAAGCAAAGCAAAACAAAACAAAAGAAAACAAAACCCTGTTTCCCCAGGCCCCACCGAACCCAGGGACAGGCACACAGCAAAGCACACACTCAATGTGGATTTGCGAATTTACTTACTGATGCTCCTCATTTAAGAAACTTTTGAAATGTCCTAGGCTCTCTTTGGAAATGAACTCTATATTCCTAGAACACAAGAGAGGACCAAAATAAAGAGACAAGAATTTTGCTCAAAAAAGAATGTGGCTTTGCCCTGAAGCTTTTTGTTGTGTTTCCCATCAAAAAGAGTAACTGAGGATAATAGGCCGTCCAGAAACAGACGCATACATATACTGTCACCAGATTTACAACAAAGGTGTCACTGCAATTCAATGGGGGAATGGAAGAGTGTTTCAATAAATGGGGCTGAATCAATTAGGTATCTGAAAGGAAAGAAATGAACCTTGGCTCCTAACTCATGCCACATGTAAAAATCAATTTCAAATAGAATCTTAGACCTAAATGTGAAAGGTTGAGAAGATAATGCTGGAGAATAATATCAGGACCTTACACAAGCAAAAATGTATTAACTAGACACACAAAAATATACACTCAAGGGAAATATGATTAGATAATATTTCATTAAAATTAACCTCTGATTATAAAAAATCATCACAAGTAAACAAGCCACAGAGATAATTATGAAGAACTCTTATAAAGAATTCACAGAGAACCTCTACAAATCAGTAATTAAAAACAGACAAGCAAGGTTTTTCATTGTATTATTTCCATTACCATTTATCCCCCTTATATTCCCCTCCCCCCAGCGGTCACCACACTGTGGTCCATGTCCATGAGTCCTTTTCCCTTTTTGCTCAGTCCCTCTACCTCCAAGGCCCTGCCACCCATAGCTGTCAGCCTGCTCTCCATCCGTAGGTCTGACTCTATTTTGCTTGTTAGTTCAGTTTGTTCATTAGACCCCGCATATGAGTGACATCCTATGTTATTTGTCTTTCTCTGACTGGCTTATTCCACTTAGCATAATGTTCTCCAGGTCCATCCATGCTGTCACAAAGAGTAAAATTATCTTCTTCTTTATGGCTGAGTCACATTCCATTGTGTACATGTCCCATAGCTGTTTTATCCACTCACCTACTCCTGGACACTTGGGCCGCTTCCATATCTTAGAAATTGTAAATAATGCTACAACGAACATAGTGGTGCTTATCTTCTTTCAAAGTGTTTTGGGGGTTCTTCAGATATATTCCCAGAAGTGGGATCACTGGATCAAAAGGCAGATCCATTTTTAATTTTTTGAGGTGTCTCCATACTGCTTTCCACAGTGGCTGCACCAATCTGCATTCCCACCAACAGTGCAAAAGGGTTCCCCTTTCTCCACATCTTCACCAGCAATTGCTGTTTGTTGATTCATTGATGATAACCATTGTGACATAGTGTGAGGTGATACCTCCTTGTGGTTTTAATTTGCATTTCTCTGATGATTAGTGATGTTGAGCATCTGTTGGACATCTGAATGTCTTCTTTGGAAAAGTATCTGTTCAGGTCCTTTGCTCATTTTTAAATTGGATTCTTGGTATTTTTGGTGTTGAATTTTATAAGTTCTTCATAAAATTTGGATATTAACCCCTTGTCAGATGTATCATTGGTGAATATGTTCTCACATTCCATGGGTTGTCTTTTTATTTTGTTGATGATTTCCTTTGTTGTGCAAAAACTTTTTAGTTTGATGTAGTCTCATTTGTTTATTTTTTTGTTTGTTTCCCTTGCCTGAGGAGACATACCCAATATTGCTATGAGCAATGTCCGAGATTTTGCCGCCTAAATTTTCTTCTAGGATTTTTATGGTTTCTGGTCAGAACATTTAAGTCTTTGATCCATTTTGTATTTATTCTTGTGTATGCTGTAAGAAGGTGGTCTAGTTTCATTTTTCTGCATGTGTTTGTTCAATTTTCCCAGGATCATTTATTGAATAAGTTATCTTTAGCCCACTGTATGTGTTTACTTCCTCTGTCAAATATTAATTGACTATAAAGGTGTGAATTTATTTCTGAGCTCTCTATTCTGTTCCATTGATCTATGTGTCTGTTTTTATGCTAGTACCATGCTGTTTTGATGACTATGGCCTTAGGGTACAGTTTGATATTAAGTAGCACAATCCCTCCAACTTTGTTTTTCTTTCTCAGGATCACTGTTGCTATGTGGGGCCTTTTATGGTTCCATATAAAATTTTGGGATATTTCTTCTAGTTCTATAAAATATATTACTAGAATTTTGATAGAAATTGCATTGAATCTATAGATCGCTTTGGATAGCATGGACATTTTAATGATGTTAATTCTTCCTATCCATGAACATGGTATGTGCTTCCACTTATTTGTATCTCCTTCAATTTCTTTCTTCTGTGTCTTATTATTTTCTGAGTACAGGTCTTTTACATCCTTGGTTAGATTTATTCCTAGGTATTGTACTCTTTTTGACATTTTTTTAATGAGCAAAATTATTTCATTGACTTTTCATAAAATATACAAATATATAATTAGAATATACAAATATATAATTAGCATATGAACAGTGATTGATATTATTAAAAACTAGGGGGATACAAGATAAAACTACAATAAAATAATACTACACACCTGTAGAAGAGCTGAATTAAAGAGTAAATGGCAATCCAGGTGCTCCTAAGGATTCGGAGCAGCTAGAATCCTCATGTAGTACTAGGGGGAGGAGAGCCTGGCACAACCACTTCTGTTTGGTTATACTACTAAAGCTGAACCTACATATAACTTTGAATATATATATATATTTTTTCAAGATACATGTAAGGTTGTTCCTGGAGCCTAAGACCAAAAGTAACCCAAATGTCCATTAACAATATAAGATTAAGTAAATTTCATATATTCATACTACAAAATATACACAGCAATAATAATGCATGGTTCCACTTCATATGAAGTTCTAAAGCAGGAAAAACTAACCTACAGTAATAAATGTCAGAATAGTGGCTATCTTTGTTGCTGGAAGAGGTAAGTATGAGATGAGGCTCAGGAAAAATTTCCAGAAACTGTTAATGCTCTCTGTCTTTATTTGTTGGTGGCTACCTGAGTACAACTTAAAATTTTATTGAGGTACACACTTAATATTTGTGTACTTTACTGTATGAGAATATTGCATATCATTAAGAAAGTTTATAAAAGGAGTACCTACATAAACAAAAAAGAAGAAGAAAAATAGGCAAAAGATAGACAGTTAACAGAAAGAACAGAAATGGCCCTCAAACATATACAGAGATGCTCTGCCCAATTTCATTCTTACTAAAAGAAAGGCAATAAACTCTCGGAGATACTATTACTTGACTATAAGACTGGCAAAAAAATTAACATACTTGATGTTGATAAGTCTGTTAGCCAACTCTATTACTGGCAGGTTGCAAATAATGCAACCTGTTTGAAGGGAATTTGGCAAATCTAACAAAACCTCATAGGCATTTACCCTTTGACCTCGTAACCATAATTCCAAGAATTTACCCTAAATACTTTCACAAATACAAAACTATATATGCATAAGATTACTCATTGCAACACTGATTATAATAGCAAAATATTAAAACCACCTAACTGCTCATAAAGGAGACTAGGTAAATAAATTGTACATAGCCACACAGCAGAATACCATGGAGCTGTCAAAAAGATTAATGATTTCAGTAAACTGATAGTAATTTCCAGATATACAGGGGTGGGCAAAAGTAGATTTACAGTTGTAGCTACAAAAAACAGACTTTTTTCTTGTATTATTTGTTAATCATTGTATTATTTTCCATACAAACAACATCCTACATAATACAAACATAAACCTACTTTTGTCCTACCTATATTGTAAAGTGATGAAAGAAAATGTGAAACAGTGTATATAATAAGCTATCTCCTTAAAAAAAAAGACAAACATGAATATATGTATGTATTTGCTTATTCTTGAATAGTCCAAAATGGGAGTAGAGGACTATTAAGGTGGAAAAGATAGAGATTAGGAAGTCCTTCCTGAGTATATATTTACATAGTTTTGACTTTTGAAACATTTAAATGCTTTACATATTCAAAACTTAATGTGAAGGGATAAAAATGTAAACCCTAACAATTTAATATATACAGAAATAAATGAACCTAAACCTCTATATCAAATTGATAACCACAGTGAAGAAAGATTTTGTCTTCTGAATGTAGTACTCTGTATGCCCTTGGAATGAATGACCTACACTCTAAAAACAAAAAAACTTGCAAAGAAACTCTGAACTTTACTTAGCATATATTCATTGGCAGTTGTGATATTGACATTTGGTAAAACTATTTTGTATGCATCATAGGATAAAGCATACACACATTTATGCCCCCTCCCCACCTAGCTCTATGCAGTCTGGAAGCCATACTCCAGACACAATGAGCATCCAGGTCTTGGTTTCTAAATACCATTAAAAGAACCAAGGCTTCTTAGAAAAATGTCTGGGGCTCCAGGTGTGGGACAGAAAAAGTACAAGACGAGTAATGCTGAAGTACCTGACTGTACAAGAAAGCAAAGAAGTGCTCAAAGACTGGTGGGAACTTGACAACCTCACTTCTCTCTAGATTTTAGGAACTTTTCCTTTACCCTCAATGTTCTTAAATTTCTCAAGAATCGGTCTGAATTTAAAGTTGCCTTCATCCATTTTGCTGGGCTCTCAGAACTCATTCCCAGAGCACAAGAAGAATTTCTGTTATTTATTTGACATTTTCAACTCTTTGCTTACTGTTGTATCTTCTGGAATTCCAAGTATTTAGATATCAGACCAACTTAACTAAACCTGTCTCTTTGCCCTTCTTTCAAGTTTTCTGCCTCCCTTTTGCTCTGTGTTCTAGAAAATTCCCTTATGGTCATCTTTCAACTCTTTCATTGAATTATTTTAATTTCAGCAAACAAATGTCTTATTTTCAAAAGTTCTTCCTTATTCTTTGATTGTTCCTATTTTACTACATCCTATTCTTTTCCAGATATGACTTTACGAAACCTCCTCTAAGGATTTTTTTTAAATATTCTCTTCTATTCCTTACTTATGTGTTCCTTTCAAAGACATCTGTTCTGTTTATCACTCTTTTGTGATACTGTTTGTGTCTTGTCACATATCTTGTGGATATTTCTGATTAAAGAACAGGTTGGCTTTTTCTTCTATGGCTGTTATTGGTTTCTTCAATTGTTATTGGCTTTATCTGACAGTCTCGCCTATAAGGAAGCTAGCTGGCAGGGAGTTCTGTGTATGGAGATACTGGCCTTGTCAAAAAGCAGGGTTTACTTTAGGTTGAGCAAAAGTGGGCCTTCAGATATCAAGAAGGCAAGGGCTTCACTTGAAGCATATGCACTCCCCTCATCAGCTCCAAGTATCCCCCAGGCTGTCCCTTTGATTTGTTGAGAAAAGAAATCTCCCGTTTTCAACTTGGGTAAAATGCTAGGCTACTCTATTCTACAGGGTAGGGCTGCAGGTAGAGGAAAACAGTGCAAGTGTGGGCTGTAGCTTAACTATTCATTCCACCTCCTCCATTCATTGCACTTAGATCCCACTGTGCATCTTCTCTCGACTTGAAACGCCTATCATGGCCAATGGAAGTCTGCAGAATACGAGGTGTGGTGAACCTTCAGAAACACTCAGTCATAAAAGGATTCTTGATGTTCCCGCTAAGGAATTACTGAACCTACCTGTTTTTATTCTTTCTCTTTTTAAAATTTCTGTAATATTTGAGATGAAGAGAAAAATCACTCTTCCATAAAAAGTGCATCAGTTCTCATTTTATAGGCATGTACACATTCTTGGGTCTCCTCTACAAGTTTGTTTGACCTTTAAGATGCCTTTTATTCTTTGATCTATCTCCGAGCAGTAGCTGTGGTTTTTCAACATGAGAGTGGGCCCTTAAGAGTGGCAACATGTGAACATCTGCAGGAATCTACCAGATACTCAATTTGTATTAAAACAAAAACTATGCGAAGATTGGCACTACTTGAAATGAGAGATCATAGAAAATTATTATTTTAAAAAATCAAGAAAAAAGACAACTTGGGTATTATTTATGCTAATTCAAAGCAAGTGGAAAAAATAATAAACATTTATGCACAATGACATTCAACAGTACTCAGAAAATAATCGACAGACTTGTTCAACCTACAATCTACTATCTGAAACATACTGTGTGCGTGTGTCACCCAAAGGACAAAAAGTACAGCATTGTTGAATGCCATGCTAGCTGAATGCTCCATGAAAATATTTTCTGCCCATGTCATATTCCTTTCTCTTCTGGTCTCTTACCTGACATTGGAGAACACAACAGAAACTGTTCATGTGAGAATACTGCTTTCTCTAGAGGTTCTCATAAGAGGGAGCTAAAAGTTAGTATCTCCACCACTCTGATATTTCTACTGATCAAAAGCAGCCATTTGAACTTGTGCCAGCCTCAGAGTTGCCAGTTTTTATCTCACTAAACTTCTCCAAGCCTATTTCTCTTACCTAGGAGTCGTCATTCATCGTGCAGAACCACCACCTTGGGTCCCATCTCTAATCCTATTACCTTCATTAAAAACAATAGCCAAACCAATCAACATCGGCTTCGAACATTTATTTATATATCAAATACTAACCTAGTGCTTACATATTAGCCAGACACTACTCTGGTAATTTACAAATATTAATATTTGTAACAACTTTAGAAGGTAGGTATCGTAATGATTCTCATTTACAGATGAGGAAGCTGAGCCACAAAGAAACTAGGTAACTTGCCCAAAATCACACAGCTAATAAATAGCAAAGCTTGGATTTGTACTTTGGTAGCCTGGCTCTAGTCTGTGAATCATCATGTTAAGGAGAAAAAAATTTTTCCTCCTTAACAAGAGAAAAAAATTAAGGTGTGCAATTATAGCTACCATTTCCTAAACACCGACAATGTATCAGACCTTCACATATATCACTGCTAATTCTGACAAACCACCCCAAAGACAGAATATATTATCCCCATTTTAAAGACAAGTAAACCAAGGCTCCGACCATGATGTGCCTCCAATCACACAGCTAGGTGGGGAGCTGAAATTGGAACCCAGAACAGCCTGGCTCTAAGGTCCTTGCTCTTTCAAAAATGTTTTGTTTCCACCCTCATCATCTGAGGAAAGAAAAAGAAACTTTTACTCCACTTAATACAACAATCTGCAACGTGAAAAATGCTGTCCCAACATCTGGCCCACACCTCTGGTCTAATACCTGGAGAATTTTATTTTTAGACCAGCCTTCCCCAAAGGTTTCATTTTTTCTTTCAGAACACCATTCCCTGAGGGCTTGAGGCAGCATGAGAACAGACATTATTTTTATGCAGAGTCAATGAAATGAACAAAAAAAAAAAAGAGAGAGATAGAGCAGTGGCTAAAACAAGGACATTTCTGGGAGTACAATTATATTTCCACAATTAAAAGGTATACCTAACATAATAAGGAAAATTCCACTCTCTCTCATCCTCAGACATTATTTTCATAATGTTCACTAAGAATTAAACAGTCTGGATAATTTCTGGAAATCCAAACAGTTGGTTAGAGTTAGGTAAACTATGTGAATGAAGAATGCTTTAGATTTTAAAACATTTTAGGTGCATGCTTTAGAACTCTGAAGTCACTCTAAGACTGTCTTACAAATAAAATGCTTCAAAATGCAACTACTAAGGCTGCTATTCAGTGTGTGTGTGTGTGTGTGTGTGTGTGTGTATACACATATGTATATATATATACGTATGTGTATATATATACACACACACACACATATGATACTTACTTTAGGGATGACATTAATTTAACTTCATGGAAGGAAGGTAATATATTTAATTCCCTTTTTACATTTGTGAAGATTTATCAAACAGATAGTTATCTCCCATAAAACTAATACGACACCAAGAAAAATCTGATCCTATATTAGTAATTTGGATAGATGTGAGAAAGAATACGATGACTCAAAAATGGGATGCTTCAGAGACTTGAGACCATGGTCCTAAATGAAACGATATAAATCAATAACCAAAGAAATTTTTCACAGTGATTAGGAAATGAACACAGCACAACATAGGAAGCGATCTTTATGAGCTTAGTGCTGCCACCTCTGCACTATTTTTAATGCAGTCTGCTTCATGTTAAGATGAACTATACCACACGCCAGATACCAAGAAAAAATACAAGGGAAAAGCAAATACAATCCTCGCCTTCAAAAGTTTTCAAACATATAAAAAGCCATAAAAAAGCTACTCTTTCCAAGTTCATTAAGGTAATAATCCTTTATCTTCAGATGCATGAATTCTTTATTATTACAGGCAATGTTATGCAGTTATTAAAAATTGATGATAAATAATGAAGAATTATAGGTAAATAAAAAGAAGATGTCAAAGACCAACCATCGTTTGAAACCATATTCAGTCTCGCTAAAATAAAAAGAAAGTTGCAATTTTTTTTGCCTTGCATATTTTCAAAGGTTTAATAAAGATGAAAATAATTCTGGCAAACTAGTACTCCACTAATAAAAATGCCACCTCACAGTAATTCAACAAGCTTTATCAACAGCCTGAAAAAACATTCCCAGGGTATTTATTCCCAGCAAAAACAAAAACAAAACCTGTAGCAGACCAACAGTCCCACCAAGAACAACCAAAAAAAGAGGGATATATTTTTTAAACCTCTTTGAAGGCATCTAAGAGCTACCAAAGCAGTGAGAACCTGAGAGGCCACGATCTCAGAAAGACGGAAATGTGAGGCACTTGATGATACTTCTCCCCTGGAGGCAGGAGACAATTCTAAATTGCCAGCTCTGAAATTTTTCTCAAGGCAGCTGGAAAGCTAAAAGCCTGAAAAGTGGCAGCTGAAAGGCTTTAAAGCAGCTGAGAAGCTTAAAGTTGAGTTAAGAAAGGCAGCTGGTGGCTGAGAAGCTGAGCAGAGCAGAGTCCATCAGTCTCAAGGGGCTGGAAGCTAGCATTCAGGGCTCACGGGCAGTGGGGGGAACAACTTCTGAAGGATTGCACTCTTGGGATAGGCAAGAACAGGAAACTGAAGAGCCCTCCTAACAACCAACGCCATCCTCTAACTAGCTCAAGTTTGTGTTTCCTAGTCTTAATTTTCCAAGTCAAGTTTATTTTTAAGACACAAATAAAACATCAAAAGTATTAGCTATAAAAGGAAATACTAATAAGTTGACCAAAGGCATCACTGTAAGAATAAAAAAGCAGCCCTGGCTGGTGTGGCTCAGTGGATTGAGTGCCAGCCTGCAAACCAAAGGATCATCAGATTGATTCCCAGTCAGGGCACATGCCTGAGTTGTGGGCCAGGCCCCCAGGAGGGGGTGCACAAGAGGCAACCACACACTGATGTCTGTCTCTCTCTCTTCCTCTCTCTCTAAAAATAAATAAATAAAATCTTTTATTTAAAAAAGAATGAAAAAGCAAGCCAAATGACAGAAACACTTGCAACTGCATAATCAACTACAGGCTATATCTTGAATATAGGTACATATTTTAATGCCAATAAATTTATAAGAAAAACACAAATCCAGTGAAAGATGAACCAAGAAACTGAAAACTTTACAAAGGTAGATATCCAAATAGACACATGCACACACACACCAAAAACATGGAGAGGTCCTCTCCCTCATTATTCATCATGGAAATGCAAATAAAAACCACAGTAAGACACAAATGCAACAGAAGGGCTATATTAAAAAACAAAACAAAAACAGAAAACAGCAAGTGCTGGTCAGGGTGTGGTGCAAATGAGACATTTGTCCATTTCCGTTTGGAGTAGAAATTTGTGACTGTCTGTGGGAAACAGTTTGCCATTCTGGTAAATTTGTAGTTATGCCTGCTCTATAACCCAGCAAACCCACTCCTGACGATACACTGCACAGAAATGTTCACATTTGTACACCAAAAAGTCAAGTACAAGTATGGTCCTAGAAGCAACATTAAAAATAGCCAAATAATAGAGAAGCAAAAATGACCATCAATAGAAAAACTGATAAATAAATGTGATATATTCCTATAAATGAAAAACTATTAAGGCCATGAAAACGAACAAACTACTGCAACACACCACATTGATGAGTCTCACAAATATGATACTTTGCAAAAGACACAGACACAAAAATGTATATATAACATTATCCCATTAATATAACATTCAAAAACAGGCAAAATAAATCTATGGTGTTAGTTATTATTGGTTATCTTTGGGGAAGAGTAGAAGTAATATCTAGGAAGAGGCTTCTGGGAGGTTCTGAGGGGCTCTTGACATGCTGATAATACTCTTTCAACCTGTGTAGTAGTTATATACATATATTCATTTTCCCAAATTCCGCTGAACTTTGACCCTATGATTTGTACATCTTCCTCTTTGATGGTATAAGCACATGAAAAAATACTCAACATCACTGTCACTAGGTAAAGGCATATTAAAACCACAATGAAATATTTCACACCCACCAGCATGGCTATAATAAATAAGACAGACAGTAACGAGTGTTGCTGAGAATATGAGAAATAGGAACCTTTCTATATTACTGGTGGCAATGTAAAATGATGAGGCCACTTCAGAAAACAGTTTGGCAGTTTCTCAAGTACTTAAACATAAAACTCCCATAAAATTCAGCAATTCCACTCACAAGTATTGACCCAAGAGAAATGAAATGCATGTCCACACAACAGATGCACATGAATGTTCCCAGCAGCATTATTCCTAATGGCACAAGCCTGGAAACAACCTAAATGCCCATCAACTGGTAAGTGGATATACAAAATGTAATACTCTCTTCAGCGGAATACTGTTTGGCAATAAAAAGAAATAAAATACAGATACATGCTGTGTCATGAATAAACCTCAAAATAGTAGAGTTAGCAAAAACCCATCACAAAAAAAAAAAAAAACCCATATAATTCCACTCACAGAAATGTTCAGAAAAGGCAACTGTAGAGACACCAAGTAGATTAATGGTTGCCTGGGACTAGGTACAGAAGGGGGATTAGCTATAAAAATGCACAGGGGATCTTATGGAGGTAAGAAAAATGCTGTTAGACTGATCATGGTAACGGTTGAGCCACTTACTAAAACTACTGAACTGTATTCTTGAAATGGCTGAGTTTTATGTTATGTTAAATATATCTCAGTAAACTTGTTAAAAATTTCAAGTACAGGATAGCAAGAATATGGAACCAACCTAATTATTCACATTAAGGAAACAGACTGAATTATGTAATTTACATAATAGAGTGTTATACATCCATTAAAGTTGTTTTCAAGGAGTAATGTCACAAGATGAGCATGTTGAGTGAAGAAAACAGACTCCAACCTGTATACACAGTATGATCTTTCTATGTTTTGTCAACTTTTTAGGAGATTGGAAGAAACACATCAAAATGTCATGAGATGTTTCTGACCAATAAGATTATTAGTGATATATTTTTTCTTTTATTTTCCAAATCATATAAATTGCATAGCTTGTTTATATTCAAGAAAAAATCAACGAAGAACATTTTCATATACTATATATTAATATTTCTTTTCAATGATCCTAAGACATAAACCTTTAAAACAAACTCTACCCCTTAGAAAAGATTTTAAGAAAGCAAAATTGGCATTTCCCTGTTTATCTCATCATGCCTGTTGTCCATGGGTAGAACCCAACACAGCACTTAAAAATCTGGAAACTGATGATAGGATTGACTCAAATGTACCTTACCCTTCAGGCAAGTGTTACTGCTATTATTATGCAAGAAAGGTGCTCTCATCGGCAAAGGGCATAACAGACATATGAGTAGAATATAACTTCATTATCCCCAAAAGCACGATATTTAAAAATAGTTATTTATCCAGTCATTGCTTTGAAAAGAGCCCTATATTTCTTCCAAATATTTACCGACTAATTAAAAAAATAGTACATACTGCTTCATCTTAATCTCTAGATCACCTTTCTGGTTCCCACAAATATCCCCTGGGAATCAATGCAATTTTTTTAAAAAGAAAAACACTGTGATTTTGGTTATTGCTATTCAGCAATAATTGCATTGTTTGTTTAAAATTTTTCAATCCAGCGTTAGAGTCATCTGAATTTCTGGGAACAGCCCCACTCACCACTCCACTTTTTTAAACCTGTTCCCTTCAGAAACCCTGACTCATCTGATCCCACACGCCTATCTTCATGAGGGTTAGACACTGAATTTTCTCTTGTAGTCATAGAGTTAGCACAACGAAAGTTTCCAAGGCCTTAAAATTAAGCTCCATCAAACTGGTATTCCTTCTAAAAATATTCTCCACTTTTCTCCACCACTTTTTACCACAAATGATTTCAGCTTGTCCTTTGCAGGAAATAAAAACTGAGTCAGGGCCACAAGATACTCTCTAGTGAGCACTTCCATGCTCTCCCTCCAGATGCCCACTGCGACCACCTTAGCAGTGGTCAGAGCATCTGGTTGCCATTTACAAATGATGTATCATAGTGCAGGCTACTTAACTTCTCTGCTGCTCCTCAGAAAAATGGAGGTGATCGTAGTGCACCCTAGTTCATGAAGCTGTTGTAAGGGTTAAATGCCGCGGCGGATGTAAAGTCCTGACACACAACCAGCACTCAGCAAACATGAGCCAGCAGTTCTATGCAGCCAGAAAAGAAAACCATGTCCTCCACAACATGGCACTTCAGTGACACTGAGGATTCTACCCTGTCACCCCTGCAAGTGACTATTGTTCCTTTCTCACTCCAAACTGAATGTAAGCCTGTTTCTCACTTCAAGATTCCACACCTCGAATTTGACATACTTTTCTTTCTCTTCTTCTGACCACCTCTACTCCAGCTTCTGGCCCCTTTATTCCGAACAGTGACCCTCACTAATCTCTTTGCAGAACAAAAGAGATGTAGTTTCTTTGTCCTTCCAGTGATTCAAACATAGTGGAAGTCTATATATTCCTTCCTAGACCTTCTAGAAACAGTCCACGACAACCATGCCCAGTGTATTCCTGTCTCCAGATGCAACTATACTAGAGCTTACCTGCTGTTTCACAACACCTGCTGCTGCTGACTATGACTGTCCTGAGAGCTCCAGCCACATCATTTCAACAAAAATGGCCAGGACATCAACCTCGCACCAGGTACTGTACTAACTGTTGGAGATTCACAAGACATGCTATCTGTCTACTAAAAACAAATGGGGGATACACATGTTTATGCCATGGTCTCCTCTTACTTTCTGTACCTCTGGGTAATGTCACTGCCTAAGATGGTTTAAACATCATCTCTTGGCATAAGACAGTGTGTAAGACTCCCTACCTCACCACCTCACCTCCCCACATCAACCAGATACATGTTTTCCTATGTTATAATAAAAATTTCAGAAAATGTAAAATCAGAATACCCTAATGAGATTACCAGAGACTTCAAATAACCTGTATATACAAGTGTCAACCATATTTCATACATATATATATATTTTATTTTAAAAAAGATGCTAAAATCCTTGGTCCTGTTACATGTAAACTTAATTCATTACCATAGTAAATTCCAATAAACATGAGATGTATAGAATTACATTTGTCCCCTCTTATCCATAGTTTCACTTTCTGTAGTTTCAGTACCTGCAATCAACTGTGGTCCAGAAATATTAAATGGAAAATTCCAGAAATTAACAATTCGTAAGTTTTAAAATGCACACTGTGCCAAGTAGTGCGATGACATCTTGCACCATCCCCCTCCATCCTGCCCAGGATGTAATCTTTGCTTTGTCCAGCATGTCCTCCCCATATTTGCTACCTGCCCATTAGTTGCTTAGTAGCTGCCTCAGTTATCAAATCAATTGCTGTGGTATCTTGGTGTTTGTGTTCAAGTAACCCTTATTTTACTTCATAATGGCCACAAAGCACAAGAGTGGTGATGCTGACAATGCCAACAAGAAGCTATAAAGTGTTTCCTTTAAGTGAAAAGGAGTTAGTACAGTAAGACGTTTTAAGATAGGAAACCACATTTATATAACTTTCATTACAGTATATTGTTATAACTGTTCTGTTTTATTATTAGTTGTTGTTAATATCCAACTGTGCCTAAACTTTCTCATAGGTATGACTGTATAGAAAAAAATATGGTACACACAGGGTTTGAAACTGTCTGTGGTTTCAGGCATCCACTGAGGGCCTTGGAGCACACCCCCTCTGGATAAGGGGGAACTACTGCGCCAAAGGTTTTCAGGAGTGGAAAGCTAAAAAATACTGTTAAGAGAAGCAGCAAAGAACTAAAGATCTTTCTGCTCTCACTGTACCATTTCAACATATGATTGTTGAAGGGCAATGTTGGCTCATTCTCAGAAATGATGGCAAATCTCTTTGACTTTGATTCTCTTTGACCATGATCAAAATAACTCTGGTTAACTTGGAAACATCCTTAAAAATCTAACGGCCATATTTCAAATACTTAGGGCACAAAAATCTATGAGGTAAGCCTTTAGTTTTAGTATTCAAATCTCTTTGAATACTCAGAATAAAGTAAGACTTTAGTTTTAGAATTTGAAACTGCCACCCGATAAAGACAGAAAACATCCACAGTTATCACGTGCTGACTGATGTCACTTTCATATTTGGTTGGGATCCTCAGTCTTCAATCATAGTATCCATGTACATTATCTAAATTATTGACATATACTTTTCGACTGGACTTACATGTTTCTTTAAATTTATTTCCTTCCTTCCTTCAACAGTTATCGAGCACCTGTTCTAAGCCAGCTTCTGATTAAACATAGCATACAATGAAGAACAAAACATGTATCTCCTGATATGTAACTCACAGGTCTAATGGAGATGCTCACCGTAATGGTTAATTTCACATGTTGACTTGACCAGAATACAGGGTATTTGAATAAAACATTATTTCTGGGTGTGTCTATGATGGTGTTTCTGGATGAGATTGGCATTTGAGTGGGTACACTGAGTAGAGGAGACTGCCTCCCCAGTGGGGACTGGCATCATCCAGTCCATTGAAGGCCCAAATAAAACAGAAAGACAGAGGAAAGAGGAATTCACACTCTGCCTGACTATTTGAGCTGGAACAAACCCAGCTACCCTCAACCTGTACTTCAGCCACTGGCCTTCCAGGTCTCAGAACTACACCATAGGGTTTTCTGGGTCTCCAGCATGCAGATGGCAAATCATGGGACTTCTCAGCCTCTATAATCATATGAGCCAATTCCTTGTAATAACTCATATCTATCTCCTATTGGTTCTATTTCTTTGAAAATCCCTGACTCATACCAAACATACATAAACGTACATACATATACAAAATAACCACTGGATTATACCATGATATGTGTGCTGTAAGGAAAACCTCAGGATGCTCCAAGAGTAGAAAACAGAGAAAGCCTAATTTCTCATATATGTGTCCATATTTTCTTGCAACATTCTCTAAATCTCATGTTCTAGGACAGTATATTATCCATTCAGATGAATCCTAAAGTATTAGGCTGAAAACCAGTATATTTTGGTTCTGTAGTCATAAAACTCACTAGCTAAAGGACTCTCTAATAAATCTTGCCATAGAGAAGAGTTCTTGCATAAAAATGACTGCCTCCTATAACTCAACCTTATTTCCATATCTGTTATTTCTAAATCTCAATTTTCAATCAAGTTTGCAGTGCATCCAACAATGAGGAAGAATTGGTCTAGTAAAAAGGGTTACATAATTGTCATTCAAAGTACTGCATATATCACCTCCCAACACCCACCCTGCCCCCACCACATAAAAAATCATGTCTTAGCAAGAAGTGTTTTAGAGAAAATATGCAACATTCACTTTAAACCTTTAGAAATGAAAAAAATCAAGGTAAAAATGGCTGTATTTTAAACACCAGAGAACAATTTTTCATCATGCATCACACAACCATGAGAGAAAGGATTTGGGGTGAGGTTGTGCTGTTTGTTCACAATTGGGTTGCCCACTGGTAGTGTTCCAATGATGCTGCCATGCAGTAAGGTGCCTGCTGCTAGTCCTCTTGTCCTCCGCTCAGAGATTAAAGCATCAGCAGAAGCTCTGCAAGTTCACAAAGTGCTGATGCAACTGACATATAGCTGGTAAGACCAAGGACCCATAGGGAATTCACTGGCCCAGTGACAACTATACACACAATAGTCAGAATTGCAATCCCAGGATTTCCTCTTACACAAAAAAGGGGAAAGAAGAGCAGTAAATACTGCTATATAAATATCACTGCTTATATTATGTGAAATTTTTCCAGAAAATTTTATTATACTTGATGTACAACCACTCCTCATTCAATTTCTCCTAACAGATATGGCCTATGAGAAAGTGATACCAGAAAATCCTGTGTACAGGCACACGTATGTGTGTGTGCACTTGGTATGTGTTCAATAATGGCAAGAAGCATCGCACTGGGATGACCCAAGTGTAGAGTCTGTCTAACAGTTGATGGAACAAATGTAAAAATTCTTCTTATATGTAGAATATCGATTATGTTGGAATTGAGTAGAAGAAGCAGAACAGATTCTGGAAGGGATGTTATTTAGTAAAATGATCACTCCAAGTTGCAAGTTTGTATTATATTAGAGAAATAGAAAATTCCATTTCTACAAGGGCCACAAACTAAATGGATGCTTTACGTAATGTGGCTTGTCATTTGAGTGTTCCTTGTCTATCCACTAAAATAATAATAATAATAATAATAATAATAATAATTACCAGAAAGGTCTGTTCCTGGAACTTTATTCCAGCCTAGAATCCAGATATGAACAAAGACTTTCCACGAATGAAATTCTACTATGTGAGCTGCAGGCATCATTTCTATTCTGGTGCATCCAATGCAAGATGTGGAAAAATAATAGAACAAAAAGATAGATTTTAAAACTCAGGATGCAAAAGAAAAACTATTTCATAAAAAGGGCAAAGAAAATAATAAAAGCTTAATTTTATGACATATAATTATCATATGATAAACAGAATAATTATCCAGAGTAACCAAGTTAGTCTTTTTTTTTTAATTTGGTTCATTTTACCACTGTATCTAAGTTTTTTATAGCTAATGCAGAGTAACTGAATTTTGAGTGACATAAATGCTGAAATTCTTTCTACTTTAACTGTTCTTTACAACCAAGGCTGTACCATATATCATGTGGGGTTAAAGAAAAAATTGAATATGTTATAACAAGATAAAAACTAAAAGTTTCTTAAAATGTTTACCAAGATGTAACCATTTGGGGGAAAAAAGCACGTAATTACTACTTTTCAAAAGTGAACCTACCCAGAAGAACCCTGCAGTATGCCATCTTTAACTTGCTTTTGAGGGTATAAATCATGGCAATGAAGCCCATGCGTGGTTTTTTCACTTTCCCTACTATCATTTTAAAGACAAAGCCCAGAAATCTCGGGGGGGGGGAACTAAATGTGATCAGCAATGTCTTTCAAGCTGGAAGATGCAACCAAATATAACCCAGTAATTTAAAATAAGATGTCTGCGCTAACTTCTAAAGAACAAAATAATAGAAGTCAAATACTAAATAAATGTAAACAAGATGATGTTTAGGGCTTAGAAAGAGAAAGTGCTGATACCACTATCCTATACAGAAATTTCAAATTGATCAGCAGAGGAAAACGATACATTATAAAACCGGAGTTAAAAAAGGAAAAGAAAAGCAAGCACTGGCCATCATATCTTGACACATGCATGTCCTTTTCTTTTCCAAAGCAAACACTATCGAGTGCTTAGTTAGGGTATGCACATTAACCTGAACAATTTTGTTTCTGTTTCTGTCTGTAATCTCAGAAACAAATTAAATTTTTTAGCATAGTTAAATTTCAATCATTTGAGTTGGGATTACAGAAATATAACATTTGTCAGAGGACCCCAATAGCAACCAGAGCTAAAAGGGCCACTTTTGCTATATTAAAGATGAACAAAAACTAAATTTCTCTAAGCCAAAAAGCAAGTAGTTTCCCTCCCAAAATTTGTAATCATAAAGTAGCCATGGGATTTAAAAAAAAAGAAAAGAAAATCTCCAAGCACAAATTTGATTTAAAATTTGCTCAGGTCAGCAGAGCACCCAAGATAGTAGGAGAAGCAAAATGTTTTTTCCCTCTGGAGGAATTTGCCTTTAATCCTGGCCTGAAAAAATTACCATAAAGTTCTAAGAAAAAGGAGCAGCTTATAATAAAAAACCACAAAACCTCAAAATGATTAAAGCAACATGAGCACTTAAGAGCAGGAGGTAAAAAAAAAAAAATTAAGACAAACAGATCCACCAAGAGACTTCAGTTATAGAAGTTATTAGACAACAAGTATCAAAATTTAAAAAAATGGTCGAAACTTGTGAGCAGGAGACAAGCAGATATGAAAAAGAATCAATGTTTTAGAAATAAGAAATGTAACAACTAATATTAAAAACTACATCAACAAAGTACAAGACATAAATGAATTAGCAAGTTGGAACATAAGAAATTTTTCCTGAATGTAATCAAGAGAAAATGATGGGAGAGATAAAAGAGATAAGAGACAGAAAAGATAAATAGAGAAGGTCTAACAAACATGCAATTGGAGTCCCAGTGGAGATTATAAATTTAATACAGGAAATATTTGAAAAGATAATAAATAAAACTTTTCAGAATTCCTGAAAGATGCCAATTCTCAATCATAGCCTATCTAATGTCAATCAAGACTTTTTTCATTCATATTTGGAAACATCAGAATGAAAATTCAGAACCAAAAAAGAGAAAGAGGTAGGCAGGAAAAGGGAAAGGAAAGGATGGTAGAGGCACAGAAAGAGAGAATTTTTAAGAATCTTTAAGGAGAGGGAGATTATCTGAGTATCTTTAAAAGGTATTTGAAGAAACCAGGGGAAAAAATAGATTCTCCCACAAAGGAAAAGTAATTAGCTTGACTGCTTCATTCATACTGGCAACAATAATACTCAGAAGACAAAAGAATGATACTTTTTGATGTTCTGAAAGAAAATAGCTGTCAAAGCACAGTTCAATACCCAGGGAATCTCTCTTTCAAGAAAGAAAGTAAAATAAGAGGATTGTAACAAAAACAAAATCTCTGTTTCTTTTCTTTCTTGATCTCTCTCTGTCTCCCCCCGACCCCCCACCATGTCTTTTATACACATACACACACACACACTCAGTAAAGGAGAAGTGAAGGATATACTCTGGGCAGGGAAAAAAATGAACCCAGAGAGAAGGTCTGATATACAAAAAGGAATGGTTAGAAAAAGTATTGATAAATACATGGTTAAATATAATAGATACTGTATACCACCATGATAATAATATCTAACTTATTAAGAGAAAAAAATCATGCTAGAACTATAATGGTCAGCAGCAATGACACATAAGTTGGAAGTGGATATCATCAGAGTTAAAATATTCTTAGGAATTTACATTTTTAAAAAGGAGAATGTATTAGTCTGCCTGTGCTACCCTAACAAAACATCAGACTGGTGGATTAAACAACAAATTTATTTTCTTACAGTTCTGGAAGCTAGAAGTCAAGACCAAGGAGTCTTGGAGTTGGTTTCTGTTGAGACTTCTCTTCCTGACTTACAGCTGCCTTCTCACTGTGTCCTCACACAGCCTTTCCCCCATGCACACACAGAGAAGGAGAATGAGATCTCTAGAGTCTCTTCTCTTCTTTAGGGACACCAGTCTTACTGTGTTAGGGCTGCATGCTTATGACTTTTTGTAACCTTAATTAACCTCCAAACCCTGTCTCCAAATACAATCACATAGGTTAGGGCTTCACCGTATGAATTTTGGAGTGGACACAATTCAGTTCACAACAGAAGGCAAAGATACTAACTTTAGATTAAGATATGCATGCAGAGGAAAATTGTCTGGGTATCTACTAAAATAGACATAAAACTTATAGCCAGTCCCATAACCCAAAAATAAAGACAGTGAAAATGGAAGACAATCTATCCCAAAAAAAGCAAGAAAGGAGAATAGGAAGACATAAGAAGAAAAATATGTAACAGTGTGATAAATAAATCCAAATATATCAATCTTCATTCTAAATAGGATAATGACTAAACTCTGTAGTTAAAAGCAAAGATCCAGCTAAATGCTATTCATAAGAGATATTTCAAAACATTAACACATAGGTCCAACCTCAAAGTCAGAGAGATCTATCAAGCCAACCTCAACCGACAGAGAATCCTATATTACTGTATCAGTATCAAAGAAAGAAGACAGGTCAAGCAGCATGGGCTAGCAGAGGGGTAAGTGCCAGGTACTAAGAGAACAGAGCACCTTGGTCTTCGAGAAAGGAGGAAAGGTAACTCACAGTAGAGAAGACAATGTCTGAAAAAAAAATACTGGCCCCCAAAATGTTGCAGTGTTGTGAGTGTTTCTCTTTCCTTTACAGCCAACACTAAATTCTAAAAATGAAAAATGTACATGAAAATATAAGTGTGACCTTGCATTCATTTGGGTCATGTTTCACAGCTAAAGATAACTTTACTTATAAAAATGAAGAGGAGAAATTTCTCCCAACATTTAACCAACAGCCCTTCAGTTTGCACATATGTCCTTTGCCTAGTTTTTGCCCATTTTATATCCCTAGTTTTGTTCTTGGGTGTGATCATGTTTTTGTGGTAGCCGGAATGATACCTACCTGGTTTCAAAAGGTAATTTCTTGCCAAAATAAAGTTTTCTATTTTTAACAGAAAGGGAGAAAGCTACAGATAAATACATAGATAAAATATAGATATTAAACACACACACACCCCCCCCACTGGGCTCAAAGCTAAATCCTATAAATTTAAACTTTCCAATTTTTTTCTAAACGTTAAGAGTCCAGGAGTTGGCAGCAAAGGGCAGAAAACAGAATATTTTTAAATCTTAGCTGTGACTATACGAGAAACAATATTCATTCACTCAACCATACAGCAATTATGTATGCATCAGTACCAGTCCATGTGGGCAGGAGGTCAGATGGTAATACAGCAAGGAGACCGAAGTAAGAGAGGGAAAGCATTCTCAGGGCACACTGTCAACTGCTGGGCCTGTTAAGGCGC
Source organism: Glossophaga mutica (assembly GCA_039655065.1). Lineage (NCBI taxonomy): Eukaryota > Metazoa > Chordata > Mammalia > Chiroptera > Phyllostomidae > Glossophaga > Glossophaga mutica. Next base: position 160,311,016 of record CM077306.1, read on the forward strand.
AACTAGCATTTACAGCTATGACTGAGCACTAATGGGCAGTTTGCTGCTGAGGCAGGACCTTGCAGCTGAGCCTTTGTAAATATTTAGGGTTACTCCATTTGGATGAAGTCCTAGTCAGCCAGGTCTGAGTTCAAATACTAACTTGAATCTTTCATATTACACTGGCCCAAAAAACTACAGAAGGTGATGAAGGAAGACCATGAGTAAGTCTATAGATTTTATACTGAGAATAATGAAATGCCCTGAGGTCAATGAAAAACATCAATGCCTTTTACCCCTACTGAAAAATTCTACTTTTATGGCTTCACTCAGAAGGAATAACCATAGATGTGCACAAAAACTGAGCTGTAAGACACTGCTGTGTAAGAGAGGAAAAAAGGAAGGAAAACTTGCTTGATATTATGGTGGCATAGCCCCAATAAATTATGACATATCCATGGAATAAAATACTGTTCAGTATCAAAATATATTACAGAAAAGCATTCCATGATATAGAATATGGTTTCTCTTTACTATATATAGAAAAATATATATAGTAAAATATCATCTTTAGAAATTAAAGTATCATAGTATTTCTCTCTCTATATATAAAAATGTACAGCAAAATGTTAAAAATAGTTATCTCTGGTCATAATTCTCCTTTTTCCTCTTTTTATTGTTTTTTGTTTTGTTTGTTTTTTTTTTGCTTGTCTGAATTTTTCAAATTTTCTATAATAAACATGTTACTTCCATAATAAGAAAAATATCTATTATACTAAAAGAATAAAGATTTGAAAACTTACAATAGCAACTATACATGAAATACAGAAACAAAAATGAGAAGTTCCTAACATCATTATACCCTTAAGTATAAAAAAATTTACTCAAAGCCTATCTAAACAAATACAAAACTTATAATATATATTAAGGAATTCAATAATTCAAGAGAAGGAAAAATGTTTGAAGAAGAAAGAGGTGGGAATGAACTGAAGAATTAAAGAACAAGTTTTTTGCCAGTGCTGGATACTGTGAAACTCTAGAAGGCATTACAATTGGGCAAGGTTAATCAAAATAGAGCAGGAAAACAGCCTACTTCATATACAGCCTGGAGGAAATGGAAAAAATGCACATAAATGATGAGAAGAATAAACTTTATTAAAAGTAATTTTATTAGGCAAACATTTTCCCCTCTGGAAGGCAATGGATGCTATGCCTGGAATAGCCCCTTTCCACATCAACTCCCTTTGAATCTACATTCTCCCAGGATTAACTTAGATCAAAAAACCTGCAGCAGACACCCTCAGCCAGGTACCATGGGAACAACCCAGCACAGACGTTAACTCATCCCTACATAACTTCTAGTTGAAACCCTTATTCTGACCCAAATGTCCAGCATCTTTAAATGCCCGAAAATATTCTTTCTCTAAAATTGCCCATATATTTATCGTTGTTTAAAAAGAAAGAGGTAACCTCCCTTTGGAAGATAACAGCTACAATAAAGAATTGTATCCATTTTGTACCACCTGCCCAGGGCAGATCCTTAGAAATTTTCATGATAAAAAGTTTTTTCTTTTCCGCCCTGGCTGGGTGGCTCAGTTGATGGGAGCGTCATCCCATACACCAAAAGATTATGGGTTCAATTGCCAGTCAGATCACATAATAAGGTTGTGGGTTCGATCCTCAGTTGGGGCTTGTATGGGAAGCAAAACCAATCGATGTTTCTCTTTCTCTCTTCCACTCTCAAATCAATAAAAATAAATCCTCTTGTGAGGATTAAAAGAATTGCCCAAAATATTTTTCAAATTCTGTAGTGACACAGATTTGGCTAAGCTAAATGAAAGAAAAATAGTTGACTAAGAAGCTTTGGTCAAAAACCTCAAAAGGTTAAATTAAGGTTACAACTATAATGATACATAATGGTTTCAACTGAAAATTATCTAATATTGATTAATACATATGTCAGGTGATTGGTACAGTATCTGGCTGGGGGTGTTTTTTAATATAAATTGGACCTGAGAGGATATAAATTCTTCAGCATTCCCACTTGAAGGAAATAATGAAAATAACAGCGTTATTAATTTCAACAGGTGATCACTAGATTATCCTCCTAACTGTGAATGTACATTCACTATTGCCTGAGACCTAAAAACTACAATAAGATCCAACCTTCCAACTCTTCACTACATTTTTAATTAACATGAAAAAACTTTCTAGTATAATAAGCTAGGGTTTCATGCTTGAGTTTTTTCAATCTTCTGCCACACATTCAGAAATGGAAACAAATTACTCTTACCAATCTTGTCCATATTTACTGGCACAGAAACTAAAAGGCACTTTATTCTATGTGTCAAACTCAAAGACTAAAACAGCTTGCTGTCTGTCAGCTTCAGAAACCATTTTTTACAAGCATGGCAAACTGCCTCAAGCCAACTAAATGCTAAACCATGTTGCGCTGCCCACACTGCAAATTATTTGGAATGTTCTGCATGTTCTGTGGCTGCAAAAGTACCTATTATGTGGATTATCCCGTTGAAATTAGGGCCACATCTGACCTTGAACAGAAAATTCCCAGGAAACTTGAAACTGTAACTGACCAAGATCCCATCAATACTGAAAGTCTGAGATTTCAGGCTCACAGTCAAACATTTCCAACGCTATTTTTTTAGAGCCCAAGACATACAACATAAACTCTGGGAAACACATTACTGTCTGTTTCAAGTAAACAACTAAAAAAATCACCCTAAATACACACATCATAGCTTCAAAAAATTGCTACATGCAATGAGTAAAGGACATTTGTAGCAAATATAAACACATTTCTGGTAAACACCTAGCAAATTAAAGCAAAAAAATCAATCTAAAAAATTATTTCCTTCCACTTCTAATTTTCATTACATATGCTGAAATGTAGCAGTTTCAGCTGTGGAACGTAGTAAGAAATATCTCCAAGCTTTGCTTGGAGTGACTGGAGTCCTGGATTATAGGTATTATTTGCTTTCTTATCAATTGAGCACTTTATCACTGAAACTGTATACATATTATAGGACTACACAATTAATATTTTTATTAGATTTAAACCTCTTTCAGGACTGAGAGAACAGATCTGATGTTGAACATCTTTAAAAGCTGTCTTTAACAGAGTTCCTGGTACATAGTGAGCACTCAAAAAAATGTTCTAGCTATCTACTGCTCCATAATAAACCTAACTTAGCAGAATGCAGCAACAGTTTTTATTATTACCTCAGTTCTCAGGGTTGAACAGAGTCACTGGATGGTTTTTACTCAGTAAGGGGTTGCTAAATAATCTTGTATGCTTCCTCATTCAGATATCTTGCAGTTGATCTGGTTGTTAGTAGAGATCTCAATAGGAATACCTACAGGTGTCCTCTCCATGTGGTAGGGGCTTCCTCACAGCATGGTAACTGGGTTTCAATAGCTAAATCTCAGAAGAGAGAGCCAGGAAAAAACTACTTCTGATTTTCTAAACTTACCATGTAAAGTACATAGTATCCCTTCTACCATATTCTATTCTTAAGAAGTGAATCACTAGGCTCAGCCCCTAGAAAAAAGGAAGAGAATTAGTCTCCACTTCTTGATGGGACAGTAGCAAATAAACTGTGGACACTTAGAATTACCATAATAAATATTTGAGATAAAAATTCCATTATCTTTCCCCCTTATCTCCAATCTTTCTATCTCTATTCTCACTGCTCTATTACTTACAAACATGCTCAATTTTCCCACAACTTCAAATTATGTACCTAACACCCTCCAAACACTCCACTCTTGACCTTGTGTTACCATGTAACATTAAATTTCTCCTTCTATGCTCATCCAAATTTCTTAAAATTTTAATATGGGTATTATTTTTCCAAGCATTAATGGGTACCTCTTTCAAATCAAATACTTAGGACATCACTGCACAAATTGGAATACCAAAACTTTCCCAAAGTTTGCCTCCCCATGCCTTTGAGATCTACTCTCTCAGACAGGGGTGTCCAACCTTCTGGCGTCTCTAGGCCACACTGGAAAAAGAAGAGTTGTCTTGGGCCACACATGAAATACACAAACACCAACAAAAACTGATGAGCAAAAAAAGGTCCATGCATAATTTTTGTGCTATCCACCACCACAGAAAAGCAAAAAAGTCCTCACGTAATAACCTTAATTATGCAGCAGCCCTTTCGATAATCTTTTAAAATCATCAAGCAGGTCCCAAGTTTGTGATCACTAATATAGAAAATGTACATATCTATGAAATAAAACTAAGTAATGTTTTAAGTAAATTCACAATTTTGTGTTGGGTCGCATTCATAGTCATCCTGGGCCACAGGTTAGACACCCTTGCTGTAAGCCCAAACCAATGGGGGAATGCCCTGAAGGTCATCTGAAGTGTTAAAAGAAACTACATTGACAAGGTAAGTTGAACCTAGGGATTCCTCTACTGAAGGTTAAGAAATGTCTGATTCAATCATCCACTGATGGAATAATTCAGTCCATTTCGATAAATATTTGATTGGGGAATCCTTGGCATATGGCTTCCTGGTCCAAGCTCTGTGCCAGAACAAGAAAATATGGAAAACAGCATATTTTAATTTAACTGATATTCATGAAAATGCTGAAGAGATGACAAGCGCTAATAGTAACTATTTTTAGCTTTTGATCTTTTAGATCTGCTCTTCTCAATGCACGTGTATTATCATGTCCCTGAATTCTTCCGTTATATATATTATTTATTATTATTATATGTAATTATATATGTTATATATAATAAACATTACGTATTATTCCATCATATATATTAAATACATTTAGATATAGATTTTATATATTGTGATATATATACATTTACTTTCAAAAAGAATCATTCACAAAGCAATCATCTCAAATCAAATAAACCATAGACAAAATCGCGAGGGACTCATATTAATCAATACAATTCAAGAACTAAGTCACATCTACCTTAGAAACCCAAATTCTTATTTAATACAGTACTTACTTGCCTGGAGTCCAACAAAGAAAAGGTAAAATGGTTACTGTAGTTAGGGTTTTAAGTATGTGACTTTTTCTAAGCAAATTTTTTCCCCAAGAATGTTCAGTTTGCTGCAAATTTTCAAAAAATACTTGAAATTATGAATTCTTTTCATAAAGTTTCAGTTCTGGTATACTGAACAGCAGAGTGAGTGACAAAACTGTGCCCAGAGATGAAAATCTATATGCCAAATAAAATGCTATAATATTAGTGGTTGTTCTGGAATAACTTTCTTTCACCATTTCCCCACTGCAAGTGAGGTGTTTGCCACAATAGTCCCTATTTTGGTAGTATAATTTTCACACACAACATTATGTGTAAAGCATATACTTGATTAACTACTTCATGATACTCTTTTCTTCAAACAAGCTCCCACATTCTATTTTTATTTTTCAAAATAATTTGGGTGGTGTAGTCAATTATGCCATTAAAATTTGGGCCATTACAACACTTCACAAAATATAGGGACTTTTCATCAGCACCTTTGATTTGTGGCTGACACCAGACATACACAGCATCAGTGGAGCAAACAGGAATAGGCAGGTATGGTAGACACCTAGGGATGTGAGAAAAGAGTCTTCAGTCACCCACAGGACACATGAAAAAAGAAAACTTACCCATTTGGCTCATAAATGTACTTACACATTAGGTTTCACCAAAGAATTACATGTATTAGATACCTCATCCGAGGGTAAAACTGTCAGAAGCAATGTCAGATTATGCAAGAAACATCAGGTTTTATTTACGATTCTTAGGAAAAGTACTCCTAAAATTAGGTGAAGCTTACTAATTTAAGACAATGAAAAAATCAACAAATGAAGAGAAACTTCTATTTTAAAAAGATATGGTTAACAACTCATCGTAATCACTGAAAAAACCTGCATACCTCTTACAGGGCTCCTTGCACTTCCTAAGTGTAGAGTACCAAGTCTAAATATTCAATCAGGGACTGCACGAACACTTAGAAAATTCGGGCCACTGCTCGGGGAGGATGTGCAAATTTCAGAAAGATACATTGCTGAGTAGGTTTATTTGTTTGTTTAGCACGCTGGGCCTCTAGGATATTTTTTCTTTAAAAAAAAATTCCCAAAAGCAAAAGGGGCGGGGGAGGAGAACGAAAATCAGGGCGGCGCTGAACACCGACCGAGGCAGAAAAGACACACAGCGCCGCAAGCTTACCCACTGCAAGAGGCAACCTCTCCGAACTGTCGGAGCTCGCGAGGAGCCTTCCCAGTTGGGCAAACGAGGTGAATTTCACCCGCAAAGAGTGATGAGACCACAGTGTAAAAGTTCAAGAGCATTCCATCCTTTCCTTCACTCCCTGCTCAGCGTCTCCGGGAGCGAGCCCTGCGGTGAGGACTCCGCCACTCGCAGCCAACCTGCAGCCTGCCGCTTTCCTAGAAGGCCTAACTGCCCGGGCGGGCGGGGACGGGGGCAGGCGCCGTCCGGAGGCCCGCCGAGGCGGCGCCGGGAGAAACCGAGTCCCGGCTGGCCCCGCCGTGCGGCGCTGGCCGCTGAAATCTCTCAAGAACCGCAGCAAAAATCTCCCCAAAAACCCGAGCTTCTCCCGCACAACTTGGGGCTGACCACCCTCCTCCTCCGACACACACTCCGCCCAAAAGCACCCCCCTCCCCAGCGCGGAGGATCAGAGGGCTCCCGCCTGCCGCTACCTGTCCCGGGCGCCCGAGGACCCCAGGTCCCACCTCATACAAAAGGCTGCGCGCCGGCGACCGCAGAGCGCAGGGAGCGTGGCCCCATCCAGTGCCTCCCGGAACTTTCCTGACATAGCACTTCTCTCCTCCTCTGCAGAAAACAACGCTTCGAGGCTGGGAAGAAGGAGGAGGAGGAGGAGGAAGAGGAGGAGGAAGAGGAGGAGGTAGTGGCTTTCCAGGCGGCGGCGGCGGCGGGAGCTGGAGCAGAAAGTGAGGACCTCCGCGGCTGGGAGCCACCGCCTCTCGATCTGCTGGGGGTTCCCGCCCCCAGGGTAACCAAAGCTCCCTCTTAAAGGAGCCTTCCGCGTTTTAGCACGGGGAGGTGAGGGGGTGGAGAGAGGGGGCAGGGGAGATAAGTTAAGAGCGTGGGGAGCAGAGACAGAGATTCCGGAGGCCGCCGTCAGGGGTGCCCCTGGGATGCTGCGCTCGCCCTTCTCTGTCTGCTTCCCGAGCTCCCCGCCAGGTTCTCGTGTCTCTCAGCCTGGGCAAAGGTAGTGTAAGTGCTAGACCCGGTACGTGGAGCCACCCTCGCCCTGGCTTGCGCCACCCCCCCAACGACGGTCCTTGAAACCTCCCCCCTTCCCCTAATCGCCCTCTCCTCATTAGGGTCTTTTCTTCTACCTCCCACCCACCCTCCCCAGCCACCCCCCCCCCCCCACACACACACCCCTTTGCCCTGCGAGGCTGCCCTGGCCTGCACCGCCAAAGCCAGTGGAACTGCGTTTCCTTCCTTGTTTCCTGCTTATCGTTCCTTTAACTCTAACACAGTGATGAAGATCTTCCCCAAGAGTTCAGGAGACTGAACAATTAAAGACCAGCTAGGGCTCCTAGACTGGCCCTCGAAGGTGTCTCTGGTGAGTGGCATGGGAGTCTTGCCAAATGCCCTGCTTCACCCTGTGCCCTGTTCTCTTCCATGGCCAATTACCAGGTGGCCTTCAGCTGGATTTCTTGGACCACTGCCTTCCATCAACAAAGAGTGGAATTAAAGATCCCCAAACTGAACTCGGGGAAGGTCCTCTAGAAACCATACTTTAAGATGTAAATGATACTGGGAAGTGCTGCTTTCAAGTGATGAGTGATACTGATTTCCCATCTATCAACATTTGTGATGACTGCTGAGACAACAGTGGGGTGCCTCCAAGACACACAGCATCAACAGCTAAGGTCAGCCTAGGCAGAGACCACTGTAACAATGGGTGTGAACAGCAGAGGGCTGTTTTCATGGCTCCAATTCTTGCTTCTTAGTGCTGTAGGGCCTCGGCATCTTGTTGTGTCCTTTGAACCCTGCACAGTGTCCTCTGATGGAGGTGGAGGTAAGTAGGCAGTTGAGGTGAAGACCCCGCCTGAGCCCCAAAGAGGTGGGGGTGAGGCTCAGAGAGAGGGATATGTTCTAATTTGCACAGACTCACATTCGTAGCCTGCAACTGAACCTCAGATCTTTCTCTCCTGCCACCTGCATCTGTGAAATAAGCACGTGTGGACTTGTGGAGGAAGAAGGTGGGGAGAATATATGCAAAAGGTTGAAGCAACTTCTGTTACAAGATGGAGAGGAAATAAGCCTCTAAAAAACTACAAGGTGTGGTCCTGCCTGGACCACACATTAAGATGAGGAAGGAGGTTGGCAGTTACCAAGAATGCAGATATCCTGGTTTTGTGATAATCTGCTGTATAGTCAGGATAGTTGGATGTAACAGAGCACCCATCTCAAACTGACAAGGAAACCTACAGTGAAGGAGATTGAACTGTATTGTCTCATATGCTTATAAATCCCAAGAGTAAAGCTGGTGGGGTGGGGGGGAGAGTTTTTCTAAATCCTTTTTTTTTTTCCCTCCAGGTACTCAAAGAGTGTCAGGATTCAGTTTCTCTCCATATCATGACTGTGCTTTCATTACACTCAATTTATTTTCTCTAACCGGGACCTAGACCTGCAGGCCCAGGCTTACCTCCTCCTCCAGGCTCCTTGACAATTGATCCCATTTAGGAAGAGATCAGGCCAAGGAATGAGTCTCACTGGACTCACTTGGATTCTGTGCCCATCTATAACCATGGAAGCATTATAACCACAGTTTGGAATACACACAGCCAGGTTGGGGGTCATTTACCTATGTCTGAAAAAGGTCACAGCAGACATCTTTAGTGCCCACCCTCTCCCCAGTACATACCCATGCCATGTGGAGAGAGGACATTCCCCAAAAGAAAATTAGTGTTGTTAACAAAGAGGAAATGAATGTTGAGTAAGTAAACTTCATAGATGACCCATGCCCCACAGCCCTCCATTCCCCAAACGCACACAGACATACCCGAAAGGGCCTGACTACCTCTCTGGCTCCTCTACCAGTACCTTGGAATAAGAAGCTTGCTGATGGCCATGGGGTTTCAAGTAACTGAACCAGCCAGCACATCTTTTGGCTTCAGAAGCCACTGGGAAGGCCCTGGGTGATGTTTAACAAACCACTTGTAAACAAAGAATATCTAAAACCTAATTGTAGTCAATATCTTTTCCTGAATCAATATACATCTGCCTCCACATGCCCCTAACCCCACATTCATTGTTAAGTCCTGTGTTATTATGTAATCAATTCAACTTAATAAGAGTCTGTGGAAATTTCTTGTTGCATATATATTCATTCAACTTGAGAAAGAAATGTGGCCTATGAATAGTAACATTTCAGTATCCAAGGGACACAGGTCCCAGTGTCATTTTCAAACTCCAGTAAGTTGTTCTTAGTCTTTTCAGAGATAGCAGAGTTTATTTTTTGCGTACTAAAAATAGCATTCCGCTCCAGCCTTTTCATTTCCACACAAGAACTGTTCTTACAGTTGCCCGTAAAAACATTTCAGATATTATTTTCATTGTATATTTTATGGGAGAATTTCTTCAATATCATAGAAAAATAGGCTTAAAAACCTGGAAGACGTTTTTAAGATGAAACAGCCCTTTTCAGTTCAGGGATGAAGGAATGAAAGCTCAGTGGGGAGGGAGATGAAGAAGGTAGAGGAGCTCAAGTGTGCGGTGATGGAAGGAGACTAGCCTTGGAGTGGTGAGCACACAGTGGGGTATAGAGATGTGCTATAAAGTTGTATACCCGAAACTTACATAATGTTATTAACCAGTATTATTCCAATGAACCTAATTGATTTTTTAAAAAAGAAATAAAAGCCCAGAGACTGACTTGTCTACGGTCACACAGCTGTTTTTAGCATCTGATGTGCTAGACATTTTGAACAGCACAGAAGCAAAAGCATACAACATGGTCACTGTCCAAAAAGGGGTTAAATTTAGTCAAGGAGACGTAACCATATAAAATATAAGAATTACAGAGCAAGACAATATAACATATAATGTATTTTGAAAAGTATGATAAGGTCTCTGTTAACTATAGGCATTAAAATAAGAGACACTATGAACTGGGACAGTCCTGGGAAATACTTTTTAGCCAGGAACCAACGTGATGGCCCTTAAAAATGAGATGAGGAAACAAACGAAATGAGAAGGCACTGGCAGGGAAAAGATCTTGCTATGTGTTTGCAACAGTGTTTCAAACTGCAGGTCATGAAATCATTTCAGTGAGTTTTGATCAGGATTTTAAAAATTAAATAAAACAATATCACAGTGCATCGTACTTAATGAGATTATTTGTTAGACTTGGTTTTCCTTATCCTGTGTGTTCTAGGTTATGATGTAAATTTCATGTCCTACTTTGGGTCATTTTCAAAAAAGTTCAAAGCCCCTAGTTCTGAAGCCATACAGACTGGATATGAAATTCTACTTTGTAACAAGACATTGAGAAAATACCTTCTCTCCAAGCATCAATTTCCTTGTGTGTAGGGGAATTCCTGCACAGTAAGACGTAAAATTGGGACCTCTTATTTATGGGCTAGATTGGAGATTTTGGGCCCTGACTGCATATGAGAATTACCTGAGGGGCATTTCAAACTACCACTGTCTGAGACCCAAACCCAGCTCTGGGTTGGGGTGGAGTCTGGGCATCAGTGGGTTTCAAAGCTCCCCAGGTGCAGTCATGGCCACAGACCCCAAGGCTAGACCCAGAGCAGAACACATCTAACACCTGAGGAGCATGGTGATACACTGCCTCTTTCTCCAGTGGCCATACTGACCTTCAGATTTATGTTTCCATTTCTTTACCAAGCAATAGATAGCATGCTAGGTAGTCAGCAGAATCCTAACTACTTTCTGGTCTGAAAATCTGCAACTGTGGTGCAAACTGCTCACAGTTAATCTCAGTCAGTGACACAGCATGGATCCTGAGTCATAATATCTTATATGTCTCTCCACACATACAATTTATGGTCAGTTATAAGCAAACAGTAGTTTCTGGAGGTGTTAAAAAGCAGTAAAATGCCACATCAAATTCCCCAAAGAGGGAAAGGGCTAGAAGCAAATGGCATTGGAAATCTATAAGCTAATTAGTAAATAACTATGATTTCAGCTGTTTTCATCCTGACTTTTAATAATGTAGTTTATTAATATCGTAATTAATGATGTGCTTTCTGGAATTTTACATTCAGTAATCCCAAAGAGTTTATGTCTTATACATTTTTCCCCTATGCAGTCAATCCCTTTGTCTATGAAGCAAGAGAAGCTTCTTTTTTCACATGTTAACTTTTTTAATTTTTTTATTGTTGTTCAAATACAGTTGCCTCCATTTTCCCACCATCTCTTTCCCCGCACCTCCCACCCTCAATACGGATTGTCTGAGAGACTCAGATCCACTGCTATTCTGCCTAATCATTTTGTCTATGTAAATTTCAACTTTAGTTTTTAATTTGGACAAAGATAAGAAATGTAATATAATCCAGAACCTTGCCTAAGAGACAGAGCAACTAAAGAAAGAAAAAAATTAAAACCTGAGCATCTGACAACGAGGCATATATGTGCACCATGATACGACAAAACCAGAAGTACCCAGAACCAGTTAATGTGAGGTCTTCTTGCCTAAGAAACTGAACAAGAATCTAATCAAGCCTCTAGACCTAATGGGAAACAGGGAGACAGAGAATCAAATTTTAAAAACACCCCAAGGAAGCAATCAGTCAAATCCAGAATGTTGAACATTCAATAAGAAAAAAATGGCCTGGTCCCTCTATCAAATTAATGGCATGAAAAAAAAGGGGCAGACTGTAAAAGAGTAAAAGAAATTTAAGAATCATAAACATGCATTGCAATGTGTGAACTTCATCCTGTTTTGAACAAACCACTTGTGAAAAGCACCCTTGAGACAGTCATGAATATCAGAAATAGACTAAACTATAAATGAATTATTGTTAATTTTGTTAGATGTAATAGTGGCATGACAGTTACATCTGAATCAAAAATGTCTTCGGGGTACATACAGAAGAATTTTATAATACTACAAAAAATGGAAGGAGGAATAGATTGTTTAAAATTGATAATTTTTAAAGCTGGTGGATGGATACATAGAGGTTCTTTATCCTATCCTCTTTAGTTTTGTGTATATTTGGAAAGTTCCATAGCAAAGTTTAAAAACAACCTTTTGGTTCAAGTGTGGTTAAGGGATCTTGTTGGAATGGGCTTATTTTCTGCTGTTTTCACCTGCTGTGGTTAAATCCAGTGCCATCACACTTTTTGTGGGGCAGGACCAATATTTATGTGAGGCAGGGCTGATGCTGAGGCAAATCCAGGGGCATACCAATGGGTCTGTGGCTGCGAGCTCTGAAAGAGAATAGCTCTGAAAGAGAAAAGAAAGGATAGGAGAGGGATAAATGTGTGTGCCCTAGAAATACTGAAGACAAATTAAGCCAAAAATACATTATTTACAAAAAGCCATGCCATTTTTTTTTTTTTTTTTTGCATTTTATCTGGCAGTTTCCCAATGTGGAGATAATGTAGGAGCTCTTGGTGTGCTTGGAAGGAGGTATGTGACCCCAGAGGAGCTTGGATAGTCTAATACGTGAGTACATCAACTTTTAATCCAACAAACATTTTTTACAAAACCTTTTGAAACAATACAGGAATTAAAAAGGAAATAAACTCACAAGAATGATTATAACATTTCCAAGCAAGATTGTCTCATTTTTCCCTTTTTGTTTACTTTGTCCAGATTCTAGACAAAAAGGCTCAGCTCAAGGAATTACATTCTTGGAAGATATTAGGAAAAAAATGCTTAGGTCTTGGAAGATGACTCAAAATATGCAGGGGAGAAATAAAATTGAAGGGTGTTTTTCTTAGGAAACATTTGTCTGACTTACCTGTGCAAAAGTTGATTTATTATTATTATTTTTTAAGATTTTATTTATTTATTTTTAGAGAGGGGAAGAGAGGGAGAAAGAGAGGGAGAGAAACATCCATGTGTGGTTGCCTCTCACGTGGCCCCCACTAGGGGCCTGGCCTGCAACCCAAGCATGTGCCCTGACTGGGAATCGAACCTGCGACCCTTTGGTTCGCAGCCCGCGCTCAATCCACTGAGCTACGCCAGCCAGGGCCAAAAGTTGATTTATATGTGATAAACTTACAGGACATTTTATAAAAATGGACAATCAAAAGAGGCAATCAATCAACAGTAATGACAACAGTAAATAAACAAAAAGTGATAGCACCAGAAGTTGAATGGGATGGGTTAGATTTAAAACTGGTGATAGCAAAGCAAAGGTGAGACCTAAGCCTACATGAAGCTATGGTACAATCCCTATTTTGGAAGCCTGATGAATGTTTAAAAACTACATAAAAGTTTTTTTTACATTCATCCTAGTTTAAGTTAAACTAGGAACAGAAAGCAACTTATGGTTGAAATGGAGCATTTACTTCTACTTTAGATTGAGGGCTGTAATCAAAAACACATCCCAATCAGTCTTGCTACCATTCAGACCAGAGTCAAAGTGCTGCACTGAAGGAAATGGTAATTACAAGGGGACAGAAAGAACATTTTACTTCCAGTAGGGGCTGCTTTCGTCGTTTCGGGAGTCTGCATGAATTTGTTGACCTTGAACTATCTGGTGAAACTGCAAGTTCAGGTAAAGATGTTGCTCTGAAATTTTCACCCTGATTCCAAGAATTACTGGCAGTCCCGGTTTTGCACAGTAGTGCAAGAGGATTGTGCAAAAGAAAAAAAAACTTCTGGATTTGGATGAATATAAATGGAGCTACAGGAGATGTAGTTGGCCCTGGGAAGTTGACACTGCCTCTATTCAAGAAGTACTTCTGGATATGCAGCCAGAGGAACTTAGGGAAGGCAAACATCTAAGTGAGGAAAGTGGTGGTGTCACAAAGGATGAATGCGTCTCAGAGGAAGTGATGCAGATGCAAAACTGCACGCTAAAGGAACTCTCAGATTTTTCCACCATTGAAAGCACAAAGGATAAAATTTCTGAAGCTGATCCAAACTTAGAAAGGAGTATGATGATGTGCCAAGGCACAGAAAAGATGCTCATAAAGAAATAAAACACTATAATTTTCAATGTTAACAACTTTCCATTTGGTGTTTAGCTAATTTTTTATTAAAAATCTTTCTCATGGTTTTGCTAATAGGACAGTGATAAACATGCAAGTGACCTGGGCCTGGTTGCATCTAGAGTAGCTTTAGAAACAAGCTTTTAGGCTCAAAAGTCTTATCACAATATTTTTCACCAATATTTAGTAATCATACTCAAGGCCTCTCTCAACTTACTGCACAACTGAGGACAAAGCTCTAATTCCAGCCAGCCCTGTGTTAAGGAACTCCTCAGTGGCACAGGACTGGACCAAAAAAGTGAGCAGTGTGGTTCTGTGTGGGAAGAGTACACAACACCCCCCCCCTCCCGCCACACACACACCTGGCTCTGTATCCCAGTTGCCCGCTCTCCAAGTATCTCTGTGACAGTCTCCAATGACTGGCTTTTGCTGCCTCCACCTTAGAATGTCCATGGTGAATTTTGTAGGTGAGTCTACAAGGACTAACTGGCTGATTGCTTCTATTCTGTTTGTAAACCTTAGTGCAGGCATGATATCTTGGGCTTTTCCCTTCCCCAAGCTTACCCATCACACCCCCAGAGAGGGTACGCGCTGCTCGTGCACACTCATGCACACGGTCACACACCAAATGAGCACTGCAGTGGGAAGATCCAGTGGGCCAAGACCAGCAAGAAGAGATGTAGAGCAGCCATTCCGCCTGCTCTCAGCCCATGTCTTAGTCTGGTGTCTCTCCTACAGTCGTATCTGCATCGCTATTGGCACAATTGAATTTTAGGGGAGAGTAACCTTTAAAATGGCAATTTAACTTACTATGAATTAGAAAATATTACTAGCAGATCTGTCTCAAAGATATCCCTTCTTATAATGAAACTAAGTTTTTTAAACTGCGTCAATTAAAATATATTAAGTAAATAAATTGTCAGATATTTTGAGGATATGACAAAATTCACAAAAGGTGTTTTGTATTAAGACTAAAATTTTTGAAATTCTGCCTTTCTAAGGACATTACAATAATGTGTTTCTGAATAGTTAAAAAATTCACAAAATAAAAAATACCAATACAAGTTCTGAAGAATGACCTGTTATAAGACGGTAGTTAACTCCATGAATTTTAATGCACATAGTGCTACCCCAGGGCTTCCTCACTGACAATTGGTTATATATTTACTCAGACTCTGCTTTTGCCAACCACCTAGGGAACTCACATTCCCACAGGGAGCTGCACTCTTCAGCTGCTTCCATGTGTACACAGTTTATAAGAAAAGCACCAATTAGTATAGACTCGGTAGAAAATATTATAGCTATTAACAATGTGTCACTTGTGTGACTTTTTGTTTGAACCTCAAACCAAGAATATGGAATATGTGTGTTATATATGTGTGTCTCTGTGTGTATGAAAACATCAAGGCTCTTTGTAGTGACTATCTCCCAACCAGTCTTTAATAATTTCTAGTAAAAACCTTGTCCTCTAATAACATCATTTTAAATAAAAATGGGAATTTAAGTTTTTCATCCATCAGTACATTCTTCACAGAAGTTTGTGTAGGTTCCTAAAGTAGACATGGCATTATGAGGATGCTGATCATTGTTTTGGTAGCAGGGAGTCGAAGGCAACCTGGATGCCTATCATTTGGAGAATGAATGTTAAATATAGTAGATATATACCATGAAATATCATTCAGTGGTGAGAAGTACATGATAATGTATTATGGAGTGAAAAATGTAAGAAAGAGTACAATACTGCTTATGTAAATTAAAAATGCATATACAAACAGCACTGCATATATCTATTCAAAGATACATTAAAAACATTGGACATGAACATCAAGCAGCCAGGAGCTGAATCAGCTGGAATTCCTTGGGCATCGTTCTCCATTTCTCTGCATAGCCTTCTCAGCATGACCTTGGGTGGCTGGACTCCCTACACAGTGCTTTCAGAGCTGTTGAGCACTGGTTCTCAAAACTTTGGCGTACAGCCCTCAGGAAGATTTTTAAAAACCAGATTTCTGGGATTCTAGCAGCATAAACAAAAGAAACTTGTACCTAACCACATGGCAGTAGAGTTTCAGGACACTCAAAACGAAGAGAAGATTTTAAAAACAGAAATAAAAAACTGTGTTTAGTCACAAAGGAACAGCAATTAGAATGAAACTGACTTCTCAATAGCAGGAATGGATTCTGAAAACAATGGAATAATATCACCACAGTAGTTAGAGAAAAGAATCACCAAGCTAGCAAAACTATTTTTTAAAGAAAGCAAGTGAAATAAAGTCATTTGCAAATAAGCAAAATCCAAGAGCTTTCTACCCAGAAAGTATTATTGAAGGAACTACTAGAAGATGTAATTTAGGAAGAAGGAAAATGATCCCAGAAGGATAGTCTAAGGTGCTGGAAGGGATGGTAAATTCATAAAATGATAAATATAAATATAAATCCAAACAAAAGCTTCTATATAAAATAGAAATGATGGTCATTTCTAATTTAAAATGCTTTAAAATAAAATTTTTGATGAAACAAAACTATGATGTTGGAATATACTAGCATACCAGGTTGGGGGTGTGGGCAGTAATTGGAGTTATTGTTTTAAGGTCTTTGCATGTCCCGGAGGGAGGCACAGATTTGTTTGTCTGTAGATTATAAATGGTTATTTTTCAAAGACAAACCTTAAATAAATAAAATAGAGTGAATAAATTCAAAATATGCAAAGGAGGAAATGGAATAAGAAAAAAGCAAAAACAATGAACGCTAACAGCTAAACTCAATCTCTCCAAAACAAACAAACAAACAAATACAAAATGAGAAGCACGGAAAAGCATAACAAAGTAGATGTCAAAAAGTAAGAGTGTAAAAGTCAGTCCAAATATATCAATAATAATAACCAAACATGTAAACGGATTAAACGCATTGCTAAAAGATTGCTTTTTGTGTGCTCTTTCTACCACTATAGATTTATGAATTCAATTTATTGAATACGTTATAATTAATTACATCACATCCTTTTTGGTGCTCAAATTGTTCCAAATTTGGCCTGTGGGACCTTCTTCTAGCTGATTTCTGTATTGTTTTGACATTATCCCATTAGTCTTCAGGCGTTTCCTTGCTTTCTGTAACAAGAAAAAGGGAAGAAACCAAAAGAAAGTACTTCTTTACAGAACAATGTGGGCTCATAAATGCAAACAGTACTATAGAATTGGAATAATCATTATTCGGTAATCCGCAATGTATTTTTTGGTAAAAAAAAAATTTAACCTTACATAAAAGACTATCACGGAACAGTATATTCTTTGAGTGCAAAATTTCATCTCACAAGTCATCTAACAGCAAAGTGGGGATGTGGGTTTATCACAGAGATTTCTAGGACACATCACCTTAACCAAGTAAGGCAATTTATCATTCACTAGTTGCTTCCTGGTGTGGTCGAATTAAGATGTATACACTTTTACCTATGAAGTAGCCTTGACAACAATGTTAACCTACGTCTAATCAAGGTGAAGACTCAGTCACTCCTATCTTCTGCAATGGTAGATTGCTTCTGTGGACCAGCTCTCACCCACCTGTACCCTCCAGCCACAGGTGAGCCAATTCGGGAGACCACACCCTCTGCACTGGAGGGACACTTCTAAGAAGACTAGCTCTGCCACACCCTGGCAGGGGTCTTTCCTCTTCAAAGAGGTCTGAATCTCAGCCTTGGAAGGGGCGGGAGCGCTTTACACTTGCTATTCTAGATCTGTTAGGTCCATCCTTCACCCCTCCTACTAGTTAAAAATTCTTTATATTACATTTTCCCCATTCACGTAATTGGTGTTTTATTCCCTGACAGAACCCTGACTGATTACATGCTACAACAAACATAAGGTCAGTATTCATAATACATAAATGAATCCAACAAGTCAATATGAAAAAGACAAACAATCTAATAGAAAACAAACATAAATAGGCTTTTCACAGAGGAAAATTAATGGGCAATAAACATAAATCACACAAAAAAGTTCAACCTCATTAGCATACCACTTCATAGTGGTTGTGGAGAGCTGTAGGCTCAATGGAAACATCACTGGCTGGAGAGAAAAACACTTTGGCATTATCTCCAAAAGTGAAAATCATTACAGCCTGTCACCTGTGGTCTCACTCTTAACTGTGTATCCAAGAGAGACTCTGGCACTGTGCAACAGTGAATGCTCCTCACCTCAGTGTTCATAACAGGTGAGGGGAAGGACAGGGCACATGTCTGTAGAGACAGCAGTAGGATGGAGGAATACTTTGTGGTGTATTCTCATAACAGAATATGATAAATATGTTGAAATTAACTCAGAAAAAATGCAATGTAGCTGGTTACTCCTGGGAGCATAATGTGGAGAGAAGAAAGCAAGTCCAGGAAGACTGCTGATAACATGTTACTATAGATAATTTAGAGCTCCAAAAAAAACCAAGCAAAACTGAACAATGTGTTTTTAAGCATCGGACACATGTGTTAAAACTGCATTAAGAAGTATATAATCCACATCTAATTGTATATCAAACATTATATTTATATAAACAATAAAGGAAAGGGCTTATAACAATGCTCTACACAGGTATGTGATAAACCAAATGAGTCGCATCCACATCGCTCTGCATAGAAAGGTAGAGTCAGTGGTACTAAGTGGTGGTAGGTTGTGTAAGATGTATAAGAAAGAGGAGGATCGATCTGATGAACTAAATTCTCTTTTATTGAGCCTATAATTAAAATCTGAAATTAATAAATTGAGCAATAATATATTGTGTTTTGAGTTAGAGACCTAGAGGAGTGTGAGAGAAAATGAAAAGAACTAACAGAGTGGCATAGGTAGCATGGGACACCGGAAACGTGGACCAGCATGTGCCCCTTTGCTTCCCCAGGCCCACAGTGAGCTTTGTTTGGTGTGGTTTAGTTTTTCTTTTTAATAATAGTTTTGCTTGTATATGTACCTTAATCAAATATTTTGATTATGTAAAATATTATAAAATGTGAAGCTGTAAAAGAAATGTTTGGGATCTCAGTTTAGAAATATTGGGGAGATGGGGAGTTGGGGTGCTGCAGAGCCAGGAGCATGTCGGTATTAGAAGGCTTTGAGGGTGGCTGGTATGGCTCAGTGAGCTGAATGCCGACCTGTGAACCAAAGGGTCCCCAATTCCATTCCCAGTCAGGGCACATGCCTGGGCTGCGGACAAGGTCCCCACTTGGGGGCATAGAAGAGGCAACCACACATTAATGTTTCTCTCCCTCTCTTTCTCTCTCCCTTCTCCTCTCTAAAAATAAATTTAAAAAATCTTTTTTAAAAAAGAAGGCTTTGATTCTAAATCCACACTCTGCTGTCAACAAGCTGTGTTACCTTGGTAATTAAACTTTCAGATCAGACCACCTCAGCTGCAAAATGGAAGACTTCCCCATATCTTCATAAAAGTGCATTCCAATTCTAAATTTTAATTTTGCTACTATTATTTCAGCTCAGCATTTAGCTTTTCATCATAATTTTATTTTCCTTTAGTGAGCACTCACATGGGTTCGACATCCCTTCGCCACCATCTCTGTTAGGCTTTCCGTGCCTGCCAGCCCCGGAAATGTTCGCAGAGAAGTTCCCTTTGTATTGTGATCTCCCGTGTTGATGGTGAGCAGTTGCCTTTGAGTTCCCTGCTGTTACATTCCTGGTCAATGAAATGGTCCCTGGGAGAGGGAGTAGAGTCAGGAAGGTGAGGGTGCTGGAGATGCAGAGTGCTGCCCAGAACTCTCCTTCTCTTCAGTCTGTGACTCAGGGTTAGAACTTGTTTATCTTATTGGCAGAACAATTTATGTGCATTTCCAGACCTCTTCTGCTTTGTGTCTTGATTGTACACTTTGAACTTCAAAGCTCAAAAAAAGGCACATCCTACCACGTAAAGGTTTTCCTTCTTTTGGCTTCCAAGTTCGAGAGCAGCGGTCCCCAATCTTTTTGGCAACAGGGATGAGTTTTGGGGAAGGTGATTTTTCCCATGGACTGGTTTGGGGGATGGTTTGGGGATGATTCAAACACATCACATTCAAGTTCACCTCCTGCTGTGGGGCAGCTCCTAACAGGCCTGGACTGGTAAAATCTGCAGCCCAGTAATGGTCCACAGCTTGGAGGCTGGAGACCCCTGTTCTAGAGGATCTGCTTTCTCTGAAATTATTTTCCCCACAAGAGCAGTGGTAGCAACCTCAGGCAATAGATTCTGTCAGCCTGGAGGAGTAGCACACCCAGACACCAGGTGAATCCTCATCTTTGCTGTGCCAAAGGGACCAGGACAATTCGTGGTCCTGCTATGAATTGACACCTTGATGTTACTCAGGCTTCACAGGCCACCCATCCTTTAGACCTATATTCATATAAATTTTCCTTAAAAAAAAAAGATATTCTTATTTTTCAAACAAAATTGAGGGCTTCAGTTTTACAATTGAGTAGTCAAGCCTTTTACATCTGTGTTCCTGGGAAATAGCCTGCCACTCCATCATGTGCTGTCCTGTTTATTGGTTATGTTTCTTTGAAGGCCCTGGGTACCGATAAAACAAAATTATACCATTCAGATCACTCCTGGCAATTTTGTCTCAGTGTTCTTGAACATTTTGTTGTTTTAGTTGTTGTTTTCATATTTCTAATACCATTAGAAGTTGTGATTAAGTGTGCCTGTCTAGTTTCTAGTTCTTTTTTTTATAACTGTGTCACTTAGAATGTTTCTTTCTGATGTATGTTTTCCTAGTGAAATTTAATTATATGGGCTTATGGTTATAGTTCAGAAAAAGCTCATATGAGTGACTAACTTCAACCCAACTATTATGGAGTCATGAATCCCTACAGCCCCTGCTTGCATTATGAAGAAAAAAGTCACAGTGAGGTGTTTTTTTTTTTTTAATTCATCCAGATTGTGTCTGATTTTGTGAAATCTACTCCACATGCAACTAAGAATCCCTTAGCTTTGAAAGTTAAGCTTATAATGGTTTTGTTTACTTCATTTAACACAAGCATTTATTGCACACTTGTTTTGTGCAAAGGATTGTTTGAGTATTGTAAGGGATATCGAAATGAGTAAAACAGGATGGCTGCTTTCCAAGAAGAAAGCTTTCTTCTAAAGCAGATGGAAACAGTGCTATAGAGTAACGAAACCAAATATGGGGTAGTGTGGAAGGGGAGAAACTTCATTTCACCTCAGGGGTCTTGAAGGGTTTTAAGAGGCAATAAGATTTGATCTGGTCCTTGAAGAATTAATAAAAACTTCAGAGGATGATATGTATATGAGACAAAAATACATGTCAACAAAGACAAAGAGTTAATAGTCTTAGTATAGAAGTACGTACATACCATACAATTCGTAATATATATCAAATATAACAAAGAATTACTATCTTCAATATATTATATAGCAATATATGTGTTAGGAAAAACACTAAAACCCTCAATAGAAAAGCACATCCAAGACATATTTACAGAAGAGAAAATATGTGTAACTAATGCACTCATAATCAAAAAATGAAAACTGAATTGCAATTTCTTAAGCATTTCAAATTACAAAGATACTATTTGTATCTTTTAGGAGATTCTATTCAGGACCTTCAAGGTATAATAAAATGGGCATTCTTACATAAACTGCTACAACCTTTCTAGAAAACAATATAAATTAAGAGCCACAGGAAGTTCATATTTTTTGTTCCCCCAAGCAATTCCACATCTAGAAATCAGTCATGAGGAAATAACTGAGGTATGGCTAACGTTTATTTGCAATGATTTCTCCGTAAAAATACCCCTTAAAAAGCAGAATGGTTAAATAAGTTATACTATACATTACTGAGAGAGTACCCATCATTCAAAATGACATGTAGGGACAACTTTTAAAGACATGAAAAAAAGCTAGTGATTCACTATTGAATGAATAAAGCAGGATACAAACAGTATCTGCTGTATATTCTCAGGATATATCTTAGAATATATATACAACTATAGAATATATAGAATATGTATTCTTAGGAGATATATATGTGGGGGGGGGGCGCACCAAAATATTTATAGTACTTATTTCTGGATGAAACTAGATTTGCTTTCTTCTCTATATTTTATGTTCCACATTTTGCTCACTTGAGCATATAGTACTTTTACCATTAGAAAACACTCTTTAGACAAATTTGGTGTCTTTCCCTTGTTCTCCCTTCCGCAAATGATCCCAACAAACCTCACAAACAGACCGACATAACCAGGACAGTGCTGCTCTCCACCCTGGAATTTACATTTCCTTTGCAAAGCTTTCAACTCTTTGTAGCACTTGCCCAAATCAGATCCAAATCTACCTTCTGCTGCTCCTTCAGAGAAATTTCTGCTGCTGCACAGAAATTTCTCTCAAGGCAAGACCCCTGAGTTATCGTCAGAGATTTAAGACTTTACTTCTTCATACCCTAGATCTTTTATCTGAGAACTAACACACAAAAAAGAGAAGACGGGGCTTTGATATCACTTTTTAACTAGGAGTTAGCTCTAACAAAAAACTTTTTCTTTTAAATTCCAGGCTTCATTTATGCAAAAACAGATTAGTTGCTTATATAAGTCTCAGTTCTACATATTTAATCTACCTAGGGGGAAAGATACCTAAAATTTGCGACCAAGGGCACCAAAGCCCTGACCCTAACAAATAAACCCTCATCATATGTATTAACACTTACTTTTTTTAAAACCGAAATTTTTTCAACAATGGGTAGGGAGCACTTCCATATATTTAGGGAATACTGTAAATCCATGGCAAGAGCAGATGCATTGTTAGTGTTTGGATAGAGGCCAATATGGGGTAAAACTGTAGCTGGTAGGGACCTGGAGAAGAGAGATTCATTCGATGTGAATCTCTTACCTGCTGAAATGGACTCCGCCGCATGGTCGGCTGAGAGCCCATATTTTGCAAACAGTGAGCCCAGTGGCCATCCGCTCACAGGGGCTTCTCTTACACTCTGTATACTGAGAAGAACCTCAGACTGTACTCTTGGCTTCCTGCACTGCACCCTACTCCTTTATAACATCGGCTAACTAGTTTAAGGGTGTTCCTGGTTTCACCTTTTGAAGCTATGAACTAAGAACTAACCCATCCAACCAGAACTACTTAAGTATATTTCATTTGCATCTAAATTGATCTATCATAACTACTCCATAACAACCAATCAGAACACATAATGCTGACCAATCAGGACGCAGAGATTAGAGCCCATCGAAACCATATACTTTGTCTAGTCAGAGCACACTTTCAGTTTCTGCCCAAGGCAGCATTTCCCATTTTGCAAATTGTTATCTGAGTAAAGCACCTCCTTGCCCCCGGTGCCTTTTGGCTCTGTTAACACTGGTAAGAAATTCAGTGGATGTCCTGAGCCCCTGCTACCCCCACTCTCCAGCTGAGGATGTCCCTCCTTGTCTCAGCTTCTCCCAGGGGCTCTGCTGCTTTCTATAAGCTCTCAGAGTCTGGCAACACCTGCCTGAGTGTGGTTGGTAGAGTAATAATTTAGAGTTTTAATTTGAACATTTCACCTAAGGTGTCATATGGTATGCTTAAATATGATATTGTTATATTGCAGAATTATATACTTACGATTTTGTAATAAAAGATTTCGTAATAAAAAGGGGCGTTATTTGTGCGGGATCCTATATACCCCGCCTCCCCACCCTGTTCTTCCACAGTGAGTTGAGAAGGCCCATTACACCCAGCGCCTAAGTCTCAAAACTGGTTTCTCTTCTCTGGAAAGAAGTCAGGCTTGACTCTTCAAACTCTCCTGGATGGTGAGGAAATACTTCAATTTATATTTTTAAGCACCAAAGAGAACACAAAACAAAATAAGTAGTGTCTATATTGAACAAGTCTGAACATGCACGTCTTGCCTTTCCATGTTTATTTTCTCAAGTTATATATTCTTATATGTCTCACAATCATGCTATACTAGTTCCACAGTATTTTCACGCACTCACTCTCCTTTCTTAAAGGATTTCGAAGTGCCTGAGATACACACACCTTCACATCTTCTCTGCTTACCGGTTGAAGCAACTTTGAAAAGAGATGCTCTTTGGTATTTGACCAATGTCGATCTTACATAATTTTTTTCAAAGTTGCGGGGGAACCCCTGTCCTGGGCGCCAGATGTGGGGGGCTCCGCCCACAGAGCCCCATCCCTCCATCACGGATGAAAATAAAAACTACCAAGACATAATCTGCTTGGGGAGGAAAGGTGGTCAAACTCTCAGAGGAGAATGACCCAGAGCGCCTTCCTCACTAGGCTTTTATTGGGTTCAAATACACAGGAATACAGGTTTAACATGTCAAAGAAATCTGAGGGCTTAATCTGAGTCAGTGTCTGTCAGGAAAGGGGGTTGCAAAACTTTAGGAGACATACCCATTTCCTCCTCAGACCCTTATTATTTAAATGAGAGCACTCTTAGCAAACAAAGAAGGTTTCACAGGACTTTACGAATTCTTTCTTATGCCCCATCATCTGGGGGAACCATTCTGGCTGACACAGGGCTGAACCGCTGGCCCTGATAGTTTCAGGTTTTAAGCCAATTAGTCTCAGGAAGCAGAAGACCTCTCCCAGACAGAAATGGGGACTTGGGCTATGTCAGAATAGCCAGGGGGCAAGGGTCCATCACCCCCTCTTTGCTGCAGCCCCTCGAGTCCTTCCATGAGGCCTTCCAAGTGGTCGTGTCTGGTTTAGGTTGCCCCTCCCGTGAGGAACCCCACCCGTCATTGGCTAACCAACCAAGCAATGGGGCCAGAGATGGATGAGGCAGAAGCAGTGCTCCTGCCAGGGAGATAAGCTTTGTCTCCTTAGTAGCTCAGGTCCTCTTGACAGAACAGACCCAGAAGAAGCAGGTCCCTAGGCTCTTACTCAGCCCACCATGGGGTGAGGGTTACAACTCCTGAGACCAGGCTGAATGGTCCGCAACACAAAGTTATTCTAAATTCTTGGTTTTTCTCTCCTTCCATTCTCTACTTTTGATTTCTGTAGAACATCTTATGGAATCAGGAAGTGCAGTCAGGATTAGAGTAGGGATGCCATCTCTCTGTTGGTATCTTATTCCTCAAACCCTTCCTGAAAGTTCTCAGTATTGTGTTGCACAGAAGAGATTGACTCCCTGAGTCAAAGGTAACAATGAGTAAACAGAGGCAGGCAGTTTCTCCTACCCTGACAGGATTTTGTCTCCTGGTAGTAACTCTCACCACTTCCTACTTTGGATTACTTTCCTTCTGCTCTGGACATGGAGGTCTCACCTGGGAAATCCTACAGTAACAGCTCTTCCATCTCCCTGAGAACATTCACTGTTCACCCCTGAAAGGCAGGCAAATCTCAGTATTTGAGTGTTTCTCACACACTCCTTTCTGCAAAAGTTACTCTATCAATTACATTTTTAAAACTTTCTAACTTTTCATATTATTTGCAGTATTTGTGAAGACGATTTTAGGTGTGAGTGACAGAAACCACCTCGAGGCAGGGCAGAAGCCAAGAATCAGCAAGCACTCCTGAGTCCCTGCCACTCTCCCCTCAGCATGGTCAGCACACCTGCTGACTTCTCCCGTCCTGGCAGAGCCCAGCTTTTCACATGTTCATTCACAGACCAGCCGCATTTACAGGAAAAGGGGTTTCCCTTTTTGCTGTTATCATTATTGTTGTTTTCACTAGCAGAACCTAATTGGTTATAATTTTAAGAATTCTGCTCAATTTCCACTTCACTGAGAAGCATTTGGTTTATTAAACCAAGTGAATCCAAATTTGTAATCTTAAATAATTTGTTCTATATTTTCATCTGTTAAGATTTTTACAATAAAAACTAGAACAAACAAACAATAATGCAGCAATAGGTTTGGATCGCTTCTTCAACCCACACTGAGTTTTCAGCAAACAATATTGAATGGCTCAGGTCCACTCCACAGTGCTTAAGTAGTGATGACTTATTTCACCATTATCAAAAGGCATAAAGAAATGAAATGATCCTAACAAGGTAGGATGGAGTAGAGCTTTGATCGACACCTCTGATTTATTAATAGTTCAAGCTACCCAAATAGCTGACTCAGAGGAAAGCCACGCCGCCTTTAAAAGCAAGCCTCCTCCCTCTCAGCTGTAGCCAAGTGAGGAGGAAGATGTGTGCAGCAGGTGCAAGCAGCCCGGGGAACTCTGGGGAAAATCCTAGGAAGGATTATTTTTCTTCACATTCAACATCTGTATTCCCAGCCCCTCACCTTCTTTGACACATCACCTCTGAATCTGAAATCTGCTTAAGAACCTGGAATTTAAATTTACCCTAAATATCATCATGAGCTCTTCCTGGACTGAGCACTAGCCAGCCTGCTGAAGCATAAGTGTTGATACTCAGTGTGATAATCAAAATGTGCATTATCTCAAGATCATTAATTGGAGGAGAACACAAACTAAGATGCTCCATATTGAAAATGAAGAGAGGGAAAGAGTATGAATGGTGCTTTTAAGTGAAGAGATCAAAGACATGATCTGAAACTTGAGATTAAAATGCAGCCTGAAAGTTCTTCTACCTAAACTCTGGAAGGCATCCCCCTTTCCACTAAAATATTACATCCAAGCAGTTTCTTTGCACCCTTTCTTTGCATCCTGGAGGGCAGGACTGTATAAAAAGTCCCGTCAAACAAGATGGCTGCCAAGCCAACCATGTTTAGAGCATGTGCAGTAGAATCCGTTTCAAGAAGGCAACTACCTAAATCATGCCAGCCACCTCTGGCAGGGTGGAGTGTTCGAGCAATCTGCACACATGACCTGAACAGACACATCTATAGAGGTGGAGTACCCCAGGATAAATCCACTGGGAATTCCCCAACAACTTACCAAGGGTCCAAGACATTTCTTGAGAGACTCAGAAGGATGGGGTATACTGCCCTCAAGGATATAAGAAGTGGGGACCTCAGCCCACTGCTGAGACAGCAAATTTCCACACACCAGGATGCTGCTCCACATTGTGCTGATCTCCTGACTGCCATGCCACTGAAGGTTCTGCCCCACTGCCAACCCAGCTCAGTGAATACACTAACAAAAGCTGAGTGAATAGTATAGTCACCTGTGCTGACTCCGTGTTATTTCTCAATGCCGATGTCACCTGTAGGACTGGTGATCAAATAGGCGGCCCGGCGCTTTTGGTTCATTTTTTAAATATATATTATTGATTATGCTATTTACAGTTGCCCCAACTTTTCCGCCTTCCACACAGTACCCTCCATTCCCTGCAGCAATCCCACCTTAGTTCATGCACATGGGTCATGAATATAAGTTCTTTAGCTACTCCATTTCCTATACTGTTCTTAATATACCCCTGTCTATTCTGTACCTACTAATCTGTACTTCTGAATCCCTGCACCTTTCCCCCCATTCTCCCCCTTCCCCCTCCCAGCTGATAACCCTCCAAGTGATCTCCATATCTATGATTCTGTTTCTGTTCTACCTGCTTGCTTGTGTTTTAGATTCAATTGTTGATAGTTGTGAATGTATTGTCATTTGAATGTTCAGAGTTTTGGTATTCTTTTTCTTAAATATGCCCCTTTAACATTTCGTGTAATAATGGCTTGGTGATGATGAACTCCTTTAGCTTTACCTTGTCTGGGAAGCACTTTATCTGCCCTTCCATTTTTGCTGGATAGACTAATCTAGGTTGTAGGTCCTTGCTTTTTATCACTTCGAATACTTCTTGCCAGTCCCTTCTTGCCTGCAAGGTTTCTTTTGAGAAATCAGCTAACAGTCTTATGGGAACTCCTTTGTAGGTAACTATCTGCTTTTTTCTTGCTGCTTTTAAGACTCTTTATCTTTAACCTTTGGCATTTTAATTATGATGTGTCTTCGTGTGGTTCTCTTTGTCTCTATCTTACTTGGGACTCTCTATGCTTCCTGGACTTGTATGTCTATTACCTTCACCAAATTAAGGAAGTTTTCTTTCATTATTTTTTCAAATAGATTTTGAATTTCTTGCTCTTCTCCTTCTGGCACCCCTATCATGCAAATGTTGAAATGCTTGAAGTTGTCCCAGAGGCTACTTATACTATCCTTGTTTCTTTGGATTCTTTTTTCTTCTTGTTCTGACCAGTTATTTTTTGCTTCCTTATGTTCCAAATCATTGATTCAATTCTCTGCTTCCTCCACTCCACTGTTGGTTCCCTGTATGTTTTTTTTTTTTTTAATTTCTCTTAGCATAGCTTTCATTTCTGACTGCATCTTTTTTATGCTGTTGAAATACCCAGTGAATTCCTTGAGCATTCTAATAACCAGTATTTTGAACTCTGCATCTGATAGATTGCTTATCTCCATTTCATTTAGTTATTTTTTTTAGTTCTGTTCCATTCTTTCATTTGGGCCATATTTCTTTGTCTCCTCATTTTGGCAGCCTCCTTGTGTTTGTTTCTGTGTATTAGAGCTGCTTTGTATCCTGTCTTAATAGAATGGCCTATTGTAGAACAGTACACTGGTAAGTTGGATGGGGTGGAGCCTTAAGTAATCACCGGAGTGAGTAACCCATTTTCCCACTATGTGGCCCTGTGTAGAAGAAGGCTCAGAGAGCAGACAATGCCACTGTATGACCTTTGGAATTTTGTCCAGGAGGAAGCTGTCTCCTGGCACTCACCCTGATGCCAGACACTTCACTTTCTCCCCGTATGTTGCTGGTGCCCTTCCAGCTGTTGTCCTGGTGCTGAAGGCCAGAGGGAGTAAGTCTGGGTAAATGCTAAGTCCGTTGAGGGCCCTTTAAGAGGAGACTCCTGAGAATCCCACAATTTCTTCTACCACCCCAACCCTCAATGGTTTTTACAGCCAGAAGTTATGGGGACTTATCTTCCTGGCCCTGGAACCCTGGGCTGGGTGGTCCGGTGTGGGGTTGGGAATCCCTTGCTCCCAAGATATCCCTCCTGATTTTTATTCATCAGATGTGGGCGTGGGACCACTGTGCCACATCTCTTCCCCTCTCTGTGCCTCTCCACACCTCCCCACATCTCTGCCCTTCCTACCCATCTTGATGAGTGTGCCTTCTTTAATTCCTTGGTTGTTGGACTTCCATATGGCTTACTTTTCTGATGATTCAGGGTGATATTTGTTTTATAGTCTAGTTATAGTTTTTTCTGTGGTTGTGCAAGGAGGCGAGCCATGTTTACCTACACTTCCACCTTGACCAGAAATTGTTTTCATTCTTAAGGCCCAGATCAAACAATCCAACCGGGGACTGAAGGCTGGCTTATAGGAAAGCCTATATCATATACACATACATGTGAAAGCTATGTGAAGTTACTAAGTAGGAATAGCTTTGCTATATTCCTTAAATAATTTGAAACACAACTACTTCTCTGAAACATTCAAAATTAATGCAGATAAAATATTTCCATGAACACCCATGTCTTATTCATGCAGCCATGGCTTCCAAAAGAAGTATTTACAGATTTCTCAGCTGGCAAACAAGTCTCTCACTCTGTGCTACATTTTGTTGCGTGTTGGGAGTCCGTTGTAGCTAGTGGTTAGGTTTGTAGGCTCTGGAACCAGACCTACATCCTGCTTCATCCTCCTGGCTCCTCCATTTAAGCAGGGTGAGTTACTTAAACTTCCTGGGCACTAGTCATGTCATTGTAAAATTTGGGACAATAACACAGTAACAATGCCTAATTCACAAGAGGATTGAAGTAATTAAACAAAAAATCCTCATTAGACAAGTAGCTAGCAAATTTTAAAGCCTTGTTCATCTTTGCTATTCCTGTGACTTATAATAATCAATGGGATTTTGATATATATGACAAAAATTTTGTCTAAATAATATAGAAAAAACTATAAAACTTGATTTTTAAATTAAAAATAGCCTTTCACAAGTTGTTTTTTGGCACCAATCTTGTTAAGAGCTAATACTTGAATTATATTAGGGTCATTGTAAACAAAACAGTAATCCTTGCCCTTCTTTAACGGTCATTGTATTTTAGAGAAACAAATATCTTGGCTTCAGGCCTTCCTGCGGCCATAGTTTCTTACAGATAGAAAAGATGGGATGAAGCATTCTCTTCATCAAGTCATTTGAAGTCAATGCAGCCAAGCCATTTACTGGGCAAAACCTATTATTTTTTTCCTCTTTTTCTTAATGAAGATAGATCTGCTATGCTGATAGACTACAAAATTTCAGTTTCAACCAATAAAAAATACTGTAGGCTTGTAGGTATAAATAGCACATTATAAACGCAAAAATTCAATAAAAATCAAGTCACAGTATTAAAAAAGAAGAAGTTCCAACCACCCTTGATTATATAAAAGGCCACCAGATTCAAAACTTGAGAACTCTCTTGCCTCCTACTTTATGGAATAAAAGAGAGAGTAATATCGAAAGTGATAAGGCCATGTAACATAATCAGTTCACTGATACAACACACTAGAAAAGGAGTTTGGAGAGAATAGAAGACATAAAGCATGACACCAGAAAAGAAACTGATATGTGCAAAGATTTGCAGCTTGGTTGTGAAATATAAAAGTAATTCATATTATAATAAAAATAAACATTTTTCTATGTTATAGTACAATTTTAAAATTTCTGTTATAAATGAACAAGAACTTAAAGAAAACAGATAAAAATGAAAACAGATGCTGATGTTGGGGGATTTATTTATTTTTTCTGATCTGTACCATAACTTTTTAAAATTATTTTATTGTTGTTCAATTACAGTTGTCTGCATTTTTCCCCCACCACTTCCCCCCACCGCAGCCAAACCCCCCTCCCTCCCTTGCTTGGTTTTGTCCATGTGTCCTTTATGGTAGTTCCTGAAAACCCTTCCCCCCACTATACTCTCCCACTTCCCCTCCAGCTACTGTCAGATTGTTCTTACTTTCAGTGTCTCCAGTTATATTTTGCTTGCTTTTTTCTTTTGTACCATAATTTTTTTAAATATAAAAGTTACATAAGAATATTGGTTTTGCTTCATTAATTTGAATGTTCCTTAAAGCATGTCATTACAAACAATTAAATATAACTAAATATTTTAATGATGACCACTAAAAGTCTATCTAATTGAAAATAGAATTGAGAATTTAAAATGATGATGGACTCAACAAGTACCTCCTTAAGAGTTAACTTCAATCCACAATTTCAGTGGCTTTTTAGGCTGTAACTGCCTCCCAGAGTCGATTTATTCAAGAGAAAAAAGTAGACTTACTGTCAAATGTAGAAGTACATCTTAATTGCTTCAGAAATAAAACTTACTTTATAAAATAAATGTCTTTCGTTCTCAACTATTAGCACTGAAACATCTATTTTAAATGCCCTAAATTTCCATGTCATCTCTTAAAGCTGATCTTGTCAGCAAATAAATGTTAAGAATAAATATATTAAGACTTAATAAATAGCAATCCAATGGAAAATGTGGAAAACACATGAGAAGTAAATTATACATCAGCAGAGAAAAGTAGCTGCTGTATCTTTCCTTCTTAAATCAAAATGAGTCTTTCAGCCCTGAACTTTTCAGCCACATAGTGATGTTTTTTCCAGAGCCTCCAGCAATCTTCATCCTTGGACAGCCATTTGCCTGACAAGGATGGATTGGAAGATTAGTGAAAATATTTGCTTACTACATAAATTAGAATGTATACCAGTGATTGAATATTGTCAGCATGGTATTGTCATGACTGCAATAAATAGGTCGCTCTACAAAGACAGTGACCAACTCTACCTGGGGCCTCAGGGAAGGCTGTACAGCTGAGAAAGAAAATGAGTTTCCTTTCATGTATGTACCTATACCCACGGATGATGGCTGCTAAGGAGTCTGTTGAGAGAAATTATGAGGTCACCTCTGTAATTAACCAGTGATGTCTGCACATGTACAGGGTGGTTTTGTGTTTGTGTGCAGTAGATGGAGGTGTAATTGTGGCTTAAGGGCACATTTTTTTCTATTTCTGCAACTTCTCCTTCAAGCTATGCCTAATTGCCTGCAGTTTCTTCAGTGTGTCCTGTTCTCTCTCATCCCTGTGCCTTTGCTTGGGCTACTCCCCCTGCCTGATATACTCTCCTGGGTGTGGTTTCATGGCTATGTGGCTCTGTGAGTTCCAAGTAAAGATGGAAGCATGAGTGGAGACACAATTCTTCCCTTTCTGATCCAGTCAAAAACAATTAAGGGGATGTAAAAACAGGGGAAAACACACATCAGCACTGGAAATAAACCATTGGAATACCAGGAATTTCAGGAGCTATCTGTCAAATGGAGGGCAGACAGGGGCAGACTGAAGCACAACAGCCAGGCATGGAGTACATCACACAGCCTATTTTTTTTTTTACAGAGCCTGATCTCTCAAAAAAAATCTCAGAAATAACTTCTTGTTTGGGAGGGAAAAAGCAGGCTGGGAGAGAGAAGGGAGGAATTAGGGGAAACAGTTCAGTCTGGCTTGCCCACAATGTCTGGAGAGGAGCATTGAATAAGGGCAGCTCCCCTGAGCAAAGACTCAGCAGTGGAGTGGGTGCGCACAGAGCACTCAAAATACCACTAGAACTTCAGCCCAGCAGAGCCAGTCCATACCACATAGTGATGTTGTTTATTTCTTCCCATAGGATGTTTTTTTTTTTAAAAAAAATAATACGAGAAATATTAAAGGAAAGTAAAAATGTATAAAATACAAAGTTGCTTCCAATTTCTTTTCTCTATATACATGCACCCACCCAATAATCTTTCAAAAGATTACTTTTTTATGGTCTGGTTAACAGTACTCCAAACATGTTTCATGTATATATAAATCTACACTCACATATTTAATAAATGGGTTCATACCATTTTTCAAACTGATATTTTTACTCAAACCATGTTTTGAAAAGCTTTTAATGACAGCACATTTGGGTTCTTTTCATGGCTGTAGAACATTTCATTGTATAAATATACCATGATCTACTTAGTTTGTAATTTATAAATGTTTAAGTTGTTCCAAATATTTCTGCAAATATAAACAACGTTGCTCTTGTACATATGTGTTATTTCTCATGGACAAATCCCTATACATAGAGTCATTTGCTCAGGAAGCATGTACAATTTTAATTTTAATAAATATTGTCAAATTCATAATTTCATCCACAGTATGTACAATAGAGGGGAAACCTTATACCACACCACTGGCATTGAGAAGTATCATCAATCTAAATGTCTAATAGTAGAGTGCTGCTTACAGAAGCTATATCATGTGAATGTCAACTGATGGTTGTTGGAACACATTCAATGCCAGGAGGAATCCCCGATTTGGGGTGCAATGAAGAAGGAAACTATTTAGTGCAAACACCTCAGTTGTGATACAACGCAACTGTTAGGCAGTCCTGGGGTGAGGCAGCCTCAGGATCAGTCCCTCTCCAGCTAGACAGGTCTGCTCTGCTCTGCGCTGGTCTGCTCCATTCTGCTCTGACATGACATCTTCAGTGTTTTAGTTCCAGCTGGGGACATGCAGTCTTCATTCTTGGTGGAAAGAGACAATGTGCACCCAGAGCCACATAGGGGCTGACTTACGTAGACAGAAGTCCCAGCCCCTGGTCCCTGATTGGCCCATCCCCATGGAAATGAGGACTCCAAATTCTCACAGTTGGAATTGGCCAAAAGACACTGCCTTGATTGGTAGTGAAGATGTTGATATAGATAGATGCTGAATATGCAAAACTCTGATTGGATGTGGAAAGTCTCAGTTCTATTGGATGAAGTAGTTCCAGGAACGTCGTTCTAAGGGCTGGCTCAGATGGCAGAAATACAGTGTAGGAAGACAGTTGAGTGCTGGAGGCAAGCACCTTAGTGCGGGTTTCTCCCCAGTGTAGAAATGTCTGCTAGGCTCTGGATTTTTGTTGTTGTCGTTGTGTTTTTCTTTTATGAATCCAGTTAGCCACCAGGAGCCCTTCTTGGTAAGTTATATTCTTTCTTAAGGTCCACATCTATATGAGTAAGTGTATTATAATGATGATATATTGTTAAGGGAAAAAAAGAAAGATGCAAAAAAAAAAAAAGAACATATAGTATGATACTTTTCTGAGTTTTAGTGTCTTACCTAATAAACTGAGAATAATAATGCCCATCTTACTTTGACAGAATCAAAATAAGATAATTTTCTTGAAAATGATAAGTAAACCATAAAGTTTCTGACAAATTATCAACATTCCTAATTGAAATTAATGCCGGTGTTTTCCCAAAAGCTCTAAGTCACTGTTAAAATGCAGACCAAATCCACTGGGTTTTGTACACAGAAGTCCAACCAGAGGTATAGTAAATGGTTCGCTCTACCCCTAGGCTGCCTGTCTGTGTTGGCAAACACGGAGACCCTGAGGACTTAAAGACTCAACTTGGAACAACCCACACAGATTGGCAGAGGGTGTGAGTTTTCCCTCAAGAGCTCTCCCAGGCTTCTTCTGTTCATACTGCCAACCTACCACTTCTAAGAGTGTTCACCCTTTCACAGAAACTTTCCTGACCACCCAAGTCTTGTATTGTCTTCTCTTTTCTCATTCTTCTGTACACATGAACACTTAATCCCCCAGAGCCTTGCAGGTATTTTAATGAATTGTGCATGTATGTCAGCTTTGAGTCAGACAGATTCGGTCCAAGTCTCTGTCCTACCTATATTTGACCTATATGATCTTAGGCTAGTTACCTAACTTCTCGGGCCTCCAATTTCTTCATTTGAAATATGAGGATTGAATTCATATTTGAAGACTATGAATTAAAGTACCATACACAGTGTATGCCACAAAATAAGAATGTAATAAATCTTATCATTGTTATTATTGATAATATTTCTACTATTATACTCAAGGTCAGTAAGTAGGTCTTATTCCCACAAGATTAAGTATACTTGCTTTAAGTGAATTTATCTAGATTTATATACCTCTTATAAATTTGGCTCAGTATTATTTTTTTCACATGACAACTTTTTTTGTATAGGTTCATACTGAAAATCACAGTATTAAAGTCATAAAACAAGACAGGTTACAAACGGAAAGGTAACTCCTCTTTGGAGTTAGAAGATGGAAGGTAGAAAGCTGAAGTAGGAGGGAACATGTGCAAAGAAAAGAATATACATGCTTCTCAAAACAACAACAACAACAACAACAAAAACATGCCCCAAACCCGAGACATTATTAACCAGGCCAAAAAGAATCTTCACAGTGCAACATAAAACACTAAGAGCTGAAATACACGTGTCTATTGGCCTAAGTTGAAGCCTTTGGCATTTATATCACATCATGGGCAGTTCCCGGATATTGTACTTACCTTTTAGTCAAGTAACTGAACAAGTGTCATTCAGAATTTGGGTCTAAACAAAATGTCTGAGCTAAAATTTGACTTGATAATGTCATAAGTTCTTAAAGCAGTTTGCACTGAGTAAAGCAAAACAACGCCTCCAGTCTCCAGGGAGCTTATACTCAGAGGAGAAATACTGAAGCATACAGTAAGATTTGCAGTGATGGTTCTCAGGTTTGGAATGATCTAAACAACCTTGAAGTCACCCATTATTTCATATATCCCTACTTACATGTTGACAGCCCAATCATGGGAGAAACAAGTTGCCTGTTTTTAAATAATACCCCTCTTTTGTGGTTGGTAACAAGCTGCATCTGGGCAGGTTTGGTAATTGGCAATTTCAAAGACACGTGGGACCAACAAGGTCTCCTGAGCAGTGATCAACAGACCTGATGTCTAATGGGAAAGGAAACAATTGGGAATTAATAGCAGAATGTGTCTATTTTATTATAGTTTTAAGGGATGCATTTAAAAGAGTAAAGGACATAAAGATCCCATCTTGTTGCTCACAAAGAGCCCAAATTATATTTTAATGCCTTATACTTAGTGTGAAATAAGTTGCAATATATATTGCTTGAAATGATTTTAACCCCACTAAATGATTTGATATGCAACTGCTCAAGGAACTTAAATTCACGAACCTTACCCAATTTTTGGTTTTTCTTAGACTCAGTATATTTCAGATGTCAGAACTAAATTTAGAAGCAGTTTTTATAGCAGGATTTCAGCACCACATTGAGTACTGATAAAATATTTGCCTGCTACTGACCAATAATCAATTGCAAAAAATACAGCTGATGGCCTCTGATCATTCTCAGAAACTTAATTCTTCCTATTAAGTAGTGAAACCCTTACAGAAAGGACAGGAGCAGAGAAAGGAAAAGAGGAATCTCTTTACACTTATGGGTCAATAAGATGCACAGACTTTGCATTCCTTATTGCACAGTGTGTCTGGGGTCAGCTGCTCAGTAGCATTGCTGCCAAAAATATTCCACAGCCTGAACATCATAACACCTAGAAAGTTCATAGAATAGGAACAGTTATACAACTATCTTCCAGAGCCATCTTGGTCTGTTAAAGGATTTGAATAGACCACCGCCCCACCCGACTCTCCACCCCTCAACTTAACAGAAAACTCTGGGAAGTAATGATATAGGAGGAGACCTCTTTCTACACACCTGGCATCATCCTTTGGCTGAGAAGGAAATTTGGGGTCAGGGTGCATTTTTATTTGCATTAATTAAACCTTTTGAAGTTTTAAAAAGCATACATTGTTAGTTCATATAAAGTTTTTATGAGCGATGTACATTAACTTCACTTTTCTCTGAAAGAAAATAATGCTTGAAGGTACACTATACACAAAGCATTTATTAATACTAAAATGTCTAAGGGGAAATATACCCTAATCTGAAATCAATGATAACACTTGATGAACCACTGCTGTGTATACATGGCACAATGTTAGGTGCTAGAGGGCAGGGCAGATGGATACAGTTCTCACCCTGAAGAAGCACAGATAGCAGGAAGGGTTAAGAAATACCTATTTTCAGGTTTGCTACATGAGGCAAAAAGCTATACAAAAGGTACCAGGAACATAAAACAACCAAAATTCTTTTTTATACAAATATGTATTTTGTACAAATATACAGTCCTCTAGTCTGCCATGGAAGAAAGCTGAGTGAAACTACAAATACACGTGTGTGTGTTTGTGTACCTGCACAAGGTGTGTGTACAAAACACAGAAAGTCCAGCTATTCAGAGTGGGAATCTGGATTTGGCCAAATTAAAACTGCCTTGTTTTGTAAGTATTCAAAATTGAGGGGCTTTTACTTAGACTTAGAAAAATGGTTATTTAAACATACAGTAAACTTAAATCTGGACTTCAGTTTTTTTCTTTTTTTTTTTTCTTTTTTTTTTAACATCTTTTTTTTTTCTTAATTTATTATTTATTTATCTTTTAGAGGGGAAGGGTAGGAGAGAAGGAGAGGGAGAGAAATATCAATGTACGGTTGCCTCCCGTGTGTCCCCTGCCGGGAACCGGCCTGCAACCCAGGCATGTGCCCTGACTGGGAATCGAACCGCGATCCTCTGGTTCGCAGACCCGCGCTCAATCCACTGAGCTACACCAGCCAGGGCATTTTTTTTTTCTTATTTTTTCATGCTCATTTACCTTCAAGAAATTTAAAATCACATTTCTAGTCTAGAAATCAAGTGAAAAAATGTAACTAGTGGAATAAATTCTGCATTTTGGATATCATGTCTAATCTACCTTATTAACACAATGAAAGAGAAACAGATAGTAATGTTACAATTTGTATTCTAGTCTAAAAACTTTCTGGGCATCCAGACACTGATGATGAGTGCTTTAAATGCATGAATGGACTAAAACTTAATGTAAAATCACAAGTGCTTCTATCACAAATAGAACCAGCTGTGTTTAGAATTTATGTCTTGATATTTCCAAAACCTAACAAATTTAAATGCACCATAGAAACTAATTACTTTCAAAACTCATTTCCTGTGGCCTGTAACAGAGAAAATTTTGCAAATAAAGCCAGTTTTATTTACACTATTGTCTTATTCAACAAACCTTTTAAAGTATTTGTTAATTATCAGTCCCTATGCTGAATGTGGGGAATTCAAACAGCAATGGTAATACAACTTTGAAAATGTTCAAAACACTTGAAGAGACACTTTGCAAAAGATTTCCAAATGGCCAGTGAGCAAATGGATAGATGTTCGACGTCATTACTCATCAGAGAATACAAATTAAAACCACATCACACGCCCACCCACGTGACCAAAACAGGTGGCCGGACTGAGTCTCCGGAACATGTGAAGCGGCTGCAAGGCTCATTAACGGTGGGAGAGGAAAATGCTAAACCACTTTGGAAAACTATTCGACAGTTTGCAATAAAGCAAAACATATACCTGTGACCCAGCAATTGCACCCCTACCTACATACCCAAGAGGAGTGAGTGCGTGTGTCCCCAAAAAGACAGGTGGAAGAATGTGAAAATCAGTTTTATTCATAATAGATCGAAACTGGAAACACTTCAAATATTGACCAATAGGAAAGTCTTATATTCATGCAGTGCAATACTAAATAACAATAAGAACAACCAACTGATGAAGTGGCACAAATGAACCTCAAAAATATTCTGTTGAGCAGGAGTACCCACTAAATGATTCCATTTATATGAAGTTCAAGAACAGGCACAACTAATCTATACACTACGAATCAGAACAGTGGTTACCTGGAGCAGAAGCAGAGGTATTTATTCACTATTGACTGAGAGGGAGCAGAAGAAAACTTTCTGAGACAATGGAAATATTCTGCATCTTGATTAGGTAGTGGCTGCATGGATGTACACATGACTAGAAAGTAAGTGAGCTGTACATATACAGGTGTGTGCATCTAGCATATGACAATTATATTGAATACCTCAATTTTTTAAAAAAGTTAACATAATTAGGTTTCCAGTTTCAAGAAGTTATAATAGGAGGGAATGAATAGTAATACAATGTGAGAAGAGCAACAGCATACTTAGTGAACGGAGTGTCCATTGCTCTTAGAGGAGGAACCCAGGAATTCTTTCTGGGGAAAACTCAAAGGCACCATAAGCAAGTATGGAACTGGTGTTAGATTTTGACCCTTACCCCAGGGGAGTCTCTCCCAGGGATATCACCATTTTCCTGTCTACTGGTATGTTAGACTCATTTTTAAAAATATAATTGAATATTCGTCACAAACACTCCACCATAGGCATTGCACGCATCACTGCTTTATGTTTCATGTGCTGCATCATGTCACAGAGTTCAGTCCTCTAACATGTCTATTGGATTCTAGTGTCCCTTACAGTGGGGTGATGAAGCAGGCACAGAAATAAATGAAACAAAATTTCATCTTTCAAAGAGTTTATACTTTTTCAAAACACCTCTCATACCCATCTCTATTTCATTTCTACTAATACCATCTAAGACCAGTTTTCTTTCCTGCAAAACTTGGACAAGGCACAGTAAAATCCTACCTAGTGTCCCCACTTCCCAGCCCCAACTATGGTGCACACAACTGTTCTCATTAAGCTCCTTCAGTGATCTGAACCCTTGAGTGGCGGCTCCCCAGGGCTGAGGCATCAAGCGTGAACTCTTCCGCAGGCCCTCCGCAGTCATTACTACAGAAAGGGTTACATCCTCTAAGCGGTAATGGCACTGGGAAGACATACGGCAGAACAACAATTCTTAGCTTACATATCCTTCAGAACTGGTTTTTAAAGGAGAAATTGAAGTTGATTTTTTCAACGTGTTATATCAATTCCAGTATGCTGTATGCTGGTGTCTATCTACACAGAAAATGGCTCCTGCCTGAATGTGTTCATTCGTTCATTCCTTCAAAAGTCACTTACTGATTATTTTCTCTGTTTCGTATGAGAAGAAATGCAGAAATATAAAAGACCACTCTAGAAGAAGGAAAGACCAGCATCTGAAGCCCACACACATAGTTTTTCCTTTCTTCGTTAACTACATAAAATCCTCCCATACAGGAGCAGGCACATAATTTTCCAAAGAGGATGTATTAAGTGGGATGTTGGAGGGGATTCTCGTCCTTTATAAATTTTTTTTTAAAAGCAAAAACTTGAAACTGTTGATCTGCTGGCCTCACCCACATGACCTTTGAGGATAGACTTTCCCTTCTCTCATTATCTGAGACTTAATCGTCATGCCCTCAGACACAAGAATCAAATCATCTTCAAAAGCCTAACATCACTATTTAAAATCAAGAAATTGCCATCATAATAAAAACAACTTATTTATTTATTTGCTTATTTATTTATTTTCCAGGACCATTTACTCCCCCCACGCCCTCTTCCACCTTCACCCATTTGCAAAAACAACTTCTTGTGTAAACATCAATATCTTTTAAAATACTGTAATCTGATTTTTCTTTTCCTGGGAACCATCACACAAGGGTCTTTTATCAGCATTTCAGAGGTCTAATATTGTCTACTAGAGGAGCAAAAATGTAGTTACCAGGCTGGCTTTTCTGCTACTTTTTTTTTAATTATCTGGCTGATCATTTTTACACATTCGCCATCAACGTTTTGCATCTTTTTTTCTACTCTACATTCCAGTCACAGCCTTCTGGCAATATGATGTTTTCAAGCACAGATTTGATATGCATAAGCCATCAGTTTCTCTGGTGATTCATAATCTGTAATTTTAGAAAGATTCAGTTCTTTATTGCCTGTCTCACTTTAATAAAAGATCTTTGCTAGTATTTTCTAAAGTTCTTTTGGAAATAAAATCCCCTTAAAGATTTCCAGTCTATGAAAGTGACAAACTCATTTAAATAATCAGTTCAGAACAACTTTTCTGTTTGTGGTAAGAATGCTTCTCTGATATTTAAGGTGGTTTAAAGAAATTTGACCAGTGAATATAAAATTAAGTACAATCATCTCTGAGAGCACGTGGAGGCTGCAGAGAGACTGGCAACTCAGAAGATGTGTGGAGCCTGTGGAGCCCAGGAGTAAGACCAGATACTGAGAATCCTTTGCATGTCACAGACCCGGCTTACTACCCAGGTTCCCAAGCTTTCCTCCCCCCCCTCCTTGTGGGTAGCCCACTTATCCATGTCATTATTGATCATTCTGAGTCTCCTTGATCTTTCCCAAAATTTTACTATTAGGTCAAATATTCAACTTCATACCAAGAAGGACCTTTCCTGGCAGCAAGGCCAGAGCTTTGAAAGCGTGGAAAACTCAAAAGCTGAAGATGTACAATTTGACTCATCTTGCCTACCACACTAAAAGTTCACTTCACTGTTTGAGAAAAACGCATCTGGTGGTGTAAGAAGGTAAAAGAGAACTGCGGGACACTCAGGCAGGCTATCCCAAGCAATTTTCCAGGCACTATAGGTTGGCTACAGAGAATAATCCCTGAAAACACCTGGGTAATTTCCAAATTTGTTAGTGTTCTCCAAGGAGTCTCTGCCCCAAATATTCTGACTTGTGCAGGAGGGCACCAATTCCGGGGCCTCAGGGAGCCTCAGAGGTTAGAGAGGAGGCTGACCCAGGCTACTTTGACACAAGTAGCATCTACCCCGGACTGCCCTCCTTCCAGTCCAAACCTCCCATCTCAAGACAGGGGTGAATCCTGTAGGGTCAGCTCCCAGGGTGGAAATTTAAGGCCCTGAACTTGGGGATCCAACTTCATCTGCACAGAAGTCTTTCCTGCTGCAAGGACAGCAGCTTCTCCTGTGTCTTCCACAGAGCAGTACATCCATCGGGGAACAGCGATCTTTTTTCAACTGTTTCTCCACGTTTTGAAAACCACAGCCATCTTTCTGCCTCGCCCACATTTGTTGAGGACCTTTAATGGGTGGCCAGCATAGATGTAAATGACTCTGTCTCTAGTTCCACATCCTTCATCAAACCCAACAATGACTCATTACAGGCTGAAGTGTTTATTCAGAGCTGGTGAAAAATTACAGCTGGTTGGACAGCCCGAGGGCCTTTCTCATGATAATGAGAAATAAACATTGAATTCTGACTGGAAGAAGCCATGTACTGCCTTGAAACAGGCATTGCATGCAGCTGATTTCAGGAAAATCTGAAGTCCCAATTCAGGTTAAAGTGAACCAGAAATACGACAGCTTGGGGCTGTGCACAATTTTAGATTGAGTGCTCTCATTACAGGGTAAAAATAGAGTTACCTAGATAATATTGTGTTGCTCTAAGGTAAAGTGGGGAATAAGCCTGAGTGACTTCAGTTTCTTCTGGAATCCTTCTGAGAACAAGATGTTTATGAGTCCTCAGTATACAACATAATGAATGAAGGTAAATTATATGTTAAATTGTATACTACGTTGAAAAAAAATAAACATGGATTTGGGATTTTGAAAAAAAAAAAAAACCACAAAAAAAAAAAAAAAAACCAGGCAATAAATAAGAGAAATAGACTCCTGGGAAAGAAAGGAGTTTTAGTCGTAGAGGAGGAAAATAGCTTAATCTCTTTTCTCTCTGCACTCCTCTGCCATAACGATGAAAGTAAATCAGACTGCCGCAGGCATTTGTATTACTTTAGGACCTTTGTAGTTGCATTCTCATCTCTAGCTTGCTGGCAACTTCTTCAAAGATGAGCATTTTTCTCTTTCCTTTTTTTACTTATGCAAGTACTATTTTTTGAAAATCCAGGGAAAAACACAATTGCAACCTTCTTCAAATTCTTGCCAACTTTTCCTGTTTTCCTTTTTAAAAAGAGACCTGACTTCTCTCCTAATTGATAATGGGGAAGGAACATTTTCAAGAGATAAAGGAAAAATTAATCCGCTGCTTCACCTTCACAAAGGTTTCTAACACTGTGGTATCCAATTGCTTTCTCTCATTCTTTGACGTTTCAAGTAGGCCAGAACAAAATCTAGGCCAACCTCCACTCCCAAATCCTAAGTTAATATAGCACTGTGCAGCAAGGCTATTCTCCATCTACAGCCTCCAAGGTCTGACTGACATGGTGTCTGTTTAAAAAGACATCCATCCTATCACCATCAGCTGGGAAGGAGAGAACCCCAGGATATGCCCAGCGTGATGTCTGGCCTCTCAAAGCCCTTCCAGTCAAAACTGTTAGATATGGGGAAAAAGGGGGCTGGAATCTTAGTTCTCTGTATGAAATTTAACCAATAGATTAATTAATTCTGCCTCAAGTAAAGTCAATAGCAGGTAAGAGT
The DNA here is from genome assembly GCA_039655065.1 of Glossophaga mutica. Classification (NCBI taxonomy): domain Eukaryota; kingdom Metazoa; phylum Chordata; class Mammalia; order Chiroptera; family Phyllostomidae; genus Glossophaga; species Glossophaga mutica. The sequence goes on from CM077306.1 coordinate 160,354,161, forward strand.
CAAATATTTACTTAATTATATTTTAATAATAATTATTAAATATTTGTAATTTTAAAAAACAGATACATAAGTGATAGAAGGGGAGAAATATTAAAACTTTAAATGCTGTTAATAAATAATGGATTCAGAATAATGTACCAATATTGTTTTCAGGGCAAATCCAGAGGTTTAAGTGTTGGCAATGGCTAGTGAGATGGAAAAAAAAAAAACAAACCCACAAATAGCAGAGTCCTTTTATTACTTTTTGAGGATTCTTAGAAATATTTATTATCTATGGAAAACATACCAGCATCACAGATAGAGGTGACATGATACCCAAGACCATTTAATGAGAGTGAAATTTGGCAAAAGATACCAGAACCCACCACCTTTCCCCCAAAGCACAACCTTTCACCACCCTTCCTTGCCCTGCATTCTCTCCCTCACTATCACCAGAACAACCAACTAATGTGCCATAATAAACATAAGATGTTGTCCGAAGAAGAGAAAGCTTTTGGTGGTTGTCTTTAGGAGTCTCATTTAGGGAGTCATCCTTCTCTGAGCTCTGGAAATGCCTGAGGTATGAAGGTCTAATTAATTGGCATTTGAAAGCCTCTATCAGCGCCCCATCACCAAGGATACCATGATGCAGAACCATATGTGTGCACCTCAAAGGTCAGCACTGATTCATCAGAGATGAGGCGAACAGCAAGACTGCATAGAGTCACAGGATGAAATGTGATGTTAGACAGGCTCACAATACAAGATAGTCCATGTCCCCTAAACCTACGGAAGTAAAGAAACCAAAGGCATAATCATTGGTAGCATCAGAGGGATGTGAGATAGAAGAATGCAAGGCAAACTATTATTCCAGATCCGAGTAAAACAACTGACCATATCCACATTCTTTCACACCTCTAAGCCTTGGCACAGGTTGTTTCCTCTCTCTATGCTAAACTTTCCTCCATGGTGGACTCCTATTGTTCCTTCACGCCCAGCCCAGTAACCATTTCCCCTGTGAGATTCATTGTAGTATATCACTGCCCTAGGAAATTTTTTGCGGGGGGGAATATTTGATGTAGGCAATGGCTATATTTGTGTCTAGCCTCAAAGAATTTTGCTGGGTAGGCACTGAGCCGTACAAGTAGACTGCAGGTGCGGTGATGGTTAAGTGGCCCACTGCCACTGTGGTCAGACCTCAGCTTTAGAGAGAAAGGGTCCCTGGAACAGCCTCTCCCTCACTGACTTGCAATGTGATAAGGCAAACAAGTACATAGCACATAAATTTTCAGCTTCTTGCCTGTAAATTGGAGATAATAAAAAGAAGTTGCCATCTAAGTGAGGCAGGGAAATTCCTTGGCAAATAGAATGGGGAAAGGGAGAGAGCAGAACACACTGGCTCAGCAGTTTACAGCCACACACAGAAAATCACCTCCCTGGGGATAATATCGAGGCCTCAGTTGTATTTCAGACCCAGGCTCAGAAAAGCAGACACCTCGATCTCAGACTTCTAGACTCCAGAACTGTGAGAAAATACATTTCTGATCTTTAGGCCACTGGGTCTGCGCTACTTTGTTAAGGCAGTCTTAGCAAACAAATTCAATTGGCTCTTCTCTAGCAGCTATATAATCAAAGTAATCTAATGTGTATAAATACCAGGTGTAAAAAGGACGTTTGGTATCTAATAAGATATGAAGGTCTGAGACTTTGCCAGAGTCACCCCTTCTCTATAAACATTAAAGCAGCTCCCCCAGGATGGCACACTCAGCATGAAGACCTCATAGTGAGCGTCACAGTGAGAGTCTTGGCCTATGCTGCATCCGCACAGCAGTGCTCGGCAAGGAGAAAATAGAAATGGAAATGGTATCCACCAGCAAAGAAAGTCAGCACCACGCAGAAGGCAAATACTTTCAATAGCCTCTCAAGAAACCTGAAAGTGTGCTCCCAGAGAGTGGAGACCCCTCTGTATGGTCACCAGATGTGCCAACCACGTAAAGGGACTGGACTATCTGGAACCTTAATGAACCTTAATTCTTTGATAAACTAATTACTTTTATATGATTTTCCCCTGTAAATGGCAACTTCATTCTCCTTTGGACAACAGCATTTATTAAGGCAAATAAACCGTTCTCAGGAGGGCTCTCATCTCTCCCTCCTTTGAATCCCCATTGCATTGTTTATACTTACGGCACTTAAATTCCACCCTGCAATGGGGTAATTTGTTCACTTCTCATATCCCAACAGGAAACAGGAATTATGTTTATTCCTTATCATAACTCTCACCTCTGGACTTAGCTCAGAGACGTGCACTCAATTAATACCCAGTGAAATTCATTAAACAGAATGGACCTAAATTGCCCTTCAATAAACCATTGCTTTTTTTTTTTGCTTTTGCATTTTAGGTCATAGGTAAATACATACCTCATCTAGGACATCTAGAGTTCACACTGAGAAAAGTCATGACAGATTAAGTTTGGATGGGTTAAGCAGGCATGGAACTTAGATATTATTGTAGGGGTGATGAGAGGAATTTAAACAGGGGAGCAACAGTTTAATGTATGCATTTTTAAGGAAAAATTTGTCTGGGTGCAAGTTGAAAAATGAATTGTAGAGAGTCCAGACTGAGGCCAGAAATGGAAGGTGGGGTGAGCTAGAGAACAGTCAGTGGTGTCTGAGTTTTGGGATCTTTCTAAGGTCGAGACTGCTGGAGTCATTGCCAAACCAACAAACCAAAGTTCAAGGGCAAGGTATGAAGGTGAGAATGGCAACTTGGATTTTTTTTTACTTTTAATTTTTTTTATTTCAGTTCACATTCAATATTACGTTGTACTAGTTTCAGGTATACAGCAGAGTGTTCAGTTAGTCACACACTTTACACAGTGTCCCCCGATAGTTCCATGGCCAGCTGACACCATACACCATAGTTCTTACTGACTATATTTCCTATGCTGTGCTTTACATCCCAGTGACTATTTTTACCAATAACCTGTACTTCTCAGTCCCTTCACCTTTTTCAGCCAATCCCCCAGTCTCCTCCTCTCTAGCTACCATGAGTCTGTTCTCCGTATCTATGAGTCTGTTTTGTTTGTTTGCTTATATTGTTATTTAGATTCCACATATAAATGAAATCATATGGTATTTGTCCTTCTCTGACTGACCTATTTCACTTCACATAAGACCCTGTAGGTCCATCCATGATGGGCAATTTGGATTAAAAAAATTTGTATTGAGGTATTAAGCACAATATACTGAAGTATGTAAAATGTTTTGTTTTGAAATGAACATCTTGATGTATTTGCACATATATGTATACTAATGCAACGCACATCCAGATCAAGGCAGAACATTTCCAATATCTCTCATTCCCCTTCCCAATTAATAACATATTAATTGTAAGCAAAAACAGTAGTTTTGCAGAGAAAATATAGCAGATGCCACTTTAACCAACCCATTAAATATCATCAAAATGAGACAAACTGACATTACGCATTTCCTGATATGACCCACTGCAAAGGGTGAAGATGGTAGCAAATTCTTTGACAAGTGTCCCCTAGGGAGGTGAGGCCTATGTCTCCTACCCCTGAATTGAGGGAAGCTCTGAGACTGCTCTGACAAATAGAGCACAGAAACGATGCTCCGACAACGTCTGACAGTTCTACTTTATTTATCCTGCTTTTGGAACCCAGCCAGACACCACGCTACGAGAAGCCCACGTTCCAAGGCAAACTTGCCTACACACGCCCTCATCCGGTCTCGGCTGAACGCTCAGCCAACCACCAGCATCATCTCTCTGCTATGGGAGTGGGCCTTCCTGATGCGCAGCCCAGTTTGGCCTTCAGATGACACCAACCCCAGGTGCAATGACATGAGAGAGCCCAAGGGAAAACCACCCACGTGAAATCCAACAATCTGCAAAACTGTGAGAGGAAATGATAAATTGTTGGTTTGAAGATGGTTTGTTATGGAGCAAAAGATAAGCAGCAGCTAGCACTGAACAACTGTAAACTCCATGAGACTTTGTTATTTTCCTTGCTGTATCCCCAGCTTCTAGAACAGTGCCCGACACAGTAACCAGATCAGTAAATCACTGTGGTGAATGAATGAATAAGTAATTGACAATATTATCAATTTGAGGAAATGATCTGAAAAGCCACTTCTCTTTTAGAAAGTATTAAGCAAAGTTTAAATGTTTGCATTCTTTTTGCTTAATAAATCACTTGAGTAAGCAGAGAAAGTTTTACAAAATCGTGACATTAATCTTATATATACATTCAAAAGTGGGTCACGCATTTGACCTACCTAAAAGTGGGTCTCTTAAAAAATAGAAGGTGGCAACCTAAATATTTAAAGGCCTTGTTAAGGATGTCATTTTGAGGCTTCAGAATCTCTTAAACCTGAACATTTAGAATCTTTTATCTTACCCTTTGCTATTCCTCCAGAAGCACTAAGGCCAGCAACAAAAAGCAGAAGAAAAATCTAAGAGGAGAAAAAGTACTCATTTGCTTTGGTGATGTAGTATTTCTGGGATGTTTATAAGGCAAAAAATTATTTACTTTCTTGATCCTCCCTTCCATTCTTTCTCTGTCTCTGCCTCTCTTATTCTCTCTATCTTTCCTTCTACAAGGTAAATTTTAAGGGGTTTGTCCATTCGCAAGCTCCTTATCTGAACCAATAGCAATAGTTGTGGACCAGCACTAGGAGCAGGAAGGCTGATATAGAAATCTTTATGAATGGAAAATGGCCTATAGGGCAATGGATGGAATTAGTAAAGAGTTGCATTCTCTATGCAGAGGTTTCCCTACACTAGTAGTAATCTAAATAATAAACAGAAGCCCACTCGTATCATTTCTTTTTGGAGTATCAAAGAGCAGCATCTATTTACTCACCAACCCAATAAACATATGTGAAATCATAATGCCATATATTTAAAAAAGTAAACTAAAAGAAAAATAAAATTTTAAACTTACACAGAAACATACTGTAGTGTAATAAGCATCACTGAAAAATGAAATGAAATTATAGATAATTCTGAAATAAAAGTAATGATCTTCATTATACAGTTGTTACATTATTGGATAATTTGTATCATGGGTACATTAAAAATATACTAAAATAGCAAAACTGCTCAAAATCATTATCTCTAAAGGGAATTGTTACTACCAAATATGTATGTATTAAATTTAATCAATATTTACACTTCTGAAATAAGAAAAAGGCCTGAGGTTTTATTTTAGAAATAACTATTATTTATATTTTGTCCTTAGTGCCCGCCCCTCTATTTCCAGATGTGAACATCAGTAATCAATCCCCCACACAAATCTTTTTGTTATTTTACTTGCTTTGGAATCATAAGCAGAGTTCATTGTCACTCAGGTGGCATTGTTGCAACTTTCCTCTTTCAAAATTAGACAACCTTTCTGAGGGTGACAGTCTCTCGTGCAACCAAGAAATTGCCTAAGGTAACAGGGGTGTGTAGTTATCTATTTCCTTTCTTCTCAGGGATTAATTTCTCCACTCCAAAGTACTACTTATCCCATTGTAACTAAATTCTCATCCCAAAATTATTCATCTTTATGATGACCTTCTTGTTGCTTCCTCATAGGAAGCAGTTTTGGTGTTGCCTATTATATACCTCAAAACATCCATACATTAAAAATTACAGACTTCACCTCTGCTCAGGATCCTGTTTGTCTAACTGGTGAGCCTCTCTTCTACAATTCTACACACATGCTCCCAAGACATCATTGTACTGTTAGAGCAGTGACAATGGCAAACAAAGCAAGGCCATGGAATTAGTGACCCAAATGCTCTGAATGTGAAGCATTAGTTTTTATATAGGGATTCAGATCTAAGTGCTTCTGATATTTCATTTCTCCTAAGAAGTAATTCGATGCTGTTATTCCTGAAGCAGAAGAAATGGAGTGTCCAGATAAACAAATGGACAGACATTCTTTCTCTCACACTATTTAATGCACTAGGCTTTGTCAGGACAGGTAAGAACAGCTAACAAGCAATAAATGATAGCTATTTCAGATGTATCAAACCATTTTCATCTTTTTTAAAAGTTTTATTTATTTTATTTTTAGATAGAGGGGGAGGGAGGGAGAAAGAGAGGGAGAGAAACATCAATGTGTAGTTGCCTCCCACACACCCTCTATTGGCGACCTGACCCACAACTAAGGCATATGCCCTGACTGGAAATTGAACTGGCAGCCCTGTGATTTGCAGGCCAGTGCTCTCAATTCACTGAGCCACACCAGCCAGGGCCCATTTTAATTTTTTATACATGCTCATTTCTTATATATTTGCAACTTGCATCCAACAAGCTGTCTTTAAGCATAGTGCCAATTCAGGGTGTTTTGGGCCACTTCACTTCAAACCCTCCATGTATGAATACAGAAGCTTCCTCATCATACCACCAATGGTCCAGGGCCTCACCCTCCTTTTGCTGGTATTTAAGGGCATGGAGAAGATAGAGGAGGGGATGTCCATGCACATGTGTTAGTTGGGTGCATTCAAAGCCCTCTGGGACAGGCAGGGATTCTTTCTGAGTGCTCAGTGTTGGTGGAGATAAGAGAGTAGCATCCAGATCCTAAGTGGCCTTCAATACCTCCATTCTCATCTTGTGGTTAGAATGACCATACTGCCTAGTTTGTCCACAGCATTCCAGCTTACATATATTATCCTTATTGATCTAGTATAACTGGTGCCTTCATTACTCTCAAGTGTCCCAGTTTGGGCAATAAATTACATGGTGACCCTGCATGCAGTAGAACTTTGACATACCCATCCACTCGGGTATTTTTCCCTTTATCCGCTCCCTGGATCCCTGTCCTCCTGCCTCCCTTGTGATTAACCTCCTTTCCTCCTCTCCTGCCCCTACTAACCCCAGATAGTTTCAGATCCAGGAATTCTTTTCTCCTTCTCTTCATGCTACAGGAAGCTTCTCTCCCTCAAAGTCACCCTTCTATCTCCTGCTCCTTCCTTCATTTGCTTCTTCTGGAGTAAACTTTAGACCCAGACAATACTGGTATGCAACCTGCACAGAGGGTCAGCAAAAACTGTCGGACAGCCTGGTGCTGTAGTCATTAAACATTTAAAAACCACCCCTGGGCCTTGGCCAGGTGACTCGGTTTGCTGGAACATCATCCCATATACCAAAATGTTATGAGTTCGATCCCCGGTCAAGGCACATACCTAGGTTGTGGGTTCCATCCCTGCTTGGGACACATGCAGAAGTCAGCTGATCCATGTTTCTCACATCATTGTCTCTCTCTCCCTCTCTCCCTCCCCTGCTAAAATCAACAAATATATATCCTAGAGTGAGGACTGCAAAAAAAAAAAAAAAAAAATCCCTGATCCAGAGACCATCAACAAAGGAGTCTCTCAGACTTACTCAACCAGTGTATCGTAGCGGACAGGGCCCAAACCTTCATTTTTCCAGAGCTCCACAGGTGATTCTCAGAGGGGTCACTGACTAGTCCTGGCTGCATACACACCATGCGCCTTGCATGCCATATCATTTAATCCTTATAGTCCCAGACAGGCAACGCAGTGTAGTACTTAAAAGCACAAAGTGTGATTGGTGGGGAGAGGGTGGTATAAGGGGATTAAATGGTAGTGGGAAAAAAATACAATAAAACAAAAAATGAAATAATTGTGAAAAAGAGAAAAGAAACTAACCTACTAAGGCAGTGATTTTCAATCAGTGTGTTGCGAGAGTTTTTAAAACGTGCAATACCTCTTTAGATTACTAGATTGTCAAATTAAAAAAATGACAAATCAACACAATAGCCATCCAGTATGAATACCGTCTTGAACCATTAAATATATAGGTCATATAGTAGAGTTGCATTTTACTGGTCACATCACGAAAGTTTGGGGTTAATTCTTGGTGCCAGAAATCCTTATATGAGGTCTGTCCGGAAAAAGTCCAGCCATTGTTAATATAACAAGAATGGTCTGCGTGACATTGATGTAACCTGGTAGCCAAGGAGAATGGACTGAAATCTGTGTGTGCGAATAATGATGACTTTACTGTACTAGTCAGTGGGGTCGGTAGGCACCATTGCGTGAGCATGTGTACTGTGTGGCTATGGCATTCGGTGACTGAGAGAGTAGAACAATGAATCTACATCAAATTTTGCATTAAGTTTGAACATTCCCCTGCAGAAACTTTTCGTATGATTCAGAATGCTGCATCTATGGGCAACTGGTGATAGGCAGCATCATCACGACAGTGTGCCCACTCATGTATCACATCTCCTGCAGAGATTTTGGTGAAATATCAAATCACCCAGGTGGCTTAGTCCCCCTATGGCCTAGATTTGGTGCCAGGTGACTTCTGACTTCCCCCGCAACTAAAATCACCTTTGAAATGGAAGAGATTTCAGACCATTGATGAGATTCACGAAGATATAACAGGGCAGCTGATGGTGGTTGGGAGAACTGTGTGAGGTCCCAAGGTGCCTACTTTCCAGGGGACTGAGGCATCAGTATCCTATGTACAATGTTTCTTATATCTTTCATCTTCAATAAATGTCTGTTTTCATATTACATGGCTGGATATCTTCTGGACAGACCTCATATACAAGTATAGGAACCTGGTACCTTAAAGTCACCTTAGGAAAAAAGGACAGGTAATTATTTTTTTAATAAATCAATCAAAATTATACTTATTTTGTCAGATTGGGAAAAAATGTATTTTTTGGTGTAATACAAAATTTTAGTAGTTTATGTGTGCCACGAGATGAAAAAGGTTGAAAATCACCGCCCTAGGGCGTAAATCCGGGTTCCAACCCTTACTATGTAATCTTTGAAGTTACTTTTGATCTCCATGCTCCATTTTTCCTCTAAACTGTGCTTAGTAGTACTTATCCTCAGATGTGTGCTAAATATTCAGTAAGCTAATACTCGTAAAGTACCCAGATTGGTGCCTAGCCCCGTAACTGGTTTTGTTAGCAATTATTACCTGCCTTACAGTTAAGTGCATTTCCAAGCTCACATGACTCGTGGTGATGCTGAGACCACACGCAGGTTTTCTAACTCCACACTTCCTGTGACTCCGCTACTTCCCAAGTGCTCCCCTATATATAATAAAAACCAGTAATAGGCCAATGAATGACATAGGAAGTACTTTATTTTATCATGTGACACCGTGTAACAGCCACCTTTACAGCTGTCTACCCACAGTAGAGATTTGAATAGGGAAAATGGCTCAGAAATAGCACTATTAGTGATTCAAGTATTGATCTTTATTTGATAAAGGACAGTAGTTATAATGATTGACTTTCCAGAGTTTTAAAATACAATTTTATACTGCATTTTTTTCTTAAAAATAACTGTTTTGAACTGAATACAAACTAGGTATATTCATATAATGAAACTGCATTTGAAAACAAGTTTAAAAATTTCCTGTCTCAATTTTGCTCTTCTCAGAATTAAACATGCCTACTTCCATCATCATGCTGAATGCCTCAGCATCTTTCACACCATTTCCAGGGGACTTCCTGGGAAGTAATGATGCTTATCTTTCCTCAGAAAGACAGTGATAACCTGGAATTTTTCTTACCACATTCCCCAAAGTTCCTACAACCCACACCTTCTGCTCTTTTGCGATATGCTTCTTACTGACACTAGGATTTTGAAAACCTAAATTCTAAGCCTATGTCATAAACAACAGAGTAATATTAAACTAGGTCATGAAATTTCCTCAGGCCTTCACTTTCAATTGCAAAAAGCAAAATCATACTTGTTGTCTTTTATTATTTTATCTCCACAGTAATGCTCACAGTTAAGTAAGGCAGCATCACAATCACTTACAGAGAAAAGTCCCTCTCAAAGAGGTTTTACACAATCCATCCAAGATCTCACAGGTGGTTAGTATGACAGAATTAAATTTACACAATTCTGCTCAGGACCCTGGTTCTAGTATCTGGTGTCCTCATAAATTTAATAAATGAAACGACAACTTCCCAAGTGCTTTCCAATGTCACATTTTTTACTTCTACTTGTTTTTTTTTTTTTTAAATCAGCATTTAAATTAGAAAGTATATACAGGGTCCGGCATAAGTAAAGCCCCTTTTTATTACAAAATCTTGTATTAGAAAATCATAAACTTGTAATTCTGTAACATAACAGTATCACACTCAAGCACACCATATGGCATTGTAGGTGAAATGTTCAAATTAAAACTATAAATTATTATACCTATATTACCCTATCAACCACACTCAAACAAGCCTTACTTCTGCCAGACCCTATATATCTGGTCACCAAATTTTATTTACTGTGATTCTTTGATTTAACCATTCTGTAAGTTTCTTGTATTTTTACATTAAGTCTGGAGAAAAGTTAACTTTTTAGATAGTTTCCACTTCTGCCTGCCTTCCTGAAAGCTTTTGGAGTTATGTTTGCCAAAGTAGGGATTTGCTAAAATTTTGTAAACACCAAATAATGCTTTTTTATAATTATTTTGTTATTTCAAAACAACAAAAGGCCTTACTAATCTGTATCCCCAGAGGAGTAATAAAAATGTATTTTCTATTTATTTTGTATGCAGTCTCCTGTCTGCTTTCAGTTGCTATTCTCCCTCACTGTCAAGCCTCCCTTTCCCCAACAAGCAACTGTCAGTCTTGGGAGGCAGGAAGGCCCTTACTTCCACTATCCACAGGGAAAATACACTAACCCCCTGGACTAAAGGATGGAACTTTAAAGGTTAAATGAGGGATTCAGGCATTTCCTAAGAGGTCGTATGACCAATTTAAAAGCTGATGATATGATGTACTTAAAATAACACATTCTTATTTGTAATAAATTTATACAAATGCTATTTAGTCATGCTGTTATTACATACGAATATATGCCTAAACCAAATTCAAGTTGAAAACAAAATTTATTTTATCAGTAATTCTGAAAATGCAGTAGAGCTCAATAAATAGGATGCTCTCACAGGAGGAAGCTTTAAACATTTGGTAATGTATATAATTTAACATGTTACAAATGAGAAAACAAACAGGGCATGGGGACAGGGAGTACAGAGGAAAAATAACTCTGCGATTTCCTTCATTCTGACTGTATTGCTTTCTTGTCTCCAGGAGGGAAGACTTGGACTTCGAAAGTAACAAAATATTTGAGAAGAGAATTTACATCTTTCTGTTCTAGATGGTATTCTTCTGCTATTTTCTCAGCAGTCCATGTATCTGGATAAAGTTTATGATTGTTGAGAAGCGTCAGTGCCTCTACAGTGGAAATTTTGCCTTTGGGAATGTTCTCAATATTTATGTCAAAGTGATGGCCTTTCGGCAATCGGAACTCCTTTGGCTCCTGTGGTGTTCCAACATCTTCTACCTAGTTTCAAAAGACAGACAAACAAAAAGGCTTTCAAGATGAGAGAAAAGATTTGACATCTACAGCATGCTTCTCAAAGCTACAAATACATACGTACTATACCTGCTTCTCCAAAACACATTTTCTCATTATAATAGCATTCTCGTCACATTGCCATTACATAACTATAGCTCAATCATTAAAAAATTAAGGTAATTCTAGAAAATAACACTCAAATGTATACCATTTACTCACATCATTTCATTTGTATATTAAAAGAACAATAACTTGATTAGATCAAGACTGCTTCAGAAGGGCAGGGCTCTGATGTGGCCTTATCATCTCCATTCTGTTTCTTAGTTTGCGATTTTATGTCCAATGTCTCTAAATGCTGTGAATAAATTTAAATGCTGCTAGAGATTTTGCCTCTCGAGAGAAAATAAATGAATGCTTCTAATACTCAAGTAAATATAAATGAAACATTCTATGCACATCCACCTTTCTACCTGCCTGACCCATCCAAGCTGCATTCCATTCCTGTTACCTAGTTCTGCTAACCATCACGCCCTGTCCTTTCACCCCACCCTGCCTAATGCTGCTGTTTGGTCAAAATATAAAAATGCTCCAGTCACCTTTCAAAAACACTCCCAAACATGAAACCAACACTTCCTTCTTTTTAGTTAAGCTTTAAAACATAATGATTTTGGTGACACCTGCTCCAGAGGATTAGATGTTAATCCAGAAGGCACTTTTCAGGACTCATCTGAAGTCGCTGTAGCACCTGACGCTCCGTTTCAGTGCCACCCTTCTCCCAGTGTTCCACCTGTCTGTCTCTCCAGTGGTCCCGTCTTCGTTTGCTTGTGGGCTCTTTCCCTGCAGCTGCCCCTTAAATGTCGCTGTGCTTCAAGCTGTGGCCCACACCCTCCTGTCACCCTGTACTCTATCATTCTTCCTAAGTAAGCCCACATCACACCTGCACTTTCATCACTACCCAAATTACTTCCAAAGGTGATCACAAACCCGTACCTTCCTCTTTACTTTCAGACCCAAACTCCCAAATGCCAAATGGGCATCTCTATTTAATATACGAGTACCTCAAAATCAACACATTTAAAACTAAACTTATCTCTTTCCTCTGAAAACCCAATTCTATCTCCATATTCTATCTCAACACCACCCACCTCCCTTATCCCATTATGAAACTCAAAACTTCTCCTATGTCCTGTTATATTGACACCTCCCTCTCCCTCATTCATAATATCCAATCAGTGACAAAATCCTATAGATACTGCCTCCACAGTCCCTCTGGAAGCCATTCACTTCTCTCCCAATTACTAAGTCCAAGCCAACATCTCTGGAAGAAACTACTACAAAAGCCTCTTAACTGGTCTCCTTTAACTGGGTAAAACACATTTTGTTCTCTCCCAGCCTATTCTCAAAACTGTCCCTGTTATGAAGCAAATCTCAAGTCACTTTTCCACAAGACTCTCCAATAACTTCGCTTGGTCACAGGATAACACCCAAATTCCTTAGCAAGACAAAAAAGGACCTTCATGCTCTGGCTCCTATCATCCCCATCCCACGTCATTTCTCCCAAATTCATCCCTCACACTTCCCCATAACTGTGCTGAACTCTGACCATACTCCAAAGGTGTGATATGATCTCCTACCTTTGTACTGCAACTATGGCCTGAAACATTCTTCCCAACTTCACTTTCCAAAACTGAAAGCACCCATGTAGATCCATTTCAATTACACTCAAAATCCAAGTAGAACTTATTAAAGAACCTGACACTTTGCCTCAAGTTTATCTGGAAAAAAAATGTGTGACAAGAGCTAAGAAACTTTTGAAAAGAAAGAGAGAAGGTCTAACACATATCAAGATACATTATAAAGCTCTATAAACTTATGAAGTATGATTCTAATGTAGAAATAGAAATATAAGTAAAAGTGAAATCCATAAACAGACTAGTATGTGTATATATTAGTATTTTAAAGGAGTGAGAAAAGGACTGGGTTATTCAATAAATTATGTTTAGACAATGGACCATTCAGCTAAAAAAATCTTCATACATCACTGTAACTAATGGCAAACAAAAATTCTGACATAAAATATGCAGTCATAAAAGTACTACGAAAAAACTCAGAATACTGTTTTTATGTTAGAGTGAGCCCAGGCTTCCTAAAGCATAAAGGACAAAAAGGCATTATTTCACAGACTTTTGAACAATAATAAGTAAGTTAAAAAGTCCAGTCAAATATAATTATTTGACATATGGTAGGTAGGAGCGGTCACTGATGCCTAGAGGCATCACAAATGAACTGCCAAAAAGGAAAAAAGGGACAAAGAACATAAACAGATACCTCGACCTTTTTTTAATCAGTCCCCCATGAGCCTTTTTAGACTTTCCTAATAATGTCTTTAAATTTTAATACCACTGTATTTCTCTTTATGTATTATATCTATATATGGTTTATATGTAAAAAGCATTACACACTTTTTGTTCCCCAAGAGCCACTTTTCAAATGCTTGATTTAGTGTAACATGAGAAAAACAACACCTGGAAATATTACTCAACATCTACCTAAAAATAACAAAGAACATGAACATCAACTCCTATTGTCTTTTTTATGTGAGCATCTGGACATAACTGAACCCAGTAACTGCTATTACATTGTAATAATTTAAAACCTTTATTTTACATGAATTGTATTTCTCTTCTCTATCAAAAATTACACTAATAACTATACCTGTACAGTGTATTGCCTATCCAGAGAGAGAGTGAGAACCAGAGAATTTTATAATGGAAAGAAATTTGGAAGGTGTCACAGGCACTTACTTGCCTCTCCTTTAAATCAAACTCTTCTCCTTATTTAGAACCTTCCTGCCCCCACATACTTCCTGGTTAACTCCCACCCATCCTTCAGGCCTGAGCTCAAACATCACTTCCTCAGAAACCACCCCCCATCCTGCAATTTCAAACAGGTCCTCCTGATACACTCACAGTGCCTATATTTCTCCTTCAATATTTCTCCCTCAGAGACTTATCAGTAATTATGTAATATAGTTGCTCATCTGTTAATGCCTGTGTCCCTCACAATACCATAAGCACTGTGAGAACAAGGATTGGATTTTGTTCATCACTATATACAAAGCATTTATGCCTGGCATTTATATATGTATTTACATATAGGTTCCCACTCTCGATGTATTCTTTTACATATCCTATCTGAACATGTCCTTAAAAAAACAATTAAAAAACCCAAATACCACCACCAATACAACACTAAAGGAATTCCTGAGGTTAAAACATATTTCAATACACTGAAGGGTAAGAATGGTTTTAAAGTTCTCCTTTGGTCATTCAAATGACAACCACTAGAAGTACCTTACAAAATCCCCTAAGTTCTGAAATAATATAAAATAATTCACACAGTTGCATTCAATCAGTACTTTCACAAGTCCTTTAGAATTTCAGTAAATAACCAATGAACCAAAACATGGGTGTCTTGCTTAGACCACTGGACTTAAACTCTGGCGATGCAGTGTATTCTGGTCACAACTACACTGACATTTTACACTTGCAGAGCTCCTCAATTCTACTATTCGCACACTTTTCTGATAATTATCCTGGAGTCCAAAAAAGATAAATTATTTACTTAATTAAAACACACATTACCTGCACAGAAGACATAGGATCTTTGGAATCAACATACACATCTTTCAGTAATGAGAGCAGTCTGTCATCTTTTCTATCAATTTCTTTCTTAATATCTGGATGGCCTAAGGAAAGATTGTCACAATATTAAAAGCAAAGCAAAGTTCGCTTTGAGAGGCTAAACACTTAACACGCCACTTTTAATTTTTTGTTAAAAAAAACCACCACTTAGCACAAAAATGTTTTAATGTAAACCTAAATGGTAGGTTAGGCTCAGTGTCCATCGGTCTGTGAAGACACCTGGGGACTACTTCCGCTGCACATAAGTCCTTCTGAAAGTGATTCCCTCTACCTAGTGGCCGAACGTGAAAGACACAAAGCCGGCGAGGACCGAGGAAGCGGGTGCATTCGCCAGTCGTCACCTCTCGGACAGCGAAGCAAGAGGAGCCGCCGACTCAATAGCTGGCCCAAGGAGCTGGCTCAATGTCACCGGCTCGGTGGCTGGACGCGAACCACTGCGGCCGAGTGCTGTCAACCCGGCCACTGTACCAACGTCCACCCGCGCGGCACTGTCCACCAACCCACATAAGGAGCCCGCGAGCAGGGCCCGGGCACCCGAGCACCACTTACTGCTCATCTGATCTCGCAGGTGGCTCTTGGTGGTGGGGTGCCTGGGAGCGGGAGAGGGCTTCATCTTGCTGATTTCCCGTTCCGCTCGGTTCTCGAGATTGACATTCCTGATCGCGCGAATCACCGCGGCCCCCATGTTCTCACAACATGATGCCCTCAGATTCACACCGCACGTGGGAATCCCGGCGAGGGTGACCTCCGGGACGCATCGAGCATGCGCAAATCGGGGTCGACCGGCTCTCGCTCCGGAAAACAGGCGCTGAGTGCGCGCGGTTTGCCCCCTTGCGGTTGGGAGGGCACTTGCCGCTTCTCCGCCTAGAGTGAATCGAAGCGCCTCTCTGGGGAGGCGCTCCCACCTGCGGCTGCCTCGGAAGGGAGGGGACGGACCTTAGGTTCGGGCACACTCTGGTTCTCAACTCTGGAGACTCCTGAAGACACCCGGGAAGCTTTCAAACAGTTCCACGCCTTTCAGACTTTCTGATTTAATTCCTCTGCAGTGAGGCCAGACATTGGTTGAAGCTTTCCACGTGATTCCAAAGTTGCAGGCAGAGTAGAGAAAGTCCTTAGGATTTTGACCTTGAAGTCTTTTCGAAGGTCCCTGCAGCGAAAGAGGAGCCAATAAAAATGGAACTACCTGTAATTGCACCCGGATAAAGGAAGGTTTGAAAAATGTCCTTTCCTGCTTTTGTGAAAGGAATGGAATGAGGCTGTGCTCATTTTCGATGACTATTTATTCTGTCACCCTTTTATTTAAATGCCCTTTATTTTCATGTCCCCTTGCCTGATACTTCTCTGAGCCACTCTGTTCTCTTTGTCTTGATTTTTTACATCCCGCTGTCATAACTCATCTGACCTTATTTTATCCATATCACTTATGCTGCCCATCCTTTTCTCTTTATTTTCCATACTAATTTGTGTTAAGTGCTGAATCAGCGCGCCATTCCTGTTTTCCTTGCTTTACTCTTTTCTTTTTAAGCCAGGGAAACCTCCGTGTAACTTAATGAAAGCAACGCCAATTAGACATTTAAAAAAAGTGGTCTTCTTCACCCCCCCCCCATTTCTGAATAGATAACCGTGTTGCTAATTTTATTTAGATTTTTTAGAAATATTGTCATTAATCCATTATAAAAGAGCCTACCAGGAGGTAGCAGGGTTTCCAAAGCTACAATATTTTTCACAGACTGTGGCTGCAAAGATTTGTTTTTAGTATTCCCAGATCTGCTCAGCAAAATGAAGTTGGTTGTTGGTTTTGCTTAGTTTTGCTTTTAAATCGGGTAAAATTGAGAAAAGAGTCCACGTAAAGATAACCAACTTGAAGTAATAATAATTTTTTAAAAAGAATTGAAGTAAAGAACTGGTAGTTTTACTTAAAGAAAACTAATGCAATTATTAAATATATTTAATCATAGCAAAAGTACTACAAGGACCCTAGCTTCCACAATTGATTATCATAAAGAGTTTTTACTGGGATTGGTTTTGGATTATAGAGGTTAAAACCAGTGTTCTCTGGTAGAGTTAGTTGGTAAATCATCCTGAAGGTGGCAGGCAACTCCAAGATTTCCATCTTTTGGGACAAGCATGTTCTTAACTCAGTACTTTTTAGCCCAGGTGTTTATAATTATTTGCACAGGTGCCAAGAGATTTTCATCTGCCCCATTATGTCCATGAGCTTCAAAAATTATTGTAGCGATTCCACTCATTGTCTGTTAAAAGTGAAAAATTGTTTTCAAGGAAATCTACCACATTTCTGGCAGCTGGAAAAAGTAATTTTAGACAAGTTACAGGAAATGGAAATGTAGGTTGCTGTGGGGATCACCACATGAAAGAATTCCTTGAATTCCCACATTAAGATAGAGTTTGTATTCAATATTTATGGGACATCCAGCCTGTGCCAGCTGCTCTGCCTGGTCCTGGCCTGGCACTGCTCACACCTGCAAAGAACAGAAGAGAAGGCAGGGTAGGGGGACTCCACCAGAAGTGCACAATTGCTTGTCACCCCTGAGAATCATTATGGAATTAAAACTTGAACCACGATGGCATAATTCCAGCTCTTCTTGTCAAAACATGTAATTTAACAGGAAGTCTGAAGTCAGAACTCCCCCTGGGCTTATGTTAAGGATTGAAGTCAGGTCACCAACTCGAATGCTGCTCAGAATTAAGCATATATCTCAGTGGATTGTTGTGATGGGACTGTATTGCTGAAAACCTCAAGATACAGATGAAATAAACTCAGGATCTTGCCAATGTACCAGAATATAAATTCTATGAGAAAAGGAATTTTTGTCCATTTTATTCATAGCTGTATCTGTCACATTGAATAGTACCTGATATACAATAGGAACTAAATGTCAGGTAAATCTCAAATGAACCCAAAGATAAGCAAGGCCCCTGAGCAGGAATTCAGACCCCAGACAGTTCTCTATTCCTGAACACCAGCCTCTTTGCTAAAAGTTACTAATTCTGGTGAACTACAGTCCTCACCTTAAAATTGGAGTAATAGTAATTTTGATGGGTTTCACACAGCTCAAAAATTTAAAATGTCTAGTATGGGTAGAGTGTCGTCCTGGTACACCAAGGTTGTGGGTTCGATCTCTGGTAAGGGCACATACAAAAATCAACCAAGGAATGTGCGAATACATGGAACAACAAATTAATATCTCTCTCTTCCCTCTCTCTAAAATCAATAACAAAATAAAGTGTCTAGTATGGTACCTGGCTCAGAATATGATGTTTCACATTTGCGATGCTTTCATTTTCCAGAGGAGCAGAGAGAAGTTTGAAAAAGAACCAAACATTCTGAAGCCCTAGTCTATAAGTGAACAAAAGGGATACAATAACTAAATATCTGAAAGTAAAGTAAGACCCATGTTCTTAAAAAAATTAATTTTTAAAAATGGTGTGCTAAATTTGACTTTCATTTGCTTGTCCATGTGCTCTGCACACCTGGTGGCATCAAGTTGCTGGGCTCACTAAGGTTGGAATCTGAGTAGCATCATGAACTCAGGAGTACAAAATGCCACCTGTCTGCCTGACACTAGCAGCAGAAATAGTCTTTAGCCAGCCCCGTCCCTTGCTTTCCACCCCGATCCTCCATCTTTCTCTCTCTACCTAGACTGTTATCTTTGTGCACCCCTTCCTTTGGATATAATTCAACAACATTCTGTATTCTCCAAAGAAATGGCAGTCACTAAACCCAGGACACTGGTGACTCAAGGAGCCCAGGATAGCCCTCAGAGATTTCATAGACTAAATCCGAACTGCTAGTGGGCAGTTCAGCAGATTTGCAGAGGAACGACTCATCCTGGCAGCGAGAACCTGTCTGGGGCCTGGACTCCAGCTCAGGGCCCAGGGAATTAGTGAGTCCAACCAACGTTATTTACAACATTCCCAAGCTGGGCCAGTTCCATAGTGATATACAGTGATGCACTATTATAGGTTATTAAACCTTGAATATTTGGGGAAAAAAAAACAAAAGCATACTAGGTTTTGAGCAGATCCAGTATGCATACTGAGAAACACTGGGTCTCATAGATCAGAATTATCAACTAGCAGTTACGTGCAGGTGCCTGCTGTGTGGCTGCTACACTCACAGTTATTGCCATGGTGTGAGTTTCCTACCAGTGCTGACAAATCACCACAACAGAGTGCCTTAAAATAGAACAAAATTATTTTGTGATCCTGGAGGTCAAAAGTCTGAGGGTCTTACGAGGCTAAAATCAAAATGTCGGCAGAGCTGTCTTCCCTCCTGGAAACTCAAGGAGAAAATTCCGTGTTTGTTTTTGTTTTGTTTGTTTTGTTTTTGGCTTCTAGAGACTTCCAGTATTTCTTGGCAGCCAGTAATTACATAATCTCTTTGTCCTAGCTTCTCCTCTAACTATGACTCTTCTGTCTCCCTCTTTCTGTTATAATACTCTTACAATTACATGGACCTAACATGAATAAATCCAGAATTATCTCCCCATTTCAGGATCCTTAATGTAATCACATCTGCAAACTATCTTTTGCAAGTTCTGGGGATTAAGAGGCAAACATCTTTGGGGAGCCGTTGTTCCGTCCACCACAGTCATCATCTTCAGAACACTCATATCTACCAGGGTAGCTGTGACCATGCAGTAAAAGTCAAAGACAGGATGATGGGGAAAATGCCCAGTAGTTTTTATCCTGGACTTCACCAAGCTTGTATTCCAATGAAACTACCTAAATGTTGAAAGAAGAAGACCATCTTGTTGGGGTGGTAACAGTCTTTCTCTCAGGGTTTGCCTAAGAGCCATAGTAGCTTGCTAGTAATTTGACACCAATTTGCCAGCACTGCACAGGGAGGCACTCTTTCTTATGTGCCCACCCTCTCATCTTTGGAGTACATGGATCTGAGAGGGACTGTTCCTTGCATTGGCTATACAAAGCAGCACAACCAGTTTCTCTAATTATGGCACCTTAGAGACACCAAAAGTCCACCGTTTTTCATACTCTCCTACCTATTCCTTTATTTCCCTCTGGCTTTAGAATTTTACAATCATCCACCCATATCTTTCAGTGCATTGAGGGTTTCCTTCTTTCCTCTGCCTGTACCCACTCTTAAAAGGCAGGTACTCCTGGGGAAAGACAAGTAATTTGGGGGAGAGCTTATCAGTGCTCTGAAGTCTCAGACTGGAAGAAGGCAGCTGTCTGAAAGTGGGGGACAGAGAAGGAGAGAAGAGGCACAGGTTGCTGAAAAAAAGGAAAATGAAAGAGAAGGGAAGAAAGGAACAAGAAAATAGATTTAGAAGTAGAAAAGGCTGTTTATAGCCCTTAACGTGGCAAGGAGGCTCCTCTTGCAGCTCCTCACCTGCAGTGCCTTCTCTTCCCATTCTCTGTATACAAAGTAGAAATAAACATTGGAAGAAACAATTATCAAAACGTGTGGAATGAGTCAAAGCATTATTGGAAGAAAATGTGTGTGTTTCTACTAAATAATAGGTGTTACAACACTACAAAGATTGAAGGTAAATAAATGAGTTAAGCATTTAAGTCAAAACACAAGAAAATAATATCAAAAAATGTAAAGGACTGAATGATAAATCAGATATTAATCATGTAGAAAAAAGAGTTCTTTTAAAATAACAGTTCTTTTAAAATATACTATCTGAAAATTCAAGTAAAAATAAAGGCACAAATAAAACCCCTTAGAATTGTTTTCTAAAAAAATATAATCACAAATGTAAAGAATTTATTTTAATTGAGAGAAAATGTATACAACTTTAATTTATATTTCCTCTCTGTGAGTAACTTATTTTTAACAAATAGAATATGGCAAATGTGAACAGAATTGAGTTGAATAGAATAGAATAGAAAAGGGCACAGATATAGCACAGAGTAGAATATAGACCACACTATGGTCACTCTCGTGATTATTTATGTTAGATAATACTTCATCTAAGAGACAGGAGTGAGATTCTCCTGTTAGTCTTAACGAAGCAAGCTGCCATGTTACAGGGGCTTTCAGAGAGCCTGGAAAGAAGCCACATGGCAAGGAATCTCAAGGGCCTTTAGGAGATTAAAGAATCCCCCAAATGACAGGCAGAAAAAAACAGGTATCTCAGTCTCACAACCACAGGGACTGAATTTTTCTAACACCCACATGAGCCTGGAAAAGTTCCTGAGATCCAGAAATTAACACAGCCCAGTCAATACTGTATAATCACTTAAATGTATTCACTAAATGTATTTGGTTAAATTCAGCACCCATCACTAATAACTTTAACCATCTAAGGATAGAACGAAACTTTATTTTCTTGATAAAGAGTACATATTAAAAATTATAGGAAATATCAAGTTACATGGTGAAATATTAGAAACAATCCCAGTAAAGTCAGCGCCCTCTCCTATTGGCCCTATTCAACCTTTTGCTGAAGGTCCTACCTAATAAAGAGCAAGAAAAGGAAATAAGAATGATTTGTTCTTTTGCAAATTCAGTACCTCTGTCTTCCTAGAATATTCAAGAGGGTCATTCAAAAGCTATTAGATCTTATAAAAGAATTCAATATGACCAAGAAATCTTATTGATGATGACCACAAAAATATTATGCCTTTTGAAATAAACTTCCAAAACTGTGCAAAGCCCAAATTAAGTAAACCCCAAAACTTATGAAAATGTGAAAGGAACGCATGGCTAGATATACTAGATTTCTTGATGATGGTGCAGTTTAAAAATGTCAGTTCTTCCACAAATTAATCTACAAATTAATTTGACATGCTTTTGATTGAAATTGTGAAGCAAAACATGAAAACTGATACTAAAGTTTATCTGGAAGAGAAAATTTGAAAAAATAAGCAATTGAGCCCTGGCCAGATGGCTCAGTTGGTTGGAACATCATCCTGTACACCAAAAAGTTACAGGTCGGAACTCTGGTTGGGGCTCATATAGGAGGCAACTGACTGACTGATGTTTCCCTCACATCTTACACTCCCTCTCTCCCTTCCTTTCTAAAACTCAATAAATATTTCCTCAGGCAAGGATTAAAAAGCAAGCAATTTTTGAAAAACAGCAATGATGGAGGACAGAAGATGCCAGAACACAGTATAAATCCTTACTGTATAACACTGACACAAGGGTAGGTAAATAAATCCATAAGTGTAACAGTGACAGGACAGATCTGCGTAGAGAGTGACATGTAAAGCCACTCTGACGTAGGGAGCTAACGTTGCCCCCCAGACAGAGAACCACATTCCCAACCACGTTTATTTACTGGTCTGCCAGGTCCTTTGCTCTCCATCCCCGTGTGTCACTTGGTTCCCTGTCTCCTTTCTTCTCTTCACCTTTCCCTCATCACATAGCTTTCATACCGTATCTGCCCCTCCACATCCCCACAGTCTTGCTTTTTATGGCAGTAAGGAGCATTTTGTCATGGCTTTGGTTCAATTCCAGTGAGGTAATTTTGTTCTGTCCGTAGCAATTTCATTAGTACAATAATTCTTCATCTTGGCCCTAGCTACAGAAGGTACTCCTGACAATTTGGCAAGAAACACAAAGTAAGAACTCATAAAGAACTCAAGAATTAATGTTAATTTCAAAAATTAGAAAAACAAGGACTATGAAGCAGAATTCCAGAAGGACTCCGGAAAAGCATTCATGAGGTTACACGAAGATTTTGCCACTGAAAAGAGAAAAATTGTGACTCATGCAAATATAAAAACGTGTTTCAGTGATTTTGTTTAACTCATAATAAATAAATAAACAAGGGAACCAGAAGATTTACAACCAGTTAAAAGAATCAAAAAACATACCATCAGGAATTTTTTGACAGAGAGATGGTGGGGAGGTGGTTAGGAAGAAAAAGGCAGGGAGAATTGGAAAGGTCTGTAAATGATAAAATACAGAATTTGGTCATTTTTCTCTGTGTGTGAGGTTCTCTTGAATGGAAGTTAAAGAGTCATAGATCTGTTTTAGAAAAATGATTGACAGCTGCATAAAGGATGGTTTAGAAGAGAGAGACAGACCAGGGAAGAGGCTGTTAGTGTTGTCTGTGTGGGAGGTACGGTTTTTTGTCTAATTTTCTTGTGGACGTCTATTTAAGAAGAGATCTTTGGAGGGACACTGTTTAGATATATCTTCCACTGAAGCTGGATAAATAAACAACAACCTACGTAGAGGAATTTGGAATTCAGAGGCTGGAGCATGAAATGTAGTCATCTATTTTAATATTGTCATGTGACTTGGTATAGTTAACTTTTTAAGGGCTTTTGATGAAATGGAAGTTCAGAATATGTCAGCGTGATCCTGTGGGCTTACATGTCCCTAACCCATGGCCACAGGCTCAGTAACGTTTATGCTTCTAGGGAAAACTGAAAATACCAGTTCTGTCCACACATCTCAGCAGTGTGATTTAATAAGCCTGCATGTGGGGGTTCTGTTTCTGTCAAAAATAAATAATTTATATACCTACCTAGCTTTATTTTGATAAGGAATCTGAATATATTTTCTGTAAAAAATTGTAAATGTTTATACAAGAAAGATTTTTAAAAAGTTTTAGTGTTGTAACTTTGTTAGAAAACTAGTGGCAGCCCTTTTTAAAATAACTTTTGATTATGAAAATTTCAAACACATTAAAATGTGCATAGTTTAGTATAATAAGTCACCATGTACCCTTTACCTGGTATCATTAATTATCAATTCATAGGACAATCTATTTTTTCTATACAGTATACCTTTCCATTTTCCCACTTCCCCCAGTTATTTTGAAGCAAATCTTGTACATATTATCATTCTAAGGGCATCTTACAAAGGCGGTACTGCTCTCTTAAAATATAACCATAATAGCCCTGGCTGGTGTGGCTCAGTAGATTGAGCACCGGCCTGCAAACCACAGGGTTGCTGGTTCAATTCCCACTCAGGGCACATGCCTGGATTGAGGGCTAGGTCCCCAGTTGGGGATGCATGAGAGACAACCGCACGTTGATGATTCTCTCTCTTTCTTTCTCCCTCACTTCCCCTCTTTCTGAAAATAAACAAATCTTTAAAAATATATATAACCATAATAATGTTAGTCTTTTTTTAAGAGCTGTAAATGAGAAAAGTGACAGACTTTTGGATAGGTTTACATTTGGTAATTTGTTGTTATTTATTTTCAGTGAACTTAAGCAGTAAGTCGTCATACGGTGGTTAAACATTTCATGCACAAGGAGCTGTCAAAGTGGTGTCTCACTCTCCCTGCACACTTCACTGCCCACAGGCTTCACTCTCACTGGCTTCCCTCCCTCTACAAGGCTGGAGAGCCTGCTGTTCATCAGAAGAGCGACTCTGTAATCTCAAGGTGCCAAAAGTGAACTCACCCAGCTCATTTCTATATCACTTCCTGCTCCAAGGCCATTTTTGTTTTTAATGGGTGGGTTGAGCCAAATGACAAGAGAAATATGATTCATATGAATAAGAATATCCCATCCCTTCTCCCTTGCCAGCCCCCTACCTCTGCCCACCAAATCAGGGTTCTGCTTAGTGCCCAAGACATACAATTAATAGTTCTACTTTGCATGCAAGTGACTAATTTTTTATCTTCTAATGCAGAATTGATCGAAGAGAAAGAAGACTCATATATTCATGAATAGTAGATCATGCAGCAAAATTCCTAAATTTGACATATAAGACAACTAAGATCTAGAGAAGTAGTAGGCTGAATAATGGCACCAAAGACATCCAGGTCTGTGGAAGTACCTCATATGGCAAAAGAGAATTGGCAAGTGTGAATATGCTAAGGCTCTGGAGATGAGATGGTCCAGGAGGACCCTAAATGCAGTCACAAGTTTCTTTATGAGGGAGACAGAGGAAGATCTGACACAGAAAAAGGCAATGTGATCCCTGAAGGAAGATGCTACCTTGCCAGCTTTAAAGATGGAGGAAGAGGCCATGAGTCAAGGAATGCTGGAAAAGGCAAGGAAACAGAGTCTCTCCTTGAGACTCCAGGTGGAACATGGCCCTAAAGATGCCTTAATTCTGGCCCAGTTAAACTGATTTTAGACTTCTGACCTCTTCAGTGGTGAGAAAACAGATCTGTGTCGTTTTAAGCCACCAAGTTCATTGGAATGTGGTACAACGACCACAGCAAACTAATAAAAGGGGTCTTCACTGTCCTGCCCAAGATGACATGGCCAAGTTAGAGGTTTAGGTGCACTGGATCCCATGCCTTTTGACTCTTGGTTTTAAGGAAAAAGGTTGCCACTTTACTATTCTAATGCTTTCTAGGCATCCTCAAATCTTGCTTGTGAAAAGCAGAATGAGAGATACGGAGTTTTCACAAAAGACACAAAAACAAGGAAAGATAGTGCCCACATGTTAATAAACACGGCACTCACAACAGCCTGGGGTTTATGATTTGTGAACCAGAGTTTATGTTTAAACTTCTTCCCACCCCTCCTAGCTCCTAGGAACAGCTTCAAACTAGACAGTGGCTTTAATATCCTGGGTGTCAACTCCCAAGTATTTTTACTCTTACTTGTTAAGTTTCCTGATGCTCATAGATTGACCTTATCAATTCTTCTGCTAAAGAATAGCCTTTATAGAGCTAGTAGGATGAAAGAAAATTACAAGAACTCAGCTAATTTCCTATAGCTTCATGTTCCCTCTCAGACTGCTCTGACCACTCCTTCCCTTGCCTCAGCCTGTACAGTCGTCAAGTGTTGAGCATCCTGTGTGGTCTGCCATCGACACTTTGGCCAGGCCTGCCACCTGGAAGTGTTTCCTGCTCTCCAGGTGCTAAAATCTTCCCAAAAACTTGCTACTTGGGGGAAGTTATAGAGGCAAGCCTCTGATTACTCACCCTTAGCTGCTAGTTATGAAAACTCTATCCCCGGTGGACAAGAGACTTTGAATCAAGGAATAAGTTTCTAATAATGGAATTTCAGCCAGTAGGACAGACTAATGGACTGTCCTGGGCGAGAGGGATGGGTAAATAGCCTCAAATGTCTCAGTGGAATGAATTCTGCCTACTCGAGATTGAGACTTGTCATGTACCTTTAGAATCCATGGCTTCAAAGAGCGAAGAGGAGCCCCACCTTATGTATTTGAATTCATTAATTCCATTAATAAACATGTATTGATGGTTTACTATGTGCCAGGCATTATGCTAGCCAAAGAAGATCCAGTACTGATCAAAAAGATAAACATCCCTGCCCTCATGGAGCTTACATTCTGGTAGGTGAAGATAATAATAAAGTATACAAATATGTATAAAAATTGATAGATGGTCATAAGTGCTTTGAAGAAAAATCAAATGCCTTCATCTTGACTTTCGTTCTGGCCTATGTTTTGCAAACCAGCTTATCTCATGGTTTTAAAAATAGCAAATTGATTGCTACACTGCTCACCTCATTCTGGGTCACTCTGGAGCTAAGGCACTCCCATCTGCTCGTTCCGCAATGAACATGCTGAGGAGAAACCAAATCAGGAGAGATGGGTGACTTAACTGAGATCCTACAGGTGGTTAGAGGCCATTTCAGAACTAGAATCCAGGTATACGGATTCGCCATCCAGTGTTCTTTCTTACTGCATAGAATCATTTTCAGTCCAGCCTTTGAAAGTTAACCAGAAAAGGAAAATAGAGTTATTGTCAGGACATCAGCACATTACATTCAGAAGAGATTGGAAGTGTTGGGCCTTCCGTATGCAGGACTGGGATTGTGATTTGGACACATTACTAGTTAGAAATAAATGTCAACAGAGTTGTCCTGCTAGGATTGTATAATTAAGAAAATGTGTGGTAAATCTTTCAAAGACTTGGGGAACCTTGTACTCTTTCATACATGTGACACGTAGGAGAGGAAAAGTGGCAGGAGCAGGGCTAGAGGTATGTGCACAGTGTTCAGAGACAAAGCACAAATAACCAGTTACTGCAACTTTGTTGTGAGATGGCACTTTCTCCCAGGCCGAGTGACAACAGCCTCTCACTTGGGGAGTGAAGAGCTATACCAGGTTCCTGCACCCACAACACACCTTTCCATTACCCACAAGACACCCCTTTTATAGAGTCTCCCTCCTTTGCAACCAGGGAGTGGCATCTGAGGTGACCTAAACCTAGGACCTCCCTGTTTTTAATACACCTGGTCTTAGGGGGAAAGAAAGAGAAGCATTCCAACAGAAGACAGTGCAAAAAATAAACAATTTTTTTTCTTTCCATGTCTAAGTCAGAAAGGTTACTCAAAGGAGAATACATAAGGATGCATTTACATGATAGAGTGAAGACTGGCTCCCTCGTTTATAAGAGAAAATGTCAACAGTACTTTAGAAAAGCAACAGTTTCTACCGCATTTTGTGTGAGTATGCTGACTTGTGGTGTTTATTGTTCTGACTTTTGCCCTGGCTTTCCCAACGACATGGTAAGACCCCTCGACCAGTATTGGGATCACTTGCCTCCATGTATCTACAGTACTTAGTACGGTGATTGGCAAACAGTTCATGCCCAATAAATGTTTGTTGCAGACAGTGGAATGCTAGTTTGCAATTTTTGTTTATTTTAAAAGTCAGTTGTGTCTTAATGGAAGTTACTGATTTATTCCTCAATCTTTGCTGCATTTTCACATGTAATCCCTTAAGCCTTTTAGGTAAATCCTCAATGGGAATATGATTTCAATCTGGATTACCACGAAGCAGTTAGACTTGGCACACAGTTTTTTGATAAAATTAGAGACCTGAACTAGAAAGGACTCAAGCTTTGATTCTCAAGCAGATGCTGTCCTAATAAATAATTGCTTATTTTATTTAAAATACTACTATTTACTGAAATTACTATTATTTATACATTATATATGGTTAATTCTATGTATGTGTTATAAAGTGAACATGTTATAAAGTTAACTCTATATGTAGAAAATAAAACATAACTCTACTTTAAATATTTTTAAAAATTGTACAATTAGTGCATTGACATTCTGGATTAGTTTGCAAGGGCTGCCACAATGAAGTGCAACAACTGGCTTCAACAACAGAAATGTATTGTCTTACACTTCTGGAGGCTCGAAGTCTGAGGTCAGGGTGTTGGCAGAATTGCTTCTTTCTGAGGCTGCAAGAGAGCATCTGTTCTAGGCCTCTCGCCTAGTTTCTGGTGGTTTGCTAACAATTTTTGGTATTCCTTGGCTGGTAGAAGCACCCCATCCCTCCCTGTCTGCGTATACATGTCCAGGTTTCCCCTTCTGGTGAGAAGAGTGGTCGTGTTGGATTAGAAGCCCATCCTACTACAGTGTGAACTCATATTAACTAATTACATCTGCAGCAGCCCTATTTCCAAATAAGGTCGCATTCTGAAGTACTGTGAGCTAGGAATTCAACATAGGAATTTGGGGCGGGGGACACAAATCAACCCATCATACATTATTAGAGTTAAGAAATTTTTGTTTATGTCTAACTAAATGATTTATCTGTTCAAAGGAGCTCCCATTTTCATTCTTTCTTATAGCAAAAGTGGGCCTGATTCTGCTCCTTACCTGTGGCATAGTAAATGAACCTCTTTTTCCACCCCATTTTTAGCTCTTACCCAAAGCAGGAAGAACGACTGATATAATCTGATAGACATTCTTTAGGCCACATCCTTTCAGGTGAAGTTATTAGGCCTTAAAGACAAGATCCAGGCCTGGCCCTTCTTCTTCCCCTTGTAGTTCTGGCTGCCATCCTGAAAACAGACCTGCCAAGGGTCCTGGTCTTCCTCCTGGAGCAGGCAGGCCTGGGCAGCTGCCCTGCTTAGTCAGGTCTGGCTCCCCAGCCAGAGGCAGCTGGCTAATTCCTCTCCAGCAGGCATTCATTCACATGACAGCTTTAACAACGGAGCTCAAAGCTCCTTGCAGGCACTGCAGCTTCTGGGCCTAAGCCTGATGCTTACCAGTCACATTGCACAGGGAATCCAGGGAGAGGCAGTTTATCAGGGTCTCCCCTGACATCAATGATTCTGGCCCCACTGGGTGTGGTTCGGAGTGAGCTTTCCTTCAGTTAGCAGTGAGCTCGTACACTTAGGGCTTGGGAGTCAAATAGGCAAATTCAGGAGAGGAGACATAGAATGGGGTGCCTCAGTTTAGCCTTAAGTCTGAGTTCTGTGCTCAAACTCATTCCTTGGGCACTGGATCAAATGTTAGGAAAGCTGGCATGTCGTTTTGCTGTGGCTCTTGTTCTTGTATGGACCTCTGCTATAAAACAACCCAGTGATATGTCAAGTCTGTTGGCATCATCCCCTTTTCTTCTTTCATACTTCACCATGGGAAAGGAGGAGACTCGTTCTCCACCAAGAAGAGCACTACTATCCAGTATTCAGCCACTTACTCATTGGAGGCATTACCTCCTGCTCTCATCAGCCATCTTTCAAGTACTTGACCTTCATTGCTGGCTTTTGATAACCACTTCTCTGGATTTGTAAATCAATGGGGTACCTTCCATGATTCACTGACTTAGGTTCCCACTTAATGCTCATCTCTGAACATTCCTCTATCTTTGACACTCTGCGAAGCTTGGGAAGGCCTATAACTTAAGAGAGCCTCAGCTGCTGGGCCAGCATTCCTTCTCTAAGGCAGGTCAGAGATAGGTGGAGCTTCTGCTGTGGCCTTCTCTACTGGGTCCTTTGCAAGCAGGAAGAAATGGGTGAGGGAGAAGCTGTGCCTGCACCCTACAGAAGGACGATGGCCAGCTTCCACCTCTTACACAGGAGCTGGCAGAGTGGCAGTCAGAGCCACCAACACTGCACTCACAAATGACCAACAATCAATGCCACTGTTGCTCCAGTATCCTGTGAGACGACACCAACTGCATCCAGCACCTTCCACCAATGTCATACCACCTCAGCGAAGGTTTTAGTGCAGCAATGACTGGCACCAGGTTTCCTTTTATTCTGAGGTGTTGTTGTAGTGTTGTGATATAAAATCTGATTCCATTACTTTTTCTCTGACTACAAAAAATCATCTTTGAGAGAGACATGTGTGAAAATGGATTCCTACCAGCCTCAACTTTATTCCTGGTGTGGTGTTCTTCAGGGGAAAGAGGATGAAGAAGGGGATTTCTGTGATGTTTGTGAAACCTCTTATTCATTCTGAAATGTCAGCACTAAGTACTAAGCCCCCTGGTCGAAAATCTCTGCTTCATGGTTCTGCTGGCTCTTGTTCCATCAGCTGTCCCTCCGAGAAGAGGGTATTCCCAGTCAAGGGTACAGGGCTTTCATGCCATGAGGACAACTTCAAGCTATAGACATGGTTCATGAAGCCTATATACCTGCCAGACTGATGTTCTTGCCTTTTGAGCAGAAGCAGTGTCTACACAAGCTTACACACCCCAGACGCAGTGGAGTTTCTGATGTCTTCCACCTTGCTGATAGATAATCTTAGTGTCCTTTGTGAAGAAAAATGTTTTGAAGATTCCCACCCACCAGTCCTGCAGTCTGACCCTTCCCACTTCTTCAGGGACCTCAAACCTCTCAAGTACTTTCAACATTTTTCCTTTTTTTCATTTTTCATTACAAATAACTCTCGTTATTTGTAATGATTCTTTATCGGTTGTCTATTCTATGAGCTCCCTTACTCCAGTCTCTTTTCCACCAACATTTAAATGTGGTCAAGACTCTTCCAATTTTTAATGAAACATATAAACAATCTCAACACCATCTCCCCCTTCTTGCCCTGTATCTCTTCTCCTGTCAATGTCAAATTTCTTGAGTGGTTTACATTTCCTATTTCCACTTCCATGCCTCTCATTCACACCTCACCCCATAGCCAAAGGGCATCTGTCTCTACCACTTCACTGAAACCACTGCCAGGCACACCACAAAGCCCCAAACTACTAAACCCAACAAACATTTTTCTCTGCTCATCTTACCTGACCCCTGCAGCATTTGACACTGTGGGCTATGCCTTCCTTTTTGAGATGCTCTCTTCCCAGATAGTTCTGTGTTCTTTCCTTCATTTTCTTGTGGTGCCCACTCCTTCTTCTGCTTCTTAAATATGGATTTCCTCAGTGCTTTGTCCTAAGTTCTTAGCTGTCTTCACTCTATGCTCTCTTCCTGGGTAGTCTCATCTCTCTGCTCACTTCAGTTTCCATCCTTGTTTTGATGATTCTCAAATCTGTTAACTCCCACCTCTGTAGTGCCAAACCCAGAGGGCCACCTGCTTCCTAGACAGCCTCTCCTAGTTGTCTACAGGCCTTTCTGATGTAACATTCTGAACCTGAACTCATTTTCCCTCACAAACCTGCTCCTTGTCCTGCACCCTCATCTCAGGGGTGGACACTACCATCTTTCCAGGGAGTCAGGGCAGAAAC
Organism: Glossophaga mutica; assembly: GCA_039655065.1. Classification (NCBI taxonomy): domain Eukaryota; kingdom Metazoa; phylum Chordata; class Mammalia; order Chiroptera; family Phyllostomidae; genus Glossophaga; species Glossophaga mutica. The sequence continues at coordinate 160,385,511 of CM077306.1, forward strand.
TTCGGCAGCATCTTCAACTCGTACCCCTCCTGCGCCCCCTGTATCAGCCATGTTCAGTCCCTCTCATCTCCCTCCGGGATCACACCCTTCTCACTGGCTCTCCTCCCTCCACTTCCATACAGATGCTGCAGTAACTCAAAAAACAAGCTAATGTGTTCATGACCCTAGTTAATGACAGAACAAATAAACCCACTTACCAGATCTCCCACAATCCAGTATAGGGAATTCTCCATAGCATTCATATTTCATAACCCCCACTTGAACTTTAGTCAAATAGTCTTCCCTTCCCGGAGCCCACTGTGATTTTCATACACTGTTTGCTTTACTAGAATACTTTTCTCTCTTCTATCCCTTAAAATGGCTAACTCCCCTCCCAGCTCTACCTCTCACTGAAAGATTTGGGCGAAGTTTATTTAACTTAGATGTGCTTCAGTTTCCTCATTCGTAAAATGGGGATAATAATTATACCTACCTCATGGGTGTCAGAAGGACTAAATGAAATAAAACATGTTTAAGTGTTTAGGACATAGACTGAACCATGGAAGGTACTCCATAAATATTAGCTATTAGTATTATTAATATTATTTAGTACTAATAATTAGTACTAACTAATTAGTAATAATTAGTGTTATTTTTGGACTCAGGTTATATGTCACTTCATCCAGGACTTCTTGCCTGACCCAGGAAATCTCAGCGAAGTGACTTCCTAACTCCTTCCACAAACCAGTCACCCTGCATTGCTCACTAAAAACTGCCCGTTCACGTGTGTTTTCTTTTTTCTCCACCACCTGCACACACACACACACGCACACACACCTCCCACCAAGGTGGCTTGTGAGCCCCGTGGGAGCAGAAGCCAAACTTTCATTTTTACTGGGGTATTCTGTATTCTTAGCAGAAACTCAAACATTTTTTTCCAAAAATTTTTGTTGACTGAAAGAATAAGAATGCAACATGGTTTCAGTGCACTATTGCTATCTGCTCCAGCTAATTGCTCACTTCCCGGACCAGCTCTGAAGTGCCTGAGCCCTGGTCAAGTGTGGATTTGTGGCTATCTATTATCTTGCTAAAATTAGGAAGTATTATCAATGACGCGTGGTCTTCCTGACATGCCTGCTCTGTTTAGGTAAATCATAATTCCAAGTAGCCTTGGCAATACCCCAGCAAGTAATAAACTGAATCCTGCATATCCTACTGGGTAGCAGAGGCGAATTAGATGAAACTGTGATCTATTTGGTCTCGGGATTTGTCTAGGAGACTCAGACTAACTGCAGTAGCTATTCATTGTCTTTGAAATGTAGTGTGGGTCCCAGCCTGACTGTTGCTAGTGCTCACTTTTAAGTTTATACATACCTGGTGGTATAGCAAATGTGTAATACCTGGATCTCCGGGGTGGTGGGGAGGGGGCTGACTGTAATTTTTAGCGTTCACTCACTCCATGGTGTAAATAGCTCTACCTTGGCTGATGTTAATCTGATGTTGCAAACTTCCTGAAAATGTAACAATTTTTGCAAGTGGTGCAAGCTGGTTCCAGCACAGCATGTTCTGGATAGGTGGAAACCGGGACTTAGGTGAGCTTTATGTTTGATGAATAATTGTTCACCTTTAGGATGTAAGGATTAACTGTTCGTGAATGGAAAAAAATTCTGAGGGAAAGTGGTGATTTTGACAGAGAGCTTGAGCCAGAGAGATGGCAGTGTGAAAAGGATTTGGACTAGTATTCCAAGATTTAAAGATAGTGGGAAAGCCCATGAGCAAAGGAATGTGGACTTCATCTAGAAGCTGGCAGACAGGCAAGGAACAGATTCCATCCTAGCACCATTGGAAGAGAGCTCCGCTCTACTGACATTGTTAGATTAGACCAGTGAGGCCCCTGTGAGACTTCCAACCTACAGAACTATAATATGAAAACTTGGTTTTGCTTTAAGCCTCTCTATTTGTGGTCATTTGTTATGCAGCAATTTGAAACTATTTAATACAAAGGGGTAGTGTTATTAAACATTATCAAGGTCGCTGTATTTGCTAAGGACCACCTTACCTTTGGCTCCTTATCGTGTGGGCTCCAAATCCTTGGCTCTGAAATCAAAACTGTGATTCTACCTGTGGCCCTTTGTCTTATACTTGGTTCTGCTGGCATCTGAAATGTGGCTTTCCCAAATACACTGATTTGTTTGACTACCTGCACCACTGCTTATTTAGCAGGTACCCAGCCCGGACACCCTGCATCACACCCCTCACGAGGAAGAAGAGTGAGCTGGTCATGTCCCCAACACTGTCTTTTCCTTTCCATTTCTTCAGCCCCCACTGTGTGCCATGTTCCTAGCACCTAAATCCTAGACAATTACCATAACCCTTTCTTCAGACCACTAGGAAGGTCAACCTTCCTAAAGAGAAGGAATGAATGTCACCCGTGCCTTCTAATGAGGTACAAACACCTTGGATTGGCGGTCACAATTTTGCCCCACTCCACTTTACTGAGGGTATTTCTCAATATTCTTCTACTGAAGTGTGTAATTCCATGACAATAGTGGCTAGAACTGTTTTGCATTTCACTGCTTCTGAACTCCTATCCATCCATTCATCTGTCTACCCATCACCTAACAAATTTACTGAGTATTTTTCTAATATCTGTGCTTGGCCTGGTAAAAGGTACAAAAAGGTAAGATAAAAAATTGAGTAAAACAATGGCTATGCTATTGAAGAACTCACAAACTAGTAAAGGACATTATGCACAAAAAGTTCAGTAAAACATGACAATGGATGACAGGTATGCATACCAGGTACCCTGGGAGCTCAGTGCAGGGAGTGGCCTAGCCTGTCTTCTTTGTGATTCTTTCCTCCACTCAGAAAGAAAGGCACTGAGCTTGGAAGCTGGAAACCTGGGCTTCATACCCAAATTCTGCAATTAACTTTTTGCTGAATTAGGTGAATTTCTGAGTATTCATTCAGGAAGAAAAAGTGGAATGGATAATACAGAGCTGTGAGTAGTGAGAGTGAGCATTAATAATATTCTGCAATCTTAAACGCACTATGTATATATGATTCCAGGTTTACTTATTAAAGAGATCTAAACACGCTACTATAAATATGACACTTTTGACATTTGGGGCAAGATATTCTTTATGGTACAGAGGGTGGTCCTGTGTGTTACAGAATGTTCTAGCCACATCCCTGGACCTGCCTTCTAGATGTCAGTAGCATCCTCATCCCCAGTCATGAAAAACAGTATCTCTGGACATTGTGTTCCCTAGGAGGCAAGATTGCTTTGTCTTAGAACCATTGGTCTGGAAAAAAGGAGCTATTTTTCTTAAAGGTAAGTGAAAAGGAAATGAGCTAATTCCAAGGCACCAATGGAGGCAGCAATTACTGTGTCTGCAACCAAAGGACCATCTCTTGTGTTACCAAGGATGCGGTGGGTGAGTCAGCAAAGCTCGTTGGTGAAACACCTTTGAGACAATTTGAAGAGAGTGAAGCTGGAGATTATTTTTTTGTTTTTGACAGATATTTACGATCTATTTTACCTTAAGGGAAACATTAGTTAAGTTTGAATGAAAAAATGCTTTTAATGAATGAAGTTAACAATTTTTTTTCTTAATGGCATGGTTAAATTTATACATTACCGCCGTGGAATTAGAATTTTAGAAGCGTCAGGTACATTAATCTGCATTATACTGTTGTAAAATAGTGATGAACTCTCTGTGAAAATTGATCCCACACAGAGTTCTAAGATTAGAAACTAAGATTTTGGTGTATCATCAGGTGTTCAATTTGAATTCTGTGATAGGTGGCCTAAACATAAAAGAGAGAATTTTTCTAAACAAGATCCCTGAGATATCTTTATATTTAGTGGGTTACTCATCAATTTGAAGATAGTGTTTATCATTGAGAAGAACTTTCATTATTTATTATAACGTAATTTTGGTTCCATGTGAAATGTGTTTTGAAGCAGTAATAAAGCAGGAGAGAAGATAATAAAAGAAAATAGTAATAAAATTCTTCAGCTAATTTTCCCTTTAAAAGTTGGAAGTGATGACCAGCTATTGTTTTTTCCTGTGCTACATCCCTCGACCCTTATTGAGGTAAAAAGCTTCACTGCTCCTTCTGAGAAATACTCCTTCCTCATTTCCTTCCATGTAAACCATTTGTTCCCTCTCCACCCCCACCTTTCCCCAGCATAGTAATAAGCTCAGAACCTAGACTGGGCCAATTAGACTCTCCAGGGAATTTGAATCTTGGATGAAGTGATTTTATTTGAGTTTCCCGTCCTTCTCAAAGCTTGGATATTCAGGTTTACCCTCCACGGTTCTCTGAGCCACCAGTATCCTATCAATTAGGTACATTGTTGCTGAAGTGATCCAGAATCAGCATTTGCTGTTTAAAACAGGGGCAGAAGAACTGTGACTCGTGAAGGAGACTCTGACCAAAATATTGTAACTAGTTTGTCATTATGTCTAAGAGGATCAGGAAAGAAAATGGAAACAGAGAGGAAAGTAGAAATCTTGGGTCTATGTTGACCAAGTGTTGGAAGCATGGGATCCATTTACTTGTGTTTCCATTTGTTTGATGTTTCATCTTCCACCCACACCACACTCAGAAGCAAGTACAGTTATGTAGCTGCTGATGTGGCCTGATTAATTTCAGGATTCCCAAAATGTTTAATTTTTTTGACCCCAAAATGTTTAATTTTTTTGACAACGAGGCCTAACAATTTTTAGTAATGCAGTTAGAAGTATTACAATACTCATTTTATAGGTCCATTCTAAAAAGTAAAACTTTTTATTTGTAAGTGCATTTTAATAGTATAAATTGTATTCATGTTCCTCATAAAAATTACCAAGAGTACAGTATAAAATGAAAGATGAAAGATCCATATCACCCCCTTTTCCAAAGAGAATAAACATTTTTTATCTAGGATATTTCTAGAAATAATGGATACACTTTTATTTCTGCTATTTTTTAGTACTTGGGCCTATTCACCACCATTCAACCAAGTAGGCATTTTATAAAATTTGCCTCAGAAGAGAGATGACATTAGAGACAACAGCTTGGGAAACAAATTAGATTCGCTTCTCAAGTTTAGGTGTTTAAAAAGGCAAGTCTTCAGAGGAAAAGCAGAGTCTTGTGTGCGCAGGAAGTTGAGGGGAAGAACATGCGGAGGAGTGAAGCTTCCTAGCTGGAGAGTCTGGGTAGGCTTCCCTGAGCTGGGATGATGGGAACAGGAGTGAAGACTTGACAAGGGGACTGGCCAAGAAGAATCCTTGAACAAGAGCAGAGCTGGCATCCAGAGACACCATCCTTCACCACTGTGAGCACTGCCTGTCACCCAGTCTTCATTCAACTGAGCCTAATACAACTGTCCCCTGTGCTAGAGAGTATGTTAGCTTTCCTTTCTGTTGGTGTCACATCCATCAAGAGAGGACCCTGTCTGTGTCCTGAGAGGGACCTATCCTGACCCTGTTGATGGCCTAGGGCATTCGCTAACCCTCTGGCTCTGAGGGTTCCTGGTAGTGGTGTGACAGAGAAGGTCCCAGCATCTGTGTGCATGTGGGACTGAATGAAGTCATTTTGAGATTCACCCGCTTCCTTCTGAGCCAGAAAAATGGAAAAATACACTATTACACACATAACTCCCTCTTTCCCTCCCTCTCTTCCTATACTTTTACACAAACTGTATTATATTATACATATTGATCTTCAACTTGCTTATTTTCCACTTAGTGGTGTATCTTTGCCATCACTGTGTAAAGATCAACCCTTTTTTTAAATGGTCATTTAGTATCCTGATAATTGGATTGGTCCCTGAAGGATGCATCCAGTTCCCTAGTTGTTTCCCCTCCCTATCCTCCTCCCCTTATCCTTTCCCTCTCCTTCTCTTTCTTTTGGATATCACTGTTTTGCACTTTTGTTTGAGGTAAACGTAGGATACATTCTTAGGCATAAAGTTTCTGTACCAAAAGACATGCACATTTAAACAAAAACAAATGTAAATATTGACAAATTGTCATCTACAATGTTTGTATCCACTTGAATCTCATACGTTATTTATCCGTATTCTCTCTAACACTAGGTATTACCATCTTTTTACATCTTTGCTAATTTGATACATGAAAAATTAGAATTTGTTTTAAAATTTGTCTTACCTCGTAATAACTAAGAATTCCTTCTGTATTTTGCTTCTGCCTATTTAGTAGTGCAATTAAAATATTCTGTCTTGAGGGTAGGGACTACTTTCTATTCAGTAAATATTTACTAAGCAGCTGTTATGTCTAGTTGATTAGATTGAAAACAACATAAACAACAACAGTGTTTGGTACCAGAGAATGTGACGGAAAATAGAAACATCGAAAATGTTAACAGTGAAAGATTTTCCCATGGCGTAACTAGTTTTAAGTGGCAGTGGCTCCTGATGAACAGGATGAATTAGCTACAAAATGTGCCTTCAGGTAATTGAATAAATTGAAGTGTTAGCTAGAGTTATTTTGTATTTTGCACTTGAAATTTGGAGATTATCAGCCAAATGTGATTTTGATTTTGGCACAATTAATGATGATCTGTTCTCTCTGGAAGTACAGTAATTAGAAAGCTGCTCAGTGACTCCTGAATGTCACTACTGGTTTGTGACAGAAAGCCATGACACCAGCATTAAGAATGACAACTTCTCAATTGCTAAGGGACAAGGCAGCTATGACGGGTGTTTATTCTGGAGCTGAAGAAGAATCTATGATACAGCTCTCTTTTATCATGTAGTTTTAGGTTAAAATCCAATCTATTTTGAGACAACTTCAACTCTGTCACAGAGCTGTTAAAAATGCAAATTTTGTAAAAGCTTTGATAACACTGGATTTATGCTATGCTTTCACATCTTTGTCCATGGACAAGCTGATGACAGATGGGAAAAAATGCTACAAAAACTAGCATGTTTCAAAATGCTTCTCAAGTTGTTTTAGGAGGTAAGCTGAAAAAAAAGTGTTCCATGTTCAGCTAAACTCCAGGATAGTTGTTTAAGAAAGTGAAAGTGGTTTCTCTACTGCAAGACCTCAGTGTCTTTAACACAGCGATGTGACTGGGAGACAGTTCTCAGTGTTTCCCCAGTTCCTTTGACCCCAGTAGCTGATTTCTTACAGTGAAAGTATATTGTTTTCCAGCCATCCAGGATCCACTTTTCTTTCTTAAGTCTGGAGAGGCTCTGATTAGAGGTCCTACCCTACCCCAGCTAAGGGAGTATCAAACAGCAATAGCTTGGGGTCCACCCATTCCAGCACGGGAGACACCCAGCCAGGGCATTTCTGTCTCTGAGTTATCCTGCTGTCACTGCTGCCATGCTGTCTGGAGTTGCTCTAACTCTTGCCAGCTTCCTAGCCTGGTTGTCTAGGTAGGCTGTCCGTCAGTTCTCAGAGTTTCTGTTATTCTTCCATCAGATTCCTGTTTGCTTAAATTGGGTGGAGTTTTCTGTTTTTCAACCAAAGGACCCACATTTTTTCTTCTTTAGTTTATCTGTCAATAACACAATCAAATGTCTATTTGATTTATTAACAATATCTATTTATTGACAACTGAAAGCCCCATACCAATAATACTACCAAACACATTCTAAGGGCTCAGAAAAATTTTTGTTGAGCCAATGACTAGTATTCCAAAGCAGAGCTTTCAGGAAGCATTATTTTAAATTATTTCCTTAATAAGGAAAGCCCATATATAATGGTACTCGAGAAAGAGTGCTTATAATCTATTTGCTACTCTAGTAACAGAGTATACCAGAAACCACACTTGTGTTGAGTTTTGTTGGCTAGTTAAGAAACTATGGAGTCACATACGTTAGAGAAGCAAAGTTTTTTTCAATTAAGAAAACTATAAATCAATCTTAGGAAGTTGTTTAGGAAAAAAATTGCCCTCTCTGACCTAGACATTTTACTAGGCATTTAACATACACTTTCTTATTTAATCCTCAATGTCTATGTGTCGTTCAGCAATGTTTCTTGAGTCCCTAATATGTGACAGATATTGTGCCAACACATAGGAGGAAAACAATAATGAACAAACAGACTCAGCTTGGGCAGTAAGAAACCATTCTGCAGTCACACAGATGGTGAGTTGGTGGAGTTAAGATATTTTTGTTTAAATACAGTTATATCTTTGCTCTTTCTATTTAATTGTACTTAATAATAAATAGCTTCTATTTATTCTAAACAAATAAATAATCCAATCAAAATGGATGGGTTTCAAATTTTAAGGACAGTCACCTTAGTGACAAGTACTTTATGAATCTTAAAGGAGTGTTTTATTGACACCGGTCATTGTCAGTATTTGGCGTTGAAATATGCTTTAACATTTGGTCTTTGGGTACAACATAACATCCAATGAGAATATCTACTCTCTTAATAAAAATTCTAAAGATGACACTGCACCTAATGTTTGTAGTCAGTTGTGTATCATTCTCTCCCCGCCCCAGACCTATCTTGGTGATCAGGACTGCCAGAGAAGGTAGGTCCCAGAATCCTCAAGTCCAAGTATCAAGACCATGTCAATAAAGCCCTAGAAGCCAGCCAGACAGGCCCCGAGGGGTGAGGATGGGGTGCAAACAGCCTCAGAAAGCCTGTAGGTCTGAAAGTGGACAAATTGTCGTACCATTGATTTGAGACTAATGAGAGTGTTAGAGACATTTCAAAATAGATGAGAGTGCTATTTCTAAGCCAAGTGTGGAAGAATCCCAACCTCCAAGACATGGGACTTAACAGTCTGCGAAATTCTATCTTTGCAGTATTTTAAACCTTGAACTTCTACAAAATACAGTTTACTCTAATTTAGATTTCCAGCTACCTTGTGGCTTAACTCCATGTAGGACCAAGTTTTTAACTCAAAAGTGGAATATGGTTTATTTTCACCTATTAAAACAAGTAGATAAAACAACTGTGGGACATTTACACAATGGAACATTAATTGGCCATAAAAAAGAAAAATTTACCCTTTGTGACAGTGTGAATGGACCTAGAGAACATTATGCTAAGTGAAACAAGTCAGAGGAAGACAAATAACTATATGATTTCGCTCATATGTGGAATTTAATGAACAGACTGAACTTACAAAGAAAATGGGGACAGACTCATAGATGGAGAGTAGAATGACAGCTAGTGTTGGGGGGAGGTTAGGAATGGAGGGACTGAGCAAAAAGAAAAAAGGACTCATGGACTTGGACAACGGTGTGGTGATTGCTGGGGAGAGGGGGTATACTGGCAATAAGGGTAATGGGAAAAAATACAATAAAGATTAAATAAAAATAAAACGATCCACTTTGTTTAAGCATGTGTTTCTGAGCTCATTTTACACAAGAATGATATGAAAGACCTACAAGTGGCCCAGGAGTGACCCAGGCCCTGGAAGTTAACGGCGGTACTCTAGAGTTGGTGTGCGCTTGCAGTTCTAATGCTGAACTAGCTGTAACCACACATCCTTCCTCATTCCTCAGGCTCAGGGTTTCCATCCATCCCTGTGGATTCCCTATCATTTCTTAAAGTTACCGCGATGTCGTTCTCAACAGTGCCATAAAGTTTACTGTCCTAAGGAGGGCCACTATTTAGCTCCTGCAAAGCGGCCAGGAAGAATAGGACATCTTGAACTTTACAAGTCATTTGGGTCAAGGGAGAGGGAATCCTGGCCAGGGCTCCCAGGCACATCCAGTTGGGGCCCCCACGTCTGTTCCCGCAGGCTGCTTGCTTAGCCTGGGAAGGGAGTGTGGGAGCAGGAAGGTTAGTTTCCTGGGTCCCGGTCGTCGCCAGAAGGGCCTCAGCTGAAGTTGTACACAGGACCTAGCGGCCCCCAAGGCAGGTGCCTGAGAGCGGGAACTAGAGTGGGCGGAGGAAAGGGACTTCCGGGGAGAGCGGGCGCGCGCCCGGGCTTGCCGCCGGCAGCGGGGGTGGGGGAGTGCTGTGAGGCGTGCGCGCTTCCCTGGCGGCGGGGTTGGGGAGGGGAGCGTGCGCGCGGGCTCGCGGGCCGAGGGCGCGGGGGCGTGCTTGCGTGCTAGCTCGCCCGAGGCGGGAGGGGGCGGAGCCTCTTGGCAGTCTGAGCCCGCCCCGGGGTCCGCCGAGGTGCATCTCTAAACTGACGCGTCTGCGGAGGGGCGGGGGGCAGAGAGAGCAGGACGCACCACCTGCAGAGCTGGCTGCTGCAGTTTCTTTACTAGGAAACACCATTTCCCGGCGGGATCGTCCGGGAGCGCGCAAGTACACACACACGCGCACACACACACACACACACCCGCGCTAGCCCGCTTCTTCTTCACAACTGCATCCCCAAACAGGCAGAGAAAACCCACTGCGGTTTCTCTTAACCTCATCATCGTGGGGCGAAGCAGAGCCATTGTGTATCTGGGAAAGCCCGGTGCCTGCGTTGCCGCCTCGGGTATATAACCCAGCAGAACACTCACCCCATCGGGTAAGTCAGTTTCTCTCCTTGTAACCTGTTCGGGATCTGTGCCTGCAGACCAGAGGGAGACGGTGAGGAGATGCAGGTGCGCCAGTGGGGTGAGACCAAGTTGATTGAAATTTCGGGGGCATGCAGTGTCTTCTAGCTTCGCCTAGCTGGAGCAAGTACTACTCCCTATTACTTATTCTACCTAACCCTGAAGTTGCTACCCCCCTTCTCCCCTTCCCTCAGCCCAAGATATACTGTGCTTCTTGGTTGCCAAGGAGACTTGCTTAAACATCAGCCTTGGGACATCTATTGAAAGAACTGGTTTCAATGGTGCTGTTATTTATTTTGAGTTTTTAATGAAAAAAATATACACGGAGGACCATGTGGTAATTGGGCATTCGTTAATCTATATTCAGGTGACGATTTCATTCAACTTCAAGAAAAGCGGTAACTGCACAATATTGTATGCTTTTAAAAAGATTGGTCAGATGAATTTTTCAACCAATGTGTCTTGAATCATAAATTACTCCCATTTTGGTGACCTTATAAAGAAAAGATGATTCCAATTAAAATCCTTTCTTTCTCTCTATTTCCACATTATATTTTACAGTTCATTCAGGTGTGATTATCTTAACATTGAAAGCAGAAGATGAATCAATCGTGGTTCCCCACACAAGGATGACCCTCTGTTGTAAACTGACCAGAATAGGAATACATAGGTGACATTTCTAATGTAAGGAGATAGCAATCATAACATACATCTTTGCTAACATTTCTATATCCATTGCATTGTTATTTTAGTGCAGCTCTCTGCAGCTCTTCCTATTTCTGAGATTGTTTTTCTTTCGTCTCTTACTGATTTTTTTGACATATATCTATACGTAGATAGATAAAGATATACAATGTGTACCATGGCTTAATACTCCAGATTCTAAGTTTTTAGAGCTCATGTTAAAATGTAGAGAGGAAGGACGCACAGAGAAAGCTTTATAGATCCTGTTGGTTATTTTCTGATGGATTGGCTCCTTTTCTGGAGCACCGAGTGAGGCCTAAGAAGGAGGCCAGTGCTCTAATCTCACAGGATCCCCTAATCACTGGGCTGTCAGTTTTACCATGAAGCCTCAGGTGCCTAGAGGGTGAACTCTTAACACAGCATTTGAAAGGGTCAGCAATCTGGTAATTACACTTTGCACTAATTTTATACCTTTATCACAAACAGAAATGACCTAGTAAAGATCCAGTGGCATTCAACAATTCATTTTGTTTTCCTTTGATATTTGTTCATCTTTTCTACCTTTTACTAAATAACATTAGGAAATATATGAAATTCTTTTTATTGAGATTTTAAACTGTGTCATACAGAGTGTAATAATATGGGGATCAAGGAAGCCAATTACAACAGCGGTAGGTACAGGAGATTTATGCAACTGAAAGGTGGCTTGGAAATGAATAATAGCAAACATTTTACGTTACAATTTACAAAGTACTTTTTGTGTATTCCCTTTTCAATCCCATAACAACCTTGTGAGGTCAAGGAATTATGTTTATTTAAAAGATGAGGGACCTGAAACACATAGTTTGCTGAAGGCCACAGACCTAGTGAAGGGGAAGCCCTTTTTAGATCCCAACTCTTTGCCTTTAAAAAATATGTATGTGCATTTCCAGTGTGTGCACAGGTCTGACAGGTGAGAGGATGGAGTGGAGCATCCTGGTGGGAGACCTGTGGGAGAGAGAGGCATGTGGACTGTGGCTTCTAGAAAGTGAAAAGTAAGCACAACTGTAAAGGGGGCAACTCCTACTATAACTGATTGTTGCCACAATTCTAAAAATTCTTGTTCAGGAAAACACCCAAAGTTTCCAGATTTTTTAGTGTGACATGTCCTTAATTTTAAAAACTGTAAGGACCCTGTTATAAGTGTATCTGGCCCACATGTGACCTGCCAGTTTGCAGTTCATAAGTACTGAGGTTTCATTCATTTCTAAGTTATTTTCTCTAATAAAATATTGATGTGAACAAATGCATCCATCATTTTAAGCGTAATTAAGGGTTTTCAGATTTTGATATGAAAATCTGTAAAAAAAGATTCACCTCTTTTCTTCACTAAACAGGTCCAAGTTTGTTCTTTGAGGGTTCCTAGGTCCTCCAGCTTACACCTCAGAGAAAATAAAAAAGCTTGAAGTGCTCCAAAACAGGCAGTTTTGAATGTGGTGAAACAGAAACATTTATAGTTTAAAACTTCATATGCTTCTGGCTTAATTTTTGTTCTGGGCATAGGACTAAAAAGTATAGAAAGAGTAAGTTGAAGGAAGAGGTGGAATAAAAAGTTGATCAGAAAAAAAGGAGCATCCTGAACCTTTCAGTGAAAAATTCCTGTTAAGGGTTTAGGTAGTTAAAAGCCACCACAGAATACTGGAACATTCCCAAAGAACAAAAACATAAATGGGGACTCAAAGGGACATTCATTCCAGGACCCTGGCAGAGAAAATTCTGTTTACTCCTTATAATCTTTAATGAAACAAATACCTGTTAAGTAGCTGCCACTTCCTCACATTTCTACTAAAGCTCTAGAGATGTCGGTAGATTTCTCTGAAACATACCTAGTAGTCAGAAAGCATTGTTATTTTTTACATTGTTTCTTTTGTGGATCCAAAGAGGTATCATTTAAAAAAAAAAAAAGCCAAGATTTGGACAGGGACTTCTAATAGTTCTCTTATTCTAAAAGCATCCTGTAAAAGATACTTTAGTAGTAAATAAATGCATTTCAGTTTTTAAGTCATGCAACTGTTGCACCCCTAGAAAAGAGCTGTAGAGATGTTAGTCAATAATAACATGAAGAAGTCCTGGCGGAGTGCTCTGGAGGTGACATCTCTGCCCTGCAGGATTCAGACCGAACATGCATACTGCTCCAGGAGCTTCCACTGTCCCAGCCCCTTCTGCATACGAGCTACCTTCCACATTGTCTTCACAACATCCCTATAAGTGGGCATCTTATTTCCATTTTACAGATAAAGAACCCAAGACTATGTGAAGTTAAACTGGATCAATGAAGGAAAACTTTAAACCTAAGCAGCGTCTCTCGCTTTACGTACATCCTTCTCTACTAATTATCTAATAGAGGTTATATATATAGAATTGTGATTTCAAGGTAGTTGTGTGTTAAATGATATAATACATATGCAATATTCCATAAAACACAATACAGGAAAACATTTTAAAAAATACTCTGTGGAGATCTGGTAAGTCTTGGGTGGGAGGATTAGTGCTAGACTTGGGTGGCCGAGTGTGATGCTAATGAATGATCCTTTTAGTTATGAGAAGTACTGCTAGACAATCGGTTGGAAATGCCAATTGAGAGGATAATGCACAAGGTATCTGCTATTGATGAGCTCATCTCTGTAGCTGAAAGGATGACCAGACTGTGGGAAGAAATGTGGTCTCCAAGGTGAAGTGCAGCACAAGGTGGAACTGAGGATGTGTGTGTGCAGGGGGAGAAGAACACCAGTTGGTGAAGGACACTAGGAGGGGAGCTGTAGACACAGGAAAATCTGGAGAGTATAGTATGGATTCATCTAAAAGACTGAAAATAAATAGGGGATGAACCCAGCATTATATTCTTTATACAGAGTCTTATATACAGTAAATACTCATGAACTATTATTGTGTGCCTGTATTCTTAACATCCAACATCTGGCATATAATTTCCCCCTCTTTTAATCCTCACCAGAGAATATGTTTATTGATTTTATAGAAAGAAGAGGCAGGGAGAAAAAGAGAGAGAAACATCAATCAGTTGCCTCCCTTATACACCCCGACTGGGGATTGAACCCACCACCTAGGTATGTGCCCTGACAGGGGATTGACCCGGCAATCTTTTGGTGCACTAGATGATGCTCCAACCAGCTAGGCCACCTGGCCAGGGCTAATGTCCTTTTTTAGATAACAGTTTTCTGTGGAAAGGAAGCCCACATAGATATTTTACATGGATTCAGTGGAATGGACAAATATCTGGATTTTCAAAATTGGGGAAAGAGATTCTGTAAATCAGATGAAAAGGAAGAATGTATTGATGTAAACAATTCCTTTTGTGGGGCCATAGACTTTAAGGTTAGGGAGGCTCTTCCACGTAGAGATATTAATGCTAGATGCACTGTTGATGATGTCTCATGTCTGTGGGATGAGTGAGGAGAAATGTAAGCTGTGTGTTAGCTGTTTGAAAATCTGTACTTAAACCCAGAGAAGCCTTTGGTGACAGATAAATGGACTCTGCTCTTGGTCCTGATTGAATCAACATTCTTGTTACCTGAATGGAAATGTGGAAAGAAAGTGACAAGAGAGTGGAAATGAGGCTTGTATTTCAAGTACTAGATCGGCAATGACTGTTTTGGAGAGCTACCTGTTAGCATGGTGGGCACAGGTAACAGGATGAAATAAAGTAGGAAATGGCAGAGCTTAGCTGGAGTCTAGCACTGAGGACATTTGGTAGGACAGGAGTTTGCTTTAAAGTTGGAGGGATTTTAATTCCCATTGAGTACAATATAGTAGCCCCCCACTTTCCGTGGTTTCAGTTTCCAGTTTGAGTTACCTGTGGTCAACCACAGCTCAAAAATATTAAATGGAAAATTCCAGAAATAAACATTTTGTAAGTTTTATATTATGCGCCATTCTGAGTAGTGCAATGAAATCTTGCACTTTCCCACTCCATTCCTCCTAGGACGTGAATCATCCTTTTGTTCGGTGAATCCAGACTGTATATGCTACCTGCCTATCAGTCTCTTAGTAGCTGTCTCTGCTGTCAGATCAACTGTCAGGGTATCCTAGTGCTTGTGTTCAAGTAACCCTTATTTTACTTAATAATGACCCCAAAACACAATAGTAGTGATGGGGGCAATTCGGGTATGCCACAGAGGAGCTATAAAGTGCTTCCTTTAAGGGAAAAGTTGAGCACAGTACAGTAAGATATTTTGAGAGACGACATTCACATAACTTTTACTATAGTATATTGTTAAAATTGTTCTATTTTGTTCTTAGTTGTTAATCTCTTACTGTTCCTAAATTAGAAATTAAACTTTATCATAGATATGTATGTATAAGAAAAAAACATAGTACACATAGGGTTTGGTACTATCTGAGGTTTCAGGTGTCTACCAGGAGTCTTGCAACTCTGTGGATGAAAGGGTACTATTGCATAATTGCTCTTCACAGATACATTGGGCAAGTGATGGAAAACATTAGGAACAAAGATGTAAGGAGCCCATCTCTCTTTGGTGACAGTGGAGACAGACCTACCTGGTTATGTCTCTGTTTCAGGCAGTGCCCTACCTTCCCCTTTCTTTTCCTTATATCACTGGTTCATATTATTTCAGAATTTCTTCCAGCTTGAAAAGTAGAACTTGAGAATTTATCCTAGAATATCTTGCTTTCCCTCTTATTGGCAAGTAACAGATGGAATTCATTTTGTTCACCTTTTCCCTGGTTTTGTCATTTCTGATCAGGTCCTTCATCCCCATGCTCTTCTGGCTGGGATCTTTACCCTGAAGAGGTAGAGGAAGCACTCAACTTTCTTCCTATTTCTTTTGTTTTGGCATTGTTACATATGCACATGGCAGTGCATTACTGCATTTAATTTAACTTGATTTAGACATATGGCACTATAAATTTTGGTGAGATTTTAAAAAGAACTATGATTTAAAAAATAACAGTTTTGCAAACTTGACTTGGATTCGGATTCATTCCACATATGGCAAAGCACTGAAAGCTGTAAGTTTGTCTAAAATAGTTTTGCAAGATTGAAATTGCCAACCTGATAAGATGATTTTTAAATGAAGAAGGAAAATCTTTGGCAGTTTTCATAGACTCTTGACTTTCTCCTCCGTGTTTATTTGAGGCATAATATATGCTGCTTTTCATGCCAGATGAGCTGGTTCCAGTGTGAAGCAGGCCTCCCCCCACCTCCCACAGTGCAGCCGGTTTGGCACACAGGGTATCGATGGGATAAGTAGTTTGATCCTGGCTGATGGTTTCAGTGGGAATACAGTCAATGCTAATGGATCAGACACCAATCACAGTGGAGGAGGCATTTTGCAATTTTTTATGACTCAAGTGCTGGTACCTCATTTCAAATTATTACTTAGGAATCTTGTTATTTGTGAGTCTTAGTTATTCACTTGTATGTGCAAGGTAGTGTGCCACAGCCAAAAGAACATGAGCCTGAGGCCTGGGTTTGAATACTAAATCTGACACCTTTGCTCTGTTACTCACTGTCTAGTCACATATTCCCTTTAGGTCTCCTTTTTCTCACCTGTAAAATGGAATTCTATTACCCAGATTACAGGGCTATTCTGAGATTAAGTAAGATACACATAGAAAACATCTAGCATGGTACCCAACACATAATAAAATCTCAGTACCTACTAATTCCTTCCTTTTGCCACTCCCCTCTTACCTTTGCCTTCCTCAAAATGAGGGTACAATTCACTTAAATTTTGTGCACCATGTAAAGTGTCTTCATCCAGTGTGTCAACCTTAGAGAGGAGCTAGCCTCCTCCTGTAACACAGAGCTTGAGTGAGCAGTGGGCTGCTTGAGTGGGCTCTTCTGGGGACAGGGGTGCATATATTGGGGTTATTGGTGTTACCTTTCTAGCAAGCCACTTCCTCTTTATTGCAGCACCTTGTGCCACAGCCTGTCCACAAGAAAAGAGGGAGGATCAATTTACTCCTGCCTAGGCAGCCCATTGGGGCTCCATTATAGAATCTCTTTGGGATCCCCATCTACATAAAGCACAGAACGGCCCCTTATGTCTCCTGTGGATTAATAAAGGCAGCACCAAGTACCTGGAAGTTACAGACCTCCTAGCATTTCTGTGAGCTCAAGTTCTAGTTGCCTACATCTTTCTAGACTATTAGGGGTTTCCTTCATGCTGAATTATGCAGATTCTATGAAAAGGTAAAGAGCTCACCATGCTCAAAGGAAAAACTCCTCAAATTCACTTTCAAGTCAGATTGGATTAAAGTCTTCCCAAAAGGAGCACTTTCTTAGTTAAATCTAGTGTTTTTATTTTTATCTTTTCCTATACCACTATCTGTCCTGTGCTCCACTCCTGACAAGCAACTCTTTGCCCTCACAAGTGGCAGAGTGATTTTGATGTCTTTTTTTTAATAGTGTTTGGGTCTCTGATGACCAAGGAGTGCAGATGAGTTAGTGTGTTTTAACTTTTCTGAAGGTCACCCTCCCAGCTCCAGGGCTCAGGTAATCCAGAGAGCAGTGGGAATGCTGGCCGTCTGCTGTACTGGTGACGTTTGTAGTAGTGATGACAAAGAACGTTTATAGGAAGGTAGCCTGAGCACGACATTTTAGGAACCCAAACACCCAGCTAAGTTCTGTTTTTATATGATTCATCATGTAAATTATAAAGCACATCCTTACAGAAAATACTACTTCTTGTGTGGTAACTGTGCTGTGGCATGTATGTACGTATGTGTTCATATGTGTGTGTGTGTTCATTTCAGTGTTTCTTTAAATGTGCTGTGATTTAATAAGTCAGATGTAGTTTTAGTAGTTAATGAGTGAAATATTTTCATTACCTACAATAAGAAAGGCTTAGGGAATTGGTAATGCTAAATTTGTGATCCTCTGTCAAAGTCAGAATGTCCTTTACCTTCTGTGAATCCAGAAGAGAATGCAGTAAAAAAGGGGGGAGGGGTTCAGTACGTGTATATGTATTAATTATAGTGAGGTGTGAATACTCCAATGAAAAATATGGTAACCAAGATGAAGTGAATGCTATATCTTGTGTTTGCATCCAATTTACAGACCAGCAAAGTTACAATATCATATTACTGAGGGAAAAAAAGCCTGCTTTAAATATGAGCATATTTTCAACCACTGCATGAGAGCTATGGTTATTTTTTTTTTTAGAAATTTATGTTCATAATTGAGGTAGATATCTGAATAGAAGAGATTTATTTTGATAGAGCCTCTCTTTGACATTTCCTGAAAGGAGACATTTTTTAAAATACTGTTTTGTGATAGGCAGTAGTGTAGATAAATTCCAATAAGCCCTTGGCTGCGAAGATTCACTAGTCTTTCTCACACTGATGTCCTTGAGCTGATATGGCTGATTCTTTTTTGAGAATTAAAAGCCTAAAGAAATATGAAATGAAAGTTTTGGTTTTCTCTTTTGTGAAAACATTAATTACCTACAATATGATTTAATTTGGGCACAGCTTATCTTCTTTAGCTTTGGGTCACAAGGCTATAATTTCTTAAAGGTCTTTAATAATCACCTACAGATAGGGCTTCCTAATTGACCAAATGTCATTTGAGAAACTCATATACAGCCCTCAGGCCTTTCTACGCACATTTAACTTGCTTTTTACTCAAATCCTAATTTGTGAATCTTAGTGTCATCAGTAGGATTTTATGATAAACTTCCCTTCTCTGGCCTTGTAATCTCTTGCATAGTTACCAATTTTTTTATTTCTGTGTTTCATGTTGTTCTATCAATATTTATCACCAGAAGCCTGCAGTTAATTTATTGTCATTACATTAGATTTAAATGGATTGCTAATATACTTGACATATGTAATTGTCAACAGGTTTGAAGATGTGGCTGTAATTCTTTCTCAGCATATTCTGTCTTTGTGGCTGAATGTTGGGTGAGCATGGACTTGGGACGGGAGGAGTTAGGTACATGATTTAACTGTGTAATAGCCTCAGCTCAACCCACTGAAAATGAGGACATACTTTCCCCCTGGACCTAATGGGGCATGAAATTCTAAGACCCTCTAAATATGTGCTTTAATTACTTTATTTTTATTTTTGGTAACAGTATTCTTGGGATTCCTGTGTAGGTTCCTCTTTCTGGAAAATTATATCCTGCGATTGCTTCTGAATTTTGTTGCCATTATTCTTTATGTGCAAACTTGCAATGCTTTGGTCAGCAGCTATTGGTGTACTGTTCCTTTCTTTGATGAGCAGACAGAGGCAAAGATGTAAGGGGACCTCTTGCATGTCAACATTAAGTGAGTCTGCTTCAAGAGTTGGACCCACTGTTGATCAAGATAATTAGGAAACTTGGATCTCACCGATTCAAGAACTTTTAAAGTATCATGCACCTCTCTTCTTCTTAGCTGGAGTCTCCGGTTGACCTCAGGGTCGGGAATGTATTGAGAGTTGCAGGACAGGC
This sequence comes from Glossophaga mutica, assembly GCA_039655065.1. Lineage (NCBI taxonomy): Eukaryota > Metazoa > Chordata > Mammalia > Chiroptera > Phyllostomidae > Glossophaga > Glossophaga mutica. Next base: position 160,405,104 of record CM077306.1, read on the forward strand.
TCTTCCTACGTGGTAGCACAGCACCCCACAGCATCCCAGCCAGGGAAGAGGATCCTCTCCCAGGAGCCAGCCGCTTTTCCTCCCTGGCCGACTTCCAGGCTTCCTAAGAGCAGTGCCAGAGTTGATAAGACCTCTTCTGAAGGTGGCTCCCACCTGTGCTTTCTTGGGTCACAGAGCAGATGAAAAAAAAAAACACATCACTGGTTGCATTTCTGTGGGGTAAAGTGAGACTTGGGAAGGGCACAATGAGGTGGAGTGGGAGAGCAAGAGCAGTCGGGGTCAGATTTCTTGCATTTCCAGCTCTGCCAGTGGGCGAGGTGGTGGTGGCTTGCTTTCAGAACTCTGTGCTTAAGTCTTCCTCTCTATACATTGGGATTACATAAGATTCATGAGAATGAAATAAGACATATTTTTAAAATGCTCTGTTTATATTGAAAGTGCTCTGTTACTGCTTTTGATTGGCCATTCAGGCATCTTGCTTTAGAAGATCATATGTTCTGGGAACTTGCTTTAAAAAAATCATGTATTTTCACTCTTCTACAAAGAAGCCCAGTCCAGAGGTTTGCAACCAGGCTGACCCTCAGAGTGCCCTTGGACTTGTTTTTAAAATACATATCCCCAAAGCCTCTGTAATTATCGTGTTGGGATCTGCATTGGTGCTGAGCTGCTGTGCACTAAAAAACCTTCCCAAAGGGATTCTGATGAGAGGCCTAATTTGGGAGCCATGGGTCTGGACCTTAGTGACCTGTTCACACTGCTTCTTATTGCTACCTCTCAAGGACAAGCTGTGCCACCTGGATCTGGGCCTCAACTTTCTTGTCATTTGTGCCAAACAAAAAATAGCAAGTCACATCAGTTCTGAGGTCACACAGCTCTCTACACACTCAGAGGACATTTAAACATTGCAGCAATTCTTTACTAACCAGGTGCCCTGTCTGGAGAGATGTCATGATGTGTCATTAACATCTTCACTACTGAAACGGAAGTTAGGATTGTCCACTCAAATTTTTGTACAACTCTCAGGTTGATTGCTGTAGAGAGCATCTTTATAAATGTCCTCATTGTGTGGTCTAATATCGAAGTAGGTTGATTAAAAATGTGCATTTCTGTATAAAATGAAATCAGATGCTTTTTATTTTATACCTTGTTTTAAGATTAATAGCACTGATGGTAATTATTTGGTATTATATAAGCCAACTGGAGAATGCTATTTCTATTGTGGATGAAATGTTATGAGTCATTGATTAATAGGTCAGTAGTGAACTGCCACAGAAAACTATAGATCTTTGTGGCCTAGTATAGATTCTGGGAGCAGAGAAGATACAGTTTTGAATTGTCATTTACTCTTTATTTTGGGGAGGGTTCAGAATGTGCTTTTCAGGTGTTTAATAGACTTTGACATTTAATATTCTGTCCTTAGAGATTGGCTGAAACAGAGTGTGACTCTGTGTGTGTATACATCTTTTATGTCTGAGGGGAATTTGATGACTTTCTAAACTATCATGATCTTAAAGCATCAAAACATTTGAATCTACACATTTGGAGGACATATACAAATGTTAAGCACCAGTATATAGATAAGGAGAAAAAGAAACCTTGTCATTAGATTGCTCGTGAAATTATAAATAATTTTTAGAAATGTTTGAAAATAATCAGTTATGCATGGTGAGGATGTTGCCTAGTTATACCTTTAAGAGAAGTCGTTTTGAGGCATGTATGTGAGAGAAGGGCAGATACCGTACTTGTATTTATTTGTCCCTGATAATTTAATCATTACTATGACTATTGTGATGGTTTCTCTGATAATGTGTCAGGCACAACCAGCTTAATTTCCTGCAGGAAAGATTGGCTGCTGGAGGACATTTTTTTAAAATTAATGCTTGGGAATATTTTTGAGTTCAGGAAAAAGTCTTTTGACCTAAAGAATGACTGTTTCAGAACTGGAATTATTTTAATTGAGTTACCTTTTCCTCCCAAGAAAATCAGGTGAAATGCTGTGTTTAGAAGTTTGCTACATTAAAGTTAGGGTGTACTCTCCTGCCTTTTATGTCAGGGACAGGAAAGAGATAAGTGAAGATAGAGATAGAGAAAGAGATAGAGATCGAGAGGGGAAGGAGTGGGTAAAGATAACTATAAAATTGCCTCAGCTGGTTTTGAGGCTGCAGCTTCAATTAGGTGGTTTGCACTTGGCCAGTCTGCCAAAATCATCTTTTTGTCCATCTGTGCCAAATTATAGGAAGTAATGGCCTTGGGCACAGCTGCTGAGTTTAATGTGTATTTCTAACTCATGAATTAATGATAATGATCACATAGAGAAGTCCGGTGACCATATATACAGAACAAATAGAGAACCAAATACACATGTATAGATATAGAAGTGTAAGAAAGAGAATCTGTATTTTACATTGTGAAATGAGAGTATGTATTGTTTAAATCTCCAGATAGGAATTTAACCTTTCTACCTTCATGTCTTTTCAGTAGCTTTTCCTAAGGAGTAATAATTACCAAGAAGGATTCACCTTGACTTTTGGCACTTCTTTGCGATGCTTCATGCTTGGACATTTCACTTTGACATTGGTATTTTTTTAAAGATTTTATTTATTTATTTTTAGAGAGGGGAAGGGAGGGAGAAAGAGAGAGAGAGAAACATCAATGTGTGGCTGCCTCTTGCGTGGCCCACACTGGGGACCTGGCCCACAACCCAGGCATGTGCTCTGACTGGGGATTGAACCTGCGACGCTTTGGTTCCCAGCCCCCGCTCAATCCACTGGCTGGAGTGACTCAGTGACACTGGTATTTTTATAGGAGGTGTGTTTCATTAATATGTACCAACATCCACTTATTGGACTGGATCTTTTCCCAGATCGGCTGGTCCCTTTAAGTAGAATCACTCAGGGATGAGTGACTGCCATTTGGTGCCACTGTACTTTTTTTTGGTTAACTTGGACCAGCTGCAGGGCCTTTCCAGGCAGGTTAAATCTAATGTCATAGAAGGATCATTGAGAAGTTACAAGAGTGTGAGCTGTTTAGTAGTCACAAGGATTAAAAAGGTCAAGAATCAGGATTTTAAATAAAATTTTCTATATTTTGCCCTGGATGAATGCATGTGCCCTGGCTGGTGTGGCTCAGTGGGTTGAGTGCTGGCCTGCAAAGCAAGGGGCCACTGGTTGACTCTAGTCAGTGCGCATGCCTGGGTTGCAGGCCAGGTCCCCAGTGGGGGGCACATGAAAGGCAACCACACATTGATGTTTCTCTTCCTCTCTCCCTCCCTTCCCCTCTAAAAATAAATAAATATTAAAATTTTTTCTACATTTTGTATTGTCTATTCATTTTTAATGAATGTATTAGAAAGAAACCTACCTTAAAGTGTAGTTGATCATTAAAAGAAGTTACCAAAATTTTGTGCAGTGATTTTGGCATATATAATATAGCTGAGAAGCAAGTCCTTGATACATCCTTTTAAATTTTTCTTTGTCCAAGCCTGGCTTGTCCAGAGCTTCCCTATCTTTTGTTGCTCAGGATGCAAACCTTGGAGTCATCCTGGTTTCTCTTCTCTCACAAGTCACATCCAAGCAGTCAGGAAATTGTGTAGCTTCCAAGTATACTTAGAATTGGATCCTTTCTCACCACCCCCACCTGCCACCCTTGTCCCAGTCAGCATCACCTCTTGTTTAAATTGTTGCAGCAGATCCCTACCTGGTCTCCTGGGCCTCCCATACACTCTTCTCAATACAGCAGCCAAAGGGATCCTTTTAAGACCAGAGGTGGGTCACCTTATTCTTTTTCTCAAAACTGCAGTAGCTTCCATCCCAAGAACAACACTCTTGACACGATCTGTTCAGAAATGGGTAGCAGTTTTATATACTGATAATGAACTATCAGAAAGAGAACTTAAGAAAACAATTCTATTTACTATTGCAACAAACAATAAGGTACCTAGGAATAAATTTAACCAAGGAAGTGAAAGCCCTGTACTTTAAAAATTTATAAGATATTGAAGAAAAGAATTGAACAAGATACAAATAAGTGGAAACATATACCTGTGTTCATGGATAGGAAGAATTAACATTAAAATGTACATACTACCTAAAGCAATCTATAGATTCAACACAATTCTTATTAAAATACCAATGGCATATCTTACAGATCTATCAAAAATATTCCAAAAATTTATACAGGACCACAAAAGACCCCTAACAGCCTCAGCAATCTTGAGACAGAAGAATAAAGTTGGAGTTATCACACCGCCCGATATCAAACTACACTACAAGGCCATCAAAATCAAATCAGCTTGGTACTCACACAAGAACAGGCATTTAGATCAATAGAACAGAATAGAGAGCCCAGAAATAAATCCAGGCCTTTGTGGTTAGTTAATATTTGACAAAGGAGGCAAGAACATACAATGGGGTAAAGACAGTCTCTGAAATAAATGGTGTTGAGCAAATTGGTCAAATACACACAAAAAAAATGAAACTAGATCACCAACTTACACTATACACAAGAATAAACTCAAAGTGGATTAAAAACTTAAATGTAAGTACAAAACCATAACAATCCTAGAAGAAAACACAGGCAGTAAAATCTCAAACATTTCTCATAGTGATATTTTTGCAGATAAATCTCCTTAGGCAAAGGAAAGAGAGGAAAAAAATAAACAAGTGGGACTACATCAAACAAAAAGCTTCTGCACAGTAAAAGAAACCATCAACAAAATGAAAAGGAATGCACTGTATGGGAGAACATTCACCAATGAATATCTGATAAGGGGTTAATTTCCAAAATATATAAAGAACTTTTACAACTCGACACCAGGAAGACAAACCACCCAAGTGAAAATGGGCAAAGGACCTGAATAGACACTTCTCCAAAGAGGACATACAAATGGCCAATAGACATATGAAAATATGCTCAGTGTGATTAATCATCAGAGAGATGCAAATTAAAACCACAATGAGATCTCAGCTCACATCTGTCAGAATGGCCATCATCAGTAAATCAAACATCAAGTGTTGGTGAGGATGTGGAGCAAAGAGAACGCTCGTGCACTGTTGGTGGGAATGCAGATGGGTACAGTTACTGTGGAAAACAGTATGGAGTTTCCTAAAAAAAAAAATTAAAAGAAAAATGGAGCTGCCTTTTGACCAGTGATTCTACTTCTGGGTATATCTGAGGAAGTCTGATACACTCATATGAAAGAATATATGCACCCCTGTGTTCATTGCCGTGTTGTTTACAGTCACCAAGATCTGGAAACAAACCAGATCTGGAAAGTGTCCATCAGTAGATGAGTGTCTAAAATCCCTGTGGTACAATCATACGATGGATACTACTTGGCTGTTAAAAAAAAAAGGAAGGAAATCTTACCTTTTTGTTACAGCATAAGATAGACCTGGAGATTTATGCTAAGTGAAATAAGCCAGTCAGAAGAAAGACAAATACTATATGATCTCATATATATGGAATCTAATGAACAAAATAAGCTGATGAACAAAAGGGAACAGAGGCATGGATACATGGAACAGATTGATAGATACGTGTGTGCGTATGTATCTGTCACAAATAGACATATATATGTAGTCACATAGACACAGACAACAGTGTGGAGATAGCCAGAGGGAAAGGAGGGTGGGGAAGGTGGAGGCGGACAAAGGGGGAATGCATGGGAATGGAAAGAGACTTGCTTAGGGTGATGGGCATTTGACACAGTTTCAGGTGATTTGTTGAGTTGTACACTTGCCACCTATATGGTTTTTGAGCCAATGGCACCCCAACAGATTCAATAAAAAATAATTGGCCATACCTAATTTGCTTTAATATTTAAATTAGTTTCCTGAATAACTTAGATACATTTTAATCAAATGAAACTATAGCTCTGAGCAACACATTTTATTAAGCAGAAAGGGTTGATATCAGGTGATAATTCTAAAACAATTCAGATGAAGACTGGATGCTGTAGCCAACTTTGTGTAATCTATGAAAGCCCCTTTTACAAGCACATCCCAGGAAGGTGAACCCTTGGAAAGTATCTTCTCAGTCTTCCCCTCTGGAGCCTCTGAGGGGCTCCCTTCTGGACAAGGGAAACATAGGATGGTACCACTTAGCTGCTATTTTTCTCTTTTACCCTTCACCAGTTTGCCTCATCTGTGCAATGAGAGGACCCTGAAGAAAATTTGCAACTCCTTTTCTACTGATCTCTTAGTTTTCCTCTGGGATGTGTGTGTGTGTGAGTGATGAGGGTCGGGTGGGACAGATGATTAGTGGTTGTCACACACTGAGAATTTAATAAATGGAGTTCATCTTCTTTCCTGTACAAAATGCATATATGTATATAGATTCAGAATAAGAGTGGCATATAATGACAGGGGCCCTGGGTGCACTTGAAGTCTGTTCATGGATGCCAGGTTTGAATATTCTGCTGTGACCTGTCCTGGCATCAGGATCTGAAGGAACTTCCTGAGCCACATGTTATCAGTATATTCCAGCATTCTCTTACTTTACCACTGTTGGTGGTTGCACAGTTGCTGCTGTAAGTTCAGGCTCTGCATTGTAAGTTCAGCCTGAAGTCAGCTGGCCCCACTTATCCTGGTTAACCCAACTGGGTGCTCCTTCTGGCATGGATGCTGTCCTCCTCACTGTGCTTCCAGCTCATGCCTTATCCCCTGGCATGCTTCTTCACTTCTCTCTCCATCCAAAATCTGTACCAACATTAAGCTCAATACTCATTTCCTCCATGAAAACCCCTGATTAGCCGGATCCTACAATATTTTCCCTTATCTTAGAAGCCCTTACCTACTCCACCACTCAGTTTGCTCCACAGCTATGTAGTGTTGCCTTCTGTTCTTAGTCATTTCATGTCTTTCCTTAATTAGAAAGCATATCAATGGTAGAAACTATGTCCTGAAGTGTTAGCACTGGGAAGGACATTAGTATTGAGATCCTCAACTTTTTATTCCACCTCAACAAGTCAGTAGCAGTGACTTGCTGCAGCTGTGTGAGTGTGTATGCATTCAGACTATCCACCCAGTGTCATCGGAATCTCAAGGAGGGAGGGAAAGAGGTGAAAGTATGAAGTTAAAATAAAAAAACCTTCCCCCTGGTGATTCTGATGCCACCACCTCCTTGCCCACCTCCATCACTAATCCTTCAGTGTCCCCATTCTGCAGAGAATCACTCACTAATGCAGAATGGCTTTGGAGCTATCCTGAGTAATATGTAGGCACTGTCTCCCCTCTCCCTTGCCTGCATGCAGTAGTTAAAAATTAAGCACCCAGTGCCAGAGATTTAGAGGAGGGACACTTGGTCAAAATGGAAAAGGGAGAAATGAGGTGGATTATCCATGCCCCTCTCTATCCACACACACACACCTTAGCTACACACACACCTACACACCTACACGTGCACTCCCACACATTCTCATTCCCTTTTCCTGGGGTAGGGAGTCTGATGAGCCCATTAATCTTTTTCTTAAAATAGATTTGGTTTATGGTATGTGTAGATTTTATATTCTTCCAGAACCAGTTGTTAAAGGGTTTGGTCTCCTGGCGTTGTTCACACAGGATTACTGCTGTAGTAAGATTTTTACTTCTGTTTCAAAGGAGGAGAAAAACTTTATACTACTCTGCCAGGGGATTCTCACCTGCATGCAGGCAAACATCTCTTTTACCTGTTTGTTGGTGCTGACCTCCGAGGCTGGATAATTTCACATAGACTGTAAAGAACTCTACAAAACCTAGTGATTTAGTTGAATCACTCAGCTTGTCACATGAGAAAGCAGACATCCAGGGAAGTGAACTGGCTTGGGCAGGGTGGCTAGCAGAACTGGACCATCACACAGGTCTCCCGAGACCTTGCCTGCACTGCTTGGGCTGCTTTGGGTGTACAGCCCCTACGCTGTCTTACACACTACACATTTCATAAGCCTTCACTTCTATTTACAGTTAAGTACTTTGAGCTTCCTGCTGTTTTTCCCTTGCCATATGCACAGACACTCAGTCATCCCAGCCATCTGGGGAAGGGAAAAGGCATATCTGTTAGAGAAACAAGTATGCAGATACATTCTTTTTATAATTACTCAGAATGAAGGTGGTTGATTTACTTAGTTCTTCAGAGCTAGATTCAAAAGCCATTCTCATGTTTGGAAAGTATTTCATTTTGTATACAACTCTGAAGACATTCATTCTTTTCTCAATCAGTGGTCTCACTTTTCAGCATGTGTCTCTGACTTTTGTAGCTCACTGAAAGCTAGTACAACACCGGCATTAATTTGACTCCCAGCTGTATCCTTTCCCTGTCGGTTCCTGTCCTCCAGGCTGGTGTTCATGGTTATATCAAAGATGGGAGCAGCTGGAATCAGATACCTGTGATTATTAAGACAGTAATTACTGATCATGCCAACACCAACAATATTAACTGGAACTTAAATAATTGAAAATGTTACCTAAGAGAGAAGCTTAGATCAAGGTGTCAGAATAAAATGCATTATAAAGTCCTGCCCAAGCAATAGTAAAATGTTTTCATTCTTGTTTTATTCAGATATTCTGCTGCTAAAAATGCTCTGTAGAGATAATAAACTTCCTTGATTTTAATCAGTTGTCTTTTTAAACTTTATTATAGAATAGAATTGTATAGTAGGGCCTGGAGGATGCTATTTTGGTTTTCTTAGATGTCTCACATTATTAGGAGAGAAATGCCCTATCTGCCATGGTAGTAACATGAGTTTGATAAAGCTGTACACTTGTATTCTACCTCATAGTTTAGAAAGTACTTTCAAACTCACTTCATTCAATCTCAATGGAAGTGTTGTGGAGGAGGTAGTTTTTACCCCTCTGTGATGGAGAAGTTAATGTTGGCTGAGAAAGGCAAAGTGATTTGCTCAAGTTACATGAATAGTAAGATGTGAGGTTGGATTAGAATATAAGATGTTTATGATTTCATAACCCTTTCCAAATCTGTGAGGTGGTAGAAAGCTCTATGATACACTCTTGCTAGATTTCTTATACTTTTCAAAAATGTAAGAAATACTTTTTTCTTTGGTGGGATCTTCTGAATCTATTCTTCTTCAGAAGAGTAAACAGTCACAGGAAGGAGAACATTCTTTTAATAGAATAGAAAAAGAACTTTCATCATTGGAAGAATGATTATCTTTGCCCTTACATTTTTAATACTAAGAAGATAACACTTCTTCAAAAACTTTTTCACATATTGGATATGACTTCTGCCCTGTATTGAATAGTTTCAATATTTTTGTACTGAATTTTTAGATCTCTTATTATGAACTACCCTAAACATTTTTATTTCAATTTGAAGAGCAAGGATTTCCTTGAGAAATTTGATATAGCTTCCCACACTTGTTTTAATTTAGTTTAATTTTTAAAAGATTTTATGTTTATTTATTTTTAGAGAGGGGAAGGTAGGGAGAAAGAGAGGGAGAGCAACATCAATGTGTGGTTGCCTTTCGAGCGCCCCCTACTGGAGACCTGGCCTGCAACCCAGGCATGTGCCCTGATTGGAAATGGAATTGGTGACCCTTTGGTTTGTGGGCCAGTGCTCAGTCCACTGAGCCACACCAGCCAGGGCCCATACTTTATTTTTATTGTTGCTGTTTTTAATCGTCACCCCTCATCGCAGCACATTGCTGGGCCAGCTCTTTGTGTGAGTTGTGGACAGCGCATAGCTGGGCCAACTCCAATACTTTCCAGTATTCACCGTAATGCCATGTAACCCCTAACTATACTTTCCTTCCAAAGAGCTGGAAGTCCACATCCATTTCCCTGAGATCAAAAATCCTAGAATGTTTCCTAAGATTGGGGCTTATCTAGAGAACTTGTGGGGGTATGCCCTTCTGGATATCATAGACTTTGTGGAGAGAGTAAAAACTTACAAGCTCTGTTTTAGTGCCAGAGGCCAGTGTTAGAGTTAAAGGTTGGTTCCAAGTACAGCAGGGTGTTCTACCCAGGCTTTCTCCTTGCCCAAGTCTACCTGGACTTGAGCCCAAGTTCTAGAAAAAGGGAGATTCTTTACGAAGAGCAGGGAAGATAAAAGAGCATTGTTGGACTGAAACCCCCGTGGCATCCTGAGGGCGTGGTGGCATTGATGAATGGGACAGTGCTGGCACTTAGAATTTTAGTCACTGTAGTAAAGGGTACTCATGGGCAGTGACTCCTTCAGAGAATTGGCTTTGTACCATCTGGCAATTTTGCAGGCTTTACTGCCATCGTCAGTGATTTTGTCATGAACCTGTACCCATTTGGTATACACTCAGTGGATTCAACAGCGAGCACTGATGTGCAGAGTAGACGAGTAAGAATATAGAGGCTGAGAGGATAATTGTGCTTTTGAGAGCCCAGGAGACAAACCCTGGAACTGATGAGCTAGTCTCCTCCTGTAGTTAGAGTTTCCACAGTTATGGGTGTGGGTTCAAGGGCAGGAGAGGACTGTTTTAGAGCAGTTTCTCGGATTTCAGTTTTTGTTGAAGTGGCTGGAGAGTAAGGATTTACACAAATGAGAGGGTGTGACTTATTTTGATTTATGAAAAAATATTCACTTTACCAAGGAAAAACCAGAATTAGTAAACTTGCAGACATTTAAACGGTGAGTTTATTTAGGATAAGAATATTTTTAAAACTTTGCTTTAATTGACATATACCATTCTAACCAATCTAATTGAGAGTTATGTATAATATTTATTTTCAGTTCCTGGTAAAAATTATTATTTTTACATGACACCTTTACCTAGATCTTACTTACCTTGCTTGACTTTTTTCACAGCACTTATCTCCTCCTGGTACACCCTAAAATATACTTACTTACCATGTTCATTGTCATCTGTGTACTCACAGGGTAGGAAGTTCCATGGGGTAGGCATTTGGTGCGTTCTGCTCACCAGTCTATCCCAAGTGCCTAGAAGAACTTCTGTAGTGTGGTGGGCATGCAGCAAATATTCGTAGATTCTTAGGTTAAGAACCTGTCATTTCACTGCCTTCGAACTTGAAATTATTATACTCGTTTTATTTTGTTTTCTGACAAATAAACAGTGAGGACTAGGGTCCTGGAGAATTCTTTTATGATATTAATCACTGGGCAGGTTTAAGTATGAGGGAGGGCATGGTAGTAGTAGTCCACTTCTGAATTTGTGATTTTCATCTTTTCTTTTTGCCCTTCCTAGGCTTGTGGCTCAGAAGCAGATTCCAATCCTGCTCCCACACACCTGGCAGTATGTCCTAATGAGATAATCACTCTTATGTCTTCCTCTCTTTCCCTTACCTGTTCCTCCAAATAGATTGTTTCATACTTTATTTATTTAAAAAGATAAGGGTTGACTTAAGTGAGAAGTGGCTGATGAGGGAAAAGGAAGGGAAGTGGCCATAAAATGAGCTATGAACAATAATAGAAAAACGCATACTGTTAGGTTCTAGATGTTTACTGAATGGGAACATGTGTCATTCTAATTGTTCTTGGCAGTCATGGTAAAATGTGAGGCTTCATTAGTTTAGTTACTTGGTTTAAGGCATTCATGAATAAAACAAAACAAATTATTGAGGAGCATCAATACAATTCATTTCTTTATAGTAGGACCAGAAAGAAATCTCTCTTAAGATTCTCATTGAAAAAGAAATCGTGTAGTGAATGAGATGAGCAATGTCTAATACACAGGTCTCTTTATGGGGTTATCACCTTCTCTGAGGCTTTCTTTTACGTAATGCTTCCATATGCTATAAGGATATTGTAATTCAGGAGTTCCAGTGGTGAAGTAAGAAAGGGCTGAAGTATGTAGACTTTCTTAGTCTAGCATAATCATGATGACAGCTAACACTTTTGTAGATTTTATGTTCTAAACACCATTCTTAGTCTTTTACTTATACTGACTCATTAAACCCTTATAACTATGTTGTGAGATAGGTAGTGTTATTAACATCATTTTCTCGAATCAGGAAGCTGAGGCACAGAGAGGTTAAGTACTTGCCCAAGGCCACATTGCTACTGGTCTGGGAATGTAAGCAGACAGTTTGACTACAGTGCTTGCTTTCTTATCCTCATGCTTATACCTTTCTGGAACCCCAGGCTAGATTTTGAGGGTCCACAAAAGAAATGATCATGCCATATATTTTCCAGGAAATTAACTGTTATAGCTGACATCTCAGAAATTATTGAGAAATTATTTGAGATTTTACTTTCTGGAAAATCTCTGGAGTCCAGCTATTCTTTGCTGCTAATGCTGGAGGCATCATAGTCTATAACGAGAGTGTGGACTCCAGTTACACTCACCTGGGTTCTAATCCTGTGTATTATCTCTGCAAACTTGGGAAAGTTACTTCACCCTGTAACCTCAGACTTGTGGTTGGGTTCATATCCTCTGCTTGGTAGATTAATGCAGGTGGCCTTCCTGGAAATTTTTCCAGAGAGACCAAAAGCATTTTTAATGGTATATGGATAAAAAATTATTCCACTGAGATATTAGATAGTTCCTAGGATGTAAAGAAAATTTTTGTGATTTAGGTAGGCAAGTCTATTTTTTGGTGATACACAATTATTGAAACCTTGGGATACAGTTCTATCATGCCTTCTTTATGAAATGAAATAATAGTTTTGTTTTCACTAACAGTACGTGAGCATAGCACAATATACTATATATCCTACACACACAGGATATCACCAAAGGGCAATAATATCTTCATTAGAGAATACACTAAAAGAACACCAGCATTATGTGAATCTAGATTTTGTGCACTGGGAAAACTCGGATTGATAAAGGGAGGATTCTTCTTCAGTCATTGTGAAATATCAGACATGATGGGTTTGACAGCCATTCTTCCCCTCAGCCTCCCCCACACTATTCTCTGTGAGATTCGTCCTCCCACTTGCTGAGCTCACCCAAGCCTATTGACTGAGCCCAGAAAACAGACTCCACTCTCCTCCTCCCCTTCTGACTCATGCCAAAAAGTCATGTAGCAATTCAAAACATGTCTCAAATCATAAAACACAATGCGGAAAACTTTCTAGTCTCTGACTTTGGAATATTCTTCAGTATTTTGACATTTGTGTATAATCAAGCGATATATTTAGACTAACCCCATTTCCTCAGAGGCTTTCCCTGACCACTCAAACTACATGCCCATTGACTTGCTCATTACATTGCATTATTCAATATAACACCCATTACTATCCAGTGTTTTCTTGTTTGCCTACTCGCTGCTTCTTCCCCCTTGAATATTAAGTGCTGTGAGAATAGGGACATTGTCTGTCTTGTTTTAACCGTGTGTCCTGGAGGATGGCATGGCACACAGCATTAACGAGCGTTTTGGAATGGATGAGTATTCTTAACGTCCTCACGCATTGTACTTCATGTGAACAAGGTCTCCATGGCTCCAGTCTTTTCGTCCTGTCATTTGTCTTTTCTGCCAGCCTTCGCATCTGCCCATATTTATCATCATTACTCATTAACCAGATCCAGGGTCTCTGAGTCTATTTCCATTGTTGCCACCATCTTTTTATATAATGTCGACGCATTTCAAATTGGTTAAAATTTGATAATTTCTTTTTTGTTTTTAAAAAGTTATTAACATTTTCTACTTGACTAAATCATACAGAACAGAGTTGTACAAATTAATGGCCTTTCTTATTTAATTTCATAAGAAAATGTCTGAGGAGTTCCCCAGTGAGATGAATGATTTTGCACTGTTTACAAATACATATTCACAGTGTAATTGGTATTGTGATTCAGAAAGTACAACATTCTTATCTTTAGTTCCCTCTAAATTTGAATATTTCTTAAAAGTACTTAGTGATATTAGTTAAAATTAAGGGAAAGAAACTCATTATGTCAGTGGTCTGCCACTGACTATTGGACCTTAAAAACTGTTGCTCAAATCAATATTCTGTGTTTTCTTTGATAATTGTAAACTTACGACTTTAGTATTTTGAGTGCTCATCGGTATTAGTATTTTCAGAGTGCCTCTTCTTGCTGCTTTGTTATTCTGTATGTAGAGGAGGAAAAAAATATTTTTCCTCAACCTTTCTAAGTTCTCAGGTAGGGTCCCTGTAACAAAAGACAGATTGACAAGACATATATGTATAGATATATTTACTATAAGTTTTATGTGACGTGGGAGCTGTCATACAGAAGCAAAGCCCCCAACAAGTGATTAAACCTGAACATTTTATGCTGGTTTTGATGAGAAGGGGAAAGTCTTGGAAAAACATGATAGTACAGAACACGGCAGGAGGAAAGTGTAGTGAACCAGGGGAAACAGTGAGGCTGGTTCATTCAGATTCCTCCCAGCACCTTGGCATCAGGAGGGTGCCTCTCACATGAGGGTTTAATGACCTGCCTCTGGAGAAGGTCAGAAAGGCCTTCCTACCCATGCTGTTGTTTCTGAAGTCCCTTCAGCTGGAAATACTGAATATGCTAACGTGCCATATTTTGGGGTTGTGTGTCCTAAGCCTCCTGGTGTATAAAGCAGGGCAATGTATTATTGTCTTAAAATTGATGACTCTTAGCCACAGGGATTTTGTCAGACTTTTAAAGTCATGTTAATTTTTAAATCAAGATGAAATTTAATTTTTTTTTTGTCCGGAAATCCCGAAGTTGTTAGGAATATGTATGTATTCTGTAAGAGACTTGGAGGGCCTTTTCAGTGACAGAGAAGTGGTTTTGGAGGTGTCTGGAACATCCGCATTTGTAGTGAAAGCTCATTAATCCCCTAAACAAGAGAATGTATATACAACTCATTTATTAGTAAGTCTTCTAGGAGCAAAGCTCCTTCTAACAGAGTGCTGACAGGGACGTGGTCCCTGCCCCTGTAATTCACAGTTAAGATGCCAGTAAATGTGTGTCTTGTCCTGGTTGAAGGAACTTAACCTTATGTCCATGTCCTTTCTTCTACCTTGCATCTCTTTTATAAAAATATATATATACTTTAAGAAGTGATTGCTTTTATCACTTGTCATGTTTAAAAAAATAGACATTTTGCTTTACAAAGTCATTTTAGTCTTACTCCTTCACATGCATTCCTGGCATATGGTAAATGCTATTTAAATGTTGAATGAGTGAGTGAGAAGATGGTTATTAAATGGTTAGAGTGAACTCTGTTATTCAGCCAGGTCAGACCTGTGTTTTCATGGAAAACCAAGTATTTTTTTTTCCGAGAAATTAGCATGTTTATCCCTGGCTTTGCAGATGAGAAGTACAACACACTCAAGGAAATGGAGGCTTCTGAGTTAGTTACACTTCTATAAAATTAGCACCCTGCACTAGGTGGAGATGCAGGAGAGCTCACTGTTGAAAAGGGTGGATCCTGAAGGCGGACTGCCTGGGTTTTCACCCTGGCCCCTCTGCTGGTTGTGTGACCCACCTGAAGTTACTTACTTTTTCTACACCTCAGTGTCCTAATCAGTACAATGAGTGTAAATGGGAACTTACCCGAAAGGCTTCCTGTTTAAAGATAGCTGATTGAACACATGTCTGTAATGCATTTCCAGCTGGTACAGGGTTCTTATTTTACAAAAGTATAACTCGGAAGACTCCATATCTTTTCATGTATTATACTTTTTATTTGGAAAGCCTTTTCTTTTTCTCTGCATTCTTCAGCGCGTCTTCATTTGACTTTCCTCCACCGTTCTAACTCCCATCCATCTCACCTTGGAGGCCAGTGTGGGCAGCAGAAGGTAACTGAGCTGGGCCTGAGCATTTAACTTCACCAGTCACCAGTTTATTTTCTTTTTACCTCAAGCATTTCTTCTCGTGAGTCTCAACTTTTTCTTCTGAAAAAATGCACCTATTCAATTCTTATGATGTTAGATCATAGCAGGAATCAAATGTAATACTACCTGCACTCCTGGCTTCTTTAATTAAATACTTAAATTATAGCACTTCCCCAGTTCTAATGCTTCTTGCAGATGTAAGACACACAACAGCTTTTTAAGGGACAAATAGCGTATTAATGGATGTATTGATTTAAGGTACAACTTCAATTTTAGAAATTTTAAAATGAGAAAAACATTGTACATCTCTCAGGAGAAGAACATTCAGAACATCTTGTATTATCAGTATAATGCAGACATGACTGTTATGCCCTGTTTTGTAAAGTATAAGCTATTTGGAGGGCAGAGTTTAGATTACATGTAGATCATAGGTTGAGGAACTATAAACTATATTTTCTATTTGTTAGAAGACAACCATTAGAGGAGACTGTTCATCTACTGTCTGATGAATAACTTTTTTACGCAGAGTTTTCTAATTATGTAATTACATAAGTGAAGCTTATTGATGTTTTCACCATACAATAACGTTATTTATCATATGAATAATTTGTATATCAGCAAAAGTTTCAAGATCTACATTGTGCCATCTATAAAGATGCAGATGGAAGATTTAATTTTCAGTGGCATGAGCTCCATAAGAAATCTTTAATAAAAAAGTTTTCATGGCAGCATTTTTCAGAAGCACCTTAGGATGTTATAATTGCAGGTTAGGTTATTTTGACAAGACTGTGTAACTGATCCAAGCATTTTGTGTTTCTATTCATAGAGGAATGATGGAGCTAAAAATTAAATTAAAGTGAGAGCTGAAAAGCGGCGTGCTAATGTGCCTGGAAGAACTGACTTAAACATTATATTTTATTTTTTAATTATATTTTATTGACTATGCTATCACAGTTGTCCTGATTTTTACCCCTTTGCCCCCCTCCACCTAACACCCACCACTTCCTCAGACAATCTGCCCATCATTGTTCACGTCCTGGGTCATGTGTATAAGTTTTTTTTGCTTCTCCATTTCCTACACTGTACTTCACATCCCCATGGCTATTCTGTACCTACCTATTTGTACTTCTTAATTCCCTCACCGCTTCACCCATTCCCCCATACCCCACTGCCACCTGGAAGCCTTCAGAATGCTCTATATCCATGTTTCTGTCTCTGTTCTTCTTGTTTCCTTAGTTTGTTTTTTAGATTCAATTGTTGATAGATATGTGTTTTTTGCCATTTTATTGTTAATATTTTTGTTCTTCTTTTTCTTAAATAAGTCCCTTTAACATTTCATATAAAATGGTTTGGTGATGATGAACTCATTTAGTTTTTTCTTATCTGGGAAGCTCTTTATCTGCCTTTTGATTCTAAATGATGGCTTTGCTGGGTAAAGCAATCTTGGCTGTAGGTCCCTGCTTTTCATGACTTTGAATATTTCTTGGCAGTCCCTTCTAGCTTGCAAAGTTTCTTTTGAGAAATTAGCTGACAATCTTACGGGAACTCCCCTGAAGGTAACTAACTTCTTTTCTCTTACTGCTTTTAAGATTATCAGTTTATTTTTAATCTTTGGCATTTTAATTATGATGTGTCTTGGAGAGGGCCTCTTTGCATCCATCTTGTTTGGGACTTCCTATGTTTTCTAGACTTGCATGTCTATTTCAAGGCATGTGGCCATCTCCCACACTCTGGATTCAAGGCTGCTGGGGTCCCCACAATACTTATGTGCCCAGGAGTCAAAGAAATTTCTCAGAGGGAAATTCCTTGAAGAGTGGTTGGTTATAGCACCTGGAGAAAGGTGAGTACTGGTCAGAAAAGTTAACGTGAAAGCCAGATGCTCTCAGGAAGCAGTAGTTGAGAGGCAGCTGTCAGGTCATAGGTCTTCCAAGGTTGGTGGTTTTCAGTCACCTGTGGACCAGCTTTGAGCAGAGAACCAGCTGTCTCTGACCCAGGGGCACAGTGGTCAGGAGGCCTGGCACAGTTGGTGAGCTGGAGGAGGGAGAGACTGGAGAGGGCTGATTTCAACTAAAGAGCAGAGTGATGGTGAGAGGGCAGCCAAGGGCAAGGACCTGCTCATAGTGGGCTGTGCCCTACCCTTGCGGACTGTATTAGTTTGCTAGGGCTGCCATAATGAAGTCCCACAGACTAGGTGGCTTGAACAACAACAATTATATTCTATTGGTTCTGGAGATTGCAAGTCCAAGATAAAGGTGTCTACAGGGTTGGTTTCCCCTCAGGCCTGTCTTCTTGGCTGGCAGATGGCTGCCTTCTCCAGGTGTCCTCACCTGGTATTTCCTCTGTGCTCATGTGTGTCCTAATCTCTTATAAGGGCACCTGTCATTTTGGATTCGAATTCACCCATATAACTCATTTTACTTTAATTACCTCTTTAAAGGCCCTAGGTCCAAACACAGTCACATTCAAAGGGAGTGGTTAGGATTTGAACATGTGAACATGGGGGGACACAGTTCAGCTTGGGGGGACCCAGGTGTGTCCTTGGGAGACACCAGCCAGTGGTTGTAGGTGCTGATCCTGTGTCCTTGGCTTCTTTGGGTCAGGCAGGCCTAAGGCCATTTGAGTTCCTTTCAGAACAATCTCGAATGTGTTATAGTCCCAAATTTTACTTCCAGTGTTGAAGATATAATTGTACTTTGAATAGTAAACTTAGTCATCTTTGGTCATCTTATATTATTGGAAACTTCCTTTCTTTTGAGTCAAACTTCATGTTGCCTTATAGCTCTGGCCCTGGTACTAGGTTCTTGTGGCTCTTGGTCTTGCCCTCCTCAGCACTGTTTCTGGAATACATTCGCTTTCTCGGTGTTAGGTGTGTTCAAGAGTGTGGACTCTGAAGCAGGTCTGCTGGGTTGGAAACCTGGTTTCACCACTTAGCAGTTGTGTGGCTTTCAACAAATTACGTGACCTTTTTATGCCTTAGTATCCTGATTCATGAAAAGGGGATACTAAAATGCCTAATGGATTAGATAAAGTAAAGAAACCAGTTCCTGTGTTGGACAGTTAATAACTGCTTAATAAAGGCTGTCCCATCGTCATCATCATCACCATCATTAGCACCACTTCGTGACACTGAGAAGCAACTACACTGCCACACATGTGATGGCCTGTATGGATGGAGGAGGACAGGCATTGACCCCACACTTCTCTTGATGTCACCTGAGAGTCTGCCAGTTTGTCTTTCTTTGCCCAGCCACTTCACAGGTTGTCTTTTATTGAACTGTCTGTCAACTAGTAACAATAACCAATGTTCACCAAGTACTTTACTGTTGCAAAGTGCTTTTTGCTTTTGGTTTTAGTCTTATACTGACCCTGAGAGATATCATTTATTACTATACCAATTTTGGATATGAAGAAACTGAGTCTTGGAATTAACTGACTTAGCTAAAGTTATATGTCTGGTAAGTACTGGATTTGGGACACAAAACCTCCTTTTCTTTACCCATGCAAAGTACTTATTTATTGTGCAAACATTAGAAAATACAGATATCCAAAATTTTAACAAGTTTTCACATGGTAATAATCATCATTGACATCTAGAATATATTTTCTTACTAAAGTGGTTTTACATAATACAATTTGTATTGATTTATTATTTATTTTTCTCTTAAATAATGTAAGTATTTTTTCATGTTAATAACTATATATGTGCATCACCATTTTAAAGTACCACTTGATTCTCCATTGAATGAGATACAGTATATATTTAACTCATCTGCTAACATACAGATTGTTTCTGTTTTTGCTGATATAAACAACACCCCAGTGGGTCTCCTTGTACATATACCGTTGCACACTTATTTGATTAGTTCCATAGGGTGGAATTCTAGATGTGGAATTTTAGATCACTAGGATTTGCCCATTCTAAGGCCTTTAATGCATATTTACAAATTGCCTTCTGGGGTGCCTGTCTCAATTTAGACACCTGCCTACATGTATAAGAACATCATTTTCCTCGCTCCCATTGGCCATTATCAC
The DNA here is from genome assembly GCA_039655065.1 of Glossophaga mutica. Taxonomy (NCBI): domain Eukaryota; kingdom Metazoa; phylum Chordata; class Mammalia; order Chiroptera; family Phyllostomidae; genus Glossophaga; species Glossophaga mutica. Next base: position 160,424,838 of record CM077306.1, read on the forward strand.
TCTTTGCCAATGTGATTGGAAGGAAATGGTATCTTGTTGATTTATTTGCATTTTTATTACTAACCAGAGGGAACATTTTAATATTTCCTGTTCCTTTATATCTCTACTTTGGTGATTTGTCTGTTTATGCTCTTTGTCTATTATTTCCTATGAAGCGATTCATCTTTTTCTTATTGATGTGTAAATAGTTTATATATTGGCAATATTAATGAATTGTCTTGTATCACATGCTCTTTTGACACTATTTATAGTTGTAAAAATTACCAGGATTTTAAAAAATTTCATGTGACTGATAAGCTACACTTCCTCCATTTTGATAATTATTTTTTAATGAAATGCAGAAACATTCCTTGGGCCCTGCTAACCTCATCTTGTCAGGTTGTACCTGAGGCTGACCGTGACATCCAACACGCTCAGTGTGTCTCCCAGCTGTGCTCTTATCTGCTCTTTTGCAGAGTGTGCTCTCAATATTTCCATCCAGGAGACAGGGAAGGGGAGTCAAACTAATGGTTATGGAGCACCACTGTGCACCAAGCTTTTTACCTGATGCTTTCAAATACGTAGAATGTGAAATAGAATGGTATAGAAGACCGTGAAGCTCTGCTTGCATGAGCTTTCATAGATTTCATGAATATTTGCTCTCCTTTCCTAATTGAAGAAATGCGGTTACATATCACCTTTTTAAAACAATTAATGATTTAGTATGTTCCATTATTTAAAAAGAGTTTGCTTTCCCCCTGTTAGAAATAAACATCTGGGATTATTGTGTCAGGCAATGTACATTGGTTTTCTGACATCCTGGCAACCTTTGGTGAGATTATATGCAAAAGGGTATTTCACCTTTTGCCTTTTGATTTTTTTCTCCTTTTCATAGGGTCAGATGCAATACTTAGTATATTATTATACACATATTTGTATATTCTGTTAAGAACTCATTGACTATATTTCTTGTATAATTTTCATATAATCTATATGTTTTGATTTTTAGATACAGTAGTCCCTCCTTATCTGTAGTTTCACTTTTGTGGTAAACTATGGTTGAAAATATCAAGTAGAAAATTCCAAAACTGAACAGTTCATAAATTTCAAATTGTATGCTGTTCTGAGGAGTGTGATATATCTTGCACCTTCCTCTCTGTTCTGCCCAGAATATGTGTCACTGTTTTGCCTTCTCATCTAATGAATTTGTGTGGAAAAGCAGTTAAAACTGTTGTCTGCAGAGTTCTTAGAGTTCATTTTCCCATAGAAGCAATATTTAAAACTTAAATGGTAGTTCGTTTTTTAGATAAACTCATAATAAAGGAATATCTGTGTCTTTGTGTTTTTAAAGCAATAGAATACCCCCCTTCCCCCAACAAAATCTTGTGTAGGGCCCTACTTGATTTTCTTGGGGATCGTTTAATCCCCAGTTGAGTTAGCCTAAATAAAACATGGAATTTGTTATACAGATCTAGGTTATTTATGTACCCTCAGAGGCAGGAGTGCATGGAAAATCAGAGTGTCCTTTCTTTCCATCTCTTGCCTTTAATTTTTCTCTGTACATCTGCTTTTTTTCTGTTTCTTTCTCTGTAGAATTACTTTCTTGGTTTACTAACCCACATGACAGAAAACAGAGCTGAAACTAGGGTGAAGTGAATGAGGTACAAAATTTAAGAGGGTACCAAAAAATTCAGTGATGGGAGGAATATTTTAATGTAATATTTCAAAGTTAATGGTGAGCACAGTATAAAAATTTAAAATAAAGGTAGGATTAGTATAAAAATAGCATATTTAGTGAGTTGGTTTTCAAATAATAAGGGAATTTATCTTGATTTTTAATTACTGTTCTTTTGGAATTTTTTTTTTGTCGTTCAAGTACAGTTGTCTCCATTCTCCTCACACCACTCCCCACACCCAGCCCTCCCCACCTCCCACCCTCCATCCTACCCCTTTTGGCTTTGTCCATGTGTCCTTTATACATGTTGCTGACAACCCTTCCCCCGTCTCCCTCTTCCCCCTCCCTCCTCTCCTCTAGTTACTGTCAGTTTGTTCTTTTTTGGAATGTTTGAAAAATACCGAGTTCAATGTGTCTGGTAATTTTGGATGATTTTGAATGACTTTTTGTTTTTCGTTTGCCTACTTATTGGGAGCATTGAATAATATTAGACTTTTGGAAAGATTAAGGTTTCTTTTTTTCACCTCTCTGTAATAATAATCTTTTACCATTTTAAAGCTCAAGCGACCATCTCTGTTAGTGTTTGCATTAGGCTATGATAGCCTGGAGATTATAACCTAGTTTCTGAAAAGAAACTGTAGCAGTGAGAGGTTACTAGCAAAGCCTCTCAGCTAATAAAACAATGTGCCTCACATTTTTTTCATCCTCTGTACTGCTCAGTCATAATAGATTCATTGAAAATGATGCTCATTTTTAGATTTGTCAAAACAAATAAGAAATAAATGAAACCATAAATATCCTATTTTTAATAATTGAAGAAAGAAAGCACGAAATAAAAATATAATTGTGAGAATAATATTCAGAACAACCTGATGTTCAATAACAATGAATACTTAAGTAAATTCTGATATATCTACATGAATTACAGTGTAGTCATACCCAACTGAGGGTTTGTATATTCTGTAACAAACACTATATTTTAGATTGGAAATGCAGCCCTCTCTTTCCTACAAATCAGCAGAAATAGGCACGATAGGCACAGTTTCACGTATTTCTTTCCTACATGTTTTAACCTGTTAATCAGTTTTCAAAATATAATTGAGGCAGAGGGGAGCCTGTAAAGATTTTTCAGGTTGGAATTAATTTTGCTGCTTGAGTGTTTTAGAAAGCGGGAGCTAGACTCTCTAATGAGAGCTGTAAAGCATAGTCATGGACCATGTCATGGGCCAGACTATTCAAATAATTTACTTTTCTCTTCAGAGTTATACCAATGATTGGAAACAAAAGCTGTGAGGGGCACTGGAGGGTTGAGGGTGGGATTAAATTAATATATGGGTAAGGAGAAATTTCAAGCTTGGTGACTTCATCCTATTATATATTTCCAACTATGCTAATACTAAATAAAGCTCTTCTAAGAATCTGTTTTCCATTTTCTACTAATTTTTATCCTCTCTGTATGTTCTTTTTTATGTAGTTTTTAGAAATATTTTCCTTGAATAGAAAATCATCTTCCTGTGGATGCTAAACCAAGACATAATTGGTTTTATCTTAATTTCACTAGTATTTGTGTTTGGAAAGAAAGTAAAACCATTGTAAAGGATAAGTGAAGCAGTGTTTGTGGTTTAGGACTTTGTAGCTTCATTTTGTCAAATGTGAATTTTTCCCTTGGCCATTTGATGTTTTAATTTTTACCGTAACCCTTAATTTAGCTATTGTTTGCTCTCAAACATATTTTTCTTCTTAGTCTCTGAAGTTTCAATAAAGTAAAAAACTTAAACACTGAAAAACATTTTGAACTATTATCTATTAAAAGAGCATCCAGTCAGAATGTTATATCAACTATAAAACACGTTGGGATTCTAAAAGCCCAGAGTGTGCTTTTTTTGGCCTGTAGCTCACTGTGCTTTTCTTCCTTGTCTTTATTCAGCTGGAATGCTTTCCGATTCTGCTTCGAACTTCTAAGGCTGAAACTCCGAGGAACCCAGCTGGAAAATGCCGTCAGAACGCTGCCTCAGGTCAGCCCTGTGGGATATGTCCCTTTGTGGAATAGTCAGCCCCAAAGTCTCCCCATGGCACCTGCCAGGACCCAGTGCAGAGCAGGGGCGCAGCTCAGGTTTGAAGGCATTCAGCAAAGCAGTCCAAGCACGTGTGAGTTTCTTGTGGTGGCACCAGGGCTAACTGTTGCAGGTAATTATGTCAGACCTTGACAGCTTCCATCATTCTTGGACTGATATTGCCTTTTCTCTCGCTCTTATTTAAGAAGTTAAACTCCCTCGAACAAGAGGTACACTTCCATGAAGGTATAGGATTTAAAATAGAATCAGAAAGCTATGCCTATATATGACTGTCATCCCCTTAAAGCAGTCACTGGGGAGTATAATGCATATTCTCAAAATATTCACAGCATTTTCTTTTAATAATTTATTTAACAAATATTTATTGCCCACTCTACTTGGTGCAGAAGATCCAGGAGTGAATAAAACAGATAAGATTACTGCCCATATCAGATGTATATTCAATGGGCAAATCACACTAGGCACAATGCAAATATAATTGTGAAAAGTGTTTTGAAGGAAAAGTACAGGATTCATGGCATGAGGAATTGCCATGGTGAAGAAACGCTCTCTCTCTCTTGCTAACCTGAGGTGTGCGGGAGGGGATGATGTGGGAAAGTGCCCAGGGCAGGAACATTCCCCCACTGAGGGGCGGGCAGTTAGAAAATGCTGGGCATTCCTTTGAATGTTCTCAGTGGAGGCAAGTCTGCATTCTTTGAGGAAACAGCCATAGGATCTTCAGAGCAAAGGATAAGAGAGGTGATAAACCTATAAATACCTTCTTTATAAAAATATTAAGAATGGGTAAGGCTGTGAAATAAGACCATCCCCCAAATGTGTTCAGAAGCAGACGCATTGCTGGGGGCAGTGCAGAGCCTGCACTCTGCAAGTGAGTCTTGCTCTAGAGCAGTGATTCTCCAAGGGGGATGAATTTGCCCTCAGGGTACATTGCACATTATCTGGCAGCATTTTTGGTTGCCACTGGGGTTGTGGGTGCTAAATACCTTAAAATGCATAGGACAGCCTCCCCACTTTCCCATAGCAAAAAAAAAAAAAAAGGATCTAAAAAAGTCGATTTCACCGTCAGGAGAAATCCTGCTGTAGATCTGGCCTCCAGCCAGCACAGCCCATAGAGACCGTGGTATCTGTCTGCCACCACCTCAGCCAAGTGCTTTATTTTTGCCTACCAGGATCCATGTGCCCTTCTTCTGAAAGTGGCTTTTACTTTAAGTCTGCCACCTCTGTTTTGGCTGGTCAAGTCCGGCTGCCATCTCTCCCACGCAGCACGATCATCGGCACAGTGGCCTTTCCTTCTCGGCTCTGATGCAGAGCCCTCCCTTCCCCACTTTCCAATTCCCCTTGTGTCCTGTGGCACTATTACCATCTCCTTTGCCCTGAAGAGCTCTGTTCACCTCCTGACTTCATTGAGATCTGCCCTCCTGAGGCATCACTTCTCTTGTAACCCTCTCAAGTGGTGGCATTTGTCATTTCTTCACGTCTCATGTAGCTGAGGGCTGGATAGAGAGGTGGTTGTCACCCAGAGACACTGTTTTCCTTTGAGATCCCAACTCTGCAAACTGTTTGGGAAAGCAACAATGAAGACTTGCTTCTAAAGGTGATGCTCATCAACTCTCTCACCCTCACCTCCTCTCCACTGCTGTCTTGGCCGTTTTCCCTCATTCACTGAGCATTGACGCCTGGCTTTCAGTCTTCTTCTTCATGACAAATCCTTTACACCTTCCCAATGCCCTCTTTGTTTGCCTGGAGGATCTTCCCATGCCCTTGCATCTTCAACCTGCTCATGTCCAAAAACCTTCTCCCTCCACTGAGCCACCTGTCCCCATGGTCACACCTTGTACCTGGCATCCCCAGTACTTGCTGTATTTCTGAAGCCACTACATCGGCCACTTTTCTCTTACCAGGACCACTTCTCCTTCCAGCTTGCCTGTTTAGCTACCTCTGTCATGGCTGTGCTTTGACCTCATTGCAATGTCTCATCTACTGGCTTTGCTACTTTCTACCAATCCATCAATCCTTGTTTCCCTTCTTATCTAGTTGAGATTCTATTGCTCTTTTAAATCCTTAATCTCTTGCTCTCTGCATTTTTGATGCATTTGCCTGACAAAATCTCAACTCAGATGAACCCCACTATCCATGTTTTCATGTCTCCATGGTCCAGTGAAAATTGGTTCCACTAAATCTTTAAGCCCCAAATGCCCATAGTTTTAATATGTTTGTGGCCCATTTATATCCTCTCTCCTGATACTCAGAGGGCAGCCTTTCCCATAACTGAGCCCAGCCCTGCTTGTATGTTTTGAATTCTGTCTTTCTTAGCTTCTCAGCAACCTTTGACTATGGATTGTCTCTCAACTGTGTTCTGGACACACAGCTGTGCTCTGTCACCCTCTCTATAGAGATGAGGCACAGACTTACACCTCTATCCAAGACCTTTTCCTGAGCTCAGATTCTATGCCACGCCCTCCCTTGTCCTCAGGATTGCTACCATTAACCTTCTGTGTAAAGACATGCTTCCTCCTGCCATGGGACTATAAGACTTCCTGTTCCCCTGCCTCGAGCAAACTCTTTTCTGTCCTGTTTGCTGCAGCCTGCGATGCCAGCCATACTTCAGGGAGGCCAAGTTATTTGACTGATGTGTAACTGCTTCGCTACATGGAAGGCTCTACAAGGAGTGCTACCAAGTTTGGGTTGGTCACCGTTTTACCTCCAGGACCTGGCATGGTGCCTGGCACAGGACGAGCAAATGTTTCTTGAGTAAATGATTGAAGGAAGGAATGAAACAAAACCATTTATAATTAAGTTCCTTTCTTCATAATCTTCTTATTTCTTAATCATTCTGTAAGCATATTATGTCTTCTTTGCTTATTATTTCAACAATTGCTATTGTTAGCATTAATTTTAAAATTTACAAATTATAAATTGTCCTTTAAAAATGAAGTTAAATGATGAGGTCTTTTAAAAGCATGACCACTTTAATAAATAGGGTTGTTTTAATAATGTATTTAACTTGCATACAAATAGTTTTTATTTTGACTGTGGAATTGAAGTCATCAGGATATTCACTTCATAGCTCATCATGACTGAATTGAGGCAACCATGGGTAATTCTAGTACTGTCAGGTGTTTTGTCCAGTCCTCTTTTGTCCATAGCCTATTTAAAAAATGAGGCTCTTTGTGCTACTTGACTGCTTTTGATACATAAGTATGTAATACCATATTGGTGGCCTTACTTGAAAACTACTTGCATATTTTTACATAGCTAAATATTAGGTAAACACTGATATAGAAATGGACTTGAACTTTTAAATTTGAAATGCAGGATATTTAAAAACCAAACACTTGTTTTGGATTTTAAATCTTAAAAACTGACTGAACGCAATAAAAATTTATTGTGTGAAAATGAGACTCTCTGAGATTTCTCTGATCAAAAATGATAACTCTGAGAACTTGAAGTGGTGATTTGCACCAGAGCGGTGCTTCCCTGTGAGGGGCAGCTACCATGTCATGGACATCATGCTCTGCATTTGATTTCTTAGTTTCTGCCATCAATTTCAGAATGAAAATTAAAGACTTGAAGTCATGAATAGCCCTGTTCCCTAAGACATCATTGATTTATCTCCCTGTCACTGGATGCTGACATATGGCCAATCAAACGGTTGCTCCCTGGCATCGCTAAAAACCAATTTGCTGCTCAGGGAGTCTAGGGCTTCCCACGCCGTTCCACAGAGCCTGGGCCCTGTGCGGTAGGGGCGCAGCCATGCTCATCAGCAGCCTGGCAGGGAGCCCGATGCTCTCGGAGAGTTCAGGTGGAAAGAAGTGAAGGACACATCTCCCGGGAACTTGTACACTGTCCAACAGACCATAGTTCAACCATATTTATAATTCAAAAATTTCAAAGAGTCACAGTTTTTTTAAAGGCAAAAGAAACAGGTAGAATGAATTTTAGCTATATAGATTATTTAACCTAGTATATCCAAAATATTATCATTTCAATGTGTAATCAATACAAAAATATCCATGAGCTATTTGGCAGTCTTTTTTCATCCGCGTCTGGCCTCCAGTGTGCCCTTGGTTGGCAGTCACAGTGCAGCGGCTGTTGTATGGGATGGTGCAGTTCTGGGGGCTCCTTCCGAGGAGAGGCTACGGGCCTTGCCTTGGGGAGGCCAGTCCCCTCGTCACTCACCTGTGACTTCTGAAGTGGCAGCATTACTTTCATGGAATACTTTCCCCCATTTTAGGATGACACTCAAATTTGTATACCCTTGAGAACTATGCCTCATGTCTTGTTTTTTTTTCCCAGTAATTTAGGAAGTTGTAGGAACATGATTTTCCTTTCTTCTTTGTTCCCCACGTAATGGAGGGACATTGCTCCCAGTTGGGAGGTTTAGCGTGCTAATCAGTATGAATTGTAGACACCGAGGGAGCCATTTGCCAGCAGGTATCTGCTCCCCATCTTAATGTAGACGCAGGACGTCATAGTCTTTGATGCACCTCCTCCTGGTTTATGCTTACTGATCTCAAATGGGCTCACTGCCTTCCAGCTGTGTTCTGTGGCCCCACATGCTTCAGGTTTAGAGGGTTGAGGTGTCTTGTAGATTCACATCCAAGAGTGAGTGGAAAGTTACTTTCAGACTACAATAATGACTTGTTGATAAATAAGCCTTCATTTCTTGCCAAAAGTTGGAGTATTTGTTTCTGCTTTTAAGAATTCCTGACATATTGGTTCCAAAATATTTGGAATCTTGTGCCAAGTTTTGCCTTAAATATTTAGCATGTTGTTTTCTTTAAGCTTGAATATTTCAAACCCTTCTGAGTGGTCCTGTGCAATTGCGCAGGATCGTAACTGTTTCAAAACCAAGCCCTTTACTCTTTGGCAGATTTCAGCTTACAGCTTTTTTGTCCCTGGCAAGATTTATTTATGTCCCTGTCAATTGATAGCTGAAACTCAAACACTGGTTCAGTCTTGATAAAAGGACATGAATTGTGGCACTATATTTGGAAAATAAGTAAGGAAATATTTTAAGGCAATTATTTTAATATATTCTCTTCCACTACAAATGAAATTTCAAAATACATTTATTGAAGTCTTTAAAGTGATATTAAAAAGGAGACAAGTTATGGGAGTTTCAAATACATTTTCTAAGGTTGTAAAAAAAATCTACTCTCTATTCCAAAACTTAGACTAAGTTACAGTGCAAAGATAAGTGTTTAAATCGTGATTTCAAACATCTCTTACCATTATGTTATGTAAATATGTTCATGTATAACATTTTTAAAAGGCAACTTTGATTTTGAGGTTAAATATGCATAGTATAAATATAAAATTAATAGAGACCTTGTGAATTTTTTACTTACCATCATAGATTTTTTACATCCTTTTTACAGATTATTACATTTTTTGCTTTGTCTTTTTTGTTTGTTTTTTTTATTTATTTTTTATTTTTAAATAATCTTTTTTTTTTTTTTTAGATTTTTTATTTATTTATCTTTAGAGGGGAAGGGTAGGAGAAAGGGAGAGGGAGAGAAATATCAATGTAGGGTTGTCTCTCGTGTGTCCCCCGCTGGGAACTGGCCTGCAACCCAGGCATGTGCCCTGACTGGGAATCGAACCTTGATCCTCTGGTTCGCAGGCCCGCGCTCAATCCACTGAGCTACACCAGCCAGGGCCATTTTGTTTGTTTTTTAAGCAGGAGGATAATAATTTACATTAGTGTGTTCTTGATGCTAGGTTCTTGAAATGCCTGATCTTGGATCTTTGGTTTTCTATTCTGTAAAGTAGAGATAATGACAGTACCTGGCTTATAAGATTATTATTAATATTAAGTGAATTAATAATAATATATCACTAAGAGTAATTCATGGACCATAATAAAACCTTTGAGTTTATAAAATATATAAAAAATTTTTTGAAGGTGGAGACATTTTTTCAAAAACTATTTTTTTTAATTTTTTTAAATTTATTATTTATTTATCTTTTAGAGGGGAAGGGTAGGAGAGAAGGAGAGGGAGAGAAATATCAATGTACGGTTGCCTCTCGTGTGTCCCCTGCCGGGAACTGGCCTGCAACCCAGGCATGTGCCCTGACTGGGAATCGAACCGCGATCCTCTGGTTCGCAGGCCCGCGCTCAATCCACTGAGCTACACCAGCCAGGGCTCAAAAGCTATTTTAAAAGTTAACTTAGCTGACACAATATTTCTGTTACTATTTTATGCCTTTGTGTCTTTAATTGAGCCAGGCTAATTAATCTCCATTTTAGGCTTTGCATAGAAGTTTTTGGTAGAAAGTTACTTATGCTTCTGAATGCAGTTTTCAATTGCTGATTTAAAGTCTGCTGATAGGCTCGATGACAGTAACCATTTCAAAACCTACTGCTGCGTTTCAACTGAAAATAATCCTCCCACCTTCCCACGAGAACTTCCTATATCATCACCTCCTGTCAAGTTTTCTTTTTCCTTTCAGTAGTTCTGACATTTCTGAGGCTCCCCAGTCAGAAATGTCCAATATAGCTTACTGGTACACTCTGGCATTTCATAGGAAGCAGTGGCTTCACGTTAAGGAGGTGTAATTCGTGCTGAATTGTAATTTACCAGCCAGCTGGCACCACAGGCCAGGCAGAGCTCTGTCAAATAAATTAACCATGCATTCTAGGCCAGTGTTTACTCCCTAACTCCCCTGAGTGCCTCTTTGACACTCAGAGGGAGGGATTGGATACAGGAGTGGTCAGGATAGGAGAGACAGTGCCCAGTCATCGCATGGTATCTTTACTTAGCTTAATGAAGGGTCCACAGACCTGAAATGGGGGTTGATGGCCCTTATTCTTGATCTGGGCGTAATTTATCACTGGTGCAGCTCACCCCTCTTAGTGCAGTGCCAGCTCTGAGAGTTTAGCACACTGTGGCGATTTCCACACATCAGAGCTCTGATTGTTCATAGCTGTCTATGTAGGCAGTTTGCATTTTGCATTTATGGTATTAGAATTACATTGTTTTAGGAAGATCTGAGGTTTCACCTAGGGGTTTTGAAAGGACATGGGGAAGAATATTTTAGAATGGGGTAGGGAATGAAGAAGTTTCACAATGGGTAAATTTAGCAACTTCAAAAAAGAGTAGAAAATACAATGGTGTAGTCATTCATAAATCTAGTACAATGATCACATATAGACACTGATGGCTGAAATTGCAGGTACATTTTACTTTCAGGCTTAAATATTTTTCACTTACAATGGCATTTCTTTTGATGTTCATAATTTTCCAAGTTTAATGATAAGCAGCTATGGTTTAATCAATAGTTTTTCACATGGAATGGTCACTGGCAGCCCTTAGTTTCTCTAACCAACATTTGCTCAGTTCTGTTTTACTTGTTCAAAGAGTATTGTGTGCTGTGGGGGACTGGGTAGCTGCCTGGATCTGCGGTGGGTCAGGCAGGTCCTGTGGATTCTGTGCTGGATCAGTGCACAGATGTGGTCGCATTCTGAGCTTGTGTCGTCCACACACAGGAGTCACCTAGCTGGAGATGGAAGCAGAGAGTTGGGGAGGGGGTCACGGAGGAGACAGAGGTGCACACACACACACACACAGAGACGTGCACAATTTAGATGCACTTTCACTCAGAAAAAGTACATGTACTGGTACATGTACCGAGGGGACAGGGGCTAAGAAACAGAGGCTTGCAGACCCACAGAAATGGGTCAGTGCACAGACACATGGACACACCCACAAACAAATTCAGAAAGAGAAGCACTGGTAGGAAAGAAAAAGGACCCTGAAGGGATGAGGAAAAGAAGTCTAGAGAAGGAGAGCAGAGTGTGGTGGAGAGAAAGAAAGTGGGGGAGTACGGAGGCCCACTCCTGTAGTGTGCTGGAGCCCGCATTCCCTAAGTTGGTGAGAGGGAGTGAGGGAGCCTGGGGCAGCAATGGGGGGGTCAGGGCAGGGCACGAAAGCTGACTTGATTGCTCTTGTTCACAGTATTCAAGAAATGCTGACAGGCCAGAGACTCTGCCATTCCGAATCCCACAATGATAGCGTCCTGGCCGCACTGAATCAGCAGAGGAGTGATGGCATCCTCTGTGACGTTACCCTGATTGCTGAGGAACAGAAATTCCATGCTCACAAGGCAGTCCTAGCAGCCTGCAGCGACTACTTTCGGGTAAGTCAAGGTCGTTTGTTTCCCTTAAGATGTTAGTTCAACAGAGGATGATAGAGTTTCCTGAAGGGTCCTGCAACTATCAGCCAATTAGAAGATAGTTCCCAGAGTTGTGAATGTTGGGGCCTTTCCTAGGCAGAATGAGTTGGGGGCCCTGTTGGGAATCCTTTCTCACCTGAGTACCTAGATGTCCATCCAGTGGGACCTCCAGACCTCTCCGCTGCATCTGAGTGGAGGGACATTTAACATTTGACTACCATAAGAAAGGGTGGCATTATAGTACTTCTTAATGGGGTGTGGGCTGGGGGTAGGCCTTCCTTCCTCCCTCTCTCGCTCCCCCTCTTCCTTGATTTGAGAGAGAGAGACAGGCATTGATTTGTTGTTCCACTTATTTATGCATTCATTGATTGCTTCTTGTCTGTGCCCTGACCTGGGATCAAACATGTAACCTTCACGTGTCTGGACACCCTTCAACCAAATGAGCTACCCAGCCAGGGCCTTGATGTTTCTAGATTCAGGATAAGAAGGACAATCTGAAAACAATTCATTAAAATAAACGAAGTCCCTGCAGATATGTGATGTTTCTGATTTTTAATTTTCTATGCATGTTCTTGTCTTAGTGCTTTCTAACTCTCTGCTCTAGGGACAGAGCTGCAATGGGCCTCACGGGCCTTTCTGGCTGACATAGATGTGTGCATGTTGTCTCGTTTACCAGAACTTTGGAGTCGGGTTCCTAGCGGCTAATGAAATGTAGTGACGTGTCTGTTGTTTTTTTGGAGATGAATGTGTACAGTACGGTGATAGGTAGTTAAATGCCATTTAGTTAGTACTTCCTGTGATTCAGGTGGTGTAAAAGGATTGCTTATATTCATATCTCATTTGATGCTCACAACAACCAGTTTTACAAACATATACATGTACTATACAAATCAACATTTTACATATATGGAAACTGAATCTTAGAATTTAAGTAATTTGTGATAACTTTGAGGTTGACTAATAAGTCACACAGTTCCTAAGTGGCAGATCTGCAATTAAAATCCATATCTGACTCTTAATGAATATGCCTTTCTACCTCTCACATAGACAATCATTGTCCAGAATATTTTGAAATATTAATTTTTGAATATACATTGTTTAATTCTTACTTAATTTCTTCAATGTTATATTGTTTAATAATTTCAAAACATAGCAGCATGAAATTTCTACATAAATCAGAATATATATGTGATGGTGAATTTAATTTTTTTTTTTTTTACGAAAGTCTCAAAATGATACAGCAGCCATCTTAGGCCCATGGGCAATTTGTTGGTTTGATTCGACTGTTTCCAATAGCAATCGTGTGTTTGATGACTAAGAGACAATATCAACTGCACTCAATTGCAACCAGCTGCTAAAGCGAATTTTCAAAGATGCCAACTCATAAAAGGAAGACTTTTAGAAAAAGTGTTTTAAGTCTGACGAAACCTAGTAATGTAGAGGAAAAAAGTGATTACTTAAAATGTCTATCTAGAACAAAAAGTAGGAATTTAATTCTAAACTTCAGAAATTAAGTAGAATATGTGAAAAGTAACCTTAAGTTGCATTCGTATAATGATACATTTTATACACTCTCAGACTGTTGGGCATTAACCTTTTAGAAAGGTTATATTAATCAGAGGGTGTTTCAAATAATACACTCTGGATTGTTATGTGCAACACATGCACTGTTCTCTGATACAAGTTTCATCTTCCTGCACACCAGATTATAACCCTCTTGGTGCTTAGCTTCTTTCCTCTTAGATCTCTCCTGATTGGGTTTTTAATTTAATTTTGGGAAATGGTTTGATACTGTGTGTGTGTGCATGTGACCAAGTGCATGCATGTGAGTGCAAGAAAGCACTTTCCATGTTGGCATGTAATAGTGTTTGTTGCTACTCCTGGTCTTTCACTTCTTTCACCACGATGCCCCAGATACTCTGGCAGGTTGGACATAGAGTGCCTCCTTTATAGTACCTATGTTGTAATGCCTATGGAGAAGGCTTTATTATTCTGCAGATAAGGGAACTAAAGTGCAGTAATCTTAAATAACCTGCCCAAGGACTGCCAGATATTAAGGAGAAGAGCTGATCTTCTCACACACTGGGGCATCTGTCTCCTCGAGTACCAGGTGTGCTCTCTGCCTTTAACCACAATTCCTGCTGGATTCATGCACAATTTCTTCAATTTCATCACCTGTTTGTGAGGTGAAAACTAAGTGACTTGTATATTGATTGTTCAGATTGATAAACCAAAGACAAAGTTGGAACAGTTGGCACTTACCTTTTGTAGCCATTGTGCTAAATGCTGGAGTTAAGTATTTAACCAGACGTAGGCTGAGCCTTGTACTGTGTATCATTTGCTAGCTTTGTTGTATAACAAACCACCCCAAAACTTAGCAGCTGGTAATTGCCCTGGTCTTCCAGCTTCACTGATCTATGCTGGATTCATTGTCACTGTCAGTGGTTAATGGAGAGTTGACTGGAGGCTGGTGATCTGAGTTGGCCTTGTTCACATGTCTGGTGGTTGGTATGCTCTTGGCTGGGGTGGTAGGGGACACTGGTATGTATTTCTCATGAACAGGATAGCTTGGGCTTTTTCACATGATGAGACTCATGGGAAGAGGGCAGAACTCAGTGCACAGGTGCTTTTCAAGCTTCCATTTGCATCGTGTTTACTGATGTCCCATTCATCAATCAAGTCACATGGCCAAGCCCAGAGTTAGTGTAAGAAGGCATATGAAAAGCTATAAGTGTGAAAAAGGGAACAAATCTGTGGCCATATTTGCAGCCTACCACTGTCAAGAGTTGTCAAGGATCTGTGATTTACCCAACCAGCAAGGCAGAGCATCTACCACAGTGGCACAGTTGCTGGTAGAGACATAAGACTCCTAGCTCAGAGACAAAGGACAGTGTATTCCCCATAACGACAGCAGTATGTGAACCTGAACTTACTTGTACCTCTTCCCAGAGCCCCAGTTCCCAGTGTGATGTGAGGAAGGCTGGTTGCATTACAGGAGAGGATCATTGGGCTAAGGGAACCCAAATCTTTTACAATGGGTAGGAAATGTGTCTGTCCTTTGCTCTGGAGCAGCAATTTTCAACTGGTGTGCTGCAAAAACATTTGAAACATGCAATATCTGAGTATTTAATCAGGGTCACTGACCTCTTTTCCCTTAGACTGTCAAATAAAAAATGACAACAGCCAACACAACAATAAGTATCTTGTGTGAATAAATCAAAATTATACCTTTATTTTTGTCAGATTAGCAAAAAATATACATTTTGGTGTGCAGCAGGATTTTAGTTATTAGTTTATGTGTGCCATGAGATGACAAAGGTTGAAAATTGCTGCTCTAGCAAGAGACATTATTACACTGGACAGTAAGTAAGCAAAGAGATGCTATATTTTCCATGATTGTAAGCAAAACTGCCTTTTGTTGCAAAGGGAGATACCCCTCTGCCATTCAAAGCTGTTTGTTGTAGAAACATCCTTGAAAAGAGAGTTCAGAACAAAGGACAGTCAGCGCCTCACTCATAATGCATGTGGAAATGCAAGAGACCCACGGAGGGTTGCCTCCCAACCACCACATGCCCTAACTACAATTGTGTTTGTTTTCCTTGTGCCCTCCGTACTACCGCACTGCAGGATCTGGAAGCAGAATCCTGCTTTAGTAATTTCTGTATCTTTCACAAGCCTTACAACGTTGCCTCAGGCTTAATAAGTGCTCAATTAATATTTATTAAGTGAATGAGGCAATGTTTTCTAATTGTCATAGAATTCATGGATATTTCAATTTTTAATATCCTCCATATAAAATATGCAAATTATTCATGGAATTTTCCTTCTAGTGCAATCTGTTCAAATTAATTAAGTACTTTGATGTAAATAGATTTTTTGTACTCTGTATTCTGATATCTGGCAGATTATTTTGAAGCTAAAGTAATTGTTCTGGTTCAGGAAAGGTGAGACTGCAGAAGTGAAGAGAAGGCCCAGGTTTTTGTATTAACTGCTTCTTTACATTGATCTGAGCATTGGTATCAGTTTTTCATGATTAAAATATGAATAATGAACAATTAAGCACAAAGTACTATGACTTCTTAGGTTCACCAGCATTTTAAAAGGAAGGGTGGCCCTGGCTGGTGTGGCTCAGTGGATTGAGTGCTGGCCTGCAAACCAAAGGGTCTCTGGTTCGATTCACAGTCAGGCCACATGCCTGGGTTGGAGGCCAGGTCTCCAGTAGGGGGCATGTGAGAGGCAACCACAAAATTGATGTTTCTCTCCCTCTTTCTCTCTTCCTTGCCCTCTCTCTAAAAATAAATAAATCAAATCTTTAAAAAAAATAAATAAAAGGAAGGGCGCAAACAAATTCTTCAGTCAAGTAATAACCATTTTTAAAATAATTAAAATTAGGCTTAATATCAGTGATGTGGGCACAACATGGCATTTGTCTAATGCTATAAGTGAGTCAGACCTGGGATTTTTTTTTATAAGAGTATAAAGCAGTGGTGGAAAGAAGGAGGAGGAGAGCTTAAGAGTCAGATCTGAGTTTGAACACAGCAGCAGACTGTATTTTTGTGTTCATTGTTTCTCACAATCCCTGACAAATAGTAGGTGCTATTCCAATTGATATTGTTGGGTTATTCACCTCCTTTACCATCTATTCTTTGATCATAGGGACATCATCTTACTTCTCTGAACCTGTGTTTTTTCATTTGTAAATAAATAATCATAAAGCACAACCTCAGAGTGGCTTGATGTAGAGATTCAAATGAGATAATCTAAATAATGCACCTCACACACAGGAGACCTTCAATAAAATTAGCTGTTTCACTCCTTGCACTAGCTTGCAATTACTGGTCATACTCTACCAGCTACTTGTGGGAAAAGGGGAGAGATCATATTTAGGCTCACCCGGTTACAGACTCATTTACCTTTCCATGGGTCAGAATAACTTTTTGGTTGCATCCTTTATCATGTCTTCATTTTCTGAATATGATACCTCCTTCCTTCTTGCTTGGAACATTCTAGTAGCCATCTAACTTTTCTCCTCCTTTGCTTTCCCTTTGCAGACCACTGTGCAAATGACTGTGTGGTAACCGTCACTGCCCTGCTCAGGTCTTCCAAAGCTCCTCACCCTCTGTACGGGGCTTCAGGAGTGTGTGCCTTTCTGCTGTGTCATTATCATTTATCCTCGCCTTTGCTCTTCCATCTGTTCGTTCCCTTGACATTGTAGCCATGCTGCTCCCTAAACACACTCTATCTTGCCTGAGGGCCTTTCCACTTCTCAGCCTTCCTGATGACTATTGCTTCCACCTGTAACTGCCTGGTCCTTTCTTAGTCTTCCCGGTGCATCTACCAAGATGTGTCACAACCAACAACGACAAGAGTCCTTCATGAAGGCCCCACCCTCCACCATCTCCCTAAATTCACAAGCAAGGCCCCTCTTTTCTGAAATTTTAAAAATGTAGCTTGTTTCTCTTAAGGAATTAAAGATCAACAAAAATGGAGCCTATGGAACAAGAGAAAATGTTTGGAAATGCTATGTTTGATAAGGCATCAATATTCAAAATATATACAAAACCCCATAAAATTCAATAGCAAAAGAAATCCAATGAACAAATGAGCAGAGAAACAGAATAGACATTTTTCCAAAGAAGTCATACAGGTGGCCAACGGGTACATGAAAAGGTCCTCAACATCACTAATCATGAGGGAAGTACAAATCGAAACCACAATGAGACATCACATCACATCTGTTAGAATGACTACTACAAAAAATACAGGTGATAACAGGTATTGACAAGGATGTAGAGAAAAGGAAACCCTTTCACACATTAGTGGAAATGTAACTTGGTGCAGCCACTATGGAAGTAGAAAAGCATGGAGGTTCCTCAAAAAATAAAAATAAAAATAAAATTACCATGTATGATCCAGCAGTTCTGCTTCTGAGTATGCATCCAAAAGAAATGAGAAATCAGGAACTCAAAGAGATATCTGCACACCCATGTGCTTTGCAGCATTATTGATGATAGCCAAGACATGGAACAACCTAAGTGCGCATTCCTGGATGAATGCATAAAGAAGATGTGGTTGTGTGTGTGTGTGTGTGTGTGTTTATATAATGGAATATTATATACCCACAAGAAAGAAGGAAATCCTGCTATTTGCAGTAACAGGAATGAACCATGAGAGCATTAGCTAAGTGAAATAAGCCAGACAAAGGAAGACACACATTGTATGACCTCACTTAAAGAGAAGGAGAGAGTAGAATGGTGATTGCCAGGGGCTGGGAGTGGGTGAAACAGAAAGATTTTGACAAAGGGTACAGATCTCCAGTTATAAGATGAATAAGCCCTGAAGAACTAATCTATAGCAGGGTGACTATAGTTAACAAAATACTGTATTTTAGACTTGAAAGTTGCAAAAAGAGTAGATCTTAAAAGTTCTTACCACACATACACACAAAATAAAGTGAGGTGAGGAAGTGTTAGCTAACCTTATTGTGGCAGTCATTTTGCAATATACATGTGTATCAAATCATCACATCGCACACCTTAAACTTACATAACGTCGTATGTTAATTGTATGTCAATAAAAACCAGGAAAAAATTTAAAAAGGAATTAAAGATTATGTATCAGATGTTAGAGCTCCTTTCACTAGTAACTTCTCTGAAAGGGACTAACTAGCTGAGGGCTAGCTCATCAACGGACGGTGGTTGAACAGATTGAATGAGGAAGTGCTAAACCAAAGGCAGCAGGAAATTTGGGGCCTTGTGATCTGAAATGTGTGTGTGAGAGGTGGGGACTAGTCAGCCCCCCAGCCACCTCCCTAGGGCAGCCCCTCTGACTGTGGGGACGCAAAGGTCGCAGGTCCCCAGCGTGGGCAGTTCTGGGCTGTAGGCCACCCTGCAGCCCTGCAGGCTGTTGTTTACCCTGTGCTGTCTGCACCTTCAATCTCCACAAGCGCCAACACTTTCGGCCAAGGAAGCAGATGTCTCCACTGTCTAACGTAGCTTCGCATATGTGATGGTAAAGTGATTCAAATATGACATTTTGGAAAGTTAAATATTTGAGCCTCATTTTCCATTAGAGCCTGGTGTGCTCTGCCTATGTAATCTTTAGTTTTGAGAGAAGACAGTAAAGTCATGACAAAAAATTTTGTTTCGTATTTTTTTGTAATTACACTCTTCAGTCACTGTGTGACCAAAATTGATTAAAAGGCTATGAAATGATGATGTAATATGTAATTAGAGTTTTAATATTTTTCTTTTATTTTTTAATTATATTTTATTGATTATGCTGTTACAGTTGTCCCAGTTTTCTCCCTTTCCCCCCTCCACCCAGCACTCCCACTCCCTCAGGCGATCCCCCCACCATTGTTCATGTCCATGGGTCACCTGTGTAAGTTCTCTGGCTGCTCCATTTCCTGTACTGTACTTTACATCCCCATGGCTGTTCTGTAACTACCTATTAGTACTTCTTAATGCCCTCACCTCTTCACCCATTTCCCTACAGCCCCCTCCCACATGGCAACCATTAAAATGCTGTCTACATCCATGATTCTGTCTTTGTTCTTCTTGTTTGCTTAGTTTGCTTTTGAGATTGAATTGTTGATAGATATGCATGTATTGCCATTTTATTATTCATAGTTTTGATCTTCTGTTTCTTAAATAAGTCTCTTTAACATTTCATGTTATAATTAGAATTTTTTAAAAAAATCCTTACCCAAGGATATATCCATTGATTCCAGAGAGAGAGGAGCGGGTAGAGAGAGGGAGAGAGTAAGAGAGAAAGAGAAAGAAACATCGATGCAAGAGAAACATTGTTCGGTTGCCTCCCAAATGTTTCCTGACGGGGGACTGAACCCACAACCTAGGAATGTGCTCTGATGGGGACTCAAACTGTGGCCTTTTGGTTTACAGGATCATGCTCCAACCAACTGAGCCACACCAGCCAGAGCTAGAAGTAAACTTTTTAAAAAATTCAATAAGCATTTGTTACATACTTACTCTTTGTTAGACACAGGATTAGTTCTTAGTCTGGTGGGAGATGCAGACAAGGGAACAAATACATACAGTGCAGTATTACTGGGAGTAGGGGTTTGGAGTTGTGTTTGGGGACTTGTTTTTATCCTCTTCCTCTCTCTCCAGCATTCTCAGTAAATAAGAACAGCAATAACTACCATGACTTGAGTATTTACTGGGCTACAAGCACGTATTCTATGTTTTATGTGTATCAACTCATTTTGTTCTCTAAAAATACCTATAAATTAGGTATTATTATTATTATCATATCCATTTTAGAAATAAAGAAAAGGAGGCCCAAATTTCACTAATTCACACGAGGGGCATGAAGAACAGTTAAGAGCTGGTGAAGGCCTGACCTAAGCCAGGAGCAGATGGCTGGACAGAAGAGATTGTGTATGAGGCCTGGTGTGGGGGTCGTAGTTCATCTTTCTGGTGCTACTCTAAGGGCACAGTAGGCAGAATACATAGGACCTTGTGATGGGTGACAGGTGGCGGAAGGACTTAAGAATAAGAGAGGCTCCTGGCTTTTGCGGATAGGGGAGAGTGGAGTGCTCGCACTCCCCATAGACCTGTGGTCTGGAGGGTGTTGGGGAAAGAGCAAGGCATTTTGAAAGCATCTGTACCATCCCTGTGTGAGCAGGGAAGACTTCAGTGAGGGTTTCAAGTTCCCCTTGAGGCATGGAGCCAACGCCTTTTTTTCTTTTCTGATCATCACACCCCCAGCACCACCGTAGTGCCTGGCACTCCGCAGACCTTCGACTCTGCCCCACTGCAGTCTGCTTGGAACAGCTTCCCGCTGTGTCACGTGGCTGGGGCCTTCTCAGTCCCCTCCTCAGAATTGTCCCCCTCAGAACTCCCATTATAGGTACTATCTGTTTAACACGGTCGTTTGTCTGGTTTCCTAAGAAAGTTTGCCATAAAGACGTGAAGGTGGTAGTGCTGCTGACATTAAAACGCAAATGAGATCAGCGCTGGGTTGCTGCTGTCCCCTATTTGGTGGTTTTATAGATTCTTCATTAACATTTCTGACTGTGGGGAATCATATACATGGAAGACACATTGTGTTTATCACATGAAAGACAAACAGCAACATAACATTGACAGTCATTTTGCTTCTAGCCGCCAAGCCCGCAGCCTCTGCCTTTCTTCCTAGCCTGCTGCTCCGCCTCCATCAATTCTGTGAGCCCCCAGCCAATATGCTTCCAGTAAGGCTTACAAAATAAAATTAGGAATGAAAAAGAATGTCTTTCTAAACCGTCAGATGCTATCTGAATCTTAAAGGACTTTTAATAGTTTTTGTCTCTCATTCAGTCACCCTTGTCACAGCGTTCTCCTGGGCGTGATGCTGGAGTTAGGGTTCGCTCATTTGATCTCCAGGGATGCTGTCACAGTCTGATTAGTACAGCCCTCAAAAAATGACATTCTAGCTGGCAGTGACTTAAAACTAACCTCCTTTTCAGAAAAAAAAAGTAATAATAATAGCAAAATCACCCCAAGTTCTTAATACATGTAGTGATTATTTTTAGTTTATCTTTTTGGTGTTGCAGTAAGGGTATAAATATCTATCACTGCCCTACATAGCAAAGCATTACTCTGAAATTATTGGTGCATGAATATCACCAAAATGTAATCCCATGATGTTCAATATTTTTCCTAGCTGATCTTACACTGGCCTGTCCTGTGATTAATTACTTTGCTGGAGGCCAGGCAAGCACCGCTGAATTCTGTGGCTACTGGGTGTTTATGCTGAAACAGCAGCATTGCTGATTCTTGCATATTTGCATGCGGCTGTGTCCTTTCCTTTCCCTGCCATCTGCACTTCATGTGTCAATCACAGCAGTATCACAGTATCGTTCTTATAGTGCATTTGAGTCATGCATTATATGGTAGACTGGTCATTGTTTTTCAGCAAGTGAATACTTATTTTAACCTTCAATTTTATAAAACCTGTTTGTAGAAATAATGAAAAAGTAGAGCAGTGTCTGTAGGAATAAAGAGTATGAGAGAATAAGCTTTAATCGGCTTTGAAGATATTGTGAAGGTTCCAAGGGGAGGGGAAGAAAAGCTTAAGAAGTTTAAGAAGACTAATGGGCAGATTAAGAAGAATACTGGGAAGGGATTCAGATGCACGATGCTTTTGAAATGTATATTTCCTTTTATGTTGAAGCTTTGGTAGTAGAACCATCAAGAAAATAATTTATTTGCTGGTTGCATTTATGTATTTTCGCTGTTTTGATTAAATTTTGAAACAAAGAACTTGTGACAACAGGAAAAGTTAAAAATACAATATTAAGACTACTTTATCCCTACTATATTTTATTTCTAATGATAAATTAACTTTAATTTATGCAGCTATAAAATAATCTCCATCTAGTAGTTTTTATTTTAAATATTTTTAAACATTTCCATTTTAATTTTTGTAGATTTTGTTAGTATTTAATATTTCATTTTATTTACTATTTTTAATACAGTAACTATTGCTACTTCACAAATCAATGTGCTTCTTTATTACTGCTTAATGTGGTAAAAACAAGTGAACTCCACTGCTGATGATAGTGCCAAATTGGGCACATAGGTCACTACTCTCTCAGTTCTGTAGACATTTACTGAACATCCACTGTGTGCAGAAAAGTTTGCGGTGGATGTTGCAAAGGGCACAAAAACATCCCCACTGCAGCTTGTGCACTCGAGGTGAAGGCTGAGGCCTCGGGAACATATGAGATTGCACGTCAGGAGGGAAGGAAAGCAGGAAAAAGTCGTCTGCATTTAGAACTTAGAGGATGTCTTCACTCGGGTGAGAAAGGGAAAGAAACGATGGCCAAGGCGACAAAAAAGGAAGGGCCAAAGATAAGGCACAAAGATAACCAGCATGTACATTTTAGTCAAGCCTGTAAGGGAAAGGGGGTTAAGAGATGGGTGTGTTCTGTAGAAGATCAAGGAGGGTAAAAAAAATATTCACCGTTCTTTAGGAGTTAGGTTTCAGTGGAGTGTGAGGAAGGAAGCCCAAATCTAAGGGACAATGTATAAAAATATCAATCAATGCTTCCTGGACCTATGCACTAGCACCGGTCTGCAAAGTGCTTTTGGCTGTCCACACAGGTGAGCTGTCGAATGTAAGTCAGCCATATAATGAAACACTGCTAGTTCAACTGGCGTGTTTTCACAAGAAGCCTCTCTCGAGGAAGCAGGCAGTGAGTTCATTTGTGTTCTGGTAGGGATTTCCTACCTTGTCTCCGATGGACAAGAAGCAGTTTGAAGACAACCTACAATGAGCACTGGTACAGATAATACCAACGTAGCTATACCAACGTAGCTGTACCCACTGTCCCAGTTTTATTTTTATTTTTTATCTAGCTTCATTGAACCGTAATTGACATATAACGTTAATGTTGAAATTAAATGAGATACTAAGTGTCAGGTGTAAACCAAGGTTCTGAAATGTGCTATTTGCTAAACTGATAGTCTGTAATATTGGTGGTGGTTTTCATGTTCCAAAAACAGGAGAGCAGAGTTTGGTTTTTAAAATAAAATTCTATCAGGAAACAACATTGTTTTAGGCTACTCGGCAAGCACAATTTTTGCCAATTTTGTCTGTATTTTAGATTTCAGTATTTATTTCATTTTGAAATTATTTTTCCTAAGGCTGTACTTTAGAGATATAAATCTTTAATATTTTGAATGTGCTACAAGCTCTCTGGGCACCCTGAATTTTCTTCACCATTAGTTTTTTAGGATTTATTGGGCACACCATTGCTTCTTCTATAATTTACAATCCAGGATTGTAAATGCAGTTTTAAGTGTTTGGAAAGTTATTCATGGGATTAAAAAGAGTGCAAGTGAGATGTTCCTTGGCTCTGTATTCTCTGAAATGGGAATTTGTGTGTGTTTAGTTGTGTGTGCCAGCCTCCTGTTTTGAACAAATTTTGTTTTCCAATTTAATTCCCTGTTTCATGGGACTGGAACGAGCTCCGGATGGACGGCAGAAAGGAAGGCAGCATCTGTCTTCTGTTCACACCTACCTACCACATCCTGCCATCGTACACTTTCATGTTTAAGAGTGGTTTTAAACGTGTGCAGGGGACTTCTTGACCTGAAACCTAGTGTCTTAGCAATGCATACAGAGATTAGAGCTTTGGAGTAATTCACATTCCTTTCGAAAGAGTTGTGATGCCCGTCCTGGGAGGGGTGCTGCCAGTCAGAGGGCCTCCCACCGAAGCCGCTGTGTCTCCCTGCAGCCCACAGCAGGCGAGGACTTCCGTTCAGCGTCATCCAGAGGAAGGCAGAATAAACAAGCGGGCATGACCCACACACGCTACTGGGTTTCCCCCCTAGACTTTGGGGAGAGAAAAGGGTTAGGCACTGATTTAAAAAAAACGGAGCACATAGGAAAACAGTTACAGACACTCTGTGTCGTGCTCCTGGCTCACTAATTATCAGTAAATGAAAGAGAGCGGCAGCAGCGACGGCAGCAGCAGAACAGGCAGAGAGAAGAGGGCAGCAGTGACCGAAGCAACAGTCCTGCTAGAGCTGGTGGACGGGGCTGGGGGTATTGGAAGAGTGGACTTGTCCGTCTGTGGGGCCCTTCCTCACCCTCTCAGCCTTGCTGAGTACTCAGTCCCAAGCTGTGTACATGATTGGTGCAGCACGTGTTTTCAAATGTTTTATAAATTAAGAGGCGTGTACAGTGTTTTGTGCCCCTGAATTATTTCTGACAATATATCATCATGTTATCTTAGATATAAAATAATTTATCTCTCATCTTGCCTTAGTTTTCAGTGTGCATGAGTAAAGAAAGCTCTACAAAAGTGTTTCCTAAAGAAAAAAACACCTGTTACCATCATGTTGTATATTATAGTTTGGTTCTGATGTTGAAAAAATCCAAACAACCTTAAACTTTGCCACTTAGGGAAGGATATAACAATTTTGTTTTATATCAAATACAGGTAACCTAGAAAAATAAGAGGTACATCACTTTATATCTCATATGAAGCCTCTTTTTTCCTTTTTCTTCTCCTAAGCAGCAAAATAGTCACTAGTTTCACTAAGTCTTTGGGCAGCAAATGAGAAGTTTGGAATTCCAGGCTACTCTTCCTCCCTGGAGCTTTTCCAGCAGGGCCAAGCAAATATTTGTGAACGTGTGGAAGTATTTTCTGGACCTTAACTCTTACACCTGGTGTTTGTGGAGTGGGCTTGTAACAAGATTCTCCTTCTAGTTGGTATCGAAGAGGTTCCCAGTGGAGATTATGTCAGGGTTGGGGTTGGGACAGGGACACCTTGGGACACTGTGTTTATCACATATGTCATGATTGTATTGCTAGGTTGGTTGTCTCTTGTCTAACCAGATTCACACTAGATTTCATTAGGTCAGCATCTGAGGTCTTACAATGCAGTTTTTGTTTTTTAAAATGGTAGCCATGTTCTTCTTTGAGTGCTGCAAGAGATGGTTGCTTAAAGTCGTCTGAACTATATCTTCGTATTGTAGACAAAAGTCAGTTTTAAGAAGCTTTGTGGTAAATTACATATTAAAAAACAGTGAATTATGTCTTAATAGTTGAAATGAGAGACACTTTCTGATAGTGACAATTATTCATTACTCATCACAAAGATATGTGTGGTGGGAGCAAATCTCAAAGCTATAATTTGAAAAAATCTGTGCCTTTTTACATAATGAATTTTAAAAGTCACTTTAAAAGGGATTTTATAAAAATGTTGAATTTCTTCACCATAAACTTTAAAAACTACAAACTCTTCTAAAATCCCAACTTCTATATATATTGAAGTATGCAATATATATAGATAATATTTTTCAGAGCAATCTTTTATCTTGAGTTAAAATTAATCATCAGGATCATTACAAACTAACCCTTTAGTTATATAAATGTTAAAATAAAATTATTTGAAACTTCTTAGTGGAAAAGAATATTAATAGTACAAGGAAAGATTGGCCAGGAAAATGAGCATATCCTTTACTAAGGAAATAATGATTGTTATTTAAGCTTCAAACTCTAAACATGGAAGGCAAGATGAATTGTCGTTCAATCGACTTCTATATTTGTTCACCAGCTGCAGTACTCTGTGTATTCACATCCGTATCTTCATTTAATCCCCTAATAACCTTCTGATGTAGATATTACAACAACGTTACAAATGAGGAAACTGAGCTTGCTCAGTGTGGAGTAATTTAACATCGCACAATTGCTGATGCCAAAATCCAAATCCCAGTTATTTCCACATGCCTCCAAATCCACTAAATTTTACATTACACTAAACAGTATGGACTCAGAGAAGTTTCTGTTTCAGATTGCCATTAGCTATGAGCATTGTGGTAGGCAGAGCAATAGCCCTAAAGATGTCCACATGCTGATCCCCGGAGCCTGTGAATGTTCTTTTGCGTGGCAAAGGGTCACTGGTGATGCAATGAGGTTAGGGACCTTGGGGAGGGAGATCAGCATGGATTATACAGGTAAGCCCAAAGTGATCAGAAGTGGGAATCGAGAGTCAGAGAAGGAGGTGTGATGGTGGAAGCACAGGTGGAGTGATGGGATTGCCAGCTTTGAAGGAGAGGCCAGGAACCAAGGAATGGTATAGCCTTTAAAAGCTGGCAAGGGCAAGGAAATGGTTTTAGAGCCCCTGCAAGGACCACCACCCTGCTAACACCTTGCTGTGAGCCCAGGGAAACCCATTTTGAATTTCTGACCTACAGAACTATTAGGTAATCGATGTGTGTTCATTTAAGCCACTAAGAGACCAAGTCTGTGGTAATATATCACAGCAGCAATATAAAACTCATGCTGACATCTTTTTAAAATTAAATTTGTCAGGGCGACACTGGTCAGTAGGATCATGTGGGTTTCAAGTGCGCATCTCCATGATACATGATCTGTGTGTGACATTGTGTGCCCATCACCTGAAATAATGATAGCTAGGTGAGTGAACTTTTTTCTTGATGGTTTTTGTGAATTTTCAGATGTGGTTCACTTACTATCATTTCTGTAACCTTGATCTCATAGGTGCCACCGGATCATGTTGGGAAATAAGACGTGATCACAGGTCTCAGATTTGAAGAGCAATTGAGCTGTTATAGGGACCATTATATAAGAAGCAATTGGGTTTCTTTATCTCAAAGCAAAATATCCAAAGAAACAGATGGATTTGACATGTTGGTATAGAGAACTTAATTGTCGTTATGGTCGTAGTTATTATTTTTTCATTGATCCTTCCTCAGCCCCATAATTCAAAAGGAGCTCCTTTTGAACGTTCCTCTTCGCCTTGTCAATTACAAGAGATCATTGTGCCCTCAAGCGGTGTGTGGCAATTGAATTCTGTAACTGTGCAGCAGAAATCCCATGACATGCAATTTTGTGAGAAAAGGATACTTATCCCATCCTTTCAATAAGTGAAATGTAGTGAGTGCTCTTAAAGTAAACTTGACATTTTCTTGTGGAGAATAACATTCCTGGTACTTTGTGAGAAAAAGACTTACGAAGTTGAGTGTTATAGTAGAAGACACAGATTTCAGTAGTCAGTGGATTGCAGCAGTTTGGCTATCAAAGCACACATTGAACTAGTGTTACGTGATTTTTTTTGCTAGAAATTTCTTTCCCTTGTTAATTTGCTACATTTTCTTAGGAAAATCAGTAGTTGTGCTTTGATTTCTTTGTTTGTAAACTGGGGATAATAGTACCTATTTTGTTATCTCATTTAAAAAATTTACTGCACTGGCCAAGTAGCTCAGTTGGTTAGGGCATCACCCCGATACATCATGGTTGTGTGTTTAGTCCCTGGTCAGGACACACAAAAAGCCATCCATTAATGCATAAACAAGTGGAACAGCAACTTCCGGTCAAGATGGCAGCATCAGTCAAGGTGGGAGCATAGGTAAACATAGCTTTCCTCCTCACACAACCACGTCAAAATTACAGCTAAAATGTAGAACAGCTATCACTCAGAATCATCAGAAATTGAGTGGAATGAAAGTCTGATAACTACAGGATTAAAGAAACCACACCCATGCAGACTGGTAGGAGGGTCAGAGACCCAGAACAGGCTGGTCCCACATCCACGTGTGGTGGATAAAAATTCTGGAGGTATATCTTGGGAGCAAGGAGTCCCAGCCCCATGCTAGGCCCCTGAGGCCAGGGTTCCAGTGCCAGGAAGATAAGTTCCCCCACAACTTCTGGCTGCAAAATCCAGCAGGGATTGAGTCAGTGGAAGAAACTCTGGAGTCCCAAGCAGTTCCTCTGAAAGAACCCACACATGAACTTAACCAGACCCACTTCCTCTGAGCTCCAGCACTGGGGTAGCAGCTTGAAAGGCATCAGTAGCATACAAGGAGGAACTGAAGTGTCTGGCATCAAGGTGAGAGCTAGGGGATAGCTCTCTCAGACAGAAAGGTGAGCAGAGGCTATTGTCACTTTTCTGAATCCTCCCACACACCACAGAGCTGGTAGGCTGGTGCCACATCTGAGATTCCATCAACCTGGCTAATACTATTTGCTCTGCCCTCGAGATCCCCAGAGACTCTATCCCACTCACCTTATGGCTGGTTTTGGCTCATGCTTTACAACTTTCTGATTCCTCTCAAAAGTGCAACGGTCAGCCTCAGTGAGTTCCCAGCCATTTACCACTTGTTAAGGGGTCCCAGGCCTGGCACTAGCAGTAGCCAGCCTAGATTCACAGCTTGGCTTTGCCTGGGAATCTCCAAGCCCAGCACAAGTAGCAGCCATCTCAGATTGTTTTATAGCTCAGGCAGGGTGGCCTCAGGCAAAACACAGGTTAGGCTGACCTTGGCCTCTACCACCCAGGAAACCCCAGGGCCTGCACACCCAGTGGACAGCTACAGACCATGTCAGAGCACCACCACCCTGCGCCTGCACAGCTGATGGCTGCCAGATAGGAGGGATGGGGGGGACAATGGGTGAAGAGGTGAGGGCATGAAGAAGGGCAGATAGTTACAGAAAAGCCATGGGGATGTAAAATGCAGTGTAGGAAATGGAGTAGACATGGAATCTATGCATGACCCACAGACGTGAACACATGTGTGGGGATGTCCTGAGGGGGGTGGGGGTGCCTGGTGGAAGGGAGCAAAGGGGGAAAAATTGGGACCACTGTAATGGCATAATCAATAAAATATAATTTAACAAAATAAGTGGAAAAACAAATTAATGTTTCTCTCTCACTGTCTCTCTCTCTCTAAAAATCAATCAATAAAAAATGCAATGACATAATGTAAGTGGCCATGGTTAGAAAAGAACAAAAATTGCTAGCCAGTGGTGGGCGGTATTTTATCATTAACAAGAAGGTTCTCAGAGCACACACATGTGCAAGCGGGTGCACACACATGGGCCCCACAGTGGGAGACCCAGTAAGATGTCTTGAGTTTGTGGAAGGATAAAGTAATATTTAGTAAAAAGTGTGTTTATTAAGAAAGAATCAGGAGGAGGAAGTAAATGGCTTACAAAACCAGATTGTCAACTCTGGGTTGACCGAGGAGTTGGATGACTCCAAATCTCAGGACCTGGGCAAAATCATGACGGACATCTGTGCCCAGTATGATGACCTGGCTCAGAAGAACCGAGAGGAGCTGGACAAGTACTGGCCCCATCAGACTGAGGAGAGCAGTGCAGTGGTCACCTTGCAGACTGCTGAGGTTAGGAGCTGCCAAGAGGACAATCAACGATGCTGAGACATACGGTCCAGTCCTTGGAGGCTGACCTGGACTCAGTGAGGAATCTGAAGGCCAGTTTGGAGTACAGCCTGAAGGAGGTGGAGACTCGCTATGCCAGACAGTAGGACAGCGCAACAGGATCCCGCTGCACCTGCAGTCAGGCTCGTCCAGACCCGGGCAGAGGGAGCATGAGGCCCTGCTGAACATCGAGGTCAGGCTGGAGGCTGAGATAGCCACCTACCACAGCCTACTAGAAGAAGGGAAAGACTTTAGTCTTGATGACATCCTGGACAAGAGCCCCTCCTTACAAACCACCCAGAAGACCACGACCTGCAGGACTGTGGACGGCAGAGTGGGGTCTGAGACCAACGACAACAAAGTTAAAGACAGCAGAAGTGGGGCACCCCTGGGCGGGGCAGGGAGCCAATAGAAAGTTCAGAGTTCACTGAACACTAAAAAAAGAAATTATTCTATCTTTTGACATAAATTTCACAGATACCTTCTATTAGAATTTATATTAATTTTTCAGTGTGCCCAGAGCTGAAATGTTTATCAACTACTGAGACAAAGGAAGAAAACAGTGAGCTGGGGGAATCACACCAACTCTGCTACTTGCTGTGACTTATTGAATTAGATTATTTGTCCTTTTATCACAGACAGTATTTGTCAGCATTTGTCACAAAAATCCTGGATGAAGGATTTTTGTTTTGTGATTTGTTGCCACAAAGTTTAAAAGTGTGAAGAAGTAACATAAGCGCAGTGGACTCGCATCTGGTGTCTGCGTGCCCTTCTGAGTGCGCATGAGCTCTGGTTTTGTGGGCGAGAACTATCTGTGATTTTTTAAATCCTCACCTGAGGATATGCTTAGTGATTTTTAGAGAGAGAGAGAGAAAGAAACATCGATGTGAGAGAGACATCAATTGGTTGCCTCTGTATGTACCCCAACTGGGGATCGATCCCACAATTTAGATAATGTGCCCTGGCCAAGGATCGAACCCACAGACTTTTGATGTATGGGACAACACTCCAGCTGAGCCACCTTGCAAGGGCACTACCTGTAAATTTTTGTGTCAGTTTTATTTCTGGTTTGGGGTTTGTTTTATGATAGACATTACAGGTTGGTATATGGTGTGTGTATATATATATATATATATATATATATATATATATATACATACATATATGTATATGTGTGTGTGTATAATTTATAAATACATAAATATTAGGGTTGCTGCTCCAAATGTGTAAATGACATTTGCACAATCACAAAAAGTTTGAAGAAGGTGACAGTGGTGAAACAGAGCATAGCATGTAACATTGAACATTCTGTCTTTTTGTGTGTGCTAATTTGTATCATAGTGAAAAATGTGTTTGGAGTCACAGCTTTTTTACCATTGCCACAAACCAAAACTGAAGTTAAAGGAGTTGATTGACCATGGTGATTAAATTACAAAGTCACTCCACACTAAAGAAAGAAGCCTCCATTCTGTACACAGCTCCCTCAATTCTACTTGTCAGCATCGGCAGGGCAGAGATTTTTGTCTTTCTTAGTCATCGCTAAATCTGCAACAATTCTAACAGAGTGTAGGATATAGTAGACACTCAGCTAATAGTTCTTGATTGAACACTCGAATTTGCTGGTATTATATGTCAAGAACCAACCTGCCATTTTGCTTGTTTCAGAACAGCTGTAGGAGCATATCCCGAAAGAGCCCCAGTCAGGGCTGTTTTATAGGAAAGGTTTACTCACTTTCCCTCCTTTGCTTTGGGTAACTCCAGTGTCGAGTACATGTCTCATGGGGCTGCTGTCTTTTGAGTTTGTGTGTGTTTCTTCTTCTTTCTTCTTTCTTCATTTGCTGTTGGGCTATTCCTGGATCTCTTTATGTGGCTGTCTTACTGTTTTATCCTATACCATTATTCCTTTTCTAAAACTTTATATTATTTTTAAACTGATCGTCCTTTTAAAAGCCTCTCCTAAAACATATATTTTGGCTTTATATTGAGTAGACTTTGAAACACATGTTGATAATTTATGAAGTGGACAAGTGTAATGTATTTTTATTTTCCTTAGTCAAAAATTCCATAATATTAAATTAACTGTAATACTGTGGGCTTTTGGACATTAAATTTGGACAAAAATATCTTTTTACCTTTACTCTGTCAACTATCTCAATGTAGATGAAACAGTCTTCACACCTAATTTCCATAGATACTTCATTTTATTTTTTCATCTTGGTACTTTTAATATAGTTAACTTAAATATTACAATTCTTCATGGTGGCTAGGGAATAGTTAAAATTTTAAGAAAAAAATTTAAGAAAAAGGTATTCCACCCTGACCTATGTGGCTCAATTGATTGAACATCTTTCTGCAAAGCAAAGGGTTGCCATTTCGATTCCCCTTAGGGCCACAGGCCCGGGTTGTGGGTTCGGTCCCTGGTCGGGCCACTTATGATCTCATGTCAGTGTTTCTGTCTATGTCTTTGTCCTTCCCTTCTCTTCTCTCTAAAGATAAATAAATAAAATCTTTAAAAAGAAAAATGTATCCCTTTTAGACCATTATGTTTGTTATATATAATACAGTAAGTGTAAAACAGTAACCTGTAAAAATCATGAATTATTAATATATAGTAAAGCATAGTAATATGATTTGTCATATATAATGCTAACACTATACTGATGAAATGTCATCTTTTTTGAGATTCAGAAACCATTTGGTGTTTTCCCTGCCTTTGAGTACCCAGTACATGCTTCAGTTCTTGTGTATGCTACCACGGGATAGGAGTGAACATGCTTTCTAGTGTTTGGATTCTAGATATAGGAATTGCATTTTTTATGGTAAAATCAATGTTGTTGTAAGCAGTCTATTAAAAAGGCTTTTAAATGAAATCAAAAGGCAATGAAAACACAGATTTACTCAGGTGCTGAAATATTAGCGTGCAGAATTATAGAGCAAGATGATTTGACTGTGGGTAGTGAGCATACAGTGCAGTATATAGATCATGTATCATAGAAATGTACACCTGAAACCTATACAATCTTATTAACAAATGGCACCCCAGTACATTTAATTAAAAATAGAAACAGAAGTATGGATAAGTGGAAAAGACTGACAACTGGTAGAGGGGAGAGGGAGAGGGAGGGGGAATGGATGAAAGAAGGTGAGGGGTCAGCCAAAGACCATGTAGTCATAACCCACAGATGCAGACAACAGCGTGGTGATGGCCAGAGGGAAAGCGGGGAGGGGGCTAGGTGGAGGTGGGCCAAGGGGGGGAATGGGGGCATCTGTAATAGTGTGAACAGTAAAAACAATGTAAAAATATAAATTTTTATCTAGAATTATAAATGACTTCATAGGCACTGCTAACTGAGGTTTGAAGGAAAAGAATTAATTGACTCATTTGACTAATTCTTATTGAGTGCCTACTACAAACCAGGTAATCTGCATTTTGTTATGAAATCTATGGAACAGTTCTCTGAGGCAGGTACCTTCATTTCGTGCTCATGAAAACTGAGGTTTAGGGAGGTAAAGTAACCTGGCTGGGGTCACATAACTGATGAGGGATGCAGCCAAGACTCAAGCCTTAGTTATTGGGCTCTACAGGCCCAGTTCCTAACCCATGCTTGCCTGCCTCCTATTCTGCTGAATGTCTCAATAGCAGAGCAAAGGTGGGAACAGCTTCAGGTTCTTAAAGTGGACACGACTAGACCCAGGGGAGCAAATTAAGGTTTCACCTTACAGGTGTCAATCTCAAAAAAGAGAATCCTGGGTATGTCCTGATGGGATATCTCATGCAGTGTGTTTGGGATTCAGGGGATTAATGAGTAGAGGCAAGCTGGTGGTATCTAAAAGATGTTGCTTGAGCTCAGAGACAGACATCAAAGCTAATTCCAACTAGAGGTTTCTGAATTCCCTGTGTTCTCATCCAACGTTTAGGTCAGTGGAGGGAATATTGTCATTGGGAGAGTAACTGGTCTGTTTACTTGTAGGTGAAGGTTTACTGGTAGCATTCCATTCTGGAGAAGGGCTGATGGAATAGATAATGCCAACACAAAACAGAGGGCTGAGAGTCAGGCAGGGATTAGGTGAATAAGAGCATGGCGTAGAGACAAGTGAATTGTGCCATGCAGAGGGGACAGGGTTTTCTATTCTTGAAGTAGTGATAGACAAACCAAATAATTCAGAAAGGTATAGAAACAAGAATGTAGTGGAGATGGCCAGCTAATAATCTCCCCAAATTTATATTCCCTTTCTGGAGTTGTTGCTTGAAAGCATCTACACATTCAGGGACTTCATTTCCCAACAGACACTACATTTAGATGGGACCATGTGACTCGTCCTTGTTAAGACAGTATGAAGAGAAGGTATGAAGTGCTTGCAGGACGAAGTGGTTAGGAACAGATGTAGCTGCCTCACAGTCTCTTTACCCATCTGTAGGCCAAATGGGAAGGACTCAGGGGAGAGCCGAGCCCCAAGATGAAAGGAGCCTGAGCCCTAAATGACCGTGAGGCTGGGGCGCAACTAGAAACACACATACATGGGCTATGTTATGAGTTAGTGAAGCCATGGGAATTTGTTGTTTTTCTGTTATAAAACTGTCAAATGTTGTAATGTCACATTAATTCATGCAGAATCATCAACAGACACAACAAACTGGTGAAACTATGATAGTGTAGAAAATGGTAACTAATGCGATCAGAAAGGGATTTTTTTTAATTTTTATTTTAATTGTTGTTCAAGTACAGTTTTCTGTCTTTTACTCCCATCCCCGCCCACCGCACCAGCCCTCCCACCTCCCTCCCATTTCCAGAAAGGGATTTTTATAGTATGTCTAATTAATGTTAAGTAAAGGAAACTTTTGTATTGCTACATATATTCAAGGTAAAAAAGAAATGATAAAAAGCATGAAAAATAATAACATGACATAAGATGGGAGAAATTAGACCCAGTATTTTAGTAATCATAACAGATGTGAACTGCTCAGTCATACATTGAAAGGTACAAACTCAGAGTGATTAAAACTCTAAACTTAAGTGTGTTTTGTTATAAGAAACATACCTCAGAAAAATCTATTAGACACAGTCAGAGTACACAGTGTAATGATATTTATGTGACACAAATTGAATTCAAGATGAACAGAATTACAAGGGACAAAAAGTGATATTCTGTGCTGACTAAAGTAACGATCTGTTAAGAAGGTAACAGTTATGAACCTTCATCTAGTAATAAAGCTTCAAAATATATTAGGAAAAGAGTAGGATCGTAGGGAAAAATCAGCAAATCTTCAATCATAGTGGGAGATTTTTAATACTCTTCTCTCTGAAACTGACAAACCCTACAGATTTAAAGAAATAATAAAAAGATGAAGGATCTGGATCGCACACATCCTCAACGCACATGACTAGTTGTAAACCCTGTGGTTAAATAGGTCATTCTGACACATAGTAAGTAGGCCTCATGGACCTCATTAAAACCAGAAATCATTAACAAAGTTGATCGTCGTACCTCTCACACACTGGCAATTTGTTTTAAAAGTACCTTTAATAATTTATGAGTTAAAGGAAAAAATCAATGTCAAAGTTCCAAAATATTAAAACGGAATAATAATTAAAGCATTGTTCTTAAGATGGATTTGAAGAGAGACACTAAAGAGGTTTTTTTTGCTGTTTGGGTTTCCCGAGAGGAAGACCTGAAGACAGAGTGTGGTGTGAAGAGCCCTGGGAGTCAGCACCTGCAGAGGGAGGTGAGGAAAGCAGGGTTTAAAAGGAGGAGTCCGTCTTCTATGTAAGACCAGCACGGAGCTGACTCAGCAGGGAACTCTGGAGCTATAATGCCCTTCAGTGTTGGGCCCAGGTGGCCAGACACGATATTGTTGCATCTATTAGTGATTGGATGTGGGCCAGCCTAGGAAGGGGGCGTGACTTTACACAAGGCAATGAGCAGCTGAGGCAGCCCCTGAAAAGGCTGGCAGCTGAAGTCTGTCTGCAGCTGGGACCACAAGTTCTTCATTAAAGAGCGATCTCAGTGGCGCATCGCAGTGTCCTCTCTAAGCCTTGGTGCATTTATTTAAAAATAGGAAAGATCCAGAATAATGCACTATGGTTTTAACTCCAAAAGTTGGAATTATGAAATAAACTGTAATAAAATCCCTGGAATGAAATACGATAAAAGCAGGTATTTGTAAAGTAACAAAGAAAATTTTCTTAATGTCAAATATTTTCAAGCTGTTTTTTTAAATCTGAATTATTTAGACAGACTTTGGTGAAATGTATTCAGGAATTATAAAAAACGAAGAGGCAATAATTATATAGAAATGATGATTTTGGTAGTGTAAAAATGAAAAAGGTGACATTTAGAGAAGAATGCAAAATGACAATCAGAGATACCATATAAACTTTATACCAGTGAACTTCAAAACCTTGGTGAGCAAGTTTCTAGGAAAATATAAATTCCCAAAGTTGGACCAAAGGGGAAGATAAAATAGAAGAAAGTGGGTCAAAGAATAATCAAAATAACCACACACCTCTTTAGAAAGGCAATGGGGTCAACTATTTTCGTTAGTTCTACCAACTCTTAACAGCTATTTCCCGTATTATATAAACCTGTTCTAAGTCTAGAAGAAAGTGGAAAGCCACACCATCATTTTATAAGGCTGGCATAATTCTGCTACAAAAATACAGAGGCAGCAAAAGAAATGAGAACCACATCTCACTTAGGAGCATAGATAGAAAAAATTGTAAATAAAATATAGCCAAATAATTATTTCCAGTTCCCTTTATTTCAACTCATCAGCATCTCAGTTACTTCCTGTTCCTTGAAACACTTTCTTCACTTGGCTTTTGCATTTCCCAGGGTTTCCTCCTGTTCCTTGGCTGTTACTTCTCAATATTCTTTGCTGGTTTTGCCTCATCTCCCCAACTTCTTAAAATAGGAGTAGCCTGGGCTCAGTCCTTGCCCTTCACTGTCTGCACCAGCTTTCCTGATAATCTCATATTTCTAATGGCTTTACACATATGTATGTGTGTGTGTAGTAGAAAAATAATGTGTTGGTCAGGATTCTCCATAGAAACAGAACCTATGGGGCTTTATATATATAATATATTTATATATATTTATATATTATATATGTATAAATAAAGAGGTTTATTATAAGGAACTGACTAATGCAGATATAGAGGCTGACAAGTTCTAAACTTACACATTCGGCAAACTGGAGACCCAGGAAAGCCAATGGTGTAATTTCAGTCTGAAAACAATAGGCTCTGCGCCCAGGAAGAGCCAATGTTTCAGTTTGTGTCCAAAGGCAGGAAAAAGCCAGTGTCCCAGTTTGAACAGTCAGGCAAAGACGCTTTCTTATTCAGCCTTTTGTTCTATTCAAACCTTCAACTGATTATATGGGGCCCAGCCACATTAGGGTGGTGCAGTCTCCTTTATTCAG
This sequence comes from Glossophaga mutica, assembly GCA_039655065.1. Taxonomy (NCBI): domain Eukaryota; kingdom Metazoa; phylum Chordata; class Mammalia; order Chiroptera; family Phyllostomidae; genus Glossophaga; species Glossophaga mutica. The sequence goes on from CM077306.1 coordinate 160,461,859, forward strand.
TGTGTTGATTCAAAAGTTAATTCCATGCAAAAACACCTTCGCGGATACATATGGAATAATGTTTGATCAAATATCTGGGTGCCCGGGACCCAGTGAAGTTGACAAATAAAATTAATCATCACAGATGATAACTTCCAAATTCATATATATCTTCAGACTGGGCCCTCCCCTGAAATCCAGAATTCTATATCCAAAGGCCTGCTTATTACCTCTACTCAGACGTTTAAGAGGCATCACAAATCTCATATGTCCAAATGAAATTCCCAATTTCCTCCCGTATACCTGTTTGTTGCATGTTTCAGTTAACAGCAACTCTATGATTAATGTAGGCCCCAAAACACTGAGTAATCTTTGACATCAAAACTGCCAGCAAGTCCCATGGCTCTACTTTCAAAATGCATCCAGACTCCAGCCACTTCTACTGCTACCACCCTGGTGCAAGCTATTATCATCTTTTGCCTGGAGTTTTGCAATATTCTCCTTCCTGTTTTATCTTCCTATTTCAGTCCTCAGTCCCTTGGAGTTTGTTTCAATACCGCAGCTCCAGTGATCTTATCAAAAGCAAAAGTCAGATTATATCACCTTGACTCAACAACCTCTGATGACTTCAATGTTCACTTGGAGTAAAAGCCAATGTCTTATTCAGTCTCCACGATTCTACCTCATCAGGCCATCCTCCCCTCCCCCGCAGCCACCCTGGCCTGCTCGCTGTTGCCAGGACGTGCCTTAGTGCTTCTGCCGCAGAACCTCTGCACAGCTGCTTCCTCTACCCGCATCACTCTTTTCTGAGAGAGCTTTATGATTTGCTCAAATTCCACTTTTTCCTAAAGCAAGACTTTAATTTGTTTGACAATAACCTAATTTTAAAAGAAGGCTCTACTTATGTATGACATAACTAAAAAAATAGTAAAGACAAAAAGCTACCGGAGTCATTTCTTTTAAGCTGTTGGAGTCATAGGCCCAGTCAGCCAGAGCTCACTCCCCTCTGGGCTTGTGAGTCATTTACACAGCAGTGGCACGAACGTCTGGGCCTACAGACAGACCTGTGAGCACAAAACTGTCAGTTTCACCTGTGTTACAGATGAGTTTACTGAAACTAAATGCTTTTTTTCTTTACCATGTAGATCTCTCTGTGCAATAATAGATGCTGTAGGGTTAGGGACCAAAGGATGGCTCAGAGACACTGGGGCACGCTGTTTTCTTCCCCTGTGTGAGAATGTGGCATTGCTGATGCTGAGAGGGAGTTCAAAACCAGACAGTAATGATTGTACCAACCGCCCAATGCAGAACTTAGATTCTTAGTGGATATGTACTATTGGAAAGATTTAAGTACTGAATCCAAAAGACTTATGACCTAGCAGACATTTTGCTGTTTTCTTGGATCCAGCTGGCCTAGTCTTACATAGACAGTGTCATTTGAAGCCACTAGGGAATTAGCAGGCAGGGGAAACTGGGCACCTGGCTACATAGGTTTCGGAGTCCTTGACTAATTAGTTGAGGACTCAGTGTGACAGAGTATGGTCTCTTCCCCTCAACTTGTAACTCTGGAAATACCAGAATCTGGTTTAAAAGAGGAATCTAAATGCTGCAATAGATTTTTTCTTTTCTTAAGGCAATTTTGACTAAAAAAAAAAACAACCCTACAAACAAATATGGTTCCAAAAAGCTGTTGAAATTGACAAAAATTAGCCATAGTTTAAAACGGGCTCAATTTCTCACCTATGTCCTAATCCACTGTTGTCTATGAGTAGATGTTGGTATTCTATACAACTTACATCTGATGATCAGTTATTTAGTTAATATCTACAGAGAAGAGTCCTCATGAACTAGCTTTTACATTTGGCCAGAAAAAAAATAGCACCATTAATGATGGCCTTGACATTCAGCAAAGCCAAATTAAGCAGTCAATCTGACATTTTATAGGCAGTCTGTTACGCAGCCTCACACCCGGTGGATGTTCGATAAGCATTAATTGCCTGGCTGACAATGAACAGCTACACATCTGCCTGTTATAGAAACTGAAGTAGGGGAATAAATAGAAGGTTGATTTGAGATGTTCTTTGGGATAGGACCTTGTGAGCACCAAAAGGTGTATGGATTTTTTTTAATTAATCAGGCTTCATCATTTCCTTTTTAGTAAACACAGTCATTAAAAATAGAATTCCCTTTGTTAATTTAAGGTGAAGTACCAGTTAACAGTGGTAGTGGCCAAATGTTTTTTCCTTTTTTTTTCCTCTCAGGAAAGCTGAGAGCCTCTAAAGAATCAATGTCACATTCCCTTTGTAAAGCATTTGCATCAATGCCAGAGAAATTGTTCACATTTCAGATTGGATGGCTGTTATTTTCATCAGTGTGCCGGTGAGGCTCTGTGTTCACTGTAGTGAATGGAGAATGGTGAACTCTGGTCTGTATCTTATTCTTCCATTTAAACCGATTCACTTTTACTGAATATAAATACTACAGAGCTAGAAAAATATTTATAATGTAATAATAGTAGCTGGCTTTTTATCATTTACTCTATGTAGTCATTGTGCTAAGCTCCTTCTATGTGTTTCAAGTGTGTGTTGAGAGATTATTTCACATTTTCTGCCACATCTCTTTTGTGCCTTTGAAATTATAACTTTTACACTGTTGTATTTAAAAATCACAATTTTACTCATGCTTATTTAATTGCAGTGACAAAGTCAACCTTAGCTTCCTCTGAAAGAACAAGAACACATGTATGAAGAATAATAAAGCTGATGAAAATTTTCAACCTTTAGAAATGGATCATTGAGCAAGGACAGATGTTTTATAAAAGAGGGCAAGACAGCTGATCATGTGAATCTGATGAATTGGTGTATGGAATTATTGGGATCTCTAGATATGCCTTGTTTCTGTTTATAATTTTTACAAAAACTGATTCAAAATGAATTGTCCACACTGTGGGATGATCCAGCTGCTTGTTGAATCAGTTGCTTTTAATTAGCCCATCTGATGTTGATTGGATTTGGGGTTTGCATGCTTGGATTCCTGAAAGACTGAATTACCAGCATTCTTTTCATTTAGAGACTTCTTCTCAGGCGGAGCGAGGTTTTTCCTATCAAATTGCTCTTGTCGCTTTAAAAATTATATGTATATACTCATATGCATTTTCATGGGATTGAAGGATTTCTTCTTCTAGTTACTTTTGAAAGGTATTCAAACTCTTATGGATTATTCTTCAACACGTTTCCCCCTCATTCGGTGTGATGTGGAGACTTTTCACGTAGTCTGCATGGACAAATGTTTTTGCAAAAGGAGTAACATGAGGGACAGACCGAACATCTCGTATTGAACTGGCCTGTTCTGCCTCGGATGGGGAAGGTTCCAGCGCAGTGGTTGCTTAGTAACTAATGGAGTCAGAAGGAACAGTGTGTCAGCTGGGGCGCCTGCCCTTCTCTGTGTGTGTGCCTAGTAATGGAGAGTGGCTCCAGCCTGTGTTGCTGGACTCGCAGCTGTTAAACCAAAGTGATGAGTAAAAGGAAAAATTGCAGAGAGATTCCACAGCTGCACTGGGAGCCTATATTTATAGTCTGACACACCTTATCTTATGTTAGTATATTGAAGGAAAAGATATTAAGACAGGACATTAAAAATAAAGAGGAACTATTGAAATTTGGGGTTAAAGTTTTAAGAGTGATTGTTAACTTACATTGATTTTTTAATTGAATTTATTGGGGTGACATTGGTTAATAAAATTACATGTGTCTTAGGTATACAATTCTATAATAGAGTAGAATGATAACTGATAATTGAGGTGATTTTGCACTATTATCTTCAACATTGGTCCAGATAGTTCTTTGTAGAAGAGCGGTGACAGAGTTTCTGTGGCGGTGCCGTGAATTGTGGAACAGACATGCGTGTCCCAGTGCTTGTACAAGTGCCTGCTTTGTGATGCAGGGCTGGCCCGTCTGTCATTTTACCATGACAGACACAGTGACTGGATTCTGATCACTCTCACCTGAGCCTGGGAGTGGCCTCCCAGCTCTCAGCAGGGCTCTGGGCAGCCACTGCGGACATCAGATTGGGCGGGCCAGACACTGCCTTGTCACTCTGTGGGGCGAACTGAAATTCCTTAAGAGCTTCCACTTTCTGAATCCCATAGGAATGGGTCTGAGGGATGTGTGTGAACAGTAGCTCTGCGGTGGCCACCCAAAATTGCTCTTCAGGAAAATATCAGAAGGAGATGGCTCAGGGCACGTCACCCAAAGTAATTGGGAAAAGGGAGGTGATGCGACGGATTTGCCTGAAGGCTCCTGCCACTGCCACCATCTAAGAACACAGGCTGATTTACTCCTTCAGAGGCCTCACTCTTGAAACAATGGACTTCCCTTCACTTTTATTTCTGAAGCAGGAACCACCCCTCTCATCCTCCTGAACCAGGGGATCAGTCTTCAGTTTTTGGGACTTGGAACCAGGTCTTCTGCCTGGACTACAGGATTTCTAGCATATGCTTTAAGCACTAATATGTTATGACTCAAAGAATTTGGAGTAGGTGCTCTCTCCAGTAGGAGACTTGAGAGCTGTTACCACATATGGGAAAGGCTGTTGGACAGAAAACACAGTGAGTTTATTGACCTACTAGGGCCAAGAGTTGAGGGTCATCAGGAGGGTGATTACAATTCTATGTTCAGAAGGTATTAGTAATGCTTTGCATTCTCATGTGAAATAGTGGGTGTCTCATCATTTTGGGTAGTCAGATACACAAGGTGTGCCGCAAGGGGCGGAGGACCAACTGCAGCTGTGCCTCCACGTCAGTGTGCATGTGGGTCACCTGGAGCTCTTATTGAACCCTACCTTCCCATCTGGTAGGCATGAGGTGGGCCTGAGACTCTGCATTTCTAACAAAGTACCCGAGTGATGCCTATGCTACTGGCCTAGGGACCACACATGGAGTAGTGAGGGGCCAGTGATCTTTAAAGTACCTCCCAGTTTTCTGTAATTCCATCTACAGAAGAGAAACTAGAATTTTAGTCATGGTACTTAAAAGACACCCACTCACCTTTGATGAGTCACATAAGGGCCTCTTCTGTCTCTTACAAAATTCCCTCTGAATGCCGATCAGGTTTCAACCAACACAGAATCCCTCCCTCTGCCCCCTCGGTTGCGCCAACTCTTCTTTTTCTCTTCAGACTTTCAAGCTTTTTTCATATTACTGTCCTCTAAAATTGTTTTTTCTTTATAGCCACTCCCCTTGTTTATGCAGGCTCTGTATGACATCTGTTCAGTCGCTGCTTCATGCAGGCCCCAGATTCTGAGGACGGCCGTCAGAGTGTGGGGAGCCCAGTTTTGGTCTTAGTCAGTGTAGCCTTAGATTTTGAAGGCAGACTAACAGGCATCTACTCAGGAAGGATTCATTCAGTAATGATTTTTCAAATATATTCAATAAGGAAGAGTAAAAGTGCCATCCTTACATACCTGAAAGATATTTAGAGATAAAAGAATGGACTTCTCTCCATGGTGGGCAGTAAAGTGTTGAAATCCCGTACCCAAGGGATATGACTGCAGACTGGAGGTAGCAGGAGCACCAGAAGAGTGGGCAGAAGCCAAGGGGTCTGAGAGGTTGGCTCTATGCTAAAGCCAGATGTGTGTGCCCTTTTCCAGAGTATGTAACAAGGAACAGGATAAATACCATTCCTGTATAACCTGTTCATGATGGGCAACAGATTCTGGCCTTTGCACTGACTATATCCTTAGCTAAGAAAAAACAAACAAACAAACTTCATTTGTGTCTTTTTCCATTCCATTCTCCCTCAGAAGACCCCGGTAGCTGACACATGGCTGCATTCAGCAGGAGGAGGATGCTAAAGAGAAATAGGAAAACCATAATCCTGCTGGTTTTGAAGGGCTCATTATCACCATGTAGTTAATTTAAGAAGCAACCGTGCCAAGAGCAAAGCTGTGAAATATAACTAGATTTTTTTTGAATAAACAAGCTACATGTTTGAAGATGTTGGGAAAACCAATGTGTTCACAGTTTGTGGTATATAAATGGCTTATTCTTTGTGTGGTGAAGGTGAGGGGAAACTGGTATTTTAGCAATATTAATTTTTGCTGCCTAATTTTAATTATAGTAATATAATTTTATTGTTTTTGTCCTGATCCATTATTCTCTGAGAGAATTACTATACTGTTTGAGGAAGAATCAAAACAGCTCTAAAATATCTAAGGGAGAAAAAACTCTCCAACCGAACCTCCCCACTCTTTCAGGCTATTAAACTCCCCAAATGGATTGGATTGCTTTTGCATTCGGTAGATAAAGAAGGTAAATAGTCCAGCTCAGCTGAGGTCAGGACCCTTCTCTCCTTAATGCCAGGGAAATGGGCTATTGTGGTTAATTGAACAGTCTCATTAACTGGGATTTACTATCTATTCTATATGTGAGGTATAACCAAAAGGCAATAAAGGATAATCACCGTTAACACTAAAGTGAGCAAAATGTGATCTTTGTTGATTCAAAAGTTAGCTGAAATCTCTGGATTGCCTCCTGGCCATTGTAAACACTGCTAATTGTACTAACACTGGGCATATAAAAGAGGTAGGGGATCAGGCTAGATCTGCTGCAATCATCGTGAGTTGCTTTTTTCAGTAACTTGCTTAAACATGCTTGTTTACTTTTATTTAACTCTCTTGTAGAAGATATGGGTTGAATGTGCACCACACGATCCAGTTATTTTACCTGTAAAATCAATTGAATTCCTTGTAATCTGGGAATTCACGGGACATCTTGTCCATGTCCAGTGTTAACTCCAAAGCTACACATAGTTTATTAAAAAGACCATATTTCACCAACTTTTGGTGTTTAAAAAGTCTCATCAGCTGTCATGCTACTTACATTTGAAGACATAGACTTTTCATTGGCCAGTTTTGTGGCGTAACGTACCACCCTAAAATTGATCATAGCTCATCTTGTGAGAACAAGTGTGACCCAAGGGAACTTAGCTCATGTGCTGTGATGTTAGGGCTCAATTTGTGTCATTTCTGTGTGAAATATGGGAGAAATGGCACACTATAAATCCGTAACTCTCCCTGAGAAGGCACTTAAAGTGGATTGCATTCTCACAAACCGGGTTTTCAATTAGAAAGATTTGTGGAGGTGGCAGCATGTCAGCCAAGAGGGAGCTGTGACGACACCGTGAATCTCAGCCTGGCCCAGGCTCTCCCAGGGAGAGTGTGGGGGGAGCCAAGGAGAGGCCTGTGCCATGCTTTCAGATTTGTAGGCAGAGCCTTGCCCAGTGCTTTGGCCGAATGTGTCTTCATAGAGGACATTACCATGCGTTCTTAATTTTTTCCAGATGTCTAGCTTTGAATTTATTTCTGTTTAGCTTGTGGTAGATACTCTTTCTCTTTGACTTTAGCTATATTTTATATCCCAGGGTATAAAACATCTTACATCGTGAAAATTCTCTGCTATGTCACGTTAACTATTTTGTTTACAGCAGTGTAGAATAGCTGGATATCATCCACAGCTGAATTTTTGAAGAGCTTGTTCATTTATTCACCTATTCACTCCCCTGTATTTGTTTATGTATGCAGTGCTAGGGTCCAGGATCTCCACAGTGGATAAAGAAGGCATGAGACTCACTTTCATGAAGCTTAGTTTACCTTTTTAAGAAAATTGATGCTAAAAAGATAGCACTTTTGGTCTCATCACCTCTTTTGCTACCAAAGAGGCTTTGTCCTTCCCCATGGGCTCGGGCAGGTTTCCAGACATGGTTTCACAAGCTTGGGCAGCCTAGGCTGCTGGTGTTTCATTCTGTTACATGGCCAGGTTCTTTCTGACTTTGGTGGTATCCCGTGAGCCTTTTCCTAATTGAGGTGCCCTGTAGGTTTTTTGAACTCAAAACATTGACCTTGATTTAATAGTTATTTTCAATTAACCAATTTTCTAATTTTTAAAAGTGATGATGTGTTAAATTTGTAACATTAAATTTCTAAAACTATATGCTATGATATCGGAACGAAAGTTATGTGTTTATAGTTGCGGTCTTACGATGGGGTCTGTCCTTAAACTAGGGTGTAGGAGTATGTGGCGAAAGTGAAGTCCTGCAGCCAGTCTTGGAATTTGAGTAGGATTGTCATTAGGAAAGTATTTGAAAGGAATGGATTTGGGCAGAGGGGAGAGCAAGGGAGGGGGCTGTTTCTTAACCCTCAGTGCAGTCGGGATCAAAAGGGGACATGGGAGGGTAGAGTGGAACAATCAGTGTGTTTTAGAATAACAGTTCCTATTTATTAAGCATCTGCTGTGTGCCAAGGGTGGTGCTTGACCTCAAGCATAATTGTATCTAATCATCAAGACAACTCTGAGCTGGGTATTGTCCTCATTTTACAGATAAGGGGCCTGAGGCTTAGAGAAGTTAACAGATTAACCAAGGTGGCATGTTCCAGGTAAATTGTCCACATGACCAGTAGGTTACAGAACCAGGATTTGATTCAGATGTGTCCTCTGGTACAGTCCTGAACATTAAAAATAATGTTTTTAAAAGGCAGTTGTTAGAACTACTTAGGTAACACGTGTCCATTGTAATGGTCCAAATGATACTATGTAAATGAAGTAAAATTCATAGTCTCTTCCCTCTCTCTACAGTCATATTCCATAAAATTGCCACAGTGGCCAATATGGTGTTCCTTTATTGCTTATGCAAACATATACATATATAGGTGTATTATTTAAGGGATTGTGTATCTCTCCAACTCTCCCCAGCCAGGCTTCAAGTTTGGTAGCTCAAAACCGTCTGGTTGAGGATGCTTGTTCTGTGCCAATTGCCCTGGCTGATTTTGAAAGACACCTATGAAAGCAGATTCAAAAACTCCCTTGGCAGCTTGTTCTGTTATTTAACTTTTGCTCTCAGGAACTTTTTTCCATTTGATTAACCTAGATAATTCTTCTGCAGTCTGAGTCATTTCGGTCTTGCTCTGCACTTGGGGTCGATGGAGAGCAGCTGGTCACCCTGTCAGGTGCAATTTCAACTTGTAGGATGTCAAAAACAACTGAAATTTCTTTCGTGTGCTTTTAAAAGCAGCTATCCAAGTCTAGAAGCAAATTCAGAATTGGACACATTGAAAGATTTTTTACTGTAACCTGTGCTTTTTTAATTTTAAAATCTTATATCTTCTACAAGTGCATAAGCAGAATCCACTTAACATTAAAGTCAATTTCCTATTAGCATTTTTTATGTATAGCCATACTTGATTTTCCTCTCCTCAAAAAACAAAACAAAACAAAACAACCCCAGAAACTGGTACTTCTAATGTAGTAATCCTTTTAACCAGAAAATGTATAAAAGAAACTGTATTCAATTTTGTAATCACAAAATGTAGATTTCACCAGAGCTTGCCTGTTATCAGGCCATGTTCTGAATACTTACATGTGTGCCTGTCATATATATACTTACATATATATCTGTCATATAATCTTTAAACAAGTTCATTAGCCCCATATTTTTCAAATAAGAAAACTGAGTCACAGGTTACGTGTCTGTCCTACTCACTTGCCAGTGATTAAACCCAGAGTTGTTTGGTTACAAGTTTGCCCTGAACCACTGTGCTTCACCAGACCGCGGATCATGTGACTTCAAGTCCAGTGTTCTTAACCTGCCACATAGCACCCTAACTGCTGGCGATGGCAGTGGGAAGCCAGGTCCACTCCCTCACTAACCAGGCGGCCCAACTTGCCTACTGACCATTTACCTGTAACAGATTCTAAAGGATAGATTAGAAGATTAAGTTTTAAAGGGTAGATTTGTTTATGATAAAGTAGATTTGTGAACGTTAAATATATTCTTACTTTAAAATGTACAGAATTATGAGGATCAGAAATAAACTAATCAAAATAAAAGATTGTTGAAAGGTGCATATTATTAATACATTGGCAAAACAGAATATAACATTTTTAACATTAAATTGTTTAGGGTGAACTGAATTATTATCACATAGAACAATAAGGTAGGTATGTTGTTGTTGTTTTTCCTCTTTTGTTTTATTTTCATGAAGTTAACCAAACTGCATAATCTGAAGGGACAGTCCCCTTACGACTTTTCTCCTTCTGACACCAATTGAAAGTTTGAGGGGCTCCCTAAAACTGCTCTCATGTCCCCGAATTTTCTAGACAGAGTCACAGAACTCACTAAAAGTTTTTATACTCTTGGGTTTGCCCTTTACAGAGAAAAGATGCAAATAAGAACCAGCCCAGGCAAGAGACACGTACAGCAGAGTGCAGATGGGGAGCAAACAGGGAACTCCTGGCCATCTCCCTGCTATGGAGTCAGTGTCGCCTGCTGTGGCCGTGCTGTGTGACAGTGCTGTGTGACAGTGTGCACAGAGGACTGCCAGCCAGGGAAGCTCGCCCACGCTTTCCGTGTCCAGAGCTTTTACTGGTGCTCAATCACAAACTGCCTGTATGTAACCTTTCATCACCAGCCTCTCCTGAAGCTCAAGTTAATAATACCTTTGGTTTCCAGTTCCTCTGGAGGTCAGCCTGATGCCGTGTGGCCCAAAGCCCCCATCGTAAATCATGTTTTTAGACTGTCAGTGGTCAAAGCGCCCAGACAGACAAAGGCACTGCTGTCAGGCAGGTAGTCCAAGGGCCTCGAGATCACATGCCAGAAGCTCAGAGCAAAGGCCAGACCTGTCTTTGGGTCATGTTAATCTTCACTACACAGTCATGCACAGTCTAAATAGTGCATCTCATCATCAGTAACACAGCACTAAATAATCTCTTTCTACATGGTAAGTCACACTGGTTAAAGGCTTTTGTGGGCCGTTGGCACACACCCATGTATTTGTTTAATTTGGCAAGGTTCTACTTTTTTAATTTTCAAGTTTCCATTTGATATATTGATCATTCAGTGGAAGAACTGCTTTTCAGTAAGTTGGCCATTTGGAGAATTGGTTTGGAGACAAATTGATCTTCACTGAATAACTTAGACAGTAGTTCTCAGAATCAAGTGTGTGTCAGAGTCACCTGGATGGCCCATTGCAACATCGGCTGCTGGCCCACCCTGAGTTTCTGTTGGTTTGGGGCCCCAGGCCCAACAATCTACAGTGACTTCCTAGATTATATACCGATGTTGCCAGTCCAGGAGCCACACTTTGAGAACCACTGGAATAGTGTGTGTGATATACGGCAGGAGAGAGGGATGAGATATGTCACTGAGGTGGGGCAGAATAAAAGAAGAAAAGTTGGGAGACAAGGGTGCTACTTCCCATGCCCTGTTGGCAAGAACATTTGGGAGTGCCACCTATTTTACAACAGCAGGGAGAGCTGAGGATGGAGAGGATGAGTTCAGTGAGTCTAAACACAGTCTCCCCAAGCGCAGCTACAGGATTAAATGGGACTCTGTAGGTGAGGTGTGCAGTGCTGATGGTGTGTTACTGTACCCGGTGAGGCAGCAAAATGATTTGCAGTGGCTTGTGGGAATGAAGTTTTGTCAAAGCAAACCAAAGACATGGAAATTGGGAACATGCTGAAAGTCACCAGAGGGGAGAGGGGAGGGAATTTCAGGGGAAAAGGGGAAGGATTTACAGGAACAAGTATAAAGGACACATGGACAAAAACTATGGGGGGGTGGAAATGGGAGTCGGGTGAGAATAGAAGACAGAAAACTGTACAAGATCAACAATGAAAATAAAAATTTAAAAAAAAATCCAGAATCAATATTTAAATTGTAAAACTTCTTTCCTAGTCTCTCTAGGACTTAGTCTGGTTCCCTGGCTTCTGAAGTCCCATAACTCTACCTTCTCCTTTCTTTCCCTCCGCAGGCAATGTTCAGTCTTTGTATGGTGGAAAGTGGGGCCGACGAGGTGAACTTACATGGTGTCACCAGCCTTGGCTTAAAGCAGGCTCTGGAGTTTGCATACACAGGACAGGTATGGTACAAGATGTCATCTATGAGGCCAAACATTTTAACTGTATCTGATCAGAAGAGATTCCCCTTGAGGTGTGAGATTTAGTTATTTTTCTTGTTACTCATTTAGATGTTTTTAAAAATTTTACATCTTTAATTTTATAACTCAAATATGGAAAGGTAAGTAAAGCAGTATGATTTTAAGTATGACCCAGGGAACATGGTATTTTAATCTTAGCTCAGAGGCTTGCTGCTGTAATTTTAAAATATCCTAAAGAAGTATTAAATGGGAGTTTGCAAGATAACTTGAATTCTGGTTGTTATCACTGAAGCTCAGTGACTCGGTCGTGGTTTTATGGGCTTAAAAACAGGACCAAAAAAAAGTAAAGCCCCAAAGGCAAGGTCTAGCATCTCGGCACCCTGTCCTCCACACATATCTCAGAGTGAGGGTGTTAAGTGATAGATTAGAATGTGGTGGTCAGAATGCTAAAACTGCTCATTATTAAAATTGTAGGACTTACAGCCTCTCCAGAGAACATCAGTCTCTCTCTCTCACTTTAATGAAAGAGCAATAATGACAACTACTGGAATATAAGAGCCACGCATTGTGCAGTTATCAGAGCAAATCAAAGCAAGACCGCATAAAGACAATATAAACTCAGATCTGAAGCTTTGTGGTTCTTAACTAGTTTTATGTTAGTGAAACAATTATTTGTGTGTATTAGGACACGCAAAACTCCCTTTATAAATTATTTTTAAATGAGATATAATTAACATATCACATTGTACTAGATTTAGGTGTACAGCATAATGATTTGATATATGTGAATATTACAAAGTGACTATTACAGTAAGTTTAGTTAATATCTATCACCACACATAGTTATAATTTTTTTTCTTATGATGAGGACTTCTAATTCTGCTCTCATAGATCTTTCAAATACACGGTGTGGTGTTAACTGTAGTCTCTGTGCTGTCCATTACATCCCCAGAATTTACTCATCTTATAACTGGAAGTGTGTACCTTTGGTCCACTTCACCCATTTTGCTCCTCTCTCTCCATTCGTATTTCAGAACTATACAACTAAATCAGTGCAGACATAGACTGGATGTTTATCCTCTTTCATAAAATTCTGTTCTTCAATTCCAACTATGTTTAGTGTCTTGTATGACAAACTCAGGGCCTCTTCTCTTGACGGGTCCACATCCTGCTGTGGGGAAGAGTTGTGTGCAGAACTGCGTATCCTCACTGTGAGGGGAGGATGCGGAACTGCGTATCCTCAGTATTGGGAGGATGCAGAATTGCATATCCTCATTTTGATGGGAGGATGCGGAACTGCATATCCTCACTGTGATGGGAGGATGCGGAACTGCATATCCTCACTGTGATGGGAGGATGCGGAACTGCATATCCTCACTGTGTTGGGAGGATGTGGAATTGCATATCCTCACTGTGATGGGAGGATGCGGAACTGCATATCCTCAGTATTGGGAGAATGTAGAATCGCATATCCTCACTGTGTTGGGAGGATGCAGAATTGCATATCCTCACTGTGATGGGAGGTACAACAGGAACGGAATATAAGATGCAGTGGGGACAAAAGGGAGGGTGTGGTCTGCGGGGGCTGCCAGTGCACACCATCCCAGAGAAGGTGGTATTTGCTGAAGAAAGATGTGAGTTCACTTTCTTACTAATTTTCCTTCTTTGGAGACTTGTTAAAGTGTATGACATTGTTCATCTCCTTTTCTAGAACTAGGGGAGTTTAAGAAATGTTTCATAGACTAGTTGAGGCAACTCTGGCAGCTCAAATGACAATAGTAGGTAGAAAGGGGGAAAAAAACAAGCATCCATCAAGTAGCAAGTGCAAAGGGGAGTAGAAAGAAGACGTAACAAGTTTAGCGTTAGCCCAGCTGGGCTCCATGCCTCAGGGAATGAGGGAGCAGTTACTGTTCACAGAGTTGCTGAAACATGTTCCTAGTGAAGTGAGTAAATAATGTGTTTTATGCTTTTTGGTTTACAGATGTAAAGGAAAATATCAGCTCTAAGTCGTGTCTTGTGTATCTTTCTCTCTTCACACCTGAATCAGTCACACCTGCATTTGCCCATCTCTAAAGCACGATTGATCACTCATAGCTCATACTTCACTAGTGTGTAAATGGGATAAAATGGCAAATATTGTTTTTTGAGAAAGCCACCCGAGAAGCTGTTGTCTGCACTAAGCTTCATTAACAGTGTTTTAAGCTGAGAGGCTATAAGCTACAGAACATGTTACACCATTAGTAAAGAAAAGGGCACAGGAATTGCTGTGAAGGCTGAGGCAAACCACTCAGGCGCATGTAAGCGGCTGCCTCACTGTTTGCCTTGATTGCTTTGTGACTTCTTTCACAACATATATAAGTTTAGCCTGCAGCACAAAGGTCTGTGACACATGAGCTGAAAATAGCATAAGGGGAGCTGGCTTCCTGAAGGCTGAGAAAACTGCCTGGGAAGAGGGAAGAAGTTCGCAGTAGGGCAGCCATATCCCATTGCCCAGGAGTCCTATGCCCATGTTCTACTCTTAGGAGGAGAAAGAAGGCCAAATGAGAAAAGATATATTTAGGTATCTGGTACAAGTGCTTAAAAAAATAGAAAAGCAAGTCCTAAGGCCAGCCCAGGAGTTGCATTTGTTCTGCCCAGTGACTCGTTCTTGACATGTGCTTCCACAGAAGGTAGACAAGCCTGCCACACAGGGATAACTCAGCCTTCCGGCTGTGTGCTGAGGGGACAGTCAGGGCTGACCTTTCACAGAGCACCTTCTGCCAGAGCTGGGGGACTGCCCTGAGTGCTCTGTGTGCTATTCGACCTAATCTTCTTGACAGCTCTGAGGAAAGCAGTGGTCCCACCGTAGAGGGGACAAGCCAGGAAGGTGCAGTGGATGACTAAGATCATGCTCCCAGTGTCTATTGGCCCGCTGAGTCAAACCCAGTCCTCTGAATTCAAAGCCAATGCTTTCTTAATGTGCTACATCATTAAGAAAATGTTAAGCCAGGTTGGGTTGTACTTTGGTGAAGAGTTGAGGAAGTGTTTGGACACAGCATGTGAACTCTTCTGAAGGTTCTCTCACCCGGGCACCTTTCCAACGCTCAGTCCTCAAGGGCTCCGACTGCCACTCTCGTACTCGATATCCGATGACTCTTTGCTGCAGAGTGGAAGTTCATATGATGTCTCTTGGACAACACCCATGGCAGTTTCATTTCCTAAATGCCAGAATGACTTTATATATACTCTGTTCTCCCTTTGAGACGTGGACACAGATGATAGCAGAAACTGACATTGTAGTATACTTAGGAAATGCAAAAAGCTTCTTTCTCTTCCTGTGACATTGAAATTAATATTAAGCAAAGTGTTTGCAATATGCAAGTGTGAATAAATTCATAGTTTTTCAATTTCTGGATTGTTATTTACCATTGTGAACATTGTACATTAGAGTTAAAAATCTGGGATAACATTGAATTTACCTACCTATAATATTTCTACTGTCAGCTGATTATACCTTTAGTCAGTTGTAGTAAGCACAGTATAAAATGTAAGTATTTTAAGTCTGGAAATTATTGCTGTCTTGGGAGAGAAAGTGGAAATATAGAGTGGGTGTGATGAATGAATGTCGTTGGGTGTAACAAGATGTGTGCATGTTCCTCCTATACACTGCTCTAAAGCCTAGCTTTCTTAAAATTGGTCACAGATTTTACCCAGGAAGTTTTAAAGAAAAAGCAGACTTCCTCTAATGCTAAGACATTTTCTAAAAAATGCATGCACTTTTTTTTAAACCAAGAGCTTACACAGTACTGAGCAAGCACACTCTCCGCCTTCACACTGATTAGAGATGTGTCCTTGCTGTGGGCACACCCTGCTGGGGACACAGCTTGAGCAGAGCCCAGGATGCACCGCAGCCCCCTGCTACCCTTGCACGGTCAAACAGAGCAGAACCAGCCATGGAGGGTGGAGGAGCCAGGCTGCCGTGCAGGCCCTGTTCGAGGCTGTCCCTGGGGGTTGGGTCAAAAGCAAACGGTGTGATGTAAACTGTCACTGGAAGATCTGCCTGAGGGAGAAAGGTGAACTTGAAAGCATCCACAAGCTCTCGCGCCGCCGATGGGCAACAGGACCCTATTACCCTGTCTCTGTCAATCTCCTCACTTTCCAACTGTGGCCAAGAATTAATTCGTGCTTGAGACCAGTCCTGAGCAGTAGAGACGTGAGGAAGGAGGGGGCATAAAGGATTCCGATGGAGGTGTTGCCTAGGAGGAGAAATCCCAGTCTAAACCCGACGAGAGGTCAGCCACCCAGGAGCAAGCAGTTGTTGCTAAGAAAGCCCAGCCACAGTGCAAGGAGCAGTTACATCGAGGTGCTTTTCGCAGGAGAAGAGTACTGCTCTGAATGTGGAAGGACATCCAGCTCCCAGGGTCTTGGAACAAAGCTCTAGGGGTTTGAGTTACTGGACCAAACTTGGAAGCCAACAGGACTGAGAACTGCAATGAAGTTCACTGTTTCACACTCTGGCTATGCTGGTGGCAAGAAGGATAAACTATATGCCAAGTACAGTGCTAAATACCTCTATATGAAACCTAGTTAGCTTCCTCTTGCTTTCCGGAGAAGTATCCTCCGGTTCTGTCCCTTACAGTCTGTGGAGAGATTCCCAAAACCCAGTCAAGAGAGAAACTATGTACCAAATGGTAATGACATTGGTAGTCCTCTAAAATTTCCCATCCAGGGGCTGCTGCCTTTGTCAGTCATTGGCCAACTATGTCATCTCTGGCATCTGAAGAAAAATGATTCTTTGGTATCTCTGTTCACCTGCTTTTCTTTTCATTATCTGAGTACTCCAGCCCCTGGCATCTCCATGTCATGGAAGAACCGATCTCTGTGGGGACCCCATCCTAATCATCTTTCCCTGATCCAGAGAATGCTTTAGGGCCACCTTCCCAGGGACACTGTGTGTAACCATTACTGTAACTGTCTTGAAGTCTTTGGAAATCTAAACAAGTAGGATGCTCTACTAAGAGAAGACAACCTTTTTCCCCCAGCTATATTGTGGTCATGTAAAAATACTCGTGAAATCCAAAACTAAAGGAAACTGTCCCTAAATTTTCATAGTCTTTCATAGTAAAGTTTGTCTTCCTGATTCTCATTTGATTCCCTGATATGTTCACATGGTATTTTTTTATCTCTCCCTGATAAGGCACAGACTGTAGCATTACATTTTGATGATCATTGAAACTGCATTCTCCAGAGCAGAATACTTTTCTCTGGAGACCTGAGCCTCAAGCAGAGTGACAGGAATCTTAATTAGAACTGCTTTCCCGTGGACCATCCCTTCAGGGATGGATGTGTCACTTTGCATGGAAAAAGTTCCTATCAGATTGACTTAAAAACATAACCTGCTTGAAATAAATGGTTGACATGGAACACATCTGGGAGGAATTTTTCTTAAATGCTTTCCTTGGGAGCAGTGTTCAGAGTCTGTGAATATGTTAGCTGCCAAGGCCTTTCTTCACCTGGCAGAACCCGCGGAAGCCTGGCAAAAGGCCTCGGGGCACCTGCTCTGTGCCCCAGGCTCCAGAAGGAACGGTTTAAAATCTAGGTTCAGAGGAAGAATATTGAGAATTGTGCAGAAAGTGGTCATTTTCTCCTCACCTTAATTCTCATCAGACGTGTGCCAGAGCCCGTAGCTGGACTGTTGACACAGAAAGCTTGAGAAGAGTGGAGTGAAGGGAGGAAGTTTGAATTCCATCAGTGACTTTTTGCTTTCTTGGATCTTTTGAAACTCTCCGTTATTTGCCTTTGGAGAGATTTTCTTTTTTCAGTGGATTTTTTGAAACAAACAAGCAAGCAGATGTGTGTGCTGACTGTTTGGGGGTGAAGATGTTATGTGTTCCCATGTGTAGTTTCATAGAACATGTTGGCTGACTTGACAGACAAGAATCTTACACCAAGTGGGATTTTCATGGCTTCCAAGATGTCAGGTATAATAAGCTTGTGGCATGGCTTGGTGGTCGGAAGCAGAAAGGACAGATTTGGGACCTAGTTGTTTATTGTGAAAAAATGAGAAGTGAGATTTTAGAAGCCCACATGCAGACTAACCCCTCAGAAGCCTGCTTTTCTCCAAGGAGGACCCAATACCAACATCACTGGTCCCAAAGCCTGTGGTTCCTTGTGGAGAACAGTTGATCCAGACAAAGTGAAGGCACCTGGGAAGGCTCCTACCTGTAGAGCAGGAGCAGTTCTGAATGACCGTCCCTACTTCCTGCCAACTGGTGCCCCCTTGTTACGTCTGCGGTGCTGTGTGGTCACAGTGTACGCAGGGTGTAGTTTACTGCAGCAATTGAGAAAGCTATTTGCTGAGCCACTGTTGGACAAGAACTTTTTAAACCTTCCTTAGGATAGAATTCTTGAGCCCTCTGCTGGAAGCATTTAGTATTTGTATGAAATAGTAGTGCATGGGAGTTTTACAGTTCTAATTAAAAGATTTTTAAAAAGCAAACCAACTTATAACAAAAACATATGGTTTTTGTGGTCAGTTTCAAGATTTAAAAAAAACATAACTGGCCAAACAATTTTTGAGATTTATATTTCAAATAATTATTTATTTGAGTAAAATAATCATGTAAACATTCAAATGAATGACTAATTCTAGTGACTGAATGCCCTAATTTGTGAATGTTTTATTTCATTTGGTACTTCACAAAAACCGTCCATTTATAGTTGACTCTCAAACTGAGATCAGTTAATTCATCAAGCACTTAATAAGTACCTGCTATGAAGTTAGGGATGTATTGATGAAAAAATGCACAGGAAGTGTTTTCTCAGTGATTGGACTTACCAGACCAACACACCATTGCATTTATTGGCAATGGATTACCATGGCCCTGAGTTATTTGTTAATGGAGTGTAATGAAGTACCTGAGGATGTTCAATGCTCCAAAATTACACTAGTTCAGATAAGAGATCGAGCCTTAGTACTTCATAGAGTACTACAGGAAAAATAGAACGTTAATTTGCATTTTACCTTGCAGGGAACAAAAATAGCCATTTGGCATATGGTAATGGAATAGACATCATTCCTGAAAAGCTGACTATAGCCATGCATCCTTATGTTAGCACATGTGTGTCAGGGGGAAAACACATTGGCACAGCCCAAAGAGTATAGCACTGGTTTTAGGGAGAAATGAGCTTGTTTCCAGCCTATGGCAGCTTTGGAAAAGGATTGGTTGACTCCTGTCGTAAGAATCTGCTCTGCTGATTGTGGAAAAAGTTACTATTTTCACTTCAAATTCATTATTCTAAACCTTGGACGGATACCCTTTCTTTCCAGGCAATGCTAATTTGTTTCCCTAGTGAACTTGCTTTCCTCCTCTCCCTGGTAAATGTCTCATTTCTTCTCCTCTCTTCTCACACCCTACCCTCCACCTATTACCCTACCTCCAGTACACATTCCACAAGTAAAACTCACCTTCCGTTGAGAAAATAGATATAGACAGGAAGATCAACTTTCACCACGGAGTCCCCAAACTGCCCTGTTTCTGCGCACTTTCTTCTGTTCCCATCTTCTACGGTGGAAAAAGTTAAGCTCTGGATCCCACTCCCTTTTACCTGTTAGTCCTCAGTCCTGTGATCCTTGGTTCTCTCTCTTCTGTCATCAGTTTTCCTTCTCTACTGAAACATTCCTACCAGCACATAAATGTACTCTAGTGCTTATCTTTCTAACTCCCTTTCTTGTTCTTTTATCCCCCCTCAGCTACCATTTCTTTCTCTGCTTCCCTTCACAGCAGATTTTAGGAAAAGAGTTGCATATTGTTTATTTATTTATGTTTCCACTTGGCACGTGGGAGGCTTCCATCTTCAGCATTCCAGTGAAACTAGTTCTTGACTATCACAGATGCTGCCAAATCAATTAAATAGTGTCATTGTGACCTCTCCGTTTCATCCGGCACAGCCAGCCTGCCTGCCTCCCCACACTCTGTGGGCTCAGTCCTGTGCCTCCAAGCTCCCTTCCCCATCATTCCTTCCCAGGGGTCTTTTCTTGCTTCTTCCCCTTCTACAGGCTTTGAACTCCTCATGTGCCAGGATTCTCCTGTTTAGTCTAACTAGCTGCCTTGGGAGTATCATCTGGACCCACATTTTTTGGTACAGTCTTATGCTATTGCCTCCCACCCTCACCTCCACTCCAGTCCATGGGTCAGCAGATGTTTTCTGTGAAGGGTTAGATGGTAGGCAATTTAGGCTTTTAGGCCATAGAAAGCTCTGTTATAACTACTCAATTTTGCTCTTGTAGCATGAAAACACCCAGAAACAAATACGTAAAGTGAAGGAGAATGGTTTTATTCCAATGAAACTTTATTTATGGATACTAAAATTTAAATTTTTTTTGTATATCACGACAAATTTATTTTGGGTTTTTTTCCTAAGTACTTAAAAAAGCAAAAGCCATACTTGGACATTTGCACCTAAAAATAAATTACTTAGGAATAAATTTAACAATTTAGGAACAAGATCTACATGAGGAAAATTATTAAACTCTGATAGAAGAAATAAAGAAGAACTAAATAAGTGGAGAAATAGTTCATATTCATAGGTAGAAAGACTCCATATAGTTGAATTCTTCTCCAGTCAGTCATTGCAATCCTAATTGTAATTCCAGTATGTTATTTTGTGGATATCAACAAACTCATTCTAACATTTATATGGAGAGAGAAAACATAGAATAGTCAAAGCAATGTTGAAAGAAAACAAAGTCAAAGGACTTATAATTCCTGACTTCAAGACTTCCTATATATAAAGCAACAGTACTCAAGACAGTGTGGTATTATTGAAGAAGTAGACAGTAGAGTAGAGAGCTCCGAAATAGACCCACGTAAATTTTGTCAGCTGACCTTTGATAAAGGGGCAAAGTCTATACAATGGAGCAAAGATAGTCGTTTCAACAAATGGTGCTAGAACAACTGGATATCCTCATGAAAGGAAAAAAAAAAACAATCTAAACATAGATTTTACATCCTTCACACACAAACAGAAGAACTCAAAATGGAACACAGGCTCATGTTGAAATGCAAAACTATAAAACTCCTATAAGATAACACAGGAGAGAATCTAGATGACCTTGGGTATGGTGATGATTTTTTAGATACAATACGAGAAGAATGACCTATGAAAGAAATAAATGATAAGGTGGACTTCAATTATTCAAAATTTAAAACTACTCTCCAAGATTCAATGCCAACAAAATAAGAACACAAACCAGAGGCTGGGAAAAAATATTTGCAAAAGACACCTTATAAAACTAACTATATTTTTATCATACAATCTAGCAATCACACTCCTTGGCACTTGCCAAAAGGTGTTGCAAACTTAATGTCCACACAAGATCCTCAACGTGAATGTTTATGATGCTTAATTTATAATTGCCAAACTATGTCCTCTAGTGGTGAATTGATAAACTGTGGTACATTTAGACAATGAGATATTATGTAGCACTAAAAATAAATGAGCTATCAAGCTACAACAAGACATAAAGGAACCTTAAATACATACTACCAAATAAAAGATGCCCATCTGAAAAGTCTACATACTTGGGATTCCAAATATATGGCACTCTGGAAAAGGTGAAACTAGGGAGACGGTAAAAAGGTCAGTGGTTGTCAGATGCTGAAGGGAGGAACGGATGACTGGGCAGAGTCCGGAGGATTTGCAGGGCAGTGAAAATAGTCTGTGTGGTGATCTAATGGTGAATACCTGCCATTTTATGTTTATCCAAACCCAGCGTCAGAAGTGAACCCTAATGTAAGTTATGGGCTTTGGGTGGTAATGATGAATCACTGTAGGTTCATCAGTTGTAACAAATGCACCCTCTGGTGGGGGATGTAGACAATGGGGATGGGGTGGGGGCAGGATATGGGATTCTATGCACTTTCTGCTCAAGTTTTTGTGAACCTAAAAGTGCTCTAGCAAGTCAAGTCTACTAATAAAAATACTAAATTTTTAAAAATGCAAGTAAAACAATTTTCTTAAACTATTCTTAGTTCATAGGCCATACAAAAATATCTAATGGGAATATTTGGTCTGGGGCTTACAGTTTGCCAGCTGGACTCATATTCTTCAGTATGCCTAATAACTCTATTTGGATAGCCAAAACGCATCACAAACTTAACACACTCCCAAATGGAAATCTTACTCTTCCCCATGAACCTGTTTCTTCGTTTGTTTCACTTTTGTCAGTTGATGGCACCACAGTCTAGCTGCTTCACCAAAACCTAGGCTCTAAGTACCAGGCACAAGGACATTTGTGTTCATATGCACAGTGCCAGGAAGACTTCTGGAATGCACTGTAGGCACCCAGAAAAGATTGGCTAGTGAATGGGTGACTTTCTCTGCCTTTGGCTTCTTCATTTGCCACATGGGAATATATTTACTTTGCAGGAGTAAGGAGTAGGGAAGGGTGTTAAGAAGGAGAGATAACATATATGAAATGACCTCACATGTACCTGGCATGTAACAGGCAGTGTGTAAACACTAGAAATAGGGGTCATTATTGTGAAAGAGATGTGTTTTTTTACGGAATTAAGAACAACAACGGAATAATAATAGCAGCTGCATTTTTTTTTTTTACCCTGTAAAACGTGCCAGGTGTTTTTCTAAGAATTTGCCTGGGTTATTTCATTTTATCCTCATGTAGACTCTGTGAAAGTGGGTGCTAGTCATCCATTCTGTACCACGATGCTAACACCAAACATGCAGTGATTTGCCCGAGTTCCTACCGTGGCCCCTAGAGCCATAGTTTCACCTCCATTCCTTATAAAGCAAGCACAAGGAATTCCCCAAATCAGCATGGCATTGGATGTTAATGATATAATTTTTAATATGAGAGTTATTCACAGCATCCTTCCATGAAACAGAGCATCCGCAGCCAAGCGCTCCTGCCATGCCCTCCGTCCACTGCTACCTTAGCATGAAATGCATCACAGTGCAGTCCCTCCATTTGGCTCGTTGCTTCTGTCCCTGCCCCTGCACTCATTGTGCACGGTTGCAGCCAACCACAAATGGGCAGTGGCCTCAGCCCTCTTCATTCTTTCAGAGACCTTCCATCTCTGGATGCCAGTGTTTTAAAGCCTTGTTTCTTCTTTGGCCATGCTAGCATCGTAAGAAACTAGCTCTGTGTGGAGAAGCCCGGTTCATTAGTAAAACTGTGCGGGATAAAGCCTCCCATGTTCATCACACTTGAAAGAGCACTAGTTATAAATGTAAATCTTACAATTAATTTACCTTTTTTATAACCTGTAATGACCACCATGTTTCCTTATATTTAATTACTGGGACTGCTTCTTTCTCTTAGAGTTCGACACTATGAAAAATTTGTTCTGTTTTCTCAAATAATTAGGGCATTTTAATATAATGCAAGTATATACAATTATATTTGGATTTTGCTAGAAATATATTTTGTTAGTTTAAACATAATGAAGAAAACTATGTTGGAAATGACTAGCAGGCAGAACTATTAATCTCGGAGCTTCGAAATGCCAAAATCACGTTAATGGAAAAGGAGCCCAAAAAAGTAGGGTTGCCCATAAAATGTGATAGAACCAAGCATCTTCATGTGAAGAATTATCTTGCACCTTCAGAAAACGAGGCGTCCCCAAACGTCCTCCACCAGCACCCCATGGAGATCGCTGTCTCGGCACCGATCACACCACAGCTGATAATTCACTTGACTTTTTTCTTTCCTTACTCAAGCACCTAGCTAGAGTAGTTAATCCATCATCCTTACACATGTTCTAAAATAGGAAAGGAAGAACCAATTTCAACAGCAACATCTATAGACTGGAAAATCCTTTAAATTGCATGAATGACAATAAAATTTTTGTAGGACAGCGTGTACTTTTCCTGGGAATGTAATGTTAGAGTCCTTATCTATTCTAAGGTTTCTTCTCAGCATCTTAGAGAAGGCTAGCCTTCTGCAACCTGAATGCAGCCTTAGAAATTTCAGACAAAGCAAATGGTCCTATGTCCACGTGGGAAGGAAAATAATAGAACCTGAAAGTGGTTTCGAGACCTTTCTTTATGTTTAACTAGGGTATTTTAATTATTGTTTTACCTTTGTGGTTTTAAATATTCTTTAAAAATATTCTGGAAAACTTGGTTTTCTCTTTTTTTCATATTCTAATAGATGGAAAAGTTGATTGCTTTTTCATGAATTAAAAATAAGTTGGTACTTTTAAATGTTTGACATTTAGATCTTTGAGAAATTTGTACAAGGGTAGTATGTTTGGAAGAAAGCCACCTGACAAATTTTTGAACTTAAGAGATCAGTAATCAAGGCACAAATTGTTATATACCACACCAAACCCAACACTTACCTTCATTTGGATAAGTTGTCACAACTGTTAGTGGAAACGTCTCCAGTGTCCCTATTTAACACCATCGATCAGGCAGTCCTTGATGAGGATTCGCTGTGACCAGGCTCCCCTATGAAGGCTTTTGACAACTTCTAACATTTCCCTCAGAAACTGTATTTTTCAAGCCTGTGAATTTCAGTAAATAATCCTGGAGATGCTTTTCTCAGATGCTCAACAGCTGTGACCATAAAGTAGGATGGACCCTTACCAAGGTCTCATAGGGAAAACGTGAGATAAGCTACATGCACATGATTCATCCAGGGTAAAAACACTTAGCTGCATAAAAAGAAACATAATATTTAACATTTACCACAGATTTACCATAAACAGAAACTGTGTGGAGAGCCATGGTCTATGCTCTCACTGTCTACACAATATCCATTCCCTTTTTTCTTTATACAGTTCTCCATTTGACTTGGGACAATAGTGCATGTAGCCATAAAAACTCAATTTTCTGGGTTCTTTTACTGCTATGGGGAACCACAGGATCTAGACCTCACGAATAGAATGAATGTAAATGGAAGTCTGTGTGGCAGTGTTTGTAAGAAACCTGTTGTTTTCTGAAAATAGTGACAGACTTAGCTGGCACCTGGTTTTTGTTTTATTGCTCTCTCTCTTCTTTCTGCTCTGAATGCAGATGCAATGTCTAGAGACATGGCAGCCATTTTGTTACCATGAAACCATATGCTATGATCAGGCAAGTAGGAAAAAACAAGGAGCCTGGTTTGTTTGCACCCCAAGCTGCCTAATCCAGGTTTTGTGGGGAAAATAAAACCCATAATTGTTTAAGCCATTTTGTTGACATAACCATCCGCAACTGTGGTGATACATATGCATTTTCTGGGTTGTCAAAACAGTCTTTTGAGATAGGTATTGTTATTGTCACCGAACCGATGACATGGAGGCACATATTGTTGAATTGTTTTCCTGATCTCATTACGTCAGTAAGTATAGGAGCCAGGATTTGAAGTCAGTCAGTATGACCTAGAACCCATGGGCTTGGTTCACTAAATGTCTGTGGTTGTTCATAGTCCCAGGAGATTAATTCCATTTGGTGGTTGCAGGGAGAGATGATCTTGCAAAGCTTTGTGTAGGAAATGGATTTAGAGTTGAATCTTGAAGAATGGGTAGGTTTTTGACATACAGATATTGAGAAAGTTAGGACTGGGACATTCGAGGCGGAGAAAAGGCATTGCCTGAATGTGGAGAGCAGTGGATTGTTGGCTTTAGCAAAGGGCCCATAAAGTTGCAGAAATGGGATTCAGTTTTAAAAAGGAGGTTAGGGTCATATCATGAGAGTGTCTAAATACATGGACAAAAAGTTTGAGCTACATTTAAATGTCGGGACTGGATTTAAGGGAGAACTACTGAATTCTAATCAGTATTGTTCAGATAAAGCATTTCAACAGAAGTATTTATGAACATTTCTTAAATGATAGAGACATTTACAAAGTAGATTTTATATGTTTTATTATCCTTACTTGATTTATTTTTCTTTCCTAAAAATAAACTTAAGTTTCCAGTTGTAGAGGTGCGGTAGATGAGTAATATAGAAAATCCTTTTGCTTTAAACGCAGGCGCCACCTTGTGGATAAAAAAAAATTATGAGTGTAATGGCTTTGAAATAAGAATTACATTGATGGAGTTTCTCATAGCTAAAACTTACGGTTCATTTTCTGTCTATAGCAGTCTCTTGAAGAGCTTTGTGCAAAGATTGTATTGTGTCTTGATTGCATGATCACTTAAAAGTTATTTATGCTGTTGTATTTAATTTACTTGATGTATTACAAATTCAAGATTGTGATAATTTACCATTTTGCTGTACTATACAGAAAAAAAAATCTCAAATAAACAAAATTTAAAATAGAGGGAAAATGCGCTAATTTATTCTTCTAAATCAACGTGGACCACCTGTAGTTTTCAGCAGCAGAATTCGTATGGACGCACTTGTGCTCCTGTGGGCACGGTTGTGTGTTCAGGAAAGACCTTGGTTATCTAGCTTTAACGTGTGAACTTCTTCAGGTGACTCTATCCACAAACCCCCAAGTAAGCAATTTGCAAGTTAGTAACTTAAACTCCCCTGAAGCAAAAAATGAGGAAGACAGCGTTGAAGACATGTGATACAAAATTTTTTCAAGATGCTGACTTACCTGTTCATAAAGCAGGAAAGAAGGTCACACTGAGACTTGCTGTGAGGATTTAAGACAGTCCCTACCAGCAGCTTGTCCAAGAAGCAACATAAAACGGGGAGGGGAAACAAAGGGAAGAAAAAGAACAACAAGGCAGATTTGAGAGGGTGGATGCTTGGTGATGTGGGAGGGGGAGCTGAAGAGGAAAGGCAGGGATGCCCTGGAGTCCGTGTGCCCCATCGGGCCTAGCCCTGCCCTCCCGGAGCCAGGCAGGTAAGGTCTGGGCGCTGATGGGGATGGCCCTTCTCATCACGACTTGTGCAGAATGTCACCTGAAGCCCCATGCTCCTCTTCCATTTGTTTCCAGTCCCATGTTCTACCTGAGAATATTGCTGGACCAGGAGCACTGGCATCCCAGTTTAAAGGGCCCTTATTAGAGATCGCACAATTTCAACTGTTCACTTGCCAACCCTGCCTGTATTGGTGGCCAGAGGACACATTTGCACTAAGTATTCAAGAGTGCCTCCTCCAGGGGCAGTCAGACCTCTCCACTGCTGAATTCGCATGTAGTAACCCTCATTGGTGTCTTTAGAGACCACCACCTCCTACTGCAACTGTCACTTTTACCTCTATTGCTTTGCCCCCTAACCACAGTCACTTGCTAGATCTTATTCCAAGTTGATCAAAATGAGCAGAGAGTCTCAGCATTTGGGGTAGGAGTCAGCTGTGGGCCTTTCCGCAGTTCACGTGACCTAGCTTGCCACAAGATGCAGAAGAGGTTCCGTCATGAGACTGTCACCTCCCTGGCTAGCACTGTCCAGTTCCCCTCTTTCAAGTTCGGCCCCCTGTATTCTGCCACCTGAATGTCAAATGTGGGTGGTGGCAGAGACAGAATATTCTGTCCAGAGGCACTCATGCCCCACCTAGGGTTGCAGCAAACCTCTTTGTCTAATCTGAGGAGGCTCCAGCTCTGCCTCCACTCAAGGGGTGCGTGTCACTGAACAAAAGCCATGCCCAGCCCAGTTAGGTGTCTGTACTATTTTCCACCTTCCCACTGCAGCCTGGACCACTAGGTTTTTTCCACCTTGTGTTTCTTGATGTTTGTTGCTGTTCACACGTGCTTTGTCCACGGTTGGTGCCTCCTTCTAACCTAAGCTCCTCCAGTTTGGTGAGTGAGTGGATGTGTCAGGACACTAGTTAGCTCCCACTCCACCACTCTGTGCTCTGAACTCTCTGGGGACACCCTCTCTTCCTATAGGTGTTCCTTGAGTGACCTTTGCTCCCATCTGTCCAAACTTGAGTACCAGACTAGATGTTGATGGGTATTTGTACTGAAAGGCCTCAGTGTAACCAACATAGGCTTTGCAGGATGTGACTTAGCTTCTTTAGTTGTCCTCCATAAATGGGCGTGTTTGTGATCCCATCCTTCCACAGGGGGCTCTTCCTCAGGCCATTCTTCTGGGCAGGTGATGGACAAATTCACCATACTGTACATTGTGAGGACAGGGAAACTTTGTGTTCCTACACAAACACAATTCTCTGGAAAAAGACATTAGAACAACCAGTCACCAAAGATCCACAAAGTGGAATTGAGCAGACTTGCAGGAGTGTCCAGCCTTCTGGCATCTCTGGGCCACACTGGGAGAAGAAGAGCTGTCTTGGGCCACACATTAAATACATTGCAACACATAATCACAAAAAAAATCTCATAATGTTTTAAGTAAATACGCGATTTTGTGTTGGGCCGCATTCACAGCCGTCCTGGGCTGCCTGTGGTGCTCGGGCTGCAGGTTGGACGCCCATGTGTGCCAGTGAGCGCAAAGGAGGCTCGCAAATGCTGGCCGTTTCCATAAGCGAGACCCCGCTTTCCTGGTAGGGTTTCGTTTTGTTTTTCAAAGCGTGCCCTTTCAAAGCACTTAGGGATTTTCTTGGCTAAAGCATCTTTTAGAAAAACTTATGTTCTAATAAGAGAAAAACAAACCACAGAGCAGTAAAACAAGAGGTGAAGACAAAAACAACCCTGGCGTGGGTCTTTCATGTGCAGGTTTCCCGAGGTGAGCCTGCTGGACGTGGTGCACACGCTGTGGAGGCTTCATCTTGTCTCTCTGTGATATCTGCCTTTGTGGTGGGCATTCGAGAGCCTTGGAGGTTATCGTGAATGCCAGTTGTGTGAAATAAGCGCAGCTGACAGGATTTAAAGGCTGAGAGCAACCTTTCTAATCCATCTTATTCCCCATCCTGTGCCTTAGGCCATGCCTCTTCTGTAAGAACGCTACATTCTGGCTCCTGTGATGGGGGCTGCAATCATTTCCTGAATGTCAGTCAAAGCCTCTCCCCTTGAGGAGCTGGGGAAATTCAGGCTTCTCCTCAGACTGGGTAGAATAGAAGCTATAAAGGC
The DNA here is from genome assembly GCA_039655065.1 of Glossophaga mutica. Classification (NCBI taxonomy): domain Eukaryota; kingdom Metazoa; phylum Chordata; class Mammalia; order Chiroptera; family Phyllostomidae; genus Glossophaga; species Glossophaga mutica. Next base: position 160,490,676 of record CM077306.1, read on the forward strand.
TTCTCAGGTTAATAAGATGAGTGTTGGTCTTTTTACCACATATGCTCAACTTCTTCACTTCTTCAAGTCATTCAGAAATATAATTTACAGTTCTCTTTCCTCTCCGGTTAGATTAATTAATTAACAGGAGAGATTAATTAAAATTAGATTAAAATTAATTCTGAATTTAAAAATACACTTAAAGTTAATTTATCTACAATTTATTATAAAATAAATTCACCAATATTAAGTGAAAGCTATATGTTGGACATTATTTTAAGGGCTGTGGATACAAAAATAGATCAAGTCCCTGCTCTTCTGGGTGGAGAAGAAAGAAAATAATCAAATAGTGGAGAAGCACTTTGAGTGGAGAGTGGAGAAGCAGAAAATAATCAAATAGACAAATAAAAATGTGTATTATGTCAAGGGGTAGTAATAGTGCTATGAAGAAGAATAAAGCAAACTAAGGATGTAGGGAATTCAGAGTGTTGGGGAGTGGAGTACTATTTTACACAGGAAGGTCAGACAGGGCCTTTCAGGTAGGGTGGTATTTGAAAAGAGGTGTGAAGGACCTGAGAGAGTGAGCCACACTGACATCTTGAGGAAGAGTGACCCAGGCAGAGAATACAGCTGGTTGTAAACACTAGGGTCCTCTGCTCGATGTATCCAAAGAACCTTTTGTGTTAGAGTGAAAAATTTGGATTTTTTTAAAATGAGATAAAAAGTCATTGGAGAATTTTGAATAAAGGAGTGACATAATTTTATTTATGTTTTTAAAGGACCAATATGATATTAAATACTGTGTGATGGGGGAAAGGAGAAAGTGTAATAGTTAGGAGGCTTTTATGTCATATCCAGGAAGACAGTGGATTGGACTAGAGTGATATTGATGGAAATAGTACTGAGTGGTGATTGGAATCTGGAACAATTCTGAAGATAGAGTCCACAGGAGCGGATGATGGATCCGATGTGAGATTGGTGGCAAACAAGAGGAGTTGAGAGTGACTGGGTTTTAGCCTACACAACTGAGAGTTGCTGCTTGCTGAGATGGTAGGGTTGGGACAGGAGCAGGTTTGGAGGCCGGTGGAGAGGTTCAGAGTTCAGAATGGGTGCGTTCAGTTTGAACTGCTTGTTAGGCATTCAAGTTGTGATGTGGCATAGGCAGTTGGATGTAATAGTCTGGAGTTCAAGGGTGAGGTTAGGGCTGGAGATGTCAACTTGTGTATAATTGAGTATACATAGCTTTCTTTTTTATTTTTTATTTTTATTTACCAATTTTTTTCTGAGAGGGGGAGAGAGAGTAAGAGGAAGGGAGAGAAAGAGAAACATCAATTTGCTGTTCCAGTTATCTCTGCATTCATTGATTGATTCTTGTGTGTGCCCTGACTGCACATAGAACCCACAACCTTGGCATATCGGGATGACACTGTAATCAACTTGAGCTATCTGGCCAGGGACTGGCATAGAGATCATTTTAGAGCCATGGGGTTGTATGATCATCCACAGAGTGAATGGAGAGAGGGAAGAAGAGATTTGGGAGCTGAGCTCTGGGCATCTCCTAAGTTTCAGAGTGGGAAGGGGATGGTGAGGGGGCAGCTAGTGAAGTACAAGGAACCAACAGAGGGAGCGCTCTGCCAGAAGCAAGGGAAGACATCATTCCGGAAGGTGAGAGATCAACTTGGCTAACTGCTGCTGGCCTGAGTAAGATTAATTATTGAGAAGTGGCTATCGGATTTGGCCATTGGACTTGGAGATCACTGGTGACGTTGGCCAAAAGCATTTTTAGAGGAACAATGTGACCAAAACTCAACAGAGATGGGTTCAAGAGAGAACATAGTAGAGCAAATAGTGGCATTTTATATAGACGATGTTCCTGAGGAACTTTTTTGTGAAGGAGAACATGAAAGGAGCTATGGAATCAAGGGAGGGTATTTTTCTTTCTTAAGATAAAGGCTGTGATGCATATTTGTATGCTGGTGGGGAATTACCACCCAGTAGAAAGAACAGAGGAGACAATTGCAGACAGAAGGGGTTGGGATCCAGTGCACAAGTGGCAAAATGTGCTGACACAGATGTGGGTAGGTGGCTGGTAGACGTGGTGATGAGAGCCTTTGGAATATCGTGAGGCTGAAGTGAGGAGAAGAGGGTGGAGGAGAGAGGTGCACATGAGAATAGTAGAAAGGGAGTGAACTGACCACATCAGTGTCCCGCATGCTGCCCGGGGTATCAGAACTACCAGGGGCTCCTAAAACACCAGTCGCTGGGCCTCCCTCTGCAAGTTGCTGATGCAGTTAAGTCTGGGGAGGCACCCAAGGACTTGCAGTTTCCACAAGGTACCAGGGATGCTGATGCTGCTGGTCCGGAGACTCCACTTTGGAAACCACTGGACTTGGGAAGTGGGAAATGAGTTAAACTGTTGGGAGCAGCACTAAGGCCTCCTTGTGTCAGTCAATCATTCATGTAAAATGAATTTAGTCACTGTGGGTTGTTGGTTTTTCTGAAGCCCTCTTCATCAGCTTCAGAGCTGTCACCAGGAGGCACAAAGTTGGACTTCAAAAAAAATGAAGAATAGATATCACCAGCATGTTTGGGAAGTTTTACTTCTCTGTGACGTATTTGCGTGATGAAGATGCTCTTTCCTCCTCTTTCATTTGAGATAGAAAGCTAGAGAACCTGAGACTGAGAAAGAGGAAAATGAAAGTTTGTGGTTGAAATTTACTCTTGTTGGGTTTACAAGTCAAATAAAATAATATCCACTTCTAGTCTCATACTACAAGGAGAAATATAAGCCCCTATTCCTAAAATATCTGTTAACCATACTGTTACAAAATTCTGGAGTATATACTTGGAATAACTAACTTTTATTTTTTAATTTTATGAGATTACATCCATCACGAGTGAATTTCAAGACTATTATATTGGTCTTTGCAAATATTTATATTCTCCTATGAAAATAAGTGCACAGCCTTGCACAGAGAAGATGAGTATTGGAAATGAGAACTCAGTTGTTCGAGTGAGGGCCACAGCTCATTGATCAGAATGTGAAAAATAGCTGATTTCTTTATTATTATGGAAGTCAGTTCTTTTTCCATAATTCAGAGGTAGTATGTTAAACAACAATTTGAATATAGCAATATATTTTCATCTTAAGCAAGTATTGATTTTTACATAACGGCTAGTTTTCTTTTTATTAAAAACAGATTTTGCTGGAGCCAGGTGTGATCCAGGATGTGTTGGCAGCTGGCAGTCACCTGCAGCTCTTGGAGCTTCTCAATTTATGTTCCCACTATCTCATCCAGGTATGTGAGCCTGCACCCCGTTAATATGCCCTTCGCATCACTTCCCTCTGCAGTTACCAGCTGTGTGCCCCGCCAACTGAAGCCCAGTGAGTGACCGGTAAAATGGAAGGTGGGAAGCTGGGGCCTGTGCTGATAGAATTTCTGCAGGATGCAAGCTGAGAGGCTCCTAGGAGCCAGCTGCAGCTGTCATGTCCTATCTTGTGTCCCCCACCCTGCTTGCCCACTCCAGCTCCCCACCACCCTTGGGCAATAGAGTAACTCAACGACCATGCCCAGGGTTCACTGCTGGAACTGAGAGATGATGTTGGGACGGATCTTCATTGGAAGCAATGTTGTCTGGTTTCCACAATGAAATACCCACAGATGCATGGAAAATCGGAGAGTCATTGAAGATTTCAGCAACAGAAGCTAACATATCCAACATCACAGAGAATTAATCATCCCATGTGCTTCCCAGGCAATAAGTGCTGGAAAATGATGAGTGACCTGTGCATTCTTCCCCTGATTGGCGGGGGTGATTCAGAAGGCTCTGCGAGGGGGAGGGTGGAAAAACCTTCTGTGAGTTCACAGATGTTTCATGTTTAGTCCTCAACAACTTTGCACATTTTTATAGGCAAAAAAACAGAAATCTGAAATGTGCCCGGCTTGCCCGACGTGACAGAGGAGGCCTTCCTGACTCCAAGGACCACTTTTTCTTCCTGGATGAAAAGCCTTTGTCTGGGTAGAAAGATAGGGGACTTCTTAGCAGATGGTATGGCCATGAAGCTTTTTATTTCACAGAGAGTTAAGTACTAATTCCCTATATTGGGATCCTCCCATTTCCTCCACTTGTTTGAATTTTGCTTGCATTTATTACAGCAGTATAACAACAGTGAAAATAAATTAAAAAATGATAAAGCCACACACTTTAATTCCACTATCCTAATGCATATGACCTAAGTAAACAAGAAATTTCTCTTTGTTTCCTGCTCAAATATTTTATTTCCTCCCTAATCTTTTTCTCTAATTCTAAATATGGCCTTTATTGTTGACTTCTGTTATTTACTAGGTAGTTTCCAAAGCTCTTCCCGCTATATCATCTATTTCATCTTCCCAGCAACGAGGGGGAATAGGAGCCGGCGCTTCCCAGGGCGGTGGTGCGAGGAATGTCAGCCATGTTCCACTAAAGAGCAATTCAAATACAGTGTATGGAAGTTTTATCATCATCGCAGCACATTTAATCTAATAGTAAATGTTTAACTATTTTTACCTTATTTTCCCCTCAATATCATCGGGCAATATGGGAGAGCTGTTTTAAATCCCTTTCTGCAAGTAGCAAATGGGAATAACATAGAAAGGTTACATGACTTCAAAGGTGTATGTTTGACTTGTGAAATTGAAATTACATTTATTTGACATTTCTACATCAAATATTGCAACTCAAGCTTTCGGAATCATCACCTGATTCACTTTTTCCGTGACAGGTATAATCAATGATACGTGTTGACAAAAGTTTCGTTATCATGCTACTTTATCACGATGCGTGTTAAAATAGTGTGTATATACAGGGGTGTGTGTGTGTGTGTGTGTACTTATAAATACTTTTCTATAAATGAGAATTCTGGATGAACATTAGAAGTTCATAAATATTTTTCCCTACCCCATCAGATGAATTTGTTGAAATACCAAGTGACTGTGTACTTAGGAATTTAATGCTTGCAGTTCATTTATGCTACTGAGAAAAATATGTAGCTGGTGTGCAGATATATTCTGTGGACTCTTCGTTTATTGTTAGCCTGCTTGAGCAGTGGTTGAATTCTCACTTTTTTTTCTCCAGGATGTTTCATTTCATTCTCTTGTGTAACTTTACTTTTCTGTTTTATCTGTGATTGTTTGCAAGATGTCCAGTGTGTAGAAGGCAACTTTGACTGTAAGAGAACCAAAACCATGTGTATGTAGAAAATTTCACTATGTTAGTCTTTTAAAAATATATACCCTGCTCTTCTTTGCGGGTTATAAAACTGCTAGACTGAGTCAGTCTGCTTTTATATTTTGACACAGTCTTATAACAATGCCTATTTATGTTCTTTTGTATTATTGCTCAAATGATTTTTTAATTCATATAGGACCATTTTATTGAGTATATAAAATATTTTTTGTTAAAATGAATACACTTCAGTGCTTGAAATGTACTTAGAAATTATGTCTGTCAATCAAAGCTACTTCTCCATCCTTGTTTAGTACTTTGTCCAACCAGGAGTTTGTGGAGCCATTCTCCTCACTAAAATGTTTGGTATTATTTTATTGTCCTCAAATTACCATTACATTTCTTTGGTTTTTCTTCCAGAGATGTGAAGGGTAGACCCCTACTCCCAATACCTTCTGGTGTCTTCCAGGGCTCATTAAAAAACACCTCCAAGGGGAATCCCTTGCTTGATACTCAAGAACTGTCCCCCAGCCCCAAGCCTCCCTGGGCCTCCCAGCCTCCAGCTGTTGCCTTGGCCTGCAGCTCTTCTGCACATGGGTAACTGCTGCTCCCCCAGCAAAGGGAGGGGACACCTTGAGGCCACTGTGTAGGCTCCTTTTTCTTGTTTTTCCTCTGGAAGGCTGCTGAGGGCAGGGGCCCTGAACTGCACAAGCAGATCCCCTCTGTGTCATTAGAGGCAGACGTTAAATTAGCCTCCCAGGCTGGTGAGGCCCTTGCCTTATTCCTTTTTAGCCCCTAGGTCCTCTCACAGAGTCTGTCTTTGAGAACACGCAGGTTCTCAGTGCATGCTTGTGGAGTAAAGAGGGAGGCCGGCAGTGAAAACGATGCTGATTAACGGGGGTGGGCAGTAGCTGCTATGGTCCTCATCCCAAGGTAAGGGATTTTCAAACAACCCCTTAAGTTTGTGTCCTTTCTCACCCCTTTGCAGTGGAATTTTATAGGCCTCTCTTATGCAAACTGTCCTTTTAGTACATTATTAATAAGCATGGCCTCTCGGACTTTTATTTGCTCTCTGATATCCAGTCCCAAATAAAATGTGGATGCTTCATTCCCTTTCCCCTCTCTGCCCTCTTCCTTGTCCATTGTGCTCTTTTTAAAATTTTAGCAGAAAGATGCACTAGTTCATAAAGGGCAATTACTGTCTTTAAAATGGGTCCAGTAATATGCATAAATTACCTTGCTTTTCAGAGTACGTGTCCATTCAGTTTTAAATCTGTGCAGAGGTGTCCAACCTTTTGGCGTCTCTGGGCCACACCAGAAGAAGAAGCGTTGTCTTGGGCCACACATTAAATACCTTTCAACACATAATCACCAAAAAAATCTCATAATGTTTTAAGTAAATTTATGATTTTGTGTTGGGCCGCATTCATAGCCATCCTGGGCTGCTCATGGCCTGCAGGCCATGGGTTGGACACCCCTGTGAGGAATCTCTGCAGACTACCTCAGGAGTGATGGGCTACAGATGCAGTGGTTTAGGTGTGTCCACTTGTTTACTGAATCCCTTAGAGAAATACTACAAACTTTTTGAATCTAGATTGTTTCCTGAACTCTGATTTTTCCTAGCCTTTTAAAAAATAATATTAGCTGCTAAGTATCTCCACATAAATATCACACAGGCAATTCAAAATTAACATGAGAAAACCTTCCCTTTCTCTACTGTCCCATCCATCCACCAGTTGTCCAGAAGTTTGGACATAGTGTTAGGCTCCTTCCACATCACCATATCCAGTCTGTTATCAAGTTAGGTTGATTTCTTTTCCATTTTTTTAAATCCTCACCCAGGGAAATTTTTTTCATTGCTTGAGGAGAGAGGGGGAGAGAGAGAGAGAGAGAGAGCGGGGGGCGGGGGGAGAGGGAGAGAGAGGGAGAGAGAGAAACAATGAAGTGAAAGACAAACATCAATTGGTTGCCTTCTTGTATGCACTCAACCAGGGATGGAACCCACAACCTGGGTATATGCCCTGACCAGAAATTGAACTCACAGCCTTTTGGTCTACAGACAAGGCTCCAACCAACTGAGCCACATTAGCCAGGGCAAGTTGGGTTGATGCTACCTCCCAAATATCTGTCAGACCTCATCATTTTCTCCATTGCTAATGTTCTTCCCTTTAGATTCAGTGTTGGTTATAGGTTCTGATGAGTTCATAGACTCCTCCTAAGGAGTCTGCTTGTCTCTAGCCTCTGGTGCCAAACCACATTCCCCAGGGCCATCATTATCTTTCCCAGGGAAGGCAGCCATCATTTATGGAGGGCCTGTTTGTACTGAGTGTTTGACACAAGGATCCCCATTTTTACTCTGATAAGTAATCCCTTAAGGCAGGTGAATTTTTTTTTTTTTTACAGATGGAAAAACTCAAATTCAGAACTAGGATGTTCATAGGATGTTGCTCTAGAGCACAGGTGGCAAACACAAGGCCCGTGGGCCGAATCCAACCCTCCACCTCATTTTATCTGGCCTGGCACCTTGTTTCTACTTGGCAGCAGCGCCAAGCTCTTGCTTAACTGTTAAGGAGTAGCTACATTTATACAGTCCTAAAGTTACATTTGGCCCTTTGCAGGCAACCTCGAGGTTGATGTGACCCCCCGGGTGAAAAGAGTTTGCCACCCTTGCTCTGGAGCCTGGAAACTCCACTAGCTCCCCCGCTCACCATTCAGACCCCTCGTTTTACCTACACCCACCTTCTAGTCTCGTCTCCAAGGCCAGGCCAGTTTCTCTCCCGCCAGTGCCTTTCCCAGCCTGCTGTGTTCTGGACCCTAAGCCTTCCTTTCATGTGAAACTTGTCATTAGGGGAGGGGACTATGTAGTGAAGATCCTCAGTGACAGGCAGAGCCTTTCCGTCATCTCCTTTAGATGGTACCGAGAAGCAGGAGCGGGGGCGGGGGGGGGGGGCGGACCTCACACACGTGCACCCTCTCCTCTGCCAACGCACAGTGTGCTACAGTCAAGGGTACCGACCCCCGCACTTGGTGTTGCAGCCCCTGAGAGTAATGCATTAATTAGGTGACACGTGATGTGCTGAAAGTGTCTTTTTTGTAATTTTTTTTAAAAGTTTGTACATTTTGTGTCACCTCCCTCAAGTAGCAAATAGTATAGTCTGTTGTTTGATTATCAAGCATTCTTTTTGTTCATCAAATATCATCCTCTATTATGATATGCAATTTAAATATATTGATAAGAAAGGACCCACAAGGAGACTTTCCATACAAGACCACCGAAGTGATGAATCAACTCCTTTCATAGGAATATACTTTTAGTGTCTATTCCTAGGCAGCAGGTGGCAGTGTGAATCCACCAGAAGTCAGTAGTTAATTTAAAGCAAAAATCAGGGGAAAAAATGAAAAGAAAAATTATTTATTTTGCTACATATTAGTCTTCTGACCTAATCAGTAAAAAAGTCATTATTCACACCACACTGGGCAATATGCATTGTAATTTTTAGCAAATAATAGGACAGTGTTAATGTGCTCACAGGAAATACAGTTTTGTCTTGGGCTGCTGTGGTCATTTATCACTGCACTTTGTGAAATCACTCATTTGTTCTAATTTGAATGTAAATGACTCTAAGGTTTTACAAATAAGGTGACAGACTCACATAAATGTAATTGCAGGGTTCATCTCCCTCTTTTTATATATCACTCATTAGGTTATGAATTAAATACATCGTATTAAACCAGGGGCATGTCCAATGATGATATTGTAATGGCAAATTACTCTGTGCTATTAGAGGTGTAGTTTTTATTCATGGACATTAATTTGTCATTAAGCGGCATTAGTTCAGTGCTTCCGTGGGAGAGACGTGACCTGAAAGAGGAGCCGTGTTGCTGGGGTGTGAGAGGGGAGGGACCCAAGTGCCCTAGGTGGGGCCTTCTGTCACCGCAAGGGGAACAGGAAAACAGGGAAGGGTTGTTTGTTTGTTTGTTATTTTTGTTTTTTGTCATTTGTTTTGTTCTCTGCTTTTACAATCATAAAAGATCATTCCCCCAGATTGAAGGTGTTGCTCTGTTTACAGTGTGCATGTTTGGATCATCAAGTAAAGCACAGCCAACATTTTTTCTCTTTATCATCCGGAAGCCAAGAACGCAAAAGGAGCAGGAGGTAGGAAGCGCTTCCTGCCCTAAACCTCCCTCCTCTGTGACTGATGCTTATGAGTCATCCCTTGTCTGCATTTAGCTTTACACCAAATGGGCTGCCGTGATAATTAGTCCTGTTTCTCTCTGCATTGAAGGTACAAAGGTTTTAAGAATGTTATTCTCTCATGTGTTTGATAGGGAGGATTTTGGGATATTTTGGAGTTTTTTGCATAAATGGCAATTTTATTGATCTTTTACTAAGAAAATATTTTTTCCACTTTGAGAAGCACTGGATCCTTGAAATGGCTTCACAGAAGCTGGAAGTATTGGAGTGCTGCTTTTGCGTCAGTTCCCACATGGGTTTCACGTGGTTGGGAAATATGAACCCAGTGATATTGCTGGGTTCTTGAAGGTGGGATCATGCCTTACACCTCTTTATATCTTACCCCTCCCTCCCAGCCTTCACATGGTTTGAGCTCGGTATGTGTTGGTATTTGCAGCCAAATACCACAGACAGGGGATGGAAACTCCAGACATTTATTTTTTAAACACTTAATGCGTGGCCCTGCCAAATGGACTATTGAACTGAATGGCTGTGGCATAGCCAGAGCCAGCATGGTCGGGTCCTGGGGAGACCCCTCTTCCCGACTCACAGACAGCCCGCTTCTCACTGTGTCCTCACATCCAGATAACAGCCAGCTCCCTAGTGCATCTAATAAGAACACTAATCTCGTCCTGAAGCCCCCACCCTCGTGACCTCACCCAAGCCTAATTATCCACCGAAGATCACATCTCCAAATATATGGTGGGTTAGGACAGTAACGTATGAATTGGAGGGGTGGGGGACAAAGTGCAGTCCATGGCGGTATGTATCCAGAGAGTTAATGGTGTATCCATTCTGCAGTGTTTTCCTACTTTTTAACGTTTGAAATTTTATATTGTGGGAAGAATATTTACAGGGTGGGGCAAAAGTAGGTTTATAGTTGTTTGAATGGAAAATAATAAAATAATAAATACATAATAATACAAGAATAAACTCTGTGTTTCTCTAAACTCACAGTTGTAAACCTACTTTTGCCCACCCCCATGTTAGTCAGTCAGTCTTCTGTTAGCTTTAGCCATTGAATTTATTCTTTTATGATCAGTTTAACAAATATTTATTGACTGTTGTGTATGTGACAGGCACTGTGCTAACTTTTCAGAATACAAAGATGGACAAGACATTTCCTGCCCTTGAGCATTTCAAATTTTAGGCAAAGGGAGAAAAATGTGTAGGCAGATAGTTTCAGTAAAGTGTACTTACAATTTGATAAAGGGGCACAAGGTGATAATGGAGCACCCCACTTGGTCTCAGCATGTGTGCATTTGGAGGGCTCCCACTCAGGAAAGGTTTCCCAGGTGTGTGCCTGAGTTGAACTTGGAACCTCCTCATGCTGCTCACTGATTCAGAGCACAGACATATCCAGGAGGCCACTGGCCCAGCCCTGCAAGGTGTTCCCATGTTCCTACTGCCGCAGTGAGTAGTAAGAAGACGTTCCTGCCATCATATTAGGCCACCTGCTTCAGAGTAATGGAGAACATGGCAATACCAGTGAATTTCACAGACAGGAGCTGAATGCCACACATTATTTGCTGTACAATTAGTTTCTTGGTCAGGAGCAGTGTTATGTGGCCTATCCGTTGATGAAGAAAGCATTTTGTAATTCCATGGATGGTGAGTTTGGCAAAATCATTGTGGGCAGAGACAGTAAACCTCTAACCTGTCTGTTCTAGAGAGAAGACGTTTCTACCTCTCCCCTGATGGAAGTGGGATCAGCCTGCCATCAGAGGGTGGCTAGCTTCCCTGGGATCTGGTACCATGTGGGACCCAGTGTTGATCTCTGCTGTTGGCGATTTGGGCACCCAATAGTGGCTAGAGTCCCATCAGCCTTAGTGGGTGGGAGTCCGTGTTGTTGAGCCTGCACCTAAGCTCATTCTTGTCACCATAGCCACTCGGTTCCAGAGTCCATTTGGCAAGGCCACGGATACCTGGGGGAAGAGGCTGTCTGACATTCACAAAGTTGATTTTCTAGTCCATAACTGATGGCCTTGCCGTTTGGCGAGCATTTTCATGTAACACAAATATATTCACACATTGTCCATTTGAGAGGTCTATCCATAGGTTGCCTCCCAAGACTTTCTTGTCATCAGTTTTCCAAATGTTCTCCTTCCAAATCTTTGGCCACCTAGCTAAACTGATAGCCTGGACTTGTGATAATTCAACAAGTGATTTGTGATATGTTCCAAATCGTTGATTTGATTCTTGGCTTCCTCCGCTCCACTGTTGGTTCCCTGTACTTTTCTTTTTTATTTCCCTTAGTGTAGTTTTCATTTCTGACTGCATCTTTTTTATGCTGTTGAAGTACCCAATGAGTTCCTTGAGCATCCTTATAACCAGTGTTTTGAACTCTGCATCTGATACATTGCTTTTCTCCACTTTGTTTAGTTTTTATTTTCTGGAGTTTTGTTCTTTTCTTTCATTTGGGCCATATTTCTTTGTCCTCCCATTTTGACAGCCTCCCTGTGTTTCTTTCTATGTATTAGATAGAGCTGCATTGACTCCCTGTCTTAGTGGCCTGGCCTATTATAGAAAAGCGTGCTGGTAAGTTGGAATAGGGCGGAGCCTCAGGTAGTTGCCAGGGTGAGGAAATCCATGTGAACCAGGTTGATTGAGTCTCCAATATGGTGTTGCCTCTTTGTGGGGAAGGGCTCAGAAAGGGGATGGTGTCACTAGCTGGCCTCTGGAGATTTGTCTGGGAGCTCTCCCCTGGCACTCGCCCTGATGCCAGATACTTGTTTCTCCTTGTATGCCACTGGTGCCCTTCCAGCTGCTGCCCCGGTGCTGGAGCCCAGAGGGAGTGACTCTGTATGAGTCCTAAGTCCGTTGTGGGCCCTTTAAGAGGAGATGTCTGAGAATCCTGTAGTTTCTTCTGCCACCCCAACCACCACTGATTTTTACAGCCAGAAGTTACAGGGACTTTTCTTCTTGACACTGGAACCCTGGGCTGGGTGGTCTGGGATCGCTCACTCCCAAAGTATACCTCCTGATTTTCATCCATCACACAAGGGTGTGGGATTGCCCTTTCCACATCCCCATGTCTCAGCACATTGCCTCCCCTCCTACCCATCTGGATGAATGTGACTTCTTTAATTCCTTGCTGGTCAGACTTCCATACAGCTTGATTTTCTGGTGATTCTGGGTGTTGTTTTGTAGTGTAGTTATATTTTTTGCTGTGGTTGTGCAAGGAGGTGAGCTGTGTTTACCTATGCCTCCATCTTGACTGGAAGTCATGCTCAGTCATTTTGAATGAGATGGCCACACACTACAACATCCTCACTCATTGGCATCTATTCCCCCCACTGACTAGTACAGTGAGGTTATCATTCATATATATACGCATTCCAGCCCACTCTCCTTGGCTGCCAGGTTACATTGATGTTGGGTAAACCATTCTCATTATATGAACAATGACTAGACTCAATTTGTTTATCCATTTATCCATGAATGAATACTTAGGTTGTTTCCATACCTTGTCTATTGTAAATAATGCTGCAGCAAACATGGGGTTGCATGTATCTTTTTGACTTAGTGTTTTCATTTGCTTCAGATAAATACCCAGAAGTAGAATTGTTGGATCATATGGTAGTTCTCTTTAACTTTTGAGGAAACTCCATACTGTTTTTCATAGTAGTTATAACAACGCACATTCCAACTAACAGTGCACTGTTCATTTTTTCAGTTGAAAATACTTTCTGTGGGGATTGCATTTCACACTGAGGATGCTGCACATTTTATAGTATTGTGTTACATTATCATTTTTAACTAATTCTACAATGACTTATAGGAGATTATCTAAACAATGGTTACTATCATTTTGATAATAATTTTTAAGTTAACAGTATTAAATATATATATTTATTTAAATAAATATGTAACATAGAGTGGGTGTTCTGAATGGAATAATTTATCATCAAGATTGAGAAGTTATAACTCATGTTCGTTTTTCTCCAACACTGAGCTACTTTTTCCATATTAGATAAGACAAATGATTGTACCAACATATATATTTAATATTCTTCTAATCAAATACACTAACAGTGTGCTCTTCAGTAGTTCACTAGAGCTGACACTCATATTTGGAGAAAGTTAAAGTACACTGTTTGGAAAATAGATTACAAATTGTTTAATCTCTTGAAACTTTTTTTATATCAGTGAAAATGAGCAGAAATGTTTGAAATGTATCAGCCCTACTAAATCATAGCCAGCTGCTATTTGTTCTAATCAAGAGTGTTTGCTATCTAGCATGTGTAATCCAGAGTATCTTTTTATTAAATTTAATCTTTATTGTATTTCAGTCCATTATCATTTAATACCCTTTTATGCTGTCCCCCCAGCAATCACCACACTGTTGTCTATGTCCATGAGTCCATTTTCCTTTTTGCTCAATCCCTCCACCCACTAACCTGCTAACCAGCTGTCATCTGCTCTCCATCTATGAGTCTGTCCCCATTTTTCTTATTAGTTCAGTTTGTTCATTGGATTCCATGTATGAGTGAAATCATATGGTATTTGTCTTTCTCTGACTGGCTTATTTCACTTAGCGTAATGTTCTTTAGGTCCATCCATACTATCTCAAAGGATAAAATTATCTTCTTTTTTATGACCAAGTAGTATTCCATTGTGCAAATGTCCCATATTTGCAAAATATCATTAATATTAATATTTGCTCATGAAACATATCATAAAATCTTTGAGTAGCCATTTTGGGATCCCAATTAATTTTTTCGTATGCCATCATGTTGGCCCTCACTCCCTAAGCCCACACTGAGGGATGCCAGTAAGCGACAGCCCGCAGGCATGCTGTCAAGCCAGGGAGGTCACTTGGGCGTTTCTATTTGTTACTTGGATAATCTAGGATCAACTATATTTTCCTTGTTTTTGAGTTTTTAAAGAAAGGAAGGATTATCTTGAAGTAATTTTTCCATTTTAGTAATTTCTATTCTAAACTAGCAATTGTTAGCTGGGCAATCTAAAAATTACCCTCAGAATGCTTTTCTCAAAAATGAAATGTTTCCAATGTTTTATTAATGCTAGCTTTCAGAATCCATAAACAAAGCAAACAAATATCAGTCTCACTTAATTCCAGTATTAATACTTGGAAATTAAGGGGATTGTATGGAAATCTATGTTTCATTTGAGATATTTATTCCCCTACCCACCCTTTCCCCAAAAATATTTCTACCCACAGTTAAATGTCTGCCCTCTTCTCTAAAGCTAAAAAAGAACCTTTCTGCCCCTTATTCCATCAGGTACATTCTGTCTTTCCTGTGGTTTCAATGTCTCCTCCACTGACACCTTTTCTTCAGTTTATAAATAAGATCAATAAGGCGAGAGAAACGTTTCTTACTCTCTCATTACTGCAACCTTCTCCTATTCACTTCCAAACTGTGGTCAGTGTGCACACTTCCTTCCATTCCATTCATTCTTCAGTTCGATTGAACTAGGTTCTCTGCCTTCATTATTTCCGAAAAGCTGTTCCAACAAAGGTCACCAAGCCTCTTAAATGTCAAACACAGTGGGCCTTTTATGGTATCTGAATGTAACCACTCTACTGCATGTTGGCACTGGTAGTCCACTCTTCCTACACCTCTCTTTTCTCAAGACTCTCTCCAGGTTCTCCTCCGACTTCTTTTTCGTCCTTTGCAGCACCCCTGCAGGTGGGGTGGCTCCATGCAGGTGCTCTTCTCACCATTGCTCTCTCCTCCGTCTCTGGAGGGTTACTTATCCCAGTCCCCTCTCCTGAGCTCCAGGCCTCTACAGCTGGCCAGCATTTCCACTTATTCCACACCACCTCAAATTCATCTGCACCCTTTCTGATGCACCTGATTGTCCTTATTTTTGTTAAGGAACCATCATCTTTATAGTAACCCAAACCAGCAGCCCTGGTGTATTTTGCACTGCACTATGATCTCATGAATCCCGCTAAATTTTATTGCTTTAGGCTCTTAAATAGCTCTCAAATATGCCTTCCTCTCTTTCTCTTCATTGTAGCTAACATCGTCATTCAAGTGTAGGTTATTCATCCTGCATAGCTCAGCTGTGCTTCTTGCCTGTTGTCTAATTGTACTCAATTACTTCCTGAACTAAAGAAACTTCCTGCTGAACAATGAACCTGCATTCACTCTTGCCACACTCCAGTACCCTCTCAAAAATGTTAATTGATTTTGAAAAGTTTTTTTTCTAAATCCATGAGAAATTCTATTTAATTGATTTTAAAAATAAACTGATCATGTCATGCTCTTACTTTAAGTCATTTGCCTGTCAGTGGTTCACCATAGCCTTCAGGGTATGGTTCATTCCTCTAATTTGGCACACAGGTCCCATCTTTATTAAGAAACTTCCTATCTCTTTAGCCTTTATTTTAACAGCTTACTACCCATATGCCATGCCACGGCAGTTGTGAACTCCGTGCACTACCCTGTACATAAATGTCTTTGTACAAAGCTTCCTTCTTCATGGGGTATTCTTCCCTGGCTTTGTCATCTAATGAATTCCTGTTTAACTCTCAAGTATTTTGCTCATCTCCCTTTCCAGAGTTGCCTGATCCATCCACCTAGTGGAAGTTTTTCATTAATTAAGGATAGCCTTATGGGGTGCTGATCATGCCATTTTGTTTGTATTGATTTACTTATCTGTCTCCCCTTCATATAAGTTCATATTCCAGAGTTATGTGACCGTGGGTGAGTTACTTGACCTTTTGCCTCCACTCTTCATATGTAAAATGCAGATATGGTATTCTGTATACAATCTACTTCTTACGGGTGCTGGGGGATTCAGTGAGATAGCAAAGCGTACACTCGAAGCATCTTAAAGCATGACATCCTACGTGCAGTAGGTGCTCTGGACTCCAGAGCCCACGGAATGGAACACTTCATGTGTGAATCCCTCCGTTATTCCCACAGTTACCTTCCTACCCGCTCTCTCGCCCTTGTTTTCCCTTAGGCCTGTAAATGTCAGCACGTTCGCTACTCTTATTTTTAAAGAGTTTTACCTGATATTGTCTCCCCTGGTTCAAAAAAAGTTTGTAGCTAATTGAAATTTTATTTTAAAACTCTAGTTGCACAGATAGACTATTTTCAATTAAAGAAAGAAAAGTGTACATTAATTTCCTCTACATCATCCATAATTTAGTAGTGATTGCCCGATGTGCTGAGGCAGCTTTAGTCAGCTTTGCAATAGCATTTTGTAGCACATGGTGACTGGGCCGGAATTATTAGTTATTGACGATGGCTGTGTCTCTGTGCTTCCTGCCTCCTGGATTTTCAGCTTACTACAGACTTTCCCAAGGAACAATATAAAATTATTCATGAGCCTTGGATATTATGCATACAATTGATTATGAAAATGTGCTAGTAACCTAATTGTAAAATCCCTGTGTTATACAGCACAAATATATTTAAATAGGCCTTCAAAGACTCCAAGAATTAGAGCATGTGGAGTGTTTTTCTTGTCTATTTTGAATTGCTGCTAATATTTTGTTTTACTTTAAGCAAATTGTATCCTATGCATATTTATATCAATATATGAGTATACAGTTGTATATAGTTGTCCCGACATGTTTATATACCAATATACCTATATATCTCTAAATAAAATATCTGGTTTTACATTATTTTATCATATCACAAGTAATCTGTCCTGCATTGTCAATGAATTGCTCATTTTTTCCTTCTATAAAAATTGGACTTTATCCTATCAGCTCTAGTATACAGATCCCATGTCCATGATATACATGATTATTTTTTTCCTACATGATTTATCCCAAGGCTGTTAAAAGTTTTGAATTTTGCTTATTTGTTTCCACATGTTGCAAAGGGCCGGCCCTCCACCTCACAGCCACAGCAAAACCCCCCAACGCCGCCTTCTCCCTGGGAGCGCAGCTCTGTTCTGCTGCGGCAGGGTGTGTAGTCACGTAACACCTTGATTTATAACTAGGTTGTAATCCAAATAGGAAACAGGTGGAATCACAACTGGGTATAGTGCCTTGGATATTAATGGCTTGGCTCAGCAGTGGAATTTCTAAAGCCGTATACACTTTTTTTTTTTTTTGCCTTAATTATGCATTCATTAAAAGCTTTTATACCCAACAGAATAAAGTAAATATTTTTTGATCTCCATAGCATGCTCCCAGACTGTAGATTTGCACAGCAGGGTCTTGATCATCTGAATAAATTGTATTTCTCCAAGGAGTTTATCTTTCAAATAAGGTCATAAAGAAATGCAGCTCCTCCATCCTTAAATTTCTCTGTGTGCCTTTTCTGCCGTGTGCAGTTCAGAGCACGGGAGCACACCGCAGTCACACGCTTCACACTTGGTGAGGGTCCATGTAATGTCTCATCTGTTCTCCTTGTTTGTCTCTTGTAAAATGTTTAAGTACAAAAGAATGAAAGATTTTTACATGACGACTATGATTTTGGCTGATATTTGTCCATATTAGGCATTCAGTGTCTTTTCCCCTTTACCCAATCAGTGAACAAAATTTACAGAAATGCAAAGCCGGAGTTTAAGCATTGTTGATAGCATTTTTAAAAGGGAGTAGAAGCAACGATAGCTATTGTATGTCAAGCATCTACAATGTGGAAGGCACTTTATTTATATATTTTGGGGAATCCTTGCCACAGATCACCTTTCTCATTTTTCTAGATGAAAAAATTAGACTCAGAGTTTAACCATTTGCTGAAGCCAGGCAGACGAGTCAACTTCAAATCATGTCCTTTTCCTACAACTCCAAACTAAAGATGCAGCCAATTTCCTGTCCCTACAACTTATGACCTAGTGAAAGAGACAGGGGAAATGTACAACTGTAAACCCAAAGAAATATGCACAACCAATTGCACTTATAACTTTTCCGAGCCATAAGGAGTAAGGTGGCAACACACCTGATATTGAATGGCAGCCTGAAAATAGCCTACAGCGTATGACTGTGAGAAATTTGGGTGGTAACTCCTCCCCCCCGGCTCTGGACTGCTGTAATTATCTCCAGTGTGGCTAATACTCTAGGCATGTACTTTAAAATGTTTTCATTACTTTAATATTAAAGTATTCAATACATTTATTTATAATTTAACAAATTATTCAAGTATTAAAATACTTCAAAATATTCAAATATTTTAGGAGCATCTATGTTTTTATTGTAAACTAAGAAACAAAAGAAACAAAAGTTGAATTTTTAAATGTGTATTATTTTTTTCTTACCTACCTACTATCTATCAATCAAACTGATTAAGTAGCCATTTTGTGAAGACGGGAAGATCTAAAGAAGTACAGATACAGTCTGTACTTTTAGTTCAGCTGGGGAGAAAAGTATGTAACCGCTTACCAGTGGTTCAATAAAAGATACAAGTAGCTCCAGCAAACAGAAGCCAGAAGAGGGAGTGAATCTTCTAGCTGCAGTGGCCTGACTTTCTTAGGAAGTGGAATCTGATCTTGCTTGTTTCCCACCAAAAGAAGAGCATTTAGAATGTACGCTTTCCCTTTTCTTACAAGCTGTTGAATCAGTCTCTAAATGCTTCACAAAGAATAACCATTTGTGACAGGGATGCGTAGGGCCCTCCTTATGGTCTAAAGGAACACCCTGGGCATTTAGCAAATTTCACTTGGCAAACAGCATGGGCATTGATACACTCTGGTTATCCTTGAATGCCAAAAGAAGTAAGGTTTGTTTTTTTTTCAACATTCTTGGAGGGGGTGAAAACCCAACATGTACAAAGCCGGAAGACCCAGGAGTCACTGTGGAGGCTAGTCCTGATGCATCTGCCACCACCATACTTCACCAATTGTATGAAAACCTTGTGTGTAGTTAGCATCGAGAGAGAATGTCGTAAGCTCAGATCAAATACTGGAGAGCACCTTTCTCAGTTAACTGGGGAGATCTGTTCATTTTGCCCAATTCTGAAACCATGCCTATAACCAAACTGTCATTTCCTTT
This sequence comes from Glossophaga mutica, assembly GCA_039655065.1. Lineage (NCBI taxonomy): Eukaryota > Metazoa > Chordata > Mammalia > Chiroptera > Phyllostomidae > Glossophaga > Glossophaga mutica. The sequence goes on from CM077306.1 coordinate 160,510,019, forward strand.
TTTCATTATACATCATGGATGGGCTTCATTTTAAGAATTTAAAAAACACTGCTTTTTAAAATTCTGTCCTACAAGTATTTTTCAATTACAGCCTATGATAAAGGTGTTACAATTGACCCTGTACGAAAAGGATACAAAATGCATAAGATATAAAGCCTGTTTTTACTAGTTTACTAGGAACATTTTTACTGGGAAGATACATGCATGAATAGGTTAGTGGCAGTTACCTGGTATGGTACAGGAGCCTTGAAGTGGGAAGCTGTAGGATTCAGTCAGTGAAAGAGGGCCTCATGTTTACTGTATCTGAGGTGGTACATGGTTCCTAGAAGCAGTCCATACAATGATTATATTTAGCTTTGTTTAACATTGCTAAAAAATGAAATCATACTGGCTTTATATGTGGAGTGGGTATATAAGACTATTTGGGGTAGAGTTGGAAATAGTTGTTTTTTTTTTTTTAAGATTTCTGTACTTCCCTAACAAGAGTGACTTTTCATTTAGAAGAGTCCTCAAAATGTGATGTAGTGTCAATATTTTATAATAAAACTTAAAATGTCATGGCTCTTGTTCATGCTAGGGATAGTGCCACTATGTCTCCTGACAGTCTCTCTCTATAGTAAACTGCTGACGTATATTACTTATGGTGACACTTTGAGGGCAGTGTAACTGAAGGGCATCAATGATTGGAAATGAAAGATCATCATTATAATGGTGAAACACAGTATTGTTAAAATAGTCACATCTGTTGAGTATTATTAGCTAGAAAAAAATCTAGAATCCTGTTCAACTTTGTAATCTTCTGGGGGAAAATTCAGGAAATCAAAATGGCATTACTTTTATTTTGACCTTGGAGGATCTTAAACACAAGTCACAGTTTTCAAGTGTGATGCTCATCCTTGTTTCACAAGTTAGTTGTGTTCTCAGACGAGGCCACAAAGGAAGTAGGCATTCTTAAGGCTCTGGGCATCTGTAGTATTAAATCAAAGCATGTAGATCAGACTTCCACACCTTGTCAGTTTAACAAGATTAATCCAAGATTGAGGAAGGGTACTTATGGGGGAGATATGGAGTAGTCTCCAGTAGATGCAATCACAAGACATCAGATGTTTTCTGTGTTCTGTATCATTCCGATGATGAGACTGCAGTGCTGGATGGGCGAGGGGTTACTGACAGGCAGGCCAGGGCAGGCATGCTGTGCCTGAGACAAAGACAATGTAGAAGAAGTATGTGTTATTGATCCTCAGCCGGTATTGCCGTTGGGACACATCTGGACCCACCTCCTGGCTGTGGCGTAACAGGCGAGGCTGTAGGCTGTGTGCAGTGTGTACACGGACCCCAGCTGTGAGCTACACATTGTTCTCCCAGCCAGGAAACTGTTGGAATGAAAGTCAGTCTGGGGGATATTAGCTCAGGCTATTTAAGCAGGCTTAAATCTGCTCTAAATCATAAAATAAAGTCTTGTATGAACTTTGGTCAATTATTCATACTTGCTTAATTGAGATGTTGAGAGACACCTGCTAATGCAATGGTCAGTCACTGCTACGGATGAGAAGCCTGCAGGGGATGTACAGAGGCCATGCTTGCTTGTCATTCCCTTGCTGCCTCCCCTGGAGTGGGGAGGGTGTGGCCACAGAGTTTACCCACAGGCCCGAGCTGCCCTGCTTCCCCCGACTCCTGTTCTCGCTGCCTGATAATTTGCCTCACAGATGTAATTACATTTGAATATAACCCCAACAAGACGGCATTTGCATTCTTTTCCCTACCATTTTCAGTAGTTAATACAGGAAATGACTATTTTAATGATTTAATTAGGGGACTGGATCACACAGAAAGACTGGATTTGGGAATATATAAGGTTTAAGAATTAATGTACTTAGGAAACCGGTGTTTATTCCATAGCTAGTATGGGATTGGGGACACATTTTATGGCTCTTATTCTGTTATTTAACTTGTCATTCACACTATGAGCAAAAAACAGAAGGTAGGGGAGAAGCCAAATTGTGTTCAACCAAAGGAAAATAGGCACAATTTTAAAAGATTCTCAAAGAACAATAATGCATTCCACATAATTCTGAATAGACACTAAATTTCAAGTGAGAATCAATGTGATAGAAAGAAAACCTTTTTAGAAAAAAAAATATTTTTTACTCAAGAGAGTTTCTTGTTGCTGACCTAGAGTTTTCACTAAAAAACTACTGCCGCTACCGTTGTACTTGGGTTTTTAAGTCATAGAATATGAGATGGAATGGAGACATAGAATATGAGAGAACAGAGATAATCTCATAATCAGGACAAAGCATCATGTGAAAAGACACTTTGATCTGAATAGCCAATTGATAGAGGAAATAATTCTCTCTTGGACTGCAAAAAATTTGGATAGATGGAATTTTTTTCACAGTAGAGCTGTTACATTGCACTTATTTGTTAACACTTTCGACTCGAATCTCCATAACTGATTTTCCCACTTGGAAAACTGCATGGCTGCTGGCTTCTGGTGTTACCTTTGTGTGTGTGTGTGTGTGTGTGTGTGTGTGTGTGTGTGTAGGAAGGGGCTAAAAGAGAAGGGGGAACAAGGGAGGCTGATGAGGAATGAAAGATGGCCTAATCTGGATGATGTGCAGAATGGGGTAGGCATGTTGAAGTAACATGGCCTGTTCTGGTGTTGCTTGGTTATAAGTAACAGAAAAAGCTCATGGTCATTCTTTCATTAAACTCTTGTATTGAGCATCTGCTCCCTGCTGGGTACCATTGCAGTCCACAGCTCCAAGAAGCTTAGAACGAGTGGAGGGAGACAAACCGTAATCAAAGAGTGCTGACAGTGACAAGCTCTGTGCTAGCAATCTGCAGGGGGCAGGCTGGTGGCACAGAGGAGGACGCGGTCACTTTGACCTAAACAAGGGAGCTAACAAAGTGAGATGGACTCACTCATTCAACAAGTGTGTTGAGCCCCTACCATGCGCTTGGCAGTGTTTTAAGCCCTAAGGATACAACAGTGAATAAAACAGACCGGTCCTTGCTCCCATGGAACATCTTTGGGGTGGGCAGGCTGGGGAATAAACACATTATAAATAAGTAGGCAAATAAATGCAGAAGATAATTACAGATAGTGATGAGTGGTAAAAGCAAATGAAGTGGAGGAATGTGCTGGAGGGTGACCTGGAGAGAAGGGGGAGGTGCTACTTCAGATAAGACAGTCAGCCAGAGCAGTGGAAACATGATTCCTTGTTCACTGGGGTTTTGCAGATGCTGCTTCCTCTGCTGGGAACATTCTCTCTGCAACCCCAGGTCCATCCAGCTTTAAAATGTACACTTTATTATTATTCAGGTATGGTGAAGCCAACAGACGGGAAGGCAACTGCCATTGAAAACAGACTTTGATGCTCACAGTTCCCAAGAGGAGGAGGCACGGGGAGAGAAGCAGTGGGTTGGTTAGGGGGTAGAAGCAGCAAGGGGAAAGCATGGGCAAGAGTCTTTATTGCAACTTCTGTGGGAAAAGCAGGACAAGGATGGGGTAATCAGGCCAATGATTGTCTAGTTGGAATAGTTTGAACAGGCTGTGTCTAGCTGTCTAGAACATGGACTTGGGATGATTAGGACAAAGGAATATTGCTTTCTGGAGTGCCAGAGCCAGATACAGGAGGTGGTTCAGAGTATGGGCTCTGGATTGGTTTATGTGCATATGCAAATTGTTTGCTACCTCTATGAATTTTTAATTGGCTAGTCCTAGAAAGGACAGAGGCCCCTATTTCCACAGCATCAAGAATACAGAAATTACGAGCCCACCGTGAATTTTCATAGCCCTCTGTAGCTTTTATCTACGTTTCCATTTATTTATGGTATATTTTTATTTGACAAAGTCTTCCAATAAACTCTACGCTCCATGAGGCCTGGAACTTGCCTCTTTTCCCTTGTCATTTTATTGTCAATGCTTGGTGTGGTCCTGGCACATAATTCAACCATGTAGGCTATTGTACTGGTTGAAGACAAGCCAGGGTGGATGGGATTGCTACACTGCAGGGAAGAAAGGTTGGCAGGGTCCAGGTCGTGGGAGGTTGTGCACTGATACTGAGTTTAGACTTTTAACTTTAAGCAATAGGAATCTACTAATGGGCTTTAAGCAGGTAATTAGCATGGTCAAATTTTTGTAACAAGAGAAGACAGATTTTGATCCTGGAGGCAGGAATGGTAGCTCAGATCCCTGTTGCCGGAAGTCTGGATGGGAGATGATGGGAAACAGAATATAAAATGCTGAGGTGAAAAGGCAAACAGAACTTATTGACTGACGGGATGTGGGGGAAGATGGGCCGCCACCTTTTGGGACCCTGATGTGGGTAGCCAAATGCAGTCATTCTCTAAGAGAGGGTATAGGAGCAGAGACAGGTTTGCAAAAAATAAGCTCAATGTGGATGTGTGGAGATTAACATGGCTGTGGACTATCCAACAGAAGATGTCCTCTATTAGGATATCTAATACATAGTTTGGAAAATGAATTAACTTAAGAAAAAGGTTTGGGCTAAGTGATACAGATGTGGCCGTCATTAACATGCAATCCGTTTGTAATGCAATTGTGCTGTTTTTACACCCTCCTTTTCCGTGACTTAATGGTGCAGCTTAAGACTCTACTATCTAAAGGGACCACATTATTCATTGTGACCTTCTTGCATCAGTGATGAATCAGGGTTTATGGATGCTCAACAACATCAGTCAAACCTACTTTATGGTTCCTTGCCCACCACATCTACTCACTAGTTTTCATGCTCCCAACAGTGTGATGAGTACTTTTCATTTATTATCCCTACGATAACCCTGGGAGCTGGTTGAACTCTCTGTTTTGCAAGTGGGAAGTAAGGGAGGTTCAGTGATTGACCCAAGATCATAGCCAACGATATGTGTTAGGGCTGGATTTGGACCAGGTCTGCCTGTTCCATGGTCCTTCCTCTTCACCAACCTGGGTTGCCTCCAAACACCAGTGGCTGCTGATGGGTTGTTCTGCCCCGAATGCAACTATGCTTTCTCTTTGCAGAATGCAATTATGCTTTCTCTTTCTATAATAATAAAAGAGTTCTTTCAAAAAAGTCTAGAAGTATATGTGTATACATATATATGTATACGTATATATATAAAATCTCTGCATGATGAAATATGAATGGTTTTTGTTTTCTTTTCCATAATTTGTACCTCCTAAACTTTATGATATGAACATTTATTACTTTCTATAACCAGAAACATAGTAGCACTATTTTTATAACAACAATGATTTTTCCCACACACATTTAAGGCATTAAATGCAGTTTAGCCATCGCTTCCCACCTCCCCCCATTACATTAGTGAGATCATTAAATGCAGCATTAGTGGTAATTATTTTGCATACACACGGTCTTAGCCAAAGGGACGAGAAGTGATGATTTTACTTAAAGCTCACAAAGCCCATCTGCCACAGTAAGAGGAATGTGTACTGTGGCATCATGACACAAAGTGAAAGTGGTCTTTCTTTTTCCCTTAACTCTCCACTTTACACAGTTTAACTATTGGGGCGCTAAGTATGCATGCAAAGGGAATAGAAACCTTTGAATGTATGGAAAGCACTGGAGATTTTGGGAAATCATGTTTCTGAGCAGAAGAGAGGAGAATGAAAGGGTAAAGATAGGGAGCAGATTTTTGACAGGTGTTTCTCTTGTATATGAACATGTGTGAGTTTGGTTCCCTTTTGCTTTTCATTTAGGCATTGACACTTGTCCACTTAGCCTTCTCAGGTCTCCACCAAAGTGCAATGCTGTATTAAATTGTATTTGGGCATTATAAAAAATTATACCCTTAGAAAATGAAAGCATTTAAGGACTGTGGAAACAGATGTTAAACAATTACCTTCAAAAGAAACACAACAGAAAAGCACAATTTTTAAATTAAATTTATTGGGGTGGCAATGGTTAATAAAATTATATAGGTTTTAATTATATAGTGTACCTTTCTATGATATATAATCTGTATATTGCACTGTGCACCCAGCACCCAAAGTCAAATCTTCCGTCACCATGTATTTGACCCCCTTTACTCTTTCTCACCCCATCCCACTTCCCTCTGGTGACCACCATACTGTTTTCTGTCTATGAGTGTGTGTTTATTTTTCTTGTTTGTTCATTTGTTGCTTTCAGTTTATATCCCACATATGAGTGAAATTATATAGTTCTTAGCTTTTTCTGACTGACTTATTTCACTTAGCATAATATTCTCAAGGTCCATCCATGTTGTTCCAAGTGACAGTATTTCATCTTATCTTATGGCTGAGTAGTATTCCATTGGATACATGTACCACATCTTCTTTATCCAGTCCTCTCTTGAAGGACACTTTGGTTGTCTCCATGTCTTGGCCAACATGAATATGGCTGCAATGAACATAGGAGTGCATATGTCTTTGCAAATAAATGTTTTCAATTTTGGGGGTAGATACTCAGAAGAAGGTTTACTGGGTCATATGGTAACTATTTTTAATTTTTTGAGGAACCTCCACATTGCTTTCCATATTGATTGTACCAGTTTCCATTCCTACCAGCTGTGAATGAGGGTTCCTTTTTCTCCACAACCTCTCTAAAACTTGTTGATAATAGCCATTCTAACAGATGTGAAGTAGTGTCTCAGTTTAGTTTTGATTTGCATTTCCTTAATAGCTAGTGAGGTTGAATATCTTTTCATGTATCTGTTGGCCATTTGTATGCCTCCTTGGGAGAAGTGTCTGTTCAGGTCCTCTTCCCATTTTTTAATTGGCTTGTTTGTTTGGTGTTGAGTTGTATGAGTTCTTCATATATTTTTGATATTAGCCCCTTGTCACAGTTGTTGATTGCAAATACATCTCCTATTTGGGTAGTTGCCTTTTCATTCTGGTATTCATTTCTTTTGCTGTACAAAACCTTTTTAGTGTGGTATAGTCCCATTTATTTATTTTTGCTTATACTTCCCTTGCCTTTGGGGTCAAATTCATAAAATGTTCTCTATAAGGTCCATAAGTTTAGTACTTGAACTTATGGACCTTGTAATTTATTGTTTCAGAATTTGTATTTAGGTCTTTGAACCATTTTGAATTAATTTTTGTACACAGGGACAAACTATAATCTAGTTTCATTCTCTTGCATGTGGCTTTCTAATTTCCCCAGCATCATTTATCGAAGAGATTTTCTTTTCTCCATTCTATGGTTTTGGCTTCTTTGTGAAAAAAATTTTGCCCATACACATGTGATTTCATTTCTGGACTCTCATTTTTGTTCTGTTGGTCTGTGTGTCTGTTTTTCTCCTAATACCATGTTGATTTGATTATCCTAGCTGTGTATAATTTGGAGTCAGGCAGCGATACCTTTGGCTTCGTTCTTTTTTTCTCAGGCTTGCTTTGGCTAGTTGCAATCTTTTGTGGATTTTTTTCAGATTTGCAGATTTGTTCTATACAAATCTGATGATTTTTTTGTTCTATTTCTTTAAAAAATGGTATTGAAATTTTGATGGGGCTTGCATTAAAGCTGTATATTGCTTTGGGTAATATGACCATTTTAACTATATTGATTCTTCCAATCTATGAACATGGAATATCTTTCCATTTCATTGTATCTTTTTCAATCTCTTTTAATAATGCTTTGTAGTTTTCAGTGTATACATCCTTCTCATCCTTTGTTAAGTTTATTCTCAGGTATTTTATTCTTTTGGTTGCAATAGCAAAAGGAATTTTTTTCATTTATTTGTCTGAAGTTTTGTTGTTAGTATATAGGAAAGCAGTGGATTTTATACATTGATTTTGTATCCTGCAACTTTACTGTATTTGTTTATTGTTTTTAATAGTTGTGTGTGTGTGTGTGTGTGTGTGTGTGTGTGTGTGTGTGTGTAGTCTTTACTGTTATTTGTATACAGAATCATGTCATTTGCAAAAGGTGACACTTTTACTTCTTCATTCCCAGCTTGGATGCATTCAGTTTTTTCCTCTGGCCTGGTTGCTCTGGCTAGGACCCCCAGAATGTTGTGTAAGAGTTGTGAGAGTGGGCATCCTTATCTTGTTCCTGATTTTAGAGGAAAAGCTTTCAGTTTTTTAAATCAATTTTTAAAAATCCCCTATAAAATTAAATTAATTCTTTGGTTCTTCAGAGTTTTGAATTTTGGCTTGCTTTTAAGTTCAGGCATCTAATCAGAAGAAGCCCAGTATCTCTATATAAAGATGCTTAAGAAAGAATATTTGGTTGCTGCTACATACCCAGTCCCAGCTGTACACACCCTCTACCCACTTCTTACTGTACAAAGCTTGGTTGTTTCTGCCTCTGCACATGCTCTTCTCTCCGTGTGGTGCTGCCAGGTGCTGCCTCAGAACCTTCAGCCATGTCTCAGGCATGCATCTGGGTACCTGAAAAACACCAACAGTGAACCCATCCACACACCCACCCATCACACCTCAGATGGACTGAAGAGTAATTTGCTGGGATGCTGAAATCATATCCCGGGCCCTGAAGCAGTTAAATTTGTTTCATAGATGTACTGACTATAACGTCTTCATCCAGAGGAGATGATCCTAAAGTTTGCTATGGAAGCTCTGTATGCAAGGGTTACCCCTACTTGCCTCCCAGAGTAGCATTTACCAATCCTAAAAAGTAAGATTTTAGTATTAATTGAAAAAAATTGGTGCTGGAGTCACAATCTTCAATATTTCTTTGATACAATCTGTTCCATGAGAAACCAGGATAGTTTGACTGAATAGCTCTGAGCAGACTCATAGACATTTGGGTTGCACTGGATTTTTTAGTAGTCATCTGTAGTAACCTTTATTTTAAAGGAGCATTTATTTCCTTTCAATTGTGTTGGCAAATAGAGCTATTAAGCACTAGAATCTTATGGCTGATTCCTGACATCTCACTTGACTCCTATTAGGAATGTAATTAAAGTGTCATCTCCCACCAAAAGACACAGAATCTAAAGTAAAAAAAAAAAAAAAAAAAACATTAATCAGGTAACTGTGGTGGTGCTGCACCTGTTACTTGGAGAGCTGTTTTTACAATAGCTTTATTATATACTTTATTATTTATAGCAGTATTGTCTAATAGAAACATGACAGGAGCCACATACATAATTTTTAACTATCTAGTAGCTGCATTAAAAAAAGTAAAAAGAAACAGGTGAAATTAATTATGATAGTGTATTTAATTCACTATATCCAGAATAATGTTACTTCAACATATAATCAATGTAAAATTTATTAATGAGATATTTTGCATTCTATTTTTCTTCTTATATTGGGTTTATATTTAACAAAGCACATCTCAAATAAGACCTACCACACTTGAAGTGCTCAGTAATGTAGCTAGTGGCCGCCAAGTTGGACAGCACAGCTTTAAAGCATATTCCTTTAACCTTTCAAATGTTATAGCGAGACTTCTGGTCAAGAGGGTAGCACAGTTAAACACAGCTCACCACCTTGCACAACCACATCAAAATTGCAACTAACTTATACAACAACTATCACTCAGAAGCAGAAATCGAGTTGAATGGAAGCCTGACAACTATGAAATTAAAGAAACCACATTCATCCAGACTTGTAGGAGGGGTAGAAACATGGAACAGGCTGGTCCCACATCTATGTGTGGTAGATAAAAATGCAGGAGGGATATCTCGGGAGTGAGGAGTCCAGCCCCAGACCAAGCCCTGCCTAGCCCAGGTTTCCGGTGCCAGAAAGATAAGTCCCCATGACTTCTGGCTGCAGAAACCAGAGATCAAGTTGGTGGAAGAAACTTCTGGAGTCTGAAGCAGTTCCTCTTAAAGAACCCACATACAAACTTAGTCAGGCTCACTCCCTCTGAGCTCCAGCACTGGGGTAGCAACTTGAAAAGCACCAGTGGCATACAGGGAGGAACTAAAGTGTCTGGCATCAAAGTGAGAGCTGGGGGACAGCTTTCTCCCAGACAGAAAGGTGGGCAAAGCCACAGCCAGAAGGTGGGTGCCCTATCTGAGACTCCATCAACATGGCTAACACTGTTTGCCCTGCCCTGGAGATCCTCTGAGGCTCCATCCCACCCAACATACAGCTGTTAACAGTAGCTTTTCCATAGGAAGGCTCTTGCCATTCACAACTTGTCTCGTGCTTCACAACTTCCTAAATTCTTTCAAACAAGCAGCAGCTGGCCTTAGTGAGTCCCAGCCCTCATACTTCTTGCTAAGTGGCCCCAGGCATGGCACTAACAGTAGCCAGCCTACATTCACAGCTAGGCATCTCCTAGGAATCTTCAAGCCCAGCACAAGAACCAGCCATTATAGATTGCTCTATAGCTCAGGCAGGATGGCCCCAGATAAAACACAGGTGGGGGCTGACCTTGGCCTACACCACTCAGGAAACTCCAGGCCTTTCACAGTGATCTTTCACAGAAGGCAGGTGTTGTTGGTTAGTAGTCACAGCCAATCCTTGCAACTGACTGGCCTGGGTAAATACCTCCCATTGACCTGCCAACAGCAACCAAGTCTCAACTACAAGAGGAGGGTGTACTCAGTCTACATGAAGGGCATGCCTTGAGCACCCAGGTTGGGTGATAAGGAAGGCTGTGACACTGTACACCACAGAACACTTATTATATTAGGCCACGATATCAAGACAGGGAGTCATAGTAGCTCTACCTAATACATAGAAACAAACACAGAGGCTGCCAAAATGAGGAGAAAGAAACATGGCCCAAAGGAAAGAACAGATCAAAACTCAAGAAAAAAAAAAAGTAAACAAAATGGAGATAATCAATCTATCAGATGCAGTGTTCAAAACACTGGTTAAAAGGATGCTCAAGGAACTTAGTGAGAACCTCAACAGCATAAAAAAGATCCAGTCAGAAATTAAGGATACACTAATTGAAATAAAGAATAATACACAGGGAAACAACAGTAGAGTGGGTGAAACCGAGAATCAAATCAATGATTTGGAACATAAGGAAGCAAAAAACAAGCAATCAGAACAAAAAGAAGAAAAAAGAATATAAAGAAATGAGGATAGTATAAGTAGCCTCTGGGACAACTTCAAGCATTTCAACATTCATCTTAGGGGCACCAGAAAGAGAAGAGAAAGAGCAAAAAATTGGAAATCTATTTGAAAAAATAATGAAAGAAAACTTTCCTAATTTGGTGAAGGAAATAGACATACAAGTCCAGGATGAACAGAGAACCTCAAACAAGATGTATTTGAAGAGATCCACTCCAAGACACATCATAATTAAAATGCAGAGGTGAAAGATAGAGAGAGAATCTTAAAAGCAGCAAGAGATAAGCAGTTGGTTAACCTACATGGGAGTTTCCATAAGAATATCAGCTGATTTCTCAAAAGAAACTTTGCAGGCTAGAAGGGGCTGGCAAGAAATATCCAAAATCATGAAAAGCAGGGACCTATAGCCAAGATTGCTTCACCCAGCAAATATATCACTAAGAATTGAAGGGCAAATAAAGAGCTTCCCAGACAAGAAAAAACTAGAGTTCATCATCACCAAACCATTGTTATGTGAAATGTTAAAGGGACTTGTTTAAGAAAAAGGAGATCAAAACTATGAACAATAAAATGGCATTAAATACCTACCTATCAACAACTGAATCTAAAACACAAACTGAGCAAACAGGAAGAACAGAGACAGAATGATGGATATGGAGAGCATTTGATGGTTTCCAGATGGGAGGGGGTGTGGGGGAATGAGTGAAGAGGTGAGGGGATTAAGAAGTGCAAATAGGTAGTTACAGAATAGCCATAGGGATGTAAAGTACAGTATAGGAAAGGGAGTAGAAGAAGAATCTAGTCATGATCCATGGACATGAACAATGGAGTTGGGGGTGCTGGGTGGAGGGGGGCAAAAGGGGAAAAATTGGGACAACTGTAATAGCATAATCAATAAAATATTTTTGAAAGGGCAAAAAACATAGAAACAAATATATTAAAACAGAATATAAATATTTTTAAGAGAGTTCTTAATACTTTGAGATAACTGGAAAAGGAGAAAGTATGTTAAAAATTATTTAAATACGTCAGTGGAGCAAAATAGCTATCTGCTGTATTGTATTGTATTCTGAATTTCATAAGCCACTGGAAAATATAGCTCACATATGAATAATTACAAGTTAAAAATTAGGACAAACTCAGACACAACCGTCTCTCATTCTACTTGTAAAGGGTAAGTGTTCTATCAGCACCCCTGTGTGCACTCTGATTCTTGCACTTGCAACACAAAGCTTCCAGAGGAGTCACAGCTCTCTGGGGCATGAATTTAGAGCTCTGGTTGTGAGTTTGAGAGCTTGTAAAGCTCAAAATGAAGCATTGCTACAGAAACTCTTTGAAAAGGAGGGGAAGATGACTGCTGGTTTTCTAAGGCTAATAAAAAACAGAACAGTTATACGTCATCCATCTTAGGTGGATTTAATCTATGATTATTTAGTGTGGGAATCTTTTCAGTGAGAGTTCCTCATTTCCTGTGCCCTTACATGTAAAAATTTGTGTTTTAATTCCATTAAGTTAATCTTTACTCAAAGACGTACTGAATTTGAAGTTTTGGAAAAGAAGTAGAGTTAGTTAATCTTCATATAGTTTGTGTCATCTACGCATGACTCCTGTTTCACCTGCTGTCACATTATCTTTGGTGGAAAAACTTACAACCTACAAGCTGTAGAATATGCTAAGGGCAGGAAAATTGTCTTCATTAGTAAGTGTTTCTAAAAAGTTGTAAAGCATCATTTCAGTCAGTGATACCAGAAACCCCTCTCTGTCCTTATGCTAAGATGTCTTTAAATATATAGATTTTAAGAGGGGAAAAGTGAGGAGAAACGATGAATTGTAGAGAAGCAGTTGTCTGCCCAGGGCCTTATATTTGAGGGTTTGTTTTTTTTTGTTTGGGGTTTTCATTGTTGTTTTGTTGTTTTCTGTATTCCAATGGAGTGCTGTCCCATTGGTCCCACTTCTGTTATGTAAACCTTAGTGAGTCAATCTGAATTTCTTGCCTGCTCTTTCTTGGATGGATTTCTAAGAGATCTTTGTTTTCCCCCCCATTTTTTTTTTTTTTTTTTTGGCATCCAGGAATTAAATAGCTTTAATTACTTGGATCTGTACAGACTTGCTGACCTCTTTAACCTCACTTTGTTGGAGAAGGCAGTGATCGATTTCTTAGTGAAGCATCTCTCTGAACTCCTGAAGAGTCGGCCAGAAGACGTTCTAACGCTTCCCTATTGTCTGCTTCAGGAGGTCCTGAAGAGTGACCGCCTGACCTCCCTGAGTGAAGAGCAGATCTGGCAGGTAAGGGCGCTCTGCATGGGTGTCTTTGGGCGTGGAGAGGGCATGAAATGCTTCAAAGTTGAGGGACTGAGGGACAATGAGAGCTCCTTTGTTTGATTTGGTCCTCGTTGGACTCAAAGCCTTTGAAGTCATGCGGCCCAATGGGCAGGCAGTTGGAGAGCACCGGCCCCTGAAGCCTGGGTGCCTCGCCAGCTCAGCTCAACTCAGTGAACCGCAGGGGAGATTCTCACACCCTCCCATGACTTCCCAAAACCCTTAGTCGAAGGTTTTTATTCTCCTGAGAAAAATGGTTTTTTAAACTGAATATGGGAAGAATGGATTGTCAAATGTAACTTATACAGACTTAAGACTAATGGCATCAAAATAAGTTCTGGGCTTTCCTGTACCAGAGGTGACCAACCTTTTGGTGTCTTTGGGCCACACATTAAATACACAAACACTAATGAAAACTGATGATCAAAAAAAAGATTTTAAGTAAATTTACAATTTGTGTTGGGCTGCATTCATAGCCATCCTGCAATGCATGCGGCCCGTGGGCCACAGATTGGACATCCCTGCTGGAATAATTCAGAAATATTTCTTTGTTGCGGCTGAAAGTAATTCAAACCTTAAATGAAACCAAGCCTTTCTTGCACGGCAGTGGAAAAATCTCCCTCCTTAGTTCATTCTGCATTCATTGCTATTTTCCTAAGCCCTGCCTCTTCTTCTGACATAGTAATCTTCTCGAATATCCTTTGTCTGGGGAACAGGAGGATGTTTTGTGTTTTCAAGTTGATTATTCAATTTAAATCCTTCTCGGCTCATCCCCACTGACTATCCTTGAGCAATCCACATGGTGTCTTACACTGTCTGTCTCAACTCTGCAACACTGGCTAGCTGCCTTGTTACTTCTCGGGCAACATACCTTCAAAATTTGATGATCATTTGAAAAATATTTATATACAGAATATACAGAAATACGAAGTCTCCTATTAGCTGATATGGCGAATTCCTTTTATCTTATCAGACAACATTCAGAGAGTACTCCAATTCTGGCCAAAAACAAGGTCAGAAGTAACTGTTAATTGTCCAGTATCTGACTCTCTGGATTAATAATTTTTCTCACGTCTTTCTTACTTCTTCCTTTGTATTACTTTTATCAGCAACTTTGTCCTTCATTGTTGCTTCCACCAGTGAGGGTAATAAGAGCTGTGGTGTACTGAGGGCCTTGCAGACCGGGGCTCTTTGCAAACTTACTGACTCACCAGCACAACAGGCCTGAAGGACGGCTGTTCCCACCCCTTCTACCAGATGAGTAAGAGAAGGCTTCAGGGCCCTGCTCAGGGCTATAGAGCAGATCCGAGTCTGCGACACCTGCTCTCACTTCTTTGGTGTTCCACACTGCCTTGACAAAGAAACTATCAGGAAACAAAAACAAGCTATAGATTCTTTTTTTTCTGCTTCTTAGGTATTTCTCATAATGTTTAGTCAGGCAGAGGTCAAAAGTATTGGTGAGGAAGAGTTTTGGGTATGAATTTTAATTACCTGTCGTTCTCCCTGTAAACACAAATCATCAGAAGTTTCCAGTCGGTTCAAAGTGGAAAATTGCCTATTTTTTTTTCATTTCCCAAAGGGGAAAAAAACACTTGGAATGAATTCTGCATTTAATTATTTCTAACCGAATCGAGATCGGAGCCAACCATCCTGTGGTTTCTATTTCTTTCTGTGGCCCGGTTGAAGGTGTTGCTGGAAGTGGACACAGTGATGTGCGCAAGTCTGCGTGCCCAAAATGCTGTGCTGTTCAGTAAGCATTCTCACCATCGCCTCTCTGAAGGTTACTAATGTTATAACCTAGAATTTTAGAAAGTGCTTTCTGCTGCAGGCAACATTTTTCCCCACCAGGTCCTCAAGGAAGAATTAAAAGGCTCACTTAAATAATGATCAATTTAGGCATTCAGCAGGCAATAAAAAACTGTTTTTGCTTTATCTTAGTAAATAAGTAATTCCCTCATACTCGACCCAATAGAGGAAAATCAAATCAGACCAGCTATATTGCCTCAAGTATAGTTAAGTTCATCATTTTTGCTGAGGTTATACTAGTAATGCAATATACCATGGAAGAATCTAATATTCAGCCCAGAGTGAAGATTGGGTATGCCAGAGGATTAGTGTCAGGGTGCTTTATAGAAGTGAAACTTGATGGACAGGCTGGAGAAAGATCTACGGAATCTCATTAAATTGCTGAATTGTTCATTACAGAGCGTTCTCACTGTAATAAAGTGCTCATTGACTTTGACAAATCCCCATCCCATGTCTCAAAGAAGAACAGTGAGGCAAAGGGTGGGAGGAGAAGGGAAATTGGTGCAAAGTCGGACAGGTAATAGAAAAGTGGATGGAGGGGAGTGCTTTTTGATTAATATGTGCAACTGGTAACTTACAGGAGAGCCCGGTAAACACACACACACGCACACACACATGCATGTTTATACATGCAGCTCTTCCACAGCATACTGATAATACAACCTGGGACATTCCTTTTATTTTAGTGAAAGGTCGAAATTTCATTTACTAGACTACATACAGTCTATCTCTGAAGACATGTCATAAGAACCTCCAAGTTATCCTCCCTGACCAAACTGTGTTTTACTTTTGCCTGCTGTCCTTTAGTCATTCCCTTTCCTGATAAAATGTGCTGCGGGCTGTAATAACCATTCTGTGGGTCTGCAGACCTGTGACGTGCCCCCAGATTATGGCTTATGTCTTCTCTTTTTTTTTCCCTCTGACCTTTTCAAACTCTATCTCAAGTCTCTTCCCTCACACAGGCTTCTCCATGCCCTGTACTCAATATTTTTTCTCCTTTCCATCACCTGAAATGAGTTGGCTTGTTAACTAAGTTTATTCTCTATTTACAGGTGATGTAGAGGCTACATCATACACACACTTTAGTGTATAAGGACATAGAAGTCCCCTAAAAAAAACTCTGCATAAAATTTAGTTCAGTTTAGCTCACCAGTTTGGTGCTCTCACTTCAAGGCCTGCAGGTTTGCAGGTTCCAGGTGGAGGACACAGGGGTGATGGGGCTCAGGACAGGGGAGGCGAACGGTGGCAGATCAGCTGAGGAGGACGCATGGGGCGTTCATGACCTGGCCCATCTCCACCAGTTTTGTTTTGCTTTGGGAGCTGAGACTTCATTTAGGACTTCATTTCAGCAGGACCCTGTTAAATTTCTCCTGTGAGCCTCAACATAGAGTTTCAGCTACTGAGCTGGCGGCCCTGCTGTAAAACTCAGAGTGGAGCAGTGAAACAGATCCACTCCACTCCCACGTGTCGGGTCTGTTTCTGTTTTCTCAGGAAGCACTGGCCAATCTCAGTTTTCTTCCGAGGAAAGTGTGATCTCTGCCTTTTCTGCCTCAGATCCTCTTTCACCAGAATGAGGAGATTATTCTACATGGGAGTATAGTTTATAGGAAAAGCCTGAATATAATGTAAATTCTTGTATTTGCTAGCATAGGGGAAAGGTGTGGCTCTCCATCCATCGTACTTTCTGAGTGTCTTCTCGGTGCCCGGCACCACGCTGGAGAGCAGCACAGCACAGCATGGGTCCGCCACCCCCATTTCCCTCTCTCAGGACACCTCTGCTGCGGAATCCTTGTGAATTTAAATCATTAGTTCAGCTCCCTGGATGATTATTTCTTCTCTGAAATAGCCGAAACAAGAACCATATTTTTAAATGGATAAAGATAATTTGTGGAAATAAAACTGAGTATTTCTTGAGTGCCCATTATGTGCTAAGCACACTGTCAGAAGCCAGATCCTGGGATAAAAAGCTTCATGAAACTGTATCATCGTTGGGTTAGAGAGATTTAGTTTAGTTTCATCTCGTTTTTCCTTTGATTATTAATTTATTAAATGTTTTCTACTTTTAGTGAAAAGGACTTACTATTTATCAGGACAGTCCATACATCAATGTTTTTCTTCCTTTTCCACCTTGGATTGTGGGCCCTTGTTTCTTATGCTTTGAGCCTGACTTTGCCTGGATTTAATAGATAATACGACCAAGCATTTCAGTGATCAAATCACTGATGTCAAACAAGATCAGACCTTGGCAGGGAGAGTCTGCTTTATCCCAGTCATACCCATTTTAGTACAGCAAGAGGGATTGGGCCATTGGTTTGGGGTTTGAGGGCTGATCCTCTTCACATTTGTCTTTGATTCTCCCTCTTCAGAGGCAGAGGCTGTGCCTGTCATGTTTGCATTGAATGCTGCCATGTTTTTTATTTGCACTGTATAAATAATAAATAAAGATAGTAATGAAGAGTTTTCATGTTAAAATGAATTGAATGGATAATAAGACATCCCATTATTCCTACATAAGGCTGGGTTTATTTTTAGGAACATTGGTATACAAAATGAATTTGGCCTTTTAAAAATTCAATTTTTTTGTATTTTTGTTGGAAATGTTCGTCCATAAGTCATACTGTTAATAACACATTTATTTTCTATCTCTAGAGACATAAATCATGTGTTGTTTAAAGTAGTCAACAACCTCAAAAGAAGTCAGGTTTTTTTTAAAGATTTTATTTATTTTTAGAGAGAGGGAAAGGGAGTAGAAAGAGAGAGAGAGAAACATTGATGTGTGAGAGAAACATCAATTGTTTGCCTCTCACATGTGCCCCAAATGGGGACCATGACTGCAACTCAAGCATGGGAATTATCCTCTGCTCTCCAAGACAATGCTCAACCAACTGAGCCGCGCTGGTCAGGGCAAGAGTAGTTGTTTTTTTAATGAGCCCTTCCTGGGCTTGTATCTATACACAAGACCACTCATATTACAGTTTGATTTAATCATGTTCCTTCACAGAAGTTCCAGAAGGTGAACCTAAACATAAACCTACTATTACTTCCTAGTTGCAAAATAGAGAACGCGAGTATTGTACTCAGCATTTACCTTTTATCTCTTAGATGATAAATTGATCCAAACACACCTCTGGCCATGGAGGAATAAGGACTTCAAACGTTACTGCATGTACAAGAATACTATCATAAAACTTCATATTTGACCATCACACCACAGTTTCAAGAGTGCCTTTGAATTTGTCATTGCTTTGCTTTTCTATAGTATGAATGGGGAAACTGAGGTAACAAAGTTGGAAATCAAATTCATGCCTTCTAATTTTGGGGCTCTTTCCATTTTGGTCCATAGCTTCTAAATTCATAATAGAAGCTCAAAAATACTTGGGAGAAATAGACATAGAGGTGAATCAAATTAATCCTGTGACTTTAAAAGAAATTGAGAAGAGAATGACATTCCTGTCCTTAGGTAGAGCACCCACAGATCAAAATAGGTAATGGATGGCCTGCTCTGCCTACCTCCATGTCTTTGTCATGTTGCTAATTCTAACTCTGTGCTTTGTGACATGAGTTTCATTCATTTTCTCATCAATGCCAAGTAGTTATTGAGTGCTCACCCTGCTCGATCGTGTGCTGCTGAGTACTACCATTGCCTGGTCTGGGCAGGCCAAAGTGGGAAAGACTGATGTGGCCCTGCTGTCTTGGATCTTGAAAGCTGATGGGGACTTTCCCCTGCTTCCCTTCTCACTGTGCCTGCTTCCCTTCTCACTGTGCCTGCTTCCTTCCCGGTGGGCACTGACTTAGCCACATAGTTCGCTAATTTCTTTGCTAGCTTTGGGCATGCTGGGACAATATTGGTACATTGGAAAATGAAATGCTGTTGTTTGGACATTTCAACACCACCCACTGTCCCTTTGCCTTCCCTTCAGTGCTTTACTGAGTGTTAGCTCCTGTCCATTGTACATACCCTAAACAGCTTGGCCAACCATTGTCAGTCCAGCTCAGACCTCGAAGAAATCAGACTGGGCGATCATTTGATAAAAAACTTCCATGAGTGGTGTTCTCATTTTTAACCCCTGGACCTTGGTAACTAGGCATGGAATAAAATACTATGACCTGAGAACACTTATCCTCAAACCAAATTGTAATCTTTCATCATATCCCTACCCTTCCTCAAATCAATTTCATATATGCATATGTCCTTACTTTTTTTTCAGATAGGCACTTTCTGGACATCTTCATGATGTCTCCTTTTATTTTTTTACTTACTATTCCTTAAACTAATTAAATGTGTGCCATCTCTCAATTTTCATCTTGAAAGTTCTGGAAGCTCCTCCCAGCTACAGTCTTTTCTACGAATGTGATGAGGGTGTCTCTACCTCCTTCTTACTAGATGTCAGTGGGGAGAATAAACAGAGGCTCCTGCGCATTCCAAAATGTGCCATGTTTGGAGGATGTTTTATTCTGTGAGGGCCCCCGGCTGGACCCTGAGTAGCACTGCTATTTCAGGGCTCTGGTGCCTGGGTGTGTAGTTACTCATTCATCCTGATCTACATGCAGCTAACGCCTCCATGAGGACTCATCTCGCAGGAGCGTGACTAGTGGCCTTGCTGTTGTTTGTCTGGGCTGCGTGCCTTTGTGAGATGCAGGACACATTCATTTCAGAGGGACTTTGCTCCGGCTAATCCTCAGCTCTCCTCAGTGCTAGAGCTGTGCGTTGTCAAGTAGCTGTGAGAGGCGGTGATTATCAGGAATTACAGGAGACCTAACTTGTATTCATGGGCTGCTGTTCCCATGAGTTAATAGTTTTTTTTTTCTTCTTCTTCTTTTTTAAATGAGCACAACAGAGTAACAAGGTGATTTATGAGATATGACATATTTATGTTCTCTGCTTCTAATTTTCATTGTGATTCATGCTGTCTCCAGACTGATATTTCGTTGTTGTTGCTGTGAGAAGGGAAACGATGACTGGAGAATATTTCTGATGCATTGGTGGCCTGCAGTAAGGTTGCTGCCACCCGGCTTATCAGGGATTTAAAAAGAAAACCCAGCTGTACATGAGGTGGAACCCCCAGGGCTAGGCACATAAGTTCATCAGTAATAATAACAGCAATAATAATTCTTTACACTCTTAGCAAGCTTTATGTTCTTAAAGCATTTTTACACACACAATTTCATTTGAGTCTCGAATCAAACTTTAAGGTTGATAAAACAAGTATTATCCAAATTTTAACAAGTGAGGACACTGAATCTCACCAAGGTTAAGTGATTAAACCAGCACATGTTTCATTGCAGGCCTCACTACAGTGAAATGCACCAATTCTGTAAGAAAACAGAACCTCAAAGTATCTGATACCTCTTGTCCTAGAGGTTACCCTAATCTAAAATGAGTATGACAGTAGTATGCACTTCTTAATAAATTACCGATTTTTATTTTCACCTGTCATAGAGCTTTGTGAGATATTGCAAAAATTACTCAAATGGAACGGGTACAAGAAACTGTTGCTGAGGGTTTTTCTTTATCAGAGCCTAAAACATTGGCATTTTAGCTGTTTTGTGAGGAAGAATTGATAGAGAATTCTGACAGAGGCAGAGAACAGCTCTTCGTCCTTTTAAGGTATAAGATGATGAAGTGTAAAGTGGGAAGAGAAGGCCCATAAGGGAGGTCACTTTAAAATTCGATCAAGAGATTTAAATCAGTGTGAAAGAGAACCTGGAGCATCATTATTTTTTGCTGCGCTGTGTAGGTTGTATGGTGAAAAATCTGCAGGTGTTGTTAGAGATTGGATGCAACAAATGGAAATGATTAATCATTCTATCTTCATTTTACACCCAGTATATTGAAAATTCAGAAATTTATGCTATGCAAACTGATAGCTGGATGATGGCCTAGGATGGGGTTTACGAGAAAGGGAGGGTTGATGTAAGAAATGTCCAAACCTGTAGAGAATTTCTGTAAGAGTTTATTTGAGCCAAACTGATGACAGGGCCGGGAAGCAAGATCTCAGATGCTTTAGAGAAGGACGGCATTGCGTTTCCTTTATACAGCTGAAATTAAGGGAACACACAGAAGATGACACGAAGGTGGGAGAAAGCAGGTGTGGGGTACTTAACGAGATTATGTGTGCCCAGGAGGGTAGCTAGCCTCCAAGGGGTCCGAGAAAGAGGCATGTCAAAGGCGAGTTAACCTAGATGCACAAAAACCACAGACAGGGTTTGCTCACAGCAAAGACACATCTTTTTTTTTTTTTTTTTTTTTAAGATTTTATTTATTTATTTTTAGAGAGGGGAAGGGAGGGAGAAAGAGAGGGAGAGAAACATCAATGTGTGGTTGCCTCTCATGTGGCCCCCACTAGGGGCCTGGCCTGCAACCCAGGCATGTGCCCTGACTGGGAATCGAACCTGCGACCCTTTGGTTCGCAGTCCGCGCTCAATCCACTGAGCTACGCCAGCCAGGCAAAGACACATCTTTTATAGGCCTGGGGTGTGACTGCCCACCACGACCTGCCTGGTTAGGAGTTTGTGATCAGATCACCCTGTGAGGTTACTTTTGGTCACCGAACTGATATATGTCCCCTTTTGCATCCCCAGGAGAAAAATATAATTAATTGAAATTTATGAATGTTAGTCTCTTTCCAATAGAAACGAGCCTATGGCCCTGGAGAACATTATGCTAAGTGAAATAAGCCAGTCAAAGACAAATACCATGTGATTTCACTCATGTGTGGAATCTAATGAACAAACTGAACTAACAAGGAAAACAGGGACAGACTCATAGATGGAGAGCAGGATGACAGCTAGTCGGTGGGGTAGTGAGGGGTGGAGAGATTGAGCAGAAAGGAGAATGGACTCATGGACAAGGACAACCGTGTGGTGATAGCTGGGAAGAGAGTGTAAGGAGATTAAATGGTAATGGAAAAGTACAATAAGGATTAAATTTTTTAAAACAATAAAAAAAAAATGAGTCTATGGCCCACATCCTCTATAACCAGATTATTTCTGCAGGAGTCTTTATGAGGCCCGTCGAGTGACCATGTTCCTGCCAGTTGGCCATGTCGGCCGGCCCACAGTGATTTCCTGTGCTGGGCATTCCGAGAGAGAGGATCTGAACTTAGCTGTGGAGTGGCCTCTGGGCTCCGGAATTAGTTATATTCTGAAGAGTTGTCTGGAGAAGCCTTGACATTTATTGTTGAATATAGACATCCTTACACCCTGCTTCTACTTCTTCCAGCCACCTCCCAAACTTTTGCTACAAGAAAAAATAAAGAATACCTCAACTGACACACCTGGAAGAGAAAGGTGGCCGTTCTAAGAGAGTAAACCCGGGCAGCATTCATAAATGAAGATCATTCTTAGGCTTCGTTTGTGCCCACAATACAGAGCCCACAATGTGTTCTCTGTGGTGAGGTTCCACTCTTCAGTCTGACCACCTCCTCATTATTTGGGGTGGCACATTGGAGGAATAAAAACAGATTTCAGTATTTCAGTAGAGGACATAACAAGGGAGAAAAATCTCTTAGGAAAAAGAATCCTCAGCGGGTTCGCAAGATAGACATCACCGATGTTTTACATGGTTCCCCTTTGTCTATAGAAAGTGTTGTAAGTCACTTCCTGTACATGGCACAGATCTTATGCTTCAAGAACAGAAGCTCAAAGGAGCCCTGCCAGCTGGAGGCTGACTGCACATGGTCCTTTGTGTGTGTGTTCTTGCCGGCGAGACATGCCCACACAACACCTCCTCTGGCCACACAAGGAAAACGGGTAATTGAAGGAGTGGTGGGTGGCACACTAGAGGTTAAATGCTTTAGGAGGACCTATCTTCTTAACACTTCAAAACAAGTGAGCATAATGTAATTAATTTTGATTAATTCATTGGCTCTTAATATTGCTTTTAATTTGTAGTTCTATGTGAATTATAATGTAATTTGGCATTAATTATACTAAATTGACTAAAGTCAGCCCATCACAATAGAAAATTACTCACAGCTGAAAGTAAGACTAAACCTCTCCATCCAGAAAAGACAATACTTAGTTAAGAGGCAAATATTTAGGCATCTCTCTCTGGCTGTGAGCATGGTACTGAATCTGCTGAGGACTATAAACCAGGGGTCCCCTACCCCTGGGCCACTGACCATGAGCAGTCTGTGGTCTGGTAGGAACTAGGCCCGCACAGCAGAAGGTAAGTGGCAGGCTAGAGAGCGAAGCTTTGCTTGATTTACTGTCTGAGCTCTGCCTCCTGTTTCCCCACCCTCCCTATGTCCATGGAAAGTTTTCTTCCACAAAACAGGTCCCTGGTGCAAGAAAGGTTGAGGACTGCTGCTGTAAATCATTCTTATTCTGGCCATGGCTGGGACCGTGTGTGTGTGTGCGTGTGTGTGTGTATGTGTGTGTGTGTACATATATGTATATGCATATATATACACATGCATGTGCATATATGTATATATGGAGAGAGAGAGAAGTTAAAAATAAAGGGTAAATAATAAAGTAAACAAAGGGGTGACTTCTCAGGTTTGCCAGGTCTTCTGAAGGATCTTGCTCCTCTCACCTCCTGTTAAGACTTAGGCCATGTTGAGGGGCTGTGTAGCGGAATGGTTCATGCCACACCTCTTGCATTCTCAGGGTTGGAACAGGCACTTACCTAGGTTGGCCTGTTTTTCTTACCTGTGCTCTGTGAGCCAGCTAGGAAATTCTGTTTTAAATCCCACGGGCTGTCGATATCCCAAAGCCACTCCTAGTTGACCAACACATAAGCCGCCTTCTCCAAGGAAGGAAGCCGTGCCTTGAAAAGCTGACACCACCCTGGGAAAAATCGATCCCTCAGGAAATGATGGAACAGGTGCTGTTGGTAAAGCTTGCCAGAGGGGCCTCTGCGAGCACAAGGAGTAAAGTGACCGCTGAAGATTATGGGCACTTGAGAAAGTAGCAGGAGAACAGGGATGGATTTGGAAAACACTTGTGTTTGAGGCATTTGCCAGATAGCTTCCTTTGAGAATTGTCCTCTAAAAGACAACCAAAATGAAAAATTGAACTGCTGCAGAATGTCGTGTAACAGCCATATCCTGCTTGAAGTGTGTTCACCTGTGTGAACTATGGGAGTTTTGTACATTCTGAGTACATTCGTGGTGAGCAGTTAACTCATAAAATGATGTCCAGCTATGAGGAAATATATTTTGCTAAACAGTATGTGGAAAATTCCGGGCTGCTTTTAATAACTTAAAAAAATAATTATATATCCCTATTTCATCATTCCAACACACAATCTAGCAAATAAAATGACCAAGGTTTTATGTACAATTTTTGAGTAGAGAGGTTAAAAACTACCCTGGATCCTGAGCCCACAGCCTCCCCGTCCCTTATCTCTCCCACACATGCAGGAGGCGAGCGCCAAGCACGTGCTCGCGGGTAGACACTCAGTGTGCAGATTAACCTTTGCAGCTAAAAGAATTTCCTTTGTTTTGCAGTGTTAACTGAATCATAATACTGTCATGAGTGGCTGGTTGATTTCAAGATTAAAGGAGGAAATGGAAGCTAGAAGTGTATTTTTGCCACTGCAGGAGTATATCCCATTCATCACTACATTTTTTGAGGATGTTAATGTCTGTTGTTTGTAGGCAACAGCTGCTGTATGGATGCAGCTTTATATTGTTTCAATTTCTCCAAACCTCTTTATGACAAATTTAGCCTGGCCTGTTACAGAATTTTTTATTTCTTTTCCCAAATATTCTTTCTGATAGATCAGCATTCGAGTTGGTGGATTTCAGCCTCTTTCTTACCCTTGTGGCTCCCAGAATAGCTTCTTCACCAACAACAACCCCTGTTTGATCCATGCTCTTGGATGGATGAGTTCTTCTGAGCTCTTAATTGGGCGGTCCTCGAGAACAGTGAGGATTCGGGGCAGAGGAACTAGTGCTGAAATAAACGGGGCAGTGGGGCTGAGAGAAAACTGGTCCGGGGTATTTCTGCCCTGGGTTTTATGCTCTCATCATGTAGAATGCCAGCGGAATAAATGGGTCCGTTAATCAAACAGCAATGAGAGGTTAGGTCATTGGAAGCCTTTTTAGTCATTTTGTTCTTTTCAAGAGTGAATTTGTTAGAATTATGCTGAATACCCACTTAAAGCCTCAGCTGATAACCCTACCTGTGTTTTATAACTCTGCACTGTCAGAACTCATAATAAGTCAAACATTCTTTCACTGGTGCTCATAAGGGAGGAAAAACCCCCCACAAATTTAAGAGTAATTTCAGATTGTAAATGAAAAGGAGAGGCACGACTGTTCATTTGCACCAATCATGCCTTCCTTTCATCTGCTCTGATTAGGCCTGGTGCAGTTTCATCAGACCCCTCCATCACCGAGCTGTCACTCCAGCCGTCTGTTGATTGAAAACAATCAAGGCTCTGAAGGCACAATTATTCTGACCCTTTAACTAGAGGCTGCTGTGATAATGAAAGGTTGATTATGATAGTTTGTGCCTCTTTCAGTTTGCCAAGAAGGTTAATTTGGGCATCAGACGGATGTTTAATGGGCACTTGCTGGCTACACTGAGGTAAATGAGAACGTGCAGTCTTGGATATTGCACGGATATAGTTTGGCTGTCAATCATTGTCATTTGGAGTTTGTGCCTCACACTCCGGAAATCACATTTTATTTTTTCCTTGGGATTTAATTTATTCTGTGCCCTGAGGAAGTTCTTTCACTCGGTGACCTTCACAGCAGCTCTCTCTGCCTTTTTTTTTCTTTTTTCAAATGGAGCTCAAAGGCACAACACATCTAGAAGAGCATTTTTCTTTCATTTTCACTTAAAAATGGGAACTTTAAAAATCCATTCTTATCACTGCCTTCCAATAGAGCAAATGTTTCCATTCCGATTGTGCAGTGAGGAAGCATGAACGACGGGTACCTGGACCAGTTTGTTAAAGCAGCAGCTCGAAGCTATCCCAAACTGTTTCTTACACCCTCCAGCAAGCACATTCGCACCGAATGGGCCCTACGGAATGAAAGCTTCCAGTCTCCCGTCTCTCTCCCTCGCATGTCTCACAACAGGATTTAGCTTTCCTGTTTCCAAGTGCAGCATCCAACTCCTCTTCTCCCTCCTTCGTGGGCAGCATGGGAGGGGATGAGGCAGGGAGACAGATGAGGCAGGGAGCCGGTGACGTACAGAGGTGATTAAAAATTGCAGATTTCAATTTGTATAAATCCAGCACCTAATCTTTTCGCTCTCTGAGGTACAGAGTAAAAAAGATGAAGGCACCTAATAATGCTCCTGTTTATAATGTGCAGCTCATTACAATCCTCTCTTATGCTTGCCCTCTAAAGGAAGAAAAATAGAGGAAAAGAAAAACTAAAGGAAAACCTTCATTTGTCTCCAAGCTGTGCAGAGTGGTCTCATAGGTCAGGCACTTGTGAGCTGGAATCACTGTTCTCCTTTTTCATTTGTGTTCTCCTCGTTTTCTTTTTCTCCCGGTGAACACTCAGTAGCGCTTTTTCTGTCCAGCCTTGGGCACTACTCCTCACCTGCCAGTTGTAAAACCATTGAGTCTATGGATGTTAAAGTGGCAACACCGTAATGATTATAATTTTACATCAGGTGTTCTGTATTCACGTGATTTTTTGCTTTAAAAAACAAAGCTACCTTTTTTGAATTGTAAAGAGAGGCATTCAACGATAATTCAGTCTCACCTAAACAGGCTCCAAAAAGGAATGAAGTCATCGAATCCAGCTACTGTTTTTATGCAGCCTTATATAAGCAACACTGCTGTTTAAAATGTTGATTTAAAAAGAAATAAGAATAGAATTGTGCTATATATATACATGCATATGTGTGTGTGTGCGCGCGTATAGTCTCACCAGATTCTTCACCACACTAGACCATGAACATTTATTTTTGTTTAGCTTTATGAACAGCATGGATAAAAAAGACCTTGGAGATGCTTAGCAAAATCATCGATTAGTTATGTCTTGTTTTGTTTAAGTAATGGGAAGTAAAAAGGAATTAGGAGAGAAATGTGTCAGTTAACTCAATCAGTACTTTTGGTATTTAGAAAGTAGTGTGAATTTTCATTTTACTATTAACATGTATTATCTGTGACAATGAGTGATTTCATTTTACGGATTCACTATGTTTGCAAATTAATGGGACTCACACAAGGACTGTTTGTTCTTAAAGGAAGTATAACTCATTATTAATGTTTTTAGTATAAGCCCGACTGGGTCTCTCCCTTCCCCCAGTCTGTTGCACTGTTTATATCTAACTGTGGAAAACTAACATCCAGAATGAAGGACCTTTCTCATGTCCTCCCGAGCCCTCCACCACACATCCACCTCCATGTGCTCATGGATTCAGTTCACCGAGGAGGCTGCGTTCCCTCAGCAGCAATGTCCCCCTCCGAAGGTCCTGCAGAGTAGCTCACACTTCACCTCCTGACCTGTGCTGGCACTCCCTCTGCTCCCAGGGCCAGGACTGGTCAAGGACCCAGTTTCTCTTTCCTTTTTAATCCTCCCATCTACCCTTTCAAAGTCCCTCTTGCTCTTCAAACACATTGTTCCTCCTAACCTTATGAAGATGCCTTGGATCTCTGATTTCTCTGGACTGCAGTCTCACAATTCCCATTTTTCCAGCATTCGGCAAACACAAACTTCTTCCTGGGTGCTAGGCACTGGGGCTGGGACCCAATCCTTCCCTCAGGGTAGCCTTTTAGAATGGCTGTTACCTTCCACGCCTTCCTTCATCTATTCTCCTCTTTCCTCACAAGTCTTCTGAGATTGTCAAGCCATTGGCCGTCCTGCACTGGGCCTGTCTGCATATATCCATGTTCTTCCTTACATCACTATTATAGATTGGCTCTCTAAACCCCTTCCCCACTCCCAAAACAATGTATAATTGTGCTAAAGAGTGTATCTTCTTTGACAAAATTATTACTTGTGTATTATAACCAAAAGTGTTTCAAGGTGTGAATAGAAGATTCATTGTTTCCCAGTTATTTACGCGATGACAGATCATTTCTGAAGTTACAGAATGCAGTGTGAAATATTCTATTTAAACGTCAGTAGCCCAGCTGAAATTCGCACAGTGACAACAGTTGGCATCACATTTGTGTGTATTCTCTGCAACTGACTGAGAGGATGAGCCCCGCTGCCCAGCCCCGCCCACCAGCTCCGTCCCTGGGTAGTGGGTCTGGCCCTAACAGTGTGTAGTCACCAGCTTCAGTTAGCAGGCTCCCCACTCTAGCCGCGGTGCTCCGTTGTGACACACTCATGTTTAAAGCGACCTTTGCCCTGGCTGGTGTAGCTCAGTGGATTGAGCGCGGGCCTGCGAACCGAAAGATCGCGGTTCGATTCCCAGTCAGGGCACATGCCTGGGTTGCCAGGCCAGTTCCCGTCAGGGGACATACAAGAGGCAACCGCACATTGATGTTTCTCTCCCTCTCTCCTTCCCTTCCCCTCTAAAGATAAATAAATAAATAAAATCTAAAAGGAAAAAAAAAATCTTATTAAAAAAAAAATAAAGCGACCTTTGAGGACTCTTTTTATTTGGAGACTGCCAACATCAAGCTCTTCAGTGCAGCTTAGATACCTCCTGGACATCCAAATTAATCACAGTCGCCCTTGCGTGAGGAGTTTGACTTTCTCTGTGTCTGTGGCCTTGGGCAGCTGCTAGAGCCTGTGAGGTCCTTTCGGGCCCTAAAAGTTTAATTTCGGGTTGGGAGTGTGTGTGCAGTGAACCTGCCATTGGTTCATTATTATCGAATCAGTTCATAAAGAAATATTCAAGGGCTTGATGCTCTCAGGATGCTCCAGGGCATGTTTATAAATTAAACAGCTTTTTAAAAAGAACCATAACATTTATAAATGTACTGGCAATATTTAAAACACCTACAAGGGAATTTGTAACGTAGAAAGATGGGTTTTGCGTGTGTCTGAAAATCTGCCTACAATAGGCTGAAACTTCTAAATTTTCAGGGTTTTTTTTCTTTTCATAATCCCATATTCTATAAGTATATTTTACAGGAGTACATTAAAACAGTAAAGGTCAAGAGTAAGCCTTGGTTTTATGGTATTACTAGAACTTGGAATTGAATGGCAAGTAAACATACGTATGTGTACTGATTAGAATCTTCTTTCTCATCAAGTAAGTTACTGCACATAATAGACACTCATTAAAAAACTGAGCAATCAATGAGTGAAAAAACTAAAATAAAAGATTCATGGTTATATCATTTTTCTGAGAGCAACAAAACAAAAAGTAATCAACTCAGACATCAATCATTATTTTAGTTTTCTCAAGCCATATAGTTTAGTTTGTATACATATTTTCCTTGACACTAAGTTAACTGAGTTAAGATTTGATGGGACTCATGGACATAAATTCAAGTCTTTTTCATAGGAAACTCAACCAAGTAAAGAAAGCAAATATATACTGAATGTTGTGCAAAGGCAAGTAGGTTTATGTCTGTATCTCTTTTTTTCATTCATTCGTTCATTCATCCATTCCTTGATTCATGCTCCTGTGACTTGGGATTGAACAAAGGTACAGAATTTAAATTACTGGTTTATGAAAATAGGCTCATCATGAGGGCTAGTTTATAATCTGCAACAGATTATCTGGCATATTTTTATTATTACATTATCACTTTATAAAGTGAAGTATTTAATACTACGCAGCAAGTTTCCATTAACTACAGTAATCTCTCAACATCTATATTAATATTACAAAGTATTATTGTGTTATATAAGAATGTGCTGACATTATCATGAATTCAAAAGGGTAATTAAATTGAGGATTAGCTCCATCTGTTGGTGGTATATCACCATTATATTAATTCCGTATATTGTCTAAATGTCATAGTTTATTGAGCACTTTCCTGTTACCTCATTCAGTCTTCTGTACACCCCATGGCCTTACTAACACCATTCTTGTTTTACCGATGATGAAACAGTTAGTTGTTGGTGTTTTTCATAACTACTTAAGTACATACAGTTCTTTTGACATCAAGCCCCACCTGATTTTCATTATGTCACATTCACTGCTTGGACATGTACCAATCAGTGGTAGAGAAAAGCGTCAGGATTTCCCTGGCCATGTCAGCTGACTTCACCCTGATACTGTGTCCTCATTGTATGAAGCAGATGGGAAATAATGCAAAATTAAGTGATCCATGTGGGGTCAATTCTGTCCCTGTTGCCAACAGAACACAGTAGGGTTTTCTTCTATCGAACAAGTTGGTTTTCTCTCACTTTCCGGAGTTGTTCTAATGGAAGCTTCATATCTCACTGACCGCATGTCAAGTCTTTTTACACCCGGAAGGCCTTCGTGTATAAATGTGGCCAACACTGACTTGTTACTTAGAAGTCTCAGGTCTTTGTCCAGCATCAAGGACCACTTGGACACCATCAATGGTTAGATGGATAAGTAGTACCTTTTGCCCCAGGACCGTTATCCGACCATTGGAGGGCAAATAGAGGAAGTTGTTTCTAGTTGTTCTAGTGTCCTGCTCCAGCATGAGGAGGGCAATAATGGGCTTCATTTTCCCCGAGACACCGTTGGCATAGGCGGTGAGTTGTCTTTATTGTCCTGGGGGATATTCTTCCCATCTGAAAAGCTTTGTATAAACTAATATGGGGATTGTGTATTTAAATAAAGAGAATGCTGAGGTAGAAAATTAATGTGAATAGATTTTAAAATATTTGCATTTATATATCAAATTTCATTGTGGGATTCTAAATAAATAGTACCTTGAAGCAGTTGCCATGTACATTTTAAATGTGTTCTTTAGGATTATTTTTATAAGAAATGGTATCTACTAAGTGGGGTAACATGATCTGAGCAGAGCTGTTCCCAAGGAGAAAACGACGGGGACGTGACCCAGTTCCATGCTTGTGGGCCTGTGTGCACACGCACTTTCACGTGCGCACACACACACACCTGTGTGGTGAGGACACAATTATAGACCAAAAGCATCACTTTGTTTCCTGATGAGAGATTTACAAGAACTGTGCTATGAAAATCTGCAGCTTGGGTACTAGACATATTGGTTAATTTTGATTGCCTCTCCCATTTTTAGAATTTTGGAGGATTCAACTTTGAAATACTACTTTTTGGTGGATCCGTAGATGCCATATATTCTATAGGTAGAAGAAACTGTCTCATCACCTCACTCGTTTTACAGATGAGAAGCTAAGCGACTGGTCCAATGCCAGCCATGTCCTCATGCTGCTCTTTGTATTGACTTTGCAGAGATCGGCTTAGGTTGGTGGCCTATTCTCACAGGTCAGGACATTACAGTATACTAACCTCATCTCTTTTCCTATCTCTATTTTCTTGATATACAATTTATCTTGTAAAAATTCTCTTTTGTTATAAGACTGAACCCAAGGACAAGCCAGGTCACGTTTTCTTTGCCCTCCCGCCTGCCTGGAACTTAAACGGGGCACACCTCAGGGCCGTTTTCATTGTGGGGTCCGGTCCACGTGTGTGCCGTAACTGTGGGCAGAAGACACCCTTGGCTTCAAGGGCTCTCGCCTCTGATGCTCTGCAGTATGCATTTTAAAAATGTATATAAAGATGATTATCCGGCACATTTTCTTATTCCTTCAACTTTTTATTTAAAAATAATTTTAAATTTAAAGAAAAGTTGCAATAATAAAAATGGTACAGAGAATACCCATATGATTGCTGACTTTTTAAAACAAATTACCTCATTTGCTTTATCATATGTCCTGCGTCCAGTGGTCTGACAATTTATCTATAGATAGATTATTAATATACATATGTGTATATATATATTTGGAGAGTAGATATATATCTAGAGATAGAGAAGGGGAGGGAACTTTTTTCTGAGCCATTTGAAAGTAAGTTGTACATGTCATGGGTTTTTTTTAATCTTTTAAGAAAACCTTATAACTTTATTTCCTCTTTATGGACGTTTGTAGTAAAAGACAAAAGATTTATACAATCTGAAGGGAAACCAGAGTATTATCAGGCACACATTTTATACTAAAGATAAAAATAAGATTATTTGTTGGTCTCCCAACTTTACAAAGTTTTAAATGAACAATAAAAGAACATATGTTATTATCATATCTGCTAAGCTGCAAATTCTTTTAAAAATCTGTCAGGTCATTTTTATGACAGAATAGAACCTGGGGCCTCATCATATTTGATTCTACTGAAATATATTTCTTAGAGAGAAAAATAGCCTAGGTGTCTACACAAGTCTGTAGTCAGCTATAATGGTTAATGTGCAAGCTCCCTTGAAAAATCTGTTTTACAAGCAAAATGTTGACACGATTTTAATTATAGCACTCAAGTGAGCACTGTTATAATTTTTAATGTTTCTCCACGGTAATATTTTCCTTGTTCTGGTAGAGAAAAATGCTCTGATCCTCAGTCCCTGGTTTCTGGTACTTTTGGATTTTATAGAACTGTTGTCTTTTCCTTTTGAGCAGAAAATTTTCATTTGGTCACAAAGAATAGAATGTGACTCTGAGATCTGGTACATGTATTCATTAATGGGAACTTGCCTCTCACTGGCAGTCACTATTCAGGCTGAACACGTCACTGTTTGGACCTTACATGACTTACCATAAAGGGAAGAGATTCTCAGCACCAGCTCACTGGCACTAGGGACACTGTCCACATTCATCATCTAAAGAAATTGTGTGTAATAGTGAAATGGTGTATTGCTAAAGTTTTATGTTTATGTTTATTAGAATTCAAGGCATTGTAAAATAATATATAAAATAGTGTGCTTCAGTGTGGCATATAATAGTCAATGCCTCTTCCCTTGGAGATCGTATATTAGAAGATGGAGAGTGCTTGACTGTTTGGAAATTTAAAAATTCTGTTTATGCATTGCCATCCATTCTACTAAAACATACTTCTGTGGCTTCCCACTGCTTGTTGCCCAGCAGCTCTTTTACATGCCCAGCTCTTTGGTGGAGGTTCAGGAATGTCAGCTTGTTGTTGGTTTGCTCCTGTGCCCTTCCTCTACCCCTTTCTGGATCTGTGGAACTGTGGAGTTCATGCTGCCTTTTGGTCACTGAGGGGAGACCAGTGCCCTGGTTTGTCTCAATGGCATCACAGGACTAGCAAGGATAAAGACACTTGTGCCTTCATGGCATGGGCTCCTGCAAAGGGGAGGGCTCAGTGTGCCCCCATGGCAAAGCTGTCTGCAACCAAGTTGTAAGTAGGAGAGTAATTATAGCTTCCCCTGGCCAAGAGGAATAAGGCTGTGGGCCAAAATACCAGTCTTTGTTTTCTCAGCTCTGGCTGATGAGTTCTATGAAACGGTTACTGCTTTCAGACAGTGTAAGGGCTTCGTCTTTCATATAGTGTTGGTTAAAGAGATATTATCACTTACCAGATGAGAACTGCTTTGGTTACAGGCATTCGTATATATGCGTACACATACATGCACACAGTTGACTCTTGAACTTTGCAGGGGTTAGGAGTACTCACTTTTCATGCAGTTGAAATTTCACATATAACTTTTGACTCTCCACAAACTTACCTACAGTCTTCCTTCAGTATCCATGGGGGCTTGCTTCCAGGTACCCTAGAGGATACCAAAATCTGTAGATGCTGTAGACCCATGCATGAAATGGCATAGAGCAATGCGCACAGCCAGCCTTTCACATCCACGGATTCCCAACCATGTATCAAAAATAGTGTTTTTGATCCCAGGTTGGTTGAATCTGAGGGTGCAAAACCTGGGGATTCTAAGGGTCCATTGCAGATTTATTGAAAAACACCCTCATAAGTGAACTTACTCAGTTCAAACCTGTGCTGCTCAAGGGTCGACTGTATTTGCCAAATACAAAGGCAGTCTCTGTGGAAGAATGTATGGATGTGTATTCCTGGACTTGGGATGACTTCATAAGTCATATATTTTCCAGGAAATCTGTGTATGTAAGATTTCTTATTCCATCACTGCTTTGGAGTCAAGTTGGGTAGTACACATGCATGTAGACCTAAAAAAGCAGTGTTAGGCTTCAAAACAACTTTTCTAAGAATCAGGAATTGTAGATTTTAAAGCAATAGCTTCTGTCTGGCTGTATTCAAGCATGAACAGTAAAGGAATTTATTTGGATCACAACTTGAGGACTTGAGATGTTAGGGAATAGTTGTTCACATAATTGATGTATTTCTGAATTATCTGTACATATATGTTACATATTTTAATTGAGTTAGAATAAAATTTACAGAATTTAGGATGATATATTCTTGTATTTAGGAATTTATATATATCACATATTCTATACAACAGCTATCAGTGGGGATACACTGAGAAAAATTAAAAGAAAAGGACTATATTTTTAAGCTAGGTTTAATTAACAACTAATGACCTAAAATTAAAATATGAAATTTGTCCATAAAATATCCAGCTGTGTAATATGAAAAATAGAGACATCTACTGAAGAAGCGACAAGATACAAGAAGCATTGTACACAGGACAATGATGCCTCAGTCCCCTTCAAAGGCACCTGGGGACCTCACGCAGTTCTCCCAATCACCATCAGCTGCCCCATCATATTTTCCTGAATCTCATCAACAGTCTGAAGTCTCTTCCCTCTCAAAGGTGATTTACTTTTGGGAAAAGCCAGAAGTTGCTGGATGCTAAACCTGGGCTGTAGGGGGGCTGAGTCACTTGGGTGATTTGATGTTTTGCCAAAAAACTCTGCACAACACATGATGCGTGAATGGGCACATTGTCATTGTAAAGCTGCCAATTACCAGTTGCCCATAACTGTGGCCTTCTGAATCATCCAAATAGTTTCCATGGAGGAATGTTCAAGCTTAATGCAAAATCTGATGCAGATGCATTGTTCTACTCACTCAGTCATTTTGAATGAGACCACACAGTACACATGCTCACTCAATGGCATCTATTGACCCCACTGACTAGTACAGGGAAGTCATCATTGTTCACTCCTGCACATTTCAGTCCACTCTCCTTGGCTGCCAGTTTACACTGATGTTATGCAAACTGTTCTCATTATATTAACAATGGCTGGAATTTTTCTGGACAGACCTCATATAAATTCCCATAAAATATGAAACAGTAATTCAAGACACACTGGAGACCCTTTCCTCTACATACTTCTTCTTTAATTGGTACCATTAAATATCTGCCTTTTATGTAGAAGTAATCTATAAATGAAACTGGTTAAAAATATTACCATCCTTTTTTAAAAACATACTTTATTTTTCTAATTTGAAAACTATAGAAGTTATGTTTGCACTTGAGTGCATTTGCCTGGATTTTACCTTAAGGTAATTATGGATGGAAAAATAATAATGATGCTATACAATAGAAAAACACAGTGTATAATTCAAACACAGGAGTGCTAGCTCCAGCCTTTCCGCCCATTTGCTGCACAATGTGGGGTAAGTCAGATAACTTACCCGGATTTGATTTCCGTTTGTGAAATTGAGAAGCTTGAATCAAAAGTACCCTCAAGTTTCTTCTTGCCCTGATACTTTCTTATTTACTTGCGGGCTTTAAAGGACTACATTGTTCATTGTGTTGCCAAGAACCCCAAGCAGAGGTGGCCAGCACCAGTCATTTGAGGGAGTAAAACAAGAGTCTTTTATAACTACATCCAGTACACCACATGCCACCATGTGGGGTTTTGAGAGCTTCTAAGGGCTTTATATAGGGAAGCTGCAAAGATGAGGTAACAAAATAGGGAACTGAAGGCTGCGATACATAGATAAAATATATAAGAATTGATTTTGTTTGTTCCAAAGAAATATGAGGAATAGCCTAAGAGTATTTGTAAAGAATTTTCCATTTATTCAACCAATATTTATAGCCTACTGTGTGCCAGCTGCCGTTCTTATCAAGGATCCGAGAATAAGATGATGCTGGAGTTAAGTTGCAGCAAATGCTTCTTTCAGGAAGTAACAGTTTTCCATGAGGGTGAGGTGAACCAGATCGGGTCAGGCAGGGTGCTTGGGAGATGTCCTGTGGTCCTTGGAGATGACAGTCTCCTGTGTTGCAGATGATTTAGGAAACATCCTGCCTAATGGCCAAGTACTCTTTGCTGTGTCCTCCAAGACTGAATCCTTGGTTTCTTTTCCACTCTTGCTGGCTTTGTCACCAAAATCTGGGAGCTAAGACTGTCACTGTATGCTTCATTTCCCTCCCAATCAATACATGCTAGAGTTCAGGGTGATGAGGATGTCAGCATGCCAGAATAAGCGAGATAAAATAGGATTTGAGCCTTCCCTGAGTTATGGTATCTCAGTGTAGTGTCATTAAAAGCCACCGGTTCCCAAAATAAACACTTTTAAACATAAGCATCAAAATATTACACACTACAAAGCTAACTGTGGTCTTTGGGTTCTGTGATGCCCCAATATGAATCAGCTTTCCGCTTATGGCAGTCTCCATACCCCTTAAATGGGCTCCTGGACTCCCTCCACCACCTTGCCTATAATTCAGCATGGCAGTGAATAGTGCCATGGTGCCCATCACCATGGAGAAGTGATTTTGAGGTGGCCCATTGTTTTAATTCTTTTGCCAGTTCTTTCATCATTTAGATAAATAAGAGTGACCCATCATTTCAGTGCTTATTTTCCTCTTTTACACTTTCATGAAAGTGGAAACAGTGCAACAACACTATTACATTTATTTGTCTATTACTGCAAAAGCAAAACTGCACAAGGTTTATATGATTTACTGTATCCTATTACAATCAGCTGTGAATTTACAGACCTTTTAGAACTGAGGTTTCAAAATATGCTGTCTTACCCATAGTAAGATCTTACCCATATCTTACTATACAGGAAACAATGCTGTCTTACCATAATATCAAGCTACAAGTATGTTATAGGTTTACTAAAGCATTCTACTTAGATTCCATTTATTTAAACCTTCTTAAATTTGAAGCAATTTACTCTAATAAAGTTTCGTGAATGGGAGGGAAACTGTCTAAACCCTCCTGTTCAGTGTGGCCCTCGGCCCAGCACCATACACCTCACCCAGGAGGCGGTTAGAAAGGCAGACCTCCAATCCTCCCCCC
Organism: Glossophaga mutica; assembly: GCA_039655065.1. Taxonomy (NCBI): domain Eukaryota; kingdom Metazoa; phylum Chordata; class Mammalia; order Chiroptera; family Phyllostomidae; genus Glossophaga; species Glossophaga mutica. The sequence continues at coordinate 160,547,144 of CM077306.1, forward strand.
TCACCTTTTTAGTCAGAATCTGCATTTTTGACGAGAAAACTCAGGTTATTTGTGCACAATTTAGGTTTGAGAAGCACTGGATTTAAATTTACAAATAACGCTATGTCCAGGTGAAATTGGTGGCAGAATAAGTTGTTCATTATAATTATATTTACCTTTGATATTGAGAAAAAAAGAAACCATGTAGAAGTGACTTCTGTTGTCTGAAAATATTTACAAGTGATAAAGTATGAAAATTTATATTAAATCTGTGAGATGTTAGAAATATTGGCAAGAAATAAGATAAAAAGCTATCCCAGAAAATGCAGACTAAATGTGTGTGCACGAAGTATGCTTTCATACACAGTATCTGAGGAGCATGGAAAGCACCCTGACATCTGTGTACATGTGACGTAAGGGTTACGGTGGACAGAAGGCCAGGCTTCAGTCAGTATAGAGCACACTGGTCACTTTCCCACTGCCAATGATTTGTTAGAGATTTTCTTAAAGGCAGAGAGTTGTGGCTGGTGTACTTCTCACGCAGTATGTGACACTGTTTGCTAGGAAGATTAAGATAAACCAGAGCATGTTAAGAGATGGGCTAGAAGATCGATTGTGGTGTAAGGAGAACTGATTTATGAGGAACAAGAAAAATAATTAGATGGGCAGCACTGTGCTATAAAAAGAGACTATGGAGGCATGGGTATTTATCTAGTGTTTCTCCAATGCTGTTTCCTGGAGTACCTGTATGAAAGATGCAGAAACGTTAGGATGTAAGAAATTTGTTTTAAAGTAAAGCATATCAGCTGGAATTAGTCTGTTAAATTAGGAGCACTATTAAAGATTAATTTTAGAAATTTTTACCTGGCGTATGAGAAATTACCTTGAGTGGATGACTTTATCCCCAACAACTTTGGAAAGCTCTGTGAGCAAAGGATGGAAAATCATTTATGAAGTTGTTGAATTTATTCCCAGGGAAATGATTGGAACCCCATCCCTTGAAACTTCTAAAATTGTGGTGGAGAAAAACCAGGTGTTTCCTGTGGGAAGTCCCCATATGTGGCAGAGAGCTGGGGGTTAATGAATGATGTTTTTCTTCCGCAGTCTCTTTGATTATTGCTGATGTTACCGTACCCAGATATTTTTCATGAGGTTTCTACCTTACTTCAATTAGAAGTTCCAGTTTCTAGACATACAGCTAGAGAGCATCACTCATCTGCCCTCCATGTCTGCCCCCTTGTCACTGGCAGGCCACCTGCATCCAGGGACACTCTTCTGTCACTTCTCCAAACCATGTAATTCATTAAAAGATGCAAGTCAGTGAGTATTGGAAGTGAATTCACTTCCTACCTTTTCTTCATTCAGAAAGCTAAAACGATAAGCCCAAGATACTTGTTGCCTTTTGGAGACATTTATCAAATGGATACAGAAATTCTGAAGGTCTGCAGTCATCTAGTACTTCACAGAGTTTAGTGATCCTTTCTGTTCTCCAGGACAGAAATCGAGTAAAATCAAATCAAGTCAAATCAAATCATTTGGTATTCTAATTCATAACTTCACTTTTTCATGCCATTCCTTCAAATCCACATTTATATTGTCTAGGAGATTGAGTTTAATACAGGTGCTGCTAAGAATAGTTCATATCAAATATGTTGACTGGAAATATTTACTGGATGTACTTCTTTATGCTAATGTGGGCAAGTCTGCCAAACTTAAATACTAAGTCACATTAATTAAATTACTTTAGGTGCTCCATAACATGAGTGAGTTTTTTGTTGATGATATTTTTTAAACTGTTGTTCAGTTTTATTAGTATTTACTTAATGCACCTACTTTTGTTTAAGAAATTCTCTTTATGTGTAGCCAAAATTTCTTAATCTTTTTCTTCCTGAAGGAGATCTAGACAGAAAGAAAAAGATCAGGATTACAGTGTGCTATTTTGTTCCTAATACAGAGATCATCTCTTTTATATCCTGTTTTCTGTGAAAAAGCCTCTAACAAACTGCCAGTATCTTACATGGGCACATGACAACTGTCTTGAAGATGAAAACTAATTGAGGGAAACATTAAATTGATAGATTGCAGTCTTTTTTTTTCTTCTTTTGCTTCCCGACTGATATACTTACCAAAGAGGCAGGGGGGAAAGTCCTTTTCCTTTCTAAATCATTCTACTAGTGTCATATTGATTTTCCCTCCAGTACACCCTGTGGGCTCAGATGGTCACGTGTTTCCATGCGTTACTTGTATCGAGGCAGCACCTTGACTCACAGGCTGACAGGTGTTGCCTGAGCTGTGATGACACCGCTTACCCTTGATGTTTCCTGGGGTGGGGTGTGCTGGGCCTCCGACGCATGGAGCATGAGGGGACAAACAGGCTGTTTCCCAACAGTATTTTTACTCTTTGAGAAGTGACTTTTGTTCACTCCAATTGCTACCTTAAGGTCCCCAATATTGTTGCCTAACATTGTTTCTAATGCCTACAACAATGTGTTGAGTTCTTTTAAAAATTTTTTGCTGATGAAGGAAAAAAAGCATCCTCAACAGGTATCCCAATATGATTTGTAAGAAAAAATGCATTATTAAGTGTCTGAAAGAATACGCAATGACCTGCCTACATGCCGTTGCTCAGGCTCTCCTTCCCCTTGCGTTGTCCTCTCATCTCGCCTCCCTCTGTTTCAGCTAGCCGTGAGGTGGCTGGAACACAACTGCCATTACCAGCACATGGATGAGCTCCTGCAGTACATCCGCTTCGGCCTGATGGATGTGGATACTCTCCATACAGTTGCCCTGTCCCACCCTCTGGTCCAGGCAAGCGAGGCAGCAACAGCTCTTGTGAATGAGGCCCTGGAATACCACCAGAGCATCTACGCACAGCCCGTGTGGCAGACTCGCAGGACCAAACCCAGGTTCCAGTCAGACACTCTCTACATCATCGGTGGGAAGAAGCGGGAGGTCTGTAAAGTCAAGGAACTCCGGTACTTCAACCCCGTGGATCAGGAGAATGCTCTCATTGCTGCCATTGCCAACTGGAGCGAGCTGGCCCCCATGCCTGTGGGAAGGAGCCACCACTGTGTGGCGGTCATGGGGGACTTCCTGTTTGTAGCAGGAGGGGAAGTGGAGCATGCCAGTGGCCGGACGTGTGCTGTGAGGACTGCCTGTCGCTATGACCCCCGCAGTAATTCCTGGGCAGAGATAGCACCCATGAAAAACTGCCGGGAGCACTTTGTGCTGGGTGCCATGGATGAGTACCTCTATGCGGTTGGGGGCAGAAATGAACTGCGCCAGGTTCTGCCAACAGTTGAGCGGTATTGCCCCAAGAAGAACAAATGGGCTTTTGTGCAGTCCTTTGATCGGTCCCTGTCATGTCACGCCGGCTCTGTGGCAGATGGTCTGCTTTGGATATCAGGTAGAAAATGCCTTGTGTGGGATTAATCAAAACACACCTTCATTTTAAATTTGTGGGGCAAGTTTAAAGATCAAGCTGTGGTAGTGTGGCCATGAGTAACTGAATGGGCCAAGGCTGCCATTTTAGCTAGCTAACATTAAGTTCTTGAGCACCTACTCTATATAGAACAATGTAATGGGAAGTAATTGACCTTTCTGTGACTTCCTGAGTGATTCATGGAGTAAAAGTTCAAGGTGGAAGTTAATGGCCCATCACACCTCTTTTTTTACCAAACCTGTTGTTTAGATTGTCGGCTTTTGATATTCATGATTGTATTGCACACCAGTGGTTTATCAAGGTTCTTTGCTTTTGACTTTACCCTGGGTTGCATGACTAGCAGTCTTCATTAAAGTCAGGGCAGGTGAAATGACAGCCTGGTGAATCCACTGTAATAGGTATAGCAATGGGTATCTATCCAGGTAAGAGGATCGCTCTGTGCTGATGGAAGGGATTGAAACTATTGACTAAAATAACATTTTGTACATCTGTGTAGTGACTCATACCATCCTAACCCCTCATTCCTATTTAGTCTTCCCTTCTCCCTGATCATTTAAGAGTGTTATTATTTTAGTTTCCTTTTTCTTTTCTTTCATTGTTTTGGGAAAAACAGCCTTTTTATTACGGAAAAGGTAGAGCGACTAGTATAGTGAACTCCACATTCCCATCACCCGAACCTCAGCACTCCCTCCCTCGCTGCTGGTCTGGTTTCACCCAGACCCACACGCATCTTCACGCTCCTCATGGCTGCCTAGTCACTTGTCAGAGGAGTCTGTGAGGCATATGTATTACTATCACGTTAGCAACCTGTGCTTCCACTTCTATCATTGAAAAGACCTAAAATGCTCATCTTTAAAAAGGTTTGTCTATTAAGGAAGGAAGTTGCATCTTCTCTTAGTTGGAGGATACTCATTCTGTGACTCAAATAAGTTACTGAATTTCCCCATCAAGGACAGAGAGTAAAATCAGATAAATACTGTAAGCCCTCAATTAATGTCATCAATATTTTCGGTGACTTTAAGTGAAATGACGTATAAGAAAAGCAATTTTACCACAGGCTAATTGGTATACACATCTCATTAACATTCTAACAAAATGAGAGTGAATGAAATGGCATTATTTGAGGACCTGCTCTAAGTAACTTGTACTAACCAAACCCTGTACTAAGAAACTCGGAGGTGTCTGTACCTGGAAGAAACGGTCATTGTTAGGTACACCTGTGAAGGCTTCGCAGCTTCCCGCAACCTCTTCCCCAGTTGTTTCACTTCTGCTCTGACAGCATTCTCCCTTGCATTTACACCAAACCTGTTTGGGCTCTGCTCATTTTACCCTTCTGCTGTCCTCAGTAACCAGGGAGAAAGCCACAGTCTTGCTTTTTCTGGGTAGTGCCTCCATTACTGGCAATTTATTGATTTTCATTGAAGAGCCAAGCTCGTGCCAGGGCTTAAGTGCCTGAGTGACTGAAGCTGAGATTGAGACTAAGGAAGAGGACCCAACAATTACTGGTCCTGTATACCAAAAAAGTATTCAATATAAAGTATATGTTAGTATATATAGGTATGTTTAAATAAAAGCTTCATCAGGTGACTTATCCCCTTCTCTTAATTGTCTTCTATTTCAATAGTTAAGTAAATAATCATCAGGACTATATCCCTTTAGTTTTGCTGAAGAAACTTTAAACTTGACTATAAATAAGTCTTTGTTAATAGAAGAAACAGATCTCTACTTGACTTGGATAACAAAGCAATGATGGATTTATGAACTCAATGCAATTCATATTTTCTTCCAATTTATGTTCCTTCCATTGACTCATTTAGTTTCCATATGTTGTTGATGTACTGCATTCTTACATTAACAACATTTTCTAAATTCTGTATGAAATTCTCACAAATATTTCTCATTCTTTGGCTATAAAACTAGCTTTTAAAAAGCTACTGGGGTTTCCCTTATATGGCCTTTAAAATATGACTACTTAATACCTTCTTTAGTGAGACCTTGAGAAAGCATAGAAGCTTATCTTAAACTGGCTGGATCTATCAAGCTGATTTCTCTTTCAAAACGGCCTCTATATTTCCTTCTCCAATTTATTAAATGTATCAACTTATTACAGATCTTATTACTATATCACTGTTTTCTCCCTACCGTGAAAGGAAATACATTTTCTTTGTTCGTCTTTTGCACTAATGTATGCTTCATGTGTTAACCATACTTAATGAAAACAATCACAATTTCCTCAGGTTTGTTTCTCCCTACTGTGTACTTGAGATGAAAAACTCACTTCCCTGTGTACAGTACAATACCTTTAATTGCAAAGAGGAGGAAATCACCAGTGACATTTCTAATACCTTCAGTCATCTGCCTCTTTCCTTAAGCCCAGTTTATAATAAATCAATTGTGAATCTAACCATGGATAGGGAGGGGTGACTAGATTTGCTAATAGCCCGTTAAAAAAAAGACAGGTATATTTCACCCTGACTATCACTGATTTTGAAGTGTTACTCTGATTTATTTGAACAGATGAAACTGTTTGAGGCTATTCCTTATCCTTTGCCAAATAATCAAGTATTTACAATTTAATTGATGGGGGATTGGGTCATTGGTATTCTTCTGGTATTTTGCAAGCTTTGCCTGAGGTAGAGGTAGTAAGGATTTTAGAATGTGGATTTTAGACCTTTTTTTTTTTTTTTTTTTTTTTTTTTTTTGTGCCGCAGAACACAGAATGAATGTTTCTTTAGAGACTCATAATTTCCAGGGGGCTCAATCTCTCCACAAACCTCCTTCCCTTTCTCTGTCCATTTTGGGGTCAGGACGCCATGAAAATCTTTCCATGGTTTTTAAAATGAGACGAGCAGAGATGAATTCAGAAAATCAGGCTGTACAGGTATGCCCACCAGCATTTGATTTAGGATGTTAGCGATTGTCATATTCTACAGGCTCCTGTGGTATTTGACATTGTGACCCAATTCACAAATGATCCACATCATTTCTACTTGAAATTCACAATAAGATAAAATAAGCATGAAATATCCTCCAGTTGTGCTTTAAGAGGTATGCTGTCCCCTTTAAGGTATTGTCAGGTATGACAAAGATCCTTTTCCTGTGTGTGACAATTAATCCTGAGTTCATTTTGCAGAACAACTCACCTTTTCACTTTTCTCAGAAAAACCCCAGTAGGATAATGGGAAGCTAATCACAAAATTAGTGCTTTAAAACTATAAAAATAAGACAGATGCCACTGCATTTACCCAAAAGCAGTATTTAAGTGCTTTAGTGCTTTCTTGATGCTTTGGTGAATGCTGCATTCTTATTAAGTCTAGTGCTGGTTCATAGATAAATGAGCTCAATTCAGCAAACATCCTTCCTGCCCTCTAGGAGCTGACAATCAAAGATTTTTGCAGCTATTTCATTAATGAAACATTTGTTAAAGCTTCTTTAACTCCCTAGAAGATATGTTTATTTTTATCTTGATTAAATTTAGATGAAGTTTGCATTGCCCTGTTTTAAGTAACTTTAATTTATTCAAAGCTACTAAAGGGACTTTGGCTTCTTTAGTATTCATTAACATTAGAACAATGTAAAATTTCATTAGTATGTTTAAATGCCATAGCTTTAGTATTATCTGTGCTAACCCTGAACTAACATCTTAAAAATGATACACAAACCACTGGGAACCAACAGGGGGCAGGGCAGAGGATGGATTGTGGTCACAGGCTGCAGTCACGTTCTCATGGAACCTGGCTCCACTTCTTACCAACCAGGAGATGCTGAGCGAGGTCCCTGAGTTCAGTAAGTCTTGTCCCAGGCAAGTGCTAGAGGGATGAAGCAGAGTAAGACACAGGTCTTATGCTGGGATTCTTGGTATACTAGAGCGAACAGATTCTTAAACAGATAATTATAGTATAACATATGCTCTATGTGATGACAGAAGTCTTTCTTGGGTACAGAAATATTGCAAAGCAGGGAACAATTAGTGCAAAGGACATAAGAGACTTCAAGAAAGTGTGTAGCACCTTTATCATAACTTGGCCTCTGGGCCATTGGATACTTCCTACTTACCCATCAACCCTCCCATCTTTGTGCTTGGGATTCAGGGTCCAATCATTTCAATAACTCTCTTGCCCTCTGGCAAGCACACAAAGTGGGACAAACCCAGTGGTCCCATTGTCTGTGTCTGTTCCTGGGCAGCTGAGCCCTGGGAGAGAAGGCCAGTTGATAGGAGGGCTGGTAGAGCTACACACGCAGCTCCTCGAGACCTCTCTACCCCTGACCACTAGTGTCCTCACTTTCCTCAAAACCCTTGCCTCTCAGACTCAGAGAGAGGACCTTGCCTGCTGTTTCTCAGTACAAAGGTAAGTGAGGAGGTTCTCAGAGCAAATCCAGTGAGATTCAATGAGGTGGTGGGGAGTGTGAAGAGACAGATGGGCTAGAGATGGTCTGGCAAGAGGTGGAGGGCAGAAGGTTGGGAAACCCTGGTGAGGAGGAAGCAAAGGAGGGAGCACTGAGGAAAGGATCCTGAGAATGTGGGATGGGCAGGGCCAGAGAAGGAATGTTGTAGAAACAAAGCCACAGCTGAAGGGCACGGTGAGAGGTGTCCAGTACTACAGAAAACCAATGTGTAACAGGGGCATCCAAACTGCAGCCTGCGGGCTGCATGTGGCCCAGTACGGCTGTGAATGCAGCTCAACACAAAATCATGAATTTACGTAAAATATTGAGGGGGGTGTGTGTGTGTGATTACATGTCTTGATGTATTTAATGTGTGGCCCAAGACAGCTCTTCTTCTTCCAGTGTGGCCCAGAGATGCCAAAAGGTTGGACATCCCTGGAATATTTCCCTGCATTTTTTCGATCAGAAACTATTACTTGGAAATTTCAGTGAAAGCTGTTTCGGGGAGTGGAAGCAGGTGGAAACCAGAATGCAGTGATGGAAGGTGTGAATGGAAAGAGAAGAAGTGAAAACTGCAGGTGTGGGCTGTATTTGCAAGAGGTTGGGATAGCTCCTCAACCTCACTCTCTGGATCTGAGCTTAGCAGACAACTTTTCAATCATTAGGCTCCCGCCTACAGGGAGAGAATGTGCTGTTTGTAGGTACACGTACACACATACTTCAGTCCATGTGACAGCACATTTCTCATTATAAATTAATAAATAGCGCTTTGGCTTTAGGAAGAAAAATAGTGTGGGAAGTAAAGAAGGAAGTTTGACTGCAAAAAGAGAGAATAGCCAGAAGAGGAAATTCAAGATCAAAGGAGGGAAATTTTTTCCCTAGTTTTTTTTTTTTAAGATTTTGTTTATTTATTTTTAGAGAGAGGAAAGGAGGGAGAAAGAGAGGGAGAGAAGCATCAATGTGTGATTGCCTCTTGAGCACCCCCTACTGAGGACCCGACCCGCAACCCAGGCATGTGCCCCAACTGGGAGTCAAACCAGCAACCCTTTGGTTCACAGGCCAGCGCTCAATCCACTGAGCCACACCAGCCAGGGCAGAAGGAAACTTTTTTTTAAGGATGTGACTGCATTAAGCACATGTACTGATAAGGGAAAGGAGAGAGTGAAATGGAAGATGAAAGGAATAGGGGCATCCTTGGTTGGTGAATGCTGAGAGCATCTCCCAGGTACCGGGAATGGTGATTAGTCCGGGGGATACAGTATTGACAGACTCGAACAGGCAGGAGGGAGTTGGGGGGGATTCAGTCTGGGACAGGAGGAGAGACCCCTCAAGCTCCAAGCCTGGAGGGCAGGAGACCTTGCTGGATGTGGGTAATCTCACAGGTGAGGGGCGGAGCCTGAAGAGGTGCCTTCTCCCCAGGCAAGTGAGAGACAGGTTGCCTGTTGAGGTCAAGGTCATTCAGTGTCTGGACTGGGTCGAGTGCCTGAAGAGAACGGCCTTGGAAGAAGCCTCTGAGAGAAAGCAGAGGGAACTGACATGTGGAAAAGAGATGAAGTGTCAGAGCCCATACGCAAGGTTGGAAACCACAAAAGTGTGGCGACTGCATTCGAGAATCTCTGTCCTATACTTTTTGGTCATGCTGAGCAAGGAACTGGAGAAGGCAGATCCTTGGATTCAATCATGATGGAAGGTTTTTAGGCTGAGAATACCTCAGAGGATACCACTGGAAGGAGTTCAGCATGCTGGGATCCTAGTGAGGTGAATGTCAAGGGCTTAAGGTTTGCTTGAAGGAGAACAAGGTGTGCTGAGGGGGTGAGCACAGGAGCCTGTTTGCTGCCGCTGGAGGCAGCGTCCACGTGATGAAGCCACCGGCTGGGAGCAGTTTGGAGCCTGATCTCTTGGCGTGCTCACTTGGAAGTTCCCAGTGAACCGGAATGTCCACTAAGATTAAAATCTTCTTTGGTGCTTTATTGTAGCTGCCAGCTTCCTGAGCCCATTACTTTTTCTCCTCGTTTTTCACTTCTGCCCCAACCTTTACAACTCCCCACCTGAAAGAGATTAAAACAAAACACTGCAGTATATTGATAATTATTATAGGATTGTACACTTGAAACTGATACAACTTTATTAACCAATGTCACCCCAATACATTTAATTAAAAATAAATAAATAAAAATTAAAAGAAGATAAAACAAAACCACTACAGCATTGAGTTGAGATGGAAGCCAAGCAATCAGATCACGTACATTTTCCAAAATAATTTACAAAACTCTCATCCTAACTGGCTCCCTTTTATTCTGTAGAAATAGCACTTCGTTTACCCTCAAATTTCTGCTCAGGGAATGAGGCTTAAAGAAGTTAAATGATTATTTCCAGTTCACACAGCTAGTACTTGACGAAGTTGGAATTTGACCTCTGTGTCTCTGGCTTTTGTAACCATGCTTGTCCCATGAAACCACACAAACCAGCTGTTTATCACTACAAGGGACGTCTCAGAAACATTCCCACATGTTAAGAAGAACGTCCAAGTGACACGGTGGAAAGTAAACGATGCACAGCAGAACAGTCACACCTGGAGGTTTGTTCAGAATCAACAATCATTTGATTATCTTTTATTGTTTAACTGACCATCTTTCTCAGGACACAGAGCTGAGCCAGGTAATGTCTAATTTTGTGTCTTATTTCATTCTATAATTCAGTTTCTAAAACAGAAATGTCAATGTAAAATTAAAAAAGAAATTTAGTGATAATATGGAGCTACTCTGACACATTGGTTTAGATTAGAACATTGTTTTTTGCAAGGATTACATATTATAACATAGTAGTCCAGTGGCCTCTGAAATTATTAGTGTAGGTGGTTTCAAAAAAAAGTCTACCCATTGCCTCCAGAATTCCTGTCATGGAAAGAGCAGCCTTTGTTTGGATGATCCATTTGTGTTTGTCTAGATGAATCTAGAAAAAGAAGGTAGAATAAAGAGTGAGCTAAATTCCTCTACATAAGAATATTGTAAAGAAGCCATTTTCTTTATTCCTAAGAGAGAAGGTTAAAGCTACATCACAGAAATGGGGAATCCGGTTAGTGGCAGGAGGGAGACAACAGACCCAACCACTGCACAGCCAAGCCAGGCTGACAGAGACCAGCAGAGGGGCCCGGAGAGCTGCCGGGGGCACATGGAAGTCTTCGGAGGCAGGATTTCAGCTTTCCACAGAATGAGGAATGAGAGAGGGGATTTTATGGAGATTTTGAAGGGCAGCTGGCATCTGCATTGTGGTAGATTTTACCCTTATTTATCATTTCACTTCTTTAAAATAGCACAGTGGGCATACTTTACATATTTTGGGTCACTGTAGGTGACCCAAATACAATTTATGTTTTCAAGTGCATCAGCCTTTCCTTTATAGATGTTTTGTAAATTCGACACTTTCTTTGCACGTTTTGAGTATTTTAGGTAGCCATCCATTTGTAACAGAAATAATATGGGTATTAGTTTTAATTTAATGCATGGATTAAGTATACTTTTATTGAAGATGCTCATTTGGTAGAAAGATTCTTGGCTTTCATTGTTTGTGTAGCATTATAAACACTCCAAAAATATGGAGAGCCTAATGTGTTATAATAGATAATAAATAGCTTACTTTTTCATTTATTGCAAATATTTTCATGGTGTCCCTTTTATCAAAGACTAATAATGAGTTTGTCTCTATAAAATATGACTAATATTAACTGTCACCTAATGCCAGGCCATTCTTTTGATAATTAGATTTTAAGTGTGAAGTTTTAGTCTTTTGAGAATCGGAGCAAGTTTATAGAGGAGATGCTTACACTATTAAAGAAGGAAAAAGCCTTGATATCCTAATCAGCCAGTCAGTAACTCTGGTTATTAGAAAAAACAAAGTTGTAAGAAATCTATTTCAGACTACAGAATTCATTCATTACTAACTCAGTATTCCACACTTATTTTTTCAACATTCCATGCATATTCATTTATACCTTTTATGGAAATGGTAAGAAATTTCCATAAACAAACGAGTACAGTATTGTGGTAAACTTCCCTTTGTAGATTGCCTCCATACCATGCACTACGTAGTTCATCAAAAGTCAACGAGAGAAACTCCATCATGTCCACGTTGATTATAAGGAACCTAAGTTTGGCTGTGTTACATGATTTCCCCAAGGACAGAGTCATAAAGGAACCTGCTGATGCCACAGCCTGTCCAGAAGCTCCCCCTCACCCCCGGCCCCCACCCCCACTAGTGTGAAGCTGAGCAGTGCAGGCCTCCAGGGCTGTTGCAGAGACCTCGTGATTTTTTCCACAACCTGAACTGGCCGGCAGAGTTCCAGCCTGGAGCACCTTCCCTAAGAGCATGGGCACATTCAGTTCTTCGCATCTTGCTCACCCTGGCAAGGGTCCTAGTACCACACTAGTGTAGGACTTCATCAACGGAGATATTTTCTGTCCTTGAAAAAAAATTAGCGGGGCTCCCAGACTTGGCCTGCCCTGATTGACTTATATTGAAAGATGTTTTTGCTATCCACGCTCTTTTATAGGCACCGTCAGCATTGACCAGTTGCTCTTGAACAGAGTGAGTTTTGGGAGTCGGTGAATTCTCAGTGCTGCAGACAAAGATCGCTTGTTTGGCAGTCACCTGTCACCCTCTCTCCTGTACACATTCATCCATTTGTCACAACATTTGTGGGGAGCTGAACAGGGAAGCTTAAGAAAAATGCTTTACTCTTGTCTTGCTGATAGAGAGCATTGCTTACTGCTGGGAGCATGGTGGTGACTTTTCATTCCTTCTGGCAGTTTTTAAAGACTTATTTGACTTTGGGGGAACCAGCAATATATCTTTAAGTCACAGTGCAGAAGTATAAGACAGGGTTGTCCATTTTCAATTTTGGCTGAAAGTCTTAACTTTGTGGCACTTCAAAGTTAGGGAAAACTTGGCTTTCAAAATGGATGCTGATACAAAATGGCATATTTAATGACAGATGTATCTATAGAAAGCTGTTAAGATGCAGATTATCTCCCCCTCGGGGTGGGGGAGGGAGATCAAAACTGCCAATCTATAAAATATACTCGATGGCATGGAATCTATCTTTGCAAGTCTTTGATTGCAAGGGACAGGGTAGCAGCATGTGGCATCATAACCCAGAGCAGACAAATCAGCTTGATGACTTTCAAAGCCAGGAATACTGCTGCAGGCAAGGGTACTCCAGTCTAGGAGAAATTAAAACATATAGAGACTGTTATTAATTCCATATCTATTTTTGTATAGTCAAATCTGTATGCAAATCCTGAGCATCTCATTTCAGCAGATTGATCTACAAGTGAGGAGTGTTATGTGAAGGGAATGTAATGCTGAAGCTCAGCAAATGAGTAACACTGCTAAAGAAATGCGGACAGCAAAGTCGGGTGCTTTTTTAAAAACTTATTTTTGTACTGAGAAGAAATTGTTTTTATTTACATGCTCATTTGTAAATTATTTCAAAGGGGAAATGCAATAAAACCAATTTTTAAGGTTTCCCCTTGCAATCCGGACTTGGCAAAAGTTACAGCACTAGGTTTTTTAGGCACCTCCTGTGGTTTAACATTCTAGAAGTAATCAACCGAATAACTAAGTAGGAGTTCTATTTTTACTCTCAACTAGTAAAACAGTATCTCACTTCTAAACATTGTCATGTGAGTGAAAATTTGTATGTAAGGGTAAGGAATCTAATTACTGAGTGCAGATTAATAAAACTATATTATAATGCAGCTGATGCATCTGTGGAAGGCAGTAAATAATAATTCTGAAGAGCATAAAGATAAACTGCGTGCCCTGCTTGGGAGAGAGGATGTAATAGCTACATTCTAATCCATTGGTTGTGCATTTAATCTATAATGGGCAGAGTCTGATACATATAGTAGTGTAAATATTTTCAAATAGTGTCATAAACAGATAGTTTACTGCAGTAGATATTAATTCCATCCCATATTTCTAAAACAAGTAGATAAACCATCAGAGCTTTGAAATAGTGGGTGGGAGTTTTACCCTCTGTTCCCTCTCATTTGGAGAAATGATTACAGGTGAGCTGGACATTAATCTGGTGGTTATGGCCCAGATCAGAACTTGGCAATCATTTTAACACTGAAGACTTGTGAGGTCTCAATAGGTTTGATTATTCTTGTGTAGAAAGAATTATTGGACATTCAGTTTTTAATCAGGTAAGAAAAGGGAGGTTGGGAGGAAAAAGCAAACATACCTCTGCATTTACTTTGAAATACATTTTGACTCTATGTAGGCATTTCAGCTTCAGCTTTCTTAAATGTTTTCTTTATTTTTTAGTTTACTGACTTTTTTAGAGAGAGAGAAGTAGGGGGAGGGGAGGGAGGGAGAGAGAGCAAGAGAGACAGATTGAGATTGAGAAATTTGTTGTTCCGCATATTTATGCATTCATTGATTGATTCTTCTGTGTGACCTGGGCAGGAATTGAACCCACAACCTGGGCAAATCAAGATGACATTCTAACCAACTGAGCTACCTGCCCAGGGCCTCATTTTTAAAATGGGACATTCAATGAGAAATGTGGAAAAGACTTTCTTTTTGAGGGCAGGAAGCTCGTTTCTCTGTTATTTGGATTTCCTCCATAGAAAAAGCTCTTCATTGAGCTTGAAAAGTGGTTGCAAGCTTCAGAGAGATTTTTTTTTTTTTTTAAAAGCCCTCCTGTTAATAATAGCCATGGTCAATTACATGAAAGATATAATCTCCTTACTAGAGTTGAATGAGAGAGTAATGATTGACCTGGACAGGTTCTCTCCCCTTTATGTAACCATTAGAATTGATTGATTATTCCAGCTCAGTTGAGGATTATGCATTAATCCTCTGAATTCTGGTTGACTTGACTCCTGGCCATGGAATTGATAGTGGTGACCTGTTCAAAGTATTTGAACTGTCAAAGTAAAAATTATAATGGACAAAGTAAAATAGACAAGGGAAACTCTATTCAAGACTACTGCACTATTGGAGAGAGACCAACATGCAGTCTGAAATAAACTCCTCTGAAAAAACAAGAAGCAAGAGGGTTTTTAAGCGCTGGGATGAGCCAGTGGAAAAGTACTGAAGGACTTCTGGTGGAAGGTTGATCAGTAAGATGTGTTGAGCATGATCAGTTATCCCTGAGCTTGTAAATGTTGTTCTCTGTGATTAGACCATTTGTGTCTGCTGACTGGCCCCTATCATAAGTTAGGCGTCTACCCTCCGTAGAAAATGGGAAGTAGGGGCATTCTCCTCACTTCAATGGGATAGCTCCCAGGACCTTGAGAAAGATATTCCTCAGATTCAAACTTGCAAGAAGCTTTCTTAAATGATTTACATCTTAAAGAGGCAGAGAAAGAATTTATAATTAAAAGTTTTCTAAAGTAATTCTATCGAAGGTCAGGGACCTAGAGGCAGGAAGAAGCCTGTCTAAAGTTTTGTCAAGCTGAGGGGGATGTTAAGGCTGTCTTGGACAATATTGTAACAATACTCATTTATTAAATTCAAAAATGTCCACAGGAAACGTTTTAGTCTGGTTCTATTTTAGGTATTTATTGCAACAGTAGCTGCTTCTTTGTGATACTCATTAAGATTAGAATGTCTTTTACAACAGTATCTAGTACTATATATGAGGCACTATTTCTAAACATAGAATTTGGGGGGTTGGTTCTTATATTTCTGTTATTACCTAACATTTGACATTGTATTATTTTCTCTTTGCTGCTTTATACATTGTTTTTTAGTCTTTCTACTTAATGGTAAAAATTAAAGTAGAAATAATTGAAAAATCAATTATTTCTGGCTTTTATATGGCTCGATGTATACCACAGACATGAAGAGAAGTACGAGAAACTTAGCTAAATGTGTAATGACTGTCTGGTGGTTCTTGATTATGTAGAAGGTCTCAGGATTTTTGGATCTAAGCCATTGTCAAGAGGGCTTCAAAACGGTCGAGGACAGCGGTGGCCGCACTACACTAGTCTAGAACTGTGCTATCCAATGCGGTAGCCAGCAGCCACACGTGGCTTACTGCATGTTTAAAATGCACCTAATCTGGATTGAGATATGCTATGTCAAATACACTGGATTTTTCGTACTTAGTATGAGAAGTATATGACATTTCTCAATTTTTATATTAATTTCAGGTTGAAAAGGTAGTATTTTGAGTGAAATAAAATTTATATTCACTTTAATTTCACTGTTTGTTTTTAATGTCGCTATTGGGAAAGTTAAAATTGCATATGTGGCTCGTGTTTGTGGCTCTTGTTATATTCCGTGGGATAGCACTGTCTCTAGATTTCTTTTTGATAAGTAATGTCTTTTCTTAGATATGGTTCTCCTAAGGAGATGTCAAGATATCACTGTGTTAGTAGATACAAGGTTAGAGCTGTAAAGTTGCCAGTTTAGCTCAAGACAAGAATTTTCCATGTAACTACGTTCCTGGCATAAATGGCACAGAGTTGCCTGTCTGCTGTGTTCTCCCCACTCCCTCCCCGCTTGTCTCCCCTCGTTCAGAGCAGCTTGTCAGAACTGGGACTTCTTGCTAATCTCGGTTTACTTGTTGCTTGCTCTCCACTGGATTGCTTCTGAAATGTTTCTGGAAAATGAAACTGCTTCAACAATAAGCTTCTTAATTATGTCATGGGTTCACCACAAGGGTATGCAAACAGATCCTCAGCAGTAGCTAATTTTTCTTTAATTGTATCTCATTCTTATGTTGGAATATCCTATTTCTTATTCATGAAAGCTCTAACACATGTTAATCCATTACAGGTGGAGTAACTAACACCGCCCAATATCAGAACAGACTAATGGTATATGAACCTAACCAGGTAAGAATCATATAAGAAAAGCTCATTACCTTAATAAAGTGAATTTTAAAAGATTTCCACAGTAATTAGTAGCTGGAATGCCAAATCTACACACACATGCACGTTAAACCTATATAGAAAAAAGGAAGCATCTGGATAAACTGCTTTTTGTTCCCTTGCTTTTGTTTGCTCATAAAATTTCAGGTTCTTTAGTTTTATGCTATACAAAATGCTTAACTCTTTCAGAGTTTTACACAATATAGAAGAAAAGGGAAAATCTACTGAGGAGTTAAATGCCTTCTGTTTCCATTATGTCAAGTAGCTGTTCATATTCAGAGGCATCCAAAGAAAGGATGTGAATTGTCTTGTTGCTGTGTCCTCTTCAAGGGCATGCCATTCCAGGGGTGGGGGAGAGGGTTGGGGGGCATGCTTACGGTTTCATTATTCCAAAATAAAATAACTTTTATTTAACTCATTATAGCCAGAATGTCCTAGAACAGTGTCTTGGACAAGTACAAAGTAGAAGTATCTGAAAAGTTTATTTTTCACTCAAGAGCTGGGACGGGAACCAGAAGCATGCTGAGGGTACCTGTCCCTCTCCTGTCACCTCTCATGCACACATAGTGTCTTTTTTCCCCAGAGAAGAACTATTTTTACTCTCTTTTCTTCTACCAAAATGTCTGTGACTTTGGCAAGTATTTGCTGATAGATGCTATTTCTGTGATTTTGGTAATATAAATATTGTTCATGATTATGACAGTATTCCTAATGATTTAATTTGGGGGGTTAATTTTCATCCGCTGAAGGTAGTGGACCATGAAACAACAGGTTGGCATTGGCTGCCTGGTTTGGAGTTGGCCACCAAGTGTGTGTCCAAAGTGACCTTGGTCTGTCTGGAATCTTTTTATTTTAACAATTACTTAATTCTGAATTTAACGAAGATATTTCTGCCTTTGCAAGTGTGTTTTCTGATGTCTTTAGAAGCTGTAGATTTCTGAGACCACATGTCCATGGGCCAGATGTCTCAAGAGGGATCATTAATTGCAATTGCTGGAGTTCAGTGCACACGTGGTTAAAGAGGAAGAAGGTGTTAACATTTCTCAAATGACTTCTCTTTCATGTTTGTACACACATGCTCTTTTTTAAAATTCTGCCGGCGTATTGTTTACGCTGGGTCCTGGCAAACATCACATCTGCTTGCATCTTGCTCAGAATCTCAATAATTCTATCATTCAGCCCTGGTGCTTATTTCTCTTCCAGGCCTTTGTGGAGAGTCGATAATGCCTGCCATCTGCCACAGAGCACATCCCTACCTGCCAACAGGCAGGCTAGGGTGACCTCTGCTTCCCCACCACTGATTAGTATTCACATGCTAGCTTATTAGGAATGACCCCACCAGGCCTCTGTGTTTCTCTGCCTTTGCAGCGGTTGTCAGCTCACCTGGCAGGCACGGCAGTGAAGGAAGCTAAAGATATAATCAGGGGATGCAGGCAGGCTTTGCAAACCAGATGGAGTCCACAGTCCCAGGGCAAGGGACCGGACTGCTAATGTAACGGGCTGCCGCACAGAAAGCATCCGAAGAAAACTACCATCAGAGTTTTGATTTAAATCCATTCATCTGTAGTATGTTAAAGATCCTTCCTAGCCAAGTACCGGAAAGAAAAGGGTGACTATTTTATTAAAGAAGACATTTAATTGGAAGGAGATTCTTATTATGACTTGATGAAAAAGAAGCAGATAAATGTGTTTCAAACTGTACAAACCACTTTCACTTTTCCTCTTTTTCTCAAGTGTATCTTTAAAATTAAAGAAATTAGAAATGAGCTAGCAGATATGCCTTTAGTCAATGGACCAATATTTATACAAAATATTTTTTCCTTCTTCCTTTACAGCTTTCTGAACTGGTGAAATTCTGTGTATCCAAAACATCATATGATTTCTCTTCTAGTTGAAATCCAAAATTTTCTTGGCAAAAAGGAATCTTGGGTTGTTCCTGTATATTTTGTGTTTATGTAGAAAGAAATGGTTCGGCTTACTTACCTGTCCATTACTTAGTTGAAATTTAAAATTATAGTCATATTTTATGTTGATCTAATTTTACACATTTTAAATAGGAATGTTATTGTCAGACAGGTCCTCACATCTTTCTCATTATCATGAGTAACCTAGAGCCGAATATTCCCCAAAGTTACATAAAACTCAGCCTTCTACCAAAACAAACGTATGCGTAGAAGTAACTTTTCTCAGTTTGACAGAAAATGTGATTGTCAATATATTAAAGGAAGCTGATAGAAAAGTGGTGAAGGCATCTGTTGCTCATTGGTCTCAAGAGGTTAATCTTTGAAAGAACAGCAAAGCTGCCCTCACCCTAGCTTAGGCAGGGGCCTTGGGTAGCCAGTGATTATCACAATACTTTTAAAAAAGTGTATATTTATTGAACATTGTGTGTAAGGCATTATTCTAAATGCTTTACATGTATTAGCTCATTTAATCCTCACAGCAGGCTTGTCAGGTGTGGGCATGATGATCCCCGCCTCACAGAGGAGGAAAGGCACAGGGCGGCTAAGTGTATTGCTCGCAGTTACACGCAGGCTGTCAGCCCAGGCATTCTAGATGCAGACCCTGTTTCCTGTTTCTTAATCGTCACAGCACCGTAGACAGTATACCTGGTTGTGCGCTTTCTCTCTTAAGTAATTTGCATGAGTAAGTTCCCTCAATTTCTACATTTCATACGCTCCCCTTATAAATGCAAACTGCCCTAAAAAATGCAACCCAACCAAGAAGTGCCTTATGTAAGTGGAAAACAGAGTTGGAATACGTGGGTGTTTCTCCACTTGTTCTCGGGCAAGAAGACCATACGTTTCAAAGTATATAAACAACATTTAAATAGAAGGTGATTGACAAATCGTAGGATCCCCACTACTAAAAAGGCACAGCTGTTCTCTGCCATGAAGCTCTCTTGTTAACAGAATTCACCTGCATTTCCTTTTTCAGAATAAGTGGATAAGCCGTAGCCCCATGCTGCAGAGAAGGGTCTACCATTCCATGGCTGCTGTCCACAGGAAGCTCTACGTCCTTGGAGGCAATGACCTGGACTACAACAACGACCGGATCCTCGTGCGGCACATAGATTCCTACAACATAGACACCGACCAGTGGACACGCTGCAATTTCAACCTGTTGACTGGCAAGTACCTTGACTATGTAAATCAGGAAAAGGAAAAGCAGAGATTCAAGAAGCTGCCTCTCCATATTAAGGGCAGGGTGCTAGAACAACTTGCTTTTATTAACTAGAAATGCGCACGTTATCTTTCTCACAAAATTTCACTCAACCAGGTGGCTGCGCATCTAGTTTCTCAGGGCCTGTGACCTCTGTGCATGTCCCCCTGCGGCTGAGGGAGACATGTCCAATCCACGCTGTCAGTGTATTCACACAGGAACTTGGCTCCAAGTAGGAGGAACCAGGTGCTGAAGGAGTCAATGAGTCCTTATAGAAGCAATTAATTTTTTTACTTCTCATTACTTTTAGTCCTCATTTCTTGTGAGTTCCAGGGAATGATCTTCATTACTTGTCACTATTGAATATTGTTTCTTGGCTGCTTTCTCCTAAAGACTGTGCATAGAGGTTTGGTGGCATTTCTGGCCACATGCACCCATCCCAGCCTATGACAGGGCTACACTGGGGATGGGCTGTCCTCATCCCAAAAGGGAATGAAAGGGAAGCAGTGAACAGGTTAACTCCTGACATTTCTTTACAGAGTTGAAAACTATTTCTTCCTTGTCAGCTTGCATTATTAGCATCCACAAGTGGCCAGCTCCCTTCCAGGCTGGTCTAGTTACAGGAAAATCAAACTCAGAATGGTGGGCGGGACTAGGGCCTGAAGACAGTTTAATATGCTAAGTGGGTCCTCACTCATCCACTGCTGCTGCTGGGAAGCCACCATTGAGCGCATAACCAACGTGAGAGGTTCAGATGTTTTGTACTGAGCTGCTGTTTTTTGCAAAAATGATTTTTGAGGCCCACCTACAAGGACTTAACTGTCTAAGTCGCTGTCATGGTACCTGGGCCCCTCGGTCCCTGGATCCATGCTTCTGTCTGCTATAGGATGCAGCTTGTTTATTACCTGAGTCAATCCGGTGTCAGCCTATCAATAAAAAGAGACTATCTCCCTCTTTGATGGCCTCCAGGGAAGAATATGTGGTAGTGAGTTATTCTGTCTTCTTTTTAAATGGGGAAGGAACCTTTCATCATGTTGGCGTGTCAGTATCCAGGGACTATGCAGGCTGGTCCCAGCTCAGGAACTTTAATATAGTCTTAAAACTGTTGTGTATGTAAAGAAAGGGAGGGGAGTAACTTTATCTTTTTTGTCATTTGTCTTCATTTGGGGCATGCTAGAGGCATGGCTCCGTTTTATTGGTTTCTTGGGGTTGCAGCTGTTACTTTACAAATGTAAACACTTGCCTTGAAAGCATTTGTAGTACAAGAGGTGTTTTGCATTTCTAAAATATCCTTATTTCCACCATGGTAAATTTATGGCATATAATAATATAAAACTCTTAGTTCTAAGTGGCTTATTATTACTGCATTTCATGATGTATTTACTAATGTGGCTAGCCAATAAGTGTCAAGGCCTGGTTCTGATCCAACACAGATTCATTCTCTGAGAAAAAGTGCTTAATTCTTCCCTCTGAATTCTGGGAGGCAGTGATTAGTTGCTGCACAAATCCTGTGGAGTACACAAGTCTGCCTCAGGGGGGGATTGAATCCCTCAGTGGTAAAAGGGTTAATTAAAACATGCAAGGAAATGGATTTATTTTTTTCTTTTTATTCACTTCTCATTACTTTAGGCCAAAATGAATCTGGAGTTGCTGTCCATAATGAAAGAATATATTTAGTTGGTGGATATTCGATTTGGACAAATGAGCCTCTGGCTTGTATCCAGGTAAGTGGTTGAAGTTCCTTTTTAAGTTTGCTCCAGTGGTTCAGTCAGTGAAGTTAGTTTTTGCAATGCTGCTGCTGAAGGAGGAGATATTTACATGTAGGAAGAGGTTTGCACTCCCATTGGGCAGCTAGTTCAGCCACTAAACTTCTTCCTGCATCCTGAAATGTCACTGGTTCAATTCCTGGTCAGGTCACATGACTGAACTGCGGGTTCAGCGCCCAGTTGAGGCACATAGGTGAGGCAGCCGTTGTTTCTCTCTCACATCAGTGCTTTTCCCCTTCTCTTTCTCCCTCCCTTCCCCTCTAAAAACAAATAAATAAATATTTTTTTAAATGGAGATGAACTTTGAACTTCTAGAATTCTTTAGAAATAGTACTTTCACATCCCCAAAACTTTACAGATTTCTTTCTATTCCATTTCCTTATTTTCTATGTTGTAATTTGTTTATTTCCATAAAAACCACCAGCAAAGGTGTCTACCTTCATTGCAGAGGTGAGCAGTGACCACTCTGATGGGGACAACCTCTACCCCAAAGAACAGTCCCGGCACATATGCCTGTGAGCCGCCCAGGCTGGGCAGGTTGCCAACTGGGCTGTTCAGAACGGCAACAGCTTTTGTTGACATATGTATTCAGTGTATTATTGTTTACTTTATTCTTTATAATTTGTGTCATAGTTGTTTTTCTATTTTATATGTTCTGATATCGTATTGACATGTTAGCCCTGACCTTCCTCCTGATCTCCATAAAAATATACTCTTACAACTGTTTATATAATCTACTCTCACATTTGTGGGAAGATTTTTAACAACAGCTTCAATATCTTTAAGTCGTTGCAGAACTATTGTAATTTTTTATTCAGTCACATCTCAAAGTGTGTGTGTGCATATGTGTGTGTGTATTTTCTTTTTTTAAGAAACTTTCTTATTTGCCTAAGTTTTCAAAATCTCTTCTCTTGATTTGTCTCACTAGAGGTTTCTCCAAGGACTTGAACACCTTTCTGTTATCAGTACAGATCAAGTAAATCTAAGTCAGCAAGGGTAGCATAGATATGAATGCAGTAGTTCCTCTTACCCAGTTTCACATTCTGTCTCAGTTACTCGTGGTTAAACTTGGTTGAAAATATGTGGAAAGTTCCAGAAATAAACCACTTATAAGTTTAAAATTGCACACTGTTCTGAGTAGCCTGATGAAATCTCACCGTTTCCCACCCTGTCCCATTCCATCCTGCCTAGGACAAATCATCCCTTTGTCCAGCATGTCCCACTGTGCATGGCTGCCCTCTCTTTAGTCACTTGGTGGCCATCTCGGTTATCAGAGCCACTGATGTGGTATCTCAGTGCTTGTGTTCAGGTAGCCCTTGTTTTGTTAAATACTTAATAATGACCTGAAAGCACAAAAGTAGTGATGCTGGTAATTCCGATACTCCAAAGAGAAGAAGTACAGTGTATGTTTTTATAAGAAGAAACATAGTATCTACAGGGTTTGGTGCTGTCCACGGTTTCAGACATCCACTAGGGCCTTGGAATGTGTCTGCGTGCGTAAGGGGGACCACCGCAACATAACAAGCTTTTCCAAATGGATGGGGTTGCTGGATCAAACAGTTCATGGTGACATATTTTTCTTTTTTCCTTTTTGATTGAGATATAATTGACATTTAATCTTGTATTAAAGTGCACAGTAATGACTTTATGTATGTATATGTTGTTAAATGACCACAGTATATTTAGTTAGCATATATCACCTCACATAATTATAAAAGCTTTTTTTTGTTATGGGAACTTACGAAATTCACTCTTGGCAATGTTCCAATATGTGATACAGTGTTGTTCAGGGTCCTCACACCATACTTTACATCCCTGGGGACTTATTCACCTCATATCTAGAAGATTTTATCTTTTGATTGCCTTCACCCAGTTCCCTCACCTTCCACCCTTCACCTCTGGAAATCACCAGTCCTTCTGTTTCTGAATTAAATCTGTTTAGCTTTTGCATATAAGTGAGATCATACAATACTTGTCCTTCTCTGTCCCACTTACATCCATTAGCATAATGCCCTGAGGTCCATGCATGTTCCTGGAAATGGCAGAATTTTCTTCTTTTTGGCCAAACAATGTTTTATTCCATATGTTCATATACCATGTCTTCTTTATCTGTTCACCCGCCGATGGACACTTACATTGTTCCATGTCCTGGCCATTATAAATAATGCTGCAGTGGACGTAGGGGTGCAGGTATCTATCTGAGATAATGATTTCATTTTCGCCAGGTATATAGCCAGAAGTGGATTTTTTGCAATGGATCATAAGGCAGTTTTAATTTTTTGAGGAACCCTCATACTGTTTGTTATAGTGGCCTCATCAATTTATATATCTACTGAGAGTATAAAAGAGTTCACCTTTCTCCACATCCTGATGAATACTTCTCTGGTCTTTTGACAAGATGACAGCCTTTCTAACAGGTTTGAGGTGATATCTCATTGTGGTTCCCTGATGATTAGTGAGGCTGAGCACCTTTTCATGAACCTGTCGGCCATTTCATATGTATTTGGAAAAGTCTCTCTTTGGATCCTCTGCCCATTTTTCAATTAGACTTTTTTCCTTTGAGTTTTATTAGTTCTTTATGTATTTTGGATATTAACCCTCATCAGATATATGATTCATGAATAATTTATCCCATTTGGTTAGTTACCTTCCTTTTCTTCCCTTCCTCCATCCCTCCCTCCTTCGCTACTCTATTTTTTCTTGATGCTTTCCTTTGCTATGCATAAGCTTTTCGGGTATGGGGCTATTTGTTTATTTCTACTTTTGCTACCTTTGTTTTTGATGTCAAATGCAAAAAAACCATTGCCAAGACCAACGTCAAGGAGTTTATTATATTTACGTTTCTCCTAGTGTTATGGTTTTTTCAGGTCACATGTTCAAGTCTTTAATCCACTTTGAGTTGATTTTTATGAATGGTAAAACTGTGGTCCAGTTTCATTCTTTTGCATGTGGCTGTCCAGTTTCCCAACATTGTTTCCCCCATTGTATGTACTTTGCTCCTTTGTCAAAAATTAGTTTATATATGTATGGGTTTATTCCTAAGCTCTCTATTCTGTTCCACTGAACTGTGTGTCTGTTTCTATGCCAAAACCATACTGTTTTGTTTACTATATGGCTTTGCAGTGGAGGTTGAAATCAGAATGTGTGATACCTGAAGCTCTGCTCTGCTTTCTCAAGATTGCTTTGGCTATTTGGGCTTTTTCTATGGTTCCATATGAATTTTAGGATTTTTTTCTTTTCTGCAAAAAATGACAATGAAACATTGATAGGGATTGCATTGCTTGAACACACAGTATTTTCCCCATTTATTTGTAACTTCACTTTCTTTTATCAATGTCTTACAGTTTTCAGTATATAGAGCTTTCACCTCCTTTGTTAAATTCCTGGAACTTTAGTGTTTTTGATGCACTTGTAAATGGGATTTTCTTAATTTCTCTTTCTGATAGTTGGTGCTTGTGTATAGAAATGCAACAGACTTTTGTATATTGCTTTTGTATCCTGCAACTTTACTGAGTTGATTTATTAACTCTAACAGTTTTTTGTTAGAGTCTCAGGGTTTTCTATATACAATATCATGTCTTCTCCAAACAGACAGTTTTACTACTACCTTTCTGATTTGGATGCCTCTTGTTTCTTCCTCCTGCCTAATTGCTCTGGCTTGAATTCCCAGTATCATCTTGAATAAAAGTGACAAGAATGGTTATACTGATCGTGTTCCTGGTCTTAGAGGAAAAGCTTCTAGCTTTTTACCATTGAGTATGAGGTTAGCTGTGGGCTTGTCATATATGGCTTTTATTATGTTGAGGTATGTACCCAGTTTGTTGAAAGATTTTTTATCATGAATGGATGTTGAATTTGTCAGATGCTTTTTCTGCATCAATTGAGAGGATCATATGATTTTTATCCTTCACTTCATTAATGTAGGGTATCACATTGGTTGATT
The DNA here is from genome assembly GCA_039655065.1 of Glossophaga mutica. Classification (NCBI taxonomy): domain Eukaryota; kingdom Metazoa; phylum Chordata; class Mammalia; order Chiroptera; family Phyllostomidae; genus Glossophaga; species Glossophaga mutica. The sequence goes on from CM077306.1 coordinate 160,572,707, forward strand.
TACATATGTTGAAACATCCCTACGTCCCTGGAATAAATCCCACTTTATCATGGTGTATGATTTCTTAAATGTGCCATTGAATTTGGTGTACTAACATTTTGTAGAATTTTTGCATGTATAGTCATTAGGGACATTGGCGTGTAATTTTTTTTTTTGTAGTGCCCTTTTCTGGTTTTGGTATCAGGGTAATGTGGCCTCATAAAATGACTTTGGAAGTTTTTCCTACTCTTCAATATATTTGGGAAGAGTTTGAGAAGGACTGGTATTAATTCTTCTTTAAATATTTGATAGAATTCACCAGTGAAGCCAACTGGTCCTGGATGCTTCTTCTTTTTTTATTTAATCTTTATTATTTTTTTCCATTACCATTTAGTCCCCTTATACCCACTTTCGCCAGCAATCACCACACTGTTGTCCATGAGTCCTTTTTCCTTTTTGCTCAATCTTTCCACCCCTACACCTATCCCTCCCACACTAGCTGTCATCTGTTCTCTGTGTCTCTCTTTGTTCAGATTCTTCTTTCTGTGAAGCCTTTGATTACAAATTCAATCTCTTTACTAGTAATTGGTCTTTTCATATTTTCTTTCTTCACTATTCAGTCTTGTTAGGTTGTTTGTAGGAGTTGATCCATTTCTCCTAGGTTTTCCAATTTGTCAGCATATAATTGTGTAGAGTAGTCTCTTATGATCCTTTGTGCTTATATAAGTTGTAATGTCTCCTTCTTCATCACTAATTTTCTTAAGTACCCTTTGTCCTTGGTAAGTCTAGCTACAGGTTTGTCTATTTGGCTTATTTGTTTTGAAAAAGTAGCTCTTACTTTCATTAACATTTTCCAAAATTTATTTTTAGTTAGAGGGGACAGAAGAGAGGGAACGAAACATCAACAGGAGAGAGAAAAAAATCTATCAGTTTCCACTTGTATGAGCCCTGACCGGGGTGGGGGGCACCAAATCTGCAACCCAGGCATGTGCCCTGACTGGGAATCGAACCAGCAACCTTTCACTTTTCTGGACGATGCCCAACCACACTAGTCAGGACAGTTTCATTAACATTTTCTGTTGTCTCTCTAGTCTCCAATTCATTTATTTTTGCTCTTTGTTATATCCTACCTTCCTCTAACTTTGGGCTTAGATCGTTCTCCTTTTTCTAGCTCCTTGCAGTATAAAGTTAGGATTTTTTATTTGAGCTTTCTTTTTTTTAGGCATTTATTACTATGATCTTCATTTTTAGAACTTCTTTTGCTGCATCCCATAAGTTTTGATATGTTGTATTTCCACTTTCATTTGTCTCAAGATTTTTTAAAATTTCTTTTGATTTCTTCTTTAACCCATTAAGTAGCATTTTGCTTGATCTCCACATATTCATGAATTTTCCTGTTTTCTTCTTTTAATTGATTTCTAGTTTCACACCATGGTGGTATGAAAAGATGCTTTATATGATCACAGTCTTTTAAAATTTATTAAGACTTGTTTTGTGGCCTTAAATATGATCTATCTTGGAGAATGCCCCAGAATATATTTTCCTTAAGCATACTGAAATATTTACAAAAATCTATAATGTACTAGCATTAAAACTTCAATAAATTAAAAAATGAAGTATTATGTAAACTATGATCTCCACAATGCAACTTAGAACTTAAAAAGTTAAAGAAATCCCTATGTATTTGAAAATAATAAAAGACATTGATAAATAACATAGGTTAAAGAAGTCATAATGGAAGTTTAAAAAAGACCCCAAACTGAATGACCTTGAAAACAATATATAACAAAGCTTATGGGATATTTGCCTAATAAGTTAGAAAATAAACCAAAAAATAAACTCAAAGTAGGAGAGAATAAATGAAAGTAATGCCAAGACACATCATAATTACATTAGCCAAGATTAAAATGGAGAGAATTCTAGAAGCAGCAAGGGATAAGGGGACAGTTACCTACAAAGGAGTTCCCATCAAACTGTCAACTGATTTCTCAAAAGAGACCTTATAGGCAAGAAGGGGCTGGAAAGAAGTATTTGAAGTCTTGAAAGGCAAGGACCTGCATCCAAGATTGCTCTATCCAGCAAAGCTTTCATTTAGAATGAAAGGGAAGAAAAAGTGCTTCTCAGATAAAGTCAAGTTCAAGGAGTTCATCATCACCAAGCCCTTATTCTATGAAATGTTAAAGGGACTTATCTAAGAAAAAGAAGATAAAAAATATGACAGTAAAAAGACAGCAAACTCACAGATATTAACAACCACACCTAAAACAAAAGCAAGCAAATAGAACAGGAACAGAACCACAGAGATGAAGATCATATGGAGGGTTAGCAACAGGGGAGTGGGAGGAGGAGAGAGGAGAAAAGGTACAGAGGATAAGTAGCATAAATGGTAGGCAGAAAATAGGGGGAGGAATAGTGTGGGAAATGTAGAAGCTAAAGAACTTATGATACATGGACATGAACTAAAGGGGGGGAATGTGGGTGGGAGGGGGTGTGCAGGGTGGAAGGGAATGAAGGGGGAAATGGGACAATTGTAATAGCATAATCAATAAAATATATTTAAAAAAAAAGAAAGTAACATACTATAAAACAGTAATGCAATACAAAAATATCAAAGCTACAAGTGAGTTCTTTGAAAAATATTTAAGTCTTTAAGGAAGTTTTTAGTTAGTTAACTGTAGGCTGCTTTTTACTAGAGCTTGGCTGTATCTTTTGAATAAAAATAAACTCCACAAAGTGTCTCATCTAGACATGTACTGTCAGTCTTCACTGTGTTTTGGATACAGAACCATTCATTTTACAAATGCGGTGTTTACCCTGGCTGGCGTAGCTCAGTGGATTGAGCGCGGGCTGCGAACCAAAGTGTCGCAGGTTCGATTCCCAGTCAGGGCACATGCCTGGGTTGTGGGCCAGGTCTCCAGTGGGGGGCCATGCAAGAGGCAACCACACATTAATGTTTCTCTCTCTTTCTCCCTCCCTTCCCCTCTCTAAAAATAAATAAATAAAATCTTTAAAAACAAATGCGGTGTTTATTCTCTCGGCTGGCCCAGTGAAAGCACAGGTAAATTTGGTAAAGGTTTTTATGAGCCTTTACTGTTTATATATAGTAAGTGTTCATATAAGTACACAGATTGTCGCTTAAAGAGATGTTTGGAATGGAGGTCTTCATGGATAATAGACTTATCATATAACATATATTTCATTTTAGTTATTGACAATTGGTTACAAATCATATAATTTTTCTGAATTGTGGTTGCACAGTCTCAAATACTTATTTTATGGGTGACAATGGAACTATTTATTTTAGTTTACTAGCAGTGATGTGCTGATGGTTGGAGAGACGAGCTAGATGTCCAAAAGCAAGCCCCTTCTTCAGTCCTTGCTGGAGTTATATCTATCCGACAGAGAAGCAGGGTAACGGGAGACTGGAATAGTGTTTATGAGAACATGCTGACCAGATGGCAGGAATTCCCAAGTACAAATCAGCAGGTTGAAAAAATACAGGAAAGTGGTAGAGAAAATAGTCTACATCCAAAAATCATCAAAGTTTAAATGTTACTTAGTTTTTATTAAGTTTATTGAGATGACTGGTTAATAGGATCATACAGGTTTCAAGTGTACATCGCTATGATACATGATATGTATGGCATTGTATGCTCACCACCCAAAGTCAACCCATCTTCTATCACCATATATTTGGCCCCCTTGAGACCCCCACCCCCTTCCCTGTGGCATCCACCATACTGTTGTCTGAATCTATGAGCTTCAGTTTTTACATCACACATGAGTGACTTCATATGGTTCTTAGCTTTTTATTTCACTTAGCATAATATTCTCAAGGTCCATCCAGGATTTCTCGTAAATCACAAATCTATGTAATCCTTGGATTCTATGGGCATGCATGCCTAAGATTAATGAAGGTTACACTTAAATAGTTTAGATTGGTCTCTTAAAATCTCGAACTAAAGTCTTTTTTCTTTTGGTATTGAAAATACCAGTCAATAAACTATCTCATTGGATTGCCCATTCTGGACTCTAATTAAAACTTCAACTGTCATCTGTAGGATTTGGGCACATAGGGATGAAGCATGTCAGATGTTGAGAAAGTCTACTATTTTCTTTATTTCTACTAAGAAGTGACTTAGCAGACACTTCTTCACCCAGTAAAAAGGACAACTCAAACAAGAGAAAAGCTTGCTCTTAAATTAATTAACACTTGTTTAAAGGTTGAGATTTAGACTTGTTAGTAATAAAGCCTTGTGGCAGATATTAAAAATAGATCCCTGCAGAGTGAGGTGCTCTTGTTTATGCGGTGGGTGTGTGAGCACATGTCTGGTGCAAAGGTGCTCCAGGGATGACGAGCAGCACTTAAGGGAGCAGCTACCCCAGTGTACAAGTGACTCGTCTGTGTTTCCAGATCACCTCCACTGCTCTTCATTTGTGGTCACTGACTGTTGGCTAGGGGATATGTTGTCAGACTGGTACCCCCTTCTTTGCAATGCCTTCCTTCTGCCAGTTTACAGGAGAGTGTTTTGGAGAAAAACTGCCAACACTTCTTTTCCCTTCTCACAGATTAAATAAATCACATGTTTAATACAGGCAGTCTCTGTTGTCCCATGGAACCAGAAAAAAATGCTCTCCAGATGATGATAACAGCTGTCATTTTGTCTTCCAAAAATGTATTCAGATGAGGGATGTCGTGAATGACACAAAATCCCTGCTCTTTCTTGGGTTGCAACCTTGAGCTCAGGTACTGGCTTTACCACTTACTAGCTGTCTGACTTTGAGCAAGTCCCTAATTTTATCTTCATTTTCTTCTCTGTAAATTGAAAACAGTACTTAACTTTATATAGTTGAGGTAAATACTGAGAGATCTCTATTTTCTATATTTAATGAGCACTAATCAAAATCCCATTGAGATTTTTCTATTTCTCACAGGATGGGGGAATGATACTTTTCAAATTCCCTGGGAAGTTAAACATGAAAGAATAACCAAGAAAAAATTATATATATATTTAAATAAGTATATATTTAATCCTCACCCAAGGATATGTTTATTGATTTTAGAAAGGGGCAGGGGAAAGAAGGGAGAGAGACACACACAGACAGACATTGGCCGGTTGCCCCCCATACAGGCTACAACCAGGGGCCAAACCCGCGACCTTTTCGGTGTACCAGATTACATTCCAACCAACTGAAGCCATCTGGCCAGGGCCCAGGACAAAAAAGTTAAATGAGTGAGGACACTTGCTTTACCCCATCAAAATAACCGTAATTGCAGCACTGCATGAAGATACATAAGTCAACAACAGGTAAAAAAAATAAAGTTTGCATGTAGCCTGTAATAGTTATATTTGATACTAGTAATGACAGCATACACTGTTAAATGGGATGGGGGTACCTGGCTGTCTGTTTGGGGGAATAATAGCTACAAGTATAATCTCTCTCTTTTTTGAGGCTTTAGCGATTTCCTCCTCTACGAGCTTGGAGCCCCAAATCTCAAGGGTCCCTTTCATCTGCAGTAATGCATGATTACAGTTAAAGGCTTAATTAATCACCTAGGTGATAGAAGAAGGCATGGCAGGGGATGAGATCATTAAAGCAGAGTAACAGGTCTATGCTGAAACCTAGGCACACCTGCACTTAGGAAGCAGGTGGAAGAAAAGGGACCAGAGCTGGGAACCTATTGATAGGACAACATCCGTGACAAACTTAATTTTTTTAATTATGGAATCCAAGGCATAAAGTTTTACTTCATTTTTATTTAAAAATTTCTTAAGTGTAGTTGGAATACAGTGTATTAGTGTCAGGCACACAATACAATTTCACACTTAAGTACCTTATGACGTGATCCCCATGATAAGTCTGGCAGCCATCTGTCACTGTGCAGTTATCATATTATTGACATACTCCCTGTGCTGGACACTACATACCTGTGGTTTATTTATTTTATAACTGGACATTTGTACCTCTTACTCAACCTCACCTTCTTCATCCATCCTTCCATCCCTTCCTCTCTGGTGACCATCAGTTTATTTTTTATCTATGGGTCTATTGTTTTGTTTTTTAAGATTCCACATAAATAAAATCATATGGTATTTCTCCTTTTTCCACTTCACATAATACCTTCTAGGTACATCCATATTGTCCCAAATGGTAAGACTTTATTCTTTTTTATGGCTGAGAAATACTATATTTTCATATACTTGTATATATATTTCCATACACATCACATCTTTTTCCATTCCTCTACCAGTGGGCACCCAGGTTGCTTCCATTTCTTGATTATTTAAAAATATGTTGCAATGAACACAGCGGGGGGGGGGGGAAGGCGCTTAAAGTATATTTTTTATTTAGTGTTTTTGTTTTCTTCAAATAAATACCAGCAGTGGAATTACTGGGTTGTATGGCAGTTAAATTTTTAATTTTTGAGGAACATCCATACTGTTTTCCACAATAGCTATACCAATTTACAAGTCTTCCAGCAATGCATGAGGGTTCTCTTTCTCCACATCCTTGCCAACACTTATATTTGTTGACTTTTTGATAATAGCCATTCTGACAAATGTAGGGTCATATCTCATCGTGGTTTTGATTTGCTTTTTCCTGATGATTAATAATGTTGAGCATCTTTTCACATACTGTTGGCTATCTGTATGCCTTTTTTGGAGAAAGGTTTATTTAGGTCATCTGCCCATAATGAATTTTTTTTTTAATGTTGGACTGCAAGAATTCCTTACATATTTTGGATATTAACCCCTTATTGGATCTATCATTTGTGAATATCTTCTCCTGTTTAGTATGTTGCCTTTTAATTTTGCTGGTTTCCTTCACTGTGTAGAAAATTTTACCTTGATACAGTCTCATTTTTTTTTTCTTTTGTTCTACTTGCCTGAAGAGACATACCCTGCAAAATACTGTTGAAACCAGTCAGTTTACTACTTATGTTTTCTTCTACAAGTTTTATGGACTTAGTTCTGACACTTAAGTCTTTGATCCATTTTGAATTTATTTTTGTATATGGTATAAGAAAGTGGTCCAATTTTCCCAGCACCACTTACATATTCTTGTGTCCTTTGTCATAGATGAGTTGTCCATATAAGCAAGAGTTTTTCTGGGATCTCTATTCTATTCCACTGATTTATGTTTCTGTTTATATGACAATACCACATTATTATAGCTTTGTCATATAGTTTGAAATCAGGGACTGTGGTACCTCAAACTTAGTTCTTCTATCTCAAGATTGCTTTGGCTATTCGGGGTCTTTTGTGGTTCCATAAAAAAATTAGTATTATTTTAGTTCTGAGGATACCATGAGTATTTTGGTAGGGACTACATTGAATTTGCAGAGTGCTTTGGATAGTATGGACATTTTAATGGTATTAATCATTCCAACCGATGAGCATGGAATATCATTCCATTTATTCATGCCCTCTACAATTTCTTTCCTCAGTCTTATAATTTTCAGAATACATGTCTTTCAACTTCTTGGTTAAATTTATTCCCAGGTATTTTCTTTTCTTTTTGATGTAGTTCTAAATGGGACTGTTTTCTTAATTTCTCTTTCTGATCATTTGTTATTAGTTTATAGCAACTCAAAAGATTTCTGTATATTAATTTTGTATCCTGAAACTTTACTGAATTCATGTTAGTTCTAATAGTTTTGGGGGAAACAAGAGTCTTTAAGGTTTTCAGTATATAACATCATGCCAGCTGCAAATAGTGAGTCTTACTTTTTCCTTTTTCATTTGGATGTTTTTTTTTTTTTTTTTTTTTTGGTCTGCTGTAGCTGCGACTTCCAATACTATGTTGAATGAAAGTGGTGAGAGTGGGCATCACTGTCCTGTTCCTAATTAGAGGAAAGTTTTCCAGCTTTCCACATTTGCATATGAGTGACTATGGTTTGTCATATATGGCCTTTATTACATTATGTTCCCTTTATACCTACTTTGTTGAAAGTTTTTAATATAAATGTTGAATTTGTCAAATCTTTTTCTGCATATTCAGTTGATATTTTAATCCTTGAATTTGTTGATATATCCCATTGACTGATTCACAGATACTGAATCATCCTTGCAACTGTGGAATCCCACTTGACCATGGTGTATTTCTTTTCATGTATTATTGGATCCAGCTTGCTAAAATTATGAGAATTTTTGCATCTAAGTTCATCAGGGATATTGGTCTGTAATTTGTTTTACAATGTCTTTGTCTGGTTTTGGTATCAGGATAACTAATGGCCTAGCAGAATGAGCTTGGAAGCTTTCCTTCCTCTCCAAATTTAGGAATGGCTTGAGATGGTTAGGTATTAATTCTTTAAATGTTTTCTAGAATTCACTCATGAAGCTGCATGGCCCTGGATTTTTGTGTTTATTTTTATGACTGCTTCAATTTTATTATCATCAACCCATTTAGATTTTGTTTCTTTGTGGTTCAGTCTTTAACGTTCTTACATTTCTAAAAATTTATCTACTTCTTATAGGTTGTCCAATTTGTTGGTGTAGAACTGTAGTATTCTTTAATGATTCTGTATATCTCTGGTGTCAGTTGTTACTTCTCCATTTCTGATATTTGGGCTCTTTTTTTGTTGAGTATGGCTAAAGGTTTGTCTATTTTATCTTTTCAAAGAACCAGTTCTTAGTTTCATCATTCTCTTCTATTCTTTTATTAGTCTCTATTTCATTCATTCCCAATCTGATCTTTATTATTTTGTTCTTTCTGCTTACTCTGGGTTTTGTTTTTTCTATTTTGTTTAGATGTAAAGTTAGATTTATTTGGCATTTTTCTTGTTTCTTGAGGTAGGCCTCTATAGGCATGAACTTCCCTCTTAAAACAGCTTTTGCTATATCCCATACATTTGCATTTGTCTAAAGGTAGTTTTTGATTTCCTGTTTGATTTTCTCTAGGTCGTTTAGTAGCGTGTTTAATCTCCACTTTTGTGTCTTCTCCCCTACAATTTCCTTCTTAGAGTTAATCTCTAGTTTCATGCTGTTGTGATTGAAAACATACTTTACACGATTTCAATCTTCTTGAACCTGAGACTTCTTTTGTGGTCTAATGTGCTCTGTAATAGAGAATGCCCCATGTGCACTTGGGAAAATGTTTTTTTCCCTGTAGATTTTGGATGAAATGTTCCAGAAAAATCTAGTCTAAAGTGACATTTAAAGCCATTGTTTTCTTATTGGGGTGCTTTGGCGGGTGGGGGGGGCATCTGGATGATCTCTCCAGCGATGTAAGTGGGATATGAAAGTCTTCTATTATTCTATCAGTCTGTCCATGTCTTATTAATATTTGCTTTTGTAGTCAGGCACTTCTGTGTTGGGTGTGTAGATATTTACAGTTGTTACATCCTCTTGGACCGACCCCTTTATCATTATGCAATGTCCTCCTTCACCTCAGCCTGTTTGGAATGAGGTTAGAGGAAGTTCAAATAGAGAGAGACTGAGGCATCTGAGGGCTGGAAAGAGCTGAATAGGTTTGATAAATAGCATATGACCAGTGCTCCTAAAGGATATTCCTACTTTAGAGATTAAGTCAGATTTGGTGAAATGACATCAGGCACAGATTGACAAACTCTCTTCCATGTAACAAAAGAGAGAGAACTCCTGCTCGAAGGGGATAACAGGAAAAATTTCCAAAATGAACTGAACTGATTTTCAATTTGCTCCTAAGCTGTCCTGTATAATATTCTACATGGTAGACGCTGAGTTAGGTGTCACCGATTTTCAGAACAAAGCTGCAAGGTCAATGTTGCTTTCTTCATTTCATGACTGAGCATTTATTTGTAAGCCAGAATATGACAACACTTACTAAATAGTTCCAGCAAATTATCTGACCAGCCTAGGGCAGTTACTTTAAAAGAGGATAATGCTACCTACCTCATCACTGTTCCAAAGATTTAATTATTGTAAATACACACACACAAGTATATAAACATATAGAATAACACTTAGCAACTTAATACATATTTCCGGTACTACAGTTCCTGAGAGAGAATGAATAGCTAAGGTATGGTCATGGTGGCATAACTGAATTTAACTGCAGGCTCCCTTTTACGTGTACACAGCTTTATTCTGAGCAATCGTCTTTGACATGCAGGCGTCTTCTCTTCCTTCGTAGGTACTGGATGTAAGTAGAGAAGGCAAAGAAGAAGTCTTCTACGGGCCTACTCTGCCCTTTGCTTCCAATGGAATAGCAGCATGCTTCCTTCCAGCTCCATATTTCACATGCCCTAACCTTCAAACTCTTCAAGTGCCTCATCACAGGATTGGCACCGTCTGAAAAGCCAGTGCTCCATTAATAACCATTATGAAGAGGAGGGAAAAAAAGCCTGACTGTCGGATACTGGGCATGAAGGACTCCGTGCTCAATGCTTCCTTGTTTTGTTTTATAGGTCTTATATTCAGATAAATGTTAGCAAAAAAAAAAAAAAAAAAAAAAAAAGAATTTTCTAAAATACATAATCAATAATTCCCGTCACCCTTTGCAGTGCGTGTGACGTGTAACACAATAGCGTATGTATGACTTCTACTGTGGTGTGGCTTAGTGTCAACTTAATGTTCCATCACTGTTCTGTGGGTCTTCAGAGCATTTTTCTACATTTTTTCTAATCCATACTGTCTAGGACAACACGGCACCATCAGTAAGTCAGTTTATTTCCAAGTGCTGTCATCACTGACCTTTAGAAGAACTTCAGGACTTAGTCCCTTTACTACTTTAACCTGGGTTTGTGAACATCATGCAGCCCCATTCAGAAGAGACTCACCATTACGACATCATACATTTTTAAATGCCATATTTTATTTAAGGTAATGCAAATAATAGCAGTCCACTGGAGCAGCAGTTGGAATATCCAGAGTTTTCACCTTAGTCACTACTGTGATCTTGGGCCAGGGGCCTACCTTTACAGTACTTCAGTTTTTCCACTTTCAAGGAGGATAATTACTGATTCCCACATTAATTCAGGCGGATGTTGTGAGGATTAGGCAAATGCTCTGAAGTACTTTGCCTAAGGAAAAATGTTACTCAAATTCCAAGGTATTTTACTGTCTTTAGAATCTTCTAACTGAACAGAGAGATTATTTTTGAGGTATAAAAACTACTGGATGGAACTTCAAACACATGCTATGGGACGAATGATTCTCAAAAGCATGTGTAAGAGAATGCTAATTTGGAAAAAGGGACTTTATCAAAGCCAAAGATTCCTAACCTTATACAAATCTTTGCCTCAAATAATAACTCAAACATCTCCTTTAAATTCATTTAGTAAAAAATGACATTTTATACTGGAAAAAATTAGTTGTACTAATTTTGGTACCATAAAGTGCTTTGACATAAATTTGAACCTGGAATCAGTAATTCTAATAGAAGTTTTTCTACTTTGTTAAAGGTTATGTCAATCTTGAGTCCTTGTGGGATTCTTCCCCACCACCAATACATATTTTATTACCACCTCTTTTAATAATGCATAAGGATTATTTTTAGGCTAGGTTTTTGGATTTGCTTTGTCCACAACAAAAAATAAAACAACTCAATGATCAATTTGAACATTCAGCCAACAACTATAATTTGAGTTTTCCCCTTTTCCTAATTTTGTTGGGATCTAAGTCACCTTTATTAACAGATTTTACTTTTTTCCTTGGCATAGTTTAATCATTCAGTAATCATTGATTTATAGGAACTTATTTTATCCATGTAAATACTTTATTCTAAATACAAAATTCACTAATTTTATAAGACACCTAAAACGTTAATTTTTAAGTATATACATATAACTTTTGATTATCCAGACTAAAGGGTGGGAGAGGGGAGACAAGGAGTGAAGAAAGTGAATTAGAAAAAACAGATTTAGTTTAGACAAACAAAAAACCTTAAGGGCGTTTTTGACATTGATGACTGCTATTTAGAAGGGTGACTGAGATTCTGTTCAAAAGGTATAAATCATCTAAATTAAATTTTAAAAATGCCTTACCAAGTCAGGAAAATGGACTCCACCATTTAGAAATCTTTTCAACAAGGACCTATGCAAGAAATATTTCAGACTCATTAATTCTTTTGCTTGACAATTTTTCCCTGTAGCAGTTTTACCTTATAAAACCACTAAAATCTATTTGTAACCCCAGACCCTATACTCAATGAATGAAAGGGAAAGGGTCTAAAAATAAGTTTGCTTGATGGTAACTGAAAGGCAGCCTGAGAGTACTCTTGTTTCTGTGTAGGTTTCTAAGTATTCATTTAAAACAAATCAAGCCTCTCACTGGTAAACACAGTATCCACTAATAATACAGAATTGAACTCAATTTTAAAAAACTTTACATACTTTCAGAAACATACTTTATAGTTATAGCCAAAGAACAGCATCCAAATTACAACATCTGTCCCCTAGAAAAAGAACTCATAGATCACTTATAATTAGATCATTTTCCTCAAATTATCAATAATAAAAGAAAGCTAATAAGAAAATACTATGTTTGGTCATATAAACGCAATTCCATTGAAACTATTAAAATATATATTTTCAATTTAAGTGTACTATTCTACAGTAATCCATTTTCTATTTTCAAAATTAAAGTCCATATTGTATTTGTCTTTAAATTATTAATTTGAATTTCCATAGGAAAACCATGAAACTTCCAACCATTCAAACATTTCAGGATTTTACTTTTAAAAAAAGCAGTAGCACATAGATACCAGCAGTGTTCTTACTGTAGGAAGACAAGCCAGCAAGGACACGAATCTCCAAAATACTCTGTGTGGACAATGCAATACAGTTCCTTACATCCTTAATACCATAATGCCAGTTAGGTTATGGGTATTTTTCAAACCTTTTCTCTTCGTATTTCCCTCACAGTTTAACCAGAGGTGCACTGTATCCCCTTCAGAGACTGCAATAGCTGAGAAACTGGTGTTTTGCTACCAAGTATAAAAGCAATAGTAATAAGATAGAAATTATTTCTCCTGCTAACATGGCTCATTTTTATTTTGGTTTTCAAATAGTCAATGTCATAAAAAGGGAAGTTGAATAATCATGGGCACAGTGTAAGTTAAATACATATATTTTTATTATATATCATATGCACAAAATAATTTATAAACGTGTATAAAATAAGAATGCCCAGAATTTTTCTAAAAGTACAATTCACAAATGCAATAAATCAAGAACTATTGACACACCAAAAACTTTAATAAGCAGAAATTGGTCAATTCCAATCATATAGTACTAATATAGTTTATCACAGAATCAAAACACAAGTGTCATCTTATTAAATATGTGAGAGTATGCAACTTTGCTAGCTTCTCAAAGCAAATGTCTTAGCCTAACAAAGGATGTTATTGATATTGGTACACTGTACGAGGGGGAACCAAAAAAGACCCAGAATTTATAAATTGTGTACATATTCTTACATGTTTAAACTTCAGTCACCTTCAAAGTACTCTCTATTTGATGCAATACACTTATCGAGACATTTATCCCACTGCTCAAAACAGTTTTTGAACTCGTCGACTTTGATGTCTTTTAGTGCATCTCCCATTTTTGGCTTCACGTCTTCCACATTGGCACAATGTTTCCCTCTGAGGGCTTTTTTCATAGAAGGAACCAAAAAAAAGTCACTTGGGACAAAACTGGGTGAAGAGGGCTGTTTAGCTGTTTTTGGTCAAAAACTGCTAAACACTCAGTGAGGTATGGGCAAGTACGCTCGTAAATCACCTGTCATGAAATTGGCACATGTGTTTGAAAGAGTCTTCAAAAAAAATTCACTGAAGCCAAATGTAGCCTCTCACAACAACACCAGCTGGTACACTGATGCAGATGGGTTCCTAGAACACTCACCTAGCAGGAAAGCCTGTACTACAAGGGGCCCAACCTCCAGAAGATAATTCCGTTTTTTTTATGGGTCCTGCCTCATACACTTGTCTGACGAGGTAATATTTTCAACCCTAGGGAACAGACAGAGGACCAGTTTTTGGAAAATGAAAGGTTTACGTAAAAAGTCTACCAATCTACAAGCAGTGGCTTCGTACTGATAATACAGCTTTTAGCGAGGTTTCTCTGATATCTACTTTTTATCTTTGAAACACAAGCGCCAAGTTAACATGTATATTCAGGGAAGGTAGGTTTCATACAGGCTTTTCCCAGCTGCAAATTTTTGCATCACATACAATCTTAATGGGGACATAAAAGTAAAAACTGTCGAAGTCTGTAAAATACATGAAAATGAATCCATGTATGATAATTGTTTACGAACAAAGAGGCTTTAACATTTTGTGATGAAGCATGAGAAGATAATAGCGGTGATGAACACATGAATCACAACCCACAACTGATTGTTTTTTACATAGATGTCCAGGTAGAAAAAGTTACACTTAAGAAGAAAAGAAAATATGCCAGGACTAGGTAAAGATATAAAAGTTTTAAACTATGAAACTGTTCTAATGCAAATGAACTCAATACTAAATGTTTTTTGTACAGAGACGATGCTCCATGTTTTTTTGTTTTTCTCCCTAGTGGACACCTAATTCAATGTTCAATTAAAATTTAAATCATAACTAAATCTGAATGTCCAATAAAGTCGTTCCATCAGCCTGTTGTCCTTCAGTCATCTCTTTTACCCTCCATCTGACAGCTTACAGAAATTACCACTATTTGACTGGCACACTCTGAGAGTATAAAGTGGACACAGCCTTCTGACAGTCTAAGACAGTCCAGTCTCGGCTTGAGGTGCGTTTGGACAGGAAAGGTGGCCAGATGGCAGAAAGTCTCCAGACTGAAGGGTTTGACTGTCAGCTTATTAACAACAGGAAGTAATTCGAAGGCCCTGAGCAGAAAAGTAACAAGAGAAAAGTAGTATTTTAGGAACAAATGTCAGAACTGTGAGAAGGATTAACTGAAGAAAAGGAGACCAGAGATAAGAGATTATAGTGCTCAACAGAAAAATCAGTTTAGATGCATGAGATGGTAAAAAATAGCAAGAGCCTGCACTGCAGGTCAACTGGAAGTGGGGAACAGGGAGAATCCAAGATGACTCTGAAGTTTCACAGCTAAGTGACCTGGGAAAACAGTGTATTCCCTTGGTAGAGAATAAAGACAGGAGGTAGACTAGAAGAGAAGGTGCTGACAAGGGCAGCCCAGCCTTTCGCCTTGAGATTTCTGGACAATCAGATCAGAGAAGTTTAGAGAGAAATTAACCCTAGAAAGAGATCTGAGAGAAAATTACGAGCTAGTGTTATCCATTGACTACCACAAGAATGCTGAGACAGAATAGGTGAAGGGCCAGATCTTAATACTGGGGACAAGAAAGAAGAATGGGAAGGTGCTCTCAAAGTACCGTGTAGGTAGGAAGGGGCAGTATCACGATGGGCAGGCTGAGACGATGAAGGAAAATGCAGGTGTCACGTAGAGGCCAAAGAACGTGAGAAATGAGACCACACTCTCCGATTTCACCAAAAGAGAGTGACTTACGAAACAAAAGGCGGCAGCAGCGGCCTCAGAGATCATGGTATTTAGGAAAGGGGGATATTAAGGAAGCGGACATAAGGTACTCTAAGTCTGGGGATGGAAAGCAACAAGACTACATAGTAATACGTGAAGGGACAGTGGAGATTTTCAAGAAAAGGAACCGAGTCAATTTTTCTCTTCAGTTAAAAAAACTCAGCTTCTTTAAAATTTTCCTTATAAATAATAATAATAAAAAAAAACCCATATACCTGTATTGGTAGACTTTTTGTTGCAATGGCTTTTTAAGTACAAACTTTAGTTATTCTCAGCATATACAGTTATATACCCTAACACATGATTCCGCAGCATCTTTTTTTATCCCTTAAAAGTTTATGCACTATGGAGCAAGATTCTCAAGTATCTTTATCAATCTCCCTCGGAAAACAGAAAAGTACATCAACTATACATAATCCCTGTAAAAGCACTGCCTTAAATAGATAAAATAGTTTAATCAGTCACTATCATAATGACAAGAAATTCATTGCTATGAGGTCTATTAAGTAACTGTAAAGAGATTTCCATTTCATTGAAGAAGAGTTAATTTGGGGGGAAAATAGACTTTGTATGTCATGAAAACAACAGATAATTCTTTAGATTTCAGATTACAATTAGGAGAGGTCTACTAACTATATTTTGCTGATTGAAATACATTTCATTTTTAAAGATACTTTTTGGGCCAGAAGGGGGTTGGAATGTTTTCTTGAAGGAATACAACTACGATAACCAGAGCCCCAAGAAGAAAGCAATACATTTCTCAAAAGATAGCAAACATGATGCATAAGAAAACATTCAAAAAAGGAAAGTAGGATTATTCTTCTAGGACACATTAGAAAAAGAAGAACAAAAATCGAGATTTTTTATAATTTAATTTAAAAACTTGCTTAAAACATGTAACAACTTAAAGAATTCAATAAAGCCTTCACCCTCATCTAAAAAAAAATCAAGATTTTTTTTTACCTTTGTGCATGAATAATACAATAATTATGTCTATACATATCTAATCTGAATATAGATCACCAAATATTTTCACATACATTATCCTACTGATTTTTATCAGGACACTGTAAAATAGAAAAAGAATGATCCTTATTTTCTCCATGAAGAAAATGAGGTTTAGTGAGGTTAAGAAATTTGCTCAAAGTCACAAAGCAGAGCTAGGTGTGAGGCCCAGGTGGGTCCCAACACTAGGACTGGAGCACCTTGTACCCGACAATGCTCACCACCCAAGGGGTCAAGGGTCCACCGGTGAACTGAATCCGGATTGGACTGTTAGAGAGTTAAGAGACAACAGCTGCTTAAAGGAACTAAACTGGTTCCCTGTAAACCTATAAGATGCAAAATTATAAGACACTCAAATTAATAAAGAGCAAGGAGATAAATCAGCTGACTTTTCAGACTTCTGTTTTTGTAATATTAAGATTTTCCAGAACATTACTATTTATCCCCTTCTTATAGACTCTTGCTTATCCTCCTCCTGATGTGTCTGTTAGTGACAACTCCAAAAGAAAGAGCAAACAGGCACAGACATCTGGCAACTGTGGGAACCTAAACCAGCACTGTTGGCTTAACTGTTAAAAAACACGTATATACACATTTATATAAACTGTATGATCATTTTGGCAAACTTGCTCTTGTTTCTCAGAGAGGTAAGCAGTCTTGGTAAAGGTTTTTTTATTAACTTGACTCACATATAATATAAAAAAATGGTAACAATCCTATCTCCTAACCCCTTCTCCTTTCAAAAGACTTGAGAAGGTATCTTATTAAAACATAAGTTGTAAAAAACACAACACAAACCACAAGACATAAGTCACTACAGTAAAAAGTCCATGGACCAACAAGTACGAGTTTGCTTAGTAATTGTACAAAAATAACACTCCCAGTCAGAAAAAGTATCTTTAATTTAGTTGATCTAAAATCTCTTCAAGTAGAATGTGGTTTTACCAAGTTCCAAAGATCCTATAACATACTTACGTAACCCTTTATTTACTTATTTACATACTAAGTATATGCACAGGAATGTAAGAAAAAAAATCCTAAGAAAATAATTCTGACGGAACAGTATACAACTAATTAAAAGGAGTCAGAATGATGTGAAGCAGCTAGTTACAACGAGTAGAAAAGATGAATCACAAAACATATCAGGTGCTGTCGTTTTCCAGTCTCTGTAGCTCATCTTGTCCCACTTGTCCTAGGCGAGACAAAAGTTTGCTATAGGCTTTCCTGTTCGAGAAACAAAGAAAAGGAGGCTGATATATTTATTGCTTTTCCATTATTTTTCATTTACATATTTACAAATTGAACCTGCTTGAACGTCTGTTGGTACACTCACACAATGTGATTAAAGTACTTTCTTTTTTTAAATATATTTTATTGATTACGCTATTACAGTTGTCCCATTTCTCCTCCATCATTCCTCTACACTCTGCATACCCCCTCCCACCCTCATCCCCCCCGTTAGTTCATGTCCATGTGTCATAAGTTCTTTAGCTTCTACATTTCCCACACTATTCTTGCCCTCCCCCTGTCTATTTTCTACCCACCATCTACGCTACTTATTCTCTGTACCTTTTCCCTCTCTCTCCTCCTCCCACTCCCCTGTTGCTAACCCTCCATGTGATCTCCATTTCTGTGGTTCTGTTCCTGTTCTAGTTCTTTGCTTTTGTTTTAGGTGTGGTTGTTAATATCTGTGAGTTTGCTGTCTTTTTTTCTGTCCTATTTTTTATCTTCTTTTTCTTAGATAAGTCCCTTTAACATTTCATATAATAAGGGCTTGGTGATGATGAACTCCTTGAACTTGACCTTATCTGAGAAGCACTTTATCTGCCCTTCCATTCTAAATGAAAGCTTTGCTGGATAGAGCAATCTTGAATGTAGGTCCTTGTCTTTCATGACTTGGAATATTTCTTTCCAGCCCCTTCTTGCCTGGAAGGTCTCTTTTGAGAAATCAGCTGACAGTCTGATGGGAACTCCTTTGTAGGTGACTATTCCCTTATCTCTTGCTGCTTCTAGAATTCTCTCCGTCATTTTAATCTTGGCTAATGTAATTATGATGTGCCTTGGTGTGTTCCTCCTTGGGTCCAACTTCTTTGGGACTCTCTGAGCTTCCTGGACTTTCTGGACGTCTATTTCCTTTGCCAGATTGGGGAAGTTCTCCTTTATTACTTGTTTAAATAAGTTTTCCACTTGTTATTCTTCCTCTTCCCCTTTTGGTACCCCTATAATTCAGATGTTGGGATGTTTCAAGATGTCCTGGATGTTCCTAAGCCTCTCCTCATTTTTTTGAATTCTTGTTTCTTCATTATTTTCTGTTTGGTTGTTTGTTTCTTCCTTCTGGTCCACTCCATTGATTTGAGTCCTAGTTTTCCTCCCATCTCTATTGGTTCCCTGTGCATTTTCATTCATTTCACTTACTGTAGCCTTCATTTGTTCATCTAATTTGTGAGCAAAATCAACCAATTCTGTGAGCATCCTGATCACCAGGGCTTTAAACTGTGCATCTGATAGGTTGGCTATCTCTTCGTCGCTTAGAGGAATTGGCTCTGAGGCTTTCATTTGTTCTCCGGTTTGAGCCATTTTTGGTGGGGTTTTTTTGTTTTGTTTTGTTTTGTTTGGGTCGAGGCTGTTACGTAGTGAGGGGCAGAGCCTTAGGTGTTCCCCAGGGGAGGGCAGCCCAGTTGCTGAGTAGTAATGCTGTATGTAGGAGTGGGGTCCAAGAGGGAACAATGGCACTTGCTTCGCTCTCTCTCGGATTCCAGTCCCTTCCACGGCTTCCCCTTTGCTTGGATTATTTGCATGCGAATGTGGGAACACCTGGTCAGCCAGCCAACTTGCGTGGCTTCATTGGGTCTGCACAGTTGCTACCCTGTGCCCGGGGTCTGCTAGCCACTGCCTGTACACCTGGGAACTGCCAACTGCTGCTGCCTGTGTGCCTGGGTCCACCCCTCTTACTGGTCTGGATAAATGGTTGTTGGACTTCCATACAGTTCAATTTTCTATAAGTTCTGGTTGTTTCTTGTTTCTAAATATTTGTTGTCCTTAATTTTGGTTGTGAGAGGAGGCACAGTGTGTCCACCTATGCCTCCATCTTGGCTGGAAGTCCTAAGTACTTTGATTCTTTAAGAAACTTTGGGACGTAGGAATCTAGGATGAGTGCTGAGTCCTTTAAAACAATCTCTTCAGGAACTACAGGCATATCTCCACAATGTTCCATTACCCTGATTAGTTCAAGCACTATCCTCAGTAGAGCTCTAAACCTATTTTTTTAAAAAGAGCCTATTTATCTCTTACCCAAAACTTTATTATCTAATTGGGTCATTCAGCCTATTAACTAGATACACATGATATAGTTTATTTAGTAAATCAAGCATCCTTCAAAGGACTGATTTGCCACCATAAATTTTATACAAAAACAAGACACAGGAGACTCTACAGTCTCCTTCCCAATGGGGAACACGATGTGTTTACAGTGACAGCAGCACTGGTCAAACAGAGCTTTCTAAGGTGGTCACCTTGAAAAGATCCTTATGTGAATGGTCTGCCAATCATAGTACTGTGCCATCTCTCTACTCTATGCACACCAAATTCTGAGGAATGGAAAAGTAAGCTATCTGTAGCAAGTGAATCTAGATTTGTAATTATGCCCAAAAGAACGTAATCAAATGATCAAACATACCTCAGAGCGATATTTCTGCCAAGGCCCCATTTCTGCTCCGCATCTTTCAGAGCCTGAGTAAGCGTAGGAACCAAGTGAAGGACGACCTGCTGGTCCAGCACTGCTACTGTTTCTAAAATGCTATACGTCTCACTGTCGTATCTCATACCATAATTCTGGATAAAATCCCTGGAGGTAAATCAAGTTACACAGAATTACTTCTGGGGCAATTCCTGGGGCAGTATCTATGCAGCAATTATAGCTATAGCCTGAACATAGGAAAAATCATTTTATGTAAGATTACCTTAAGAATCTAGAGTTAAGAATAAGAACAAGAACACTTAAAAATGAAGAGCAGACATGGCTTACTTCGGAGTAAGCTATGAAGACAGTGGTGCCACTGAAAGGAAGAGGGAAGAGCTGGAATCCCAGGAGGGCGAATAAGGGAATCCAAGCCCAGGGGCTTTTTTGCTGCAGCCTGTATGTTGAATTCTGGGTGCTAAGGATGTGAAAGTAAGAAAAAAATAAGCCTGCCTTCCTAGATTTTTTTTAGTACTCCATATCTCCAGATAAATGAAACCATACTTTAATGAGAAAAGCAAGTTATTAATAATATATTTTTATATTTAGAACTGAACAAGAGGCTCTAGACACATAGGAGGCCTTTATAAATCAGAATGACATAGTTTAACCCTAAAATTTCCCCTCTCTCACCCAACAAAATAAAAACCACTGCAATAATTTGTACACAACAAATATGCATCACTTATTCGTAGAAATCCTTTCTCCCCCTTAAGGTTTTACAGTTTTCACAAATCCATTTATTTTAGTGCTCCCAATGTAAACACACTGTAAAGACCTGACAAGGGCCAACTATGTGATGAGAACGAACACTGAGAAATCAAAGATCCAACACTGAAGAAGAAAATGACCCCAAATTACTTATTATGGTAGTGCTAGGGTAGAGATATGTATAATAAAGGTAAACTGGTACAAACTATGAGAAAGAAATACTTTAAAATACTGCCCTGACAGAAAGCACAGAAGAAGCAAAGCAAGAAAAAAAAAAAATTCCTTACGTGGCATTGTTACTCTTGTGAACAAGCAACAGATCTAGTCCTACACAGTCCGTGCTTCACAGATGAAGTGCAGTGGGGCTTTCTGGGGCAACAGTATCTCAAGCAAGCAACACGCCTGTAACGTGCAGTTCTACGCCACGTCCCGAGTAAACGCTCAGCCCTTCAGAAGGCCTATGCCCCTGCCACCGTGACCCTCTTCTTAAATACATGTGAGAATCTCCCCAACCATATGCACAGGTAATTTTAACTCAGCTTACTTCTCTTGCTCCCTGGCCCGTTTATTTATTTATTTTTTAATAAAACAACACAATGTAACAAAACTACTGCCAAAAATACAGTAATTGAAATACTATAAACAAGTAGTAACACATTATGTTTTGGTTAATTAGTTATTTAAAAAAACATGTTGGCTGTCAAATGGCTGGCAATAGTCCCCTTGCCAGTTGGCATACTTTCCAGTTACCTAAACACGGAAGTCAGCTGGGCGGCAGGTTCTCCTTCTGACCCCATTTGGCAGGCTTTTACCATGTACTGCAAGTTCTCTGTGGCTAGTCTTTTAACTAGGAGGGAAAATTACAGCATTATACACTGTGTCTGAATTGACCATCTGGATCCTCATTTTTATAAACACTCTTGACTTAGAAAAATATGTTGTTTTCTTAAAGTATGTATATGCTTTCCTGTTCATTTCTCGAAATGAAATAGTTATGAGTTTTTGTTTTCTCCCAATGCATATCTCCCAATCTATCTCCCTCTCATTTTAAGAAAATATAAAAAGCTGAAGAGTCTACTTTTTACAACTTCATACCTGAAAAAAATACATGTGAAGATACGTCTTTCTCTTAGAAAACAGCCCATATTTAAAAAGCACTATACCATCCTATTCTGCAGGCAGTCACATACTCACAAGACATCCTTTAATAACTCAGCTGATTTACAAACAAAAAGATTATTTTTTTAGTTTGTAACTATATTTCTCCCACTCACTAACAAATATATACATAGCAAACTAGAATCTGAAAATTTACCTTCCTTAAAATTAATCAAAGATACACATATATAAAATCAACCATTTTTGATGCTGTCTTCCTATCAAACAGCAAAATAACAAAAAGAACACTTGCATTCTTTAAATAGTTAACCAAATCCTTTAAATTTGTGCACGTGTACATAATTTTTTTAAAATAAAAAACACTGTAGAAAATCCAACATGTTCCAAATGCCACTAAAATTTTTGTGTCATTTTAGGCCCATTAAATTTAAATAGCTGGGGGGAAAAGTGCTTTTTTTAAGAATAAAAAAAATTTCAGAAAGTGTAATCCATTTTAGAGGGAGCAGAAAACATGACACATATGAACTTAAATACTTAGAAATGTTTTCCATGGCATAAGACAGTGGATACAGAAGATACAGTGTACTTGTCTTCATTGATAAAATAACTTCTCACTCTGACTGAGGTGGCTCAGTGGATTGAGGGTGGGCCTGTGAACCAAAGGGTTGCTGGTTCGATTCCCAGTCAGGGCACATGCCTGGGTTGCAGGCCAGGTCCTCCTCAGGGGGCACATGAGAAGCAACCACACATTGATGTTTCTCTCCCTCTCTCTCCTTTCCTTCATTTCTCTCTAAAAATAAATAAACTCTTAAACAACAACAAAAAAGGAAATAACTACTCATATTAGATACAGTTCTAGAACTGATATCACTGGTTCTCTCTCTCTCTCCTTTTTTTTTTTTTTTGTTGGTTCACAGGCCAGTGCTCAACCCACAGAGCCACACCAGCCAGGGCTGATTCTCTTTTTCTGAAAATTTTTATTTTACTTATTTTTATAGAGAGGGAAGGGGGTGGGACAACGAGAGGGAAAGAAACACCAATGTGTTAGAGAAACACTGATCAGTTGCCTCTCACAATGCCTCTGACTGGGTACCTGGTTCGTAACCCAGGCAAGTGCCCTGACAGGGAATTGAACTGGTGACCTTTTAGTTTGTGGGATGACGGCCAACCCACTAAACCACACCAGTCAGGGATCACTGGTTCTTTTTAAAAGGTATTTTCTTGAAAATTTCCAAAAGATTTTCTGTGGGAAAAGCACCAGAACATGAAGAAATAGTTTTCACAGCATATTAATAACAAGCTTTACTTTTTTAGATAACAGCTTTATTTAGATATAATTCATATGTCATAAAACCAACCTTTTAAAAGTTTGCAATTAATTGGTTTATTAAAATTTTTTATTTATTGATTCTAGAGAGAGGAAGGAAGAGAGAAACATCGATCTGTTGTTCCACTTATTTATGTACTCATTGGTGGATTCTTGTATGTGCTCTGACTAGGATCGAATCCACAATCTTAGCCTATCAGGATGACACTCTAACCAACTGACCTACCTGGCCAGGGCAATTAATTCATTTTTAGTTTATTCACAGAGTTATGAAGCCATCACCTATTTAGTTCAGAATGATTTTATTATGGCCCCCAAAACTTCACATCTACTAAGCAGTCATTTCCTTCTCTCTCTCCCCTAGCCCAGGGCAATCTCTAATCTACTTTCTGCCCCTATGGATTTGACTCTTCTGGAAATTTTATATACACAGAATCATACAACACGTGGTCTTCTGTGACTCTCTCCTTTTTTACTTAGCATACTGTTTAAGGCTCCTTCACACTGCAAAATGTATCAGTACGTACTCCCTTTCCTTTGACAACCAAATGATATTCCATAGTATGGACACACTCCATATTGTTTACCCATTCATTAGCTGATGGACAATTGGGCTGTTTCCATTTTAGCTATTATGAGTAGTGCTACTACAAATACTAATGCATAGAGTTTTGTTTAAAAATATTGCCATCTTTGTTTATTTTTCAATTGAATTTAGTTTTAAAAAACACTAGTCAATTTTTTTTTAGATTTTTTTCAACAGCTTTACTGCCATATATTTCTCATACCATACAATCTACCCATTTATAACATGTGCAATCCAATGGTTTTTCATATATTCACAAAGTTAGGAAACTGTTCTCACAGTCGATTTCAGAATATTTTCTTTACCTTGGAAACCCCCCCCACCCCCACCTCGAGCCCTTTAGCTATCATTCCCTACCCTCTGATACCCTCTAAGCAACCATTAATCCATTTTATGTCTCCATGGACTTATTAACTAATCTGGGTATTTCATGTAAGTGAAACCATATAATATGTGGTCTTTTCTAACTGGCTTCCTTCACTTAGAACAACGTTTTCAAGGTTCATTCATGTTGTGGCATGTACCAGTGCTTCACTCCTTTTTACAGCCAAATAATCCACTGGTTGATTATCTTACATTTCAAAAATCTACCCGTCAGGTGATGGGCAACCTACCTTTAGGCTATAATAAACAACACTGCTGTAGGCATTAATGTACAAATTTCTGTGTGGACATATATTTTTATTGATTATGGGTGTACACCTGAAAGTGGCATTACTAGGTCACATTCTGTGTTTAACCATCTGATAAACTACCAGACTGTTTTCCCAACTGGTTCCATCATTTTGCATTCCCAATAGAAGTAAATAAAGGTTCTAATTTCTCTACTTTCAAATCTTGTTTTTATCTGAGTTTTTCATTATATTCAATCTAGTGAATATAAATGGAATCTCATTGTGTTTTTGATTAGCATTTTCCTGATGAATAATGATGTTGAGCACTTTTTCAGGTGCTTCTTAGCCATTTGTTTATGTTCTTTGGAGAAATGTCTATTCAAATCCTTTGCCTATTTTTAATCATTTCTTTTTTATTATTGAGTTCTTTACATATTGTAAAAATAAGTTCCTTATATAAGTGACTTGCAAATATTTTCTCCCATTCTGTCGGCTGGGCTGTCTCTTCACTTTCTCAGTAGTGTCCTTTAAAGCGCAAAAGTTCTTCACTTAAGTCCAATTTACCTCTTTTGTGGCTCATGCTTTTAGTGTCACATCTAAAAATTCATCACCAAATCCAAGATCATGGAGACTTACTCTAATGCTTTCCTCTAAGAGTTTTATAGGTTTAGCTCTGACATTTAGGCCTATGACCCATTTTGAGTTAATTTTCCCATATAGTATGAAGTAAAGGTCAAGCCCATTCTATAGCCTGTGGCTAATTACCTGACCTACCACAATTTGTTGAAAAGGCTATTTTCCCCTTATTGAGTCATCTTGGCACCTTAGTCCAAAACCAAACCAAACCAAACCAAACCAAACCAAACCAAACCAAACCAAACCAAAACCAGACACGTGGGTTTATTTCCGGACTCTCATTTCTACGCCACTGATCTATCTTTATGCCAGTACCACACTGTCATGATTACTGTTGATTTGTACTAAGTCTTGAAATTGCAAAGTGTGAGTCTTCCAACTTTCTTCTTTTTCACAATTGTTTTGCCTATTCTGGGTCCTCCACAATGACCTATTTTATAGACTCAGCTTGTCAGTTTCTACAAAGAAGTCTGCTGGGGTTCTAGTAGGAGATGCACTGAATTTGCAGATCAATTTGGGGAAATAATCTGAACAAACAGAAGAACAAGTCTTCCTAGATGCATCAGAGAAACAAGTTCATAGGGCAAACTGCTGCCCCCAAAACTGAACACAGAAGAATCTGTCTAACTCAATTTAAATCTTTCTACCAGAATGAGCTCCAGCAGCAGGTTTCTGGTCCTTGTAAGCTGATTCTCTTTATTTTCCTCTCTCCTTAGTTTTAATTGACCTAATAGCTTTTGTTCAAAATAATAATCACAACAAGTATTTGGTGGTCATACCTTATGGATATGTGAGATGAATGACAGCCATGTTACAAAGGACAGGAGAAAGGGGTTGGGAACACTACAGTAAGGGGTACTGGCACTACCATGAAGGAAAACAGGGTCATTTGAAAGTGGACTTGGATCAGTTTAAATATACTACAAATTCTGAGGAAGCCATTAAAAATAAAAAATTTTAAAGAAGTTTATTTGGTGAGCTAAGAGAGAAGAGAAAATACAATCATTTAAAGTGCTCAATTAAAACCATCAGAGAAGGCAAAAAGAGGAACAGAATATTAAAAAGAATAAGAGCAACAAATAGTACATATACGATAGGTATTAATCCAACTATATCAATAATCACTTTAAATGTGAATGGTCTCCCCCTGGCTGGTGTAGCTCAGTGGATTGAGCGCGGGCCTGCGAACCAAACGATCCAGGTTCGATTCCCAGCCAGGGCACATGCCTGGGTTGCAGGCCAGTTCCCAGCAGGGGACACATGAGAGGCAACCATACATTGATATTTCTCTCCCTCTCTCTCTTCCCTACCCTTCTCCTCTAAAAATAAATAAATAAACAAATAAATAAAATATTAAAAAAAAAATGTGAATGGTCTAAATTAAATGACAGACTGACAATAGACAAAAAAAGAAGGCCCAACTGTATGTTGTCTGCAACTGTGGCTACTTTAAATATGAAGGCATAGATAGACTGAAGGAGAAATATATGCAATGCTAACACAATTAAAAACAGAACTGTAGTAGATATATTATTTCAGACACAGGAGGCTTCAGAACAAGTAGAATTATCAGACATAAAGAGGTATGTTACATAACGACAAACTGGGAACAGAAGAGAATTGCTTCAATCTGATGAAGGACATCTACAAACATCCTACAGCTGACCTCGTACTTAACAGTGAGAGGTGAGATGCTTTCCTACTTAGATTAGGAAGAAGACAAGGATGTCCACTCTTGCCACTTCCATCAACATTGTACCAGAAGTTCTAGTCAGTGCGAGAGAAATAAATAAAAGGCATCTAGATTAAAAAAGAAAAGTAAAAATGCCCCTATCTGCAGATGATAAGATTTGTATATAGAAAATCCTAAGCACTCCACTAAAAACCTATTGGAATTAATAAACTAGTTAAGCAAAGTTGCAGGATACAAAATCAAAATACAAAAATGTCTTTTTATGTACTTTCAATGAACAATCTAAAAATAAAATTAAGAAAATTATTCCAATAAAATAGCCTCAAAAAGAACAAGAAATAAATTTAACAAAAGAGAAATACAAATTTATAATCTGAAAACTACCATTGTTGAAAGAAATTAGAGACCACATGAAGAAAAAGATGCCATCTTCATGGACTGAAAGAGCTGGTGTTGTCAAGGTACTGGTGCTTCCCACACTGATCTACAAAGTAAGTGCAGCTCCCCCCAGAACCCCAGCAGGCTTCTTTGTAGAAACTGACAAGCTGATTCTATGATTCATATGTAATTGCAAAGGACCCAGAATAGCCAAAGCAATCTTGAAGAAAAAGAAAGTTGAAGACTCAACTTTCCAGTTTCAAAATTTAGGTTCAAACAACCAACAGTGCTCATGACAGTGGGGTACCGGCATAAACACAGATCAGTGGAATATAATTGAGAGTCCAGAAATAAACCCATGTGGGTTTGAGGTGTTTTTCTATTTGTTTTTGACAAAGGTGACAAGATGATTCAATAAGGTGAGAATGAAGACTTCTTAGCTCTTTACATGTTGAAATGAAAACCAAAAGAATGTCCTCCATTTTGCAGGAACAAGTAAGTATAAAGCACACATGGACAAAAACAAAGGGTGGGGATGGAAACGGGCGGGAGGTGGGGAGGGCTGGGGTGTGGGTTGGGAAGTGGGTAAAGGGCAGAAAACTGTACTTGAACAACAATTAAAATAAAAAAATTTAAAAAATTTTAAAGAAGAACACCCTCAGACTATTACTGCTGAACTGGCTCTCCCCTCAGCTCCCTTGGTGTTTGCTGCCTGCATTTCGGTGCTCTGTTGTTGGCTGTGCACGCATCTTGTCAAACCTTCCTGTTGGACTGCCCCTTTCTTCATTACAAAGTGTCTCTATTTCTAGTAAGACTGTTTTGCCTCATGGTTGTCTTGTCTGATATTAGTATAGCCAGACCTGCTTTCTGTGGTTTATTTGGTGAGCTTGATGCAATCTTCTTCCACCTTTTACTTTCAATATTGAATCTAAAGTGTTCCCTACAGGTATATAGTTAGATTAAAAAAAAAAAAATCCATTCTGACAACCTTTGTCTTTTGATTGTTCAATCCTTTCATGATTATTGTTACTATCGACATGGTTGGATTTACATCAGTCATTTCACATTCTGTTTTCTAAATGTCTCCTGTTTTGTGTTCCTCTACTATTTTGAAGTCTTCGTCTATTAAATCCAATATTTGATTGCTCTCTCTGGCAGCTTCTGTTGCCTGCTCTTGCCCCCAGTGTACAGATGATACTTTTTTCTTCGTATGTCTTCTAATTTTTTTCTTTGTTGAAAACTGGACATTATTTAGTGAAGTCTACTTCCTGTTCCTTCTCCCCACTCCCCAGGGTGAAGCCTCTGACATTGCTCCTCAGGTGCTGAGTAACCTTGGGTGTGCCCACGGTCTCCACCGGAGGACAGTGGCTTTGACAGTGCTCTCTTTGACTGTCCCTTTCCATGTTGACACCAGCTGTTAAGCTCCACTAATTGCTAGCTGATTATGCTATTATTTTTGAGAACGCCCTGGGGCATAAATTGCTTTACAGACTGGTCTAATCAAGTTCAGCTTTTTTAAAAGGATAAAACATGGAGGTTAGTGTTTGAGACTTATTCTGACCCAAGGGCTCTAACCAGCTGTCTCTTTCACCAATTTTCTCACCAAACTAGCTGGCCTACAGATTATTTTATAGCTCCAATGAATCTATTATTCTCCTACCTACAGCCTTTTATCACAAACTCCACTGTTTTTGACATTACCCTCAGGCCTGAACTTTCACACTGAGTTGCAAATGACGTAGTTCTTTGGGGAGAAATTCAGAGTTCCAGGCGTTAATCTCAGAGGCAAGGCCTGATGCTGGGGATAGGAACAATGGTGCCTACCACATTCTGCGTGACACTTCCACTCTAGGAGCTGAGTCTCGTGGGAGGAGGGGCAGCTGCCCCAGGTCCTCTCAGCGTGCTTCTCTGGGAATGGAAGCCCCACATACAAGCCGTGGCAGGAATGACTGGCACCCCGTAGTCTCACTGCTGTCCCACTCAGCACACTGCAACCACCCCAGAGTGGGGCTGAGCAGTATGAGGGAGCTCCCACTTAGCCATACTTCCCTGAAACAAAATTTAGCATCAGGGAGGGTGGAGGAATGATGAGAAATGTTGGTATACTGCCTGCCTCTCACAGGGTCCTAGCCCTCCTATTGGAAGCTGGGGAGAGAGGGAGCCCTTATAGTCCTGGATTTATTAACTTTGGAGTACAGTTTCTGTACTGGGAGAAAAGAAGAAGTGGTCTTGGGTTAAGTACCACAGACTCTTACCAAGTTTTAGTAGATTTTCTTAAATAAATGTTTCTCCACTTGCTATACTCTTAGGATGATTTCCAGAGAATTTAAATGCTTTCTTTGATGTAATTTTCACCAGTTTTGCTGGGGAGCAGGCTGGCAGAGCTCCTTACGTTGTCATGTAAGAAGTGGAACTCGTCAAGCTCTCTGTACAGGTTTTGGAGTGAACATGTGTTTAAAATACTCCAAGGCACATAACTGGGAGTGAGCTTGCTGAGTCATTTAGTAACACTTCTCATGACTGGACAAACTGTCCTTTGAAACATTGAGACAACAAAGAGAGCCAGAATTGTTAGAGAGACTGAGTCAAGCACACAAAGCTACGCTGAATTTTGCTCCTTCAGGGTGACAAAGACAGTGCAGTGCTGTGCGGAGAATTCCATATTCCATCTGAGCTGAAGCCCTCAGTAGCTCATATGGACCCAGGAAGAAAGAGTATTTGATGTTAACCTCAAGAAGGAATTTATCTGCTGAGATGAACTCCCCAGGGGCAAGCAAGGGCCCAAATTTTCCAAGTAACAGTCTGCTGACAGGGGCTCCTCATTCTCTGCAGACCAGGGGGACAGCAGACTGAAATCTCAGCTTCCTGCACTGTGCCCTGCTGGCTTATGCCATCTGAGTCAACCACCTCAGGAACACCTGGTTTCATCTTTCTACCAAAGAGCCTTATCCTGTCCAATCAGAACTGTACAATTTGGAAATCTCATTTGCATAAAATTGGGATCTTGGGTAGGAACTTTATAAAAGATGGCTTCCTCTTTGTCTTGGTGGAGCACAACTCAGATTGCTCCCTGCATCTGTGTCTCCCAGACTACAGCCCCTTTAACTCAAATAAATGCTTTTTTTTTTCTTTCTTACAGATCTAAAATTAATTTTGGTTTACTCTAGATATAAGAGAAAAAGCTCACCTTTCAAACCCTGGTTTTCTCCCTAATAAATATTACCATCATAAGAATACAAGGCTAACTAAAAATTTATACTGTCTACTCTGTCTCAAGAAATTTTGTATTACATAACACAACAAGCTTTCACTGACATTAAAACTGTGCCACACTGGCTGGTGGCTCTGTTGGTTGGAGTGTCGTCCCCTACACCAAAAGGTTGTGGGTTCAATTTCTGGACAGGGCATATGCCTAGGTTGTGGGTTTGATCCCCAGTCGGGGCTCATATGGTAGGCAACCAATCAATGTTTCTCTCACACAGATGTCTATCTCTTTCAAATCAATAAACATATCCTTGGGTGGGAATTTTTTAAAAAGTCTGCATAAGTTTTCAATGAGGGCAAAATTTTTAAAGAAAAGTCTGGGCTCCATCTGGGTATTCTCCAGTGAAGGAATATTACTATAAAGTAAGGGTATTTTAAATTAACATAACATTTTCCCACAAAACCAAGCTTGGGAGCAGAAAGAACATTTTAAATTATTAAAGTAAGGATTAAAACAAAATATGCATAAAATTTTTGAGATAAAATGGAACATTTCAAAGAGGTATTTGAGCTTTTAGCTACCACTTTGGGCACTGCCCTCAGATCCTTGAGGATACATACTATACTCTCTTATCACAGCAGTTATAAGTACTTAGGTAGAAACATTTGAGAAGCCCTGCCCTGAACAATCACATTATAATGATAAACACACACACACAAGAGCATTCTATTTACATTTAAAAAATTCCTCCAGGATAGAACTGTGGCTACTATTCTGCATATTCCCAATAAGCTTATTAAAGCAGGCTACTCACAGTGGGGATTAAATAAATGATGCTTTAAAGAGATCACTGGCAGTGAGGCTGAGGAGACTGAAAACAAAGGAATACGATCAAAGGATCCTTACAAGTTTACCCAAGAAATCAGCTTAGATACTCTAGCAGACACCTGAATAGAAGAAATTATGCTGACTTCTCACAACTTAATATTGAACAAGATGCATTTCATATTGGAATCAGATTGAACAAATATTCTTTAAGAGCTTACCAAGTCTAATCAGAGGAAGTAGCCCTAAGTAAATTATTTGTCTTGGAAAAAACAAAACTAGCCCTAGCTGGTATGGCTCAGTGGATTAAGCACTGGCCTGACATTTCTCTCCTTCTCTTTCACCCTCCCTTACCCTCTCTCTGAAAATAAATAAATAAAACCTTAAAAAAGAAAAAAACTCAACTATACTGAAACATCAGTTTTTAACCATTTTATCACGTTCTACCTCAGTTACTGGCTGGATTTTGGAGTTTGTTCTTTAGCCACGATATATACAAAATGATATGGTAAGTACTTTTTTAACTATCAATTTAACTGATAGGAAAGAGTACTTATTAAATAGTGAACAGAAAAGTCTAACAAACTAAACACAAACTCACACTTACCTTGTGGTTCACTGACCAACACCAAGCACTTTAAGACGCCAGGGAGCAGAAGTCCGACCTCAGAAACGTCTGTGTTGGTTTCCTTGCTGAGCTGGAGGGTGAAGGCCAGAATGGATGCTAGGCGTGGAGGGTGCAAGAACTGTTTACACTCAAAGTAGGATTTCCTGAAAGGAAGCACGATTTTGATTTTCTGTTCTAAGTTTTAAGTAGAAAAGCAAATGACATATACATTATAGACATTGGCAAATTTTATTCCCCACAAATTAATAAAGCACAATTTCTAAAAAGCATGTATATTTTACCGTGCTATTTTCCATCACAGAATTTTAGAAGCAATGACTGCATGTCCTTTTGTTCTGCTGTAAGGGCTAAAGTGGAATAGAGACACAAACTAAATTTAAAGCAGCCTGGTCTTAATAGGAACTTTATCAAAATCCAAATAAAAATGTAATTGTTAATTTGATTTTTTCCCCTAATATAGGCCTGATCTCCTCTATCAGTTCCTCAATGATACAACATTCTCTATGCCAAATTTGTGTAAAGAAGTCTCTTCTCACATTTATTTATTTGTAGGAATTTAGGAGGGGTCTGTTTTTTCCCCCAATTCAATAAGAAAACTATGGTAGGAATTAGCTTCCCACTCTTTGCTTTACCTCTTTCCTTCCCTTTGGAAGTAAAAGAATCTGAGAGGTAATTTAGGATTTCATATCTTCTCTCAAAGCAGGACAAAATTTAGCATTAGAACTCAACTGAGATCATAAAAATAATTCATCTGACTCATTTTTGTATCTCTACCTTTTAGAATAGTTCTTGGCTCATAACAGGTGTTCAGTGGACATCTGTTAGTCCCCAATGGCCTGGCTGGGGCGTCAGCATAAGGAGGGAAGCAAAAACCTACAGCACCCAGTTGTCCCAGGTGGTCTCCCATCCAAGTACTAACCAGGTCCGACCCTACAAAGTGTGATTACTTGATTTCTAAAAAATCTAGATAATATGAAAAATTGTCAAATGCAGCTAAATCTAAACTAGACATTCACATATACTTGCAAAGCAATAATAATTTGCAAAGATGAGACAGAAATCACTGAGAATTATAAACTCCATAAGGGCAGGAACTATGTCTTCATCATCATCATTTCATCATTTCTACTCCATGCAGTGACTTCCAACAAATATTACATATTAGAAGATTCATTTATTCTTTGAGAACAATGGTTTTGTCTTTTTTGTGCACTACTGAAGTCGTAATGCCTACAACAAATGTTTACTGGGTACCTACAGTGTACCAGGTACAAGTCTAAGAACCAGAATGTAAAGTTGAGTAAAATACAGTCTCTGAAAGCAAGGGGCTCAGTGTTCAGTAAAAAAGTTAGATAAGAAAAAAGATTAGACCATCACGATATAATGTGACAGGTACTCTGAATAAGAAGGCCTGAATTCTCAGAAATTCAGAGGAAGGAGCCTGAACTAAGACTTGTTAACTGCAGGAGTAGAGAAGCATGTAATGGAGGAAGGCATAGGAGGTGATCTCTATTTCTTTCCTAAGTATTTAAAAGAAAAAGGAACTCTTACATTTTGCAGCCTTCAACTACAAATCATGAGAAAATATGTTTTCAATGGCAAATAGGAAAGTCAGCTAAAGCAGCCAGGTTTTCAACATTGGGCTTCAAAACAGTTTTATGACCTAAAGGATTTAACTTTACCTCAGCACTTGTCATTTGGTTTGTACTAAAATACTTAAACAATGTCTCAAACACGGTGGTAGACTACTACCATCTTGGTGGAAATTCAGATACAAGTAAGGCAAAAATATTACAATTCTGTGAACTAAGTCATCCAGAGCATATGACTTCAGAAGGAAAGAAGTGTCATGGTACACGCAAATATTAGGTGTGGTCTTAGAACATCTAGGTGGACTTTTGTCCAGATGGACGGTCTTCTAATGGAGGAAACTATAAGGCATTTTGGAGGGGCAACAACTATACCAGTCCCATCATGTTTGTATACAGAGTTAATTCCATAGGCCAAAAAAAAAAAAAAGGAGGAGGAGGAGGAACAGGAGAGTATCATAATGGAACAGTATTTCAGGAAAAGGAATCTGGCAGAATTACTTAGGCTGGACCAGAAGAAAAAAGATAAGATAGTGAAAGTGGTTAGGAAAATCGAGCAATAGCCTAGGTATAATGTAATAAGGAAAGAGAGATGTGAAAAGAAGGGAAGGAAACAATCATTTGCCAGAGGATGGCTAAGGGGAGGGAACAAAGCCATAAGGCTCCCAAACCTGAGTAAGAGAACACTAGGAACACAGCGATGTGGTTGGAGGAAGAACAAGTTTAGACTTAGTTCTAAGTCTTAGTTCTGTAAGACTTAGTTCTGTAAAGACGGGATGGATAATATCAGGTCATTAAAAACAGAAGAAAAGCCCTGCCTGGTGTAGCTCAGTGGATTGTGCACAGACCTGCAAACCAAAGGGTCGCCAGTTCGGTTCCCAGTCAGGGCACATGCCTGGGTTGCAGGCCAGGTCCCCAGTAGGGGACACATGAGAGGCAACCACACATTGAAGTTTCTCTCTTTCTCTTTCTCCTTCCCTTCCCTTCTCTCTAAAAGTAAATAAATAAAATCTTAAAAAAAAAAATAAAAACAGAAGGAAAAAAAATACTGGATAAGAATATATAGTACCATAGCATCTTAAAGTTTAAAATTTGGTTTCATATGAAGGTAAATAGTAAATACTCTTTGAAGGCAAAGAAAAGATAATTTCTATATTGAATTTTCTAATGTTGCAACTAAAAGGCATTGGGTTTAGTGCAAAACCTCAGAAAGTTTCATTTATTCATCTGCCTAATAATAAAACTGAGTTATTAAGACAGAGGATAGACTAACAAAATAGTACTTCATATATCACTTCCTTTTTCATATTAGCGATATTTTCACTTACTATCTTTCATAAAATATAATTACTGTATTGTGTATAGTATAAAAGTTACTGTTCATCTGATAAAAAATTAAAATATATATACACAGACCTTTAAAACATATATAAGAAAAATAATTGCAAGAAAAAGAACTGCTGTGTAGAGAAAACAAGCAATTTAAAAAAGCATTGTCTTAGGCTGCCTTGAGCAAAAATCATTTAAATAACATCTTAGATAATGCTTTTCAGAAAAGAAGTTTTCTAAACTACTGGTATTCTAAGGAAGACCAATACTTTTGAAACGCTTTGTTACGTTTCAATAGATTAGTATATTGTAAATGCCACTTATTTTTAATATTTAGAGGTACCTGATGACTTGTACAATGCATTTCTTTAGAGGTGACATCAGTGCAGCATTGCTCGAGTTTCTCAATGCCAACAAAACCGGATGCTGTCCGAGATCTAGAACGTGAGGTGGCGCTGGAAGAAACCGCCCGATATACTGCTCAATGACATTCCCCAGCAATTGATTCAAATAGGCATTTGCATTTTGAGACTGACAACACACGTTACACATGCCCTACAGAAGGAAAAAAAATATAATATTAAAAAGTAAAGTTAAAACATTTAGGAACTTACTAATTTAGGTCCCCACATTTATATTCATGGCAGACTTTGTTAACTTATCACAATCAACAAAGACACCATGGGCTATCAACAGATAACGTTTATATGAAGTTCAGGGAGTTGCTGAGCTTGGCAACACCTATGTCGTGGCATCCCCCCAAAGAGACTTGTCTCTGGGGCACACCCGAAGGAAGCAGGGGAACGTGCAGGAAGACAGAGGAAGACTCCTTCTTCTCTCATCCTCAGAAACCTTGACTACCACACTCATCAACCGCATATGGACGTGGAATTCCAAAGTATAAAATATATTTTAGGTCAGTTCTTTCAAATGTAGGGCCACTGATCATTTATCTAAGACAAAACTTATGCTAACAATATTCTATGTTAAGAAAGGTGATAATTTTTTTTTAATTAACAAAGGGAGAAAAAAGCAGATTACAACTCAGAATAATGACAATTTTAAGATTTTCATTTGTCAGCCACATAGTTTATATACATTATTTCATTTAAATTAATCAAAAAACCATTGAGTTAGTGTTACCATAGCTCCAATTTTACAGCTGAGGACACCGCAGTTTAGGAGAGTTAGGAGCTTGATCAAGGTCACAGTGAACTCACAATGTCATGTTGCACATCTGTTGATTTAATCCCTGCCCTTTGTACAGAAATTAACAACATACTTCCATATGGAATCCAGTATTTGACAGTTAAAACAATTAAACCAAAACTACAAGAACAGAAATTTTTTTCTGCCAATATTACTTATTACTAACTGTAATCACCAACACTACAACAAATTATGACCTAAAAGTTCCTTTATAATTTGGTGCTCTGTGCTTCACAATGTGTTTTCCCAGAGAAAGAATTAGAAATGTTTATATCTACATTTTGTTTTTTTATTTTAAATTTGTTTATTGATTTGAATGGGAGATTTATACATTCAATTATTTTTAAGTATATTTTATTGATTATGCTATTAGAGTTGTCCCATTTTTTTCTCCCCTTTACCCATCACTCCCTCTAGCAATACTGTATTCATGTCCATGGGTGGTACATTTAAGTTCCTTGGCATCTCCATTTCCTATACAATTCTTAACCTCCCCTTGTCTATTTTGTACCTACCAATTATGCTCTTTATTCTCTGTACCTTTCCCTCATTCTCTCATTCTCCCTCCTCCCCCTAGAAATGTTTATGCCTACAGTTTAGCTATAAATATTTACCCAATACGAAACTTTAAGAAATTAAAAATATAGCGCCAAGTCAATTCTGTTAAATGGATAATTCACCAAATTTTTCAATTCACAACTCTGGAAGCTTGTAAGACTTCTTATTAAATGTACACATTGGGTTTAGGAGGGCCCACGGAGCAGGCATGGCAAGACCCCCGCTGCCCCCAACTCCCTTGCATCCTGCCCCCCGGAGCTGGCAGTGCTTTTTCATCTTGCTAGTGGACACTCGACTTTGCTTTAAATGCTACTATGAATACTAAATTAAAGAGGCAACTTCAAATGATTTAGAAATTGTAAAAATCTGGTTAAAAAATCCATCTGTGGAAGAGATTGCTTATTACCTAATTGAAATCCACATCCCCTTCTTCCTCAGCTTCCTTGCTGGAGCCTAAATAAGGAGCACTTATCTTTATTATCAGACACTAACGAATAAAAAAGTATACCTCCTTTCTCCTAAATAACAGATCGATATTTCCAAGTGCCTAATAAACATCATTAGCTAGATAGTCCCAGCACCTCAAACTACAGCTGTTTAGAAATTCTTACATCCCTTCATGTCCGGAATACCCCATTTCAGTTAGTAGCACTCCTACCTACATAAGCAGCCCCCCTGGAATCTAAAAAGTATTCTGTTTTTTTTAATGTTGCTCCGCAACACTCAGCAAGTCTTTCTGCCCGGAGCTCCTAAATGTCTCTGAAGTTTACTGTGAGCTCTACACCCACTGCCTTAGTTCAAAACCTTCAGATAATGAACTAGTTACTGCCTTCCAAGTCTCCAATCTAAGCTCCACACCCAGTATGCTGGCTACTGTCACCAGAATCACCTCTCCAAAATGTAAGTACGTGTCACTCCCACTTCCCCACTCAAAATCCGTCAGGAGTCCCCATGTGAAAGAACCAGTCTGAACTGCATGGCACACAAAGCCCCCGAGGACATGGCTTCTCCTGTATGAATCTCCAGCCACAACTGAATTGCTTTCCCCGCCAGTAGGTCATATTTCTTACAAAAATGCCCTTCACGTGCCATTCCCTCTGACAGGAACAGAACTTCAACTCCTACCCACTCTGCTCTTTGACAAATAGTACCCTGTACAGCATCCCCTCTCACATCTTCTCATCCCGGTCTGGGTGACAGGCAGATGAGGCCCTAAGAAATATATTGAGCACATTGCTCTAAGTGTCTGTGCTGGTCAGCCTCCTCTATCAGCTTCCAACTTCTTCAGGGTATAGATTTTGTTTTTTCTACCTTTGTTTTCGGAACCAAACACAAAAGGACTTAAAAACATGCTAAATGGAAGTGCCACGTGCACCACATTCATTGAGATGATTACGCATGGTTTTTAAATCTGTAGTTAGTGAGCTGTTTTAAGGCAATGTACCAAAAACACTTTTTTTTAAACTTTTAAGTAGCCACACGTACTATACCTGGAGATACAAAGGAAGGTTCCTCTGAATTGCAGCCAACCTGGGTGCAGGCAGCTCTGTCCCTCGCTGCAACACCGCATGGGGCAGCAGTAAGCAGTCTATGATCCGGAACAGCAACTTCTGGGCTTTAGAGGTGGCAAAGATCTGTGCCCAGGATTTAACAAGGATTCCTAACAGAGAAGAGCAGTCACGGTAGTTACGATTACCTTTTAAGTAGAAAATTTTGTCATTCTACTAAAAAATTTATAATTAAAGCACATAGGAACAAGTTAAAGTAGGCACTAAGAAGGAACATTTATTATGAATCAAAAAAACCTTGTCAAGTGATGTATTTCACTAAAAAGACAAATTTCTCTTAGAGTTCTGGGCCAAGAAAAGCATACATTTCCTGAGTGGCTGATACTTAAAACTTACACATTCCTACGTACAACGTGATCTGGTTACACATTATGTGTATACATAAGTTGCGTGTTGCAATTAATAAGATCTCTCTTTTGGCTTCGAGGAAAGTGAGGCAAATACAATCCAACTTTAAGAACACTGTAAAATCATAGGCTATGTTTTTATGTGTATACTTACTTTTTGCTGGCTTCATCATGCTACTCCACATTTTTTGATACCCTTATTTCTTTTAATTTTTATCTTACATACAATTTTATATGCTGTCTCAACCCAGTTTGCAACAAGGAGAGATATAACTGAATTGTTAAAACGAAAAAAGGATTAGCTGTCAACACCCTTGAAGCAACCATTTAACCTCCTTGAACTTCAAGTTTTATAACTTTCAATTGTTTAATATAAACAAATAGTGAGTTTAAATTTTAATTCTGAAAGAAGAGAAACAGATGTCTTTACTCCATGATGGGAGCCTGTCCATCACTACATTTGACAATAGAAAAGCCTAACAAATGATAAAAAGATAAGTGATAAAAACAGGTAGCAAAGCTTAACCTTTGTTTAATAACTAAAAGCATATTTTAATTCCCATTAGAGAGTATTACTGCCACTGAGGTCTCCTTTACTGGGAAAAAAAAAAATTAAAAGGAGATCATTAAGTGCTTGCCCAAAGAGCAGAATGGTAAATGTACTGGATAAATTTTATATTTTATTTTATCTTACAAAGCAAAAGAGGTGATAAAATTCAAAGTCATTTTCATAAAACAAAAAGTTTAAAATTCAAGTTCTGAAGGAACACAAAAATATGCTTATAGCAGAGTATAATGACGTTAAAAAAAAACAACTAACCAATAATCACTTCTAAGAACAACAAACAGCAACATTAATCTTCTGTTGTAAAAGGAAATACAATAATCAATCATAAACACAATGCTCACTTAGCAATATTTTAAATAATGCTGGCTTGCTCCTCATTTTTCCAGTAGGTGGAAAACTTGAGAGTGACAGCAATATAAGAAGAACTCATATTCTAACGAACATTAATATACCCGTAAGAGGAACCGCCATCATCACCGACATTTCAAATGATTTATATCACTCTAAGGTGTCACCCAGGTATTAACTTATACAGAGCAAGGACCTTCCAACCAAAAATGCATCATCGACCCTTGTATTTCATCTTCTGCCACGGTTAAATGCTCTGCTTAAGATCTTAAGTTTTATGAGTTCATGGAAGACAGAGGTGATACATTTGTTTGACTGCTATAACAGACTCCCACTTTTTTTAAGTTTCAGAAAAGTACATTTCAGTGTGTGTGGTACTAAAAATGTGAAGAAAAAAATTTCCGCAGTAAAAGAACTTGAGGAAAGTATAAATACATAGCATAGCTTTGTAAAAAAGAGCAAGTCATTTTTGTGGCTGTAAAAATACTACTTATTTACTGATGAAGCTTAAAATATAGAAAGGTTTTGGGGAACATGCTCCCACAATTGAAAGAGAGCTGCACTATAAGAGTTTTTATGCATTTCCTTATTTTCTACTGTATGCATGTATTATGCTTTTAAAAAAGTGAAATGGGATCATTATAAAATATATTTTTACAAGGTATTTATAGTTAGAAAATAACTTTGCTCATTTAGGAACATTAAAAAATACATTACATACTATTAGCAAAAAGTTCAAAAGATACGGACAACACCATGAGTTGAGCTTAAAATTTAGTAAGGGCTTGCTAAGCACACAATTATAATAAATGGCAAGCTATGAAAAATGTCAAAAGAGAAGCACAGATGAAACACAAGCAGGGAGATCAAGTCCACGGGGAGTGTGGGAAAGGTGGGACACTTGGGCAGGGCACTGAAGGGACAGGGGTAGAATTTCAGTTACAAAGTCCAAAGAGGAACAATGACGGCAGCTTAGAGAAGGATGATCAAAAGGAAAGACATGGAAACAGAAAAGTAAAATATATAATGAGTAAGCAAAACAAAAGAAAAGAAAAAAAAGGAAAAAAGATACAAAGAGGAGGAAAGTGGAAGAAATCACTGATAGCTCTACCCTGCTTTCTCAGATGCCTTAATCTGAATTGTGATTTCATCAAATTTTGCACCTGAGAGGTGAACAATAGTGGATGCCCCGTGAGGAACTCTCTTTCAAGGGGATATGATATCCCAACCCTGCATGCTTCAAACAGGTTTGAACTCTCAAGTTTATACTTGCTCTTTCTCCATTTTGTTCTAAACACTTTATGTGTAAAAGACACTAAGTTATCTGTTGCTAACATCTGGTAAGTTAAATGGGCGACACTGTAGCAGAATACTGTATTCCCAGCCTCTGAGATCTAGACAAAAGGAAAGAATACAGGTCTACTTGCCAATAAATAAAAAACAATCGTATAACAAAACAAACAAGGCCCTCAGTTCTCCATAAGCAGACTTTTGTTGTGGGTCCACATATCTATCACCAATCCAAAAATGATTTTGTAGTTCCTGATAAGACTATCATATATTCTATAAAGAGATACCCTGAAATCACACACTGAGCTTGGGAGACTTATAAATTTTAAGCGTAAATACTGAAATACTTACTTATCTACATTTCTCTGTTAAATTTATGATAAATTTTCACTGATATTTTTCTCTGAAATTAAGACTGAATTGCCACTACAGCTTTCACTACATTCTAAATCATCCACATCTACACATTTTCAAATTCTCCTTCATCTTTGACAACAAAGATAAAAGGTCTCAGACAGCCCAAGTTAGGTTTATGCATATGTTTATAAGATCAAAGGAAAGAGATTTAAGATTTTGGCCATAGAGAAATTTTTTAAGAAACTTAAATTCTGTATAAAAACTTCTAAGGAAACCCGTCTTGATTCCCTTTATCCGGTTCCTATTTTTGGTTAGCAACATGATTTTAGTGAACAAAGGTATTCAAATTAGTGACTTCCTAAAGATGAATTCTACTGTCACAGAACAGGCCCAGCAAAAGGTTTCTTTTCGGAAGAAGCAAACAGAGTGTTGTGAGAAATAAGATGTGAAGCATAAATATCTTTAGTGCTGTAATAAATTCTTTCCTGACCTCCTTCATATAGAGCAAACTATAAAAATAGAAAGAAGTCATGGTTTTCTGACATTTCAGATTCTAACAAAACACAGATAAGTATTAAAAGGAATGTCCATTTTAACTATCCAGGTATTCACAATGTGAGCAATTCACAACAGACTATTGATAGCAAATTGATGTTGGCATATTTTCTATAAGGATGGTAATTAATTTTACTATGACCACAAGCACAACAAGAAAGGTTCTGAAGGGAGGAGGGGCGGGACGGAGATATGCTTGAAAGCCAACATGAATTATTTTTAAGCTAAATCGGTCTTTCAGATTATTCTTACAACTGTCTGGAGAACAGCGCTTTGGCTAGTGTATTAGTACAGTCCCACCCATTGTGAGACTGCAGACTCAGCCTCACAAAGTTTTAACAATGTCAGGAATACGTACCCATCATCCTATACGTCAGCTGCAGCCCTGCACTGGAAACATTTTTTCCCAAATAAGGTTTTATGTATTTTAATATTTCACCAAGGTATTCTAAGGACTTTGTAACCATGGCAGATTTATCAGAAAGTTCCTGCAGAGTCTCATAAGTTTTACCAACAGCCTATAAATAAGGAAAAACATGATTTAGGTTTCCAAGTTTTATACAATACAGACTTCAAAAATAAAGATAATTTCTCTTTCTACACACACACACACACACACACACACACACACTTTACATTTCTGCCTTCATCCTTAACTTTCCAATAAACAGTCACAGTAATTAAAATAAAACAAAAAAGAATTATCTTTTTTTATAATTAAAATAAAGGTTAAAATAAGAATTACAAAAACAATTCATCAATAATTATTCATATAAGATTTGACTCAGCAAAATATTAGTAAAAAGAAGGAAAAGAATCTTATAACCAAACCACATGGAGACTTCCAAATATCCTAGTATAAAACTGGGAATTCAAAATTGCCAAATTCCTACATTAAGACTTCTATAAAGTTCAAAATTTGAGATATGAAGTGATTTCCTTCCTCCCCCCCAGAATTTTCTTTATGAGCCATTAGATGCC
Organism: Glossophaga mutica; assembly: GCA_039655065.1. Taxonomy (NCBI): domain Eukaryota; kingdom Metazoa; phylum Chordata; class Mammalia; order Chiroptera; family Phyllostomidae; genus Glossophaga; species Glossophaga mutica. Next base: position 160,615,335 of record CM077306.1, read on the forward strand.
AGTGCAGCTTTCTCAGAAGAAAATGAGACACAAAGAATAGAAACAGAAAACTAAGAGGAGGTAGAGTGAAATGTAGATGAGGCAGTAAGGAGAACAGCGAAGAGGGAAGAAGAGGAAGGGAAATAAATGAAAGAATAAGTTGAAGAAGGGTGAAAATAAGCAAGAAGTGAGAAGTCGAAAAAAGAATCAAGAGAAGACTGGCTAGAGATGGGTTAGAAGGTTTTAGAAGAGTACTAAAGTTTTTAAGTCATTATTGGGAACTCATGGTGGATTTCAATGACGTATCTGTTGGACACAATGGTGCCAATGTATACAAGTTACATGATTTTTCTACTGCAGTTCTCAGCAGATGAGACAAAGAAGAGAAAGGAAGTGGTTGCATTAAACCAAGGTTAAGGGCTTGCAGGTGTGACCGAAGGACCAAGAAGGAAGACTGTGAGGGCATTGGTAGGGTAGATGAAGTGAGGCCCCCAAGGGTATAATTCAGATGGACAGAGAATGAAGTGAGACCCTGGGCGGATGTTGCACTTGAAGAAAAGGAAGTAGAAGGTCATGATGATGTCACTCACAGAGCTGGAGGAACAGATGGTAACAGTCAAAGAGCTTTCAGATGCTCCTTTAATCTGCTCTATTGTTGTTAATTTTCCTGAAAAGTCACTTAATCAAATCAGACTTACTTAAAATTTATAAGATCTTCACACTGTTTACAGGAAAAAATTCAAACTTCTTACACCAAGATTCTCTGAATTCTTAATCTACTAATTGATCTATCAACTAATTGGCACTTAGCATATACTGTCTTATATTATTTTTAACCTTTGTGTATATTCTGTATTCTCAGACAAGTAAAAGTTCTTTAAGATCAAGGACTACTCCTTTTGGTTTTTCAAATTTCTAAGAAATTCTAGCATAATACTATCTAGCATTTAGCACACAACTATTATTTACTGGCTGATGAAAGAATAATTAATATGGTCTGGATTAAATTAGAAGAGTTTTTCAGAGCATTATGCTAAGTGAAATAAGCCAGGCAGTGAAAGACAAATACCATATGATCTCACCTATAAGTGAAACCTAATCAACAAAACAAACAAGCAAACAAAATATAAGCACATGGAATAAAGAACAAACTGACAATAACTAGAGGGGAGGTGAAAGGGGATAACAGGGAAAAAGGGAGAAGGGTCATCAAGGAACAAGTATAAAGGACCCATGGACAAAGTCAAAGGAGGGTAGGATTGAGGGTGGGGCAGGGGGAATGGTGGGGAGAAAATTAAGACAACTGTACTTGAACAACAATAAAAAAATAAAATAAAAGATAAATAAAACAAAAACAAAATGATCAGTGGAATCCATGGCTTCTACCTCCCTTTCTGGTCCATGACAGTTCCTAGGACAGGTGTTCAATTAATTACAGGTTGAGAGCCAATCAAGAACTAAATAAAAGATTCAACAAAAATGTGTATTTTATATCTGTATGTACTATTACTAAATATTTTTAGGACTTATATAACATCTGTAATTGTTGTACAACTGTACTTTAACTAAATGGAAACCAATGGCAGATTTCACATTTATGAAAAGAGTGTACAGGTTGCAATTATTTTCACTGCAGTTAATACCAACCACTCCGTGGGAAAACAGACCAACTTTTACTGTGAATAGCTTAGAAAAACACAAATCCAAACACATTAATGACCTCAACTAGGCTGTAAAGCAAAGACTACCACATAAAATAAGTTCCTACAATATCGATAATTGAAAAATAAAATGTTGAATGGGATTGTTACAGTAGAATGAGTGGCCAGAGAGTAAATAAAGGCAGGACCCTGACCACTGCAATCTAACAAAGAACTTAATCCAGGAGGCTAAAAGTTAAAGTTCACCTGCTGACCCAGCAATCCTGAGCCTGGTGCACTAAGGCTGCCAAGCATTCCGAAAAACTCAAGTAAACTATGATAGTGTGGGGCGGGGCGGGGTGTGGGGTTTGGGGGAGTCCTTGAAAGTCTATGTGTATCACCTCCACTAGCTGGGAAAAGGAAAAACTTGAGACTATATTTCATCCCAAGGCCTGGAGGGGAGAAGGGGAGGGGTCTACAGTGCTCAAAAAAATTCCCATAAAACAACTTTGGTTAATTGCCTGCCCCTGGTCATGTATGCAAAATGAACAAACAGAATCTGGAGCAAGATAAGGATTCTGGCTAACAGACCCCCCACCCCACGCAAACCTTCGTTTGGGTAGTCACATCTCTCTGGGAAAGCTGGCACCACCTTACCTATCAATCAACGTGTAACTTCTTCACCCCCACTCCACCAACTATACTAGTCCTCAGAACAAAGGACTTGCTCTCTTGCTTCTTCGCCCTCTTGGCTCTCTTGCCACACAGGGGACCCTTAGCCAGCCAGCTTCTGTCCACTCTTGCTTTTGCTTTCCTATTAGAACTTAGCATTAATACACTTTGCTTGCACACTAACAGACTCGCTGACCTGTAATTCTTTACTGCGTTAGCAACAAGAACCAAGTTTCCCCTGTGACAGAACTATTTATCACAGGGACAGAACAAATGGATTGCATTTTAAAGCTCCGATCACACTATCATATGAAGTAGTTGATGTTTATGCTTAAGAGATTAAATTTTTAATGTAAAACTTATACTTGTTTACTATAGGATAATAAACATTAAGTTGGGAGTATTATGGACCATACCCAAGAAAATTTAGTTCCCAAGTACCTGAATAATATTGTTATCCGCCTATCTCTACAACATATTCCTACCATTTAGGTCAGCTTTAATATAAGACTTTTATGTAGCATGTTTTACTCTTACTTTTCATTAAAAGCAATTCTTCTGTCTTTAGGAGTGATTTGTACTACACCTTAGATTCACATTCTTATTCCCCCAGAATTTCATAGTAGCAGACACCCAATAATGATTCAATTTAAAAGAACTCCTTTCACAGAAAAACCACGAATATTTCAAGTTTTTAAATATGATTATGATGGATCTGTACAATTATACTAATAAATGAAAAATACCTCAAGAAATTGAACAAGTGCTTTTTTAGGGTCTTCTGCGATGGGTAAATATTCAACTTGAGCCTTTGAGAAGATACTCTTTATTTCTGAGAGTTTAAACAGCAACCTTGTCAGTTCGGCCAACTGTTCCATGTACTCTTTTTCTGTTAAAATAAAATAACAATATTTATGTAATGTTTATTATATAAACTTGTATTTTATATATATATGAGAGAGCAGGAAATATAGCATTCCTCATGTATGACATGCTTTCCTTTAAAATTCAAACTTCCACATAATTATAAACTTTGAATGAAGTTTCTCTCACTGAGGAAAGATTTCATTTAAGAACAAGCATGTCCTTGTTAGAACAACACTGCCCCAGATGTTATTCCTGGTTACTCCTGTAAAGCTAACTGATGCACTAACATCTCAAAGTAAATCTGGAGCATTTTTCAGTCCAGCCAGTGCGCAGTTTGTAAATGGCCATGAAGAGCTGCTTGCGGAAAAGGCGTGCCCTGTCGGCAACCAGATCTGTATGAAAATATTAAAAAAGTACAAGTACCACTAGGTGACTAATAGTAAAGCAAAAGAAAGGCTTAAAATATCTAATAAAATGGGAGAGAATTATTCATAATTGGGTATTTTTCTTTTCGGGTTTTCACATTGTGATATCCCACTATTTACTTCATATTTCCACTTTTTTTTGTGATCAGTTTCTCTAAGGTAAAAAGATGGTTGTCATTGGAGAGCAAGTTTTTTTCTGGCCTTGAAGGAAACAAGTTCTTTTATCTTTAAATGGGAGGAATTTATTATTACAGAAACAGGAAAACATCAAGAAAAAGAAATAGACTACAAAAGGAAATGAATTTCTGTTTATATTTATAGCTAATTACAAATATACTTTTTATCTTCTTTCTTAATTTATGTAACAAAAAGGAAAATTTTAAACATATTTAGCTATTGAAAAACCAAAATGCCTGTGATACTTACCAACTGCCTGTTCCGGATTTATTTCAATTAATAAATCATCGGGTAAACTGAGGTTTTTTATATACATTTGCAAAATGCAACGAATCCATGATCTTATAGTTAAGGCTTGAAAAGATACACAGCCTGAATAAGAAAGTGCTTCACATAACATGCTGTAAAAATAAGTTGATAGATATTAAAAACAAAAATAAAACCCAACAAGTTCCCTGAGTACAGATATTTAGAAATAAAGAAAAACATTCTAACATTCCCCACTTTTTGGTCTCCCTTATTTTATAGACAAATACAACTAATGCAGACATGCGATGCTGAAAATGAACACTACAGAGACACACAATAAGGATATTTTAGCTAAATACAGGGTGGAGCAAAAGTAGGTTTGCATTTGTTCGTATGGAAAATAAAAAAAAAACCTCTGTTTTGCATACTCACATCCGTAATAAACCTACTGTTGCCCCACCTTGTACTCTTGTTTTCATTTGTAGTGTTCTAACTTTTAATTTTCTTTTTTCGGCTGATGGCATGCATATGTGTCGGGTTTATGTCAAGGGGAAGATGTAAGGAAGAATATGGTTAAAAGGGGGAAAGAAAGGAAGGGACTTATAACTAGCTAGGTGCGACAACAATGAAGGAAATGCAAAGTAGACTAAAAAACAGCAGCCTCTCGAGTAAATAAACAGGGAAGCGGTCACGACCACACACGTAAAAAAAAAAAAGTTAAAAACAAGATGTGTTTCTGTGTGGGTCTACTGATCAATCCTGTCCCTTCCTTCCTGCCTCCCTACCACACAGGCAGTCACTACTACAGAATTCCAAAATAAGATCTGACAGAAATTAAAAAAAAAATATATATATATATATTTCTACAAAGCCCAAGGCCTAGCTAACTTGATTTCTAATCATTTTATAAGTGGACATAGAAAGAATGAGGGTGGGCTTAAGCTAACTATAAAGTGTTATATGTAAAGTCAGAAATTTTAAAAATACATGTGAATCATAATTCTAGAAACACTGCTTTAAAATACTTTGAATACAAGTTGTCATAAAAAGAATGTGCAATACAGAAGAACTCAGATTGGTCATTTACTATCTATATAACCTTCCCAAAACTATTTAACATCTATCTTTGCATTTCAGTTTTTTCAACTTTTACAAATACACGAATTTTATTTTAAAGTGAAAATAATTTCAGCAAAAGTATTTAATAAATAAATGTTTGTTATTATTACAGAATTCTCAAGATACAAGGATCCTAAAAGTAATCCAATAGAAGCTGAACTTCCTTGCTTTGCAACTGAAAGCCAATGAGAAATGGCCTCATGACTCTGTCTGATGAACTTCCTCATGAGAACACCTCAGCGCTGAATGACTACACTGGCCTCTTAGGTGGGTATATTTATTCTTTTCACTCATCTTAATATTGTTATTCAAATCTTCCTAATAATACTATTTCTATTTTAACTTTATTTATTGCACATTTTCCCCCACTGTGGTTCCTTAGATCTCTCACATAATGTGGCAGGCGGTGCTTACAGATAAGGAAACCAGGTTCAGGGTGGTAAAGTGTCCAGTTAATGATCGCCCAAGTTGAGGGTCAAATATTTGAAAATCTAGGTGTCAAAAGGAAAGCTATCATTGAATCTAAAACTTTAATAACATACCAATGTATTATACATTCAGCACTATTAATGTATAATTTCTTTCAAAATGGTGAATGTAGAAAGGTCATTTCAGGACGGGGATAAGGCAGTTCTTCAAAAACAGTTTTTAAAAACGGCTTAAGCAGAAACACTTTTTAGAAAAGCAGGCCATGAAACATAAGTTGGGTTTCCTACTACTGCTGTCAAAATGCTGATAAATCTAAAAGCTAGAAACTGCCAAAATCAGAGTATATGTAGTAAAGATCAGTTTTTATTTGTAAAAATGTTTCCTTTCCTAATATACTGATTTTTCATGGTTTACATTAATGTGCATACCTGAAATAAAACCACGTACCTATTTTGGAGGAGATGACTTAAGTATCTTGCTACAACTTGGGGACACGTGATGTCATCCCACCCAAAAAGCTGTATCATGGTTTCCACCGGCCGAGGCTGAAGCTCTGATGGGGCTGTGCTGGGCATGTCCACTGCTAGCAAAGTAAAATCTAGATTTAAAAGGAGAAAAACTCATGATGAAAAATTGTTAAAAACTTTTTCCCCTCCCAAAATTATATCAATAGTGATTGATATACTCACATAAGCTTTCAATGATGAAAAACTTAGGGTGAAAAATTGTTAAAAACTTCGTCTTTCCAAAATTATATCAATAATGATTTAAAAATGAACCCTATATAATAAAATGTCACATTTAGAAACAGAAAAGCTAAAGCTGAACTAAATTCATGTTGTCAAAGCAATTTCCGTGGCAACCATGGAGATCTCCAAGGATGGGCCCAGGATGATTTTCCTCAGCAATACTGATATGCATCTCTGACTCAAAGTGCAAATCCTAATCCTGATGTTTCTAACGCAACTTCCTCATTCACAAGCCCATTTTAAAAACTATTCCTTCCCCAAATCAATGTATAACCACGTATGTATATAAGGTCATTGAAACTATCTTTGTATTCTTACTGGTGACGTACGAATTGTTTCGAAATAAACTCAGTGACTCTCAAAAAAAAAAAAAAGAAAGAAATAAGGGGAAATGATTACAGTACAAATTCCTTTCTATTTTCATCCATTATTTTTATACTATCTACTTATAAGAGATTGATTATTGATTGGCTTACATGCCCCCTCTCCACCAAAACCAAACATCCACTTTGGATCCACTATAAGTATGAGTAAAATGGAAGAAGCAGAAATTACAAGTTTCCTTTAGTTGTATTCAAACTTTACGAATAACATATAAACTATAATGAAAACAAATAAAACTCTAGTATAATTAAAAAAAAAAAAACCTATTCCTGGCATCTGCTCTCCTCCAATCAGGCTAATTTACTTGCCACCTGCCACAGAGGAAGAGTTCAGCCTTATTTTAGGTGCTGCACATTCTCTTCTATTAAACCGTGGTCCCTATGACACTCCACTTCCTTCAGAACCCACTAAGCCTAGGAATGAGAATCCCTTAGTTAACCATGTTAAACAAATATACTTTGTTTTGTGATTTCCTGGGAACTCCCCAATTTACTTTGGACTATATTAATTTATGTTTGTCAATAAATTCCTTATTAAGTAACGAGCTTCATGCGGCTCTCTCAAATGATGGCTGTTTATTCTCCCACATCTCTTGTACAACTTTTTCTACAGATAGGGTAGTTTACTCCTTGGTTCACATTACTGCTTCTAGACCATTCTCCCTTCCTTCTTCCAAAAACCTCTGGCTTTGGTTCTCATGTCATCAGATTATACAATCCACTAACTTTCCTTGTTCCATTCACCTACTGCTTCCTAGTTCATCCACTCACATTCCCCAAAGATTGCAGCTTACTCACATACTCTACCAGCATTCGTCATAATCCTTAATGAGTTTTCTCCCAATATCCTGGCCTTTGAGTTTCTTGAAATCCTGTCCTCTAACGAATCTATCTTCCACTCTACTTCAACTTTCCACTCCTATGGTGATACCACGACCTTGGCATTAACAGTAAGTACACTCCCTCTGTAATTTCAACTTTGAGGACCCCACTTTCTAGCACCAAACTAGCTTTTCAACTCTCCTCTTACAGGTCCCTAACTCCAACAATTCTTTGATTCCACCTGGACCTACAATTTTCCTACCAACTTATTCCTGCCCCTCACTGCCTTTGTGCTTTCCTTTCCCTTTGTAGGCTGCTTGACTGCATGGTCCATCCTTACACTCATTTGTGTATAACACCAACTCCCTTGCTTTTCACTTGACTCGTTGCACTTGTCTGGGAAAAAACACCATCTGTTCAATTCCAATGCTTGCTTTTCTCCCTAAATGTATCCACACCAGTACAAACGGCTGGTGAGCAACCATTCTGACTAATCTCACTTTAAATTTATGACTACAAACTTTAAGTGGCCCTTAGAGCTGGCTCACATTCCTGCATTTTTCCAGTCCATTCAGTTTTTTTTCTCCTAGAGGACAACTGTAAACCTCTCCTCTCTGTCATCAGCCAGCACCTCCTCCCCATCCTCACTTCCAGCAAATACCCTCAATTACTACTTCACAGAAAACTGAGCAACTTTAGAAGAGAGCTGCAACAAGCTCCCACCCCATCTACCCAGCTGCCTCCACCAGGGCCCATTTACTCTGCCTTCTCTTCCATTATACCGATGATCTGAGGCCACAGCCTCTATGGAATCCCATTTCTCCTGGGCACTGCAAAACACATGATACTCTTGCATCATCAATTTTCCCTCACTCCAGAACATCCCTGTCAGAATTATAAATATGCTGAAATTTCTCCCACGTTATTAAAAAATCTCTTTGACTCTACTCCCCCATCGAGCTATTACTCTCATTTTTCTACTCATAAATAGCACTATTCAAAAAGGTTTATCTACATATGCAGTCTGCAATCCCTCTTTTCATGTTTTCTCTCAAATACTCCTCAATCAGGCCTTTGCCTCTACCACTACGCCAAAACCACTCTTCAAGATCACCAGGGAGATCCATCTTGTTAAATCCAATGGCCGATTCTCAGGCCTCATCTTAATGGACCCATTAACAGCATGTGGTCTGTTGCTCACTTTTTCTTCCTTGAAATGCTGTCATGTGATTTCCAGGGCCCCGCTCTTCCTTGGTGTTCTCTTACCTCACCAGCATGCCTTTCGTAGTTTCCTTTCTTGGTTACTCTTTACTCTACAAATCTGAACATGGGCTATCCTACGGCCTTGTCCTCAATCTTCTCTTTTCACCAATATTTTCTCCACTGGTGATCTCATCCAGTTCAGTTTTTAAAGACTATAGATATACATTAATAGTTTTCAGTAGCGTCTAATATCAAAGTCCTAGTCTTCCTTCACAAAATCTGCTCCTGCCACAATCTTCCTCATTTCAGCAAACAGGAAGTTCTCTTTTTACCCATTTCGCTTACCATTTCATACCCACTTTGAAAAGTCTGTCAGCTCTACCCTTGGATTGGAAATCCCACCACTTCTCGCCACCTCCACTGCCAGCGCCCTAGCCCCAGCCCAAGCTGCTGGTTTCTGTAGCGCTGCAGTCGCTCCCTAACTGGCCTCCCTGCTGCTCCCCTGGCCTTCCCAAGGTCTACTCTCAGCCAAGCAGCCAGAGGGATCCTATCTCTCATCGGCTCCTAGCTTTCCAACAGCTTCCAATCTCAGAGTAAAAGTGAGAGACTTTACAACTGTGCACAAGGCAGAACACAAACTAGCTTCCATTACCTCCTGATCACATCTCTGACTACTCTCTCCCTGTCGTATGCTACACAGCTTTTATGGCTTCTCTGCAGCAGCGCCTCAGTCACAGCAGACATGCTCATGTCTCAGGACTTCTGCATAGCATGGGTCTCTATCCTCCACCAGGTTCACTCATGGTACTGACTCAGGTTTTCCTGACTACTCTTTAAAATTTCAACCTGCCTCTGGCCTTCCCTAACCCTCCCCTCTTCTATAGTTTCATTTTTCTCCACAGCACATATCACCATATAATAATTTATACATTACTTATGTATTTATTGTTCTCTGCCCCCTACTAGTCTATGAGCTCTATGAGAACATGTAGCTTATTCATGAGGAAAAAAGTTACAGTCCTTTTTTTCCTGGCCATAAAAGTGGGCATTCATCGACTGTTTCTTCAATGCAGGAAAATTTTCTCTCCTAACCTATCTTAATATTAAAACATACTCCAAACCTGCACATATTTTGGTTTCTATTTACATACCACTTCCTTTCAGCACCTAGGACAGCACCTAGGACAAACCATGTGAGAGCACTTTTGTTCACTGGGATGATGAATGGAAGAAAAAGATAAGTCATATCCGCTACTGATGACTGCTTTGATCATACTGATTGATTATCAGTATTTGTTTTCATAGACATTTTCATAGACATTACAGTAGTTGGAAAACAGGTACTCTGTCACAATTTTTCTATCATTGTTTATGTTTTAATCGTGGGAGTGCTACCAGAATTCAGGACCTTTCTATCGTTCAGTCATTTATGCAGTGCATTTAGCTCAGCTTTCCTTATTCACACAGGGTAAATTCCACCTTGGTTTAGGTCTTAGAATTTTTAAAGCATTACAATTAAATACATTAAATACCTTCATATAAATTGCATTTAAAGACATGTAGTCACCATATTGATCTCTGTCTATTCTAGTACTTGCTAACATATTTTGGACAAAATATCCCTTGAAAAAGATAACAACCTCTTCTCAGAAAACTGCTTATATGCACATACATTCAAATACTTGCTTGCAATGTCATGTGATTCAGAGTCCCTTAATGCCTAAGGGCATTTCATTAGGCTAATAATCAAACTAAGTAAAAACTACAACCCAAACAGAACTTAGTAGAATTCAGAACAGTAACATTCTATATATTTGATATCACTCTGATTTCATCTGCTTGGTGTTGAAGTGAAGTTCCTGCTATATTCTTTTGCTCTTTATACAAGTTACTTCATCTGATACTAAGATATCTACAAATACAATTTGAAAATAAACAAGTTGGACTAGAAAAAATCAAATGGTACCTTACTATTCAAATATTGCATACATAAAAAAAGTTCATGTACATTCAATATTTTTAAGATTGAAAATTATCTTTTACGTTTAGCAGATAATCATTTAACTTTTATCTTTATTAAGACAAAAATAATAGACAAGCCAAAGGATCCTAATTTAAAAATATGTAATTCTGTTCACTTTTTTAGTTGTCAAAATATTTATTATACTGTTATAAAATAAGAGTGTGTTACCAAACCAACAGAAGAAAAAACTGACAGAGCTTGAAAAATGAGAAACTAATTAGCAAATTACAGAGCTGACCTGCAGCGACATCTGCAAGTTGTGAGAAAGGCACTGTTGGTGACATTCTCTGACTCTTCAAAAATGAAAAGAAATGTCTCCAAAGTGCACTGGCAACAGCAGCAAGGTGGCGCTCTTTAGCCGATAATGAAGACTGCACAACCAGGTCCACATTTTCCTTTTGAAGTTCCTGACACAATTGTTGATGCATATTCCTAAAAAGAAATAAAAACATAGCTAATACACAACAAATGCTTTCAAAAATCTTCTTTAAATACATTTTTGGCTTTTAACATTTATACCATATGAAAATTGAAGGACCATTTTATATAATTAAAGCCTTTATTATAAATGCTAAGACATTATGCATTCCTGGTTATTTGATGGATGAAGGATGGCATATTAAGCACCATAAAGTTAATGTTAATTACTAATGTCAACCATTAATTATGTGCTTTTTAATATGTCAGATCTAAATGAGAAACAGGCAGCTTCAGAATGAAGGTCTGCATTTTGCAACTCACTATGACAAGTGCTTTTACTTACAATCTAGACATGAAAATAATTTTTTAAACCATTTTCTCTTTAGGATATGGATGTATCGAGAGGAAAGTAAGTATATCTGGCTTATGTTTGGTATTTTAAATTAAAATATTTTCCTTGTTTAGAAAAGACACAGGCCTTGTACTAGTACACAAAACTGTGACAGAAACTATTTTAGCTCCTTGGTCCAAAAAAGAGTCACAGTCATTTCCACATAGCACACAACAGTAAACAAAAAGTTATTCTCCATAAAATACTAAACATGAATTCAATAGTCTCAAATCTTGATTCATCATTTGCTCGCTTTTTTTTTTTGCTTATCTCAATTGAAAATTTAGACATATCTAGACCTTTATAGGAATATGAGAAGGAAACACTAAGAGATTTCACAGTGGTCTGGCACAGAAGGCATTTATGCAATATGCCCAGCAATTAATATATAATTAACAAAAAGTAAATGTACAACCATGATATTATCCCTGTTTCTGTTTATAACGCCACCATATCAATTGAGAGTATATTCAAATGCATGGATACCATCCTTAGATTTTCTGTCTACAATGAAAGAGAAAGCAATGAAAAATAATCTACAGAGCTATGGAAGACTTCCTGATTATATCAGTATTCCATTCCACTTTGAGAAAAGAAAGAAATATGACATTAATTCCAACATTCTTGATGTTTTAAATCAGTTTATCTAGGAGAAGTGGACACATGAAATGACTATACAAAACATAGAAGTAACTAATACATGTACCTAAAATAATTCCATAAAAAAATCAAACTGGTTGCAAGACCACATCTTAGACTTTTCACATAACTACACATATTTAAATTTTACAAGTATCAATTATATAACATTTGGACTCTATGACCCTTTACTCTGAAATTCTTGAATAATATTTAACATTACTTCAAGTACTGAAAAAAGTGTACAAAAGCTCAGAGAAAGAACATAATAGCAAGAAGTTCTCATAAAAGCTAACCAAATATCTGCTGTGTTCTCTGTGTAAGCCTGAGATGCTTTCTACTTGAACTAGTGGCTAGAGAACCATTTCAAGTCCTTTAGCTTTGAGTAAGATGAATATAAAACCACTAAAATCCATTTGGCAACTAACTCAACTGTGTACATCAACATAGCAAAGTTCACGAGTACATTCCAACACACCAGAATCCAAGTAAAATAATACCACCATTTGCACAAGCCATTTATAGCTTTTGCAAAGTGCTGTTTTGGAAGGATAATAAATAACATATTGTATTTGGAGAGGATAGGTTTTGCCTACTGTTTCTAAATAAATATGCTTTTCTTTAGTGTCTAAATCCTAATTCTTAGGAAGGGCTATCATTTCTGATCACCTTCTATATGCTAGAAATTCTTTTAAGTAAAAAATCAGAACAATTCTATGAGATAGGTATCATTAATCCTCTTTATAGATGATAAAGCTGATAGCAAGAAAGTAAAATAATATACCTAAAGGTCATATAGCTAAGAAGAGCTGGCCCTGAAATCTGAACATAAATCTGACTCTGAAGCCTATACTTTTCCCTTACACACTAAGACACACACTCTTATGCACTATGACATGTGCATGTGCTCACACACACACTCTAAACACTGATAAATTTTCGTCTGTCCCTACTTGGGTTGAAGCAATTCCACCAAGCTGAAAAGCCTTATGTAGCTTCGCCCTGTGAAGAACCAGGAGCAAAACCAGAATTCTATATTAGAAAAAACTGTAGGTAGAGATACCAAGAAAAATGCATTCAGGGCAATATTTAAAAAGGCAAAGAAAGCTGACTATTTTTGACCTCTCCAAAACAAAATGTTTAGGTACCAGGGATCTGATTCAGAGCTCTGAAAAAGCAAACCCCTAGGGAGAAAGTTAATGCTAGCAATTATACTCTCCAAGGTAAAAGCTAACAGAGCAAAAACAAGTTCCTATTAAGTATAAGACCCTGACCCAAAAACAGACTTGTTTTGGAAATGTGCAGTCCACTCAGTATTTTGGTTTGAAAAGAAGCTATATACCCTAGGAATATGGAAAATACTTTCTGCTCAATGGCTTGTATGTTCAAAGCACTATCATTCTGAATAAGAATGATAATCTGTTATCGTAACACAAAACGAAGTTGTTTAAGATCTTATAATAATTTCTGTAAACATGAAGATATCAGAGAGAGGCAAACGTGGGAAATGCCAAGGATTTACTGTAATGTGGGTCTGAGGGAAGAATCGAATTTCTGCACTATAGGCAAAATAGTTAGCAATACCCCATGCAGTCGTAGGCAATTTTCTAAATCACATTTTCTGCATCAAAACACTAACTGCACATAGACTACAGAAAAAGAAATTTATTGCATTAAATGTGACTGTATACCTACTGAAGGTACACTGACAAAAATGAAAATATTGAGAGAAGCTCTGTCACTAGTGGTAACATTATAAAAGAAAACACAAAACATATATAAATTTATAAAGGATCTAACACAGTTCTAGATGTCATGGCTATTTTAGAAACCATTTTCTACATTCTTCTACAAACAGTAGAAAAATATAAAGGTAAAACTTAATATATGCATATAAGTAAAAATATAAAAGCACAAAAGGTAAAATGTGATTTTGGATCAAAAATAAAGAAGACTCATAGATGGAGAGCAGATGACAACTAGTCGGGGGGAGATTAGGGAGTGAGGGACTGAGCAAAAAGGAAAAAGGACTCATGGACATAGATGACAGTGTGGTGATTGCTGGTGGGAGAGGGTATAAGGGGACAAAATGGTAATGGGGAAAAAATACAATGAAGATTAAATCCACCCTCTCCCTCCAAAAAACAACAACAGAAAGAAATGTCACAAGTAACGTAGAATCTCTCAATACTTGGCAAATGTTCTGAATAAAGACAAAGAATGCAGATTAAAACCATTTTGGAAATACACATGTATAACCAGTCCACTTACATTCTAAAAGATGCAATATAGCACAGTAAAAAATAAAATTTTCTGAATGTCATTATTCAAATTGCAGTTCACATGATAGAAACAAAAGCAACATTAAGCATTTATTGGTATTTACCATGTGCCAAACACCATGCTAAGTGTTTTATAAGCATTATTTCTCACCCTATGAAGTATGTACAATTATTATTATTCAAGATTATAAAGGAGGAAATTGAAGCAAATGAAGTAAAATGTGGCGTAACACAGCTATCTGGTTATTAGTAAAGCCACTTGGAGCTATGTGACCTTAAAAAACAGAAAGTAACCTCCCAGCAATTCTTGTGTGATAAGTCAAGAGGAGGAAATCATTTGCTATGCCCATCACAGATGCATTGTTAAGACTGTATGAAATAACATCCTCGAAAGTGTTTAGAAACCTACCATTAGACCACGCAACACCCAAACCTGCGCATACGTGATAATCCAGGCCATCATATGCTTCTGTTTTAGCTCTGCTACCCTGCCCTCTTTGGCTTACCTCACTAAGTTCCTGATTCCTCCATCTGACTGCTATTTTGCCTCTCTCCAGTATTTGTTTTACTGTTTCATCCTCCCACTACTTCTAGTGATTTCACACATTTTGCTTCTCTATCTCACCCTCTACCTCTCTACCCCTACACAGACACACAAAGGCATGGAGGCATCTACCACATGAGAGGTGCTGAAACCTCTACCTGCCAGCCAGTCTCTGAGGTATGTTCCTCCCTAACAACTTGGGCAGGCTTCTGGAAATACTTACTGGATTAGTGTATTTGGGTTTTACTTCTTTTTTGATCCTCGCCTGAGGACATTTTTTTCATTGCTTTTAGAGAAAGAGAAAAAGGGGGTGTGGAGAGAGAGAGAGAGGCAGCGATGTGAGAAAGAAACATCAATTGGATGCCTCCTGTACACTCCCCAACCTGGGACTGGGAATTGAACTCACAACCCGGGTATATGCCCAGACGGGAATCGAACCCACAACTTTTTGGTGTGCAAGACAACACTCCAACTATCTGAGCCACCCAGCCAGGGCTTACTTCTAATCCTTGTATGGTCTTGTTTCTCCTGTCACTGACAATGATGGAACAAGGTATGGTACCCTATACATCACTTTCCTGGTAGTCACAATTGTCTATGCAATAAAACACTTTTGATATATTATGGCCCGAAAATTTAAAGAACAGTTGTTTATTGATGGACCGTTTACCACACAGAAAAAGCAGCATAACACAATAAATGTGACTGATAAGAGCTAAGAGAAAGTATGGAAATGATAACAATTAGTAACTGAATTCCTTTTTTAGTGCCACTTTAAACCTAGCAACTTTCTTCAAATTGATTTTTAGTGAAAAACATAATGGGAAGGTCTAAGTTAAAAAGTTGTTCTAAACAACTATCAGTAATTATTTCAAGTATCTGACTGATCTAACTAATATAAAATTGGATAGAAATCCAGATATTCTATGACCATTTTTAGTTTGAGCTAAACTCATTAAAAAAAAACCTTACATACTTTGAACTCTATTGTAATTCTTGTTCACGTTTGTAAAACAGGGCTACAATTTGCTTTACTGCCCAGAAAGAATGTAACAACCAAAGTAATGACATTACTACAAAAAAATACACAAAGATTTAAAGCTGGAAGTTACCCTAAAAATCATCCAAGTCAATCTTGTTTTCAGAAAATGAGAAAAATACAGCCTCCGGTATAAAGAGATTTCTGCAAGGCTTCACTATGAGATAATGGTGGCTTGAGTCCCGACTCCCAGTTCTGTGCATACCCAAGTTACCAGGAAAAGGCAGTAAGTGGAAAACTGACCAGCAAGGAGCAACCTGGGCATAGCCTGCAATGCCTCCCTGTACTAGATGCCTCAGTGCACCTGTGCTATGTGGGCGAGGGAGTGAATGGGTGGAGGATGACTGAGTGGATACATGAGATCGAGGCAAGAGGTTCATTGGTCATTTTGATCATCAAAGACTGCAACAAATAAAGAGCACAGCACTAGCAATGATGCTTTCAGGCATACATAATGCACCATTAAGGAATATAAGGGTTCCCAAGGTGTAAGGAAAAGTATTCAAATGAACACTTGTCTAATAAGCAGAAGACTAGCTTGGGACCCCAGGAAACCCCTGAGACTGGTTTTTTATGTGTTAAATGGGAATAATCCTCCATGGAGCTGCTAAAGTATCAAATCACATCATTTAGGTAAAAATTTATAGACTATAAGACAAGATAATATGCATTTCAGTCCCATTGTTACTGCTGCTAAGTCCTAATATCCAGGTTCATAGGTGTGGTAGGGCATTACTGGCTTTGGAGACAGGCATGAGCTTTGGAGACAGGCATACCGGGGTACAAATCCTCCTCTGTTACCTACTGGTGGCAGGGCCATTTCCTTATCTGTCACAAGAATTGTTAATAAAGGACATTTAATAAATGGAACAATTATTATTGTTGGCCAAAGTACCTAAGATTGTTTGTTGAGAACAAATGTGCCAGCCCTATTCTACATCACTGACCTTTATAATTAGTTTAATCCTGTAAGTAACTATTATTATCCCTATTTTCTAGACAAGGAATCTAAGTAAAAGAGGATAAATAATTTCACTGGTTCATACTATTAGCAAGCAGCACAACCAGAATTTGAACCCAGGCAGTCAAATCTAGCTACTATGCAACTATGCTACTGCTCTCTCAAATACCATGTTACTACTTAAATAAATAATGCATGTTTTAAATGTTACATTGCTCTATCTATTCATTCCTATGCTAAGATCCTCATGAAGGTAATAACAAAGTAGTATAACATCCAATCCCAGGTGGCAGGCCAGATATGCACACATTAAAACTGAACATTTCTGGGAAGTGTAGACTATTCTAAGGGATTCCAAAGGCCAATGACATGATCATTTAAAATTTTGCCATGGTCTACAATTAAATTAATTTGCAAGACTGAAGTAAGAGAATACACCAGGAATCCAATGTTAAGCCCAGCAAACCAAGCATGCTTGTAGCAAAGCTATCTTATGGTTTCAAAGAATACTAGTGAAGCACTTAAAATTAGGTTGCTTGCCCCATCCCCAAAAATATGGCATAGTATGAAAATATGTCATTAAAAGGTGATTACTTTTAGGAATTATCCTTATTATTCTATTAGTCTTCTATTTAAGAAGATTATGGGCCTCCATCACTTAAGTTTTTCAGTGATATTTAACTGTATTTTATGGCCCACCACCACCAAGAATCTGTCCCCATGGTTCTCAATCTTCACTACCAACAAAACCATCTGTAGAGCTTTTAAAAATACAAATGTCCTGGCCGTACTAAAGATCTTACTGCATCTTCAAGTGTGGGGCCAAAGTATATTACTTGTTTTTAAATTCTGGTTCAGTAGGTCTGGGGAGGGGCCTGAGAAACTACGTTTATATTAGGCAGATGATGCTAGCCCAGGGGCCACACTTCAAGCTTCCTGGCTTTTCCCATCTCTAAAATGGTAATAGTACCTACAGAAGTAAATTAGTCAATTACACTAAAACACTTAGAATAGGGTTTACACATATATTCTCAATAAACAGTCTCTTATCTGGGGGTCAACAATAAGCACTTCATTTATTAAATATATCCTAATTCATGCAATAGTAGCCCATGGATACCAATGAGTAGCAACACTGTATGTAATTCTGTTCTAGAGGAGGGTTGAGACCCATTCCACTACTCTGTAGGCTTAAATGTAAAACAAAGTACAAGTTCTACACTAATTCATAGAAGAATGGTCATTGAGGGCAGCAGAGGAAAAAGAGAATGGACATAATTCTCAAAGGTCATGTTAAGGACTAAATAGCTGAAAAAGAGAAAAGTAAAAGCACAAGGGCATATAAAATACACTCACTTTCTAATTCAATATGGACTACAAGTGTTCTGGACAGCAGGGATACAAAGTTATCAAAACAGACAAAGTCTCTGGCCTTTTGGAGCTTATATTCAACAACAGACCTAATTAAATATAGATAATTTAACATTTCAGATTGTAGTAAGCTTTAGGGATGAAGAAAAATAATCAACATAAGGGAGTAATGAGTAATGCGAGTGAATATTTCACCTACGATGATCAGTAAACACCTTCTGCAACATTTAAGCAAAGACTAAATTAAATTAGTAAGGGAAGGAACCACAAAGCTACATGGAGGGAGAGCATTCGGGGGAAAAAGTAACAGCAAATGCAGTGATGCCAAGGCTGGTGGTTTCACAGGCTCAGGAACAACAGTCAGGAGGCCAGTGGGCTGAAGCACTATGCATCACAGAAGGAAGGGCAAATGAATTCAGAGGTAGCTGGGTTCCAGATCCTGTAGCATCTTGTAAGCGATAGTAAGGACTCTGGGTAAAATCTAATTGGGTAACAAGCCACAAAAGCAGAAGAGTAACATAATTTACATCTCAAAAGGGATATATAAAGAGCAAGGTGTTTGGGGAAGGGAAGAAAAAGTAACCACTCTGACTGTAACAGAGAATTTTTATAGTAACATTATAAGGCAATATATTTAAAGATAGACAACTGGTCCCCATTTGTTGTCACATTTTTTGTCACATTTTCTTCAATTCACTTCACAAGAAGTTACTCAGTGCCAGCCATTCTGTATGATGCCAGAGCCACAAAAATGATGATTAAGGCAGTTTCTGCAGTGGGGAAGAAAAAAAAAGTCAGGACTTCATCTTGAAGATAGTATGGGCCACTGAAGGATTCTGAAGTGAGAAATGGTATAGTGGAACCGTGTTTTGGGAAACATTTATCTAGCAACGGCAAAGAGACCAAGTTAGAGCAGCGATTTTCAATCTTTTTCACTCATGACATACGTAAACTAATTACTAAAATTATGCAGCAAATCAAAAAATATATTTTTTGCGAATCTAACAAAAAATAATATAATTTTGTTTCATTCACACCAAATGGCCATTGTTATGTTGGCTGTTGTCAATTTTTTATTGGCAATCCAAGGTAAAAAAGGTCAGTGACCCTAACTGAAAAGTCAGGTATGACATGTTTTAAAAATTCTTGTGGCATACCAGCTGAAAATCGCTGGGTTAGAGTAAAAACTGACTAAAGACAGGAGAAATCAATTATGAGGCTTTTGTAAACAACTAAATATTAGATAATGTGTAGTTTAAGCTACTTTACAAAGGAAAAAGAAAGCTAGCTAACAGTAATTATTTGGCATTTTGTGAAAGAAAAAGGAATAGTGTGTGTTAACTGCTATGGCTAAGTTTTGGGGGAGGAAAACAGTTAGGGGTAACAGTTAATCACTACAGAGGGAGAGTATAATTTGATTTGAAAACAGAAAATTTAAGTAACAAAATCCAGTAAGTTTTTGGAAATCCAGACCTAGAGTCCAAGAGTACATTCTGACTCAGAAATCACTCTGAAGGGTAGTTCAGCTCATTTTAATGAACAGTTCAATGTCTATTACATGTGGTAATGTATCAGATGCTATCAAATATGGTCCTTGTTCACACAGAATGAACAATTAAGTGCTGAGACAGGAATGCACGGAGTATTATAACAGACAAAAAGGACCATTTGGATCAACTGGAGAGTTTGATGAAGGCTTCTTGGAATAAATATGCCATTACTAGGTTATGGAAGTTGTGTTAGCTAACTGAAAAATAATTTTAAAAAGTTTCAGAAAGTTGAAATAATATGAGTAAACCACAATGACATAGAATTACGTGGTGTGTGAGGGGACTCACAAATAATTTAGTATTAACCTGAAAGTGAAAGGTCAAAGGGCAGAATGATGGAAAAGGAAACTAAAAAATTGATGGGGACCAGGTCAAGGAGGGCCCTGCCATCTAAAAAGTTAGAGCTACAAAGAAATTCTTTCAGGTAAACCGAATCAACACAGACAAAACCGACTTACGTACCCAACATGTATCATCCTAACAGTTTACTCCCACTATAACCTAGAGCTCACAAGAACTACCTTATTCAAACACTGGGTAACTGCACAGGGCTAATGTAACAATGCTATTTGCCTTTGAAATGTTTCATTAAAAAACCCAACCTGGCAAGTATATGCATGTGTGACATGGTACATATAAAAATACATGTAACTACTCATTACGACATACTATTAATAGAAACATTTTGCCAATGCTTGAATGCTATCTTATGCCCTCATCTAATAAAAGCAAGCATAACAGACCAACTTAGCATTAGGGCACAAAGTAGTGTAAATGCTCTTAGCAAAAGGGTGCTGTACTCTTATTTTTCTAAGAGGATTAAGTTTACTTTGCCATTGCCTGTTTCTGCCATTTATTCTGTGTCTGGGGAAACAGTTTAACCTATAATCAACAAGTAACAGTCCTGAACTTAATACCAAGAATCAAAGAAGCATTATCATGCTAGAATTAAGATTTAAGTCTTAAAACACCTCAAGATGCCTTCAAGAAAATGGTTGAGTGTAAAGACCACATTTAGGCTTGGTTGAAGTCCTTTGACATTACAACTATAAGATACTATAGGAAGATGAATGTTACAACAGGGATTTCTGAGAAAACAAGAAAGCAATCACTACCTGACCATGACAACTCATTTCCAAAGGTGTAATGCAACATGACCTTGTACTGCTCATATTCAGTTAGGGCCCTCATTGCCAGGAATTCAAACTCTGAATTTAAGAGCAAATATGCGGGTATAAGAAATGGTCTCCATATAAAACTAGTCAGTTTCCAAGTTTGCCTGCTAGCAGAATATCATGTGACAAAGATCATGAGTTTTGATTCAGGATCTTTGTCCTTGATATTAGAGGCACTCAGAGGTAAGATCACCTCTGTAAGAAGTCTCCTAACTTAGAGAAAATACTCAAGTTGTCATGCTGCTCTTCTGGGTTCACTTCCTCTTTAACTACAATTGAGCAAACATACCTACACTGGATCTTACCTAAAATGGTAAGTTAGGCATAGAATTCACATATACCTAAAAGGAGATGAGAAAAAACCTTAGGGATTGGTGGCTAAAAATGTAAATCAGAACATATTTATCTACAAGATGGGCAATTATATTTATACAAATTGCCTTCATTTTGGAACAGAGATCACCAATCTATCAAATTTAGCAACAGTGGAGCCAATAATTCCTGCTGATACTAAACAAACCTCACAATCTTAAACTTCCTCCCCCAACTTCCCCTCTTCCCCTCCTCCTTCTCCTATTTCTCTCTCTCCCTCTTTCCCTCTCTCTCCCTCCTTCCCTTCTTCTGGCTATTCCATCATTTACTGAATACTGTCATAGTTTTAAAACATGGCCACAAATTCTTTGCCACCTCTGGGATCTAGGAGATCTCTGAATGCTTGGACCAACATGACTCTATGTGACTCCAAGGCTTGGTGATAGAAGACCATGTAGCTTCTGCCTCCTTTGCTGGGAAACCGCAGTCTTAGAGACCTGAAATGCCATGTATAAAGTACAATGACCCTGAGAACACTTTTGGAAAGGCCATAGGTAGCACTTGAGTCAACTGTCCTTTAGCCATTCTAGCTCAAACACTAGACGTGTTAGTGAATAGGTCACTTAGGAACTGGATTCTCTACCTTCAGTTGGTACAGTCCCCAGCCTTGTGAATTACCCCCAGACGAATCATCTTAGCTGATGCCTCAGACATGGTACAGGACAGAAGAGCTATCTTGGTTTTCCAAATTCCTGACCCACAGAATCCATGAATATAATGAAAGAGCTGCTGTTGGAATGTTTTATGCCACTACGTTTTGTCATGGTTACCTATATATACTAAGTACCATGTCGAAATTAGGGTTTAAAAGATGGAAAAAAGATATAAACCTGACCTCAGGGAATTCACGCATGGCAGGGTGGGAAGCAAATATTTTTCTTCATTAAAAGTATAACCAAGCAGTAGTACTCACAACAGGCAAAGACAGACTTAAGACAAAATAGCTATGTTTTGAGCCTCCTAGGAACCATCCACAACATCACATATTCTAGACTTGTTTTAGGACAAATGAATTGCAAAGGTAAGAGTCATTTGAGGAAAACTACTTCAAACACCTGTATCAAGCATGTACTGAGATAGTTTATATTTAGTATATTTATTCTCCATAAATTTTAATCAGTTCTGTTGCTTTCATATTTCATTAATAATTGGTAGCTTTCTTAAGTGAGTTTCATTTAAATTTTCTCTAGATATAGGGTAATACAAGCTTTGTCTAGGAAGTATCCAGCCATGTATATGAAATAAATACAGCCATGTATGTATTGAAGAAGATACAAGGTACAAGAAACATTGTACATAGGACAATCAAACCTCAGTCCCCTTCAAAGTAGGCACCTTGGTACCTCACAGTTTTCCCAATCACCATCAGGTGCCCCCGCTGTATTTTCCTGAATCTCATCGATGGTCCAAAATTTATTCCCTTTCTAAGGTGATTTTAGTTTTGGGAAAAGCCAGAAGTCTCAGGGCACCAAATCTGGGCTGTTGGTGGGGTTGAGTCACCTGGGTGATTTGATGTTTCACAAAAAAACTCTGCATGAGACATGATGCATGAGCAGGCATGTTGTCATCATGAAGGTGCCAATCACCAGTTGCCCATAGCTGTGGCCTTTTGAATCATCTGAATAGCTTCCGTGGAGAAAATGTTCAAGCTTAAGGCAAAATGTGATGCAGATGCGTTCCTCTACTCTCTAAAGCCATTTTGAATGTGACAGCCACACAGTACACATGCTCACTCAACAGCATCTACCACCCTCACTGACTAGTACAGTGAAGTCGTCATTGTTCACACACGTGCATTCCAGTCCACTCTCCTTGGCTGCCAGGTTACATTGATGTCACACAAACTGTTCTCCTTATATTGACAATGGCTGGACTTTTTCTGGGCAGACCCCATACGTTTGTGAACCTGAAACCATCTTTGAAAGCTAATTCACAGAAACATCTTCCAAAAAACAAGTTTAACTCTCATCATCTCACCAGCAGGCTTTCTGTGTATCAAATACACGAACTTAAAAGAAACTTCAATAAATTTCTTAATTTAGTTATCCATATGCTAAGTTACACAGAGTGCTATCCTCTAACTACAGCTGCATCTTCTCATATGTGTTCAGCTACTGTGAGGGGGAATGTGGTGCTTGGTTGAAAAGCATTCAGGGTCATTTATTAAAGGGAACCACCCAAACATTTTTGGAAGTTAAATATTCCACCACATGTTTGCTAGGGCTAAATTCCATTTGAGGACCTTTTCGTAACTGGCGGTGATAAATTCCTAAAAAGAAAAAGCCTAATGGTAATCTTGACTGATTCTTAACTACATGCACCCAAATGTTCCTGTCACAGTGAAATTTGCTCTGTAATTTATCTTAATGCACTAGGTGTTTCAATAAATACTGAAAATGTCCAGGCTCTTTTCCTTCCCATTTAAATCAAATCTAATTCTGTGTCAACAGACTGTACCAATGTATAACCACAATAATTAATGCATTGGGGAAAGTCACATTATTTGATAAATAATTTTTCCAAAACCTCTTAAGCATCCTGCATTCTCAGTATTTCTCTTGCACTCAAGAAATGCAGTAAATTAACGGGACTACATCAAACTAAAAAGCTTCTGCAGAGCAAAAGAAACCACCAACAAAATGAAAAGGAAACCCACTGAATGGGAGATTTTTTTGTTAATGATGCATCTGATAAGGGATTAA
The DNA here is from genome assembly GCA_039655065.1 of Glossophaga mutica. Classification (NCBI taxonomy): domain Eukaryota; kingdom Metazoa; phylum Chordata; class Mammalia; order Chiroptera; family Phyllostomidae; genus Glossophaga; species Glossophaga mutica. Next base: position 160,639,518 of record CM077306.1, read on the forward strand.
TTTCCAAAATACATAAAGAACTTATACAACTCAACACCACAAAGACAAAAAATCCAATTTAAAATTGGGCAAAGCACCTGAAAAGATACCCCCTCCAAACAGGACACACAGATGGTCAACAGACATATGAAAAGATGCTCAATGTCACTAATCACCAGAGAGATGCAAATTAACAACCACAATGAGGTATCACCTCACATCTGCCAGAATGGCTACCATTAATAAACCAACAAACAACAACTGTTGGTGAGGACGCAGCTTTCCTCACCAACAGTTGTTGGTGAGAGAAGGAAACCCTCATGCCCTGTTGGTGGGAATGCAGATTGCTGCAGCCACTGTGGAAAACAGTATAGAGTTACCTAAAAAAATTAAAAATGGAGCTGCCTTTTGATCCAGGGACTCTACTTCTGAGAATATAGTCTAAGAATACCAAAATACCAATTTGAAAGAATACCTGTACCCCTAGCAGCGTTTGTACAATAGCCAAGATCTGGAAACAGTTCAAGCGCCCATCAGTAGATGAATGGATAAAAAAGCTGTAGTACATTTACACAATGGAATACTACATGGCCTTAAAAAAGAAGGACATCTTACCCTTTGTGACAGCATGGATGGACCTGGAGAGTATTACACTAAGTGAAACAAGCCAGTCAGTGAAAGACAAATACCATATGAGTTTACTTACACGTGGAATCTAATGAAGAAAATAAACCAATAAACAAAATAGACTCATAGATACAGAGAACAAACTGACAGCTGTCAAAGGGGAAGGGGGGTGCGGGGAGACTGGATGAATGAAGATGAAGGGATTAGCCAAAGAACAGATACGCATAATCTGCAGATACAGACAACACTGTGATGGACACACTGAGACAATAGTGAGGGAAGGGGGCAAGGGCTGGGTGGAGGTGGGCAAAGGGGGAAAAATGGGTCATCTGTAATAGTGTAAATAGTTAAAAAATAAAATAAAATAAAAATAAATTTAAAAAAAGAAAGAAATGCACTAAATTAAATAATCAGACACTACTAACTACTGCCAATTGTGATAGTGGATCCAAAACTTTAACTTCAGCTCCAATAGTGACGAGCTTTCCAGATTTCAAAATTCAATCAAGCTAAGAAAAAAGTACCTAGAGATGTTTTAGGATTTTCTTCATCAAAAATATAACCAAATTTTAACAGAAATATTAGCTTAGTCACCACCATAATACAATGCTAAACCTGGGGTGTAGAAATAAGTTCAAAAAGTTTATAAACTCCTTGAAATTATGTGTAAAAGTTTTATGGGTAAAGTTCAATAGATGTGTAAACGTGTATGTTTTTATGATGAGAGACTACAGATTTCATTAAAGACTTAAAAGGGTCTACCTCAAATCAATGAACTGTACTAATTAGATCCAGTCACTTTCCTTACACTAGTTTATAAACACCTAAGTACAAGCTAAACACCTCCTCTAGATTTCTTACCCAGAATCATCTTCTCCCTGCTTTTTATTTTCCTACTCTGTGTCTCTCCTAACCCCAACAACCCAGCTATAATAACATCTGTGTATCTAATACTCTAACTTAAAAGAAAAAGCTTAATCTGAATTTTAGAAAGAAAAAGCTGTTTTACTAGTTGATATTTAAGATCAATCATCAAAATCATCAAAAAGGAAAGTATAAACTTGTTTAGAACTAACCTGTATTTAACAGTCAATAAACTTCTTAATTTTAATTTAGTTATTCCAGGTACTTAGTCACACACACATTTCTCTCTAGAGATGCTATTTGTCATGTTTAATCTATTGTAATTCTTTAAAAGGAAAGAAAAGATGGAGGGGCAAAAGTTTTCCTAAAACATTACCCACTGAGTCAATGATCTGTGAGGGTTATTATGAAGCTCCATTATTAGGGCTGAGAGCCTCAAAGGCTTTTGTTATGTTACTAAATTTCTTTCTTTCCTTTTTTTTTTTTTTTGCAAGGCTTCAGCAAATGAGTCGATTTATCTAGTTCTGCATGCTTGGGGCTTGATACATGCTATTTGTACATGACAGGTTTCATTGATAACATTTATCTGCACATCAAAAAAGCTCATCTCCCCATGTTAAAAAGAAATTATGCATATGCGGGAATAAGAAGTGTTAAAGAGGTGAGTAAAAGATCTATGATATCTCATAAAATGGAAGAACATACAGGAAGATCACCAGTTGAGTATAGGAGCAGATATAACATCAAAAAAAAAGTGGGGGGGGGGGACTGGGAAGATCCTTGCTTACAGTGATAAAATAGTAGTGTTTTGTTAGTATCCTGTGAATGTTAACTAGAAATGAGAAAAACTAATTTACTTCAAACAAGAAAAAATAAAGCTTTATGATCAAAGCTTCATACAGCTTTATGACCAAAGAAGAAATATTTCAAAATAAATTTTAACACAGTCTCCATTGTTTATAACCAATAAAAGAAAATTAACCCCTGAAATTTATACTCTTATGGGAAGAAAATGTTTAGACTGACTGTTGCTGTGGTTCACAATTGAAAACCTCTGCTAAAATGGAAAGTCCTCACAGGAAAGTAATTTACAAAACAAAGAAACAAACAAAAAGGTAACCAGCTGTAAAACTGCCTCCCTTTCAGAAATGATAATCAGTGGAGAAGCATCTGTGTAAGAGAATCTGAAAGGAGGGCACAACTTACATATTTGAATAGAAAGATAATAACAGGGTCACTTCAAAATTTCCAACCGGACGATATATAACACATTCTTTTGAGAAAAATGAGTATTTTTTTTTGTGTGTGTGAAGAAGTATGCATTGAGTTAAAGAGTTAGCTCCTATCATTCACTATCTTCCAGAACATGAGGCTAGAGGCTCCCATAACCACCTACTCCTACTCTTCTCAGCATCCGGTAATAAAGATAGTAGAGCTAATTTTCTGTCATTCAGGGAGAACGGTTGGATCACTAAACTTGTATCATCATCACCTCTGAAACACAGTAAAAATCACTGTTAGAACCAATGGTTTATTAGATCGAACCCACCATCAACAATGTCAACTCTGCCTGGTCGTGTTAACAGGAAAATGTTTTATGAGTTCCACCAGTGGGCATCAATTTAACTTCTAGCACCAGCTACGCTGTAAAACCGTGTACGTAATTTATATGGTGACCTGTGTGTAAGGGAAGCAGTATCTAGGTGAAACTTCTCACAGTCTGACAAAATGCTTTGATCTGCACCATTCAGATGATTGAGCAAAAAGAGTTTAAGCAATCACCACCAATAGCCTTTATCTCCAAATGCAGTGAAAATTTATTACTCATTTGCTTTAGGGCCAGGCTTGATAGAATAGAAATGATTGGATAAATATTACATTTTCAACTGGTACACATCTTGTCCATTAGGTTTAAATATTGGACAAACTGTGTGTTTGAAGATAAACATCAATCTTAGCTGATTCCATCACATAGTACTTTTAGAAAGCCTCCAAGTGTTTCCATAGTAACATTTTTGTGCTTACATATAGCTGAGGGTACATGTTTATTGCCAATTAGGAGAAAGTAAACTGAGAGTCCACTGAACTCTTCTTAAGTAATTTACCTTTATCTCTTACTTACTGCTTAATACAGTTGACAGTATTTACACAACTATATTGCTTTGTATGAAGCAACTGAGTAGTCAATCAGTAAAAGAGAAAGGGACATAAACACATGGTTCATCCACCTATCCTAAATAACAGTTTACTATTCAGGCCCTCTTAGAAATTTTAAACTAGCCTACACTGCATACTTTTGGCCACTGCTATGAGCTAAGGGAATGATATTTACCTGGCAACCTGTCTCCCAAGATCATACCTTTAAAGATGGCAATGGGCAATTCTGATTTCAAAATACAGAACACAGCTCTCATGTTTACTATAATAAGACTTTTAAATGTCCTTTCTAGCATCATGGGAGGGACCCTCTGCATATAATCTTCAATGCCTTTGGGTTCCTGAGCAACTATAGTAGCCATGACTAACCTGATTAACTCAGTGCTACTTTCTACTATTTTCCAATTTGGTTTGATTATGTACTGCAAGATAAATTATATCATTTCCAGTTTGGTGATGAAAAAATGAATGCAATTGTTAAATAACCTGATCAATAAGTAATGGAAATTAAATTGTAACCCAGATCTGTCTGATTCCAAATCATTTTCCACTATAAGCCATACTGAGGGTCATTGTTAAAGATGTGACTATAGTAATTAAAAATCTTACACCTAAAGACTAAAAAAAGTATCATATAAAATAGTAAAATCAAACTTATGCACACATAGGATTATTTATAACAGGCATATCTTTATAATACTTCTAATCACCAGCCTTTATTCATTAAAGAATTACACTACTAATCAAGGGGTCATCAGGCAAAATGACTACTGGTCATTAATTCTGGCAGTTGAGCTTTCTTCCTCAGTTAAGGTTTCTAGCCTTGTCTTCATGCATTTTGTTTGCCACATTAAATAAAAAAAGAAAGAATTGCAGTGTACAAAATGAATATAAAGCAAAAACTACTATTTAGAAACAAATCATCCTATATTTCATACACAAAGCCATTTGTTATAGTACTACTAGAAGAGACTTAAGCATTTAACTTGCAATGTCTAGCAAGATCTTTTAAGCTGTTTTTCTTATCTTGTTCTTCAAAATTCGAAACTTGAAAATCCCACTTGACTAGAACGGCAAAAAAAAAAAAAAAAAAAAAGAAAGAAAGAAAGAAAAAGGAAGAATGTTGTCCCTTCTAGGGTTAACAGATGCTTTTTGTAAGATTTTAGGTAAGATTAACCTTTTGCTCACAATAGGACTGGTTATTGCTTTTATTTTTTTACCATCTTTAACTCAGGTAAAAATCAATATAGTGCGAGACAAAGGGCTCCAGAGGGTCTGGCTACACCAGCTTTTGGTTTGGCTCCTGCACAATTCTACAACACGCTGAGGCTGGGGAGGATTAGCCTGCTTGTGTTGAGTAAACCGATGATACTCAATAAACAGTTTCTGTTGTAAACCCCTTAGGACGTGCAAAGCCACACTAGTTGGCAATAGACCAGATAAGCTGCAGAACCAGCTGTAATCTCATTTAGACCTGAGCTGATCCTCCTGTCCTTTCATTCCACAGGATCAAAGCAAACCACTGAGGAGGCAGCTGTATTATAGCGGCTCTGCTTGCTGGATGCAGCAAACATTTCATAAATTCCACTCCTTGAAGCAAGTCTCTACCTAATCTACCCAGAGCTGGGACAATCAATGAATTTCTGAATTAGTTAGACTGATTATTACAGGGTAACCACTTCTCTTTGGAGAACTGTGACGACTGCAGGCCAACTTTACAAAGCAGCTATTTCTGACCAACTTTTTCTGCTTGCAGGGCCCAAATTCCACCCTCCCCACTATCAAATAAAAATGGTTTAAAATTATCTTTAATGCATATTAACAAACAAACAATACATGGTGTTGACTACTACTCAAATGCAGCTGAGCTTTAACAGTGGCCCATATTCCCACGCTCAATGACCCAGGGAGAAGGCCAAACCTTACTGTGAATAATACCTTATTATGTTGGCGAAAAGTGATGTTCAGAAAAAAACATACAGATAATATTTCTGCAGTTTATTAGAGAATATTATTTAACATTTATCTTTAACTTTTCCCTAAAACAGAACACAACTTTTAATGTGTTCCAAAATGAGAATACTAAGGATTTCAAAATAAGTGTTTTTTTTCTTGTCCTTTCCACAGAACTGACACCTTACTATCTCATTTTACAGGGAAATTTCCTTTAACAGAAAGCTAAATTTCAAGTCATAAAACTTTAAGAGCAGCCACCATGCCCCAATGTGGGAGAATACTACCTGGATGCACATGTCATGGTCCCTGAAGAGGCGGGGTTGGGGCCAGATCACTGGTCACTATACGGAGTATACACAAAAGGAACGAAACCAAAAACAGATGTGCAGGGCTTCACACGAAACATCAGTATTTAAAAAGAACCAACTCGTAATTTAATGCTGAATGCCACTAGTTCAGAGAAACCCTATGGATCAGCTAGTCAGGAAGTTTGCAAAAAATTTTTTGTATTTCAGGCTTTGCAGGCCACTTACAGACGGTATCACGTACTCTTGCCATTTTACAAACCTTTAAAAATGTGAAAACCATTCTTAGCTCACTGACTGTACAAAAACAGGCCACAGGCCAGAACTGGTCAGCAGCACCTCAGTGTGCCAACCCTTTCTCTCACAACTGCTCACTGCACGGCCGAGGACGGGCCCTGAGGAACGTGGCTCTTTGGCGCACTAAGCAGCAGGTGTCAGTAGAATTCAGATCAATTGAGTCCCACTCTGGTCTTTTTCTACTGCAGCTCAACATTTACACCAAAACTGTTTCTACAAGATGTGTAAAGAATCTACTGTATTTCAGAAACATTTGAAAAGGGTAATCAAGAATGCCCAGGACTCATCCATCTAGACAGCATACTAAAATGATCACACATTAACGTATCCATACCTTTTTCAAGCTGAAATATGCCATATGTAGTGATTCACCTCTCTCTAATCCATTCTTCAGACATAAAAGGGTCCCATTTAACATAATCACATAACAACAGCAAAAGTGATAAACATCAAAATCTTAACTCTTCTAATATTTGCAAAATCCAGATCTTTGTAATAATAATACTACAATAGAAAACTGTAAAAGTGTGTAATTATATTTTAATTGTATTGTGGGGCATGCATTAATCACAAAGTTTAAGTACCAAGGATAGAATTATAATAATTCTGTAAAACAAATTTAAGCTAGCTAAGTAGGTCAGAACCACTAACATGCAACAGGAGACCTCTGGGAATTTATCAGTTAATGGCTATTTATGTGCAAATGAGTGCCCTCCAACCTTCAAAATCCTGTGTAGCTGAAGGGTATTTCTGTTAACCAGGAGCACTGCTTAACTGCAGAGGCATAAATTAAACCATTTTATTGGAATGATTTTTAATTCCTCTACTTTCCTCTTACCACACTCCCCCCCACCTTTCTAGAAACACAATTTACAGAACACATTTAACAGAAGGGAGAAAAAAGGTGGCCAGAGAGTCTTCAAAACTGGTCTCTCCCAGCCCCACAAGCCCATGCATACACACCTGCAGTAAAACAAAAGGGAAATGTTCACATCTTCACAGGGAACCTACACTGTTAAAGAACTAAAAACTTCCATATAAGCACTGCATTGATACACTTTTTACAATGAGCCATAACAAAATAAAATTCTATTTATACCATATATTCTTATCTTCTACAAGACAAAGAAATTCAATGGAATTTGCACATATAATTTGTGTTATGAGTCAAACAATATGCCCAGCAAAGCATACTCTGAGGAAAAGGAGAAAAGCTTTTTCTCTTTGTTAAAACAAAACAAAACCAAAACCCTAAACACCTCATTTCTAAGTTGCCTGAAAAGAAAATGAAACATTTGGACTTTTTCTGAAGGGGGTGGGGGACAGGCAGAATGAAATTTAAAATGTGACATAAAAATGATGAAAATGAACAACTAAACATCCATAATCAGGACCATGCCAAAGTTATTGAAGGGACGTAATAAGGTTAGATGTTGTCTAACTTTTCAATTGTAGATGGAATAACAGTAATGTAAAATTACTCTTTTTAAAGATTTAATATAGCTGCAATTTGAAAGTTTTAAGTTGTAGGGAACCTACATTGTTAAAGAACTAAAAGAACTAACATTTCCTTGGGGTTCCTCATTTCCCATCATTGAATGAAAAGTAAACTATAAGCTAATGCTAAGTCAAAGACAAATAAAGGCCAAGATAACACATCCCATTCCTTCAAAGTTACAGTATTTTATAGCACAGATGAAACCATGGCACTTTAAGCTAGAGTCAAAAATGTACTATTTGTGGGAACTTTATTTTAAATGCACAGGCAATAAAAGTTTGTGGTAGAGTCCTTCAAAAACATAAGAAAAATGTTCCACTCATCTTCCCATGATTGATTGTCTAGTATAAGTTAATTATAGCAGAGCAGATAATTACATTAAGTTTGCTTGCGATTAGTATCTTCTGGAAACACATTACCGCTGGATTCAGAGAGCAACCCTCAAAGCTACCAAATGCAACAGTGGACAATTATGTTTGTATGTAAACAGGGAACAGACATCTCCGGCCTAATGCCATGTGTTATACTTAAGTGTATAACACATGTAAGTCATAGAAATTAGGATGCATTTATAGCCTGAAAACAAAATTTAATTACAACAGTGTACTTTTAGGAAGAAAAATATTAACTACAAAAGATAAATTTCCACACAAATGTAGCTACCTGTTAAAGGTCATCACCTCATTTCAAAAGAGAACTTTCAGAAACTACAAAGGACTTACTTGAGCCCCCTGTGCCCCTTTTTGGTTAGGGGCAACACAAGTGGCCATCCCAGAGGCTTCTGGTCACAGGCCGATCGCCAGTGAGATCTGGGTAACACGCACTGCCCTAAGGCTTCATTAACCCAGCCCAGAGATAGCCAGGACCTTCTCTTATTGAAGAGACACATACACAGTTGGTTTGCGGAAGGAATCGCAAAATTAAGAGGTAGGCCTCATACTTGAATAATCCCCTCCAAAACGACATAAAGACACTACACAAGGAAGAGAACACTGCAGGTACATGAAAGTCATCAAAAGTTACCGACTTCTGCATTTATATGGCTGAAATAGAAAGAATGACACATTAGTTTTTGACATCCTTAGGGTCAACAGCAGGAAAGAGAGAAATCGTAGATAACAGGATTAAAGAAAAATTTTCAGTCTAGAAGTAGCCAAACCTAAAATTTCCCTAAGTGCTCCAAATGTTGCTGACTGTACGTACAGCCCCAACCTGAGTCATCAGGTCATTGCTTTCCTTTAGTCCCTTCACCAATCAGTCTGACTTCAAAATTCTTTCCTAGCATACTATATTTTTTCATGTTACTTTTCGTTCTTTTAAATATAAGTGCCCTACTCTATTGTATCTTTAAAATTACTTTTAGTTTTTTTAAATATATTTTTTGTATTACTAGTCTTTTTTTTTAAGCACAATGGCTTCCTACCTAGTGTGCTTGTCCCAAGGGTCCTTTCAATTCATCATGCACATTACTGCCAGAACCATCTATATAATTATCATTCATTTATTCAACAAAGCTGATTGAGCAACTCTGTATGTCAGGCACTTTAGCTGGATACCTAGTGCTGAAGATAAAAATATAAATAACACAAATACCCTGACCTCAAAAAACTTCATTCTAGTGAAGGAGATGGCCAGAGACAGATGGAGACATTTCAACTGATAAACGCTTTGGGTGATACAAATATGTGTGTGCAGGGTGCACCAGGGAAGAAGGCACTCGTTCTGCCTGGGGAGCCTGGAAACTCTTCACAGGAAACATTACATATTTCACTTACTCCTGAAAGGAAATAAGTTTTCCAGGCAGAAAAGGAATCAAGGTACACTGCTGGCAGGGAATTAGGAAAAAAGTACCAGGTATTATCTTTTTCTCAAGCTTATGAATCAGCTGGAGGCAAAGGGAGAAGAGAACATGATGTATTTGTGATTCAATTTATTCATTTCCTATTTTATTTTTTATTGTTGTTCAATTACCGTTGCCCCCATTCCCCCCCCCATTACTCTCCTCTGCCCTACCCAACCCCACCTCCCACATTCAACCCCCCTTTGTCCATGGGTCCTTTATACAAAACATGATGTCTTTAAAGTACTGCTCTTACATGTCCCTCTATTTAAAACCTATTGCCCTTGGTTTCCTCCTCACTCAGGCCTAAACTCTTGCCCTAATTTCAAAGCCCTCATAATCTGACGTCATCTTCTTCTTTCATCAAATTCATTCTTCATCAGCCCCCCCAAAACATTTAACCCCTTCCAAGTTTCAATTCTTAGATCACCCTCCCATCCTAGCATTTTCCTCCCTTCCTTCAACAACTTACACAATTGCCTTTCTTACAGCCCACCTCTTTCAAGAGGACTTTCCCATCCTTTCTCCTGGCAGACTCCTTCCTTATTACAAGTGTAAATTCTATTCCTTCTTCAATACCCAATTCAAATGCCACCTATTTCACCTATATTTCCTAATCCTCTCATCCTGTATTTTCTCTCCCCTCTTTCTCCTACTGGTGAATTACATCCCTATAGTCCTCATTACTTACTAGTTTGGACTTTGAACTACACATTTATATGTGTCTTGTTAACTAAAAAATAATTTCCCTTAGAACAGAGTCTATATCTTTTTGCATACAAAGAAGTATTTTGCACTAGGAAAACTCAATAAAATGTTATTGTATAACTCCATTTACTAAATTACCACAATAGCCCATTAATTTTTTTTTTATGTTGTGTGTGGTATCATGTATCTTCAACTACAGAATATGTGGTGCCTCTCTCATGTTCTACCTAGAACCTGGAAAGAAAACAGTCCATGTAAAACATCCGAAAATTGTCTGCCTAGGTATTCATCTACCCTTTCCCCACTCAAGCTACTTATCTATAATTTTTAATTCTTCAAATCTTTCTTCCTTGCTAAAGCATAAGAAAATGGTAACTCAAATTGCCTAAAAGCCCTGGCATACAAAAAGCCCTGATCAAATATGTTGTATAGTAAGAAACTAAAGCCTGGTTATTATGCCTCCATCTATTGTAAAAACAAAAAACAAAACAACCATCACGTACAAGGCAGCCACCTCAATATTTAATGACTAAGTTGTTTTTCCTAATATAAACTAAAAAAATCACCAACTACTTGCCAAAGTCAAAATATTTGATAATATTTGTAGCACTGTAAGCTGGTGCTTAAGAAAAGTCTTTCCTTTGTGTCATTCTTTTTTTTTTTTTTGTATTTTCATTTTAAGCATGCTACATAAAAGAGGGGAGGGAGGAGAGGGGACCCAGTTCTGCATAAGTAAAAGACAAAATAAAGCAAAATTTAGTTTAATCATGTTGGCAGTATAAACTATAATTCTATTTCATTTATCAACTTAAAAAAAGAAAACAAATTTACTTAAAAATACTATAACATTCGATACAGAATTGACAGAGTTAAAAACACTGAAGTAATCTAATCCAACCCTTTACCCTTCAGATGAAAAAAACTGAACTATGGGGGTCATCCTGAGACATGACTACACTAGTCCATGTGGAAATAACAGATAGAACCACGTTTATTATCTTGAAATTAGGCAAAAAGCACTTGTCTTCTAGAAAGTTAGGAATGTATTGAGTAATGTAATTCTATAAAGGCTAGACCATTATTTGACCCAATGTGGAATTTCGTATATTTTCGAGAATACCTACCATTTTACCTAAGTGGTCTTCAGACTACATATATGATCAATCTAATGGTCCAGGCATCTCAGCATTCAGAAGAGAATGACCGTGAGGATGTAAAAACTTGGAGGTGCTCAACAGCCTCTACACAACAAGCTCTACAAGTGCAGGGCACATTTGCGAGTACACCAGGACACTTATTAGTACAGTCCTGAGATAAAGGACGTACCCCAGAAACATCTGCTGTATTACATTGGAATACTTCCCAGGAAACCAAAAGAAAAAACTATTAACTGTTAAATTATGTATATGTAAAGTATTTTTTAGATATTATGACATTTATATACATGAACCCCTTAAAACTTCTACACATTCAAAAAAAATGTAAAATGCAAATTTCAATATACTTTTAATACACATGATGTTCATAAAGTTGATGTATTTAACATATAGTCTTCTATGGAAAATTAATATTAAAAGACAAACAAGGTTACTTATTGAGAGGTCATTATTGATAACAATTCCCATTCAGGGTTACAGACTCTTCAAAAAAGTCATTTTATAATAAAAAAGCTTTACTCTTCTCTGTGCCTAGAAAAATAATTTTTCTTTCCCCACCTTTTTCTGGAGGCCTTCCTCCCACAAAACATCATTCTATTTCAATCCGAGAAAGTGGTTGTCGAGGCCAGGTGTAAAACTGTCTTCTGTTCCTTCACTATTCTGTGCTGGATTCTCCATTTCCTGAACCTACAATATTTCTTGTTTTTGGCTAAATCCTTTTATTTCCCTGAAGTGCAGATTCTTTGTCAGTACATCTCAAATGCAGTATCTCTGATGTGATAGCATCTATGTAAACTTTTAAAAATGCACAATGCAATACTACATACTGGTTTTGGGTTCTGTTTTGTCACATTAAATCATCAAAGTACACTGTCCCCACTCTGGCCAAGTAGCATAATTGGTAAGAATGTCATCCCAATACGCCAAGGTTGCAGGTCAAGAAGCCACCATGAATGAATAAATAAGTGGAACAACAAGTCGGTGTTCCTTTCTTTCTCTCTCTCGCCCTTCCTCTCTCTCTTAAAAAATATCAGTGAAAGTTTTTTAAAAAGTACACTGTCCTCAAAAAATCAAAACTTAAAGCACTTTTAAAAAATGGGGGGAGGGGACAGTGAAGGAACATTAAGTTTTCAGAGAATGGTAATAGAAAAAAATAGATATCAGAAGAAATAAATTAAAAAAGAAAAATACAGAAAAATATATCAATGACATAGCACGGTCATTAACAGTTTACTAAAGACCTTACATACATTTACAACTAACTAGGTTATTATTAATAGAGAATGTGCTAAAGATGCCAAAACAACTTTAGAGCTGCTATCTACATAAGCACAAGCTGCTAAAGACATAGATGGTACCTCTCTGCTACCAGTCACTATGTGACACAGTGTGGCTGATTTATTGCCATATAATCATGGGAAAATCACAGAGGAAATTCTGCAAGTAACAGAGAGTCTCTTCGACATTTGCCCGTTGACCACAGTATATTTTATTTGTTGCCACAGCTGACTCGCTACACTGTGGGCACCTGTGAGCAGTGATCCGATTTTCTCTAACACCAGCACAAAGCCTGCCACAACAGGTACTTATAGGACACTCAGTAAGGGTGTATTGCCTGTAAAATACAGTGATTTCTGTTTTGGGCACAAAATTAATAGAGCCAGAATTCTCTAAGCTAAAAGAAAAAAAGAGGAAAGAAGAGATATGACCAAGAAAATAGAATAATTTATACTTTTATTGCAAAAATAAATAGTATTCTTTCTGTGGATTACCACTGAACTGATTCAGAATGAGACTCTAAAAAAATCTTAATTTACAGAGAAGCTCTGTACCCTAAATTTACTTATTAATACACATTCTTTCGCCTCACTTCTCCAACCAATGGACAAGTAGTGACGAAAGCACTCATCTCTCGGTGCGCTGCTAGACATACGACACATCTCTTTCATTCTTCAAACCATCTCTGTAATACATATCATTACACACATTTTACAGGTTAGAAAAATTGAGGTTCAAAGAAATTACATGATTTGTGGAAGATGAAAGTGAAAAAAGTGGCAGTTGGGATTAAAATTCACATTTGCAACCTTTGAACAAGTAGTTATTTTTTTTTACTATCACTATAAGAAATTAATTATTCTATATATAATTCAAACACATTAAATGATTGAAGTAATCTGCTCTGCTGGTTTTGATGCTGGATATATTAATAACTCACAAAACTGAACTACCACTAACATCCCAGTTACACTGAGCAAACCCAAATTTTCAACCTGGATCTTAAAAAATCAGGTAAGTGCAAGAGCCAAGCCAACTTCCAGTCACGTATCGCTCCTCAGTGTTCACTGAGGTCAAATAGATTACGGTTTATTATAGAAGATACTATGCAGCCTTATACCATGTTTGTGTAAGAGAGATGTCTTTGATCTTTCACAGAAAAAAAAAATGTAGAAGTTGTAGAAATTCCCAAGGTATAATCTCACTTTCCCCACTGAAAACAAGAGAGGTGGTAAAAGAAGCAGCAACAGCAGTTCAGTTTAGAAGAACATTCTTCACAGGGTTAAAAGTGGTTCCCTCTGAGGGAGGAAAATTTAGGAGGGGAATGACTTTTATATTCTGCAGTATAGTAAAAAAAAAAAAGGCTTAAAGAAAATATAAAACCTATACTGATAAATACAGGAAAATTCATTTTTTTAATTCTAGGAGATAAAAGTAAATTAATCCTTTCAGCTGTCATTGCACCCCAAACTCTAGAAGCTTTCTATCATTATGTTCTTAGCATACAGAACTACAGTTTTGTTCTAAAGGAAAATTTCTTTTTCTAGTCTAAGGTTTCCTACTAGTTAAAAATCTGCTTCTGTAGGATGTGATGTAATTGTGTAGATCTGCATGTAGGTATGTATAAACCCTGAATACAATTAAACCATGGCTCTCAATTTTTAAAAAATAGTTATATCTAAGTTTCTATATTTTAAACCAAACCATTTACAAAACAGCTTCCACATTTAATCAAACATGTCCATGGAGATCAAAGCCTCATCTATAATGTGTAAACAGCAGCTCTGGAACTGTGCCGTGCACAGGTGATGCAACAGCACCCACGGACCCTGCCCATACACTCCGAAGAGCATCACGGCTTCGCATCTAACGGTGAAAGCTTCAGAACAGTGTCAGTGTTCACCAGTAAAAAATGGTTCATGTCTGATGGTATATCCAGACAGTGGAATATTATGAAGTCACCAAAAATAATGGTGCAGATGTCACTGAAATGAAAAGCCATTGATGACATACTAAGTGAAAAAAGCAAGACACTGACAGTATTTAGCCCCAGTTTTGGATTTAAAAATATGTATATAAATAGGAGAAACCTAGAAGGCTATAACAAAATATCAACAGTTCTCTCAGCATGATGAGATAAGTAACCTTAAGAAAAAAACCTGTTTACATTTTTAAAGTTTATATCACAAACATATAATAGCTAATATTGATTTTTTAAAAAAAATTACAACTGCAGGAATAAAATGAAACAAAAGAGGTCTCACATCATAGAGTTTTTCTGTTCTTTGTTTTTTTAACTCATTTGACTTGTGTGAGAAACCTTTTCCTTCCATCCCACCCCTCCCTAACAGGGAGATTTATACAGCATAAACTACATAATCAGGGGCTTTTTCACTTTGTATTTTTATCAGGTAGCTTTCAAACTGTGCTAACACTGGGGTTGGCAGTCTGTTGTTAGATCTTGAAGATTAGTTGTTAGTAAAATGCTGTTATTGATAAAAATACATAATTGAGAGATCAACCAGCCCAACTGAGGCCCCCTGAAAGAGCACTATTCCAGGAAGAGTAGGCTGGGGTTTCTTGCCCTGGGTAGTAGTTTCACTTCATAAATGGATTAACTCTTGGTTCACTAGAAAATTCTGGAATAACCAATTTCACAGTAATGATGTTTTTTAAGCTATCTACTATTCAGTATGCTCTAAAATACCTTTTTTGTATCCTACCAACTGGCAGCTTTTCATGAGGCGAGTCCCCAAATCCTGGCCATCTACAGCAGAGGTGCTTTTCTTCATGATCTTTTACTGGTTTCCAGGAAAACTGCCAGTAGGAGGCAGCAAGGACTGGCGGTGGTAACAGCAGTGGCTCTCCTCTGCACAGTAGTTAGCTGCTGGCTTCATTCTTCTGTCATTATATAAGCAAGATGACACTGTTCTCTAATCCAGCCAAAGCTGATAAGTACCATCAACCTGTCACTTCCTACATTTCAAATTCTAACATCACAGCATCAAAGAGTTTTTACATTTCGATTTCTTTTGCTGGCAGCAGCCGGTAGCCTCTCATTCTCCCACGGTGTTCTAATGCCGCATTTGCACACCGGGGTTACTCCCAGACTGAATAGCAGGTCATCCCCTGCTCACTGAGCTCATCTGTGGCCCATGTGCTAGGCAATTTAGATCCAATCAGCCCTTATTTAGCTCAAGAGTAATGAGCAGCATAGTGACACAGACTTAAGCCTGACCCTCAGGACACTGCTCATCAAGCAGTAAAACTGTGACAAAATCATTCATCTTCCACCCGCTGGCAAGAAATAATACTCGCACTCACTGTATTACTTTTCAAGATAAAAAAAAAAAAAGTCCTGAATTTTCATGATGTGAGACATTAATTTGCAGAAAGCTGAATTCCCTTAAACCCCCCTGTTGCTATGAGCTCACCAGGGGGAAAGAGGCCTTAGGAGACTGAAATGGAATAAAGAAAATTGCTCCAGCTTTCTTTTCATTTTAAATAAGCCTTAAATCTGACAAGAGATATCCTAAAGAGAGAAAAATATATATCTTGTAAGGTAAAGAAGAAACAATTGAAATTAAGAGTTCTGAATGCTAGTTTCACTCTTTATATTTGTTCTCAATTTTGTTAAAACATAAATAAAATCTGAAACAGAGCAATTACTCACCCTTCTATACAAGGTGCATGGATAAATGTAAGAATTGTTCCTTACAGACCATCTATGGAGGGGCAAAAGAAAATTCGTATCATAAACAGAAAGGCACTCTGATGTTTTCTAAGAAACACATCTTAAAGAAAATAACGTTAGGGTAATTGCCAGAATGATGAGGATTGCTAGGGAGATTTTTAAACTATAATGAATCTACTTTTTCACTACAATTTATAGTACCTTCCTAGGTCTTATTAATTGAAAAATAAATAATGGGATAGTTAAGAGATCAGTTTCCTTCCCTCCCTGACATATCACGTCATTAAAAAACACATCTCGTCGTTTATTGTACTATACTTATTGCGCATAAAAGCTTAAATTATTACTTGCTTCCTCTCTTGCTTCCTCTATTTCCCTTTTATAACCAATAGCCACGGTAGCAATTTATCTCACTGAGTTTCTTTAGACTGGGTCCACCTACTGAAATCACAATTTCAGCTGTTTTTACCCATTCCTTAGTTGGAAAAGAGTTAACTGTAGCAATCCTGTCAGGAAAGGGGTTTACCAGTCTTCAAAATATTTATTACGGGAATGTGTCTCTGGTCTGAGAAGCAGAGCACTGCGTGGTGCCATGAAGGAGCACAGGAGCGATGCCTTCTACAAACTCGATGCTGAATTTCATCCGAAGCTTCAAAGACCGGGGCGGTCTAAACACCTATGGTGAACCGTGGGGTTCACACAAGGAACCGCAGTGACATAAATAAGATTGGGGAAAGTAGCTTTCGTCTCTCTCCAACATCTTTTGATTTAATACCATTTGCTAAAGAGAAATATTCCAGTGCTAGATACAGAAGATAATCATGGCACTTCTATTTCTTGAACAGCTGAGCTGTTCCACTTTCAAAAGAGTGACGTGTTTCCTTTACAGAGTTTATTTCTTGCTTTCCTTGTCCGTTCAACCCAATGTTCTTCACCTTGATTTCTATTTCACAGTGTTCTTTCTCTACCCCTACCTTCCCTCTTTTTCCTCTCCAATTATGAGGTGGATTTACCATTTCATCTCAGAAAAAAAACATTTTCAGTAACTCCAAACTTTAAAAACAATTATGAATCAGAAGTCATAAAGCTTCACTCACCTACCTACTTCTGGAAAACGAGAGTAATCGTTGAAAGAAAATCTAACATAAAACTCTAGTCATCTATTCATAACTTTTGTAATTACTGGATACTGGAGTTTTAACTATTAGATCTGACCTAGATTATAATTGGAGATAACAAAACTAGAGGCACAGCAAATACATAAAATAGAGGACTGAGAAAGGTGGAGAAGACTAAGAAGCCCATGGAAAGTCGGGTACCCTTTCTTTGTACCCCACATTCTAAATTGCACACAGATGTGCGTTCCGGCCAGTCTTTTCTTGCACTGCACTGGAGTCAGGCAATAGGCCCTTTCAATAAGGAATCTTCCATTCTGGGGAACTGTTGCAAATTATTTTATTGATGATTTCCTCTACTCCATTGCTTCAGTTTTCTCTTCCAAATACCTTGCTTCCAACACAGTCTAAATGTGTTGGAACAACACAGATGCTCTGTACTTTTAGATTCAAAGTGTTCCTAGTACAAAACTAGCCTCAGTGGAGAGGTTCTCAAAGCTCTCAAAAGCAAGGTAAAAAGCTCAAAGGCCCACTACTCCATGTGTTTCCATATTTCAATGGGAGAATAGTCTGATAATAAATACTAAAATTGTAAAATAAAATAAAAATGGTCCCAAAAATTTCAGCTACAGTAGACATAAGTTTTATCTTTCAATAACACCAAAAATCTTTCAATTAATTGAGAAGAATGGACTCCTGGAATCCCTCTGAAGGTCCCTTCCGCTCAGTGGCCCTTAGGAGGCAATAAACATAGGGGTGAAATTCAGATCACACATTAAATCTATAGCCTGGCTGCACGGAAAGTACACTGTTGTGTACTTTCATGTGGATGCTGGCTAAAACTGTTAGATAAGCAGGCACAATTTATACACAAGTATAAATCATTATCAAACAATGCTAAGTAACTGAAATAGTAAAATATTTTCAAAATGGTGAAGAGGTGATAGTTTGAATAAACACTTACCTAAGTACCTTTCTCTCTTTTCTCAGTGTATCTGCCATGTAATAAATGCAAGAGTGCATACCAGGTATGCTGCATTTCAGTGCTTCACTGATACGCCCCAAGTGTCTGCTCTCACAGTAGGCACTCATAAATACTAACTGAATTTGTTAAGTAATCATTTAATAAATACATATCTTCTGTAACAATTAGAACACAACACAAAAAGCAATAAAGGACATTGGAGAGAAAGTGTTAAGGAAATTCAAAACGAAGACAGAATATTCAAGTCTGGGGACATACGGACAAATATACACTTCAAGAGAAGTTTGGAATAAAGAATAGTGTTCACATAAAAATAAAGAAAAAGTAAACAAAGAAAACAAACACACACGTTCTGGATAGGTGCAGCCTCGAAGTCAGCGCTGTCCCAGAGAGCTGCTATCCAGCAGGTACTAACTACACAGCCACTGCAGCGCCACTAACTATGGGCAGCTACTGAGGAACTCATGTGTAACTAGCATGGAAAGAGGAGCTGAAGTTTTCATTCTGTATCCATTAACTGAAATTGTCACATGTAGCTAATGTGTATAGCAGAGATCTATGGAAGATATTCACAGAGATCCTATAAGGTGAGTATAAAGACTTCGCTGAAGCTTAGAAAAGGTTAATTTCCCAAGATTACACTCCTAAATGGAGTGTAATGGAGGAGAGGTGATTTGAACTCAGGTTTACTGACCCTAAAGCTAAATGGAGGAGAGGTGATTTGAACTCAGGTTTACTGACCCTAAAGCTCCTGCTTTTTGTAATATACTGAAACAGCAACTCTCAGACATTGCTATGGGTTCCTTAAGAACCAGAGGCAAAAAGCACAGATTGGCTGCTGTGAAATTATCTACTACTGCCTGGAATTCTGGCCCCTCCCATGTATGATGCTATCTGATTCCATCTCTAGCTGAGATCTCATTACTACTCACTTCTGAAACCACCTTTCCCTTTCCCCAAACGCCTTGAAGTATGTTTTTTGTTCTCTTCCCCCCCCCATACTCTGCTACCCCCTCTCTATGCCTACTGTGACCAGCACTGACCATTTCTGACTTCTAATCGTAAGTTACTTTCATTCCCTAGATTCAACCCTTTTGTAATCATTGGTTATTACGTAACTTTAGCTTATTCAGTCCCCAGATCTGGCCTGAACCCTCTGATGGCTTTGACAAAAAAATACAAAGGTAAGAAAGATTTTGACTTTTTTTTTTTTTTGAGAACTAGTAGTTCCATTTAACTAAACTAAAGGGGACTCATAAGAAAAAGTCAAGACATAGGTAAAACCACACCATGCATGATTTTGAAGATTATAAGGAATTTGACATTTTGTGTCCATCAGGATGTCACTAAAGGTGTTAAAACACAGAATGATAGAAGCAGAGTTGTTCTCCAAGAATAGAAATATGGCCAGGAAATGAGATGAGCACAAGTAACAAAAGAAAAAATAGATAAGAAAATTCATAGAATGTGAGAAAATGTTTGCAAATCATGCATCTGATGAGGAAATTGTATCTAGGAAATGTAAAGAATTCTTGTAATTCAACAACAACAACAACAACAACAACAACAAAACCCCAATTTAAAAATGGGCAAGGGATCCAAATAGATATACCCCCAAAGAAGACATAATGGTCAACAGGCACATAAAAAGGCAACGATCAACATCATTGCCAGCCACCAGGGAAATGCAGATCAAAACCACAATGATAAACAACCTCACATCCACTAAGATCACTACAATCAGAAAGACATTTAGCAACAGATGTTGCCAAGGATGCGGAGAAAAAATGCAATCCTTGTAAGATATAGATGGGAATGTAAAATAGTGCACTGGACACAATTTGGCATTTTCCCCAAAGGTTAAAAAGTGTTGCCATATGACCAGCAATTCTATTCCTAAGTATATGTCCAAGAAAAATAAAAAGTCCACATAAAAACACGAATGTTCACAGTAATATTATTCATAATAGCCTAAAAGTGACGACAACCCAATGTCCATCAACCAATGAATGAATAAATAAAATGCAATATATTTAAACAATGGGTTATTTGGCAATAAAAAAAATGAAGTACCCATACATGCTACAATATGGATAAATCTTAAAATAATTATTCTAAGTGAAAGAAACTAGTCACAAAACATGACATGTTGTAGGATTCCATTGATATGAAAGGTTCATAACAGGCGAATCTATCTATAGAAACAGAAAATAGTGGTTGCCAGGGATGGGGATTCGGTAGGGGAGTGATTACTGTAGAATTTCTTTTCTGGGATAACAAACTGTTCTAAAATTGTGATGATGGTTGTACAATTCTGAATATCCTGAAGCCATTAACTGTATGGTAAATGAATTAAATCTTTATAAAATGGGCTAATAAGCGAATTTTATGAAAGTGATATATTTCATTAAAGGTGTTAAAAAAATAGATGTTCTAAGGAGGGAAGGCACTGGAGGCACTGGAGATTAGACAAGCATGGACAATGCTCTAGAAATGAAGAAAATGGTAGTGAGAATAAAGACGAGATGGTAAAGAAATCCTCCAAAGACATTAAAAAATTCTCTCAACTGGATATAGAGAGAAAGGAAGGATATATATCCCCCTTTTCTTTCTTTTTTTTTTTTAATTTATTATTTATTTATCTTTTAGAGGGGAAGGGTAGGAGAGAAGGAGAGGGAGAGAAATATCAATGTACAGTTGCCTCTCGTGTGTCCCCTGCTGGGAACTGGCCTGCAACCCAGGCATGTGCCCTGACTGGGAATCGAACCGCGATCCTCTGGTTCGCAGGCCCGCGCTCAATCCACTGAGCTACACCAGCCAGGGCTATATCCCCCTTTTCTACCTTAAAAATTACTTTTCTTTTTCTACAGCAGCTCCTTACCATTTTAGTAAAACAGGATCACAATTTCCAACAGCTCTGTATTTGTGAGGCAATGTTCATGTTCCCTACAATCCTGACCTTGTTTTTAAACAGGCATGATTCATTTACACATCAAAAAGCACTGACTGAATGGTCTCTATGCTAAAGGTACTTATACTAGGATTGGGTTAAAAAAACATCCAAGGTAAGTCCAAACACATCCACACATGTCCACTGAAGTTATCAGGCCTAACGAGTAGTACAAAGAAATAATTATATAATGGGTTCATTTAAAAATAATAGTAATTATAGTAATAACAACATCTAACATGTATTGAACACTTATTAGTGTGCTGGACAAGTCTATATTCACTATTGCACTAAATTCTGAAAATAACCTAGTGAGGTATGTGCTATCATCCTCATTTTACCAATAAAGCTGAGGTCTAGACACTTAAGTTTTCCCTTACAATATTTTAAAAGAATCATTTTGTACTTATGCAAGGAGATTTCTTATCTATGAAACAGACCTACCTGCTAAATAACTGACCCAAATGTTAATATTTTTACATAAAATATTAAGTTGATAAGCTATATTTTAGCAAAATATAAAAAAAACCCTGAACAAATATCCCTAAGGGTGAGTTGATTATGTCATTGCACAAATATAAGTGTATGTAATAGAAAAAAGTGATTATAAACACGATCTGCAAAATCCGAGCCTGGTAAAGAGTAAATAAGGTCAAAATACTCATAATTTATACATAAAATCTCAGTTGAAAGATGTATGAAATATTTCATGATGAAAAGCAATCTTTATGTTTTATGTATTCCCCAAATACTAAGATTTACACATTCCCTTAGGATGCTCATTCTTTCTCTGAAGCAGCCAAAACTGGTAGATAGATCACTCTTAGTCAGCAACATAACTATTTGATTTTTCCAATAAAAACTGGAATTACATTTTTCCATGGAGCATACTCATGTGCTCCCTCTCGCAAATTATTAAAACATTGCCCCATAATTTGTATCAAATAAAAATCTGCACCAAATCACATATCATATGTATATATGGTATCATATATATGTGTATATAGATGATGACAAAACTGTAGATCAGCAGACACTTTGGGCAATCTGGGATATGCTAAGCAAACTATATACAAATAACTCATGTTTCAATTATTTTAAAAATCCTATCCAATTTCAAATTTGTTTTATAGTAAACTATTCCTTAATAATTAAAAGCTGTAACACATTTATACTAACAGTCCATCCAATATCAAAAGAGGGGGAAACATGCATGCTCTCAAGAATATCCTTTTTAATTTTCCTGAAAAATCATGTAAATTATTTGGCATACAGCAGACTCTCACAAGGCTATTTCCTTTTGTAGTACCTCTTTCCTATTTAGTCAATCCCCAGTTCTCTCACTGAAGATGCTAAAAAAATTGTTTAGAATAAATGACACCATACAACAAAGGTTAAAAAAAAACTAGAACTATTGAACATTGAAAATATTTGAGAGAAATAATAAACAGTTCCTGTGCGTGCATACTCACACAAACACTCATCCCAGATGTCAAAACAAATACATAACAAATAGATGACCTTCTAGGCTCAAGGGAAAAGAAGAAAGGGGATTTAAAAATATATGTATTTTTTGAAGCCAGAAAAAAGAGTTTTAATCTTCTAAGAAGTTGCACTTGAGCACATAGAGTATCAAAAAAAGGTAATCCCTTTTGAACTATTTTTTAGCCTCAACATTTAACATTTTAGGTAAGCTTTCAACTGCCGTTAGACTTCTTTGAAACTAGGCTCTTGTTTAATACGAAATAGGATGTCAGTTGATCAATATCCATTTGGCTTAAATTCGTAAGTCCACAACCTCCCTGAAGTGGTAGAACAAACAGGTACAAAGCTTGAAAATTTATTGTTTCTTTTTAAACTCCAAATGATATTTGCAGATGCCAAAAGGCATTTCGAAATCACTCACCCTTACTTCAGTAAAAATGAAAAAGGTGAGTGGGGAGGAGGGAGAATCTCATGAGATCTTGTATGTCAAGTTTTTGCCCAAAGCTAATTTTCATAGCTGTGTTATAAAACTCTGAAAATGGAGGTTTATAGTGGAAATGCTGACAGACCCTTAACTGTAGCAGCATGAACGGATATAATTAAAGAAAAGCTTTTGGCTACACCTAACTCCACAAATGAAAGACTGGCATTTTTATATTAACCTCAAGTAATAGCAAGTGAGAACTAGAAATGTGATTCCAGAAAGGTAACGTGAAATGTTAAAGATGACTGCTAAAACTATTTGACATTCGAAGTTTTACACATGGAGGCATTTAGTTAACATAACCAAGTCAGTATTTTCATAATGCTACTTAATCAGCAATAAAGAATGCTCTGGTGAGCCATCAGCTCCAGTTAGCAGAAAGTGGCATATGAAGTTATTATTTCTTAACAGCCTAGAGGGAGCTGCTTCTACCTTAATCAGTGATCTTAGTTCCTGCCTACCTATAATTTCTCTGTCATACAGTTATAAAACTATTACCCAGTTCAACACACACACTCATACATCTTGCACACATATTTATGCATGGACTGGTACCTTATTCCCACCTGAATTTGAAAACAGAAGAGATTGCTAAGGTAAAGTATTTCATTCTTTCCCTTGTCAGGGATGCAGCCTGGAATAAATATCATCAATCTATATAACCCATCTTCCCTATCTAAACCAAAATTCAAAAAATTTAGCTGTGTTCTTAACTTAAGTGAAAAAGAAAAAAGCCTATATTTTACAACTATCCAAAATGTTTTTGCACTTTCTAATAATATTAAAAGTAATAATATTATAGCATACCCAAAAGAACATCTATGGAAAGATCTTTAATGAAGCTCTATATTTTGGATGAAGAACTTAGCAACACATCTCTATGATCAAATACCTAAATGACTTCTTCTCATGTTTCTCCTCTCTGCCTCCCTCCCTCCCTTCTTTCTTTCTTTTAAACAATATAAATATCCATTATTTGGGGATTAGTTAAATAAAGTTTAGTACATCCATATAACAAGACACTAAAGCAGCCATTAAAAAGAATTAGGTCTTCATATACTAACATGAAAAGCTATTGAGGAAATAATGAAAAAAAGTTGCTGAACAAAGATTATCCATTTTGTATTTTAAATCTATAAACGGGCAAAACTCTGGAAGGTTCTAGAAACAATTTTACTTTTGTGGAGTAGAACCAGAGCAATGTTTTCAACCTCAGCACCAGAGGTTGGGCTAGATCATTCTTCATTGTGCAGGCCACCCTACACATTGTAGGATATTGAGCAGTATCCCTGATTCTCCCCACTAGGTAACAGCAGATACTAGTAGCAACTCCAGACCCTCCGGTGTGACAATCAAAAACTTCAGATACTGCCAAATGTCTCCTAAGGGACAAACTCACCTCTAGTTGAGAACCCCTGAACTAGAGAATAAAGAAGTGAAGGGAGGGAAGAGGAATTTTTACTTGTCACCTTATACCTCACTTTTCTTTCCTTTACCAATGATAATATATTTGCAATTTAAAGAAAATTTTAATGACGAAAGGAGTTCCCCAAATTTCTAACTTAAAAAAGTATATTAATAGTATTTTCGGGATATGAATTTTTTCAAAAAAACCTACAGATGATGGAATACAATAGTTAAGATGATTAAAAGGGACTTGTCCATCTTCAATGAAAAGGGCAGAGAGATATACTGATTCTGACACTTGGTTTCCATGACTGCCTCCTCCCAAGATGCCCATATTCCCTGCTTCAGTTTCTATTCCTTTGCCCCTGTATCTTTCAGGGGCTGTAGTCCCTCATCACCAGAATGGTTTAGACCAGTAAGCTCCTCTTCCTACTTGTTCTGTATATTCAGAAAAATATAAATAAACCACTAACAGTACCAGAAGTATGGAACTTTCTAATTTTTTCCTGGAGAAACAGAGAAATACAGCTTCCCACTTATTTAAAAATTATACAAACAAAAGGAATTTGACACTTGGGAAAGTCATAACATCTGCTAACAAACTCTACTACACTAAAAACAAACAGTTCGTGAAGAAGATCCAGAATCAGTAAAATCATCTTCTAATAAAGTTGGCTGCTCATTTACTTTTCATCTATCTATCCATCCAAAAATCTAAGATTCTTGCTTTAATATAGCTGAAACTGGTGGATAAGAGGATGATTGTCTGATCAAGAACTCTGGCTAAACCTTTGAAACTTAAACTGATGAGAAAAGATAAATTATAATGTATTAGGAAGAGGAAAGCAGTTTGTTCATTAACTTCATACATAATTTAAAATAAAATCATATTTCCATACATAACTTTTACCTAACTTTTCAAAGACAGTGATTTACTACACTGAGTGGTAGCACCTAACTTCTTAAGAACATGTACTTCATAGGTAAACATATTATATAAAAAGGACCCTAAAGAAATTAATTGTCAATACCACTGTGCTTATCCAACATTGTTTGGATCTGAGTGAACTTGCACATTTGTATAATTTAAGTGGATCTGAAAACAGTAAGTTTTGTATAGGTGACTGGTATTATAAATAGAACAATCCTCTCTTAATCTCCAAATAAAATGTTTCAGCTGGAAGTATTTCAGGCAGTTGAGGCTACAACTCTGCAGCAAAATATTTAAAGAAACTTACTTTTTAAAATGGTACAGTGTGGCCAAAATCATAAATTACATGTTTCAGTAAAAGCCACTTGAGATTTGACCTCATGGTCTTGCTTAGAGCAAGAGGAACATACCTCTAGGTAATAACACTCTTTTAGGAGAAACAGAAAGGAAAGGAGGGGCGAAAAGGCACGGCTCTGGGACTGCGCCAGAGCTGCTCTGAGTTTAGTTCAATGTGTTTGCACATATGCTTTTTTTTTTTTTTTTAAAGAACTACTGTTTGAAAGAATAGTTTGAACACTACTGATTTATGCCAGTGTAGCAATAAAACCAACTCTACTTTTGGATTTCATGAGTATGTCAAAAAGAAAACTTTCATATAGAATCTACACAGCTGATAATCTAAAACAAATGAATAAATTAGCTCATCACTGGAAAACATACCTGATTCTGGCCAGAAGAGCTTGTAGAAAGTGCAACACTGTCCTAAGTTCAGATTCTTGACAAGCTCGCAGAAGCATACTAAATCCATCATTAAGCAGTGTTTCATGGGAAGGATGCAAGCAATGGCTTGTCTCAAACACTTCTTGAACACCATCAATGTAGATGGAAAGAAGTGTCCAGAGAGCCTGCCTTTGTCCCGTTTCATCATTCTTGGATACCAAGAACTCCTTTGCTTTTTCCCGGAAAGCACCTGAAAATTTCTCAGCCAAAACACCAATGTCCAGATTTTTCTGGGTATACATCAAGAGGAAGGCTGCCTGACCCTTCCAAAGGAGATTTGATGCTTTTAAGGCAGGCTTAAGGAAATGCAGGAGGTCTAATACATGACTTGTTACATCTTCTATCTCCGCAACAGCTGCTAACAGTAGAAAAAGGTTGAAAAAATTCTGCAGACCATCTACCGTAAGTTCCTCCATTCTTTTTTGATGGAATTTAGAATATATTCTGCAAAACATAAAAATGGCTTTAATAAAACTGTTCCATTTATAAAAATGCATCCTTTAAAGAAACATTTTACTCAGTGTTTGTGAGTCTCATTACTGTAAATTTTTAGCTAATTCTTCATTACAATGCTACCATGTCACTTTGTCCACCTAGAAAACAAATGAACAGAAAACGAACGATGGTTCCCCTACCTTCAAATGTCTCAATGATATAGCAAGTCACACATAAGTAAATCAAAGGATTCAGTGACTTTCCCTAAAGGATAGTAGAAATGTCCTTTGCATAGAGTACATGACTTTCCTTTGGTTCCCCATCACATTTCTTTTTCAAATTTTATTGACCAATAAGAAAGAATATGTAATCTTTTAAGTACAATTTGATGTGCTTTACAGAAATATTAACACAGCAATTTTATATAACAATTTTCCTTAAACCTTTTCTCCCTTTACCCCTCACAAAAAACTTATTCTTGCTATATTTATACTCTAAGACAATTCACAGTGCTAGAAAAATTGTTTTACATACTTTCAAACAAAAATTGTTAGAGTCAAAATGACACAGCCATTTAAAAATCTCTTGTCAATACTACTTAATATAATTTTAATAGTTGTACTTTTTTTATCAATTAAGGGATTTGAATTAAAAATCATTCACCTTGAATCCTACACATCAATTGTTAAATTTTATACCTTCTATAACTAGCTTATTCAAGATAAAATCGTCAATGTTCCTAACTGGTTAAATGTTTGTAAGTAACAGAGCTGATAAGCCCCTGAAAGTAAAGACCTAATTATCTGTACAGCCTCCGCCACGCCTGCTCTATCGCTTGGTATGAAGTATTTCCTACTAAACAGACTTGTTATTTAGTGAATTCCAATGATCCCTTTTAGCCATACAGTTCTAAGAATTACGTATTCCATAAAATGATTAAGGTTCAAGAGCAAACTAGCAAATGCATTAAAAGAAAAACTACCGTTTGAACCACATAATTACTATATGTTTGACAAGGAAGCTACCATTAAAAAAGTATATGCTAAAACAATCCAAACTGTATTACTATAACCTTGCAAGAATTATTCGTTGTGAGAATCAAATAGAAACATCATTTAGTGATGTTTGAGAAGTCTCCACCTACACAGAGTAAGCAGCACTCTGCTGCGAGAACTCCTACCCTGTGAGCTGAGCGAGGGGGGATGGCAGTGCACACACAAAGGGGGCTAGAAAAAGAAGGGCTGGCAGGCAGAGGAGGCAAGACAAGGAAGGACAAAGATCATATCTACGTAACAAGCAAAACTCTTGAAAAGAAACAATGGTCACGATGCAACAAAAGTTTACTTTACCATCCCAGAAATTAAAACTGGGCATACTCCCCAAATGAAAACATTCAAGTTATTTGGTTCACTCTCCTCCCGTCAGTTTTCATTCAAGGATGCAGGGCTTTGGGACTGCTGGGCTCAGAGGACCCAAAAGTTACAGATCGAATCTATTACTTGCCAATGTGTGATTTGGAGACGCTTTTTTATTTCTGGAATTTCTAATAAAATGTATGCAGTGAGTTACATAACATTATAATTAATTCTGGTAAGAAAAACTACAGTTCTCTAATATTCTTGCATTTAGTATATAAAATTTCAATCTTCAGGACTGATGAGATAAATAAAAATTAGAATCCTCTATAAGTTATCCATTTTACTTTTCTCCCTTACTACAAGAAA
Source organism: Glossophaga mutica (assembly GCA_039655065.1). NCBI lineage: Eukaryota > Metazoa > Chordata > Mammalia > Chiroptera > Phyllostomidae > Glossophaga > Glossophaga mutica. Next base: position 160,668,174 of record CM077306.1, read on the forward strand.
ACTGGCAGGCTCAAAAAGCTCCGTATTAATTTAAATTAAAAAAAAAAAAAGCTCCGTATTTTGCTGTCCTCCATTAAGGAATACATTTAAATGTGTGAATCATAAAGACCTCCAAGCACAAGTGAACTTAAAAAATACAAACATTAACACTTCTCCAAAGATAGAAGTGAACACTCGTAACAAAGAAAACTATGGCACACACCTTCCTTTGACTTGTTTCCAAGGATGCAGACCATTGTTCTTCATTGCTTTCTTAACCACTTTTGCCAAAATGCAAAGGAAAATGGTGTAACTACTTCTGGATTTATACAGGTCATAGTCTTGTTTATCAAGGCAACAGGTCTCCACCATTTCTAGCATAGACAAGGGTGATGTAATATTTGGAAGGCCTTTTAAAGGAAGCCAAGAAATACTGAAAGAACTATTCTAGAAGCACACACACAAAAAAAAAGAAAGAAAACAAGTGTTAAGTCTCTGAGTAAATAAAAATGGAAAGCTGCAAATCCCAATGAGTTCATTAAAGGTCTGATTCATCTTAATCACAAAAATTACACAGCCATCACCACATATCCTCCCAAAATAAAAATCCCATGAAAGCACGGAACATCAAGAAGTACTTAAATTCACGGATTACCACCCAAATGTCTTTTGAACAGTTGGCTTGTCCAAATTAGGATACAAACAAGATCCATACGTTGCATTTGGTTGATATGTCTCTTAAAGCTCTTTTATTCTGTAAGTTTCCTGACCTTTTATCACACCATTTATTTTTCTATCCAGTCATTTACTGAGTAGAATTTCCAATATTCTGGGCTCAGCTGCTTGCATCTCCCTAGTGTCACTTAATATGTTTTTTATCCCCTATTTTTTCTATAAATTGGTAGATGTATCTAGAGATCTGATCAGATTCAGGTTGAGTTTTTTATTAAGAATCTTTCATTGGTAGTACTGGGTACTTCCTATTGCAATTAGTGAAAAAGCACATCAGTTCTGACTGTTACTGTTTTTGACGTTAAGATTGATCACATTGTCAGTCTGATCTATCCACTTTACTGAGGTCCTCACCAGCCTTTTAGTTAACAGTTTTAGCAGCCATTGATAATCACTCACCAGATATTCTACTTCATCAGATGTACAAAATAGCAATTTTCTAATCCTATCATCCTTCTGAATTAGCTCATCAGAAATTTGGGTACTCTAAAAAATAGTTCATATTTTCTTTTATTTATGGTTTTCAGAATGAGGATTTTTACTCAGAATAATGTTTCTAACTCATAAACTCAAGGATTTAAACATACTTGGTATGTTTTAATCCACAGTAGTCATCATTCCTTCTTCTGCTCAAATCTACCCAGCACTGGGCAACAGGAGCTTCTTCAGGCTGGCTCCTGCGTCCTTCCGACATGACTCCAGCTCACTCTGATGCCGTCCCATTTCAGTTATAATAAGAAACTTATCCAGACTCATCTCATACACATTGTGCCTCAGAACTAGATTCTGCCATTTCCCCAATCAACCTGATATTACACTTCAGGGAAGGTATTTCTTCTCATTTTTAATAAGCTCCATTAGGTACAGAACCAAAGTTGTAATTTACTTGTAAATTTTCGATTTCCATTTTCTATCTGAGTGAGGTGTTTCAATCTTTACCCAGAAACCCAAACATTCCAAATCTTCTCTCCACACATTACAGGTAACTAAATCCTTTCATTCTCCCTTTAACATTTTTATCTTCCAAATTTACCCTTTCCTTTCTAAATCAATTATCCCTATTTTAGGTCTTGCTCACTGCATTATTTGATTATACTACTACACTGGACCATCAACTTATCTATACCCAATTCATTTATACCATTTTTCAGAAAAAATTCTCAAATACATTCCTAATATGTCACATCCTTGCTCTCTAATGTCTCCTAAGTAAATCACAGTTCAACTGGATATTATCTTCACCTCTTCATAATCTAGCCCAAGTTTACTTTCTATTTTCCTTATTTCCTGTCTCTCTCCATAGTCATCTCAGACCTGTCACTCAGAACTCTTTAACATGGTAGAAATAGATCCTGTTCTTTTCACACCTCCATACACTTGTCCATACTTTCTTTTTGCCTGGATTCATTTTTTCTTCTGTATTTGAATAATTCCACTTATTCCCCAGTCCAGGTTAAAAAATTATTACTTCATAAAGTCTTCCAAAAGTCCATACACTGGGTCATATACTCCCTTTTCTGGCATTCCAGAGCATTATAATTTTTGTAGACAATATATGCCCAAATAGCACATGCTCAAATGCCAACACTGTGTCTTGGTGTCTTATTCAGGAGAGCAGTAACTGTTCAATGGTTGCAAGCAATCCATAACTTTTAAAAACACATATGTTTGTGAAAGATAAATTTATTCTTGAGCTGTTCTAATCTACTTTGAAAAATTCACTTTTTAAGATTAATCCTGAACTATTCATAATTAAGCCATAAAAAAATTCCTCAAATAGCCTGGCTGGTGTAGCTCAGTGGATTGAGCGCGGGCCTGCGAACCAGACGATCGCGGTTCGATTCCCAGTCAGGGCACATGCCTGGGTTGCAGGCCAGTTCCCGGCAGGGGACACACGAGAGGCAACCGTACATTGATATTTCTCTCCCTCTCCTTCTCTCCTACCCTTCCCCTCTAAAAGATAAATAAATAATAAAAATTAAAAAAAAAAAATTCCTCAAATATAATGTACAAACTCTTCAAATTCCTGGAACAAATTCATATCCCATTTACTCACCAGATTCTTACTATAATATTCCCACAGAACGGTGACAATTGTGATGTTCGGCTCCCAGAAATCACAAAGTGTCAAACAACACTGAAGATACATTCGTAAATGCTCTTCTAGGACACCATCCTAAAAAAATAAACTGAAATTATGAGGAAGTAAACGGGTTCTGGCAACATGAATATTATCACGATACTGCATCAAATAGCCTGCTTCTAAAAAGAATATGGACATCCATCACCAAATCATATCCACTACCATCTTCAGACCAGCAAGTCTAAATCAGCATAAGGGGTATGTCTAAAAATTTGCTTTAGAGACCATCAATATATGCAGATAGTGGACATTACATAACTCAGTTTGACTTTTAACTCAATTATTTAAAAACTACAATTAGTGTCTCACAATTGAATGGTGGAAGAAATCCAGAAACTGGAAAAGAAACCTAAACCAAAAGGAAGAAACAAAAATGATCTAATAATTAAATGTACACAAATTCTAATGTCACATCTAAGTACTAGGTTAAATTCTTTATAGGAGTGTAAGAGTTCCTCTTTTAAAAACCAGAGGATTAACAGAGTACGTGTATTTCAAGAAGTGCAGCAGGAAAAAGAAATAGGAGGAAAGTAGATACCTTAATTTAATCTAGTCTTCCAAAATGAAATAACCAAGCATGATTGTTAAAAAGTGACATATCACTGAATGGCAGCCATTCAACAATCATTTATTTAAAGAATATTATATACCAGGCATGATTCTAAGGTACTAGGCAAAAAGCAATGGATGAGTCAGACATGGTGCATGCTCTAAGAGAACTTACACTGTGGGGGAGAATGGTAAAAGAGGATACTGAAACAAATGAGACAAATTTAAACCATTACAACTGTTGTAACAAAACAAAACAAAGGTTAACTTGCACAATGACTCTTAGAGTACGTGGATCATTATTATTCCAGGAGCTAAGAATGAAAAAGCCTTTTTGAGGGCCTGCACTTGGCTAAACAATTGAAGGAAAAAGAGCTAGCCACTTAAAGACCTGGAAAAAAAAAAACATTCATTTTAAAAAAGAAAAGAAAAGCATTCATGACAGAGAAAGCACACAGAATTAGCGTAAGCGTGGTATTGGAGGATTAAGTCAGAAATAGGGACTATATCTCATTTGAATCTTTACAAGTCTTAGTAAGAAGTTTGGGTTTTATTTTAAATATGTTGGGAGCCACTAGGATTTTGAAAGCACAGATTTTGAAAGCACAGGAGTGACATGAGATGATTGTTTCAAAACTACTGTGCTGGACCACACATGGAGAATGAATATAGTGGAGAAGAGAAGCAGGAAGACCAGTTAGGAGGTAAGCAGTGACACTTGCAATGTAACAGAAAAGCACGTTAAGAGGTCATGTACAAGGCAGACATATTGGGAGACCTGGAGGTGCATGTTATATAGTAAACTTTAAATAAATAACTATTGAATGACTGCAATTCAGTTGTGTGTCACTTTTTACCAAACATGCATGATTATTCCACAAAGAAATATTAAATTGTCTACTTTCCCCCACTACTTCCTTATCCTTCTGCCACGTCTAAAGGTTAGGAGGCCATTCTATAAAACTGTAAGACTGAGATAAGCAGACAACTTTAGAGAAATGTTTGGAAACAGAGGCAAGAGGATCTGTTGAGTTGTATTAAGGTCTGAAGGAAAGGGAGCAATGAAGAACTCCCAGGTTTTGGCTTAAGAAAATGGGTTGATGGTTACTATACGTTTCCTGAGATGGCAAAGGCAAGGGGAAGAAGAGACAGGAGAGTGCACAGGGCAACCAAGTGGAGATATTAAGGAGGCAATTTGACATATGGGTCTAGAGCTCAAAGGAAAAGTAAGAGCTGTTGATATCAATTTGGATGATACCTTCATACCGACAGTTTTTTAGAGTTAAGAGGTTAGACAAGATCAACCAAGTAAAGATTATAGATGGAAAAGATAAAAGGATGCAGAACTGAGAGCTCCCTGCTATTCCAACATTTAGACATCAGGCAAAAGGAGTTTACTAGCAATACCAGTGGAAAATAAAGTAGAAAAGAAACCAGGCATCATGTAAACCAAGAGAAATATTTCATAAAGGGACAGAGGTCAACAGAGTTGAATGCTGCTGAGAGATTAAAATGAGAAGAATTCTCAGATTTGACAATATAGCAGACACTAGAGGCCTCAACAAGAGTAGTTTTGGGGATGGCAGAGACAGAAGCTTGACTATGGTAGGCTAAGGAGACAACAGCAGGTGAGGAAGTAGAGATACAGTAGTACCCTTTACCTCCAGGGGAAAGAGTTTAAGACCCTCCTCCAATGGATGCCTGAAACTGTGGATAGTACTGAGCCCTATATATGCTATGTTTTTTCTTCTACATACATACCTATTATAAAGTTTAATTTACAAATTAGGCACAATAGAAGTTTAACAAAAATAATAAAATAGAACAATTATAACAATATACCATACAAAAATCATGTGAACGTGGTCTCGCTCTCTCTGATCATCAGGATGGCAACTAAGTGACTAAGGAGCAGGTCACGTATACAGTGTGATTACTTTACACAAAGGGAATATTCACGACCCCCGCAGGATGGCAACAGAGTTCATCGAGTTACTCAGAGTATGTACAATTTAAAACTTAGGAATTGTTTATTTCTGGTAATTTCAAGGAAGTATTTTTGGATTGCTGTTGACCACAGGTAACTGAAAATGTGAAAAGCAAGTGCAGTTAAGGGGGAACTACTGTATTTAAGTGAGGATACATACAGTCCTTGAACAGGTGAGAAAAGACAAGATCCACTGCACAGAGAATGGACTGAGCCTTTGATAGAAAGCACATCATTTCCGATATCAAAGTAAACCACATTGAGAGACTGAGTACAAAGCAGGCATGTTGGGATATTTAAAGGTGGAAAGATAAAAGAATTCTCTACTGATTAGTCCATTTCTCAATGATTCATGATGCAAGATGTTTAGCTAAGTTTATTGGGGCAGAACATATGTTGAGTTCTATGTTAAAAACAAATTGTGAAATAAGTCACTTTAGAGAGCAGAAAAGCAAACGTTCTACAGCCAAGTGCCATCCCAGATTTGCAATCAAGACTGGTAAGAATGACTGTTTGATTCTTCTCCAGCAATATGCAGCTGGAGGCAGAGGTGGCAGGAGACAAGACAGGACCGAGTTTTCCTGAGTTTAAAACAGGTGAGGGCTATGGAATTGAGGTGTACAAACACCTATGGAGTGATCATAATAAGGTATTATATATGTAATCTAAATTATTTTAGGAGAGAAGTGTGGATATAAAAGAAGACAAGAAATGAAAAGGTCAACTGTGATAGGTAGAATAAACACAAGGAAAAAAAAAAGAAAACGTAGACCATAACTATAAGAAGAGGTGGGTAAGGTAACTAAAACAAAATCTAATTAGAAGTGAAGATATTAAAAAACTTAAAGGACAGGTCAATTACACACAATAATGTTGGTGTCACAAACAAAAGTAGTATGCAAGTATACAAAAAAGGTGATCTTGGCCCTAGATTTCTTAATGAATGAGAGTGAACCAAACATGAGTAGGTTTTTTGTTTTTGTTTTTGTTTTTTGACAAGGCCTTAACTCTTTCAATTATTAATCCTGTAATATGCACAGTCAGGTTCAAGTCCTCTAGGAAACTTCCTAATTCCATGCTAAACAGTGGCCTTACTTTATACTCCACAATGCAATATACACACCAGTATCACAGTACTTACCTTGTTAAATTTAATGTTTATATGCCTTCAAATGTCTATGAACTCTCTGAAGGCTGAGATAATGTTCCCAGGGCCTAGCATAGTACCTGGGTCACCAAAAAGACTCCATAAATTTTGCATTAACAAAACTAAGATCTGGGTATGGTGCCTCTTTTCACCAAGTAGCTATACGCCTTAGGAAAAGATTTTGAGATTCTCTAGTAGACAATTAAGTGCATTTAACCGAAGAAGACAACGTTCTGTCCATCACTAACATTCTTTGACTTTATTATGAAAATGTTAAACTAGGCTGATGTGGGAGCAACTCCGGCCAGCAGAGCTCTTGGCCATGGTGGATGAGAAATAAGTCAACTCAGATACAATCATGTTGTTCTGGCGGGAAAGGGGATGGCTATTCCTCCAGTGGGGAATGCCCCAACCCTTCTCTGAAATGGCTTTTATTGGGAATGGCATCTGTAGGTGTACACAACATACAATGCATAGCTCATCAATCAATGTCAAAAGGCCATAGTCATACAAAAACAGGTATTATCTATAGATAACAATTGAAGAAACACAGAGATCCATCATAGGTCAGGGTCTGTTAGTCACACTGATGCCAGAGGGTCTTTAAGATGTGTTTCATGAGATAAGGACTTTACTCCTTATTCCTTAAACTTAAACATCCAGTTTATGTCACCAGGGCTATATAAAACAAAGCAGAGCAAGCTTCAAAGCACACAATGTATTTATCAGGCCTGATTCACACCTAGACAGATGGGATTGGGTGCCTTTCATCCCACATAAGAGAGAACAGTGGCACCAGTGCTTTCGGTTATGCTGCCAGCGTGTCTAAGATAAGGGAAAGGGGCCATGAGCCACTAAGGAGACAGAACCTTTTCTCCTGGCAGGAGCACATCCGTTGCCTCCCTCACTTCACCCTGCTTGGCCCCAGGCAGATAACTGGTTAGCCAATGACAGGTAAGATTCCTCAAGGGAGAGACAACCCAAGACAGGCACAGTCATGCAGGGCCATCAGGGAAGTACTTAGGGGTCTACAGAGAAGGGGGAGAAAGACCCACACCCCTTGGCTTTGTCATAGCCTGAGTCCTCATTCTATCTGTAGAAAGTCTCCTGATCTCTTGGCTGCTTTGTTCCCCCACACCTGACTCAGCCTGAAAACAATGCCAGAGGCAGCTGTGGCCTTGTACTGGAACGAACAGTTCCCGGGTATAAATCTGGCCTGAGAAAGAATGTACATTTTGTCCTTTGAAGCCTGCTCTGCCTAGCATAACCCTGTTGATTACAGTGGCACCAGTGCCTTTGGTTATGCCACCATAATGAGCAAAAAAATGGGGAGATGTTGGGGACCACTCCGTGTGGTTTCAGAGACTGCAGTCCTGCTCTGAAAGGGGCTAGTAAGTCTCCCTGGAAAACCAGGTAACACAGGTGGCAGACATGCCTCGACTCAAACTGAGGGTTCCCATAGGAATCAGGCCTGATAAATACATTGCATCCTTTGAAGCTTGCTCTGCTTTGCTTTGTATAGCCCTGGTGACATAAACTGGATGTCTAAGTTCAAGGAATAAGGAGTAAAGTCCTTATCTCATGAAACACATCTTAAAGACCCCCTGGCTGGCATCAGCATGACTAACGGACCCTGACCTGTGACAGATCTGTGTTCCTTCAATTGTTATCTATAGATAATACCTGTTTTTGTATGACTGTAGCCTTTTGACATTGATTGATGAGCTATGCATATATACTGTATACACTACACATACCACTCCCAATAAAAGCTGTATGGGAGAAGGGTTCGGAGAATTCCCCACTAGAGGAAATAGCCACTCCCTTTCCCACCAGAACAACATGATTGTGTCCAGGATGACTTATTTCTCATCCATGGTGGCTGGGAGGAGCACTGCTGGCCAGGGTTCCTCCCACAACCTAATCCCACTCCAGTGGCATACTACTGACATGAATTATACTAATCTTACTATGTTACAAGGTTAAAAAGTGGGTTTATAAAAAAAGTGGGTGCATTTTAAAGAGTTGTGTTTTATTTGGTATCTGAAACTCATTTTACATACATGTAAATCCAGAGACATATTTAAGCCATAAACATAAATTAAATTTGCAAAAAATAAAAGGTTTAAATACCAACTATGTGTCAGATAGTATACGACATTTACATATCTAAGTTCATGAATGGCTCACAGCATCCCAGTTTTATTACCTTCATTTCACAGGAAAGGTTGAGGTTCAGAAGTTACAAATGTCTTACCAAAGTCCAATTGGAAATTAGGATTTATGACTACAAACTCTGTTATACATACTAATCCATGCAATCTTCCAAAAACAGAAGGGAAAAGAACTGAACATTTAATGGACACCGGATTTGATCAAAATTGCTTTTAGTGACCAGACCAAGACTTAAGTCAAAGCTTATAAGGCCAGAGTCCTTTCTCTTTCCACTCTATCCAATCAAGAAGAAATTAAATATGGCATCTCAGGGGATTTGTGATTTTATTTTTTAAAAAGAAAGGAGATAAATTTCCTTTCATTTTCCTGCTAGTGGTTACAGATTAAAATGAAAAGAAACAGCTTTAAAAAATACCATTTTCTTCACAGTTCTGGCAACACAGGTAATCATTCAGCTGGTTGCAATTTTAAAAGTATTTTTTTAGCCTATAATTAATTACAAACACTATTTATTATACATTTTCATCTTCTGCATATTCAACCATTACTTTGTTTTGAGCCATTTTCCCTTAGTTTTTCTTTAAAATTTCCTTTAAAAAAATTGTGTGTTCACACCTGAGGAATTAAGCAGACCCAGGATTTGCCCATTTTCAAATCCAGATACGCAGAAATAAGAATACACAATACTCTAGAGTAGAGAAGGCAACAGACATCTTAGCTCAAATTTATAACAAAAAAAAAAAAAAAGAGAGAGCTGAACTACTGTGAGGAAGAATATCTGAGAACAATTAAGTATATTAATTTCTTCCTACCTTACGTTTTCCCCATCAGACACTTATTAGAGAGGGGGAAATAAAAACAATATGGAAAATTGATATGCCTTCCACCAGTATCACCAAAACAGATCCAGAAAACAAAATGGATTACTAATCAAACACATAGTAGCAAAGAATTTTTTAAAGATTTATTTATTTATTTATTTATCTTTAGAGGGGAAGGGTAGGAGAGAGGGAGAGGGAGAGAAATATCAATGTACAGTTGCCTCTCATGCGTCCCCTGCTGGGAACTGGCCTGCAACCCAGGCATGTGCCCTGACTGGGAATCGAACCGCGATCCTCTGGTTCGCAGGCCCGAGCTCAATCCACTGAGCTACACCAGCCAGGGCTAGAATTTTTAAAATAGAAATAATGAAAATAAAATGAGTTTTATTAAGAATCCTGCAAAGTCAGGTGGTTTTGAGGGAGTGCATAGTAAGCAAAACACATATGAAGATTCAAATCCCAATTCTACCATTTTCTAGCTAGCTCTGTGAACTTGGACAAGCTCCTTCACACCCTCCCAAGCCCACTTTCTTAATGTGTAAAATGAAGATACACAAGATTATCATATTCATTAAATTAAAGAATGTAATTAAATCCTATGTACAGTGCTTGGACAGGAATAACTCATTTTGTTACCTGCAAAAAAGAAATGTCTGTTTTTAGGCCAAATGTGGACTCTTAAAGATAAAATAATAAATGCAACAGGTCATAGTATTGTACCTTAAGCTGATATATTTCAATTTTGTGAGTACTAAGGTCAAACTCTATCTAAAATAAAAGGTTTGATTAAAGACATCGATCGAAATCCATGCCCTCTGATTAAAGATTTTTTCATAAACCAGTCCTGTGAGCCCCTTTTCCACACAGCCTTAAACTTGCCTGTGTCAATCCCGGAGCTTCTTCATTTTTCATGAGACTCTGTCTACAGGCTCTCTAAGTGTCTCATCTCAGCCATGTGCACGTGTGGCTACCCTTGAAAAATTTATTTGAAAGCTAAATAGTAACTGTTAATCTACCTGATTAGATTTATTTTTAGGATTGAATAAAGAGAGCTTAACTTCAGTATCCTAGTCAAGATCCTTCTGTCCAATAAACACAATGATTTTCAATTAGTAATTAAAAGATTATTATTCCACATTATTCAGATCTAATCATATTCTGAATTGCTTTTAGCCTTGGATTCTCCAAATTCTTTGAAAACTGAAAATAATATTTAAAAAATATTAGACTTGCGTAAGATTTCTTTTTATACCCTTCTATAGGCTTTTGTAATCTCAGAAAATGAGACTTGGAAAAGTAGGTAGCATAAAACTAAAAATCTCCCTTTTCATATAAAAACAATAATGCTGTCTTAGAGGTAGAATAAATGTTTATTGTTAGCAGTCACAAATATTAAATAGGATTACCACTAAAAAACTGTTTTTAAAGGAAATACTTAACTATTTAATTGTACCTATACAGGTACAACTAAATATATGTTCTCTTTACGAAGAAAGTTTAATGTCTGTTTAAGGAAGATCCTCTCCACCTACAACAAGATTTGGAACATTATTTGCTCAATTAAAACTATAGTGCCTATCAATTTTAAGACTGCTCTAAATGTGCAATGTTTGGGTTTTTTTTTGAAATATTGCAAATGACCTCTTTCACTGTTGGAGATTAAGTCAAAGCACATGAACATGGTCAGATTTTAATGTACCTCAAAGAGAGAAAACAGATATAATCAAATTGATAGCCTGATAGCTCTATCCAAACATATTATTTATTCTTTATGACCACCTACTGCACTCAACAAAATTGGTTTCAAAAACTCTAGCAATGTTGGAAGCAACCTAGGTGCCCATCAGTAAATGAATGGATCAAAAAACTATGGTACATTTACACAATGGAATTCTGTGCAGCAGAAAGAAAGAAGGAGCTCCTACGCTTTGCGACAGTATGGATGGAATTGGAGAGCATCATGCTAAGTGAAATAAGCCAGGCAGTGAAAGACAAATACCATATGATCTCACCTTTAACAGGAACCTAATCAACAAAACAAACAAACAAGCAAAATATAACCAAAGACACTGAAATAGAGAACAGGCTCACAGTGACCAGAGGGGAGAGGGGAGGAAATTTCAGGAGAAAAGGGGAAGGGTTTACAGAAACAAGTATAAGGACACATGGACAATAACAAGGTGGGTGATGGAAAGGGAGGGAGGTGGGGAGGGCTTGCAGGTGGGCTGGGATGGGAGTAAAAGGCAGAAAACTGTACTTGAACAATTAATTTTTTTAATATTTTTATTTATTTATCTTTAGAGGGGAAGGGTAGGAGAGAAGGAGAGGGAGAGAAATATCAATGTATGGTTGTCTCTCATGTGTCCCCTTCTGTGAACTGGCCTGCAACCCAGACATGTGCCCTGACTGGGAATTCAACCGTGATCCTTTGGTTCGCAGGCCCACGCTCAATCCACTGAGCTACACCAGCCAGGGCTGTACTTGAACAATTAAAAAAAAAACAAAAGTCTAGCAAATAGTCCAATACTATTTGTACTATGCCATCTCGGAATATGTTTTATCACATCATGTGTAAGACATTCCAACTAAGTTTTTCTTGAAGATAATAAGTTTCCTTCACTTAAAATTAAAATTATAGGAAGTCACAATTCAAACAAAAAAATATTAACTTTCAAACAACTAAATGTGTTTAAAGAGAGTTTTCAACTCTTAGTCAAAAAGCAAACTTTTATGGAAGAGAAATAATAAATTCTGAGCAACAAGTATAAAGGACTCATGGACAAAAACTATGGGGGGTGGAAATGGGAGGAAGGTGGGGAAGGCTGGGGTGGTGGGCTGGGGCGGGGTAAAAGACAGAAAACTGTACAATATCAACAATTAAAAAATACTGGGGAAAAAAAAAAAGTAAATAATAAATTCTCCTGCTGTCCCTGACCATAATGGGTATATGGATACTTATCCATATGAACCTTTACGGCCTTTTACGAAATACTCTGTAATTTAAAATCTAATCGAACAAAACCATGTATTAAAAACTGTTAGAGCTAAAAGCAAGTTTAAGAGGCTTCTAAGCTATGTTGAAGCATTAAGATCGGATTAGTAGTTTATTAAATGGTCACATATAACAATGAGCATTTTTTAGCAATTCCCTACATTCTTGAATTTAAAAATATTTGTAAGAAATGTTTTGAGTTACTAAATCAGTATGTTCTCAAAAAGAACAGAGAATAAAAGCTAACTAAAATGACATAGAAAAAATAAAAATAAACCAAAACTTTTACAATGATTGGGATAATGGCTCTTTAGTTTCTGATACAAATTCAGTATGTGAAGGTCTTTGGAATTCTAACATAGAATTCTCAGCTCATACTTAGAAGACTTATAACTCAATGTACTTAAATATTTCACCTAAGATATTAAGAATTAACATAGGTAACAGGGAAAAGAAAATTGCAAGCTATTTTGATTTTCAAAGATATGGCTATAAAATAAATGTGTGCATATGTATGTATGTGCATCTTTGTGCTCCACAGAGAGCAATCCTTTACTACTATATTTCCTTTTTATTCCTCTTTAAATTTTAACAGTCTATATTTACACAAAAGTAACCTATTACCCAAATTTTAAAAATCCTTTACTAAAAATTTTCCTTAAACTCTTAGACAAGTAACATTACAAAACTTTACAGAACTACACTACAAGATGTTTAAAGATGTGATGAAGAGCACATTTAAAACTATTTTAAAAGGAGGTCAAATCTGACCTGTGGGCCATGAAGCACTACATTAACAGCTGTGCAGAAAGAAAAATGATAAGGTATGAAATGAGGGCTCAGAAACTAGGACCTTATCAGTCAGAGTATGATTCAAGCCCGTAAGACAAACTGCTCAGCAAGGCAAGTCCCCTTCCTGCTGTGACGAAAACAGAGCTGAATTTCCAATGCCACTATCTCCCTCATCATGTCTCTTAGACTTGATACCATTCAGCCAAGGAATGGCTTAAGTTCTGAAGCACCTGCTACTTATTTTGAATACATTTCGTCAAAGTCACCAGCTAGGATAATTATCTTTGTCCTTTAACTGACAACTCGATGTTGAAAATAAAAACCTTTGAAGGACAGTCACTAATAGGAACCATTGTATGCTGACACTTCATAACAAAGAACGATTATTTCTATCATAGGGTATTAATAAGTAAACTAAATTTGTTATCTAAATCATTTTTAGTTTGCTTGGTTCTTACACATAAAACAAAAATTTAGTAAAGCCCACAAATTATCTCACTTTAAATGCATACCTGAACACCGATGGACCTTTTCAGCAGTTCTTCTACAAAGTTCCAACTTGATTCCATTTGCCTCTAAGGAAGAAGAAAATATTATTGCATCAAAATTGCTGCTCTTAATTACAAGTTAAATTATGGTATAGTGAGTTAAGTGTGAAGTACATTTTGTCAAACATCAGACCTTACTACAACTTCTTGTAGTTTGGCAGAGTTGGTGGAGACTCGGTAGAAAAATTTTGCAACTATTCCAGTCCAATATAAACTTTATAAGGAGCTGTTTCATTAAACAGTGGTACTTCTATAAAATTACAAATGTTTAAACAAATATTAAATTTTTGCTGTCAGATGTAATCTAACAGGAAGAAAAAACTTTTTTATATTTTTTGGAGTATTTATTCTTCCTTCTTCTCCACTTTACCCACCACACACTTCTTCCTTCATTTCATGGGTAACAGCCTCAAGACAGTTTACTCTGGTAAACAAGTAACTAATGTATGGACACAGCAAATAAAGAAAAAAAGTTACACAGTGCCACCCATACTTAAGTAATGATGACTTACCTGGGAACCTCAACTATCTGATTCCCCACAGTACGAAAACCAAAATGGACTTTCTCAGAACCAAATATTTCACAAAGGCTAGGAACTGAAAATGACCACTTTCCCAACAGGAAAGCCGGAGGGACCTCCTCACAGGATACGGAGCTCCCCTGACACCATACACTGATGCCAGGAAACTAACATGTCCCAATTCCACGGGGAGGGGAACAGAGCCTCCACATTTGGTACTTCTCTTCAACTCTGCATTAGGTACTCTGGCTAGTTTTAATTTAGATCCTTTCCCTGTAACAAACCATAACTGTGAGTATAACAGCGTTCAGTGAGTTCTCTAAGTCCAAGTAAATTACACAGTTTTAGGAATCCCTGAGCTTGCGGTTGTCAGAAATGAGGGCAGTATTGAGGACTGTTCCCTGAAGTTTGGTAGTTGGCCCTAAAATGTTCACCAAAAGGAGACCATTTTGTTCCAACAATACTATATGTACATTATGTTAGGGTCTTTACTTTATTTCCTCAAGAAAAAAAGTCCCATTTTAAAAGATAACATAATTAAGTTTCAGAAAGATCATGTATATACAAGTCACAGTGTGGATTCAAATCCAAGTTGGTCTGGTTCCAAAGCCAATGTCCCTTCCATTATACCAAGTTTTCTGTAACTGGTTTTCTTTTTCTAACAAGCCTTCCTTCACCTTTGAGCAATTTATTTTTATATCATTCTTTACTGAGAAAATGTCAACACTAGTCCCAAATACGCAGGAACATGATAGGGTTGATGTTTTTAGCTTTATAATTTGATAATGTTAATCAGTGTATTTCAATTATTCTGTTCTATAAAACCCTTTGAATCACCTGAGTTATAAAATAATAGTGTTAATTCTTGCCCAAAGAATTCAACTCTATGGATCAGTATTGCAGCTATAATCTAAAACAAAAATACCCCATAACTCAGAGGACAGAATAGCAACCATATCATGCCAAAATCAAGACTGAGTAAGAAGAAGCTATGTATCAAAGGAATACAACTATTTCTTCCTTAAGAAAACCTAAAGCAGTTACAGCATTTTTTCTATATTTTAAGTTATAAGCTTAACTCCACTGAAAGAAAAAAAAGTATGAAGTCATCGATTTGGCTGTTTTATATCTCTTATCCCAATATCAAAACTAAACACCAACTGAGGCTTCGGCATAGGCAGTAAGTCCACAAGAAATGTAAAAGAGGTCCCCAACCCTCCACTTCCAGCGAACTAAGTGACCGGGTTCCATTCTCATTTTAAGGTTCCATTTCACACCTTTTATCTTCTCACCATTTCAGATGTTTCAAAGCAGAGCCTCAGCTGGCCTGACTGACTGCACTATGCATGGGCAGGGACAGCATTGTTAAACTGATGCTTGCAATGCTCAAAAGTGAGTTTTCTCCTTAAATGGTATTTGCTTTTAAAACAGATGATTAGGATTGTGCGAGGATAACACACCCTTATCTAGGTTAAAAAAAGCATTAGGCAGAAATATATGAAAACCTAAAGCCTCTAGTATGAGAAGTGATAACAAATTTCCTTATAGACTTACAGTAAGCAATTAGCAAGTTTGTGATTTAAATCCACATACAGCAAAAGTCCATGTACAGAAACTTTTAAAATAAAAAAAGAAATTAACTATATCTGAAACCGATTCAAAATATAAAGATTTCACATTCACCTTCAGGGCAAAGAAGCTCACATTCAAAAACTGAACTATATAGTTAACACAAGATCAGAGAGATTTCTTTCCTGCAGAACACATGACTAACCATTATTACTTCACATCATCCTCTCACACCAGATAACTCTTTAATGGAATAAAGCACATTTAATACATAACCACTTTCTTTATGGTAGCTGGTTATGCTAATATATCTAAAGGATAAAAATTCAGGTAATTTTCAAAATTCTAATCTAAATATATCCAAGATCCAAATTAACATCCTATATATGTTCCAATAGGTCACTATGTCTTTACAGATTAGATTACATGGTTTATAAACCAAATAAGACACGTTTGAAAGTAAAAGGAAAACCAACCAGATGGGATGAGGGGAATGTAGGCATAAACTGGGACTGGCAAGGGCAAACTGGGGGATATGGTCACCCTAGGAAGGACTGTTCTGCAGAAGTTCTCCTTAGGAGAACCCTAATATCGAGTTTCAGTGATAAAAATAGGGTGATACTTACACATTCTGTACTTAAGTTTCTATACCTGTAATATGTAAATATTACCCTCTCATTTCATAATGCTTCACTGAGATAAAACTGAGCAGTCCCTATAAGATATTAAACAATTTGCAAATACAATATGTTAAAGGTATGACCCCTAATGAAAACTATTATTATGGACAGCTTGAGTTTTTCTTTAAAAGCCATTAAAAAGTCCAGAAATATTTGACTCTTTGAGGGCTCGTGACTAAAAGTGGTGTATTTTACACATACACACACATACATGTTGCACATTTTTATTATTTGTATCATAGAAAAGGTTCTTTTTCAAATATCATAGCTCCTTCCTCTAAAAACCTTTTATATAACTTAAGAAATTAAGATTTTAAAAAACATGTATCTTGGCAAAAAAAAATCACACAAGAACTGCTGAAAAATATTAAAACACAAAGGTTAAGCTATTTTAAATATAGAAAACTCATTTACTATCTTGATTCAGTTAGTAAAAGCAATAATCTCCTATGGACTTCTCTGTGTGAAATAGAAGAGTGATTTCGGCAATGCTACTGTGGGTGTTTGTCCTAGCACAATTCAGCATTACAATAGTAGCGGTAATTACACATATTAATATGGCTACTGGGGTTCAACAGCAACCACTATTGAAATATACCACTCACTCAAAACAATGCAGTTCCAACAAGCATTAACAGCCTGAAAACATGAAAAAAGAGGTAGTAATATCTGTTTCATGTGTATCCTATCATTAGCACTTATTATAATAGGGACTCAGAAGTGCTTAACTAATTACCATATTTATCTATACCAATTCAAATCAGAAATATGTATTTGGAAGAATTAAGGTTGGAAAGAAATAAAAGTGCTAAGTAAAGACCTTAGAATTATAGGTAGATTTTTGTTGAATTCTTTTAATTTTGTTCTAATATTCTTAGCAATTAAGATGTGAAACATTATCATGTTAACTCCACAAAAATACTCAGTAGAAGGGATACTATAGTAATAATGGTAATTGCTAACACTTATTATTTATTGTGTATCAGCACGGTAAGGACTCATGTAAAGAAACAAGGGACATACAATCCTTCTCTACAAGAAGCTCCTTCTATTGACCTCACTCAGTGTATGACAGAATTCTTTTGTTTAAAGGTTTTTTCTCTCTCACATTAATGTGAGAGAGAAACATCAGTTAGCTGCCTCTCCTATGTGCCTTGAATGGGGACCAAAACTGCAACCCAGACATATGCCCCGACATAGAACTGAACCAACAAACTTTTGCTTTGCGGGACAATGCCCAACCCACTGAGCCACACCAGTCAGGGCCATGGTAGAACTCTCAAAAACACTGATACTAAGTTCGTATGAACATTTCAGAGCACTTTCTGACTCTATTTTAATTTATCTTGGGATCCTCTTAACAGGGCTTTTATTCTTGGAGGGATCATTTAGAGGACCTCATGAGGCCTTTCCATTTCGATGACACAATGTCAATACAAATGACCCTCAGATTCCATGGAGATTTCTCAGCCTGCTGTGCTCCATATTCCAAAAAAAGGAAAATCTGTCAAGTCCAACAAGAAACATGTTTCATAAAGAAACACAGGATGAAAGCCAGAAAACTTTTTAAAAATAAGGATTCCCAAACTCCAAACAGATTACTAAATCAGGATCTCCAAAGTTGAGACCCAGAAACCTGAATTTTAAAAACTCAAAGGTAGGTCTAATGACCAGTCAGGTTTAAGACCCACTCCCAAAAAAAACAAGACCAATTATGAAAATATAGACACACTGGCTTCAAGATTCTAGATGTTTATTTTATGGAACTGATGAAATGACATAATACTATGTTATTCATTTCTGAACATGGAAGAAATTATATACAAATAGAGCTTCAAATAAATACATCTACCAGCTGGTTTTATTCACAGCAATTTTTAAATAACACTGTAAAAATGTTTCTGTAAAATCTGTCATTCTATTTGAAGTAAACTTCATGGTTGTTTAATAGATGAAAATAACTTTTGTAAAAAGTTTCTATGATGAAGTGTTATTTTGAGGAAATAATTTTATCAAATGATTCACAAAACCTACTGATGCATTTCTGGAGAAATATGCTTTCCAGCTGGCAATCTTACCAATTTTGGAAATAAAGGAAATCTTCCAAAAATCTAATCCCGTGGCCTTTGGATGGTTTCAGTAATTCACTGAAGGTAGGACAACTATGTAGTAAAAGAAACAGGATGAAATCCCAACTCTTCTACAAATTGTTTCTCTTAAACAATAAAAACATAAAGATTATGATTTTTCAAGATGTCTACAACTTCTAGATTCAAAATTGAATATATCTCTGTAGGCTTATTACCTGTTTCTACTTTCTAAATTGTCTACCAAAACTATGTATTAATTGGTAATATAAGAAAGTTTAAAAAAATAAAATCTTACCATTTCATCTGGTGCTCCATGGCGATCAAACTGGTAAAGTGATGCTACATGAGTGATAATCCACCAACTAAAACCTAACGGATCCCTGGGCTGGATCACAGGCATAGAAGGTCTTCTTTGGTCACTTGACTTTTCAAAGAGTGTTTTAAGTAGTTTATTCAACCAGTTCCAAAATGACTATAGAAACAGAAGTGATATGATTCCATTAAAATAGACACTGATCCAACAGCCTTTGATTTGGGCTTTCCCTCTGTTTTAATAATGACATATACATGCCAAAGAGAATGTAAAACAGATATGCAAAACTTAGAGAACAATAATTTTAAAAACCCATGTTAAGAATTCGAAAATGAATAGTATTTTAGAAAGATCCTACATGTTGCTATGTTCCCACACCACATCTTTGTCTCCCAACCTGGGTAACCATTATCCTGACTTTCATAATAAATCATTCCCTTGTTTTTGAAAGTTTTGCCATATATGTATGTAAGCCCAAATCACATATTTCTGGCTTCACCTCTTGTTGTTTGATTTTCTTTTAATGCATGTTTTTATTTTCCAATAAACATTTTTATTAAATTATTGGGGTGACATTGGTTAATAAAATTGGATAGGTTTCAGGTATACAATTCTGTAATACATCATCTGTATATTATGTGTTCATAACCCCAAGTCAAATCACCTTCCATCACCACTTACTCACCCTTTGCCTTCATCCCTTCTTCTACCTCGTCCAACTTTCCCCCTCCCTGTGGTAATCACCATTTTATCTGTCTGTTTATTTTGTTTTTTTGCTTAATCCCTTCACCTTTTTGACCCATCTCCCCAATTCTCATTCCCTCTGACAGCTGTCTGCTTTTGAATCTGAGTCTATTTTGTTCGTTAGTTTATTTTGTTCATTAGATTCCACCTATAAATAAACCCATACGGCATTTGTCTTTCTCTGACTAGCTTATTTCACTTAGCATAATATTCTTCAGGTTCATCCACGATATTGCAAAGAATAAGATTTCCTTTTTATGGCCAAGTAGTACTCCATTGTGTAAATGTAACACTACTTTTTTATCTACTCATTTACTGATAGCACTTGGGCTGCTTCCAAATCTTGGCTGTTGTAAATAATGCTGCAATGAACCCAGAGGTGCATATATCCTTCTGATTTAGTGTTTTGGGTTTCTTTGGATATATTCACAGAAATAGAATAGCTGGGTTATAAGGCAGTTCCACTTTTAATTTTTTGAGGTAACTCCATACTGCTTTCCACCAATCCACATTCCCACTAACAGTACACAAGGGTTCCCTTTTCTCCACACCCTCACCAATACTTGTTGTTGATTTATTAACTATGGCCATTCTGACAGGTGTGAGATGATTTCTCATTGTGGTTTCAATTTGCATTTCTCCGATGATTCGTGACACAGACCGTATTTTCCTATGTCTATTGGCCACCTGTATGTTCTCATTGGATAAGTGTCTATTAAGTGGCCTGTTTCTATTCTTCAGTAACTTGCCTCTTTTCCTCAATATTATGTTTCTGAGATTCATCGAAATTAGTAAGTATAACCATAGTTCAACAGAATATTCCAATGTATGGCTACATGATAAAACCATCTACCTGATTTACTGTTGTTGAACATTTGATGAGTTTTAGTGAGACTTTTTTCTAGGTTGTTGTCCATTTCACATATTCACATTATTAGGCATAAGGCTGTTGACACTATCTCAACTCTTGTTTTACTTACTATCTGTAGAATCTACAATCACGTTCTTTATTTCTAACATTGACTCTATAATCACCTCTAGAAAGATTAGCCAACTTTAGTAATCTTTCCGAAGATCCAATTTTTGACTGTTCTGATCTTTTTCATTGGTTTGATCTTTTTTATTATTTTCATTCTCAGAAATTTGTGCTAGTTTTATTTGCTACCTATTATTTTCTTTGGGTTTATTAGAAAAGAATTTTTCTCCTAACTTCTTAGCTCAGTAATTTCCATTTTTTTCCTCTAGCATTTGTATTTAAAGTTATAAATTTCCTTCTTTATATCCTCAGCTGCAGTCCCAAAGCTTCTAGTAGTATGCTATTTCCTGTAAAAAAATTTTAAAATTTCCATTATATCTTCTTTTACTTGTAAGTTACTTAGGAGTATATTTCAATATCTGTAAGCATATAAATTTCTCTTTGTAGTTGTCTATTTTTATTTTCTGTATTTAGCACCATGTTATTAGCCACATAGAATTTTTAATGTTTTATTTTCCTGGTAAATTGTACCTTTTATCAATATGAAGTGACTTAATGCTTTTGTTGGTTTTAAAGTCTAGTTTTCTCCAACATTAGTTTTATACATTACCTATCCTACATATATCATATATATATATGAAACTTTCTGTATTGTTTTAGATTTTTTGTAAACAGCATCTGTTTCTGAACCCTTCTGTATTGTTTTAGATTATTTTTTGTAAACAGTATCTGTTCTAACAGTACATATTTAAAATGGGCATTTAGTAGTCCATTTGTAGTTAATGCAATGTTATTTACTTTTAAAACTACCATCTTTTTCTGTATTTCTATTTGTACGCCTAATTTTTCCACCAATACCTCCTTCTTGCCTTCCTTTGGGTTGAATATTTATTTCATTTTTCCCCCTCTTCCAGCTTGTAAGTCAACTTTCTCTTCTTATAGTAATTACCTCAGAAATAACAGCATATGTTCAAATAGCTTTTGTTTCACTTCACACTTGAGAGATTTTGCTGAATGACGAATTTTGGGTTGACAATTACTTGTTTTAACACAATGAAGGTATCATTCCCACTGGTCTCCACTGTTGTTGAGAAGTTAGCTGTCAGTCTAATAGTCTCTCTACGTTTTTCTGTCTAAACGCTTTCAATTTCTTCTCTTTGTCTTTGATGTTCTGAAGTTTCACTATATGGTATCTGGGTGTGCTTATCTTTTTCTTTACCCTAAGAGAAATTCATTGGGCTTCTTATTTTCCAACACAGCCTGGAATCGGTCATTTAATAAAGAAGCCTTATTTCCTTTCCTGGGAATATGGTTATTTCAGAACCAAGATGTAGCTAGAAATCACTCACTGTTACTTATATCATCATTTCTAGGCCCACTCAGTGGATAAAGTGGAAAATGTATGAATGCCCACACACATATACATCTATAGCTAGTTCTAATTATTAAAAACCACTATTTCATACTGATACCTCTATCCAATTGAACACATTATGGTCCACTCTAACTTTCCCTCTTTCCATATGTGTAATTCAATTTCCCATCAATTTTCTTAGCTGGCTCTAGTCACCCACAACATACTTATAAATTTGCTCAGTGCTAGACTACCAAAAAAAAAAAAGTAAACTTGAAATTGTGAATCCATAGGTAAACTTGAAATTGTGAATCCATAGGTAAAAGACAAATCTCCCAACAGGAGTCCAGTATTTGCATTATTTACAGGATTTTTTGTTTGTTTTTGTTTTTTGTCTTTAGCCTTAGAGCACACAGTCAGAATAGTGCATTCTATTTAAATCACCTAGGTTAGTCCTCTCCCTACCCCACCTCTCAGTGTGTTGTTCACTAGCAATACAGTTAGGTTCAACTGTTTTTCTTTATATTCTATTGAATCTCCCGTTTCCATACATGTTAACTTATAGCTGGAGTGCCTGAAAGGGTAACATGGTTCCAAAGTCAGCACTTTAAAATCCTTTCACTCCATTCTCACTCACCAATCTCCCATTCCTACCCAGCAATTTTAGTAGTTCCTGATTTGCCTTGCCAGAATTTCTTTGTGCACAAATATACGTATGTCCTTATTTCCCCAACTTCGTTACACAAAAATGTAGCATCCTCTAAATATTTTTGCACTGTACTTACTTTATTTAATAATAAATTCTAGAAAGCACTCCATTGTCAGATCATACATCTTCCTCGTTCTGTTGTAAATGTGTAATACACCAATTTGCAGATATACCATGGTTTCTTTAACCACTATTCTGTGTGTGGGCATTTAGGTAGTCTCTAACATGATGCTTTTATTGCATTTAGGAAGTTTCTAATACGATGCTTTTATTGCAGCACAAACAGTGCTGCAACAAATAGCCTGATGCACATGTATTTTTGAATTGTTGCAGGTGTATACTA
Organism: Glossophaga mutica; assembly: GCA_039655065.1. NCBI lineage: Eukaryota > Metazoa > Chordata > Mammalia > Chiroptera > Phyllostomidae > Glossophaga > Glossophaga mutica. Next base: position 160,691,338 of record CM077306.1, read on the forward strand.
AGGGTAAATTTCTAGAAGTGGGACTGCTAGAGGTTATAAAATCCTTGGCCAATACTTTTTGAGTCTCTTTTTTTTCCCTCTGGCATTTGTAAGTTTTTATTTTACAGAAAAATTTTGTAGCATTCTATATGTAATGCTTAAATGTGACAACATATGCACATACTTGTGTCAACTGAAGTATAATACGTACAGGCTCCAAACTTTCTCTTATCACACATGGTAGAACATCAGTGTCCCCGACTAAACTTTCATGGCACTTTTGGGAATGTGAGAGCACACATAAAATATATTTAGGTCTGTTTCCCCAAAAGTAAATAAATATTTGTCATCCCCTCACTTTCTTTTCCTAACTTTATTAGACACACACTTTCTTACATAATAATGTGGTAGAAAAAAAACATGGGCTGTGGCCATCAAATAAATCTGCATTTGAAACCCAGCTTTATATGTTCTGACTCTGTTATTTGAGCAGTTTGCTTAAGCTCACAATATCAATTTGTTTTCCTTCCCTTCTGGGAAATTGAATTGAAGTCTACTAGACAATGAGTGTTGGGTTTTTAGAAAAACACTCATACAGATATACCCAGTATTAGCTACACACTTAGAATATATTATGGGACACAAATATATCCTTGATCAAATTAGTTTATTTTCATTCTTGGAGTTCCCACATCATTTGGGGTATGTGTAAATTCCCAAACATTCCTAAGCCTCTCCTAGGCTCCTCTAATTGCTTCTTATACTGTTCCCCTGAAAAGCAGCATCCTGTGGCCTTCACGGTGGTCAGGAGCAGCTCAGACAACATTTGAAAATAACTTAATAACCCGGAACTGCCTCTCCCCTTTAGATAATTTCCTTAGAGTATTAATCCTTTAATCACTGACCTGATTGCAGAAAATGTCCCTTTCTCAGGGGGAAAACTTCAAATCCCATTCAGTATTCCCCTTCCTCATTATAGGAATGAGGGGCCAGGCAGAGGGTAGGGAAAATTAAATATTCCTTTTGGCAAGAATTATAGTGTACACACAATTTCTTTAAAAAAATAAATAAATAAACTGAGTACCCTGTATAAAGTAATACTGTCACACTGGAAATTTCTAAAACCCTTGTATAAGATAGAAAAAAAGAAACCTCTGCTTTCAGCAGTCTGGAGCACTCCAAACAGATTCTATGAGTCTTACTTAGCCTACTGTCGGCATTCTGTGAAACCATTAATTCCCAGGTAGACAAAACAGAGAAACTTCCTTGTTCCTCCTGAAACTTTCAATTGCTTTTTCTGTTTTTCTCGCTCAGCTAATCCACATCCACCTTAGTCCCCAAAGCCATTGTATGTCAGATAGTTCAAAGAGTAATTTTTAATTTGCTTCTTTACTGTTTTAGAACATTTTTGTGGTTTCCTTTTTGGTTTGGACACATTTCCTTAGTCCTGAGCTTTTTATAGGGAGTATAACATAGTTATAGTCCATATAATCTCCAGAGAGTAAGAGGTGGGACCTAAGTTCCTTTTCCCTAAGCTGAGAGCTAGTTCTGTTGTGCCACATTATTAATCCATTCAGTTCCAGAGGCTGACAGTCAGAAATCAGGGTCATAGGCATGGTCAGGTGAGGGCCCTCTTCTGGATCACAGACTTATGTGTGGTTGTGTCTACACAAAGAGAAAGGCTTTTTGGGTCTTTTTTTAATGCTCCATGGTTGTCTGGGTTTTATGTTGTTTTTTGAGAAGTCTAGTGCAGGTCAAATTATTTTGCTATTGTAAGTTATTGGATATTTTTGCCTGGAGGATTTGAAGATCTCCTAGAGGACTTGACATTTTCTGTATGTTTGAAGTCAAATAGTTTTAGTAGGTTATGTTTCAGCACGGATTATCTGTCCAATTATCCAGTAGATTTAGTTCCTCTTTTATTTCTGAAACATTTTCTTGGATTCATTCATTGTTTTAAATGTTAGTTATATCCCACTGCTTTTTCTTCTTCAGAGACTCCATTTAAACAAACAGATATTCTTTGCCTATCTCCCATTTTGACCATTTTCTCTCTAACCCTTTATGTTCCTTCGTCTGGTTTTTATTCTTTTGGTTGCCTTTCTTCCATGCCCTTTATTAAATTTTCTTTCTTTTTTTTTCTTTTTTTATTGTTGTTCAAGTATAGCGGTCTCCATTTTCCCCCTACCGCTCTCCCCCACCCCACGCCTTTGGCTTTGTCCGTGGGTCTTTACACATGTTCCTTGATGACCCTCCCCGCTCCCCTCTGCTCACTGTCAGTTTGTGCTTTATTTCCATGTCTCTGGTTATATTTTGCTTGCTTGTTTGTTTTGTTGATTAAGCTCCACTTATACACAAAAATAAGCCCCTTATTAAATTTTCATTTGAGGCTATTCTCCTTGGGACTCTTCTAATTTAGTGAATTCTAAAATGATTTTTACTTCCACTTCTCTCCTGCATTCAATTTACTTCATTCATTCCTGGTTTTGGGTCTATTTATTTTAACAATGGAGTATCTTATTCAAGGTGTTTTTTTTTTACAAACCCAAATACTTGTCTATTTAATTCCATCTGAAGTAGTCTTAAAATTTCCTTCCGCTTTATAATTGTTTCTAGGAGAGAGGGTAACATCAGTGAAACTGTATCAATTCTGTCTTCTAGTAGTAACTTTAGAAAGACCTCTTTGGTTCCCTTCTTTCTACTTTGTAGATCTGGACTACTTTTTTTTTTAATATTCCTAGTTCAGTGATCCTTCTTTTGTCAATGTATCAAAGTCCCATTCTTCACTTGATTTTATTTGTTTGTTTGTTTGTTTGGTGGTGGTGGTGATAGAGAGCTGGGGTTTTTGTTTGTTGTGTCTCTTTTGTTTTATAAGACCCTACATTTTCTGCTTTTACTTCCCATCACTTTCACCACTCAGTCACCCAGGGGAAGCTTCCTTTCCCTTTATTCTCCAGCAGGTTTAGTTTCAAAGACTGCTTCCTCGAGCCACACACACACTTTTATGTTCCTATTCTATAATCAGTTCTGTGATCAACAACGAAACCATTTCGGTTATTTTCACAATCTGGCCATGATTTTAGACCAACTTTATGAATACTACTACCACCGTTCTCTCTTCTGAGCAATTTTTCTCACTACCCTTGCTTGTTAGAAAGTTTTGTGATAGAGCTTTGGTGATGTTTACTTTTAATTTATAGCTGTGAGTACTCCTATCTTGTAGTTATGCAGTCAATATGTTTTTTACCTGTGTAGTTTTATTTGTTCTTGCTGTTCTATATTTTGGGGGAAGTTAGGTGGGAAGCTGTGGATTTAAGTATCCACCCACTGTCCATGGTTATTGACAATGTCATTGGTTTAGAAGTCACTGGCTTGAAAATTTTAGTACCATCTACACACCATGAACTTACTGACTTTAAACAACAAACAATTTTAAACTGCAATATACCACAATCAAAGGCAATTTTCCTTACCAATTTAGTTGAGTTTTGAGTTCATCCTTTAAGGAGCCCAGATTTGGGAGTACTTGGGTATATATTAGTAGGCTACTAACTTAGGTCAAGTCTAAGCTTTATCTTCTATGCTTGCACCTTATATGTATGAAAGCTAATGTTCAAGTTTATATAATGTAGCAACTGCATCTAAGTTGATGAGGAAGCGTCAGTGTTCATCCCACCAATTATTAGTATATGGCCTCAATACTTCTTACTTTCTGGAAGCTAACAGACACACCTGAAATGCTACTACTGGGTACCCAGCATGATTAAATTAGATTATTTTTTTAAGAAGGAAGAGCAAACTGTCTTACTGTCGAGAATATAAACAAACAAAAAGAATATAAACTCCTAACTTGCCTTTCAAAATAAAATGGCCTTGAAAGCTGAGAATATAAGTTATTTTATGATATAACTTATTTTAGTAGTATTAAAAAATGAAGTGGCCTCAGACATTTATTATTTTAAGACAAGTCTGGTTACTACATAAAATGAAGAGCATCTAAATCATTTAGGTTAAGCACTATGTATCACTATGCAAATTTCTACAACTAGTATTTTCAATTATGCCTACATTTCTACTTAAAATCTAGAAAAAGCCCTGGCTGGTGTGGTCAGTGGACTGAGCGCCGGCCTGTGAAACAAAGGGTCACTGATTCGATTCCCAGTCAGGACACATGCCTGGGTTGCAGGTCAGGGTCCCAGTGAGGGGCATGTGAGAGGCAAACCACACACTGATGTTTCTCTCCCTCTCTCCCTTCCCTTCTGTCTAAAAATAAATAAATAAATAAATAAATAATCTTAAAAAAAAATAAAGCCTAGAAAAAAACTAATGGCAACCAGTATAAACATGCCTACACTGCATGTGGTTTACACTTTCAAATCTAAAATTTGTAAGAGCAATACTAAAAACATATAAAATTGTTAAATAATAAAGATAAGCTTTGTAGAAAATAACAAAATTGATTTTTACCATGTCAAAGAAATAAAATATCCTGACAAATAATCAAAGGGAAAAAGCTGCTAGGACTTTGTAATTTTTAAATCTAGTGGAAAGCTGAAATGTATTGACAAACCAAAACACCAGGAAGACAATTTCCTTACTCAAAAAGTAAAACTATGATAAATTTATAATTAGTAAACTTTACTTATATTAAGTACATTTACTGCTAAAATAACTCAAAATAAATATAGTACTTGTAAACTTGCAAAAATAGTCATCCAAACCCTAAATTGTTCAAAGCTGGGGAATTCAAAAATCTATAAAATATCAAAAGTACTTTTTCACATAACATAAACCTTTAGGCATCATTTCACAATGAATTGTTTGTACTTACTTCTGCCTATGGATACTTCTCTTTTTCTCCTAATCTACAACACGTGAAATAAAATAAAGCCCCATTATGAAGACTTGGTTCAAAATGAGGTGGCAGAAAATGTCCTATCTTCCCCCTTTGCACTTGTCTTCATCCCGCCTTGAAATAAGATACTGTAAAATTGAATAACAGAAACCTGTTTTATTTCTTCTCAAATCTAAATTTGCCACATTTCCTAACTAAAATATTTCCTGAATTACTAAAGGGTATTAAATACTTTAGGCTAACAGATTCTTAATAGCACAACAACAACAAAAAACTTTGAGAAAACAGTCAAATTTTATGTTTCCTAGATGTTTCATATTACCAATTTAAGATTTAAAATGTAGCAGGTATTTATTACTCCATTAATGTTCTATTTGGTGGTGACTGTCATCTTATAAAGAAGGAATTCTATAAGATTCTTCTTGGCAAAACCACTGTAACAAACTTAATATAATTAGTATCAATAATAGTCACTAACACATCAATTTTGCAACTTACTTCTGAGAGACACCATTTACTTCTGTGGTCTAGAAGATGAATGAGTAGAACCCACAATTCTTTAATGCATGCACATGGGCAATGCTGACTCGTTAATGCTTCAAAAGGCCTAACCTGTATTAAAGAAACAAAATGTGTTATTTACAATATAGCAGAATTTTACATGCCATACATCCTCTCAAATACTTTAAAACAATGACTTAGAGCACTTAAAATTTATGCTTAATTACATAAAATTCTTTATTAAAAATCTGTCATTTCATCAACTCTTAAAAATCCCTATTATAAAACCAAAAGCATGGAATAAATTTTATTTTCAACTTGTAAGAAAACCTCTGGTTACATATCTAGTCCAATGATTAGCAAACATTCTGCAAGGAGCTAGACAGCAAATATCTGAGGCTCCACTCATGACGTAGTCTGCACAGGCACTCAGCTCCGCCACTGTTGTGCGGCATTGGCCACTGACAATAAGGAAAAATAAGAAGGGGCTGTGCTCCAGTGAAGTTTTATTGACAAAGGCAGGAGCTGTCTTAGATTTGGCCTCAGCGTCACAATTTCCTAACGTTGATCAAATCCATCCGCTACAATAAAAAGACTGGTAGTAAAACATTAAAAAATAATTTTTGACTCACTGTAAAGGAGACTAAAATGTTTTATAAATCAGAATATGATCATTAGAGATTTATAAAGGTTAAGGAATTTCACCATTTTTTTAAACAAATATGTCTTCAATGGCCATAAAAATTGCAGAGAATATTGTCTACATTTATAAGTATAGCTAAACTTCTGAAATTCATACTTCAAACATATTATATATATATATATATATACTTCTAATACATAGTAAAAGGTAACTGTTAAGATATTACTATAACATATCTGATTAATTCACTCATTATATTAATTGTAAACATACAGACTAGATTTAAGAGATACTGACAATACATAAAATAATCTACATTAAAAAAATTATAAATCCTGATTCCCCATAAGTAAGGTTTATGCTTATAACCTGAAATAAGTGACAATAATATCTATAAATGTCCATTATTTGAAATGAATGTGTAATATAACACCTTTAAATCTTTCTGTATTAAACACTATATATAAATATAATTTAGTAGAAAAAAGCAATTTCCACAATGATGTCAGATGAAAACAAACAAAACTACCCTTAAAATTTGTCAACTAAAACCACCCTTTAAGTTTGTCAACTAACTTTAGTTATTCATCTTTCATTATGTAACAGCAATATGCCAGATTATTAAAGGGCTGACCACTGCTACTGAATAAAGTTAAATTTCCAGTCATTATCATAAATGTCCTGTTTTTATGTATTTATTTTTGACAAGATGAAAAGGCTTTAAAAAAGTAACAGCTCTAAAACACTAATTCCAGGCTTTTTAAATGTTTAAGTCAAATTATTTTCCAATTCAACTCCCAGGTAACAGTAAATATAAAACTGAAAGAATTAACAAAAATTCAGATTAAATTCTTATAGTTTAAACTGCATGGTTTAAGGACTAACTATTACCATAAGTATCAAAATACAAATAAACTCTTAAAGCTTTTTACCTTGTCATATCTGCTGAGTGACAGGCTTAGTAAATCACAAAGGAGATTTTCACAGTGTTCTTCAAATAGGCTGACATTGGTTAAATTGTTACCTGCCAGATTCATAAACTGATGACCATACACAACTTGTTCTAAAAACATAATAAAATATTTTATTTAAAACTACAGGAGAAAAGTGATTGTATACCTTTAAATTAACTTATTGTGACATATGCATTTAAAAGCAAATTTTTGCAAATAAAAGGTAAATTTTATAATTCCTTTCTTACATAAACACTGATAAATACCACCTAAAAAAAGTTTCAATCTTTCCAATTACCATTCAACAGACTTCTGTTTTCTTAACATGACCATCTTTCAAAAGCAACAAGCGACATCACTTAAGAGAAAAAAATAAGAGGGCAAACAGAAAATCTTCACCCATATTTCTAACTAATAAAGACTTTAAAATATTCTTTTAAAAAAAATAATAAAGTAACTATGTGCAATTGCTTTTTTGGTGTGAAATCCAGCAAACAAACCTAACAGATACCAAAATTTGTGTCTAGATCAGAGTAAGAGTAAGTCTACCTGAGTATTGTTCTAAGAAAATATTATTTAAAAAATACAGCATCCAAATTAGAAGGAAATTATATATTTGTGTATATTCTTTGTATGTATACATGTGAGTGTATACAAATAGAGACATATATGTATTTTTGTGCTTATTAATTAATTAATTAAAAAGCAGGTACTGATTAATGGATATCTTTATAACCTAAATAACTGATAATTTACTTTGCAAGTAAAAGATTTCCAGAATATTGCTAAAATTAAATTAGAATCCAAAGATGCCAAAAAGCAAGACCAAGAAATAAATAGGCAACACAGGAACTAAAAGATTACCATGTGTAACAAACTTCTACTAATTAAAAAAAAAATTTGCCTTGGCTGGTGTGGCTCAGTGGATTCAGCACAGCCCTGCAAACCAAAGGGTCACCAGTTCAATCCCTAGTGAGGGCAGAGGCCTGGATTGCAGGCCTGGTCCAGTAGGGGGCGCATGAAAGGCAATAGCACATTAATGTCCTCGCTCCCTCCCTTTCCCTGTGCCTAAAAATTTTTTAAATATTTTTAAAAAAAACAGAAAAATTTGCAAAAGATTATGAACTAATTAATAAAGAAAATATAAGAAGACAATAAAATTGTGAGAATGTTCAACTTCATTTGTAATCAAGAAATTATAAAAATATTCAGTATCATTTTTCACGTATTAGTTGGCAAAAAATAAAAATAACTGATAATATCCACTACTGGCAAGACTATGAGGCAAAGGCATGGTCACAGTTAGTGCACACCAATTGGGGAAATTTACTCTACAGTAACAGGGAGCACATGCAATATTAAAATTATAATATGCCACTCCAATTCTAAGACTCTATTCTACAGCTTATACAAGTATTGAAAGATGTATAATATTATTTGTAATTCAAAAAAGGAAAGTAACTGAAATATTAAAAAAATGTGGTTAAGTAACTGATGATAGACCCTTTACATACAGACCTAAATGAATAAAGTAAAACTATATGTATGAACATGAACAAATCTTTAAAACAACTGTTAAATGATATACACCATACAGAACAATACCATAGCATTTGTGGTTAGAAATCAAAACAAACTTCCTATCTATGAGTAGGAAGTCTATATATATACTAATAGAAAGTGTGAGGATAAACAGTCTAAGCCATTTCCAGTAGTTATCTCTAGAAAAAGGATTTTCACTTTGTACTTTGGCTACTATTTGATTTTAAAAAAATCAGAAAACACTTACTACTTGTGTAACTTTAAAAACCAATAAAAGGTTAGATTAGAAAAAGGACAGAAATCAGAAAACAATACACTTACTAAATTTTTCACCGAGCATCTGAAGAATTTCTAGCACCAGCCAATGGATATCCAAGTGGAGATGTAATAAATGCCATGAGGGTTGAAAAAGCTGTGAATGACATTATCAGCTGTGACTGAGAATTCATAATATTCAACACTTTACAAGACAAGTGATAGCACATCACAATACTCATCCATAAGCACCATGACATAGAATCCATTAACCTACCCCTATTCAAAAGCTCAGGGAAAACCTTTGTCTTGTTCATTCGAAGATTTTTTTTCACCAGAGATTTTGAAAGCAGGACAGGATATATTTTGATCTAAAGATTTAACACAGACCCATTTGGGGCTGCTGAACAGATTTGTATAGTAAAGGACACTTCCAACCAAGCTCTGATTCTACAAGAGCTGCACGACAGTAAAAGAATTTTAAAAACAATTATTTTCATGATTTTGTTTTAGACTTTAGTTAGGAAATAAGTTTTTTTAAATGTAATACATACCCAGCAGCTCCCATAAGGAATATCAACAAGAGAACTTTAAACTATTATATAGCTACTACTGGCATGCCCTTTAAGAAACTTTAAGTTAAAAGAGGTAAAGAAATCACCTCTCAATTCATGCATTTGGATTCAAACCTAATTCTATCTGACTGAAAACCAGTACTCTTAACTATCAATAATCTTCTTCCAATCAACATTTAGTATCACTATAAAAACTAATATAATGATACACAAGTTCTACTAAGACAACTAGAAAGAATGATGGAACTTGCCTTATCAAATATGCAAACAAAATAAAACGATACACTAATACAACAGTACTGGCTCAGGAACAGATAATAAAAAAACAGCAAAATAGGGAAGAAATGAAAAAATGTGGTATCCAGATCAGTGTGAAAAGCATGGGTCATTCAGTAAGACAGAATTATTAACTTGTTTATTTGCAAGAAACTAAAGTTAGATTTCCCACCTCACAGCATATTTTTTAAAGATAAATTAAAGAGATAAATGTAAAAACAAGTATATTTTAATATCAGCACAGAGATGACACAAAAGAAAAAAATTGACAAATATAACTATATAAAAAACTTCAATCTACCTTGTAAATCAGCTTAATTGCTGAAAAAGATAACTGGAAATATTTGAAATACATAATATCCAAATATCTCTAATATAAAAAATTCCCCCAAAAATAAGACAGATGCTGAACTGAAAATACCAATTAAATCACTACTTTTCATATATAAGGCTGATAAAATACAAGATACGTATAATGTCTTGAAAGATACTTTTTATATTGTAAGATGCTTTTGCTGTTTTAGAAAATAATTTAAGTGTAGGATTTTTTTGTATGCATTGAAGACTACATTCCCCTGCTTTAAAATTCAGTCTTTTGATCCTCAAATAACCTAGCTTTTCAAGTCTGCCTAATTAAAAAGTCTATGAAGGGCAAAACCTAGTCTGAGAACCCTCGGACACATTTTTTATTTCTGTTCCTAGATAAATTATTAATTATTTTCTTAAACACTTGATAGATAATAAAAAGCATTCGAATTCAGAAACTAGAAGGAAGGAAAAATATCCCTCCCCGACAATCTACCCTTGGATCTTTATTAAATAACTTAATTCAAAGCAATTACCTATTTGCTTTCTATGGCTTATACATATAAGCCTGTGAATTCAGTTGGAACTCTATTTACTTTCTTTTTTATCTCACCCAAGAACATGATTATTGATTTTAGAGAGGAAGGAAGGAAGTGGGAGAGAGAGGTAAACATCAATCGGTTGCCTCTAGTATGTGCCCCGACCAGGACTTGAGCCTGAACCTGCCACACAGGCATGTGCCCTAACTGGGAATCGAACCCATGACCTTTTGGTTTATGGGATGACGCTCCAATCAACTGAGCCACAAAAGCCAGGACTCAGTTTACTTTTATTATTAGATATATTTATCCCTCATAAAGAGTCCATTTTTTGTTGTTCATTTTCACAGGAATATATAAACACTTAATTGTACTTTAAATTTAAAAATTAAATGAAATAAGTCAAACCTTAATCTGATTTTGATTTTCAAATGTTTCAGGATTAATACTGGGAAGCTCAGATAGATGTCCAATATACAAGAGTAACCCATGAAGCTCATCAATCAATACTGAGGGAAGCTGTGCCTCCAAAATCTCATAGGAATGAACAGGAACATGACTCTCAGCATTCTGTACTTTCAGGAACCTAAAAAGCAACCGGATACCATGAACAACCAGAGTCTGGAGGAACAGATACTCAGACACTCATGCAGTAACCAAAACAGTCATCTGACGTCCTACCTGAAGATGAAAACTTTAACATAATGAAGAAACATTACACATTGCTGCCTAATATTGTCTGCTTTGCAGTGTAGAGTTGATATCTTCCCTGAAATCAAAATAGATAATGTTAATCATAGCTTAAATAATTAATCAGTGAGCAGTAACATACAAGCACCAATTTTCTATCTTTTACTTTTTCCTACTAATTCCTATATAATTCTTGCCACCCTCTAAAAATCTGTTCTTATTAAGGTAACCAATGAAACTCATTGTCCAATCAATGGATACTACTCATCCTCAAGTAACTTGCCCTCACAGTAGCACTGGCTACACCTGGTTTCACTGACACCATATACTGCTGGTCTCCTTTCTTCCTCATGAGTCCTTTCTTCCTCCTCTACCCAACTACTAGTGGGGAGGCTCCTCAGGACCCAGTCCTGGGTGCTCTCCTCTTATGCATACGATCAGTTCCTTTATTTTAAAATAATAATTTGAAAAGGTTTACCTATATCTCAGACCTCTCCTTTGCCCTCCAGACCTTGCATGTTAAACTGCCCACCACCTTGTACTTGGATTGCTCAGACAGTGCAAATACATCCTCAATTTCTTCCAAAACCTGTCATGCCCATGTTTTTTCACTCATTAAAACTGATGTCAACAATTGCCTATATGTCATTCTTGCTTCTTCCATTTCCTTAAAACTCATAGAGTCAACCAGTGTCCTATTAAGTTTATGATGAAAATATACCTTCAAACTATCCATTTCCCTATAAACTCCTGAATTACTGCAGCAGGTCTCCTAATAGGTCTTCCCGCATCTTCCTTTGCCCCTCTATAATCTAAGTACAAAATATGTTTTAAATGTATACACATAAATAAAATATGTGTGTGTGTGTGTGTCAATTTGTTTCTCCTAAATCAAAACCTATGAAAGGCTATCTACTGAAATCAGAATTAAATCAAAACTCCTTATAATGATTTATAAGGCCCTAAATGATAAATTAATATCGTCTTTCCCCCAGCTTCAATCCTTGCCATATTTCTCTCTTGAACATTTACATCAGCAAAAATTATCTGGAATGTCACTATGGGCAAAACATATGTACAATGACAATCACTATAAGAAAAATAAGTAAGAGACAATCACTAAACCAAAGCAGAAAAAATGATGAGAATTAAAGACAGCAAATTCTAATCGATATTAAACATAAAGTAAAACTCATTTCTAAATTTGAATTTAAATGAGCAAACATGGCCACTGCTTTGGCAAAACCAATAGAAGAGGTTATGCAAATATCTACATATTAAACAGTGCAGTGCATTTTTATAGCTTAATTATATTTCACCTACAAAAGTCATATCATCCCTCAGTTTCACAATTCTCAACCCATGAGGCACTAATCTCTTAAAAACAACTGCTGTGAACTCCTGCACCCAGCCAAGATAGAGTAAAAGAAATCAAATTTACCCATCTCCCATTTTAAACTAGAAAATCAACATCAAAAAAAAAGTTTTCAGGCACCAGAAACGAGGCAACGCAAGATTGCTATCCCAACACTTCCCACGGAAAGACAATTTCCAGGCTGTAGCACAGTGAGAGAGAACCCAGAGTCCAAATCACTGAGCTGAGGACACAGAAGGTCTGGACTTACAGGGCAAAAATACCAAAGAAGAAAAAAGCTGCATAAAAAAAGAGAAGGAAAAAAAAGTTCTGGAAATGTACAAAGGGTCCCCACCGAATTTCTGGCTAAGTAGTGATCGATTCAAGAATGAGGGGGGAAAAAACCCAAGACCAGGTAAAAACATTAGAAAACAATTCCCTGCAAAGCTTACACAGGCCAGGGAATAGTTCAAGTTCCCACTTCCTAGTGAAAAAAAAAATCATAATATACCAAAAAGAATCATCATTAGCCTTATTAGAGCTAAAGACTACTAATTAATTAAAGACTAATTAATATTAAAGACTACTTTTAAGACCTAAAAACACTTAAAACAAGATTCAAAAAATTCAATGAATTACAAGTTTTCAACAGCAAGCCAAAACAAACTTTAACACTAGTTAGAGAAATAATACAAGAAAATCTAGAAAGCAGTTAATGTAAATACTACAATGTCTATCACACAACAAAAAATTACTAAATCTTCAAAGAACCATAAAACTGTAACAGACTAGGAGGAAAATCAATCAACAGACCCACATACAGCAATGATGAAAGAGTCTACAGTCCATGAAGCTAAAAAAAGTTGTTATACGTATACTCTGTACGTCCAAAATGATGGGGAAAAAAAGCATGAGGACAGAAACAGAATATACAAAAAAATCCAAATGAAATGTCTGTAGACAAAAAAATATATAGTATCTGAAAAAGGGATAACACCAACAGGTATACTTAAGAACAGGTATCAGCGCCCTGGCCAGTGGCTCAATTGGTTGGAGCACTGTCCTGTCCCTGGTTGGGGCACATATGTGGGTTGTGGGCTTGATCCTCAGGAGGGGCACGTCCAGAAGGCAACCGATTGATGCTTCCCTCTCACATCGATGTTTCTCTCTCCCTCCTTTCCTCTCTCTCAAAAATCAATAAATACATCCTCAGGTAAAGATTTTACAAAAGGATCAGGTATCAGCAAAACATACATTGTTTTGCATGTTATTCTGCCTCAACTGGAAAGCAATGGGGGTAGCATAATGAACAGGAGGACAAGAACCACACACACTCAGTGTTCCTACATGAGGGCTTTCTGGGGAGGGCTGAAGGCTAGCTATGTAACATTATTAAGGGGGCCCTGATACAGGCGCAGGACAGTGAGGAGCAGGTCTAGGAATAATCTTTAACACTGCTAACCTGTCCAACAGATCTATCACTAAAGTTTTCCCAAGAAACAAAAGCAGCCAAAATGTCCGTGTAACAACCATTTCAACAAATAGTCCATTGTACTATTTTAGGCCAGTAAGTATTTTTCAAGGAATAATCCCATGTAATAAATGACTTCCTCGAACTGAATTTAAATAAGTCAACCTACATGGTGATGTGTTCTTGCTGAGTCCACCGTAATCTTTTAGAGGTTCCCCAGGGTTTCAAAATATACTTCTGACTCTTCGGAATGTGTTACAAAGACAACTGGAATTTCATCCTTTTCAAATTCATCACTCTCACACCTACTCTTTACTTACTTCTTGCTCCCTGAACTTTTATGTTTTTACATACCTCAAAATCTTTGTCAATACAGTTGTTTCTACCTGGAACTCTTCCTACCCCCAAAACTTTCCCAAAATCTTCTGCCTAGTTAATTTCTCCTCATCCTGCAAGACGCCAATCTGGCATCACTCGGTGCTAGGCATGTTGGCAAACAAAGCCCTGATCTGCAGTAGCAGCTCGCACATGCACTGACCAATACCCTTCCATTTTCCATGTTGACCTATGCTTGCATGTCCATGTGTTCTACTCAACTGCAAGCTCTTCATCAGCACACTTTTCCACTTTGATTTGTCTGCACCTTACCTAGAACTTTGGCTGAAGCAGGGACTCAGGGGCTAGTGAAACAATACTCAACACTTACTGAGCATATACTGAGAAAATAAAATGAGTAAAACAGCCCTGACAGCTATTTTTACTGAAATTAAATGGTTTTCCTAAAATATCAAAAATAATCCAACCACATGAGATATCACCTCACACCTACGGGACAGGCTAGTTTCAAAAAGTCAACAAATAACAAGTGTTGGTGAAGATGTGAAGAAATGGGAACCCTGTGCACTGTTGGTGGGACTGCAATTTGAGACAGCTTCTACAGAAAACAGTACGGAAGTGTCTCAAAAAATTAATGGAACTGCCATACAACACATCAATTACACTTCTGGGTATTTATCTGAAGAAAATGAAAACGCTAATTCAAAAGGATATATGTACCCTTATGTTCATTGTAGCAAATAAACAATAGCCAAGACATGGAAGCAACACAGGTGTCCATCAACAGATAAATGGAAACAGATGTGACATATCTATACAATGGACTATTTTTCAGCCATAAAAAAGAATGAAATCTTGCCATTTGTGTCAACATGGACCTAGTGGGTACTATGCTACATGAAATAGGTCAGTCAAAGGAAGACAAATACCATATGATTTCACTTACTTGTGGAATCTGAAAGAAAACAAAACAGAAAAAGATACAGAGAATAAACTGGTAATTGCCAGAGGTAAGGGATTGGGTAGTGTGTAAAAAAGTGAAGGGGGTTAAGCTGCACAAAATTCCAGCTATATATAATACATAAATTCCAAGGGTGAGATGTAGAGCCTAGGGAATAGTCGATAATACCGTAATAACTTTGTGCAGTGACAGATGATTACTAGACTTATGGTGATTACTTTGTAAGGTATATAGATGTTGAATCATTATATTGTATACCTGAAACAAATATAATATGATATGTCAACTACACTTTAATAAAATAATTTTAAAAATAATTAGAGCGGGCTATCCCAGGATTATGGTGAAACAAGACAATAATAAACCCTCTCTGTAATCAGAAATAAGGCTTTATACAATCACACAAAAAATGAAATAAAAAAAACAGAACACCCCCTCTTCTAGCTAACAAGATTACTTTACTACTTAGAACCTTCTCTAGGCCCCCTTTGTCTCAACTTATATATAAAAATTAACACAATAATCAAATTGCTCCTGCTTAACAGTATGCAATCCAGAACAAAGTCCTAGTCCCCTGAAACTTTACCCAAAATCAGCCAGCACGAACCCAAACCCTAGCACAATCCCCTCCCTACTTCCTCTTATGGAGAGGTCCCAACTGTTCCTAACGATGTGGATTTTCCCCTTGGGTTAGTAAGCCACTAAACCTTTGTTTGACCAAAAGTGTGGTCCAGGTAATCTTTAGTTGCTGGACTAAGTACTTAACTAGCATTATGTCATTTAATTCTCACAAGAACTCAACTCAGCAAGAACTATGAACTGGTGTGGGACCCACAATTAGCTAGGGCTGGAACCCAGGCTGACCACGGGGCCATGATTCTAAATACAAACTGCACCTAAACTGCCAGAAAGGAGAAGCCGGCCTGCACTAAAACAGAAGGCCCTTCAATTCCCTTCACTAACTGAGCTGTACCAAACTCCCCAAATCAGTAATCCATTACATGTCAAAAAACAGACAAACAAACAAAAACAGAAAGCAAAAAAGAAGAGCAAGAAGATAGCATAAGGTCTGGTACTATTTCTCTTATGAGTTCACTATCTCACTTCACACCCTCAAAGCTTGTTACTAATTCACTTCAGAGATATTTAGCCTTAAATCAGTTTTACCCACAGATTTGAAAAAGTACTATAAATCTCAGCTATGACAAAATTTAAGTGTCATACTCTTTCTAAAAACTAAATACACTGTATTCTGAGCATCTAACCTAACACTTCTCCACGTTATTATGATATGCCAACTACACACCATGAAACCCACATGCAATTCACTTTTAAATACATAATTCACCTTTAAACACAAGACTCACCAAAATCACAGCTGGCCTGTAATAAGGTTTCCAAGTTATATAGTTTTTGCCTAATTTAAAAAAATGTAAGGTGAGAGTTAATTTTAGAATAGTGTAAAGAATGTAACAATTATAAGGACAATGTTTCCGATACTTCAAAAATGTTTATTACAGGGTCAGCTTCAGGTAGTATAGACTTTGGGAAAAGATAAAATATACCTTTGTCTGAATTTCCAAAAAGTGAAAGGTGCATATATTAAAGGTGCATATATCTCAGAAATTATATCAAATATCACAGATTTTGCTATCAACTAGATACTGTTTCAATCTTCAAGAAGTTTAAGATACTTACTATATAAAATAGACTAGGTTAACAGTTATATAATGAAATGTTAAGTTGCATCATATACAAGGTCCGGCAGAAATAACACCATTGAGTGTGGTTGGTAGAGTATGTGAATGTCTTGCCCAAGATGGACAGCAAATTGATATTTCACCTAAAATGTCATGTGGTGTGCTTGAGTGTGATATTGTTATGTTACAGAATTACATGCTTATAATTTTGTAATAAGATTTTTCTGTAATAAAAAAGGGGTGTTATTTGTGCTAGACCCTGTATTTACATATTAGGAGTTCAAAAAGACTACAGTTATCAGGGAAAGTTATATTTATATTGTTCCACCTAATTCCCGAGAGTAATCTTCTCTTGCCATTCTTCCTAGTTGCCTTTCAACTCCTTTAAGACTGATTCATATTTATCACCTGTGTCCTAGATAAAGCCTCAACTCATTCTGTAATGCTCAAAATTAAAGAATCTCTCACTCAGCCTGTTCCCAATAGCACATGCTACATGACACAAAAGCAATGACGTCTCTTCACAAGGTCTATGGGATGAAGATGGGAGGAGAAATCCCTCCACCTTTCCATTTCCATTTAAATGCATCATATACACATTCTTAATGCATTTTTAGATAAGAATTTGCCCTCGATAACTTACTTCATTTCAAAATCTGAATATTGACTAAGTTTTAAACGATATATTATTTCAACTGTGTTCATTATGATAATAAGATAATGATAAGTGTTTATGTTTGGAAAAAAAGCTTGTATTTTTAAGAAATTCATACTGAAATATTTAATGATGACGTGAGACCTAGAATTTGCTTAAATATACTTAAGCCAAAAATAAGAGGAGAAGGAACAGATGAAGATGATGTGATAAAACCTTGATGTTTATTATAATTAAGGGAAGGTATGTGAGGGTTCATTATATTATTCTCTCTAACTTTGTGTATTTGAAATTTTTCATTAAAAAATTTTAATGTTGTCTAAATTAATCATACTAATTAGTAATATTTGTATTATACAGTCTAAAAGATATATTGGAAAGCATGAGTTCATTCTCTAAAAATCATTAAAAGATTATGGCTACTAAACAACAAAAATATTTTGGTTTTCTTCCAAAACTATAATATAGTTCAAAGCCTTAAGTATTTGTCTTAAATATACGATGTCAAATAAAGATTCTTAAAAAGAATATTCATTAAAAAACATCTCATTAAAACTGTTATTCCATAAAATGTTACTACATGATTTTGTTCTTGATAAGATAATCAAGAGAACCAAATGCACAACTCTACTGGTGCTTTTGTTAATATCAGTATTAGAAACTACAGAGTAACATAATTTACAAAAGAGAACAGCATCTGTACTCCAAGGAAATTAAAAAAAAAAAAAACAAACTTACCTGAATAAATGAAACAGCACTCTAGATGAATTCACTAATGCTGTTTCAGTAACCCACTGAATGCCAAATATTTCCACTGTATCTTCTTCAAAATTAGTTGGTAAAGGATCAAGATTCAAAATTAATCTGAAATGAAAACTATGATTAAATCTCATGAAAAGTATGCTAAGTCCTAAATTGTCGCATGTCCCTTTTGACATTCTATGAGCCCGTATTATACATGACATGCCAGCAATAATGTCAGGATATGCCTTGGTACCGTACACATACCCAGGAATACTAAAGCTAGAACTCTATTAAAAATTCAGTCCTATATATTGATTCAAAAAAGTGTAACTCTAAAGAGCAATGTAACTTACGTGTAAAGCACAAAAAGGAGTCTAAGGTACATACTTTAGCCTGTGTTTAATAGTGGTCTTCCGATGTAGAATTTCACCCTTTGAGGGGGGGCATTTAAGTTTTAAAACAGCTATAAATTATAAGTTATTCTGAGTCATGTCTGGAGAACAGCATAATCAAATTGAGTAATCTCTTTTAAAGTTTCAACAAAGCACAACTATAAAACCAACAAAAATTGTTTGCTTTCTGACTAAAGTTGCCTCACAAGGTATTCCCAAAATATTTCAGTAACAGCAGTTTTACGGCAATATGTGTCCAACTGTCCAAGGCAAGAACTTTGAAGAATAACATTATTGTGAACTTACACGATCTGGTGTATTTATTAGAAAGTTTAAAAAAAATAAGTCTATAAGACTTCTGTTAATAATGTAATGACTCACAGCTTTAGAAGGAACTGGGGCAACAAAAAATGTGCATGTTGTACTTAACACTTACTGATAAACTCCAAAATATCATTTCAAAAAATCCAGGTAGTTCAGGATTCACTTTAAGTAAAAAAGAAATTAGAATCCAGCTCTGGCCGGCAAGGCTGAGGAAGCAGAGGGGAGAATCAGATAGCAAGAAAGTTCTCCTTCCTATCCAAAAATCTTTTAGGTATGCTCTTAACCAGGAAACCAATGACAGACCTAATAGTTTGCATCTGTCTGATGTACTAAGCTGACTTACAAAAACATGGCCTGAATATCAAAGTTTAGTTACCTAAAACCTTAAATATCTTTTCTAACAAACTAATGAAAAAGCTGATGAAAGTAATAAAACAAAGTCTCCGATTCTTCTACCTACCGCTTAAGGGCGCCGCTGGAAAGGTAGGACTCTCCAGAAAAATGTTTTCCTCCTCCTCTATTGTCAAAAGCACAAGAAAAGCAAGGGAGGTTGCACCATTCGGTTCCCAGCTCCAGTTCCAAACTGTCGGTCAGGAACGTCGACACAGCGGAACAGATATCCATAGTTCACTTCATGTCCTAAAATGTTTGGGGGTCATTATATAATCATTAAAGACTCCAGAGACGTTGTGATTAAACTCTTGGAGGTAGGGCGAATGACGTCAGAAAGTCACCAAAGCGCTCCCCTCCCCAGCACAAAGAAAAAAACTGAGAAGCCAGATTCCCACCAACTCTCCTCCACTGACTCCCCTACATCAAAGCTGCCAGAACTTCGGCAGAATGCACCCACGACCGGCTGTAGCAGGAACCTAACCCCTCTAGGTCGGACCCTGCTGCAGCGTGGGACCGGGTAAAGAGGAAAAAGATGTTTGCTAAACAGATACCGCCCGGCACCCCCCGAGCCAGCCTGGATCTGTGCCCTCCGCTAAATCGCACTGAGCCAGTTATGCCCGCAGCGTGGTGAGAAAGTTCCTTTGCAGACTCCGGGTGGGGATCAGGAGTACCCCACGCCAAACCCCACTCCTCCCGGCCACGGAGCCAGTCTCAAGGTTCTCCCGGAACAAACTCGGCAGAGACTCGCACGGGCCGGGCAGGGGGCAACAAGAGACGGAATCCTCAGCACCCGGGCACCCCCAGCTTAATGCACGTTGTGACTACTCACACTTTCAGTCCCCGAGATCTGCCCACCGGGGTCCCAACTACAGCCACAGAGTGCCTGGGGCCCAGATCCCAAACCGGCAAAATTCCCGCCAAGCTGCGCCGGCTCTCAGGAAGGGCGGGGCCACCAGAGCGCCCGCCTCCGCAGGTCAGCTCTTGAGGTCTCCCCGGGAACCGCTGGTGCTGGCGAATTATCGCGAGAGTCTGCCTGCAGGGGATTCCGTGCAGCTCTTCGCATTTCTTTCTTCTTTTCTTTTCTCTTTTTTCTCTGTTCTTCTTTTTTTCTCTGTTCTTAGTTTTAATTGGTGCATTCGGCCAGAAGGCTGGGCCTGACTGAACAATGAAGATGATAACCAACTAAGATGAGAAAGATCTAGGGATAGCGGCTTATCTTCCGGTAGGACTGGGGAAAGAAGCTTTTCAAGTGAGTCCGAAGCGGGTGTCATTCACAACCAGAGCCGCGCGGTGCCCTCTTCTTCCCGCGCTGGTATCACCAACTCTTTTTTTGAGATGGAGAATGCCTGCGGTGCATGGGTTGTAAGCCAGGCTAGTGCAAAAATGAGGCTAGTCCAGTGAATGGAAACACTGGTATGAAAACTGTTGCTCCACTCTTTTGCAGCATATCCGGACAGGTTTAAGTTGTTTAAACCTTTTGTAAACCTATCGCCCATTTGCACCATTTTTATTTTTTTAAGTGCTCTGTAAAGTATACTCCTCAGAAGACTTTCAGTCCAACTCAGAGATGACACATTTCACCATATCGCAGCCTTCAGATTCAAGGAAAACATGAGAATTTCTCATTCAAATGTGCTGCTATAACTTGAATATTGCCAATTGCTCAACAATACAGGTTGTCCTGCGTTCAATTCTTGCATAGGAAAGCTATAATAACTCTTTCCTCTGTGCAAACCAAATACCGCATATTTTGTGACAAACTGGATGACGTGGGAGAAAACACAACATGATTGCTATTCAGACTGCAACTTAGGGCTGCTGTGATAAGTCTGTTATGCTTAGCTGATGTACCATGAGACCTAATGCTTTTTTGGGAACCACTGCAGCTTCAGCTTGTTTATGGCCATGAGAGTCTCTAGCAGGACACACGATGTAATCTACAAGAATGCCTAGGAAGTAGTGCCTAGGTGTGAGAATTTTGGGCCCTGGCACTGAGTTTCAGAGAGCTGGGTCAACATAGTCATTATTACTTCTTTCTCTATTAAAAACACCCAGATAGACATTTTTTTTTCTTTTTTTTCAAGTGCCTGATATTGAGTGATAAACTCAGTTGAACCAGTGAGGGGAATAAAAAGATCCAAATAAGTTCTCTTTAAATGAGAAAGTACTATAACACAAGTTAGATCAGTAAGAATCCCCATCAATGGCTTACTCAAGAAAGCTTAATGAAAGGGCCATTTACAAAGGTGTGGACAGGGTTACCCAAAATAAAAAGTGATGGCGAAGTAACCAGAACTAATCAGAAAACCATTATCACCCATAGGCCTAAGGGGTAAGGGATTACCAGAGCCCAAGGAGACAACTGCTGTGAGAAACAGCCACAAGGTGATAGATATCTAAGATGCCTTCATAAACAGTCCCTGCCTGCAAACCAGCAGGGAGGAATTGAAAGGATTAAGTACCCAAACCTCTTTGCCTGTACATGCCAATGGCCCCCTGGTATCTCTCATTGGCCAAAATTAGACTAAAAATACAAGGCAAGCATGTAATCTATAAAGTTCAGCCTCCTTGGGTTAGAGTCTAGGCAAAAGAAAGCTAGAGTGTGAATCTGATAGAAAGGGGTCCATTATATCAAGAAGAATTAATGCTAACTGTAAATCCAGCAATTGAGCTTCAACATGCCTAAGTGAAAAATATGATTACTTATAAGAGAAACACCCAAATTAATAACAATGATTAAAGACTTCAACATTCCTTTCTGTAATTGGTGTAACAAGTACACAGAAAATTATTGCAGATATAGAAGAGCACTACCAACCAACTTACCTAACTGACATTTACAGATGACTCAACCCAATTGTAGAATACACTCTTCACAAGTGCATTCACTAAAAGAAGAACATTCACTAAAAGAGGCCGTAATCTGTGTGATAAAACAAATTTCATCAACTCTAAAAGGATTCAAACCATACAAGGTATATTGTCTGACCACAATGTAATTAAACTAGAAATAAATAATAGAAAGATGTCTGTAAAAAATCTAAATATATGGAAAGTAAGCAATACTTCTAATTAAATCAAAGAAGTCACTATGAAAGAAAATATTTTGAATTAAATGAAAATGAAAACATTAAAATTTATAACATTGCTTACGATGAAGGAAAAAAGCTCAATTCAATAATTTAAACTTCTAAAGAAACTAGAAAAAGCAGCAAAATAAAATCAAAGCAAGCAAAATGAAGGAAATAATGAGTAGACAAAAAATTAAATGAAACAGAAGCAAAATAGAAGAAATAAGTCCAACGTGGACATAAGAACAGACACATAAATCAATGGAATACAATAAAGAACCCAGAAACAAACCCAAGTCTCTATGGACAATTGATGTTTGACAAAGGGAGCATGAGCATACAATGGAATAATGACAGCCTCTTCAATAAATGGTGTTGGGAGAACTGGACTGCTACATGCAAAAAGTGAAACTAGATCACCAACTTACACCTACACCAGAATAACTTCAAAATGGATAAAAGACAAATATAAGTAGTGACACCATAAAAGTCCTAGAGGAATACATAGGCAGGAAAATTTCAGATATCCTGCATAGCGATATTTTTGCCAATATACCTCCTAGGCCATGGGAAATAAAGGAAAGAATAAACAAATGGGACTACATCAACTAAAAAGCTTCTGCATGGCTAAAGAAATCATCAGCAAAATGAAAAGAGAACAGACCATATAGGAGAATGTATTTGCCAATGACATATGGGACAAGGGTTTAATCTCCAAAATATACAAAGAGCTCATACGACTAAACAACAGGAAGACAAACAATTCAATCAAAAAATGGGCAAAGGACCTGAACAGATATTTCTCCAAGGAGGACATACAGATGGCCCATAGACATATGAAAAGATGGTCAACATCACTGGCCATTAGAGAGATGCAAATTAAAACCATAAAGAGGTATCATAACTGTCAGAATGGCCTTCATTAATAAATGAACAAACAACAAGTGTTGGAGAAGATGCAGAGAAAAGGGAACCCTAGTGCACTGTTGGTGGGAATGCAGACTGGTGCAGCCACTGTACAAAACAGTATGTAATTTCCTCAAAAATCTAAAAGTGGAACTGCCATTTGGCCCAGTGATTCTGCTGCTTGGCATATACCCCAAGAATCCTGAAACCCGATTCAAAAGAACTTAGGCACTCCTATGATTATAGGAGTGCTATTTACAATAGCCAAGTGCTGAAAACAGCCTAAGTGCTCTTCAGTAAATAAGTT
Source organism: Glossophaga mutica (assembly GCA_039655065.1). Classification (NCBI taxonomy): domain Eukaryota; kingdom Metazoa; phylum Chordata; class Mammalia; order Chiroptera; family Phyllostomidae; genus Glossophaga; species Glossophaga mutica. Next base: position 160,715,066 of record CM077306.1, read on the forward strand.
GATCAAAAAAACTGTGGTACATTTACACAATGGAATACAATGCAGTGGAAAGAAAACAGGAACTCCTACCTTTTCTGACAGCATAGATGGAACTGGAGAATACTATGCTGAGTAAAATAAGCCAGTTGGTGAAAGATAAATGCCTATGATCTCACCTATAAAAGGAAGATAATGAACAAAATAAACCAATGAACAAAGTAGGAACATAGGACATACTGACAGACTAGAGAGGACAGGGGAGGGAGATAATGGTGGAAAGAAGGGGAAGAGACTAGTTGAAGAACATGTATGAATGACCCATGGACATGGACAACAGTGTGGGAATTGACTGTGGCAGCAGTGGGTGGGATGGGTGGAGGAGGGGAAGGGGAGGAAATCGGGACAACCATGATAGAATAATAATAATAAATGATTAAAAAAAAAAAAGAAACCAAAATTTGGTTCTTTGAAAAAAATCAATATAGTTGATAAAAACCCTCTATCCAGGCTGAGCAGGAGAAAAAGAGAGACAAACTACCAATACTGAGAATTAAAGAGGTTTCATTATTACAGATTCAACCGACAGTAAAATGATAACGATACTAAGAACACCTTTATGCCAATAAATAGAAGAATTGGACAAATTCCTTGAAATACAACTGCCAAAAAAGAAAAAGATAACTTGAATAGCTCTATATCCATCCTAGTAATTTTCTTTTCTTAAATTTATTGTATTTTTTTCCATAACCACTTAGTCTCCTATACATCTTCCCTGCTACAATCACCACACTGTTGTCCATGTCCATGAGTCCTTTTTCCATATCACTCAATGTCTCCACTCCCTACCACCCCCCACCTTAGCTGTCATCCTATTCTCTAAGAATCTGTCTCTATTTTGCATGTTAGTTCAGTTTGTTCATTAGATTCCATGTATGAGTGAAATCATATGGTATTTGTCTTTCTATGACTGGCTTATTTCACTTAGCATAATGGTCTCTGGGTCCATCCATCCTGTCACAAAGGGTAAAATTTTCTTCTTTTTTATGGCCAAGTAGTACTCCTTTGTGTAAATGTCTTGAAGTTATTTTATCCACTCATCTATTGATGGACATTTGGGTTGCTTTCATAGCTTGATGATTGTAAATAATGCTGCAATGACCATAGGTGTGCTTATGTTCTTTTGAATTATTATTTTGGTTTCCTTTGGATATACCCTGGTATTCCCAGAAGTAGGAGAGTTGGATCAAAAGGCAGATCCATTTTTAATTTTTTGAGGTATCCCCATAATGCTTTTTACAATGGCTCCATCAATCTGCATTCCCACCAACAGTGCAAAAAGGTTCCCCTTTCTCCACATCCTCACCAGCACTCATTTATTGATTTATTGATGATAGCCATTCTGACAGGTATTCATCATGGTTTTAATTTGCATATTTCTGTTGATTAGTGATATTCAGCATCTTTTCATGTGACTATTGGACATCTTATGTCTGCTTTGGTGAAGTGTCCGTTAAGGTCCTTTGCCCATTTTTAAATTAGGTTGTTTGTTTGTGGGGTTTTTTGGTGTTGAGTTTTATAAGTTCTTTATAAATTTTAGCTATTAACCTCTTATCAGATATATTGGCGAATATGTTCTCCCATCCTATAGGTTGTCTTTTTATTTTGTTAATCTTTTCCTTTGCTATGCAAAAACTTTTTAGTTTGATATGATCCCATTTGTTAATTTTTCTTTTGTTTCCTTTGCCTGAAAAGATACTCAGTGGGCAAATACTATGAATATTTCTCTTAAGGTTAGGAACAAGACAGAGATGTCCCCTTTGACATCTCTTATTCAACATAGTACTGGAAGTCATAGCCATGGCAATCAGACAAGAAAAAGAAATAAAAGGCATCCAAATTAGAAAGGAAAAAGTAAAACTGTCTTTATTTGCAGATGACATGATACTGTACATAGAGAACCCCAAAGACTTCACCAAGAAACTACTAGAACTGATAAATGAATTCAGCAAGTAGCAGGATACAAAAATTAATATCCAGAAATCAGTTGCATTTTTATATGCCAATAACAAACTGACAGAAAGAGAAATTAAGAAAACAATCCTATTCACTACTGCTTCTATAAGAATAAAATACCTAGAAATAAACCTAATCAAGGGTGTAAAGGTCTATAGTTGGGAAATTATAAGACACTGAGAAAAGAAATTGAAGAAGATACAAATAAGTAGAAACACATACCATGTTCTCGAATAGGAAGAATTAACATAATTAAAATGTCCATACTAACCAAAGCAATCTATAGATTCAATGCAACTTCTATCAAGATTCTAATGATATATTTCACAGAACTAGAACAAATATTTCAAAAATGAATATGGAGTCATAAAAGGTCCCACATTGTGACAGTGATCCTGAGCAAGATGAACAAAGTTGGAGGAATCACACCACCTAATATCAAACTATACCATAAGGCCATTGTAATCAAAACAGCATGATAATGGCATAAAACAGACATATAAATTGATGAAAGAGAATAGAGAGCCCAGACATAAACCCAAACTTTTATAGTCAATAATACTTGATAGAGTAAGGAAGCACATATAATGGGCTAAAGATAGTTTATTCAATAAATGGTGTTGGGAAAATTGTACTGGTACATGTAGAAAAATGAAATTAAATCACCTTCTTACACCACACATAAGAATAAATTCAAAATGGATGAAAGCCTTAAATGTTAGACCCGAAACCATAAAAATCCTAGAAGAAAACATGGGCAGTAAAATCTCAGACATTGCTCATCTTAGTAATTTTAATCTTCAGTTTAAAAATCTCTCCGTTTCTCTCTCATAACACAGAGATATGCACACACACACACACGCATACTTATTGCAAGAAAACTCCAGGATGAGATGGTTTTACTAATGAATTCTCCCAAACATTTCAGAAAGGGATAACATCAAATCTATACTACCCTTTCCAGAAATTAGAAGATGGAGTACTTTAAAACTCATTCAATGTGTCCAGCATTAAACTGATAGCAAAATTTGACAAAGACAAGATAATTAAAATCTAATATCACATGTACACACAGAGGCAAAAATTTTACCAAGTAAAATACAATAATACATGAAAAGGATGACATATGCTAAAAAAAATTAGGTCATCTTAGAAATGCTAGTTCAAATTTTAAAGTACAATATAAGGTAGTTAATTATATCAACGCTGTAAAAAGAAAAAGCACATTATCATCTCAATATGCAGGAAAAATTACTTTAAAAATTCAGCCTTTATTCATGACAAAAACTCTTGGCACAGTACAAATAGAAGAAAATTTCCCTATCCTGATAAATGGCAACTATGACAAATCTATTAATATCATGAAAATTAATGCTTTCATCCTAAGATTGAGAACAAGGCAAGAATTTCTGCTTTCTCAATTCCTTGTCAACATTGCAGTGGAGGTAACTGATGCGGACACCAGCTAGCAGTGTCCACGTCATTATACATGAAATAATAAACATACACACGGACTACCGAGTCCGGTGGAGGAAAAAGGACAACAGCGAGACTTTTCTCTCAAGGGGAGCAAAAGCTGCAGCCTCCACCATGACAGGCCTTTATTCTAATATCTCCTCACATTACAAGATGGTCCTCACTCACTATCCCCAGTTACCACAAAAGTAGTCAATGCCCCAATCACATCACAGAAGAAGGATATTAGCAAATGAAAAGGCAAAAGTGGTTGAGCCAGTTACACTGGTCCCTGCAAGATTTAGCATTTGCAGGGCAAGAGAGTTTTCAGCAAAAAGCAAGTTTAGGTACATTGCAAATCTAATTACCCACAAGAGAACCTATCTGTGAGCGTGGGTCCTGTGCATCTCCAAGTGGGAGCTGGGCCCACACCACGCAGAAGGGTCTGCCACAGGTAACAAATCAATGCAATATGGTATGAGCAAGAAATAAAAGTAATATAGATTGGAAAGGAGGAAATAATATTATCATCATTCTTAGGTGATGTAATCATTTATGTAGAAAATACTTAAAAACATACAAAAGCAGTTACTAGAGAACTAATAATTAATTCAGCAAGGTTGTAGTGTTCAAACTCAATATACAAAATAAATTATTTATTAACTATTATTCTAGACATATAATAACAATTAAAATTGCAATTAAAAAGCAATACTATTTTAATAGGATCAAAATATTTAGAGATAAATTTAACAAAATACACACAAGACTTTTTAAGCTCAGGATTACAAAATATTGATGAGGGTCATTTAAAAATAATTAAAGATGTCACATGATAATGATTGAAAGACTCAATACTATTAGGATTTATTCTGAAATTTATCCAAAAATTCAATGGAATGCCAATCAAAATCTCAGTGGTCTTCTGTTTTGTAGAAATTCACAAATGTTTTCAGAAATTTATATGGAAATGCAAAAGACTTAGAATAACTGAAACAATTTTGAATAAGAACAGTGCTAACAGTACCTGATCTCATTACTTTTTATAAAGCTACAATAATTAAAACATTTTGGTTTTGGTCTAAGGCTAGGCATAGTCAGTGGAACAGAATAAGAGAGTCCAGGATAGGCTCCCATATGTACACGGTCAATTGATCTTTGGCAAAGGTATTCAATAATGAAAGGATAGTCTTCAACAAATAGTACTAGAACTGTTGGATACTGAATCACTAATATATAAAGTTTGACTTTTACTTTACACTATTTATAAAACTGAACTCAATATGAATCATAAACCTAAATGTAAGAGCTAAAACTATAAAATGTTTAGATATTTGGAGGACTAGTAAACAGGGAAATAAAATGCCAGCAGAGAAAGGCAAGAGGTAAGGCCAATTTTAAAGAGAACACCCAAGTGTGTGCACTGTTATGTGATATATGTGATGTCTGTCACAAAAGTCAAGAGATGTGTTTCATGAAAGAATGGGCAACCTGTATCAAATGTTGCTGATAAGTGAAATAACGAGAAAAATTAACCATTGAATTTGGAAAGATGTAGGTCATTACTGATGTTGATAAAAGCCATTTCAGTTCAGTACTGAAGGGAAAATTTTAGATTAAAATGGGTTGCATTGAAAATGGGAGGTAAGCCCTGGCTGGTATGGCTCAGTGGATTGAGTGCTAGCCTGTGAACCAAAGGGTTGCCAGTTCGATTCCCGGTCAGGACACATGCCTGGGTTGTGGGCCAGGTCCCCTGTAGGGGACACAAGAGACAACCACACACTGATGCTTTTCTCCCTCCCCTCCACTCTCTAAAAATAAATAAATAAAATATATATATTTTAAAAAAGAAAAGAAAATGGGAGGTAAGTCAGCAAATATAAAAACTTGCTTTGGCTGATGTGGCTCAGTTGGTTGGCTCATCCCACAAGCGAAAAGCTGTGGTTTTGATTCTTGGTCAGGGCACATGCCTAGATTGTGGGTTCAGTACCTAGTTTGGGTGCATACAGTAGGCAACTGATGATTCTCTCTTGCACTGATGTTTTTCTCTCTCCCTTCTTTTCTCTCTAAATAGCAATGAAAAAACTGCCCTCAGGTGAGGATAAAAAATTCCTTTTATTTTATTATTTTGTAATAGTAAACTTGTCACTTTATTGATTGAATTTTTAAAAATAATTTTTATTGTATTTTTCCATGCTATACTCATTTTAACTTATTTTATTGATTATGCTATTATAATTATCCCATTTCCCCCCTTCATTCCCCTCCACCCTTCACACCCTCTCCCACCCACAGTCCCCCCCTTTAGTTCATGTCCATGTGTCATAAGTTCTTTAGCTTCTATATTTCCCACACTATTCTTGCCCGCCCCCTGTCTATTTTCTACCCACCATCTATGCTACTTATTCTCTGTACCTTTTCCCCCTCTCTCCTCCTCCCACGCCCCTGTTGCTAACCCTCCATGTGATCTCCATTTCTGTGGTTCTGTTCCTGTTCTAGTTCTTTGCTTATTTGCTTTTGTTTTAGGTGTGGTTGTTAATATCTGTGGGTTTGCTGCCTTTTTACTGTCCTATTTTTATCTTCTTTTTCTTAGATAAGTCCCTTTAACATTTCATATAGTAAGGGCTTGGTGATGATGAACTCCTTGAACTTGACCTTATCTAAGAAGCACTTTATCTTCTCTATCATTCTAAATGAAAGCTTTGCTGGATAGAGCAATCTTGGATATAGGTCCTTGTCTTTCATGACTAGGAATACTTCTTTCCAGCCCCTTCTTGCCTGTAAGGTCTCTTTTGAGAAATCAGCTGGCAGTCTGATGGGAACTCCATTGCAGGTGACTGTCCCCTTATCTCTTGCTGCTTCTAGAATTCTCTCCTTCATTTTAATCTTGGCTAATGTAATTATGGTGTGCCTTGGTGTATTTCTCCTTGGGTCCAACTTCTTTGGGACTCACTGAGCTTCCTGGACTCCTGGTAGTCTATTTCCTTTGCCAGATTGGGAAAGTTCTCCTTTATTATTTGTCCAAATAAGTTTTCTGCTTGTTGCTCTTCCTCTTCCCCTTCTGGTACCCCTATAATTCAGATGTTGGGATGTTTCAAGATGTCCTGGATGTTCCTAAACCTCTCCTCATTTGTTTGAATTCTTGTTTCTTCATTATTTTCTGTTTGTTTGTTTCTTTCTTCCTTCTGGTCCACCCCATTGATCTGAGTTTTCCTCCCATCTCTACTGGTTCCCTGCGTGTCTTCCTTCATTTTACTTATTGTAGCCTTCATTTGTTCATCTAATTTGTGAGAAAAATCAGCCATTTCTGTGAGCATCCTGATCACCAGTGCTTTGAACTGTGCATCTGATAGGTTGGCTATCTCTTCGTCGCTTAGAGGAATTGGCTCTGAGGCTTTGATCTGTTCTCCTATTTGAGCCATTTTTTGGGGGGGCGGCGGTCTGGTTGTGGCTGTTACATAGTGAGGGGTGGAACCTTAGGTGTTCCCCAGGGCAGGGCAGCCCAGTTGCTGGGTAGTGACGCTGTATGTGGGGGTGGGGTCGGAGAGGGAACAATGGCACTTGCTCTGCTCTCTCTTGGATTCCAGTCCCTTCCAAGGATTATCTGTGTGCAAATGTGGGAACACCTGGTCAGCCAGCCACTTTGTGCAGCCTCACTGGGTCTGCACCGTTGCCACACAGTGCCCAGGGTCGGCTAGCTGCCACCTGCATGCCTGGGATCTGCCAGCTGCTGCTGCCTGCATGCCTGGGTCTGCCAACCTCCACTTTTTCCTGCCATGACTCCGCCCCTCTTACCGGTCTGGAATAATGGTTGTTGGACTTCCATACAGTTCAATTTTCTATGAGTTCTGATTATTTTCTTGTTTCTAAATTTTTGTTGTCCTTAATTTTGGTTGTGCGAGGAGGCACAGTGTGTCCACCTATGCTTCCATCTTGGCCAGAAATCCAAAAAATTCCTTTTAAATAAAGCAGAAAACTGTGGCAAGAGGGAGATGTGTGGATCAAGAGATTACTTTAAAAACAGAAGTATTGGAACGTGTCTGAGGTTATGGCAATTATAAAAGAAATAAATATATAAATATAAATAATTGATAAAGGGGAAAGTTAATGATGCTAAAGAGAAAGCAAATGACTGCAGGACTGACAGCTTAAGACAAGAAGGGATGGTATATTAACTATGCCGGTAACTTATTTGTCTCTAATAGAATAGAGGGCAAGTTTTCAGTAATAGGAAGAGTGAACATTATGCAGATAAAGATAGTTTAAGTTGGTAATCTGAGTGGTTGGAAATTAAGATAGTTTTTGTTGTATTTCATCTATTTTCTCTATGACATATCAACTGGAAGTGAGAGGAAGGAGTGGTTGTTAGAAATTTGAGGAGAGGTAAGATGTGTCACAGTCATATTGGCAGGTAAAAAAGTGTATTTACTAGGAAAGTGTAGTAGGAATGTCTGAGAGTGTTGAATGACTATTTGAGATTTGTGATTAAAAAGTTAAGAATTTAGTTAGCATAGTTTTGTGGTTTTCTCCAACAGCATTCAGTAGGTGAGAATATATGATAGAATTTGAATGTCGTAATATTAGTGAACCCATCTGATTTTCTTTAAAAATGTATTCACAAACCGTCTGTTTGATAATCTGGTATTACATTATCAGAAAGGAAATCAAACAATTTGATATGAATGTCATATTTTCAGTAGGGAAACTTTTTATGAATTCAACTAATTATAATATATTCCAAAGATTGAAGCCCTCAGTTTCAGAAACTTTATCACCATTTTAATGGAAATATTATTTAAGGTTTAAGACTACTCCTTCATACCTTAAATGAAACCAAGGATCACTTTACCTCTTTATAGTAACTGCTCATAAGCCAAGAATTGGATTCAGCATTTTAGTAAAATCTGACCAATATTAAATCTAGTTTAAATGATCTTTTTATATAATTGGATATCATTCAGGATACACTAAGATAGCTAAACTTATTCATGGTTTTTAGCCCTAATATTGAAAATAGTAGGTTATAGGTGTATATATCACAAGTGTGTACACAATTCACCTTCAATTAACTTTTTGTTAACCCACAGTATTTTATTACACTAATTTCAAGCAACAGATAATGAAATCCTAATATTCTAAGTACCATTCCCAGCACACATAGCATGATTTAAACAATCAGTTCAGTAGCAATGGGGAAGTTTAGTCACTTGAGAAGGAGTGACTTTCCTATGTAGTAAAAGGAATTTCCATGACAATGTATAATTAATAATGTAATATAATATACTCTATGGAACTTTAACAACTGACCCAAAGAAAAGTTCATTAGTAATTCTCATTCTTTTTTTTTTTTTTTTTGGTATGTTTAGCATCTTCCCTTCCTGCATGTGTTCTCAACACATTTCCTTCTACATCCGGTAAGTTGATTCATTAATTACCCTTGCTATTTTTACCATCAACCTCTCCCTCTCCTGTCTTCTTTCCCTGAGATTAATATGGTAGGCAGCTTCTATCATGGTTTCCTGGTACTTTCTGTCACCTTGTATTCATGTCCTTATGAAATCTCTTCTTCTTCTTCTTTGTGTGTGTGTGTGTGTGTGTGTGTGTGTGTTCTTATGTAATTATTATTTTTATTTTAATTGTTGTTCTTGTACAGTTTTCTGTCTTTTACTCTGAAATCTCTTCTTGAGTGTGGGCTAACCCAAATGACTTGCTACTAATGATCACAGTAAAGAAAAGGGTCATGGCATATCACTTCCATGATTATGTTACAAAATAGTGTGAGTTCCAGCTTGCTAACACTCTCACTGGCACTTTTCCTTCTTGCTTTCTTCACTTGTTCACTTTGAGAAGTAAATTGCCAGTTCAGAGAGGACCATGTGGCAAAAACTCAGGACACACTAGACAACAGCTAGTGAGGAACTTCAGCCCTCATTCCAAGAGTCCACAGGGACCTGAATCCTGCTGCCAACCACTTGAGTAAGTTTGGGAAGTGGATTATTCCTCATTAGAGTTGTGAAATGTCAAAGCCTTGGTAGACATGTAGAATTTACTGTATTTTTCGGACCATAAGACGCACCTAGGTTTTAGAGGAAATTAGGAAAAAAAATTTGAAGCAAAAAATGTGGTAAAATATTTAGTAACATAAATAACATAATATTTCACCAATTTAAATGTAAACAAAACTCAACAGCAGCAGTAACAACCATTATTCCTCCCAAATTGCGGGGGGGCGGGGTGAGTCTTATAGTCTGAAAAATATGTTAATCTGGTCCAATAATGGATCTTATCTTTGCCGTTGGCTTCAGGGAAATAATCTCTGAGTAATCTTTGGAATATTGCATGTGTTAAGTGTCCTTTTTGTCTCTGGGGACTTGGGTCATACTGAATAGTACAACAATATGGTTTAGGGTGGGACTAATCACATCCAAAAACCCATGTTATAATTTAGGGTAGGCCATATGGTATCAATCAACCTGGCGACTAGGATCAACCATGTGGGTAGTCATGGGATCATGTTTACATATGGAGCCCCCAGAAAAACTCTAAACACTGAGACTTGAGCAAGTGTCCATGGTTGGTGGTCCTCCAAGCATATTGTTACACTTTGACACGGGGGAAGAGTAGTGTCTTGGCTTCTCTGGGCAAAGACAATGGAAGCCCCACACTTGGTACTTCCTCAGACTCTACCCCAGCATTTCTTCCTTGGCTAATTTGAGTCTGACTCCTTTACCTATAGTAAATCATAATTGTACGAATAATAGCTTTCAATGGGTTCTATGAAACTTTAAGGTAAATTATCAAAACTGAGGGTGGTTTTGAGAACCTCAGAACATGCAGTTAGAGTCAGAAGTGAGGATAGACTTGCATGGGCTGTCTGCCTCTTAACTTCAACGATGGTGGAACTGAACTGTTGCAGCAACCTTGTTGCCAGCTGTGGCTGACACCTTGATTGCCACCCATGAATATTGGTCTGTATGAGAATATCAATGTGCAAATGAGGATGAGTTAGAAAAGAAAACACTGAAAATATTTAAGTAAGTAAAACTTTTCTGTACCCTTTACCTCTTAAACCAGAAAAGTCAGTGTTCATTCTGCTTGTTACTACCAGAACCAATAAATAGAGCCAAGGATTGAATCATTATGGGTGTTTTATTCAGATGGTCGGTGATCTGAGAAGACAGCAGGTTATATACCCTCAAAAACCACTTAACATCTCATCCCAAACCCACCATTTTATAAGGAGAAGAAAGGGTAGGTAAGGGGTTAGGGGTTAATTGGATAAGAGTTGCAGTCCAGTGGCAATTTTCCTAGCACCTCTTTATCTGTTGATCAACAATTCTTTATCTGCACCATGTGGCTCAGATACCATCTCTATCACTTGTACACCCCCTGGGACACACGGCACAATCACTTGTTGATTTCCTGCAGTCAAGTGGTCATGCATTCCAGTTCCTGGAATAACATCTTTCCACGTGTATTAACACTTAAGCCTATCAACTATGACTGCAGCTAAAATCTTTAACACAGGAGTTCCCCCCTCACCTCCCACTTAACACATCAAAAAGATTCTATTTAGCTTTGGGAAGGGGATGGGGAATAGAACCCTTAACTGATAATCCCTTTAAGAGGACAAGGAATGAAGAAAGGCTGGTTCTCCAAAGGAAGGAAGATGAAATGCTGCACAAGCAAAGCAACATTTGCCCAACACTTCTTTCCCCTTCTCTCCCTGGTGAGATTCACTTATCTTTATATACTCCATTTAATATCACTCTTTTTGCTGTGTCATGTCTATCATAACATCGTCACATCCAGGAAAATTAATTATTTTCTCTTTTACTTTTTTATAATAAGTAAAATGTCAGCACCTTTAATGGCCCCAGCAAAAGAAATGGAATGTTTCTGTCTGTATCTTAGAAGCAGCTTGCTCCAGGGAAAGATTTCATCCCCCCACAGATAAAATGGTATACTGCTCTCTGCTCTGCTTCTAGAGACAACTTCCTTTTCTTTGGGTTCCCGATTCTCCCTTTTCCTGATGCCCAACCAAGTTACTGATACTTAGCCCTATTTCTGACGAAGGCTTTTAATTTTTTGTTTAGCTCAAGGTATTTTCTGTGATCTGTCCTAAAAATTCCTCAACTGTGGTCTTCCAGCAGTTCGTTTCTCTGAGCAAGGACTCTGTAGAAGGCCCTACTGATGCTTTACTGTCCTTTCCTAAATGTTCCTGGATTGCATTTTCGTGTCATACATGTAGAACACATAACTTGTATGCATTGAATATTTATAAAGAATAATATACTTTACACACAGAATATAATTGTGTCTATATTTGTCTCCTCACAGACTGTAACTAGAGATTTTTCCATTGTTCTGTCCTCAGAATCTAGAAAAATTCTTGACTATAGTAGTTCTTTAAAAATATTTCAAAATACTTTCAACTAAATGAATAAAATGTTGCATCTGGTATTTAAATATCAATATTTATATTTTTGGAATCAAATCATATCTTTTTGAAATATGTTATAATTGTACTTTCCTAGCCCTTGAGTTTCAGCTGAGACACTGATCTGAGAAAAATAACTGTAAGGTAACTAATATTATTAACTGAGGTGTTTGACAATTATTGCAAAGGATGTGGCCAAATTTTGCTTTTATCAGCGTTAGCTAATCATCCAACTTTAGTCTGTATGTACTAAACAAATTCAGTAGAAGTTAGAGTTTCAAGAGTAAGGATTTCTTTATAGACTAGACACAGAATGGTGTGGTTTTTCCCTGTTCTTTGTCCAAGACAAGTCTGGGGAACTTCAAGAACCACTTAGAGAGCTAAGGTTGACATGTGTCCCTTGGCTCTTACAGCACACAGGACACTGTTTCAATGCTTACAAATTTAAAAGCAAAAGGTTGGCTGAAGTGTCTTGTGGTGGCAGGGCAAGGAGAGAGTGCTGTGGAGAGAGTTAGCTTTATAACCACTGGGGGCAATAAACGGTATGTGAATCCTGATGGAGGGAGCCAGACCTGATGTGTCTTAAAAGGACACCTGTCCAAGAAAACTGCCTGGAGGGCTCAAGTGACATTAATACAGAAGGCTAGACAGCGGCCTGGAAGCCAGATACTAGCGGGCAGTCATTCGCAGCTGCCAAGGGGAAGTACAAATTGGATCGTCTCTTCCTTGCTTAAAACCTTTCAGTGGCCTCCCACTGTACTTAGAGTGAAATCTAAACCTCTCACATGTGTGATTTGACCCCTTCCTATGTCCAAAATCTTGTCTTGTACCACTCCATTGCTTTCACAAATTATCAGCCATGCTGGTCTTCTTTCAGTTTTTCTCACACACTGTATTCTTTCTTGCCTCAGCCATTTGCACAAGCTGTGCCTTAATGCCTGAACTGTTTTATTCTTTTTCTCTTTATTTTTCTAAGCCTGATTCCTTTTCACCCTTGAAATCTTGGCTAAAACCTCTCTTACAGGTATATTAACATAAATTTTTATAATAGTTCGAGTCAGACAAAGCTGCAAATGACATAAAACTCAGAATGACCAGATCTGGCAGTGTTGATGGTGTAAGGATCCCAGGATCCTTATATCTTGTATCTCTGGATGTGTGGCCTCTATTTTAAGTGCACTTCATGATTTATAAGTGCTGCTCCTATTGCGCCAGCACATGTACAGGGGTGGGCAAACGTAGGTTTACAGTTGTGAGTACATGAAAGAGTTTATTCTTGTGTTATCATTTATTATTCTTGTATTGTTTCCATATAAACAACTATAAACACTTTTTAAAACTTAAGGTATGGTGCTCGCTTCGGCAGCATGTATACTAAAATTGGAACGATACAGAGAAGATTAGCATGGCCTCTGCACAAGGATGACATGCAAACAAAAAAAAACCATCAAAAAACAAAAAACTTAAGGTATGATGAACTGTCTGTTACTTTCCCCAGATATTTGTCATCTGTATTAATCTTCCTTATTTCTGGAGTTTCAAATTTCCTTCTGGAATCATTTACCTACAGTCTGAAGAACTTCCTTTAGCATTTCTTTTAGGGTAAATCTGGCAATAAATGCTTAGTTTTCCTTCATTTGATAATGTCTTCATTCACCTTCATTCTTAAAGGTTACTTTTAGAGATGCATTATTCTGGTTTGACAGTTATTCCCCCCCAGCATTTTTAAGTGTGATCTACTATCTTCTGGCTTCAGTGGTTTGTTTTTGTTTTTTTTTGACAAGAAATCTGCAGTCATTTGAATAATTGTTCCCTTCTCTATAATGAGCCAATCGTCTCCAGTGGCTTTTAATATTTTTTTTCTTTCTTTGGCTTCCAGAAGTTTTATTGCATGAGACTGTAGTTTCCCTTTGAACTTAGCCAGTTTGAAGTTCATTAACCTTGATTTTGGAAATTTATGTCTTTCACAAAATTTGGGACAGTTCCCACCATTATTTTTTAATAATGAGCTTATACCCTAAGAATCATGAAACACCAATTCAAAAGAACCTATGCACCCCAATATTCATAGCAGTGTTTTTTACAATAGCCAAGTGCTGAAAACAGCATTAGTGCCCATCATTAAATGAGTGGATCAAAAAACTGTGGTACCTTTACACAAGGGAATACTATGCAGCACAAAGAAAGAAGGAACTCCTACCCTTCATGGCAGCTTGATGGAACTGAAGAGCATTATGCTAAGTGAAAAAAGCCAGGTAGTGAAACACAAATACCATATGATCTCACCTATAAGAGGAACCTAATGAACAAAACAAACAAACGAGCCAAATAGAACCAGAGGCATGGAAACAAAGAACAGACTGATGGGTGCAGAATGGAGAAGGAGGGGGATAAGGGGGGAAAGGAGGGGAAGGATCTAAACAACAAACAGGTATAAATGACTCATGGACATGGACTAAAGGGTGAGGATTGACTTTGGGAGTGGGCAGAGCAGGGGAGAACAATGAGGAAAATCGGGACAACTGGAATAGAACAACAATTTAAAAATTATATTTTATTTAGTTTATATTTTTAGAAGGAGAGGAAGAAAGGGAGAGAGAGAGTGAGAGAAACATTGATGTGAGAAAGAAAACATCAATCAGTTTCTTCTCACACATGCCCCAGTCGGGTACCAAACCGCTCAACCCAGGCATATGCCCTGACCTGGAATCAAACCTGCAACCTTTTTCTTTGTGGAATGAAGCTCAATCAACTGAACCACACTGGTCAGGGCTCTGCCATTATTTTTAAAAATATTTATTTCTGCACTAATCTCCTTCTCCTCTCCTTCAGGAAATCCAATTATTGTTGACCCTCAAATAACACAAATTTGAACGGTGAGGATGCACTTATATGTGGATTTTTTCAATAAATACTGTAAATGTATTTTCTCTTTATTGTGATTTTCTTAATAACACTTTCTTTTCTCTACCTTACTTTATTGTGAGAATTCAGCACATAATACATATGACATACAAAGTATGTGTTAATTGACTTTTTATGTTATTGGTAAGGCTTCCAGTCAACAGTTGGCTATTCATAGTTAAGAGTCAAAAGTTGCACGCAAATTTTCAATTGTGTGGATGTTAACATCCCTAACCCCTGCATTGTTCAAGGGTCAACTGCACATAAGT
Source organism: Glossophaga mutica (assembly GCA_039655065.1). Taxonomy (NCBI): domain Eukaryota; kingdom Metazoa; phylum Chordata; class Mammalia; order Chiroptera; family Phyllostomidae; genus Glossophaga; species Glossophaga mutica. The sequence goes on from CM077306.1 coordinate 160,730,126, forward strand.
ATTTAGTCTTTTGATATTGTCCCACAGGTCCATGAGACTGTTCATTTTAATGAATCTTTTTTCTCTGTAGTTTTTTTAGATTGTACGATTTCAACTGATTGATTTTTATTTTATTTTATTTTTTTAGTTTCTTTTTTTATTATTATTCTCATTTTAATTGTTGATATTGTACAGTTTTCTGTCTTTTACCCCGCCCCAGCCCACCACCCCAGCCCTCCCCACCTTCCTCCCATTTCCACCCCCCATAGTTTTTGTCCATGAGTCCTTTATACTTGTTCCCCCCCCCATCATCTCCATTCTGTTATTGCACTCATCTAACAAACTTTTTCAGACATTTTAGTTTTTGATTCTAAAATTACTATTTGTTTCTTTTCTATTTTCTACTTTTCTGCAGAGAAGTTGTTTCTTCCTACTCATTTCAAAAGTGTTCATTTTTATCCCTTGTAGGATGGTTAGAATAGCTGCTTAAATGTCTTATCTGATAATTTTAATATTTGGTCATTCCCAGGTTGATATGTGTTGATTATCTCTTACCTGGAAATTTGGTCAACGTTGCTCATTCATCACATGTTCAGAAATTTGGGGTTTTATCTTCTACATTTCATTTTTGCAATCCTGTTAAAATCCTCCAAATAATGATTTTTCTTTTAATTTTTAGGAGGCAGTTGTCCAGTTAGGTTCAGCTACAACTTTTGTTTCACTTTTTGCAGGTGACTATCTTTTCACTTTTCAAAGCATTTTTTATGCTTTTTCGGTCTGCCCTTTGCATATGCCACTCAGAGGTTAGTTTGGGGCTTGGACAATAATTTATATACATGTTCAGTTCTCAAAACCTTTGTTTTGCTTCTTTGGTTGTGTTTCACACATGCACAGTTTGGGGGTAAGCCTGAGACTTGTGTTGATTCATACCCAGAAGTAGGTGACCTCTTCCAGCTCTAGCCTCACCAGGATTGCTTCACATTCTCTGGCTCCTAAGGACCCTTTTCCCCTAGTTCTTCTAGATAGAAATGTGGAGTTGTCCCAGGTGGGATCCTCTTGAACTATCAATAGTTCTATGTTATAAGTCTCCTCTCCAGAAAAAGCAATGGTTGGAAAAAGAAAAGAAAAGTAAGCAGAAATTTCCCTCCCCACACTCTTTGCACAACAAAGGCATCTTTTCCTAGTTCTTTATTCCAAGGTAAAGGTTTTCACTCAAAGTTTAAGGCGCTCACCATAACCATGCCTTGGCCATAACCATACAGCTCTGTGATAATGGCTGCACTTGGGGAAGGGCTGAAAAGGGGCCTCTTTTTCTGGTCTTCTTGCAAGAATGATGGGTTTTCTTGGACTTCTGCTGTGCGTGCCTATAGGGGATCGTTCTGTGTGGTGTGGGAAATGTAGCCCAGCCCCCACTTGGAAAGGCCAGTGGGGAACAAGGTCCATCACACAGGACCCACACCCACGGATAGGTTCTCCCATGGAGAACCAGGCCTGCATTGTACCTAGGCTAGTTGGAAGCTTGCTTTTGCTAAAACTCCCTCACCCTGAATTGAGGCAGCGAAAGTTTGCTGCATATCTTTAAAGTAACTTCCTAAAATCTATGCTAAACCTTCCAAGAGGAATGTAACCAGTTCAACCACTTTTCCCTTTGCATTTGCAAATATCCTCCTTCTCTGATGTAATTAGCAACATCCTCTCCTTTGTTTTCTGTAAAAGGTAACCACCTAAAGTGAACCTGTGCATAGTAAATGAGGACCATCCTGGATGTAATGTGCCCAGAAAAGCAATAAAAGCTTGTCCAGGCAGGGGTCATGGCCCTGTCTCTCTCAGGGAGTGGCCATGCCATCCCTTTTTCTCCACAGGACTTCTGTAGTTCGTGCGAATTTGTTTATCACAGCCACAACACATGGACTCCAAGGGCTGGGGTCCGCATCACATGCCTATGATGTGGCTCCCCAATTCAGCCCACATCCGGGGCAAAGGTGGGAAATAAAGGAAAAACTAGGAATCTTATCATCACCCTACTGGTCTTTAAATTTGTACTTTTCTCTCTAATCTGTCTGGTATCTTTTATGTTTCAGATTCCTCCAATATTTGCTTGTATTTGTTCAGAATTTTTTAGTTGCATTTGGTGGGAAAGATGGGCTCTAGTGTGCTTACTCTATTTTGGCCAGCACTGGACCATAGATGAACCTATCAATCTTAATTTTCATATTGGATAAGGGGTTACAGAGATCAGTTAAGGGGACAGCTGTTGTTTTCATAGGAAACAGCCTATTATTTAATTTCAGTGTTTTTCTTTACTAAATAGCATAATCTAGTATGTTAACAGCACAGTCAGATCTTATCTTTAATGGGAGGCATAGCATGAACAAATATTATATTAAGGTTAGGTAGGGGTGGGAACATGTTAACTGATTTAAAAAAAAAAAAAACAGCTTCCCAAGTATTCTGGAATTAGTGATCTTCCCAGAAAAAGAAATAGGTTCATTTGTTCAACAAACATTTTTTTGAACAGTTAAAATACCAAGTATTGTTATAAGTGCTAGCGATAGAGCAGTGAATATCATGAGGCTGTACCATGTGGAGCTTAAGTTCTTGTGGCGGGCAGGTGGGCAATAACAAATACAATATATGAGTGAGTGCTACAAAAATCTAGAGCCAGGGGTTAGAGAATGTCTGGGCAGGTATTCTGTCTTATATAGGAAGCACCAGAGAAAACTCACTGATAAAGTGACACTTAAATTGTGATCTGACTGAAGTGAGGGAGCAAGCCAATTTGATTCCTGGTGAGCATATTGGCAACTTTGAGCAAAAGCAAGATTTCCCCATGAGGAGTGAGAAGGGAACAGAGTGCAGATGTAGATGATGAGACTAGGAGGAGCTGTGTGACGGGGAGGGCCAGATCCTCTGGGCCACATGGGCTCCAGCTTTTATTTTCCTCTGAGTGCTGTGAGAGACCATTGGAGGGTTTTGAGCAGAGGAGTAAATAACTCACCCCTTACCAAATCACTCTAATTGTAGGAGGAGAATAAATTATATGGGGCAAGTCTAGAAGTGCGGAGACCAACAGTAAGCTCTTGGAATGCTCCAGGTGAGAGTATCTAGTAACTTAGACTGAAGTAGAACTGGTGAGATGGAGCTGAGATGTATAGGAAGGTGATGCTGACAGGATTGGCCGATTGGACAGTTGTGTGAGAGAAGAGTTTCATTTTTTGCTTGAGTAAGTTTTGGCTTAAACAACTGGGTGACTGGAGATACCATAAACTGAGATGAGGAGTTTCAAAAAAGAATAATGCTCTTTGGGGATGCTTATCTGTAGCTAACCGTATGCTCCTTGGAAGATATCAGATGCTATGGGAGACATGCTTTCCATTGGTTAACTCATTTAAGCAACTCTGAGATAGATTAATAAAATTGTACTCATTTTGCATTTGAGGAAACTGAGACAGAGAAGTTATCTTGCCCAACTAGTACAAGGCAAAGGTAGGACCTGAATCTAGGGAGCCTAGCTCTAGAATTTGTTCATCTATCTATCTAAACAGATACATTTGGTAGGCAGTTAGGTTCAAAGGTCTTTCAGTTCAGTCAGGTCTAGGTAGAAATACATATTTAAGAATTGTCAGCATATTGATGGTATTTGAAGCCATGATACTGACATCATTTAGGCGAAGAATATAGATAGGGAAGAGAATAAGTTCATGGGCTATCCGTGGAGCATTTTAGCATTCAGAGCTCAGGGATGAGAGGAGGCTCCAGTAAAGAACACAGAGGAGTAGAGTAACCAGTAGAGTAGGAGAAAAACCAGGAGAGTGTGGTATTTGGGAAGCCAAATGTAGAAAGTGTTTTAGGGAGGAAGGACAGTCAGCTCTCTCAAACACTGCTGATAGCTTGAAGGAATGAATGCTGAAAACTGGCCAATAGATTTGGCGACATGAAGGTCATTGCTGACTGAGAAAGCATTTGCAGAGGAATGATGACAGAAGCTCTGTGGAGTAGGTGCAGAGGGGACGTGAGGAGGGGAAATGGGGATCACAAGTTTGGACAACTTCTGAGGATTTTTTTAAATAAAGGAGAGCATAATTAACTTAGATTTTTTTCCTGCTACAGGGCTTCCCCATTCATTCCTTTAGCACTCCATCCTTACCAAACTGAAGACTTTCAGAGAAGTCATCTCTGGGGGCCTTACAAATCAGAGTTCTCAGAAAAACACTTGAGCAGCAGCCAGTCATATACACCTGCTTTCATCTCTGACTTTTTCTGGTTCATGGATCAGTTGTGCACACAGTTAGTTAGTGGTCCTACTAACTCAGGTGATACCCCTCAACTTCAACCCTTTGACAGCCTTCCCAAATTCTCAGACTAGGTCAGGTTATCTTTTTTTTTTTAATTAAAATATTTTTATTATTGAATTTATTGGGGTAACATTGGTTAATAACATTATGTAAATTTCAGGTGCATAACTTTTAACATCTTTATGTGCTCACCACTCAGTCTGTTCTCCTTTTGTCACTTTGTATTTTTTTTTTATTTTAGTTTTATACTGTTTTGGGGTTTTGGGAGTTAATCATGATGTGTATTGCAATAGCCCTGAATGTCCTCCACATATTTCTGGGGTCAAAAGGACTCTCTCTTTCTTTTAGGAAATTTACCAGGTATCTGTTTTATGATCATAGCATCCTCTACTTTGCTTTATAGAAATTATAACAGTTTGTATTTATACACATTAATTTATATGATTATTTTATTTATGGTTATCTTCTCTACTAGGCTGTGCTTAAAGAATGGGCTCTGCACTCTGGCTGCCCAGGTACAAATCCTGGGTCTATAGACTAGTTGGATGACCTTGGACAAGTAACTGAACCCTCTGAGACACAATTTCCTCATCTGTACAATTGTGGTTAAAGTATTAGGTTAGCGAAAAATTTCATGTGCTTTCTTTCCAAAAAATGAAGACACATTTTTCATTTTCGCCAGTAACTATTCATTTGGATATTTTGAGTATGTTGGCTAGCTCTCACATGGTATAATGTTGATTTTTCTCAATTACTCTCTCAATTTGATCACTATCAACTCCCACTGGTCTACCGAACTGTGGAGCATCATCCAGCGAGAAATCTCTGGCATGAAACTGCAAACCACTTTTGACATTTCAATCAGTCACAGAACCTTCTCCACACACTGCACAAGTCCTTTTTTTTGTATTTCAGTTGCATTTTACCATTTTTGAAATAATAAAGCATAATATGGCAAAAATGTCACTTACTTTCTTCCATCTTCAATATTAAAAGGTTACACAAAAATCCAGCAATTTTGGTAAGTTTTTTTTTTTTTTTTTTTTTTTTTTTTTTTATGAGACTGATGCATCACCTACTGCGTTAATGAGGCACCTACTGGTAAGTTTTTTTAAATGCATGCTGATATGACAGCTGTCACAATACATTCTAACAAAATTGTTTTAAATGAAGTTAAAGACAACGAAGTGCTACTAGAGCCATCTTACGGAAAATAAACTTTTTGACCAACCCAATAGTATTCACCTCATACAATTTTGTGAAGCTAATACAACATGTGAAGTCTACTACTACATGTAAAGGTGACTTGCACTCAATACATCTGAAAACTACAATTTTATTACAATAATATTGTTGTGAACATATTAAAGTAGAAAATATGCATTTTAAAATATATATCCAAAATAAAGCATAGTTAATCTGTTTCTGTCTTTACTCCTCTCTCACTCTACTCCAGTTTGGCATTACATCTCCTTGTTTTTAACCTTTATTAAAAACCTGATTGAAAAATCCATTATTATTGAATTTACAAAGCAATAGAATTTTTAATGGGAATGATCTAAATTGTTATAAGAAGACCCACCATTATTTTTTCTACGATACAGAAACTCCATTATCAGTTTTCTAAAGTGCCTACTAAGTAAAAGGTACTGACCTATTATTCCTTAACAAGACACTCCGAAATCTAGTGTCTTAACCAATGATTTATTATGGCTTACTGTGGTTTTACAGGTAAACTGGGTTCATTTAAGTAGTTCTTGCTTGTTTTCTCTCATATTATTGTAGGTAAATGTAGTCTGGGACTACAGTCATGTACAAGCTCAAGTGTGCTGGGTGTCATATGTGGTTTTTTTCACTCACGTATTTGGTTAACTTAACTGGGAAAGGTGGAACAGCTTGGACCTGGCTAGACCTGGCTAGACATCTCTCTCTCTCTCTCTCTCTCTCTCTCTCTCTTTCTCTCTCTCTCCATAGACTTCCCCATTGGGTAGCTCAGCCTTTTCAATACTTGAGAGATCTCAGTAAATTCAGACTTCTTATATAATGGCTGGCTTTTTGCAGAACAAGCATTGTAAGAGACCCAGGTGGAAACTATTGTACAAGGCTTATGACCTTGTTTCAGAAGTCACATAGTATCACTTCTGCTATACTCTCTTGGTCAAAATTAAGTCATGGGGTCAGTTCAGATTTTAGTGGAGGAGAACACACAAGTACATGCCTTCTGAGAGGCACAGTTCCTTGCATGTCATCTTTGAGGATGAGCCATCACAGTAAGCCTATAAACATATACAACCAAACCGCAAAGGCCCTGCCTCTAAGAAGCTTATAGTCTAGCATAAGGCAGGATTTCTTGACTTCAGCACTATTGAATTTTTTATTAAATAAATTTTATTTCTGAGTTTTAGATATATAGAAACATTGCAAAGATAATACAGAGCTCCCAATGCTCTACACAGTTTCCCCTATTATTGTTATCTTATATTAAGATAGTACATTTGTTACAATTAATAAATGCATCAACTAATACATTATTAATTGAAGTTCATATTCCATTCAGATTTTCTTATTTTTTACCTAATGTCCCTTTTCTGCTCAAGAATCTCATCCAGGATACAACATTATATTAGTGTTCATATCTTCTTAGGCTACTCGGCTGTGTGAGTTTCTCAGACTTTTCTGGTTTTGGTGGTCTTGACAATATGAGAATTTGTCTGATTTTTTTCATAATTAGACTGGGCATGGGCATGATCAACATGACTTATCATTGTTGATGTTAATCTTGACCACCTGGCTGAGGCAGTATTTGTCAGGTCAGGTATATACACTGTAAAGTTTTTCTCTGTGTTCTGCCCCTTCCCCATGAAAGTTACTATGAGTAGCTTTCATAATAGCTACTTAAGGAGTGGGGAGTTATGCTCCATCTCCTCAAGGGAAGATTATCTACATAAATTATTTGGAATTCTTATGCAAGGAAAATTTATCTCTTTTTCTTCATTTATTTATTTTTCAGTATTTATTTATAGCAGTATGGGCTCATGAATATTTATATCATACTTTCCATTATAATCCAGAGGTATTCTGAGATTCATTTCTATGTGTATGTGTTTGTCCAAGAATGCAACTCAATTCTGACAGTATCTACTCAAAGACAGCATCATATGACACAGGTTTGGGGTCCAGTCCTATAAGATTGCCCCCTCCTCAACACACACACACACACACACACACACACACACACACACACACACACAAACTTCTGATGCCAATTGCAAGGCTAGGCTCTTCTGACCAACCAGCTATGGATGGATTGGAGGTTCCTAAGACCTTCTTCTTGGGTTTGATTAATTTGCTAGAAGGTTACAGAAATGTTTTACTCTCTCGATTATCAGTTTATTATAAAAGGACATTACAGGATACTAATCAACAGCCAGATGAGGAGATACATGGGCTGAAGTCTCAATTAAAGGAGCTCCTGTTGTCCTGGAGCTTGGGGCCCAGACTGGTGGCACACAGAAACATCTTGGTTCCCCAGTGTGGAAGCTTTCTGAAAAAGGACCAACATGCTGTCCTCCTAGGTTTTTATGGATGCTTCATTATATAGTCATGGTTGAGTAAATCACTGGTCATTAGCAATTATATTCAACCTCCAGACCCTGTTCCCTCCTCACAGGTCTGGGTCGGTTGAGAATGAAAGTTCCAACATTCTAATCATATGGGTTAGTCCATTGGCAATAGGCCCCAAAGTTAGGTGTGGTCCAAAAGCCACCTCATTAACATAACAAAAGACAACTTCCTCACTTTCCACACAGGGAATTCCAAGGGTTTTGTGAGCTGCAAGCCAGGAACTGTGGATGAAGACTAAACATCTTAAAAATCACAATATCACATAACTCAATACTCATTTGTGTATTTGTTGTTCAAATAGGTTCAACTTTAACCACTGGAAGTTCTTTCAGATGGTTCCTGTGTCCCTTTGACATTCCCACATCATTGTTTTATGTTGCTGTTTGTGCAATTCCTACTTTCTAGCACTACAAGATGCTTCAGGCTCACCTGTATAGTTCCTGCCCCAAATGTAGAATCAGCCTTTTGTGCAAAGATCCTTGGTTTCTTTTCCTAGAAACCAAGACCTGGGTACTAGTTGTACTCATTGTTACACCACTGGCATATTAGGCCTGGTAATTCATTGTTGTGGGGAGCTGTCCTGTATGTTGTCTATTGCTTAGCAGCATCCCTGGTCTCTGCCTATTAGATGCCAACAACAACCCTCCTTACTCTAGTCCTGACAATCAGTAGTGTCTCCAGATATTGTAAACTATCCCCCAAGGGCAAAATGGCCCCTGGTTGAGAGCCGCTTATATAGAGATAGACCTGCTGAAAATTACAATGATATAACATAATGGAAAGGAATGGGATACTGCAGGAGTCCCTGAGCCTGTTCAGACTGGGGAAAAATTTACAAAAGAAGGTGCTATTTGAACTGAGAATTAGTTTGCTACTTTTTGAGTAATTATGAGGAGCTGGAAAAAAGTTTTTTTTTTTTTTTTACACTTTTGTTATCTCATATAATCCCAAACTTAAAAGCAGATATTTTACAAGTGAAGAATCTAAAGTTCAACAGGACAAAATAACTTGTTTAGAGTACCAGAGTTGGTCTTGAAGGATCCAGTCAGCCATGTGGATAGAGAGGTTTAGCTTTGAGGGAACTCACATCTGCTCACACTCCTCAAATCAAGGCTGTCTCAACCACTCTGTCGTTTATTAAAATGCAATACTATTTCATTTTAAAGTAAGTTTTCTATTTGAATTCTGGGTTTTTGAAAGTAGGAACCATGCAGTGGTTTTCTTATGTCTCCTTTCTAGTCCCATGCTTGCTGCATTATAGGTGTTATTAACTGTTTGATAAGTGAGTAAATCGTCTAGTCCATGAAGTTCCCTGTCACAGATTATATTCAAAGAATAACTCCTGCTTCCTTCTGGACAAATTGCTATTCTGTGAGCACCTCTAGTGGAGGGCTTTCCAGCCAACCTCCAGTCACTTTTGGCCACTCTGCCTCACTATTTAACTCTTAGCACCCCCCAAAAGAGTAGTTGGCTGGGGTCAGTGACATCCTCAAAATGATTATAGCCAGTAGCATTTTGCTATAAATTAGAGCTGCAAAAGGTATTCTCTAAGGAAAGACAAAACATTCTATGTCCCTGATATTAAAATGCAGACTGTACTGTTACTGGTTTCCATATATAATGCCAGTTATCCACTTTTGACATTTCTTTTGTCAGTGTGATTCTTCTATTATTTAAAGACAAATTTTACACAGATAATGAAAGGTATATATTTTCTTCTTTTCCTTCCTTTCAAATCCTTCATATACTTAACCCAATTTTCTTTGGGAGGAGAGGTCTTTCTTCTTGTTTATTAAATAACACAAGGGAAAAATGACAACAACAAAAAAACACCCTGTTTCTTTTCTTGGGTTTTTGGGTTCCTTTTCTTTTTCCTACAACTTCTGGATCTGCTATTTGCAGTTGCTATGAAATTTCAAGTGTATTGAATTAGAAGTTGCTCTCTCTGGTTTCAAGACTCACTTTCTTTCTTCCCGTCCTCTGCTAAAATTCTGGTCTAATTAAAAAAACAGTAGATCATAGTTAAATAAAACTGTACCCAGGATAACCTTAATTTCCATATGCAGATTTATCTGCACTGACAGCCACCCACCCCCCTTACACACACACACACTCTCGCTCTCTTTCTCCTTTCCCTCCTCTCCATCTCCCTATTGCATTGTGTCTGACTGATTTTCAGAGCACCTTCGCTGTTTCCCCATTCTCATTCCCTTTCTGTAAAATATCTAGACAGGAAGGAGGTGGCTACAGAAGCTGAACAAACAATCTCATATTCTGCCTGCAATGTCATCGTTTCTTTCCCCCATTTTAGGGGGCTGAAGTTGCCCAGGAAGGGGATGCAGAGGAGCTGGAAAGGAAGAGGGGAGCTCTCCAGAGGCAACTGCGGTCAGGGGCAGGGACTGCCGCCAGATGTGCCTGCCTCTCTGGGCTTTGATGCGAAAGGGGCAGCAGGAGGAAATATTGGGAGACAAAAGCCCTGGTTTAAATGATCATTTTCTTTATTTAACATGGCAGCAGACACTCTCTGCGTAGGATCATCATGCCGAGCATAAACTGGACTTTCCCACTTGCCTGGCAGGAGTGAGACAGATCACTGTGTGGTAAATGAACATCTGAGGTAAGACCTACTGTTACAGATACTTGGATTTTTCCTAATTGATTAATTTTCTTAAATATATGTTTCAACCTCAATCACAAACAGTATAGTGGGGGCAAATCTGTGTTAATCTTCTAAAGAGCTAAGAAAAAGCAGAGGTATAATATACTTTAACTCAATTTGAGGAGGTTAGTTACTCTGTGAATTCTGTGTGCTGTTTATTTTTTAGTAAAAATATTTGGTTTAAGAACAGACTAGTGTCATCATAATCTACCACTGCTGATAATACTGCTGTTTAGACTCTTAAAAAAAACTTTGCAAAAAGACAGGTACAGATGCATGTGCTGTATTTTTAGCTCACATACAAATATCAGAACTCTTATTAAAATGATAGTTTTTTTTAAGCAGAGAAAGAATGAATGCTGCATAATTAAGTACAGTATTTAATTTGGCTGTTGTGAAGCAAAAGAATAAGGTAATAATTTTTATTGTACTAATCAGTCTCAAGATGTTCTCTGTGTTAATTGGGTTAAAAAAATTGCAGTACTTATTAGAAATTCTAATTTCACAATGCAGCACTGACAATAAGCTCAGCCAGTGAATTATTCACATCTTTAATTTGCTCACTTAATGACAGTGTTCTGTAATCAGAGTGCAGAGACTGCTGCCTATGCATTATGTATGATGCTCAGGACTTAAATGCAGGACATTATGAAGCTCTCAGTGGTTCAGTAATTAGTTTTCCACAAGACAGGATTTAGATATTCACAGATAAAAGTCCACAGTTGGATAATACCAAGGTTGCAACACAAAATAACAAAGAAAAGGAAGCTCAAAGTTTAGACGGAAACTTTGTCTCTCAGGCCTTGTCCATGGTGGAAACAGAATCATGCCACCTGAAATAGTTGCCTAGCTCTGATCACATGTTTGAAAACTGTTTTTGAACAAAGTTGTAGCTGGCAATGCATTTGAACAATTTCAGTGGACCTGAGGGGAAAGATAAAATCTTTTTAATTAGTGTTCACAGAAGCCCTGAAATATATTCTCCTAATATGTCTGTAGTATGCATAGCAGGCATTCTCAATGTGCTTTGTAACTTAGTTAGTGCAAATGCAAATCAGGTTACAATAGTGTTTGGCTGTAATTGTGTTTGTAAAAGGGTTACATGCCCAAATGGAGATTGAGCTTGCTCACGGTTTTGTTCCAATTGCTTCTGAGGGAAGGTTTGAAAATCAAATGAGATATTAAGTGAATCTGGGCATGAAAGGAAGTAGATCTGAACTGTCAGTGAAACTTTGGGATTTCTTACACTTGTCAGTTTAGAGTTGTCAGTTTTTCTTTAATGATACTAAGATTGTTCTGTCATAAATTAAATAAGCTTATAGACTACTCAGAACCATTAGCAGTGCTTTAAAAATGTACACTAACTTTGGAAAACATTTCACAGTATTAATTATAAAGTTTAAGGACTAGACAGACATTTTTAACTACACTAACTTAAAAAAAACATGCTGTTTGATAGACTGTATTTTTGAGGACTTAAATATTAATTTTTATTAATAAAGTATTATTGCTTTATCATTTGTCAATCTAAGATTTGTGTTCATTTCCACAACCCAAGTGTTAGGGTCCTTAATAAAAAAAATTGTATCCAAAATTGGAATGCGCAGTAACCCTTTACAAAAACTATCTTTTGTAGCTTAGAACTTTTTTTAAAGAAAGTTGAGTTGAGAAATCAATAGGCAAATCTAGTGTTTAGTGAAGGAATAAACTAGTCAAATTTGAGAAAAAATTACATTCTACCATAATTTGAAATATTCTAAATTAAAAAGATGAAGTCACACTTCCAGATTTGACTTCTAACTTCTACAACTGAAAACTTACTTAAACAAAACAAACAAAAAAGATATTGTATATGTTTCGGAAGCTATTGCTTTTGTGATACTTAGGACATGCTTTTTGGGGAAGAACCCTTGATGAGGGGGCAGGATTATGATATTGGGCTGCCAGCAGGTAACACGGCTCTGAGTTGGGGTGGGTCCGGCATAAAACGGGGCAGTCAGATGGTGGCGGTGATGCCGCTGGCAGCTAGAGGAATGGCTGGGAATGAGGAAACTTGAGTTCTAGTCCCACTTCTGCCACAAACCAACTCTGTGACCCTGAGCACTTAAAATCACTTTCCATTTCCTTCCCTGTCAGAGAGGAATAATGAACATTTCTAAGCTTTAGAAAAAACAACTGTAGAGTTGTTATGAGTATAAATGACATAGGAAGAGTGAAAGTTTTTTTGAAAATTTAAAAGCACGTGACAAAAATTAAGGGAGATATTTCAAAGATCAGCGTAAAACTAAATGTGTTTCTTGAATTTGTATTGTTTATCATGACAGATTCCAGTCCTGATTTGCAACACTCTAAATGCAAAATGTTGCAATATTGTCAGGTAAATAAATTTAAATTTAATGAAAATAAGCCATGAAAAATGTCCTTCTTAGGTATTTGGGGGAGACTAAGAGATCTTTGAGATATCATAAACATGAGTTCAGTGTCACCACTACAAAAAGCGAAGCAATCATCTTGCTTTGGATACTTATCCTATTAATTAATATTCTAAGAAATCTTAAGCTTAGAATGTCTGCCAGTTGCTAAATTTTCACTAAGGCATCTTCTCTTTAGCTTATGAGTCAGATTGAAAGCATTTATACCACTAAAATTTTGGTGTGCTTTTCCTCACCAAAAATCAATCAATATGTCAACCAATCAATCAATAATTGATTTTCCATCAATTAATTTTTAGTCAGCTATTGAGTACTTACAATGTTATCAGAAATAACATACTATCTCTCCCTCATTCTTATGAGGCAGTTATCTCCATATTGCAAACAAGAGACTGAAGCACAAAGAAGTTAAACGCAGCTGGCGAGTGGTAAGAGTTGGAATTGAACCTGCTCCAAGTCCTGAAGTCTCAACCATAGACTACATAGTCAGTTCCCACGGCCCTGTGCCAAATGCTGAAATAAGGTGATTGATTGAGATTCTTGCCTTCAAACTGCTCTCTGTGGTAATTCGTGAATTTCTTCTACCTGCTCAGTTGCAGGTTAACACTCTTGCTTCTCATAGGACGGTCTACAGACCAGCAGAGTTGGCATCACCTGGAACCAGGCTTGATTGCTTTGCAATCTTTGATGTGGCTTTTAAATCACCTGAAGATTTGATTAAAATTCAGTTTCTGACTCACTAAGTCTGGGATGGCACCCAGAATGCTTTTCAAGCAAGTTTCAAGGTGATGCAATGTTGCTTTTTGGAGAAGTCTCCATTCAATGAGTTCTAGAATAAGTCATATTTCCCTGAGTTTGGTACCCAGTGTGCCTAGGACAGCCCCAGTGCACCTGATTTCTAAGAGTCCTCCTCTTCCTGCAATTCTGATGTTTCATTGGTCCAGGCAGAAGAACTCCCACCTTGACACTCTGACTGTGGTCCTCTGCTGTCCAGAGCCTCAGTCTGCATAGTTGTGGCCCTGGCTACCCGTTCACCTCTGGCCTTGATTCCACACTCCCAGTTACTAGTAGTAGCTGTTCTGGCATTAGCTGTTGTAACATCAGCCTGGTTGAGGATTTTCATTCCCTGTTCTGCATTAGATTTACCTGTGATACTTATTAAAAACCTCCAAGCCCTCTCAACCAAAATCTCATAGATTCTGATTCTGAAACCCTGCCATGTGTCTTAAGAATTCCTAGTTGATTCTGAGGGGGAGGGAGCACGTGCTCAAAAAAACATTCCCAGGGTGGGGGTTCTGCTGTTCCCCCGACCAGATGGGAGCTTTGGAAAATGATACTGGATTAGCCTGGGTTCAAGTTTGGCATGTACTGGTAACAGTTTCTCAACGCCTCTCTGTTAGCAATGGGGGCAGAACATAGAATTTGAAACTTTACTCAGCTAGTTTCAAGAAAGCTTTGCTGAGTACTTAGCATTTAAATTGGAGAGCAAATGAATAAGTAGATCTTTTCTCGAGACAAAGGAATAGCATATGCAAAGACAGAGATAAAAATGAGATAGGTATTAAAAACACTGAAACATCTATTTTGACAAAAGTGTTTGTTTTAACATAAGGAAGGGAGGAGTAGGAGATAAAATTGCAGAGGAAGGTACCTTCACTTTTAGGACTGTATCTGCTAAACCAAAGAGTTCACATTTTGTTCTATAGGCAGAATTATCAAAGGTTAAATGGAAAGAAAGGTGACCAGATGTGGGTTTCAGAAAAATCATCTTGGCATCGAGTCACATAAATATAGCGGGACAAGACTGAAGGCGACAAGACAGGTCCCTGTGATAATGGAGTGTGAGATGGGAAGAGATGTTTTCCTCAGGCCGCACTCCTGGGCACTGAACCCAACTTCTGTCTCAGCCGTGCTAACAGTGTTTCTTCATCACACTTATATTTGATAGTAATAGCTTGCAATCTAGACCTTATAAATGATATGGCCTAGAGAATTCAGGAAACTCAAAGCTTTTATGAGCCATTTCAGGTTCTTCCTTCTCCTGATTATTTTACCTTATAGTGCTGAGATAGCTAGCTCTAGGGTTCTTCCCTTAGGGGCTGCTTGGAGCTTTTAAAGTAATCACTTGGTAGCAAAATCTTCTACAGTGGCCTAAGAGAAACTTGAAACCAGTTAATAAGCAATGACAAAAATACCAGTGGTTGGGAGAATTGTGTCTAGGCCTTTGAATGCATTGCTATTGCCTAAGCTCTGGAGAGAGACCTTGCATAGTCCATTAACCTTGACCCAGCTTGCTTTCAATATGTTTTGCCTCTGAATTTGTCTTTAGAGTGACAGCTCAAGTTTACTTCCTTTTAAAAGTCAGCATAGATTTATTGCTTCACCAGCTTTCATCCACTGACATCTATGTAGAGAGTTCATTTACTTCTAACAACTATACATAATTGCATCGCAGACTGTA
The DNA here is from genome assembly GCA_039655065.1 of Glossophaga mutica. NCBI lineage: Eukaryota > Metazoa > Chordata > Mammalia > Chiroptera > Phyllostomidae > Glossophaga > Glossophaga mutica. The sequence continues at coordinate 160,745,576 of CM077306.1, forward strand.
TTTTGGAAGCGGTAATACCCGCTGTTAAATATGCTAAGAACTTTTGCCCAGTTTTGACCTACTGCAGTACTTTCATGTTCTTCACTGAACCCTAATCTACATGTTCATGCGGTAGGCTGAGTGAGGTGCCCCAAGGATAACTCCTAGAACTGTGAGTCTGTTACCACAGGTGGCAAAAGGGATTAGCGAGTGTAATTAAGAGTTTTGAGAAGGGGAGGTTTTCTAGGATTATCTGGGTGGGCCAATGTAATCACAAGGGTTCTTGTGAGAGATAGGTAGGAAAGTCAGTCAGAGGAAGTGACTGGAAGATGCTATCTTGCTGGCCTTGAAGATGGAGGGAGAGTCCACGGGCCAAGGGAAGCAGGTATCCTCTAAAAGCTGGAAAAGGTGGAGAAGCAAATATTCTCTTAGATCCTCCAGGGAGAGCCAGCCCAGCCAACACCTTGACTTTTTTTTAGCCCAGTGCAACAGATTTTGACTTTGTGCCTGTAGAACTATATAACAATAAACTTGTGTTATCTTAAGTCACTAAGTTTTTGGTAATTTGTTTCAGCAGCAATAGGAAACTGGTATAGTTGATGACATACCTCTATGCGACTGACTGGTTTCACCACCCAGATTGTCCCACTGGTAGATAATAGCCTTACAGCTTTATTGTTGCTTCTCCCTGACTACTTCTCTGTTACTGGGTCAGCACACTTATTTTTCTGAGTTTCAAATTCCTCAGTGACAAAGGTATTGCCTGGGGGTGAGTGACTGCGGTGCTGAGCTGCAGTAGGTGAGACAAAGCAGTAAGGCCCTCCCTACAGCATCTGATGTGGGGTAGGTTCACTATGAATGCAGTTCCTGTCTCTTCCTGGGTTTCTGGTGAACTAATTGTTGGGGCTTTACTCACAAAAAACGATTTCGAGTATTAATAGATCACAGGTTAGTTTATTTATGATTTAGATTAGTAAGTGCTTATGCTAATAATTTGCTTCCATGCATTTTGAATCTCATTTAAAAGATATTTTGATTTCGAGTGTCTCTGAGGGTAAAATATTCCCTGTGCGTGGCTATGTCTACACTGTGCAGACTAAACTAGTTAAAACTTAGTAGAGCATAATTATTTTCTCCAAATATTGTCCCTTCTGCACCATTTGGAGTGAGTTTTTCCACGCACACACACATGCACACCATCACTTACAGACCACAGTACAATTAGTGTCCTACATAGAATGATGCTGTGAGGGTAAGGTGGGAATGCAGGAGAAATACGTTGTCACCTCTTTTTACTATACGGTGTGAATTGTTAGTACATGTGTTGTATTGACAAGGCTATGAGCTCTTTAAGGAAAAATGGCGTATATCTTTGGATCCCTAAGGCCTTATAAGATTAAAAAAATTCTTAAACAAAAGTTGGGAAATTAGAGAAGAGCAAGCCAATGAAGAAGAATTAGAGAAAAGGGAAAGGAAGAACAATATTGGGTAGTTGTTTGGGTGGGATCACCCACTATTTGACTCAGAAATTTCTCCCGATCTCTGCATTTGAGCCCCTAGCCCACAGACTGCATAGCTCTGTGGGAACCTTAAACCCTCACTCAGTCGAACTATCTTCAGTACCTCTGGCTGTCCCACTAAGTAGGGCTGGCATGTAAACCTCCCCTCTCCCTTACACTAGCAGTTTCTTACTGCTGCCATAACAAATCACCATAAACTTAGTGGACTAAAACAACACATATTTGTTATTTTACAGTCCTACAGGTAAGAAGCCCAGCATAGATCTTACTAGATGAAAGCCAAGGTGTGGGCAGCTTCATTGCTTTCTAGAGGTTCTAGGGGAGAATCTATCTCCTGCTTACTTGAGTTGCTGGCAGAGTTCTGTTCCTTGTGGCTGTGGGACTGAGAGCCCCATTTCCCCTTCCCTTCCCTTCCCTTCCCTTCCCTTCCCTTCCCTTCCCTTCCCTTCCCTTCCCTTCCCTTCCCTTCCCGTCCCTTCTTAATGAAAGCAAAGATAAGAACTAGTATGGAAGAATCATGTAGAAAATTAATACTCAGATATGTTTTTTAAACCTCATACCACCCCCAGAGGCAGATTTTATTAGCTCCACTTTATGATGAGGAAAGAAAGGCTCAGAGAAGTGAAGTAACTTGACTGAGATCACACAGGTGCCAGATGCCAGAGTACCGTATTTTTAGGACTATAAGATGCACTGTACCATAAGATGCACCTAGGTTTTAGAGGAGGAAAAGAGGAAAACAAATTTTGATGCAAAAAATGTGGTAAAATATTTAATAACATAGGTAACATAGGCCGCCACCCACCCCCTCACTTACAGCATGTCCGGTAAGCTACATTTGGACTATAAGATGTACCACCTTTCCCCTCCCAAATGGGGGGGGAGTGTGTCTTATAGTCTGAAAAATACGGTACTTGGTCTGACTGTTAAGCCCATTCTATCAACCTCTCACTATCATATTTCCTGCCCTCTGGCTGCTCAGGCCTTTGGCCTGTACAGAGTGGCTCTGACCTCTCCCAGTTTCCAGTGTATGTCCCAAGTATTGCATGGAGGGGAATGGCATGGGCTATTTATTTATTTATTTATTTCGACCATTAATTTGTTCTCTGTATCTATGACCTTGGTTTTCATTTGCTTGTTTGTTTCAGATTTCACATATAAGAGAGAGCACATGGCTTTTGTCATCTTTTCTTGACTTCTTTCACTTGGTATCCTGCCCTTGAGGGCATTATTGCTGACTGGTAGTCGAAGGCCGTTTTCAGCATGTAAGGCCAGCTGCCTTTCTTGGCTTATCGTTGTCCCCTTTCCCACCTGCAAAGACTGCAATGGCAAGTCGAATTCCTTTCATGCTTCAAATCTCTGCTTTTCTTCCACATCATCTCTCTGACCCATTCTTCTGCCCCCCTCTTGCAATTTCAAGGGCTTAAGTGATTAATTGGGTCTACCTGGATAATCCTCCATGTAAAGATCTTTAACTTAATCACACCTGCAAAGTCCCATTTGGCTTGAAGTAATATATTCACGGGTTCTAGGGATTAGGACGTGAATGTCTTCAGGGGGCCATTACTCTGCCCACCACAATCAATAACTGACAACATTTGCCTGTATTATAGTTCCATGTTTTCTAAAATTTGTGCAATACTGTTTTCAGCCTTTCTCTTAGACTCAGTTATCCAGTCTCAGAACTCTATTAAGCATTTTATTCAACTCCCTTGTCAACTTAGTTTTTCTGCAATATAAAGTCATCTTTCTCCCAATTTATTTTAATTCAGTTAGATTCAATTTTATTCAATAAGAATTTATTGTTTACTGAAAACATTCCTGGTACAAGGTAAGGTATTGAGTTTGTAATTTGTTTGTAGAGATAAGATGCATTCACATGAGATAGAGAAAAATGTGAGAGAATACAATCACCATATGTACGTAACAGACAAGGCTGCCAGAAGGGGAAGATTAGTATGTATTGGTAGGATTAGGAAAGCAAGGTTATGATTTTGCCTGGTGGAAGTCATGTATGGGATGTGATTTAAGGGACAGTGGTCAGATTTTTCTGCTAAAAAATGTCTTCCTACATAGGCTGAAATTAGTTGCTTCTCTCTGTCATTATTAGATCCATTTACCAACACATCCTATAGAACTGTTGCTCAGGGTATATATATTCCTAATTGTATATTAATCCTGTATATTAATTCCTGTACCTCAGTCAGAATCAACTTTCTATAGATCTTTAAGAAATGTCCTCTTTTAAATTTATTGCCCAATTAATCTGATAGGGTTTCTAGCACCAGGCATTGTAGGACCTCAATAGCATGTAAGTGGAGTAAATCAAACAAGGCTCGGAAAACTGGCCTGGTACAAGACCTCTTCTATCTTCTCATGATGCCCCTAAGAAAGATTATTATGGCGGCATGGCTGACTCCTACCGAATGTGGCCAGGAGTCCTTATTCCATTGTTCGAGGAGAAGTGGTTCAAGTCTGAACTACCATGAACATCACTGAGTTCTTAAAATGATGAGTAGGGACCTAGTCAGAGAAGTAACTGTAACGAATAGATAATTCTAATTAGGTAGAGGTAGCTTGTTTCTGGAAGAATGGACACAGATAGAACCAGAACCTCAGCTAGTGGCTGAGGATACAAATATCTAGGGTCTAGCCCCGTTAAGGAGACAAGATGTAGGCATATTGTTGGGATTTCAGGCAAATGCATTAGAATTTAGAGGAGGATGCATGGCTGAAGCCTAGGAATAGAGACAGTATGGATGGTAGGATGAAGGGTTTAGCCTGGGGCTTGGGAATGCTGGGGACAGGGAAGACATGAATTTTGGCTGACAGATTCCAGACCTTTAGGACCATGACTCTTACATTCAGTGAGGCCTCATTCTAATTGGCTCAGGCAGAGCGGGGCTCCGACTTGGTTTTTAGGACTTGCACGTGGCCATGGACAGTTGCAGGCTCCGACTGAGGGGAATAGGATGAGTGTAGCTAGTCTCTGCAATGCTAGGAACAGCATCATGGAAATGTGTTCCACCTGTGCGGCAGAGTTTTGTTTTTGTTTTTTTTTTTAATGGCACATGACTGCAGTCACACTTGAATTAAACTAACATGTTGTTTGCTCCTATTAAAATGTTATTCCAAATGTAGATGCTGATCATTAAATTATTTGGTCATTTTGTTCATTTTCTAAGTTAAAAATTTAGGTTGAATTTTGGCAGAAGGAAAGAAATTCTAATAATTCATGCTCTCTGATGATAAAATGAAAGGCAGTGAACTGGTCCCTGAAACTTGCAGGATTCAAACACTCATGAGATTACCACTTAGCACACGTGTGATGCTGGGGGATTAAAGAGGTGACCCTTAAAGGTCCCTTTTAATCCTAAAACACCATCCAAGTCAGGATAATGGAAAAGTGTCTAGACTTTGTAGACAATTTTATTTATTGAATACCTGGCTCCTTTGAAACTTTAGAGAAACACTTATGAATTAGAAAAGAGGTATTAAAAAGGGATAATTTTCATTCAGCCTGCTTGGCCACTTTAAATGACAACTTTCTTCAATTCAAATCCCCTTAATACAATGATAATTGATTAGATAAATGAATAATCTTCTAGGGTTGCAGTAAAATGCAAAATCATGTATAAATATTTAAATGTTACAGTCGTATCTATTGAGGACCCATTTTTAAAAAATGTATAAAATCCATATGGATATATTTTACTTCAAGGTTGTTTATTTTAATACTGGGATAAACTCAGTCTGCCTTCTAGTTGCGCTGAATTTCAATGGCTTTTTTAATCACAATTAAGCTAACAGTTTTCAAAGCTCTTTAGAAGGAAGGCTTGTCTATAGTTAAGATGTGCATTGCCTTAGGTAATGCTGCTACCCAAACAATCTCTGCTGTGTCTGGAAGTCTATGAAGGAAGAAGTTTAAAACATGGTTTGTGGTTTGTGGTTTGGGGGTTGGTGTCTGTATCTAGGAATGGGGTTCAATGAGAGAGGGCCTTCCTCAACTTTTGCTTTGGCACCTTCAGTTTAAGCCTAGGATCGTGGAATTTACGTGCTTCAAAGACCATCAATGGTAACTCTCATACCTCATTGTACAGGTGAGGAAACGAGGTGGCAAAGCTGCCTTACCTTTGTAATTCATACAATCACGGGTCCTTATCAGGAAGGCTCTTTACTTTTATTTCCCTGCCCCTTTTAAATAGTGGCGCTAGCTTGTCTGTTGCTGGATGGAAACGCAGCCAATTCTATGGCTTTTCTTATCTCTCAGGGTCCTCCAGTGCCTGTAACCCACCCACATAAGCTATCTCAGTTCAATAATGAAAAGTGTCCACTCCCATGTATCGACAAACATTTTCATCTTCATTCAAAACTACAATTACATCCTCTATCCCAGCTGAGGTTGGGTGGCTTATCCATTCATATGTCATGCTTAACAGTTCTCCCAGTTTTTACCTTCAATTTGAGGCTGACAACCACTTCAATTATTGCTCTTTCAAAGAAGAGGGGAAGTGGCATCACTTGGGTAGGGTCACATGGTCAGTAGGAGGAGTCCTGCTGCCTCCACTAGTGATGCTGGACTACAGCCTGGCACAGTGCGGCTTTCCATCCTGTTTTTTTAATGACCACAGGGTGACTAACTCAAACCTTATTCTTCTGAGGGTAGGTACAATGAAGTTGAAGTTATGTTCATTGCAAAATAGTGTCTGTTAGATTTGGAAGTGCTGAGATAGCTTTCCTAAGATATTTGCTAAACTTATGTGCAGTATCTAGTTTATAAATAAACAATATTAGATGCCGATCACATGCATTATTACATGTTGATATATATAAGTTTCAGAATACTTGGCATTTTAAAAATGGGCTGGTATTTATATAATAATATTTTACTTATTGTTTTATAATCATTAGTATTGGTGAATATTGACATATTCAATATAAATAGAATATTTAGTAGCAGAAACTTGACAATAATTCAGGCCAAAAGTTATTCTCAATATTTTAATTTTATTTTGTTGCCTATCATAAATCATCAAACTTATCTCTTTTGATCTCTATGTGTTGATTTTTGAAAATCTTAAGTTGATCTTAACTATATGCCTAAAGCTAGTGAATGGTAAGAATTTTCATTGTGATCTTCTCACATCTTGTGTCCTAAGAATTCGCTTTTCCAAAGAAACAGCAGCATTCTTACTTTCCAGTGAGCCCAGATGTGAGGGTCCTGCAGTTTTTCTGTAGCAACACAAGAAGAGCTCCCTAGCATAGGGAATGTGCATCAAAGCTGCTTCTCCTTGACCTCCATGACTGTGTCTGTACTCAATGCTGGGCTGAGCGTTTCACGACATGCCACCTCTTCCAATCTTACACCATCCTTGAGACCTAAGCATTAGATTATGATTGCCATTCTTCATGCATGGAAACTGAGGTTCCGAGTGGTTTATTGTGTGCAAAACCCATTCAAATGTTCTTTCTACCACACCAAACTTCTTATTGTATTTCTGAGAGGGAGGGAGGGGAAGGGAGAGGGAAGGCGGGGGAAGAGAGAGAGAGGAGAGAGAGTAAGATCAACAATGGCACGTTACATCCATGTAGCATTTTAGAAATTTCTCTTTATTTCCTAGCCTATTGCATGTATTGCAGTGTTCTCTAGAGGACTAACGTGGTAATGATAGCTATAATATTTGTTGAGAACTTGCTGTATGCAGGCACTGTGCTAAGTGCTTCATACACATTATCTCATTTCATCCTCACAGCAAACCTATGAAGTAGAAATTATTACCCTCATTTTTAAAATGAGAAAATGAGGCTTAGAGAGATTAAATAGCTTTGCCCAAGGTTACTACTGTTTAAACCAAGCAATCTAACTGCAGATTCCAATCCCCTAACTGCTTTTCTCTGTTGCTTGCCCTGTACCTAAGGCTCTTCTCTCCCTACTAACGTTTCTTCTCTTTGTGAAGGGGTAACAGGGGAATGACTTCTGCTCCAGCACTGTGCTATTAAGAACTGCTGCTGCTAACCAGTGTCTTCAAATGTTACCATGCACAAGTGTTATCTGAGTTGTTTTCTTAGGCAAATGGTACTAGACATTTCTGAAATTTTCATATTAATCTAATTACTATACATTTAATAGTATCAGGGTTGCTTAGTGAGTAAAACCCTAAAATTTGGAATTGCCAATAAATGTCTAAGTAAATAATCATCTCTCAACCTATTTTTTATATAAAACGGATTTCATAAGGTTAATTGCTCTCATACACTCATGAAATATAGTCAGAAAGTGTCTCTATTTTTGCTTTTCTGCCCCTTTAAATTTCTTCAGTGGGGTTAGCTTGTCTGCTGTTGGATGGACACATGACCAATTCTACGGCTTTTCTGCTCTCTCGGGGTCCCACAGTGTTTCTAACTCACATAAGCCATCTCAGTTCAATACTGAAAAGTGTCCTTTCCCATTTACTTACAAACATTTCCATCTTCATTAAAAATTACAATGACTTCCTCTACCCTGGTGAAGCTTTTTGCAGGTGGTAACTCAGGTGGAGAGTGTGAGCCTTCCTTTCTATTTTACTCTTTCAGTGTTTTTTATAGTGTGTCCAGTAGACCTGAGAGCATCATCTGGGAAGCTGTCAGAGATTTGAGTACTTCAGTCTTAGTGAATCAGAAGCTCTGGGGTTGGGGCCAGCACTCAGCACTGTAACAAATGATCTAGGTGAACATGCTAGAGTTTGAGAACCACTGCACTATCTGACACTTGCTTCCCTCCTCATCCTTCTTAGAACCTTAGCTTCTGTGGTCAGAGCAAAGGGGGAGGGATAGAAAGGGCGTCAAAAAGGTTATTACTTCTCTGATATTATTTTAAGGTGACTTCTCTTTTTAGGATGGGACTTACTTAAAGTCCCAATCGACTCTTTTTCCTGAGGCTGCTTTTTCAGAGGCCTGAGTGACAATATTCAAATCCCTTTCCACTCTGCCTCTTTTCTTCCCAATTATTCTTCCACATGACACAGAGTCCCTCTGTTGGGGTCCATTGTCTGTTTCGGGGCACCATTCAGAATCAACCTGGGAATGCTTTACCAGATGTAGTTTACAGGGTACAATGTTTTAAAATAAACAAATGAATTCGTTCCTTTATAAGCAAGATTGTCTTTTCTTCAATTGACCTCCAGCCGTTTTCCAAAGTGTGTAGAAGTCTATGGACTGCTGGGGCTGCCTTGGTAATAGGGTCACCTCTCTAAATCCAAATAACAAGATTATAGAACCAAGCAACAGTCATTAACCAGGTAGAACTGCCTGGTCACTACCTAGCAAACTGGGCCCCACTTGTATACCATGCATTTGTTCAGTCTGCTGCAGTGACCAGGCCCACACAGACATAAACAGAAATTATATGGATGTAACCTGGCAATGTCCCAGCCTGGGCCAGTTAATTCTTGTTTGCAATCTCAGGTTTTTCTGATTCCCTTAGAATTGCTGGGCTCTCATGTGTGATCAATGAAAAGAATGGAAGCAAAGGAGTTAATGCCCATAAAGACATTATTGGCTACTAGGAAATTTACCCAACAGATTGGGGGTGTCAAACTCATTTTCACCAGGGGCCACATCAGCCTTGTGGTGCCTTCAAAGGGCAGAATGTAATTTTAGGACTGTAACTACTAACTACTAGTAGTAGTTACAGTAGTTACTAAATGTAACTACTCCTTAACTAGGGGCAAGGAGCTCTACATTTGGCCCTTTGAAGGGAACTGTGAGGCTGATGTGGCCCTCGGTGAAAATGACTTTGACATCCCTACAAGAGATGAATGCATTTTCTTTTTAATGCTGAGTTAGAAGTCCTGAACTTCATGTCTCAGAACCTCCTACAGAACTGCATAATTATTGCCCATAGTGACGAAACCCAGGTAAAGACACTTACCAATCAATACTAATTTCCTATCCTATGCTATCATTTTCTATCTTTTGAAGATTGATGCAGATAATATATTAAAGGTTATACATTTCTGTAAAATTGGGGATGTCTACAAATGGAATGCCTCTGTTTTGTTGGCTTCAACTGAATAATCTGATACCAAATTATGCACAAGAGATTCATGTATGTGAGTAATAGGAGCTGAAATACCACTATGCTGCCATCCTCCCTTGGAAGCAAGGAGTGGACTAGACAACATCTTTGAGAAAGAGTAGGATCTCCGTGACTATTTCATTAGGGGGAGACACTTTCTTTTGGCTCAGGAAGGTATCAAAAAGTTGTGCCATTCATTTGGGCTTACAAGTAGCTAGACACCAAAGGGATGATTTACAGTTTGCTTTAACTAAAGGCAAAATATTCTTCTTTTATTGTCATTCAAGTACAGTTGTCTCCATTTCCCCCCGACCAGCCCCCCGATCCCAGCCATCCCCACTTCACACCCTCGATCAAAAAATATTCTTACAATTGAGAGTTTTCCTAGGTGGCAGTGTTGCCAATATCACTTCCACCTGGCTTTACACTACAGGGGAGAAGCCACACAAATGTTTTTCTTTTCGTAGCCTCAGAAACCACTGTCATTACATGACAAACTAGCCAAGCAGCTTCTAAAACCTGGTCTTTGGGTTTATTTTTGCAAAATCGCTGAGGAAACTTTTAAAACTTATTCATACGTGCTTCTGTGTTCTACCTCTGGAGATCTGGATTGGTTCTGGAGTGTGGGCAGCAGGGCAGGAGCCAGCCTGTCCTGGCTGGTGAGAGCCAGTTGTGTGCCTCTCTTTCTAACTCCACGTTGAGTGACTTCACCTCGATAGCTTAAAATCAGCCCTAGTGGCAGTATTTGTACTATGGAACTTGGAGACTGCTATAAATTAGAGATCTTTTCCTACTAGAGAGCTGGTGTCAAACATTTACCAGCGTGTAACAAGACCCAAAACAACCTCTTATTCATGGCATGTTCGTGTTTTTATTTCTGATTTAAGATGAGCTATTACAGTGCTGTTAGCCCTTTGTCAAATGTTTTGCAAGTATAATTTTTAAGGTATATCTCTTAATCTTTTTTATTTAAAATATTATTATTTATATTACTTTGATAAAAATGCCAAATTGGCTTTGCTGTAGCAGCTAATGTAAATGATCTCTTCTTTGGCACCTCATTGGGTTTTCTAAAGGAAAACCAGTCATATTAATTTAACTCCCTATGTGTTCTACAAAATTAAAATATTTATCTGGTTTGATTTAATCATAGTTTTAGAATAATTGTCTTAACAAAAACTTAGAATATCATTAGTCTCCTGAATATTATAATTTAGCAAACAGTTGCTATGCTGAGCCAAATGGTTACCATGACAGTTTCATTTAGAAATCTGGAAGTAGGAGGGGTGGTCCATTAAGAGGGATTCCTATTCCTCCTGCCTATTGATACTGCTGATCATTAAACCTCACACATAGGGAGGCTGGAGAACAATGAACACATGCCTGTACTTCTGTACCTGGCAACAGTGATTTAAATATTGGTTAAGGTCATTTAAACCATTGTCAACAGAGTTTGCATTGATAAATCCAGAAGGCAAAAATCACAGTTTGATGTTCACAGAAAAGAGAAAATGCCAAGTTATTCAATGTGGTATATAGAATTCTGAAAATTGATGTGAGAAAACATGCCTCTGGCCTCAGCTTCATCATTTTCTGTTCAAGTGCCATTGCTAGTCATATAATCTTCCTCAGTCATCATTCCTTATTCTTGAACCTACTCTATTTATATCACATAGTGTATTTGAGAGTCAAGTGAGATAGTACATGTGTAAGTAATTAGAAAACATTACTTTAAATGTAAGAAATGATTAATATTAGGTTTTATTTCAAAGACTTAGAAAGGGCATTATCTTTTATTAAATTTGATTAACTCTATTTACATGTGTAATCTATCAAATGTTGATAAATCCCTTGTCAGAACTTTAAATGATTGCGTGAATCTTAATTTGCCATTGACATGCATAATTACCTGCTTTTGGATGCCATCTTTGTGATTATGAACTGATTTTCAAAATTTAAATAAAAATGTATACATGTATTATTTTACAACTATTGTATGGAAGAATGAGCATGTTACTTAAAATATTTCTGTCCTATGTGAATGTGGTGGCATGAATAAGGACAATAGCAGCAAACACCATGGAGTGCTTACTATGTAGGAGGAAATACGCCACAGCAGACTATCCCAACGTTTTTCAGATGAAAAAGCTAACGTTTAGAGAGAAGCATCAACTCTTCCAAGTCTTAACGGCTTGACGATGATGAAGCTGGGACACAGAAATTATTTCCCTCGACATACAAGTTCAAATGCTAATACTGTCTCTTGAAAATTTCACCTTTCCCTTTATGCTCACCTTACTCTCATCTTCATCACTCATTAAAAGTGTGTGTTTGTGTATAACTCTCTCAGGTAAACAAGATTCTTCGGTTGAATAGGTGATGGTGACAGTTCATAGTTCATAGCTGGAAGCAATCAGATTCCTATGTTTAATGCTGGCTGCAGACTATTTGGTGTCCTGAAAGACAATCTATGTTTTTTGTAAGTCACATTCACAGTAGTTTATAATTGTAATTGATGGTGCCATAGTCCCCCCTTATGCACTGGGTATATGTTCAAAGACCTCAGTGGATATCTGAAACTGCAGACAGTACTGAATCCTATACAGATACTATATTTTTCCCTTTACATGCATATACTTTGTGACTTTTCTTTGGCATATCTGAATTTCTGGCTTCACTATTCTTATGCTCTGGGGTCCTTCTTAAGTAAAGTAAAGGTTACTTGAACACAGGTACTGGGGTACCACAATAGTCAACTTGATAAGTGAGACAGTTAGTTACTAAGTAACTGATGAGCAAGTAGTGAAAACACTGAACTAAGTAAGCATGGGTACACTGAACTAGGGGGTGACTCATGACCAGGGTGGAACTGAGTAGACTGGTGAGAGATTTCATCACACTACTGAAAATGAGGTACTACGTAAAACTTATGAATTGGTTATTTCTGGAATTTTTCACTTAATAGTTTTGGACCACAGTTGGTTGTGGGTAACTGAAATTATGGGAAGTGAAACCATGAGTAAAGTAGACTACTGTTATCAATTTTTTCACTAAATCCAGGTTTGAAGATCAAGTGGAAATTTCTACCAAAGGACTCTATCATTTGGTTACTAGAGGAAAGTATTAATAAACACAATTTTTATTATTTTTGACTGCCTGGGTATTTTTATTCAAATTTTTTTATTTATAATCTTTACAAAAGCTGTAGATATTACAGTCATTATTTTCAGACAAGGGGACCGAGGTGCTGAGCACCTCGCCTGAGGGTCACACAGCCACTAAGTGTCAGTAGTGGAATCCAAATTCGGGGTCCCTAGACACCCAGGCCCATAATTTTCTCACTAACCGCACATGGTGCTGCATGCTTGGGGAGCACCCAGAGGGTCTGGAAAAGGAAGGTTCACAGCATGACTGTATGAAACTTCGAATAATTGTCCTATTTAAGAAACACAAAGTTTCACATACAAATCCGAATTTGTTGTTTTTCGTAAGTAAGGGCTGGGAAGAAGTGCTCCCTGCTCCCCTTGGAATACAGCAGGGACTCTCATTTTACCACCTTCCCTACTACCTTTCTTTTCATCAACCATGCTAGTACCTGACCCTGTTAGAATTTGTCATCTCTGGATTCTATTGTGGTTTAAAAGCTTTGTTGACTGACAAGGAAAAGTGAAGCTTTTGCTATATTTATGATTAATAAATTAGGGGCATAGCTATTATAGTTATTCTCAAGATAATGTATTTTGTTTCTAATTCAGGGACTTCTGAGAGGCTAAACACCCTAACCAGGGGTGTCAAACTCATTTTCACTGGGGGCCACATCAGCCTCAAGGTGGCCTTTAAAGGGCCAAATGTAATTTTAGGACTGTATAAATATAACTACTTCTTAACTAGGGGCAAGGAGCTCGGCACTGCCACCGGGTAGAAACAAGATGCCGGGCGGATAAAACAAGGTGGAGGGTTGGATTCAGCCCGCGGGCCTTGTGTTTGCCACCTGTGCCCTAGGCTCTTCTTCTGGAATTGTAATTGACATAAACTGCTTATTAAAATTTTGATGTTATTCAAATTGTGTCAGTATAATTTTTAGGATTTCTGTAAACTGATATTTGGGTGGTAAGCATGATGTTTACATTGGAGGCTCAAAAATTATAATTACCTTACATCTTGTTTGGAAACAAATATTCTAATGGCAGGGGATGGGTTGGACGGGGGACATTACCATTTTTAATTATTATGTAAGTTATAACATGTCATGTAATCCTAAAAAAAATAGGGCTCTAGGTCTTTACTCAGATGGAATAAGCAACTTTTTAATGACTAGAGGATTATGTATTATCTCCCATAGAGACAAGAAGTCTTCATATCCTCCGATTTATTTGGGTCTTCTAATTAAGAAATGAAACAAATTAAAAGTTGTTCTAGAGTTAAGAAAAATTTGAAGAGCATATACCCACAATTAAAATATCAATTTTGCAGATATTTTTTAAAAGAGTGTGTTTCTCAAGCACATCAATGATTTAAATAAGATATTACAAGGAATTTTCTTCAATGTAGGTAGTCAAAAAAGTATCTCAAGTTGAATGGGAGTGGGGAAGATATTCCTTCTAATAGTACATACTTGTCCATACTTGAAGTTAATGTTGCTTTTGTAGGGCAGTTTTCTCAGAAGTTAAGTACAAGTGACTTTATATCCATACTTACAGATAGTCCAAAATGTTTAGATCATTCATAAAAATAGTTCACGTACACTTTTTAATATGATAATATATGTAAAAAATTATAACTAAAAACAATAAGCAAACATAGAGCAGTATTTTTATTTGCCCCCCCATTAATTAGTAATTATTTTATTAGCACTGTTAGGTGCTGTGGGAGATTTATTAAAATACATATTTTTGAACATTTGTTTTGAATAGTCAATTGGTTCATAATTAAAAAGACCCCAACATGTACACAGTGAAAAATACAATGAAAATTTACTGCTTCACCTCTGTTGCCATCCCCAGGAGCAACAAATATTACCTATTTCTTGTGTATTTTTATGCAGATATTTTAGGCAAAGCAGGTGTGGCCTTCCCACGCATCCTCGTGCAGCCCTCTTTGCACACACAGTGACACAGCCTGTGAGTGGCTCTGAACCTTGCTTCTGCACATGCCATCGTGGGCATTATTCCATCGCCCAGATAGCAAATGGTCTTCTTTTATTTTTTTAAGTGGCTGCAAACTATTTTCTTTTTGGGGATTTCATAATCTACTTTACCAGTCATCTGTTCTGGATACTTAGGTAGTTTCTAATCCTGATATTACCAGCTGTATTTCAGCGAATGACCTTATATGAGTCTTTTCACCCATAAATAACTATGTCTTTAAGAAAAACTCCTTGAAATGATGTTGGATTAAAGGGCATGCGCTTCTATAATTTTGATAGATATCATCAAATTACTTTCCATGGAGGCTGTGCCAATTTATACTTTAACTAGTAGCATAGAAAAATGCCTGTTTCCTCACTGCCTGGCCGAACAGTATTATTAATCTTTTGTATGTTTGCCCATCTGATAGGTAAAGAATGGTATATTAGTGTAGTTTTAATTTTCATTTTTCTTATTCTTTTATTCATGTGTTTAAGAGTTATTTGCGTTTCATTTGCCACAAACTGTCTGTGCACATTGTCTGCCTATTTCTCCACTGGGTCATTTATTATCAAACAGTGGCTGTTTATTGTTTATTGGTTTGTGATGCGAGCTGCAAATATTTATCCCAGCTTGTCGTTTTTCTTTTGTCATTGCTTATTGTAGTTTTCACTATAAAGATTATTAAAATTTTTTTCTGTTGTAGAATTTATCAATCTTTTGATTTATAGCTTCTGTGTTGTATTTAAATAGGCCTCTTCACACCAAGATTATAAAACACTTCTTCCAGGTTTCTTCTAATACTTTTATGCTTTCACTTTTACAATTAGATCTTTGATTTATTTGGAATTTATCCTTCTGTAGAATATGAGGTATAGCTTTAATGTTATTTTTTTCTAGATGGCTACCCAATGACGTTTATTGAATAGTCTATCTTTCTTCACTGATTTGAGATGCTGCCTTGCTACCTTTTGTTATATTAATAATTATGGCGTGCACAGTATGAATCAAATATTGTGTTAGGACTATGGTACATTTTAAAATTGTTACACAGTTCTTGCTGCCAGAAATTGCTATCTAGTTATAACAACAAAACTAACACTCATAAAAAAAATAAACAGTGAATTGTATCAGAGAAGGTTTTATGGAGAGGCAGGCATCGGTTCTTCCTTGACATTTGTAAATGGAATTAAAGAATAAAAGCAGAAATAGGGGAATGAAGGAAAAGGGGGATACCTACTCATATTCACTAACCCAAACTGATAACCCTAGACCAGAGGGAGGTTGCATGTTGATTAGCATTGTAGAAGAATTTCTGTATGGCAAATGCTTTTATTTTACAAAAACACACCTTATGATATCCAAAGTAAAAATTACCTTTATAAGATACTGTTCATTTCTTCAATGCATTTTTTTTTTCATTTAAATGTGGGGGTCAAGTTTTTTAAGAAAATGACTTCAACCCCAATAGCCACTGTTAGAGCAGGCATCTTGGTAGTTGGTTTGGATTTATTTGGCCGTAACTGAATTGTTTTTTCTTTGATTTTCTTGCCTGTTTAATAGTGAATCTCTTTGTATGAAATAGTCATACTGGACTGATAATTTTCTCACTTTTATTCTTCTCCTTTTTGTGTTTCTTATTGGATAATTTCTTTTGCTACATCTTCAATATCTCTGTTTTCCTTTTCAATGTTTAACCTGTTATTAATCCCATTTTATGTGAGGACAGTTTCATAATTTTAAAAAGCAATATCTGTTAAAGAATATATGATATCTTGAACAAGGAAAATGAAATGTTCTAGTAGGAGGAGATTGTTAAAATTACCCGACATTGTCTCTCTTTTCAAGATGTTCTGGCCACAGTGTCTCCTTTTCTGTATCTCCCATTACACATGCCAAGCTCATCTTTACCTAGAAGCTCTTGCACTTGCAGTTTTATTCCTGTCTTCTTCGAAAGCTTTCTCCAGATATTTGCATGGCTGCCACATTTTTCATCTTTGAAACCTTGGTACAAATGTCTTCAGAAAGAGGTCTTCCTTGGCTACCTCTAACTAAGATATTGATCCCTTTACTTCCCAGGTATTTTCTATCTTATCTTGGATTGTTACTATCTTCATAGTCCATACAAGTGACTGAAATAATTTCATTTATTTATGTATTTATCATTTCTTTCCTAACAACAACACATAAGTTCCTTAAGACAGGCTTATTGTTTTTGTTTTACCAATTAAGCAGTCTTATAGAACCCTTTTAAATATTTTTGACTGATTTTGACTAGTTATAATACTGTTTTTTCAACATGTGTTCTAATTTGTTTTCCTTTTCATTTACTTTGGCATATGATTACTTTTTCCATTTTTTGAGGGGTGTTTCTAAATAAAAATTTTGTTGCTTTATGTCCAAGAAACCCAGGTGTTCAATGACACAAACAAACTCCCAATTATTAGAGATTCCTTCTGAGTTATATAAAAAATTATATGTCTCTTCATTTTTAAATTAATGATGGACTCCCTGTGCTAATTTAAGTTGTTTTGAACTTTTGATGAAGCTTTTATTGTTATTTTTTTTCTGTATATTTTGTCTGGTCAGTTAGATCATGGGCAACCTGAGGCAGAGGATGTACTCAGCCCATTGGACACCTTCAGTCTTGAGTGACTGAATGATGTTGAGCTCCTCAATAAACTCTGCTTAGTTGTTTTCATTGCCACTGAAGTCAAGACACAAAGAGAAGAAAGCCATCAATAAAAATTATTAATCATTATCATAATATCTCTGTAACAAACTTGGCAAAAGGAGCATATTGACATGATTTCTAAAATATGGCTTATGTATTGCATTTTAAAATCTTTCTAAATCAACTCTCACAATTATTTGAAAGCTATTTTTCCTATTTTCATGGTTATGCTGTTACAGTATTCATAGTTGGTTGACCTGTATAATTCAAAGTCTTCCAGGCTACTTACGATAGAAAATTTTGGCATGAAGAGACATTAGAATTACAATTTTATTAGGAAATTTTTTTAGTTTCTGTTTTTACAAAAAGCACACATAGAAGTGTTTTAACATTTTAGTTGGGTTAAGATTGTAGTGGAGTTAAACACATTAATAGGTAAACAGTACTTTTTCAGGAAAATCTGGTAGAAAATTGCTCTTTTACTATAATTGAAAGAGATGTTATTACATTACAGCATTTGTGATACACTGAATTTATTTGCAGCATTTATAACATCTCTCATATATTTTATGGAAGTAAGAGTTTTAGTATGTGTTTATCAAATTAAAAATTGCCTCTAAGATTGTTCATTCTGTTTTCTAAACTTTATCACTGATTATAGATACAAGGCACTGCTATCATTTATTTTAAAGACTGTTTATTAACTTGTCTTTAGGCTAGCTCAGATTGCATATTGCTAAGAAATTAAGTGCTTTGGACAATCAGTAATTTACATAATTATTGTTTTGGAGAAAATTCTGTAGGGAATAGTCTACTTCTATGAATATTTATAAAGTATCTGATTTATAAGCATAGAAACAATGAGTATAAGGTATTGTTATCTAGTTGTTTGAGTGATAATAAAATATACACAGAGAATAAATGTAATATCTTTGATATGGCTTGAATGACTACCTTACTAGTCATGTAATAAAAAAAAGAGAGTAAGGGGAAATTTCCAGTTTTTAGATTTTTCTGTCATTTTTAGAACACAGTCCCTATACAGAGTAATACAGTACTTTATACCTGAATATGTATATCCATGTGTAATGACGTATACGTAACATATATATATATATGATGGACATTATATCATGACTGATGAGAATTAATCTTGATAATTTGGCAAATTTACTACCTGTGGGTTGAATCTGGCCCTCTGCTTGTTTTTGGGAGTAAGGTTTTATCAGAACACAGCGGTGCTCATGTGTTTGTGTACTATCTGAGGCTCCTGCCATGCTGTCACAGCAGAGTTGAACAAGGCCTGCAGAGTCAGGCCTGTTTTGAAAAAGTTGGTGACCCCTGATCTAGGCATTAATCACATAGAATCAGCTGACCTTCACACTCCAGAAACATTTCTGTATTTTTAAGTATTTCATTCTCTATATGCTTTTCTTTCTAATATGTGACTACTAAAGGAAGTCTACAGGTATCAGCTTAAACAAAATCTAAGAAATCTCTTTCATCCTTATGTTCCACCTACATTTATAATGATAAGCATTCAAAATAGAGGATATAAAACACATTAACACAGAAACCAAAGATTTTGTCATAATATGATCTAAATTATGCCAGTGCTTTTTGACTACTTGGGGCCTACCTAATTAATTCTGGAAAACTGGAAACAAAAATTTGCATATTCTTGATTGTACGTACATTCAAAAAGAGCAGTTTTAGGTATTCTCCTCCCTCATTTTACTATTGAAATCAAATGAAGAAAACCAGTATGTTATATTTTTATAATATAAAACTAGTTACAATATAACTATAAAAGTATTTTATATCTCTATTTAAAGATTTCCAATTTCCATAAAAGTGAAATATTGAATCAAATGACCTTCAATTTTTTAATTTTAAAATTTTATTATTTTTTAAGCTAGTGTAAGCATTTATCAAACAAAAACAAATATGCTACCTTTAAAGAATAATTTAGTTCATTGTTAGTAAAAATAGCTCTTTTTGATAAGCTCATTCAATATAGAGATAAATCATAAGAAGGTAACTGCAAAAGAAGAGTGAAATAAGTAGAGAGATATATACTACATCCATAGATTGGAACTCAGTATTGCTAAGATATCAATTCTTTACAAATTCCAGAGATTCAGTAACACCCCCCAAATTCCCAATAGGTATTTTTGTAGATATTAGCAAATCAATTTTAAAATTCATATGTGAATGCAAAGAACTTAGAATACCTTACCACCTCAGAGAGGAATAATGTTGAAGAACTTATATAACCACTTGATTTTTTTTTTTTTTTTTTTTTAAGACTTACCTTTAAAGCTAAGTAATAAAGTCAGGTGTGTTATGGCATAAGGATCTGCAGGTTGATCAATTGAATAGAATTGAATACATACATGGTCAATAGATTTTGGACAAAGGCACCAAAGCAATTCAATGAAAGAAATGAAAACAACAAATGGTTCTGTTATCAGTGGAAGTGGGTTTCTTGTGGTGTCTAAAGGAAAAGAATTTCCTGTTACCCACATGGGAGTAGGTGGCTTTGTGGTATGGTTTATTGATGACAATTGTTCATCCCCGTATGGACAATTACAGGGATTCCCCTCCTGACTTTCCAGTGTCCCATTTCTGTCTGTTTCGTCATGGAAAAAACCCAATCTTGTCTTCAGTAGGGCCAGGGTGAAGGCCGCTGCCCTGAGTTTCTGCTCCATGTTAAAATCCAGTTCACTCCAGCATCTGGCTGGTTTAGCGTGTATTTCCAGCTGCAGTCCAGTTCAGGCTCCCACCTGCAGCCTGCCTGTGGAGTTGCACAACTGTGGGCCATGTGGCTGCTAGGGCACAGGTCACAAGCAAGAAAGAGAAAGCTGCTTTATTCCCCTGGGGTTTGGGATAGACTAGATGCTTTCTCAAAAGGACGAATCAACTGCCCAAACTTTCATGTGTTTTGATAGCTCCACCTCCTAGTTAGACTGACAGGCCTGTATGGTCCATACCTCTCCTTGTGTCCCCCAACAATCATTGTGGTACTGGAGGGAGGAGTGTTAATCCACTTGGCAAAGCACAGTGTTGTGGTGCCCTGGGGTGTGAAAAGCTGTAGCTCCCTGGTGAAGCAAACAGGCTTATGTTCCCCATTTTATTAAGCTCAATGTCTAGTTCCCTTTGCTCCCCTTTTATAGCTAAATGCCCACAGTAACAGCTTTGGAACAACTAGAAAATGAACCTCTACTCCTATCTTAAACTGTAAAAAAACTAATTCAAGATGTATAATAGATGTAAATTTCAGAGCTAAAACATGAAGCTTCTAGAAATATAACAAAGGAGGATATCATTGTGGCTATGGGTATTTGAATATTTCTTAGCAGCACACACACACACACACAACCACAAAAGAAAAAAAAAACATGAATAAAATTGCATAATAATTAAAATTCTTCTCTCATCAAAAAGTACTAAGAAAATAGAATGCAAACAACAGACTTGGAGAAAATATTTGTAACATTTATATTTGCCAAGATATTTGCTCCAGAATATCTAAGGAATTCCTACAAGTCAATAATAAAGACAAACAATTCAGTAAAAAATGAACAGACTAGAACAAATACTTCAACAAAAAGAAGAGAAATGGATGGCCGATAAGCATATGAAAAGGTGTTCAACATCATTATGGAACTGCAAATTAAAACCACAATGGACTAAAAAGAAGAAAAAAAACAGAGGAAAATAGTTAAAAATTAAATAGCAATAAATAAGTATCTATCAATAATCACTTTAAATGTAGATGGATTAAATGCTCCAATTGAAAGACACCGTGTAGGTGAATGGATTAGAAAATAAGATCCATATGTACGCGGTCTCCAAGAGACCCACCTCATAACAAAAGATACACACATACTAAAAGTAAAGGGGTGGAGAAAGATATTTCATGCAAATGGAAAGGGAAAGAAAGCTGGGGTAGCAGTACTTATATCTGATAAAACAAACTTTAAAATCAAGGCTGTAGTTAGAGACACAGGAGGGCACTACACAATGATAAAGGGAACAATCCAACAAGAGGATATAACCCTTGTAAATATTTATGCACCCAACATAGGAGCACCTAACTATGTAAAGCAAATCTTGATGGACTTAAAGATAGAGGTTAACAGAAATACAGTCATAGTTGGGGATTTTAACACCCCATTGACTTCAGTGGATAGGTCTTCCAGACAGAAGATCAACAAGGAGTCAGTGGCCTTATACGACACACTAGATCAAATGGATTTAATTGATATCTTCAGAGCATTTCACCCCAAAGCAGCAGAATATACTTTTTTTTCAAGGGCACTTGGAATACTTTCTCTGATAGACCACATGTTAGGACACAATTAAATACCATTCCATAACCAGATAAATTACCAAAATTAAAAAGATTGATCAGAACAAAAATTGGTTAGAATGTGGGAAATTGGAGCTCTCATATTGTTGGCAAGTGCATTAAAAGGTATAACCATTTATAGTTAGGAAATTATAGCTGGAAACAGTTTGGCCATTTCTTATAAAATTAAATATAGATTTAACTTGTAATTCAAAAATTTTATTTCTAGGTATTCACCAATGAGAAATAAAAAACATATTAATATTTGCTTTATTCACAATAAACAAAAACTGAAAACAATTCAACGGTTTATTAGTAGAACAATAAATAAATCAATGTTGGTATAGTCATACAATATGTTACTACTCAGCAATATAAAGGAACAAGTTTATGAAACAACAATGTGAATGATTCTCAAAATTTTGTTGATTAAAAGAAAACAGACACAAAATACTACAAATAACAATATATTTAAATTTATATGAAGTTATAACATGAAAAACTGAAAAAAAATGAAGCAATCTTAGTTTCTATTAACTTGTAAACAGATAAACAAAATGTGGTATACACACATAATGAGATATGGAATATTATTTAGAAAAAAGATTGAATATTTGATATACACTGTAACAGTTAAAGCATTATGTTGAGTGAAAGAAGCTAGGTGCAATAGACTACAAATTATACGATCCAAGAGGAAATCTGTGATTACAGACAGCGTATCATTGGTTGTGTGGCACTGGGAAGCAGGAGTATGAATGCTCATGAGAGAACTTTTGAATTATGGAAATGCAGAATTGAATCATGGTGATGGTTGCACAACTCTGTAAATGTACTGAAAATCACTGAGTTGTACACTTAATGGGTGAACTATATTTTATATATTTTAATGAAGCTGTTCCAAAGTGGGGGACAGAACAGATGAAGTAAATGTGTGGTGATAAACAGTAGTTGTCTCTCAAGTGAGGGATGTTGATTGACAGGAAAGGAAAAGGAAGGAACTTTTTGCGGGTGATGGAAATATTCTATATCTTCATGGATCTGATGGCTTTAACATGGGTGGTTATAATTGTCAAAATTCATGGAACTTTGTGGCTATGATTTGTATATTTTTATAGTATGCGAATTATACATCTAATTAAAAGTCACTACAGATCTAGGATTTGTTGAATCAGAAGAAAGTAGCAGTGAGAATTACCCAGGTTAAACTTTGCCTATTCAGAGGGATAGAGGAAGCAGCCACAGAGGAAGATGCTGATTGTGTTTATTTTATCTTATTGAAGTACCTTCTGGGGCAGAAAACATGGAAGAGGTTGAGGTGAGAGAAGTGGTGATAATGTAGAATTTGCTCCTTTAGATACTATAAATGGTTAGCAGAAAGAAATAAAAGTAAATGTCTCCTATTTTTAAGAGAACATATTTCTGCTTATAGAGGCCATTGTCACTTTTATTTTCAAATGCCCAGAACTTGGAAGAGATTTGTTAGGCACATACCGCTTTCCTTAGTTTACACCTGAAAATGTGGATAAGATTAAGGTAAAAGTTTTCCTGCATGTAAAAGGAATGCTTAGATTTAATTAAGCAGTTATAGATAAAAGGCTCCTGATTTGCACTTAGATATTTTTTTTTTTTAACCCCTCTCTTTACTCTACATTGAGTGCTCTACAAACAGAGCCTGAGGCAGGGTTTCTTGTTCAAGTGATTGATTGAGGGAAGTCTCTCAGGAGGAGGAGAGTGAGGGATGATGGATAAAGGATGGGATGAAGCTATGCAGGAAAGCATCTCACCAGAAACTGGCTTCACTCTGATTCCATTCGGAAACTCTGGGTAAGTAAGAGCTGTTCCTATCTTGAGACAACCGGGTGAACTTCTTTGCTCATATATCAGCTGAAATCAGCTGAGATTTCAAGGGTGATCACGTGGGAGGGCGTAACCTCCCCAGGGAGGCAGTTCCCTTTGGTGATGCTGAAGGTTGTGGGGCAGCTGTGAGCTATTACCAAGCTATACTTACAGCAGCTGGAGAGTAGGAGCACCAGCCTGAAAATGGGCAGGGCCCACAGCTTCCACTCCAACATAAAATAAACAACTCTAGAAAGTTTTTTATGGGGTGAGCTTAAATGCATGTTCAGTGAAGTGTTTCAAAACTCCTTTTCCCTTATGTTTGGAAAAAACTATTTTCTGAGTAAAAATACCATACTGTCTTTGTTCGTATGTCCATGGGCATTTAGGTGGTTTCCACATCTTTCCTATTGTGCATAAAATGAATCTAAACCACCTACTAATCAAAAAGGCTGCACTGTATCACAGAGTTTAACTTGCTTGGAACAAATCTTTTCTGGATCCCAAAGGAATTCTTGTGTACTAAGATATTTCTGTACACTTTACATAATGTAGGGTCATGTATACATGTAGTTATTATTTGATAGCCTCCATTGACTCCAGAACTGAATTGCCACTCCCTTTCAGATTCTTTCTATGCATTGTGCTGTATACACTTTGCTTCTACTAAGGGGTTAGAGTTTAAGAGATGCACAGCTCTAGTAGCTTGATGTTTTGGAATAAATTTTGTTCCCAATTACTTACCCACTGTAGAATTATCATCATATTAGAACATGTCCAGGGGAGAAAAAATTATTTGTGAACCTGGATGCACAAATATTCCTATAGCCTTTTATTACTACATAATTTGCCAAGATGCATAAGCATAGAAGATACTTTTAGACAAATGTTCTGTATACATAGTTACTAGTGAAAGCTTGATCTAAATTTTGTTCAAACTGGTTGGACCATATGCAATCATCAGAGCCACATTTTAACTTCTAATAGGCCAAGTGACTCCATTCGCCTAGGCTTATTGTTGATCTGATTTGTTGGGTCTTATCAATTTTGGAAAAAGAAGTTTGCAAATGGAATCCAAGAGAATACTGGTCTTCTGCTTAGAGATAGAATTGACTTAAGCCATCCCTTCCATGTCTTCTGCCTTCTGGAGTCCATCCAGATCTATTATAACCTATACCTTTCATGGAACTGAGATGTAAGAGCAATGAGTGGATGGCGGTAATTGGTTCTGGCAAGGAGGTGATAAAGCAGGTTTTCAATATTAACATTCTCTTAAAATTCCACTAAGTAGCTGAAATTACAGGCTCGAAACCTGGGAGAGAAGTTAGGACTAGACAAAGATTTGGAACTGATCTGTATAAAGTATTTAAAGCTGTGGGAGTAGATGGAAGGCTGTGTAGATTAGAAATAGTATATACCTGGGATCAGAATGCCTGGGTTTAGTTCTAGTTCTATCACATTTTAGCTGAAGGCCCTTGAGCAAATTACCTAACATCTGTGATCCTTAGTTTCCTCATTTCTTAAATAAGGTTTGCCCTAGATTATCTTTAAATTCCTTCTTAGCTCCAAAATTCTATCCTTAGAAATTCTTAAAGGTGAAAGTACAACAATAAAATATAGAGAACCTGTAAGTACTCAGTGAAATTGAGACAGCAGATTTCAAAGCTGAGAGCAATTTAAGAATGTACATATTTGAATAAGATTATTTGTTTCTTGATTAACACATGAACTTTTTCTTTCTCCCCTGATGGGCGTTAGGACCCAATTTCTATTAAAATTTCCTCTTCACATGGTGAAATGCTGTATTCTGTGGAGATTGCAATAACTGAAACTAATGATGGACTAAGCACCAAAAATTAGTATAAAATGAGCGAATTTTAGGGATGATGTTTCTATGATAAAATAGCAACTGATTACAACCTGAACTGTGGTATGAGAGAAAGCAAAGTCAGTCAGTTCTGAGATTGCATACCTATGAGAACTATAATTGAAGACGTGGTATAAGAGGGAATGGAGTTGCAATCAATGGGTGCCTTCATGAGGAGGTCAAAATACTTTACAGATGTCAAAATAATCCCTATTATATCTTCAATAGGCAGTGAAGAGAACGGGTATTACTTTCAGTTAGGAATTAAGGGCTGGTGTTTATGGGGTAGGTGCATGGGTGTCATGGCCAAAGACATGTGCTCTGTCCCCCAGGGCCTGCATTTATCACCCCACCGCACTACCCACCTGTCATGTGTCCTTGAACAAATTGCTTTTATGTGGGTTTCAATATTTTTTCCCACAAAATGGGAATAATAACAATTATTAGCCATTGTTAGAATTAAATAATATGCATAAAGTTCTTCTCATGGTGTTTGCCACATAGTAAATGTAATCAGTATAAATGACTAGCAGCACCACCATTACTTTTCCTTCTACTCCTTCAGTGACAATCAGTGCCATACGGTGAGCATTTGGTACACATCCAACAGAATTTATGCTTCTTTTTAAATTTACTTTTATGGTTCCCATCCTGTATATGTGGTCTGGGGAGGACAGAAGACTATGAAAGTCTCTGTAGTAGCCCCCACTGTGGCCTCCATTACATCAATATTAACGATGCAGCCATGCCTGGACCTTCTTTTCAGTACAAAGAAAACTATGACATTTCATCAAAGACAGATGGGAGTTAATAACATCTTATCTTCCCGAATTATTCTGTGTTTTTAGTGGATAGTGGTGGCAGGAATTGGGTTAGAGGCACTGTTTGTTTGGAGGACAGTTCACATGAAAGGGGTCAATAAGGAGCCATAGTTTGGGAGATTCTGCTCTAGGTGATCCCAGCCAGATAATAAATTAGTAAAAGAGATAGATGAGCAAGTCAGACCAATGGTCTGCTGAATGGTCTTTCGGATTCTAGTTCCAGCCACCCTACTTCAGGATTTACTTATTTTCCACCATTTTAGGTAAGCCTTCTGCCATCTGAAAAACTGTCCTTTCTTAGCTCATTAATCTATGTTTTTCTGATCCTTTAATACATGACCCAGAACATTGTGATTGCCTCTCTCAGATCATCCATGGAATTACCTCAGCATATGTAAATTATTTGCACTGTTTTAATTTACAATTATTTATATATTATTTTGGAAACTCTGTTTTAGTCCATTTATATGGCATGCATAATCATTACTACTAAAAGTTCCTTGGGGACTTCTGGCCAAGATGGAGGTGTAGGTGGACATACTGTACCTCCTCACACAAGCAAAATTAAGGACAATAAAGATTTAGAAACAAGAAAACAACCTGAACTGATAGAAAATTGAACTATATGGAAGTCCAACAACCATTCATCCAAACCAGTAAGAGGGGCGGAGTCGCAGTAGGAAAACATGGAGGTTGGTGGATCCGGGCACACAGGCTGTAGTGACTGGCAGACCCCAGGCACACAGGCAGTGGCTAGTGGACCCCAGGCACTGGGTGGCAATGGGCAGACCCAGTGAGGCTGCACAAGGCGGCTGGCTGACCAGGCAGTCCCACATTCGCATGCAGATAATCCAGGCGAAAGTGGGTAGTGAGACAGACCTCAAAACCCAGGGCCCCAGTGCCAGGAAATAAAACCTAAAAACACCAATTGAAAACACTTGTGGGGGTTGAGGTGCCAGGAGAGACTCCCAGCCACACAGGAGAATTCGTTGGAGAGACCCATAGGGTCCTAGAATGTACACAAGCCCACCCACATGGAAATAAGCACCAGAAGGGCCCAATTTGCTTGGGGGAAGCAGCGGAGGGGACTGGAATCTGAGAGAGAGTGGAGCAAGCGCCATTGTTCCCTCTTGGACCCTGTCCCCGCATACAGTGTCACAACCCAGCAACTGGGCTTCCCTGCCCTGGGGAACACCTAAGGCTCTGCCCCTCACTACATAACAGGTGGGATCAGACCAAAAAACAAACAAACAACTGCCCCCCAAAATGGCTCAAATGGGAGAACAGATCAAAGCCCTAGAGCCAATTCCTCTAAGCAACGAAGAGATAGCCAATCTATCAGATGCACAGTTCAAAGCACTGGTGATCAGGATGCTCACAGAATTGGTTGATTTTGGTTGCAAATTAGATGAACAAATGAAGGCTACAATAAGTGAAATGAAGGAAGACACAGAGGGAACCAATAGAGATGGGAGGAAAACTGGGACTCAGATCAATGGGGTGGACCAGAAGGAAGAAAGAAACAAACAAACAGAAAATAATGAAGAAACAAGAATTCAAAAAAATGAGGAGAGGCTTAGGAACACCCAGGACATCTTTAAACGTCCCAACATCCAAATTATAGGGGTAACAGAAGAGGAAGAGGAAGAGCAACAAGCAGAAAACTTATTTGGACAAATAATAAAGGAGAACTTCCCCAATCTGGCAAAGGAAATAGACTTCCAGAAGTCCAGGAAGCTCAGAGAGTCCCAAAGAAGTTGGACCCAAGGAGGAACACACCAAGGCACATCCTCATTACATTAGCCAAGATTAAAATGAAGGAGAGAATTCTAGAAGCAGCAAGGGATAAGGGGACAGTCACCTGCAAAGGAGTTCCCATCAGACTGTCAGCTGATTTCTCAAAAGAGACCTTACAGAAAGAAGGGGCTGGAAAGAAGTATTCCAAGTCATGAAAGACAAGGACCTACATCCAAGATTGCTCTATCCAGCAAAGCTGTCATTTAGAATGGAAGGGAAGATAAAGTGCTATCTTAGATAAGGTAAAGTTCAAGGAGTTCATCATCACCAAGCCCTTATTATATGAAATGTTAAAGGGATTTATCTAAGAAAAAGAAGATAAAAACGATGACAGTAAAAAGACAGCAAACTCACAGCTATTAACAACAAAACCTAAAACAAAAGCAAACTAAGCAAACAACTAGAACAGGAACAGAACCACAGAAATGGAGATCATATGGAGGGTTAGCAACAGGGGAGTGGGAGGAGGACAGAGGGGGAAAGGTACAGAGAATGAGTAGCATAGACAGTGGGTAGAAAATAGACAGAGGGAGGGCAAGAATAGTGTGGGAAATGTAGAAGCTAAAGAACTTATGACACATGAACATGAACTAAAGGGGGTGAATGAGGGTGGGAGGGGGTGTGCAGGATGGAGGGGAATGAAGGGGGAAATGGGATAATTATAATAGCATAATCAATAAAATATATTTAAAAAATTAAAAAAAAGTTCCTTGGTGTCAGGGATGATACTATCTTCTATTTCTATTGCATCTACTTAGGGAATGTGTCATGATGCTCAGAAACATTTTTCGAGCTTAACGAATGTAACATTAATTGATGCTTAATGAATGTAATTAACTGGTAAGACTCTCATGCAATTGAGATAGCAGCAAGACATCTGCAAGATTTCTGGAGAAACAGAGGCCAGAGGTATACAGATTTGAGTTATATCCCTCTAATGAGAGTACTTTTGGCAGACAGAAGTCTAGTTTTTCTTAAACCTACTATGAATGTAAGTGTGTTTAAGCATTTTCACTGTCTCTTTTGGTATACGCTTACAAAATTTGTATACCTTTCTCTGCAAGAAAGATGACCCAGTTGAAAGGTGAAAGAATACCATAATTTATGTAATAGTATTATATTTTCTTTCTAATAGTCTCCAATTATGGGATGTTTTAAGTTTGTCCCTGTGAGCTAACTATGCTGTGTACTGTAGTTTAAAAAGTGATTCATAGTACCATTTGCATCTTCTTGTGACATCTCATCATCAAATTTTCAACAGTGTATGGGACTAACATGTGAAAATCTAAAACAAATCTTATACCTTCTTTGAAAAATATGAAGTATACTTAAATTACAAATATAGTTTGGTATATATCTTATTTTAATGTAAAAACATTCCAAGGGACAAGTGTATATAAAATTACACCTAATTTTTTCCTTTTTAACTTTTAAAAAATTAGTGCTATAAATGCCAGAGTAAGAGAGAAGATTGTATAGCAATGCAATGTATACATTCTTACAAAGAACTGCTATGGTGCATAATTGACTCAGCAATTACCTACCATGAAAAATAGTCAAAGCACCTTCACTTCAGACAAATCAAACAGTTTATAAGTCAGGTGTAATCACAGTGTAAAAGATATCAGTGCTCTGTATAGAATTTATGGTAACTCATATGTATGTGTAGTATGTGTATGATTATGTGTATTTGTATACATATGTTTATAGTAGATTCTGATTAAAATATAATGTAGAAGTGCAGGAAAACTGCTAAGATAGTAATTTCTCTGAAAAAGAACTTCACAAAAGGGAAAAAATAAACCAGTGTCACAAACCCTAAAATTTATATAACATGATTTTATATAGTAATTATCATTGGTATTAAGGCAGTTACCCAAGGAATACAGTGTGCAAAAGAGGACAAAAACACTGAATATCAGCAAAGCAGCTTACTCATGAATGTAATCCATGATGGCATATAAAAGAAATTTGGTCATCTCTACTAAGCATATCAGGAATTCCATACAATTAATTGCATTCAAGGGGTTAATGGGTAACTAAGGAAAATGGTCCTTGGGCATCAGCTTTTTCAGTTGTTTTAGTAGTGAGTGCTTTTCAGTTCAGGTGCTGTTGTTGATGTGGGGTATTCAGGTAGCAATCTGATAACCGTAGTTAAAATAAGTGAGGGTTTATTTGCCTCGAGAGATTGGAGTGACTTCTTTCCTTTTCGCCTTGCTCCTCTCATGTATCATTACCTTCCATCCCTTGTCCAGATGAATAAGGCACCAGGTCTAACATCAGGAGTAATTTCTGTAGTTCCTGATCATAGCTCGTTTTGAAGGAATTATGTATTGGATTGTTTGTGGAGCCTGAAGAAGCCATTAAAATGCAAATACCAGATCCTTTAACTGAAGTATCTTTACGATTTGCTAAGATAAGTTTTACATCTTTTTAGAAAGTGTTACAACAGCCTTTCAAGTTTTTGTGCAATAGAGCTATGAGCCAAATTTCATGTTTCATAGAAAAAAACAAAGGTAGGCATATGTTTTTTGCCTTTATATATATAATTTGAGATGGAAAAGAAAATTAGTGTCTCTCTCCCCCTATTTATCAGTGTGTTATGTATAATTCTATCAAAGTCACAACCAGTAACTAACACAAGGCTATGTAAATGAAAAGCAAAATTGCAAAAATGCTGATAAAGGTTTATTTCTGTTAATGTGATTTTCTAATTTCCAAACATCAGGAATTTGGCAAATGTATAATAGTTTTATTAGGCAGACTGATATGAAAGTACAAAATGAGGAAAAGTTTTGCTTAAATATCTGAAGGCCACCCTGATGATATCTAGTGTTTGAGAAGGCTGTGATTTAGAATTTTTCTGTATTTTTTTTCAAAGCAAAAGGGAAATGCTTTGAAATTCTACCCAATATGTTGGTATGAAATATCTCTTGAGGGTCACATTTAAATACACACGCACACATGCATACACCCCTCTTCCACAAGCTGTTCAAATGTGAGTAGGTGGCCACATGGCAAAAACACCCTGATCAAAACAGAAAGGCTGGCTATAGCTACATGCAATTTGCCTTTATAGTATAAAACTCACAAACTTTAAAACATTTTTTTCTACCTCAGTAATTCTCAAAAGTGATGCCTTAAGCTGGAACCCTATAGATGCTGACAATTTGTCTGAGGTGGGAGTTGGGAATGGATAATTGTTGTATACTCTCTCGGTGGCTTCTGGTATGAATATAATGTTGAGAACTACTGCTTTGTAGGACCACTTAGCACTACAAGGAAAGCAAAGACTTTAGGGTGGATTGGCTCTCAGTTGAACTTGTGACTTCACCAGGCTCTGCCACTAGCTGTGTGTTGTTGAGCAGGTAGCTCTCAGAATGCTTCTTCATCAGTGACATGGGAACTATAAATCCACTGGGTTTCCATGAGGATTACTCTCATTAATATTTATAAAGCTTTGGTAAGGTTCAAAAATACTTGTTCTTTTCTATCTATACGGCATTTCTTAGTTTGCCATGACCCCAGTTTTAAGGTCGCTTTGGGTTATTATGTTAAGGTAAAATTAGCATCACCTCTCCTAATATGCTATCTAGTAAGCTTTTCAGAATTTTTGAATTCTTTGGGGATGAGATTAATGCATGTAATTATTTCTGGCTCTTATTTCCTCCTTCTTAAGTTCTCAGTCTGTGCCTCACATTTTGCTTCTTATCCCTGACTTCATTTCTACTTTGCAATGTACCACTGGACAAGGTCTCTGTCTGAGGCATAGACTGAGCTAAAACCTGGTGACATGACCAGCTTTCTATCCATGGATGGAACTTCCATGAACTGATACATTCCTTTTCTCTTAACCTACACCTTTAGACCCTCACCTTCAGGTTAAGCAAAAAGGAATGTATCCATTTTTAAAAGAGTAGAATTAGATAAATTGAAGCAAAGAGATAGGCATTTATTTTGGCATGGATATTGCCCATTCTTCACATGTACTGGTTGGATCTATGCCTATTGAACCTGTGGACTCTATGTCTACCATAGCATAGCAGCAATGTAAGACAAGGTAGCAGAAATTTGGGATGGTGAAACTTGTTGGTTACACTGTGAAGACTTCAGTGAGGTCCATAACGCAGAGATAAACTAAAGCTGAAACTAGTCTTACTGACAGAGGAGAGGAAGAAACCTGTGTTTTTTTTTTTTTTTTAAGGGAAGCTCTTTCTGCTTGGAGTCTGTAATTCAAGAGGATTGAACAACAGATCTCCTGGAGCCAGAAAGTGTCAAAAAGCTAAATGGTCAGCTCCCAGCCAAGGTTAGTATTAACGGAGGCATGGCAGTAGCATTAGAGCAGAAGGTAAGCATGGAACCCAGCAAAAGCATCACTGGCCCTGCCTGGACAGAAGGGGCAGTCACCACCATTGTGAGAATGCTACCTCTGGATCAGGCAGATTCATAGAGCATCCCTGTCTCAACCTAACATCTCATACTTCTCTGAATCAGGGGACAAGGTGGGAGTAAAAAACTGAGTGCTAAGGGAATGGGCAGAGCTCCAGAGATTTATTGTGAATAAACTACATCCTCTGTTTCTAGACCCATGTGAGTAGATCTCTGGATATGGTTCCTAGCTCATGAGACTGACTAGCAGCGTATAACCTGCTCTTATATTTTTTAGGCAGTTAATTGTATTGTCCAAGAAACACCAAGCTTGGTATGACTGCTTATCTTATAAACCTATTTTTAGGTCACCAACTTGTACCAAGAGAAAGTGGGCTGCAAAAGAGGTGTAGTTTTCAGAAGGGTAAGCACTCTTCCTGTATATTGGCTGGAGACTACCGAAGCTACTTTGCTGCCTACAAAGGGAGCAGTCTGAGATGCAGTTAGCCATTAGATGAAGCAAAGCCAAGAAATGAGTCTGTAACTTAAGCCTTAAATCAGACTTAAGGCCAATGCCTGAGGCCAGCCCTCCTTTGGACTTTGTAGATAAAGGAGCCAATAAATTCTCCTTTATTTTCATTGTGTTTTGAATTTTGTTTTGCCATTTGCAACATAAATAATCACAAAATACACTTAGACATTCCCCTTATGTATTAGAGTTCTCCAGAGAACTGGAACCAGTTGGATACATATCTATAGCTATCTGTCTATCCAGATTATCTATCTATCTATCTATCTATCTATCTATCTATCTATCTATCTATCTATGATTTATTCTAAGGTAGTAGGTCACAGAATTATGGAAGCTGAGAATTCCATGACATGTTGTCTGTAAGCTAGAGACCCAGGAAAGCTGGTTGTAGAGTTAGAAGGCCTGAGAATCTGGAGTGCAGAGGGTGGAGATTTATGACTCAAATGAGGGGAGAGGGCTGGCACGAATCCTCTACCTTTTTGTTCTACTCAGACTTTCAGTGGATTGGATGATACTCGCCCACACAGAGGAAGGCAATCTGCTTGACTCGGTTTACCAATACAAATTCTAATCTTTTCCAGAAACACCCTCACAGACACATCAGAAACCACATTTAATCAGATATCTGGGAAACCTGTGGCCCAGTCAAGTTGACATAAAACCATCTCACCTCACAAATGACTTTATAATGTTAATTAACTGTTTAGGATCTTGAGTTTCTTCTCCCCTACAATGAGAATATTATCTACTGTGAGCTTTGAGTATAATGTATTGATATATAAAACATAGAACCTGGTAGATGATGGGTGGCTTGATCAATGTTACTTTTATGTCTATATGATGTAGAGATTTACCTCCTGTGACATATCATTTAATCATCGACTTTATGGGTATTTTGATCACCTCTTCATTACCCCATCCATGAAGGAGGGATTCTCACCCTAGAGTTATGGAGATAGCCAAACACATGACACCTGGTGCTGGACAGATGAGATTGACAGCAGTTTAAGACTCTCAGGGGCAGAGGTACCACATGCTTCCCAAAGCTACATAGAGTTGCACTTAGGAACACAGTGAACAAGCATAGACTGTAGGCACCACAGACTTTGTGGTACCAAGAGTATAGTGTACCCTGATTCCCCGCAGGAGGATGTGATTGGCTTGCTTGAATAATTCCATGGGATGGCAGGGAACTGAAATGTACTTCTTGGGCATAAGTTGGCCCTGTGCCTGGACCCCAGCATGAAGGGAGTTGTTTGGTAGGAAACCTTATCTACCTGAACAGAGTGGGAAGGGGAACTTGCAGTTAGGCCAGTTGAAGCCCTCTCAGGCTTCTGCACATGTTAGTGCAGCATGTAGTCGTGATTTTAAGCCTTGTACCACATTGGGGTAGGGGGAAAACCACTTGGGTTTGGTTAGAATTTCCAGCTCTGGCTCTCTTAAAGATCTTTGTTAAGATTATCAGTCACACTGTCTTAGAACACATCAGATGTTCCTTCTTTAGGTTTCATTGACATATTAGAAACAGAATCTTTGGCCCAAGATACCATGGATAAGTTTACATCGGGGCTTCAGATGTTGGAGAGTAGGGTAATGATTCTCAAAATTCAAAGTGCTTGAGAAACTGAGGATGCTTTTAAAACACACATGAAACACACTTTACTGATCCATGTCCTCAGAGAAGTTTCAAAGTTCTGGTGGTTTAAAGGGGAATGTTGATTTAGAAATGTGCATTTAACAAGATCTCAGACCATTCTGGTATAGTGTCCTTCAACAGAATAGTGCTGACCTTGGTTCAGTGCCAATGTTCATAAACTTCACTGGCCATCAGAATCCTTTGAGGGCTGTTAAAACATACATTGCTGGGCCCTCTCCCCGAAGTTTCTGATTTAGGAGGTGGGGCCCCCAAATTTGCATTTCTAACAGGTTTCTGTGTGATGTTGCTGATTGAAGGACCAAACTTTGAGAACCACTGGTTTAGTCTAGAAATTCTCAACTGGGTGAGCTTGTGTCCCCTATAAGACTTTTGCCAATGTCTAGGGACACTCCTGGTTGTTACAACCAGAGGGTGCTATGGGATGTCATGGGTAGAGGGCAAAGATGCTGCTGAACATTCTACAATGCGCAGGACATCATTCCTTCCTTATGAGAGAGAATTATCAAGCCCATAATGCCCATAGTGCTGAGGTTGAGGAACAAAAATTTAGTGGAAATTTCTGGGGTGGGAGGTGTGGAGGGAGGCAGGATTGTCTCCTCTTTGCAGCAGGTGTACATACTTCATGTGCACAGATACTGTAGGGAGTTGGCTTTACCTGCACTAAAGCTAAGTGGAACTCACCAAAGACATTTCATGAAAGAAATAGCTTCACACTCTTAATGAGCCACTCATTTCCTATCTTGCTCTCTACCCTGTAGAGCTAATCTGAATCAAATGATCCTTTTGAAATCAATGGAAACTGTACTCTGTATGAGAAAGAAACAGCTATGTTCATTCTGAATTAACCAAGATTGCTCATTACTTTTGATTAAATTGCAAGTGAAAGGAATTAGATGAAATGATGCAATTGATTGGGTACCAAAAATGATACAAATGAATGTCTCTGAAGGAAAGCACAAGTAATGCTAGGTGAAATTCATGCGGATTAGGTGATTTAAAAAATCCTCTGTGTAAGGCTGCACACAGATATTTAGACTCTCTAAGTCAACAATCTAACACTTGCTGCTAAGGTATAAACTGAAATAAGTTTTTTTTTTTTTAAACTTTTTTTTCTGCTGTATTCACAACAATTAAATAATTACAGTAACTCCAAGGCTGGCAAAATATTATTGAAGTGTAGACATCTGAGTGGTGAGATTTTTCTCATAGGTTGAATAAAATATTGAATTACTTTAAGTTATAGATGATGGCAAGAAAAGTAAATGTGTTTTTTTCACAAGGCTGTGGAAAAGAGGCCACATTTCACTGAGACTTTTTAAAACCACTGATGGTGGAGCTGAGCACAAGCTAAATAACAAATTCATGAAACCTGGCATATACTCAGCATCTAACAGAAAGCAGACGCTGAACAGTCTGAGACTTAATGATGGACCAACCACGTGCAAACATTTCACTAAAGGCCTCCTAATACCTTTTAAAGTGCAAACTTATCAGAATATTCCTTGATCTTTATTTCCTTACCCCTCACCCCTCGTTAAAAAGGCTAGAGGGATGGAATTCTTGGAAAGGAAGGCATCAAGAAGGGACCATTCTCAGCCAGGAAACTCTACCTTGATCTTCATTTATCTTTTATTTTTCTCTACTCAATAATGCCAATCCCAGTTATACATCTTTAGTAAATGACCAACAATATCTTTAGAAATTTTAGATGCGATGAATATTTTTGTATGGAAATGTCATCATCATCACCAATGTCTTTATAATTTATATTGTTTCTACTGTGGATTTTAGTTGCCAATCTGTAAAATATTTTAGAAATATTTTCTCACCTTTTGTCAAATAAGTGTGTTAAGAAATTCTAATAGGTAAATAAAATCTGATCAGCTTCTCTGATTGAATCTTCTGAGTTACAAGCCATGGTTGGAAGTCAAGTTTGCATCCCTTGGTCTCATGGTGGCCCTGAAGTATTATGCTTTAAGATTACACAAAGCATAGTTTAACAATCAATGGTCTAAATTTTTAGATGCCCTCTAAAGTCTCAAGCTTGCCAAATATAGGCACTTACTGCCTCTAGAAAAGATTTAAGTGAAGTTAGGAATAAGACCTTATTTATATTTATAATTAAAGTAAAAAGAAATATCTGGATATTTGACTTAGAGCTTTCTTGTACAAAATAAAAAAGAAAAAAGAAAGGGAATAGGGTACTTTGCTTTCTTTGTCTAATAAATGTCTAAAAGTGATTGATTTATCACTTGGAACTTTTAGTAAGACTATTTAGAATTATAACACATACTTTCTAGTGTGATTTGCTAAAATATGGAGCTCTCCTAAACATATGGTATTTTCTTGTATTATCCATCAAGGCTGAGCATATACAACTGAATCTTAAATTTCAGAAACAGAAAGCATTTGCGAGAAATTAAGTTAAATCTAAAAATGTTGCTTTCTCTCAGTAAGCTTGACCTATAGGAATTATGATTCACATGTTTCTTAAACTGAAGTCATTTACAAATGTTACTCATCTCAATCTTCAAACACAAACAAGACTGACTTCGCTACCAAGTGAATGAAGTACATATATTCTGTATTGTGTTTTAAATGAAGATGCTGTATTTTATCTGCATGGTGGCCAGGAGAAGGGGTTGGCATGCCACCATGAAATATAGGGACCCTGACCTGCCTGAGTGGAGGATGAGCACCTGTGCATAGTGGTGTTCAAAAGGAATTCCTGTGATTGGGGACCACCTCTCTCTTTCAACTGCTTTAAGCAGTATGAATGCCCAGATAATTACTCAGTTAAGACAGCCACTTTCAGAGATCACGTTCACAGAAGAGCACCCTCCAGAGATCAACCTAGAGATGGCTGTGCCCTGGAAAATTTCAAATATCTGTTGTCATTTAGTCTGTAATTTTGACCTTAACTATTTTTAAGAATCACTCCATATAACATCTGATATTGAATGTCACTGTCTTTATGTGTCTTTCAGGATATGTTTTACACAGTGATACTTGTTTGTTATAGAAAATTTAGACCTTAATTAAGTAGAAAAGAAAAAAATAAAAATTGTTCCAATGTCACTATCTAATAAAAATCACCGTTCATATTTAGGTTTTAATATTTTCATCCTTTTTCCCCTATGCAAACACTTTTGTTTATGAATAAAAAATGGATTGGTATAAATAGCATTATGTAGGAAAAGGTCTTTTTGTGTTGTTAAGTATTTACTTATAATACTACTCTTAATGCTGTGTTATAGAACATTAAATATTCATTGTATAAATATGTGATAATTTATATAATTTTCTATTTTTGAGCATTTAGGGTTTTTATAAATGGCATTCTCATAAAAACTATTTTAATTCAATCATTGCACACATTCTAGATAACTTTTTGTGGTTCTAAAACAATACTACCACTGTTAGAATAATATTTATTTTTCTTATAATTGTGAAAATAGATCATACCCTATAGAAGTAAAGAAAAGAGTCAAAGAAGCA
Organism: Glossophaga mutica; assembly: GCA_039655065.1. Lineage (NCBI taxonomy): Eukaryota > Metazoa > Chordata > Mammalia > Chiroptera > Phyllostomidae > Glossophaga > Glossophaga mutica. Next base: position 160,783,664 of record CM077306.1, read on the forward strand.
CAGCAGGTGAGATGATGGTATTAGCCTTGGTGAAGTTAGCAGAGGCTTTATGGGTCCATTAGACAGTGATTTTATGAAATCAAACTTGATGACAAAAGAAACTTTTGTGTTAAGGTTAATTAGTAGCTATTTGCATGTTTAACAATACAATGAACTAAACCAAATCTTTTTTTGCAGTAGTTATATCTTTCTATGTTTGTGAAATATATACATGCTCATTGAAAAATTGTGAAAATAAAGAAAAATGAAGAAAATATCATCTAGGCATAAATGCTGCTAACATTTTTATGTACCTGTTTTGAAAATCTTTTAAGACAGTCAATCATCCTTTAAAAAATGGAATCAGATAATTCATAGGGCTTTTTACCTGTTTTTTTTTTTAAAGATTTTATTTATTTATTTATTTATTTTTTAGAGAGGGTGAAGGGAGGGAGAAAGAGGGAGAGAAACATCAACGTGTGGTTGTCTCTCACGCTGCCCCCACTGGGGACCTGGCCTGCAACTCAGGCGTGTGCCCTGACTGGGAATCGAATCAGAGACCCTTTGGTTCGCAGCCCGTGCTCAATCCACTGAGCTACACCAGCCAGAGCCTTTTACCTGTTTTTTTTTCTCACATAACATATCATGAAAGCTTTCCAAATAAATTTAAGTTAATATTTCAAATATATAATTATTATATGGATACGTCACAATTTTTAAAAAATCCTATTTACCTCTTGTAGTACATTTAAGGTATTTCTCCTTTTTTCTATTAAAATAATGTTATGATGAAATCTTTTACAGTCATCTTGGTGCACTTCTTTGTTTCATTAGGAGGAATTACTATATTAAAGTGTACGTACATTGCAAATGTTTAATTGGCCTCCTGAATGTTTGTATCATTTTATTTATATTTCCATTAAGCAATGTATGAGAGTATAGCCAACTTTTACTCTGCCTTACATTGCTTTTCTTGAAAAGGTAATGTTGTTCAGCTCAAAATAAAACCATCAATGTAATATGCTTCTGAATTCCCCCTCAAGAATGTTAAAGGAAAGTCTAGTAGACAAAATTTAATGTAAAGAAATTTGAAGTAATATAATTGTTATGCATTTATGGAATATTTTCTCTAAAGAATTAATGGAAATTTGTATGTAGGCCTGACATTTTATTAGGATGTCTTGCTACTAAGAAGTTTCAGTTTTTCACGTGTTCCATCATTTAATATTAAGACCATTTTTTAGATGTACCTGAAGTTAATGTTCTTTGTCCTCAAAGAGGTTCATAGAATAAGTTTTACTAACGCAAGTAACTTTCCCTTCTGTTAGAGTAAATTGTTACTTATTTCAGTGTCCTAACTTAACCCCTAGTAATCTAAAAGATTTAAGACACTTCTCAAAGTGTACGACTCACTACTGGAGTGTTTCAACTATGAACAAAACAAAACAAAGCAAAACAAGTCTGGAGGTTTATGTGTGCTTTCATTGTTGTGACTCAATATCCAAAGTTAAAAGATAACTCTGTTAACTCCCTGAGGCTGAATAGCAACTGAGAGTCTGGTGATACTTAGATCAATTCTTCATAATTATGATGAATCAATAACTTAGCCAACCAGAATTCTTGGCGAATTACATTCAAAATTGTTTAATGTTTATTCTAAACATTTTAGATAGCCATTTTCTGAATAATGTAATTTTCCCTCTAGAATTCAAAATATTTCAGAATTACCTTTTACACATCTTTGCTTTATTTAAACAGGCCTTAGGTAATTGTTCTATACTATACTGTTTTATTGTCCATATGGCCCACTGACTTTTGTTTTTGCTCATGCTAATTGATCCCATATTGTCCTGCTGGAAATACTTAATTCTGCTTTGTATTTTTTTCAGTCTTCTCAGGCTATTTGTCATATTTATTTCTGTCAGCATACTACTTCTTTATTTCTAATTTGCTGGCATTAATATGGCATAACCACACTTGTCAAGATTATACAAAGTAACAGTAAATAGGAGCTGAAGAAGGAAATGACAGCTTTTTCTTGAGTAAAGAATGAGCATTTTCCTCTACTGACCAGTTTAGGAGTCAGTTCAAATTTAAATTGAATTTAAAAAACAGGGTGACATTAGCTAATGCAATTATATAGGTTTTACAATTCTGTAATATATCATCTGTATACTGTATTGTGTTTTTACCACCCCAAGTCAAATTTCCATGATAGGAGTTTATTTTTTTAATTTCTGACTAGATAGGTTTTGAATGGATAGGCTAATTTTTCTGACTCTAAGTGCACACTTTTTAATTGTATTTTTTCCATTACCATTTATCCCCCTTATATCCCTCGCCCCATACCCTGCAATCACCACACTGTTGTCCATGTCCATGAGTCCTTTTTCCTTTTTGCTTGATCCCTCTGCCCACTAACTGCCCCCCAGAGCTGTCAGCCTGCTCTCTGTGGGTCTGTCTCTGTTTTGCCTGTTATTTAGTTTGTTCATCATAAGCCATTCAGAGAAAGACAAATACCATATGATTTCACTTGTATGTGGAATCTAATGACTAACTGTCCCTCTTGACCAACGCTGAAAGTCAAGCAAAAGCGAGTTTAGGGAAACCACAGAAAAAAACTGCCATGCCTTTCTCCCACACTATCATCACATTAAGGTGCAACTTTATCTTAAATTGCACCAACCATAGTCTCCTTGAGAAAATTTCCCCTTCTTTTTCTGTGGTCTTCCATGGATCCTCTGGTCTCCAGCTTTGAGTTACTGTGAATTTCTGAGCATCAACTACTGTTTTCACCCCACTTTTTCCCTTTTCTCAATTCTGCTTTGATTTTTCTTTTTGGCAAAAACTGGAGTATATTCCAGGGGACTTAGCTCATTTTTATCAATCTACATGTCAGAGAAGAAGAACTAATCCTTTTGTGATTGAGCAGAAATAGGCACATGATGTATTTAGGTAGTGTTTGTCCAGAGTTCCTGGATTAAATTGGAGTCAAAGTTCTCATCTGAGTTTGACCACCTTCTGTAGTTCAAGATTCACTGAAGTCCTCCTTTGTCTAAAAGCACATTAGACCTCGCTGAACAATGCACTTAGAGATGAGGAAGAAAATGTGAGAGGAATCACTGGCTATGGACATACAGTTTTAAAAAGTTAGAAAACTTGTCTAATTATATGTTAGTATAAAAATACATTAAAATAAGAATCTATTCTCCCAACCAATATTTCTTTTTGATACTGATTTTTTTGTTGTTGCTGAATTTAAGGAACATAATTATAAAACAAATGAAAAGAAATAGCATTAGGGAGCACTGGTGATGACCTTTAGGTATTGTGCGTAACTGCAACACCTGAAGTTGGAGCCACGCCTTTCTTCTGTTTAAAGACAATGTGGCTACAGAGGACCAAATTATCATTGTCTGATATATATGAAGTTGTTCCTTATTAGAGAATTCCTGCCTAATTTGTTTCCCACTTTTGTTAAGAACAAGATAAATCACACATTATCTGTCCATTATTCTTCTAGAATTTCTTTTGGAATAGGACTATAAGAGACCGGAGACTCTAGGAGCCTTATGATTCTATTTTTAAAAGGCCAACAAAAAAGCATGGGAAGATATGAGCATTTTCTCATTTAAGTGATACATAAAGAGGAAGATCTTACTCAATTTTGGATTAAAGATGTTGGTCATTTTCTCCCCATCAGCAGAGCGGCTGATGGGGAGCGCTGACCTCGGGCTTTCTCCTTCCCATTATCTGCGGATATGTCACTTTTCCATTTGTGAAAGAAGTGCTTAACATATTACATGAAACTACCATGAAGATTTTGCAGTTACTATTTTAAAAAAATTATTGCATACATATTCATGCGGTTTTAGAAAACTCTTTCATTTATTTGTTACTGCAATTTGTATAAAGTACAACATGAATGCTTATTTATTTGAAAGTATAATGTACTGTGAGTTTTAAATCCTTTTAACGTGAGGAAGACTGATGGACATGTTTTCATTATTCTTCCTACCATTTTTTTCTATGACTATCTTTGACAAAGTATATGATGATTTATTTTTTATTTTTATGTAAGAATAAGTTATACATTGTACAAGTATCGATTTTGTAAATATGGTCAAACCAGGATGATTGTTTAGAAATATTTTATGTACTAATAGTCTTAAATAATTATCAGACCACTTACACAAAAATGATCATCTCTCAGATTATACCTGCCATATATATTTGAAAATATATCAAAAACTGTGGAATCAATTATTATAATGCAACAATGAATTCTAAATTCTTAAATTACAGCCTATTCAGAAGATGTAGTAGTATTAGTAAATCATGTAAGCCATCTTTACAAAGCACCTGTTACTGTAAAAAGACACTGTGAAGTTGGGTTCATGGCAGCAAAAGTCAGTGGTGAAGAGAAGATACTCCAGAGACAGACTGTAAGGAATTCTGCCAGTTACTTTTCTGGTCTGCACCTCAGTTTCCTCATCTGTAAAATGGAGTTTAATAATAATATTACATAGAGCTGCTGAAAGGATTGGTGAGGTGGTCTACATAAAATGCGTAGAACAGGGTCTTTCTTAGGTAAACTCTGCATATGAGGGGAGATCCCAACAAATTGGAATTACCTTCCGAAAGGCGAGCCCCTTGTAGTACAGGCTTCCCCCACTAGATGAGTGTTCTAGGAACCAATCTGCATCAGTGCAACAGCTGGTGTTATTGTGAGGCTGTGTGGCTTCAGTGAATTTTTTTCAAGACTCTTTGAACTCATTCGCTCATTTCATGGTGGGTGATTTACAAACGCACCTGTCCACACTGTGCTGGGTGTTCAGCAGTCCTTCCCCAAAAACCACGTGACTCATGTGCCACACCTTTCCTATTCACCTGATCTCACACCAAGTGACTTTTTTTGGGTTTCCCTGGATGGAAAAAGTCCTCAAAGGGAAATGTTTTGCCAGTGTGCAAGAGGTGAAACAAAAAACAGCAGAAGCATTAAAAGGCATCAGAATTGATGAGTTTAAAACTGTTTTGAGTGGTGGAAAAAACATCTTGATAGGTGTATTGCATCAAATGGAGAGTACTTTGAAGGTAACTGAAGTTTAAATGTGTAAGAATAAATACACAATTTTTAATAAATAGTTTTTCTGGCCCCCCCCCCCTTGTAAGTGCTGGTTGTCCTTGTTATGTAAGTGAGAGTGATTGCAGCAATAACTATGGAATGCTTGGATATTACTGGACTGGGTGCTGGGTCAGGTGCTTTACTTATATACAACTTCAAATCCTCACAACAACCTTTCAAGGAAAATATTATACATATTTCATAGATGAAATTAAAGTCCTGGCACTAATCTGAGAAGATCACATTGTTGGGATCTATCAAAGCTATAATTCAAGCTCTGATTTGTTCAGTTCCAAAGCCTGACCTCTTTCTACTATACCATGTGGTAGTTGTAATCATTTTTATATCTTAAAATTATTTGAGAATTGGAGGATATTTTCCCAATGCATAGAATATATTGAATAATAAAATATCTAAATTATTTAGTTGAAATTATTAAGAGAAATTAGTAATCTTATTAATATTTGTCTTTTTCTACTATATATTTTACAAATTATGATCACTACTTACTACACTTAAATATATTAATTTTTAGAAGTCCAGTTATTTTACTGTTACAATTTAATCAGACTAGTAGCCATTTTTTCTTCCTTTTTTTTCTTTTATGGTTGCTACTTTTCACTGAAAATTTTGTAATCATTTAGTATTAATCAGAATGCTATATACAAATCAACTTCCTATGAAATATCAGTTTGATGTATTGATGTATTGAAGGACTGACATCATCAGAAATTATTTTTCCCAAAATGAACTTTATAATAAAAATAAACATCCTCAGACATACTCTTAGAGAAAATCCAAATGCTTTAAATCTCACCTCAGAGAAGCTGCCATCATTAATATTCTGATTCAGATCTTTCCAGACACAGACATTTAGAAAGAATATTTATACAAATAGAATAATGGTATATATTATATCCTGTAGGTTTTTTTTATATCACTACACATAAACATATCATATTGTTTTTATTTGTTGAATAGTGTTTTTCTAGTCATCATTATAGATAATGTTCTGATGAACATCACACAGAATTGTTGTAAGCTTAATATTGCACTTGATTTGAATTTAGCAACTTCCTGTCCTTTGTGTATGTAAGTCATTTCATTTATATTTCCTGGGCAAAAGTATCTACATTATGGCAGATCACCATGAAAGATGTCCTCTTAAGTCAATTTTGGGCCTCTTTTCCTGCCGTGCATCTGCTTTCTCATGAAACAAACGGAAGCTCTGCCTGTTACCTCTTCTTTTGAGGTTCACAGTCTCTCTCTCACTGGCTCAATTCTTGTGTGGAGCTCTCCAGAGGGAACTCGGGATTGTAGTAGGGATGGAGTTCCTTGTCAGGGTTGGAAGCAGCATACTCTGGGACTGCCTGGCATTATGGAAAGAGATAAGAGGTAAACAGATGAAGGAATTGGGTGTACCTTAATTAATAGATTCATAAATTTAGAGATGAAAGATTTCCCAAATATCCTTAAACCATTCAATTTTATAATAACAAAATGTAAGTAATGAAGGCTGACTTTCTCAAAAGCACCCAGCTGGCTTGTGATAGAGGCAGTGTGAGGAAGGACCCCTGGTTTCTGACCTTTCTGCAACTACTCATTCGGCCCCCAACACCATGTCTAGCTTTTGGTTCTCCTCCTCATCTGCCCTGCAGGAGAACTCAGTTGTACAAAAGGAATAGGCACCGAACAGTAATAAAGCACTCGGGGTAAGTGTAAAGTCATGAATTTGATTGTGTTAATGGAAACAATAACAGTAATTTTTATCTGTTGAATTAAAATATTAAAATGTTTATTAGAGACTGCTAGCCGTTGGCAGTCAGCTTCTTCTAAAAGCTTAATATGAAAGGAATGAAAATTATGTGTAGTTTCTGATACAAAAATTTGAGAAAAGTAAAGAGAAAATAAGGTTATTTTATTATTATTACATATAATATAAGTAATTTTGCATAATAGAATAATGGATATATTATTAATTTGATTAAGTAGTATTTCTGTTTTCATGATATGGGTAGCTCATTATACATATACATAAAATGATGTTCAAGTTTGTATTATGAAGCAAGTAAAAGAATTCATATCCTTAAACAATAAATTTATATCACCACAAAATATCAAGAAGATATATCACCAAGACCACAACTATTAAATTAAGAAATATTTGCAGATGTACATGGTTTACTATGTGGGATTTGTGAAAAGAAATATATAAGCTAGCCAATGCCATAAGCAAAGAACCTCAATCATTACATAGATATTAGAGCTATTGTATTAGCTGAATGTTTAATGTGCCAATAGTAAATATACCAGTCATCTTTATTTATTTCAGTGGAAATACTAATTCAGAAATTAGAGTTTTAACGATGATTATACTCCACTTTTTAAAAATTTGGTATGACTTATTCAATGTTACCATGTGTCAACCTGCTGCTGCATAACAAAACACCCCAGAACTTAGTGTCTTAAAACAGCAATATCTTATTATTTCTTGTGATTTCCATGGGTTAACCAGACTCCACTGGGCAGCCTCACTGGTGCTCATGATTTCTGCTGGGGCTGGGACATCTAACGTGGTTTCTTCGAGCACACGTGAGGCATCTCTGCTACAATGGCTGGATCCGTCAGTGGGGCGAGGGCTGCCCTGGCACCTCTCGCTCTGTGTCATACTCTGTTTTTAAAGACACATTTCTACTTTGACACTTTAGATCCCCTATGCAATGTTTATGGACAGTCTGAAAATTCAAACTGTTTTTAGTACATTCTAGAGAAAGGTCTTTCAGGTTTAGTTCCTATGTAAGTGATTAGATGCTGTCAACAGAAAAACTTGGATTCTTACTTTCATCTTTGGAATCTTTGTGTAAACATTTATTAAAATACCTAGGAATGTCATTGTGATACTATTTTCCATAGAACAAAATTCTATCTAAGGCTTGTCGTTGCTGAATGTTACATTACAGGCTTTAGGTGTTGAATCGTCTCATCATGAGAGGCTTTACTTAAGGCAGAGTGACATTACAGTCTCCAAGAATGGTTCTATAGCAGAGTTACAACAATAGGTACTCGTGTGCATACAACTGTTAATGAATTACATACAAGTATACATGTATATGCATTTATTTACAAGGATATCATGGCTGTTTGTGCTGTTTTTTTTTTTTTAGAGCATTCTGTTAAGGTGTTGGAAGTTAGTTAAATCTCAGCCATGGACTATTTTTCTTCCAGACTCATGACTGGGAATGAACTGGCACATATTTATACCTTCTCCTGGTAAACTTTAAATTTAACATCCACCATTTCCCTGAAACTATGTTAAGAATATTACTGAGTTACTATTACTGGAAGATTAATTCATACGTATCATAGCAACAATTCTCCAAAGGTATCACCTTTGAACATTTATCACAAAGAAAGCTGACTCACACATATTTTTGTATCAAACTTTTGACCATGCTGCTGCTGACAAATCTGTATGTTTATAAAGCCAATGAATGACTAAAATTCTCTTTCAGGCTGAACATTCTTTCCTCCAGCAATTAAAAAAATACATGTATGTGGGCAAAAATTTAAATTTATATGTGGCTAAACTAACCTTATTATCTATGATTTTCCCTATTGCCTTTAAGCAGACAAAGGACTTTTCCTTAGAATGTTTAGATAAATATCATATGTATTATCTTCCAAAGTATTAATCATTTCACTTTTTACATTTAACTCTTTAGTCATAGGAATATGGTTTGAATTGGGCAATGCCACATCCCTAGTAATGTTATGAAGAATAAGGGTGTACATACAGTGTATCTAGCACAGAGCACTGGGCCAGGCTTGTAGCTGGTGCACGGTACATTTTTTTTTTGAATTCACCCTTTTTTCCTGCATGTCGTCAGGGCATGTACTCGATCAGTATTCCAGAGGACAACATCTAACCTGCAAAGGCTCTGGCTTCTGATGCCAAAGCATTCCCTGAAAAGTAGAGGAGAAGAATAGTTAAGCAAATAACTATGATATAATATAACTCTGGTGGTGCAAGAAGGCAGGGAAACTTTCAAAAGAGGCAGTGCTTATGATGCTTCCTGAGAGATGAATCGAAGTTTATAAAATGAATGAGAGGGAAATGATTTTTCCAGAAAGTGGGAAAGTATCTGAGATAGTCTGGGGTGTTCAAGGACTTCTCAGAATTAGAATAGAGTGCCAACATAGCTAACAGGAGGTGGAGGATGGGAAGAAGATGCAGGCCAGATAAAGAATGTACGGACAAGCCATGCTGAGGGTTTTGGTCTCTCGCTACTACTTCTTGTGCATATAAATGTTCTAGTAGCATGGTCATTCAGAGTTGTTGACTTTTTCATATCTGGTACAAGTTTTAGAGCATGTGTAAGATTTCTCTCATGCAGTTTTGTATCTGAATAATTAACAGTCATAATTACTCCAAATTAATCCCAAATCAACTGAACGTATAATTTCTGGTAGTGCTCAAATCACATGGGTTGGAAAAGTTTGCCTGAGTGTCCCCATTGATGTTTTCATGTGGGTATGGGTCAGTATCCTTAAATTTTGGGGACTTTTGTAGTACAGTCATGGAATAATATCGTGGCTTTGGGACATGGGACTATACCATGAAATTATCTTTACTCTGAGATTAAAAAAAAGATGTAATAAATTATACCAAGATCTTTTTGCATTTTTTACAAATTTTACAAACCTATTTGGTAGCAAGCTTGGATGATTATGAAGTTTGTTAAAATCCTAAACTAATCTTCCAAAGATTACTTGGGCAGTCTCAGAGTATTTGGCATCTCATCTAATTCATTCCCCTTTCCAGATAGAATTAAGCAGTCTTCATTTTTAATATGTATCTACTATAAATAAAGAGTAAATTTATACCTACAAAGTCTCTGAGGATTGTCTATATGCATTTGCCTTAGCATAACATGATTCACTGTTCCAATTGAATCTTGTTTGAGAATGAAGCCGGAGACTCCTTTTTCATTAACATTCACATGGCTTTCCTTGGGTTCTGAGGATCTTCCTAGAAATATAACTCTGGCATTCAAGTATGCAAGACTGATATACTGAGTTAGGATGGGAGAATATGGGTAAGGTCAAATATTAAGGATGAACTCCAGGATGCCTTAAGAGAATACAGGCTGCAGGCAGAAAGTTTGGAAGAAGGAACTGCACTGCAACAGAGTGATTGCGTGGAGGAGTCCTGAGGGTAGAGTTATTGCTGTTAATCTGAACCTTTTTCAACCCAGCTATTCTTTTCCCTTAAGGAGAAAGTCTATGAGCATGTATGAATAAATGAGCCACTACAACAGTTCCCTGTATCACCAATTTTCAGAGAAGAGGTGGGGGAACTCCTGACTAACATACTTCTTTATATGAGTAAATCTTGACTGATTTGCCCAGTGTGGTACCCAGGGGTAAAACGAAGGAGTTTTGGAAGGGAATCTACACGAGGCTTGGTAAAATTTTTTCTTTGTTATATAATTACGATAGGAGAAATAAACACAAAATATTAGAGAAGATAAAAATTGAATACCTATAAAACTTTCAAACAATTCTTTTGAAAAAATTTTAATAAACTTGACTTGCTTCAGTGAACAAAGTTATTGATCAAGACAGTTAATGCAAATCTCTTCAATACTTGACATTTATGTAACATAGATAAGAAGCTTTGTTTTAAAATTCTTATTTTTACAGCAATCCCAAATTGTCAACAATTAAAATGAACATTTCAAGAATCTTATAGCTCTTCTTTTCCTTGCAATGTGAAATGTAATATAAAATTTCTTGTGGTGAATTCAAATGAATTTCCATTCCAATTGTCCTTTTTTATATCAAAGATTTCAAAACAAGAATTATGTTTGAACTGCAGAACATACATGTGCTTTTACCCTGTAGCTAGCTTGACTGCCTCTAGACGGGCATAGCAGATGGAAGTATTGGATATGTGGGAAGACAGAGGTTAGGAGACAGGCATGTCTCTGCATTAGTCAGTTCCTCCACCTCTTCTCTGGAAAGTGAACATGTCTCTGGGCGCCTTTCTTCACTCTTTGAGTGTGAACTCTTGTATCAGCTCCATAGGCCTCTTGAGCAAGATGAGTGGTGGTGTGGTCTGTCCCAAAATGCTATAGTGGATACTCAAGTAATAGATCACTTCTCTGGGGAAGCTCATAATGCTAGAAAGGAGCAGTAGGAGCAGCATTCTCTCACATTTTATGTTCTCTGTTTATGCGTACAGAATGAGCCTGATCCTAACTTCTGATGCTTCTCTAAGGCGTCCTGGAAAGTGCTTACTGAGGTCAAAGCCATCCAATGGGGGATCTCCAGACCCAAGATTTGAGTGGCTCGATATTTCCATGTAAACCTATAAAACCACTGGACGCACACCAATGTGTTATAGTTCATCAGTTAGAAATCTCTGAAACAAGTCCTATGGAGGAGAGTAACACAATGGTAATATTAGCAAATACCTCCATTGGAAGTTTGAGGTGTTTCTGTAACTCCCCAAAACATTTCATATAATGGCAGATGATAGGTCCAGGTTAACGAGGGTCATTTCATAATATTTGTAAGGTCAAATACTTCCCTTATGATCAATCCTTAGTTATAAGAGACTAAAACACTCTAAGATACAACTATGCTGGGGTATGCAGTGGGTATCTTTACATGTGGGCCAGGGCACATTGTTAATCTCAGAACTAAGAGCGTATAATGTGCAGTGCACAGTGTACTTGGCCCTGAATAAACTCTTTGCCCATCATGCTCAGCCTCACAATAGGATTCAGATTGGGCCAATAACATTTTTTTTTTCCTGTGGAAGTTGAGTGAGTGGCAGTTACCAAGGTTTCTGAAATTCCTTCTAATCTGTCCTGAGATCATTGACCTTATTTGGACGTATTTACATAGTATCTATATCTATGTATCCATTATCAGTCACCATCATCACTATCACCCTCGACCATGATTTTAAAGATTAAGAACTGGAGAATTAGGGAGGTTAAGTAACTTAGCCAAGGTGATACACACGAAAAGTAGTAGATGAACCCAGAGACACTGAGTCATGAATCAGTGGGTTCACCCCATACACTGAACCTCTTTTTTGAGTGACTTACTCAAATTATATAGCCAGTAAGAGATGGAGCTGAAATGCCTATCCCTGACTTGTCTGACTGACAAGCAAATGATTATTTTCTCTTTCTCTCTTTTTTAAATTGAATTTATTGGTGTGATATTGGTTAATAAAACCATATATGTTTCAAGTGTACAACTCAACAAAACATCATTTGTATACTATATCATGTGTCCAGCACCCAAAGTAAAGTCTCTTTTCATCTCCATTTATTACCCTTTGCCTTCTCCCACCTCTCCCATCCCCTCTGACTGTATCTATCAATATCTGTATCTATTTATCTATATCTATATCTGTATATCTATATATCTATTATTTTTTGTTTAATCCCTTCCCCTGTTTTAACCAACCCCAACCACCTCCCCTCTGACACCTGTCATTCTGTTCTATATATCTATGCTTCTGTTTCTATTTTGATTGTTAAATTATTTTGTTCACTAAATTCCACATAAAAGTGAGATAATATAGTATTTGTCTTTCTCTGACTGGCCTATTTCACTTAGCATCATACCTTCTAGGTCCATCCATGCTTGCAAAAAGTAAGATTTCCTTCTTTTATATGTCCAAGCAGCATTCCATTGTGTAAATGTACCACAGCTTTTTATCCACTTATCTACTCATGGGCACTTGGGCTGTTTCCAGGTTTTGGCTATTGTTAATAACTTTGCAATGAACATAGGGGTGCTTATATTCTTTCATATTAGTGTTTCATGTTTCTTTGGATATATGAGGTCTGTCTGGAAAAAGTCCAACCATTGTTAATATAATGAGAATAGTTTGCATGACTTTGATGTAATCTGGTAGTGAAGGAAAGTGGACTGGAATGTGCATGCATGAACAACAACTTCACTGTACTGGTCAGTGGGGGTGGGAGACACTGTTGAGTGAGTATATGTACTGTGTGGCCATCACATTCAAAATGACTGAATGAGTAGAGCAATGAATCTGTATCAAATTTTGTGTTAAGCTTGAACATTCCTCCATGGAAACTATTTTGACAATTCAGAAGGCTGTAGCAATGGGCAACTGATAACTGGCTGCTTCATCACAACATACCTGCTTAGGCAACCTGTTTCATGCAGTTTTTTTGGAAACATCAAGTCACCCAGGTGATTCGGCCTCCTTGCAACCCAAATTTTGTGCCTTGTGATTTCTGGCTTTTCCTAAAACTAAAATCACATTTGAAAGGGAAGAGATTTCAGACCATCAGTGAGATTCAGGAATACACAACAGGGCAACTGATAGTGATTGAGAGAACTGTGTGACATCTCAAGGTGTCTGCTTTGAAGGGGACTGAGGTGTCATTGTCCTATGTACAATGTTTTTTGTTACTTATCTCTTCAATAAATGTCTCCAGTTTTCATAGTATGTGGCTTGATACTTTCTGGACAGTCCTTGTATTCCCAGAAGTGGAATGACTGGGTCAAAAGACAGTTCTATTTCTAATTTTTTGAGTAAACTTTATAGTGTTCTTCACAGTAGCTGCACTAGTCTGCATTCCCACCAACAGTGCACAAAGTTTGCCTTTTCTCCATCCTCACCAGTATTGCTGTTTGTTGGTTTATTGATGATAGCCATTTGGCAGGCGTGAGGTGATGTCTCTGTGGGTTTAATTTGCATCTGTCTGATGATTAGTAACGTTGAACATCTTTTCATATGTCTATTGGCCACCTGTATGTTCTCTTGGAGAAGTGTCTATTCAGATCCTTTGCCCAGTTTTTAATTGGATTGTTTCTTTTCTTGGTGTTGTGTGTTATAAATTCTTTGTGTATTTTGACTATTAATCCCTTACCAGATGTATCATTGGCAAATGTTCTCCCACTCAGTAGGTTGCCTTTTCATTTTGTTGATAGTTTCTCTTGCTGTGCAGAGCTTTTTTAGTTTGATCTAGTCCCATCTGTTTATTTCTTTCTTTGTTTCCCTTGCCTGAGGAGATATATCAGCAAAAATGCTGCTGTGAAAAATGTCTGAGATCTTACTGCTGATGTTTTCTTTTAGGATTTTTATGTTTTTGTGACTTACATGTAAGTCTTTAATCCATTTGAGTTTATTCTTTTGTGTCTAGGTTTATTTTTTTTTGCATATATCTGTCCAGTTTTCCCAACACCATTTATTGAACAGTCTGTCTCTACCCCATTCCACATTCTTGCTTCCTTCATCAAATATTAATTGACCCTAAAGTAATGGGTTTATTTCTTGGCTCTCAATTCTGTGCCATTGATCTAAATGCCTGTTCTTATGCCAGCACCATGCTGTTTTGATTAAAATGGCCTTGTATTATAGTTGGTATCAAGTAGTATGATGCCTCTAACTTTGTTCTTCTTTCTCAAGATTGCTGAGGCTATTAGGGGTCATTCATGGTTACATATGAATTTTTGGAAAATTTTTTCCAGATCCATGAGATCTAGAACATTGGAATTGCAAAATTCCAATGAAAAGTTGGAATTGCATTGACTCTATAGATTGCTTTGGGTAATATGGACATTTAATGATTCTGATTCTTCCAATCTATAACCACAGTATGTGCTTCCACTTATTTGTATCTTCCTCAGTTTCTTTCTTGAGTACCCTATAATTTTCTGAGCACAGGTTTTTATCTCCTTGGTTAAATTTATTAACAGGTACCTTAAAATGCCACTGATTTCCAAATATTAATTTGTAATCTGCTACTTTACCAAATTGATTTATCAGTTCTAATCATTTTTGGGTGCTATCTTTAGATTTTTCTAAACCTAAAATCACATGAGACCTATATAGTCTCATGTCATCTGCATATAATGACAGTTTTACTTCTTTTTTTCCAATCTGGATGCCTTTTATTTCTTCTTGTCTGATTGCTGTGCTAGAACTTCCAGCACTATGTTGAATAAGAGTTGTGAAAGTGGGCATTCTGTCTTGTTCTTGATATTAAGGGAGATGCTTTTAGTTTTTGCCCATTGAGTATAATGTTGGCTGTGGTGATTATTTTCTCTTTATCTTTATTGCTGGTAAAATTTTGAAAGAAATTAAACAAGAGATAGAGTATTTAAAGTATTAGAATTGTAATGATTAAAGTAAACTAATGTTCCCAAAGTAAATAATCCTCAAAAGAGGTCATACAGCTAGAAAGGCAGTTATATGTCTTGTTAAGTGATTTGAATGTTATTGACTTCCATTTTTCATTTTGATAAGCAGGATTTACTCTTTCATCTGGTCTTTTCCATGCATTTGTCTTACAGCCTCCACAATTCTAGACAATTCTTGCTCTGGTTTCTATGAGAGTTTGTCAATGTTTCCACTACTCTAGGTTTCCCTTTTCCAACCCTATACCAATGGGGTTTGACACATTCTTGGAGGGCCACTAGCTAATCCAATTAACCAGTGTATGACAGAGGATTAATGGCAGATCTGCTTGCTAGTAGTTAGGTATTTCCCCATTGGCCTTCTTAATCATCATTTATCCAAGGGAAATTATCCTAATGGTGAGAATTTTAAACATGGTAAATAGAGAATAGTCCTATGGCATAGGATCTCATTTGGTGAATCTATTAGGCCAAACATATCAGAATTCACAAGGGTAATATCTACTCCCTCTAAGGATTTTTAGATAATAAACCTGAATATTAGAAGTAAGCTTGCTTTGCCTCTACCCTAGTCATGAACCGAAAATATCTTGAGAATTTTAGGAGCAAGAGGATCTGTCTGTACCTCAGAGGTGGCTTTTCTCTTTAATGCTATGATCTCAGAAAATAATGTTTAATATGCCTAAATTATTCCAACTGAACTGTATTACACTTCTTTGAACATTGCTAATTCATGTGTACTTTGCGTATAACTTGGATTAACTAGAGGACAGAACACCTTATTGCTGGACCATGTTTTGTTGCAAATAAAAACACTGATATTTAAATTTTACTATCCCATTTTTTTTTGTTTGTTCAATGTTTCTTTCATTGAACAAACAAAAGCACAGCAAATTTAGATGGGGTTAACCAATTTATAAGAGACAGTTTCTAACATAAAAGTCATTACAATATAGGTGAGGATATGATACATACATGAAAAATTATGGAAGAAAAGAACTGTAAAATTTCAATAACTAGATATAAAGGGATCATTAGAATCTTTAATCCATTGTTTGTCACTGGGGTCCTTCAGAGTCTTTTTAGAGACTGCTTTGAGAGCAAGAGGTGGGGGAGGGAATAGATGACAGAGCCAACCTGCAGAGCTCTGCCCTTCTCTTTACACTTTAGCCACAAGAGCAGTACTTTCACCTATTTTACATACAATTTGGTTTGAACGAAGAATTGCAGGATTAAAAAAGTGTGAGACTCACTGATCCAATATAATTCCTGTTGTTTTGTAGATGGGGTAGTTGCCTGAAGCCAAGATAGGTTACAGGACTGCCTTAGTCTGAAAAATTTGCAGTTAAGAAACGGATTGAGACAGGTTCTATTGATGTTCTTGTATTGCTCAAGTGAATGCCAGTATTTTTATATCAGACATACAATGTTTTGTAGAAACTTCACTTTATTTTTAACATGCTTTATATAAATGCGATTTATATTAAAATGTGGAGAACTCTTCTTACCTCTAAAAATTAGCATTTAATTTTTTCACTCTCCTGGCTTCTTATACATAAGTTAATTTTTATATAGTTGGATCAGACTATAGAAATATATTAGCATTTGTTTTTTAACCTGTTTTATAACTGATTTTTTATGTTAACATTAGCTTCATATTTATAAATTTTACTTATTGTACAAATGTTTTACTGAGTTGATACAGCTTACTGTATTTAATCATTTACATATTGTTGAACAATTTGCATATCTTCAATTATGTTACAACTTTGTTGCACTTATAAACCTTTCCTCTCTTTTGTTTTTCAAAATAAAATGTTAGGAATGGTATTAATATATACAACATACATAAAAATGTTGTGATTCTTGCTACATTGCTTTTTGAAGGGGTTGTGTGAGTATCACTTCATTATAGCCTCCCACCTATAGGTATTATCAGTGTTGTGAAATTTTGTTAGTTTCTTTAGGTGGTATCACACTTTTGTTTTGTTTTGTGTTTTGAATATTAGTGAAGATTATTATTTTTATCATTATCCTTTGAATGGATCATTGGTTTATGTCCTTTTTTATTTTTGTGGTTAAGTTGTAAATATTTGTATGTTTAGAAATATATTATTTTGCAAAAAATATGTTCATAGTTACCTTGTATATTTTTCACCAGTGGCTTTCACTCACATGTTAAATTAATTAATCACAGTCACTTTTTTTTTTTTTTTTTTTTTTGGAGCCTCTCTTATTTGATGAAAATAACACACTTTTAACAAAAAATTAGTTGCATTTTCTAAAATATATAGCATATTAATTTTTGGCTAGATAAGTGGACTAATTACAACAAAATTTGTAAAACTCAAATCCTTTGAACTCTGTCCTACCACTCCTATATTAAATACATTCTTCACTTAAAACCCATTCAGATCATTGACAATTATAATCTTATACTTTTATTATTTATAATTCTAGTTCTGAAACTCAGAATCTCAGAATTGAAAACTTCTTATTTCAATATCCCTCAAAGAATAATTTACCTAAATAAAATAGGAAAAGCAGACAATTAAATAGTGCAATGCAAATAATCCATAAGTAACATGTTTGAGTTGGTAAAGTTCAGAAAGACTCTTCATTTGGAAAGGAATATTCTTATTTGATAAGCAATGAATCCATAAGCAAGTAAGCATTATCTTCTTCCTCTTTTCTTCTTGTAACCCTTCAGACAAAAAAAAGAGGATGCTTTAAAAATTTGACACCCATGCAAATGTTCCCCCTGGTGTTTCTGAGCTTCAACTGGAGGATATTCAAAACCATACTTGCTTGCTACTGCATCTGTTACAATGAACTAATTCTTCTGAGGTGATTGGCCCCTAACCTGAATTTCTCTTCAGCTGCCTCCATCAAATGGAGTTAGAGTCGTTTCCATTACTGTGAGGTTAATAGCATTTTCAGATTCTAATCTAGTCTCTGGAAAATTGTCTTTTTAAAAAATTAATCAATAACACTCATTTTTACATCAGTATGTCAAACAAGGCAGAGCCTACCACACCAGGCATTTCTGCCACTGACTGTCCTGTCCAGTAGATATTCCTACACGACAAAAGTCAATAAATTCACTGTGCTTGCAGCGTTGCCATTTCTTCACGCTTTTAATTCACTCATGTATTTAAAGCCTGGGAGACACTCTGGGCAAAGACACTGAATTCCCCTGGAACAAATGTTTTCAGGAAAAAAGACTTAAATACATTTTTACGTCTGTATCCTGATTTATTTTCCTTAGGGATACTGGACAAATG
Organism: Glossophaga mutica; assembly: GCA_039655065.1. NCBI lineage: Eukaryota > Metazoa > Chordata > Mammalia > Chiroptera > Phyllostomidae > Glossophaga > Glossophaga mutica. The sequence goes on from CM077306.1 coordinate 160,802,249, forward strand.
ATCTCTAAAGACAATTTATGTGTACTGCCACAAAAAAAAATATACAACCAATTAATGTGAAGTCACCTGGAGGTGGCCACATCGCTGCAGATCTATTGAAACAAAAAATGGGAAGGGCTGTTTTGAGGACTGAATTAGATATCATACAAAAATCACAAAGTCCAATATCAGACACCTAATAAATACCAGATAGTAATAATGAGCATTATTCATTACATTGCTTCTTATAATTGTCAAAGGGCGATTATAAATTATAATGATAAGGCAGTATGAAGCGTGATTGTTTCCGTCGTCCATCCCACCACAGCAGTATCGAGGGTCACAATAGTAATGTAGATGGAAACTGGGAACAGGGTTGTTTCTTTTGGCTGGAGAACCAAGGGGGCCAGAAATAGATGGAACCATGAATATAATCACAGGGAAGAGAGTCTTCGTTAAACTGGCTGTGGAATAGCATTTTTAGTTCGAGTGAATTGATGTTGAACCTCTATTATGGGTCAGGTAGTCTCTTACGGGGGTACAAAATGTAACTTTTAGTTCCTGTCTTTAAGGGATGCTAATGTAGTATAAAAGACAGGCATGTAAGGTGATGATATTACAGTGGGGTAAATGAAATGTAATATTTGAGATTCCGAAGAGGACAAAATAATTACTATCAGCAGGATCAAGAAAGGCTGCCTTGAAGAATATCCCAGCTGGATATGGAAGGATGTAAAAGTTAGGAAACACGATATGACAGGAAGGGAGGGCTGAGCAGGTGCTTCAAGGCCGAGGAAAGTGTGCCTGACAGAGATTTCAGGTGGCCCCAGTGCTGATAAGCGCCAGAGGGAGATGTGTGAAGAGAGATAAAGCTGGGAAACGGAGTAGAGGCCGGATTTTGAAAGGGTTTGTAACTTGTAGTGGAATTTGAACTTAATGTCAAGGTTGGTGGGGACTCACTGAAGGTTTTGAAACATGAGATAGACCTCATTGATTATTCTTAAATTTTATAAAGAGGACTTGGACCATCACTCCAATAAATTAAATAATTAAAAAAATACTTTAATTCTTAAGTGTGAAGAAGGGATAGAAGAGAAGAGAGGGAAAATGAAGGCAGGAATTTGTGGTTCTTGACTTTATTCACTGCTATAGAAATTTGTAAATCTAAATGTGATAGAAATTCTTACCTGTCAGTGGATTGACTGATCAATGTTTGTGGAAATAGTAATAATTTTTCCCCATCTTTGAAGGATGACTGCTAAATACTCTTAGTAAGCCAGCTTCATGCTTTATTTTCATTTTCTGATTCCAAGAGGGATGTTAGGAGGCCATTAAAGTCTGGAACAGAGATAATGAGGTCTTAGGTCAGTCACCACAGAGGGTTGAGGAGGAAGACTGAAGGTAGAGACTTGGGTGGCAAGAGTGATATGGGTGTGGGAGCAGAAATGGGTTAATAAATCAAATGTCTGAGGAGAAGGCACAACTTATCACTCATACACACATACAGACAAGTAATATTTTACTGTAGGAATTTAGGTGATGATATAAAAAATAGTAAATCTGATTGCCATTAAAGTGCATAAATATTACATTTTAAATATGTAAATACATAAGTGGAACATTCAAAGACATGAGGATGAGTGGATAAATTTCAACAGTAAACCTGTCAGTAAAGAAAATCAGGTTATTTCTGCTTGCCTTATTCAAAATCAAAACTACCTATTAAAAGGAGGTACTTATATTTGCCTAATGTCTTACCACATTTTCTTGGTCTACTTAATGTATTAAAATTTAGGCAATAGGAGGTATGGCATGATAATGTTTCCCCACTCTCTAACTTTCTGTTATACACCCTTCATTATTTAGAAGTGTTAAATTTCTTTGTTCAGTTAAAATGTGAGGCTTGTTGCTAAGTGGTGTGAGTTGTAAATCGGTTAATTAGTAAATAATTGTGTTTATATTTTACTGAAAGTTTTTGATGGAAGAAGCAAATAAATAAAAGTCAATGCTTTATGTATAAAAAGTAGATGAATGGTCTCTTGACAGGGAGAACGAGGGACTGCTACAGAAAGGAAGAAGGGCCACATTTCTGGCCAATAATGCATTCGTTAGGGTTTTGGTGTTGCGTCATTTAGAAGCAGAATCAAGGCCTGTGAGGTGAACAGCTTTAGTGACACTTATGGACCACCTCCTTTGCTTTAAGGCCTGTCCTTAAACTGGAATAATGTAGAGAGATGACTAATCCAGTAAGGGAGAGATTATTTGATATTAGGTTAGAGAGTCCAAGGTGAAATATGTTGCATTCCATTGGGGCATCTATAGACCAAGCTCTATATAATTGGGTAGCTAACATATAGTGAGGTAAGTTATCAATCAAGTATCACAGGACCTTAATTTGTTTGAAAATTTAAAGTATATTTGTTCAATCAATAATACATTATATTTTGAAATAATTTTCAACAAGGAAATTAGTTCTTATTAAAATACCAATAATTCATACTTTTAAATCTATAAGGCAGTGGACACAAAGAACCAGCAGCCTAGTATAGTCCCTGGAAAAGACTCATTGGTCCAGGGAATGAATGAATGACTGCTTCTCACACAAGCAAACTGAGGTGTGTGGCAGCTAAGACTACAACACTGAGCACTACTCCCATCTAGTGGCAATCTACCTGGAGTGCATGGTAATTAAACAGGCAATGAAAACATGCCCCTCTGGAAGGAATTGTATGTGCTTTCAACTCTTATAGAGTGGCCTCTTGCCTACATTAAATTATACCTTCAACATTATTGAACTTACTAAGGAAGCAGCGCTATAAAACCAAGTTCCAAATTTTCTATGAAAATTTGTCTGAAGATTTTGTTCATGATGTTTGTGAATCATGTAGCTTAACTGAAACGATACTTGTTTAAGAAAATTGTGCTTGGAAATGTAAAAGAAATGCATCATTTACAGATTAAAAATATAAACTAGTCATAAACATATAGATATGTTTTCAACTTCATTAGTAGCAAATAAATGCACATTAAGATACAATATCTCTTTATCAAAATAGCAGATTACATGAAACAGTACTTTTCTGGTAAAGAAAGAAACGAGGGAGGTACCTTCAATAATTCTCAGTGGGAGAGCAAGGTGCAAGAATTGTTTTATTTTGCTTCATGTTTTATTTGCACATATTTCAAGCTTATAGAAAAGTTGCAAGAATGTGATTTGTGCAAAAAACAGTTACATAACTTTTACCCAAATCTGACTATTGTTAACATTTGCTTTAACAATCTACCCCATTTGCTTTAAAATTATAACGTGGAACTACGTGAAGCTAATGAACATAAATCGTGACCCTTTAGACCCCACACCTCAGAATGTGTTTCATGAAAGCAGGGGTATTTTCCTACATGGTCACAGTGCAGGTATCAGTGTTAGTAAGTTTAACACTGATGTGATAATTTTTGTCTTAGAATCCAGCCTCGGATCAGGCATTTTTAGTTGTTGTATCTCTTCAGTCTCCTTTAATATGGAATATGTCCTTCGTCTTACTTTGTCTTCTGTGACCTTGACTATCTTTGGAAGATATTGACTATGCTCTTTTTTTTGATAGAATATTCCACACTTTGTGTTTAATGATCCTCATCATTAAATTCTATTTATCTTCTCAGTGGAAATGTTTTCTATGCAATCTGTCCTCCTCAGAGATCACGTCTAAAGTCATATTGTGGTGTCCACCCAACTCTCATTAATAATGTTAATTTTGTTTGCCTGTGTAGGATGGTCTGATTTCTTTATTGCATAAGTATAATTTTTTTCCTGTAGAGAAACACTTTAAGAACACACAGATATTCCACTCCTCATAAAAATCCCTCTGAGATTTAGCAACCATTGATGATTCTGTCTGTTTCAGGCTCTTCTGCTTCATACTGCGATGGTTGTAAAATGCTAATTTTCAATTCCCTGTACTCCCTTCAGGTTCATTAGTTGACCCTCAGCATTCTACTGTAAGCAAAAGCATTTCCTTCTTTATCCTTCATTTGCCTATATAGACTCGTTCATGCCTATTTTTAAAAAATAGTGTATCATTCATTATAGCACTTATTGTCTCAGATTTGACCAGTGGAAACCCCTTCAAGGTGTATCTATTTCTAGGAAACAAAAATAAGGAAACATACAAATATGTGAACTTTTGCATTTTTTTAAAGCCTAGCAATGTTTTCTGGAAATCAATCAATATCAGTTTACAGCAATCTTCCTCATTCTTTTGTACAGCAACAGAGCACTCTATTTGGAACAATAGTCTCTGATAGAAAAGCATATAAAGAATCTTAAAAATGTTTATACCCATTGACCAAATAATTTCAAATTTAGAAGTGTTTCTTAAAGAAAACTCTCAGAGATGCAGATATAGGTTAATGCACAGAAGTGTCCAACAAAGCATTATTTATAATGGTAAAAATTTAGAAATGATCTAAATAGATTACATGAAAGGAATAGTTAGTATAGTGTATCTTCATAACAAAGCTTTATGCAGTAATTTCAAAAGTTCATGCCATAATTTAATATCATGTTGAAACACACACATCTCAGAATTACATGCTTTGATCTCACCCATGCAAAATGCACAGCAAAGGGACTCGAAGGAAATATACTGAAGTGGTAAAACATGGCTGTCTCTCAGGGTCGGGTTTGAAATGTTTAATTTTCTTCCATTTTTTTTTGTACTGTCCAAATTATCTTCGGTAAACATACAATCCTAATATTTTCAAAAAAAAATTGAAATCAGTAATCTAGTATTAAAGAAACTTTTCTTCCTTAGGAACTGGAAAGCTTCCTCACTGGGCTTAATTATAGTGTTTACTATATTTATATTGTACATTGTATTTCTCTTTTTACCCTGGTGCCAGTGACCAAATTTGAAAGTTAGTCACAGTAACTTATATAACCTCAGTTCTCTTTTCCCCCTTTTCTTGATATTTTATGTCTGTTTTCTTAACCTTATTATAATGTCCTTTGCTGCAAACTATGTCAAATCATTTTTAAAAAGTGGTAGAGTTAAGAAATATACATATTTTATACATACACATATACATATTATATATAAATATATATATATACTTCTGCACAATTGTCCAAAAATACTGAAGTAGACATTATGGATACATAATAGATTTAGTTTGAATATTTAAAATATTTTATTGCTTATCCCAGCAGTCAAATTCTAGACTTCTCTGATAATCAGTTGTTGAGGGTAAGAAGGAACTTACCCAGATCTCTCCCAGTGTTTTCCAGACAAATTAAGGGGAGTGGGGAGAGAGAGAGAAGTAAAAGTAAAATCCATAATATTGAATACACACTGTAGAAAATATACTCAAAAATAGATTAAAATTTTACGTAAAAAGTTATGTAATATTTTTGGAATAGAGGATGTCCCCTTTCAGGGCAGAATCTACTTTCACTTGGTACTTCTGTTCTCAGTCTTTCAACCCTGCTAATGTTAAATATATGCTCTGTGACCTGTTCTGCTTTTCCCTACCTAGTATTTAGGAGTCATCTAACTGAAATCTTCCATGTTCTCATTTAAGCCAATTCTTTGTGGCTTTGGCCTCTGAGGACATGTAGAACAACTGTCTAATTTCCATGCAGTGTTATTTCATAAAAATGTAGATAATTGTTACACCCGCTCCTCTTTCCCTATCCCACTCTTTTTTCAGAATAAATTTGAATGAAAGATAATGGATTCTTTTATGTCATTGTAGGGAAATAAACACCAACTAAAAGTGGTGGGACTTGCAGGACCTTGAGAAATCACTGAGTTTTTTTCCCCCTCAATCCACACAATTTATGACACAAGAGAATGTCACCTACTATTTAAAAAAAGTCAATTTAATTTTTAGTGATCATTTTTATAGTAATAATTTATTTAAACTCTTGCAACAGGACTCCCTCAACTCACCCCCCACAAACTAACCAAACCTTTATGCTTTATGCTTCAACATGAGCCTTTGAGACAAAAAGAAGCAGAATTTACATAACTGAATTCATAGTGGAAACAGAAAGAAGCAGAATTTACATAACTGAATTCACCTGACAACTCTTATTAAGCTTCTTTTGATTTCTTCTATCTTCTGGTTTTTGTAGCCTGATCCTTTAAACATTTTCTGCAGATATTATTTTCCAACCAGTAAACCATATTTGTAGGTTGCCTGTGAATCATTTCCAAATTGTTCACATGATTCCTTTGCTATGCCTCTAAAACAAGACACTGTACTATAAGCATCAAGCCAGTGTGGCAAATAATGAAACTATCTTCACACACATTTGATTCTTTTTCTATTACTCAGTTTTCTTCTGGACTTGGTTTTATGAAAATGCTACTTTATTTAAAATTTTTTGTGTGTTCCAATCAACTTAAGATCACAAATAATCACCCTCCAGACTAGTAACACTCATCTAGCATCACGAGGGGAGAAATTATATTTTTTTGCTAGTCATTATACCCACAGTACATGACACACAAAAGGCATTTAAACTTGTAAACTGATTGAATGGGTGGAATGTTATGTTATGTTTCTGCCAGGCTGTTCTGTGCAGAGGCAGCACTGCCACTTGGATGGTGGGATAGTCTCGAGCTGCAGAACAGCCAGCTGACGCTGAGTTTCACTGAGTAACAGGCCAGCTGAGGTCAGTGGGATTTCAGAATATGGTACGAAAACTTAAGCAAAATTACTTTCTTGTGTCTGTTGGTGGAATAAACTGCTATCTCTGAGCCTCAGTTTCCCTATTTGTGTAATGATGGTTATGATACCTACATCACAGAGCTGATGTCATGAGAGTAAGGATACAGAGAGCACGAGCTGGAAAGTGCTCTGTAGACTGCAAAGCTCAGTGCCTGTTCAGGGTGTGGTGTCGTTGCACCACTTAGAATGTGGCCAACCCAGGGTTTCCCAGAGAAGTTCTCCTCTTACTGACAGGAGGTACTCGATAACTAATCAACAAATATGACCTAACTGTATTTCCTGTTTTAAAAATCTTTCTATGTTTGACCTCTGCCTTTCAGGCTATCACTTTCATCATCAAAATGCATAAACATTCCCTACTCTGACCTCATCATCCCTATTAATTAAAGCGAGAAGACAAAAAAAACTTGGATTGCTTTAGGTGAGGTATGTGTCAAGCCGGGGACTTTTAAATATAAATACCATATTTAGTGGGCATTTGCTAATGCTGGTGCATTCAATGTTGTTTGTTTGTAGGCATATTTGAAGGGGTGAATTATTATCTGCAAATTCCTAATAGTTTAGGTCTTTTTGCGATGCTGATATCTCAGAGTAGGGGCAGTGCTGTGGAAATTAATTCTGAGATTCATTACCTAGTGACAAGAAGACTTGTGGAGTTTTGTGGAGGCCTTAATTATTGTTGGCAGGGAAATTCAACCTATTGAATTTGGGAGCATCTTTAAAAGTGTTGCTTGGTTTTGTAATATATGCTGATGGCTATTGGTGCCGTGCTTTATGTTTTTTAGCTAAATTTTTAATGTTTGCATTTGTACCTTCAGGCAATTTAATTCTGAAATACAGGGTCTGGCAGAAGTAAGGCTTGCTTGAGTGTGGTTGGTAGGGTGATAATATGAGTGTAATAATTTATAGTTTTAATTTGAACATGTCACCTAAAATGTCATATGGTGTGCTTGAGTGTGATATTGTTATGTTACAGAATTACAGGCTTAGGATTTTCTAATAAAAAGGGGCATTATTTGTGCCAGACCCTGTATGTAAATTAGTATGTAAAAAAGGACACAAAAATAAAATAATATATAAACAAATGAACCCATTTCCAAATGAAACCTAAATGAAAATACAAACAAAGTAAAATTTTAATATGACTTTTCAATGCTAACCTGAAGAGTTACCTTTTCCCCTCATTGGGGTTATTTATTTACTTATTTTTAACAGTAGGAATTGATTTTTCTTAGAAGTGTATATTCTCCAATCATCTTGAAATCACTGACTAGCAAGCCACTATTCCTTACTGAGTTGTCTCTCAGTTGTGTTGGAGTAGAGAAGACATTTGAGAACAAATGATTTAAGGTAAATATGAGGGTACTATTTTATCAAATGCTGTCTGTTTTCCAGGATGCCAAAGGGAGAGGAAAAAAAGGTAAAATAATATTGTTAAAGAAGTGTAGCTTTAGCCCTGGCTGGTGTAGCTCAGTGGATTGAGCGCGGGCCTGCGAACCAAAGGATCGCGGTTCGATTCCCAGTCAGGGCACATGCCTGGGTTGCCAGGCCAGTTCCCGGCAGGGGACATACAAGAGGCAACCGCACATTGATGTTTCTCTCCCTCTCTCCTTCCCTTCCCCTCTAAAGATAAATAAATAAAATCTAAAAGAAAAAAATCTTTAAAAAAAATGCTATTAAAAAAAAAAGAAGTGTAGCTTTAGGCAGAATATGGTATATTTAAAAAATGTAACTAAAGAAAACTGAGGTCATTATGCTATGTGAAATAAGTCAAACAAAGAAAGACAAATGCATCAATGATCTCACATACCTGTAGAATCTAAAACCCAAACAAACCACCCCCTCCAAAAAACAAACAAACAAAAAAAAAAACAACACTCTGGAGCTCAGGATACAGAGAACAGCTCAGTGGATGGAAGGTGGTTGAGATGAAGTGGACTAAAAGGTATAAGCTTCCAGGAGTAATAGATGAGGTGTGGGGATGTGGTGTACAGTATGGTGGCTACAGTTGATAATGCCATATTGCATATTTGAAAGTTGCTAAGAGAGTAGTTCCTAAAAGTTCTTATCACAAGAAAATAAGGTTTGGTAGCCGTGCATGGTGTGGATGTTTCCTGGACGTACTGTGGCAATCACTTCACAGTGTATACACATAGAATTATTATTTTGTTCCCCTGCAGCTAATACAAACTTACACCTCAATTATACCTTCATACAAACAAAACTTTGACTTTAAAAGTATTATTAGAAGCTCTATTTCAAACTTCTAAGCTTCTAAATATTTTGGATATTTCAATAATCAGGATAAAATTTTCTTCCATATGATCTTGATCTTTAAAAAATCTTGTTTAAGCAAAGCAGTGGTTGAAACAATGTAGTTAGAAAAACTTATAAGATATTTGGAAGTATTTAGTTATAAAAAGAACAAGAAAATGGCAATGTATGTAAGATTAGCATTATTTAGACTTGTAAATAGTAAGGTAGTACCTTTAGAAAGTGATACAGAGTAACTTCATATATAACAGATGTTACATTATGGCAAATAATATACATATATACATATATTACATGTGCTATATATGTATGTTTACTTATTCTGTTTTCTAAAAGAATTCATTGAAGTCTAAAAAATTTAAATAAACTCCTAGTGATTCCCCAAATAAAGGAACTAAATGGTTTATTAAACCTTAAAAAATATTATCTACCTTGGAAACAAACTGCACAACTTCAACTGAAATGTGCAAACTCAGAAAATGTGGATGGCCCTTCACAGTATTTTGATGAGTAGAATCTTTACTTGGGGTTCAGTAAAGCACGATATTGCTTCACTTTTGGCTCACAGCTCTAAACAGTCTGCAATAGTGTTGGCTTCGACCCAAGAATTTTCACTGAACTGCCAGTTCATGTGTGAGAGGTCCTTATGTTTGCCCTTTAAAGCCCCTGGGATTTAGAGAAAGACAGAGAAAGCCTGGCTTAATCACCAGGCCTGTAGCAGGGCCACAGATTAGAGACACAGGACCTTTCTCTGCAGCTTTTATGTGCAGAGTTTCTTCTGAGATGCCTAGGTTCCCAGAGGTGTTTTCTTCAGGATAAGCTAGTTTGGGTTTCATTGAGCACTTATTGTCCTTTTCCTCAAGGATCTTCTTCAACTTAAAGAAAATGCTTCTGCTCAGCTGCTCATCTGCTTCCCCTCATTACCTCATATCATGCAAAAAAAAAAAAATAACTTCATAAAATTCTATGACCAAATTTTGCTCACATTGATAAAATCTTCAGTAACAGCTGAGCGCTGGCTTTCTCATGAGTCCTATTTGTTTTGAGGGTCATGAGTTCCGTGACTAGTCACACACACAGGCGAATCATGTCTTCAACATTCACTGGAGTTCTATCCATCACTTGGTGAATGCGTTTTTCACTGTTGGAACACTTACTGATGGCCGATTCCAATGCCCAGGATGTGACGCCCCTTGGGACGTCCCACTCTACACTCTACCCTTTAAATTTGTTTTAAACTTCTATTTTCAGATAATAATCACCTTCTGAGAATTTACATTTTATTCTGTTCTATTTGTTAGCTGTTAAACTTTCCCTGATGGCCAATTTACAAAAAAGAAGCAAAGCTAAAATGAGCTAATCACTCATAAGCATTACTATATTTGCAATAAGCAACAAAATCAGATGCTGAGGTGGAGATCTAGGCCTATCTGCTATGCAAGTAGCTCACTCTTGCCTACCAGATATCAGATTCCTGCTTCTGCCAAAACATGAGTGATTGCACATTCTGGATCTATAGACTGGATTGTAAATTGCCGAATATACCATGAAAGATAAACTTTGGTTGGCTCAGTTCCAGATATTATAAATGTTCCGTAGAATAATGAAATTGTGTTTAAAACTTTTTACACAATTTCACTCAATTATTGATTTAAATTACTAATTCTGGAAGTTAAATTCCAGTGTGCAGTGAAGGAAATACCTGAGTTGTAGATGGCTTTGGTCTGTGCATAACTAAACCTGACTTTTCTTAAGTTTTGTGTTTTATTGAGGAATGGAAGCTGCTAGAAGAGAAAAAAAATATGATCTTTATGTAATTAAGTGAGGTGTATTTTTTCACCTGCATTTGTCCCACAGAAACATGATAAATAATCATTCTGTGATAACGATCCGTGAGTTGGAGAGTAACGCCCTTAGAAATGCATTTTTCCAGCTCTCTAACTGGCAACTGGTAACATATAGCTTCATGATAATCTTTTGAATGGTCATCATTTAACTTCTACCAATTTATCTTATTTTCCAAATATTGTCTTACCAACATTGTTTATACTACTAAGCCATTGCATTTTTTTGTATAAATATATAATTAAACTTTGATCTCAGCCTTAAATGAAATTGCTTCAATACATTTTTTCAAACCTTGACTTAAACTTTTTATTGACAATATCAATAAAAGATTATATTCTCATTTGGATTAAGTGCTCAATACTTTTTGATGGGTGTGTTTCTGGTTATATTTATAGGAGTACTGCGAAAGGCATAAAACGTCTAATATAGTAGTATATATACTTAATTTTACAACATTTAAATGCCTACCCACATTTAGTGATTCATTTAATGGAGGGGTTTTAGGTGAACCTTGGCTCATGAATAGTTTTTGCTTGAACAGCACCTGATATACCTCCTTTTATTTGATTTTTATATGGTGTATATCTTTTAAAATGAAATATCCAATATAAATATAAATTTTGCCCAACATCTAAATTGAGTTAATTCATTACAGTGCAATAAATCCTCAAATATGAAAAGGGTAATTCATTTAAAAATGATTGCTGCCTTCTCTGCTTTTTATGTTTAAAGCTAAAAGGGGTAAGCTCAAGTTCCACTCATAAATGTGCCTTTTTTTGATATGCCTCACACACTTATCTGCACCTCAGATCCTTTTACTGTCTACAGAAAATGTATTGACACTACCAAATGTTAGAATTTCAGTTACTTGGAAAGTCTATGTGTGTTGATAGTTATAAACACCACTTTCATTTTACTTAAAGGCTCATGATGTATGTGTTTTTTCTTCCCAAACCTAATTTATAGAAAGGCATGGCAGTCTGATTTCTCCTGTAATCATTTAGGGGTATAGCATCTAAATGTAAATGAGAAAGTAACTGGTTAGTCTCCTGAAATTATAGTACTACCATTCATCTGTGAATGAGAAGATTCTGGGAGTTTTTGTTCCCTCTGTAGACTTAATCTAACAATTCCAGTTTATCATCTTCTTCATTATATGTTGTTTGTGTGTTGTTGAGGAAACAAAATTTCTGAGGCTGAAAATAAGGGAGATTACCAGGGACATGGCCCCAACTCAGGCATGGGCCCTGATTGGAAATCCAACTGGTGACCCTTTGATTTCCAGGTTGGTGCTCAACCACTGAGCTACTGTGGTTGCTAGGGTGATAGCAACTAATTTAAAAACAACAGACGACTTCATACAACTCAGTTAAAACATACTTTCTACCTGGATCAAGCCTGCAGCTTTCAGTTTATAGTCTCTGCAATGACTCTGGGTGGCAACTAAGAGAATATTAATGTCTATAGAGAAAGCGATAAAAGTAGGCTGGAAGGTCACTCAAAATGTGTCAGGTGTTTTGGATGTATTTTTGTGGACAGGCCAGAGAAATTATTGGAAGCAGACAGGGCCATGAAGTACAGGGCAGAAAATGGTTCAAAGAGTGTAGATCAGGCTGATAAAATGGAGGGAATTTCTAACAGAGGGAGGTTGTCATTAAAATCTACCTCATCATTGCTGTCTTTGTATTGGGGCCATACTCTGTGCAATAAACTCTTTACTAATTTTATATTTAAGTTCACTGCAAAGCACTTGGCATTACTTCAGTTAGTCCTAAGAATGACATTCCGAAAAAGGTGTTATTATTATTATTATTATTATACTCATTTTATAGATGAGACAAGTCTTAAAATAAGTGAATGGCAAAACACAAGTTTTCCTGGTTACCAAAGTCTCTTCCTCTAGAGATGGCAGATGGAGCTAAAGAAGAGGGTCTAGAAATGTGCAGTTCCAGCTTTCTACATACCTGTTTCTTAAAATTATAGTTTTTATTTTGAGATAATTGTAGGTTCGCATGCAGCTGTAAGAAATCGTGGGGAGATCCTGTGCATGCTTTCCCACTTTCCCCAATGGTAGCATCTCACACAACTACAGTAGCGCAGCACACCAGGATATTGACATTGAAGTGTGGGGGAGTTATAGCCCAAACAAGTCCTGTGCATATTCCAGGTGTACACCCAAATATTTACATATTTTTGGTGTGGACATAAGTGATTTTATTTAAACATTTTTCTCCATGCGTTTATTACTAGGGTATTGAAATAGAATTTATTTTTTGTATGTTTACCCTGTATTCTGTGATCTTGATGAGCTGACTTATTTGTCTTTGAATTTTTCTTGTAGATTTCTTGAGTTGGTTTTTTTTTCACGCTATTGGCAATTAAGGATGATTGGCTTTCTTCTTTACTGATCTGAATACCTTTACTATCTTTTCTTGCCTTATTGACCTAGATAGAATTTTCAGCATTTGTTGAATAAGACTTGTGAGAGTGGACATACTTTCTTCACTCCTGATATCAGGGAAAAAATCATTCAGTATTTAAGTATAATGTGAGCTTTAGTTTTTGTTTTGTCTTGTCTTGTTTTCTTTATATAGATGCTTTTTATCAAGTTAAGGAAATTTTTCTTTTCTTGAGAGTTTTTATTATGCATGGGTAATGAATTTTGTCAAATGCTTTTCCTGCATTGATTGGTATTGATATGATCTTGTGGTTTTTCTTAATAGGGTGCTAGCAGTGATTGAATTTTGAATATTGAACAAGTCCTGCATCTCTGGAAGAAATTGCACTTGATAATGATATATAATTCTTTTTTACATCGTGTTGAATTCTATTTGCTAATATTTTGTTAAGGATTTTTGCATCTATATCCATGGGGAAAATTGGTTTGTAGTTTTCTTCACTGTCTTTCTCTGGGTTTGTATCGCAGTAATACTGTCATCATACAATGAATTGGGAAATGTTACCTCTTCTATTTCTGGGACAGATTTTGTAGCACTGGCATTACTTCTTTAAACATTTAGTAGAATTCTTTAGTGATACCATTTGGTCCTGGAGATATTTTTTTTTTTTTGCATGTTTTTAAATTTTGAGTTCGATTTCCTTAACTGTTATAAGGTAATTTATTTTATCTATTTCTATTTGGGTGAGTTGTGATAATTTGTATTTTTCAAAGAAATGGTCCATCTTATCTAAGTTTTCAAGTTTATGTTTATAGAGGTGTTTGTAATATTCTGTTGTTATTCTCTTGATATCTTTAGGATCTGTAGTGCTATTCCCTATTTCATTACTGAGGTTGATAATTTACATCCTTTCTTTTTTTTTCTTTGTTTTGCTAGAAGGTTTCCCAATTTTATTGATTTTTTTCCAAAGAACTCACTCTTTGTTTTATTGATTTTCTGTAACATGTTGCTTTCAATTTCATTGACTTCTGCTCTTATTTTTATTATTTTCCTCAGCTAGCTTTGAGTCTATTTTGCTCTCTTTTTATAGGTTCTAGTGGGAGTTTTATAGGTTGTAGGTAGGAGTTTAGATTATTGGCTTGAGACTTTTTCCATATATATATCTCTATATATATGCTACTAATTTTCCTCTCAGTACTATTCTAGCTGTGTTGCAGAAATTTTCAAATGTTCTATTTTTATTTAGGCCAACGTCTTTTAGTTTCCCTTGAGATTTCCTCTTTGAACCATGGATTTCGAGAAGTGTGTTCTTTAGTTTTCAAATGTGTATAATTTTTCTATCATGCTTTGGTTATTGATTTCTAGTTTGATTCCATGGTTGCAGAGCACACTTTGTGTGCTTTCAGTTCCCTTTGGACATGGTGTATAATTCCTTTTATATATTGCTAGATTCCATTTACTAATATTTTCTTTAGGATTTTTGTATTTATATTCATAAAAGATGTTGGTCTGTACTTAGTTTTTTTCTACCTGGTAACACCCATTAATGCACACCGATGGTAGCAGATTCCAGGCCTTGAGAGTATTTATTTGTCTTGTAACTTTATATCATCTTGTATGCTTTGCTTGACTAATGGCCCCTCCTCTACAAGCACCTACACACTCAGGAACAGTCAGGGACTTTCTCGGTTTTTGTTAGCAGGGTAATACTGGCCTCATGGGACCAGTTGGGATGTGTTCTTTCCTCTTATATTTTTTGAAAGTTTGTAAAAAATGTATTAATTCTTCTTTAAATATACAATAGAATTCAAAATAAAACCATTTGGGGTCTGAGATTTTCCTTTGAGATTAAGTTTTTGATTGTTAATTCAATCTCTTTATTTGTTACAGGTCTATGTGGATTGTATATACCTTCTTGGGTTGGTTTCAGTAATTGTGTCTCTTTTGGGATTTGAACATTTCACCTAAATTGTCTCATTTGTTGGAATACAGTTGTAATGCTATTTCTTTATAGGGCCTTTCCTTTCTGTAAGATTGGTATTGATGTCCTCTCTTTCATTTCTAATTCTAACAATTTGAGTCATCTCTTTATTTTGGTCAATTTAGTTAATTTTTTGTTAATTTGCTTAATTTTTTAAAAGAACAAACTTTGTTTTAACCAATGTTTTCTATTACTTTTCACTCTCTATTTCATTAATTTCCATACTATCTGTATTATTTCCTTCTTTTTTCTGCTTAGTTTAGGTATATTTGTATCTTTTTCTAGTATCTCTAGATGGAAGGTTAGGTTATTGATTTGAGAGCTTCTCAAATATAGTAGGCATATACAACTATAAATTTCTCTCTAAGCACTGCTTTAGCTCTGTTCCATAAAATTTGTTATGCTTATATTGATTTTCATTCATTTCACAATATTTTATAATCTCCTCACCCCTTTTTTACCCATGGGTTATTTAGGATTGTGTTGCTTAATTTCTACATACTTGTGAGTTTTCTAAATATTTTTCTGCTACTGATTTCTAATTTTGTTCTATTGTGGTAGGAGTACATACTTTATGTGACTTCTGTCTTTTTAAATTCATTGAGGTTTATTTTGTGGCCTAGTAAATGGTCTGTCCTGGAGAATGTTGCAGGTGTACTTGATAAGAATTTATATTCTCCTTTATTAACTTTATGTGGCTGCTATAACAAATTACCATATACTTTGTGGCTTACAGCAAGAGAACTTTATATTTCCTTACAATGGAAGCCAGAAGTCAAAGTCAGTTCTACTGGGCTGAACTCTAGGTATTGCCAGATTCGTGCTCCCTCTGGGGACACTAGGGAGAGTCGTTCCTGGACTCTCTGCCCCTGGTTGCCTCCTGGGTTTGTGACCGCCTCATTCCAACATCTGCCACTGTGGTCACATTCAGATTCGGAAATGTCTATCATTCTGTCTTCTACTTCCCTGAATCTTTCCTTTATCTCTTAACATCCTGAACCCACCTAAGTTTTTTTTTTTTAATTTCAGTTTTTATATTTTTCAGTTCTAAAATTTCCTTCTGATTTTTTTATCTTCTATCTCTTTGCTGAAATTTTTTTCATTTGTTTTAAGCATGTTTTTAATTGCTTGTTGAAGCATTTTTGTCAAGACTACTTTAAAATCTTTGTTATTTAATATGTTTGTCTCAGTGTTGGTATCTGTTGATTATCTTTTATTTCTTATTCAGTTTGACATCTTTCTGGTTCTCAAGGGCCACAGTTTTTGCTGCAGAGTTTGGCGCTACAGTAGAGTGGTTGTTATCTTACAGTTTCGTCTGGCTTGACTGCCCCTTTCTTGGTCACTTTTCTAAAGAGGGCAGGCATTTGTTGTGCTTTTTGGTCTGCATCTGTTTGCATTTCTAAGTTTCCAGCTTCTTCACCTTCAAGTCTGATATCTAGGAGGCAAAAAGAACCAAATAAGTGGCTACTGCATTGTTCCTCAGGTCCCAAAGCCCCTAGGGGTCTGCCATCTTCCCTGTTGCAGTCTGGCCTTTGTTATCTACATCTAAAATGTCTAGAGTTTTCAGTTGTGTATAGCAGCAGGAATAGGGAAAAGTGCAGCTACTTCATCTTGCAAGAAATGGGAGTCCTCTATACTTATTTAAACTTTCAATTATTTACTTTTTCTCTTTATAATAAAAAAATTCAAATATATGTTCAAAAAAGGAGGGCAGCATAATGAACTGTTTTATCATACTCCTTAAACAATGATCAATATTCTTTTTTGATTAAACTTTTTTCTTCTTAAGATACTTTTTTTGGGGAGGTTAGGATAATATAAATCAAATTTTATTCAATACTAATTTAAGTTTTATATGAAAGTTTTTGGCTCTTCATTAATTGTTACTTAATATTGCTTTACACAAAGATACATGTCTTTTTTTCCCTTGAGATGTTTGTATATAGTATTAATTAAAACTGGTTACACACATAGATATAATATTCTGAGCTACCAAACTGCAGCCTTATATGCTTATTGGACATGACACGATGAGACTTTTGGTAACCTCAAATAAATGTAATTAATTAAATGTTTAATATTTAAAATGCAGAAAGGAGCATGTTTCCATTATTTATATGACTGAGCATATTGGTTTGGGGAAGGCTTTAATGCAGAATTATGACCTTACATTTATAAATTATCTACCTATCCCTGTGTGCTAGACTTTAAAGATGATAGCAAAATTAAAAAAAAAAATGCCCAATGAAAAAATTTGGAGGCAACTATTATCTGTACTAAGTAATTTTGGTAAGTTGCTAATTTATTGTAAGAAGCACAGTTTAGTTTTTAGAATCTGAAATGCAAAAGCTGATTCAATAAAAGACCAACACTCTGAAGAGGAATAACCACAAAACATAGTTCTCCTTTGCAACTGATCTCACTGAGGGGACCTGGTATAGACTCAAATCCCTGCACTGTTTTATTTTTTTTCCAGAAGAGAAAATACTAAGCAGTTTAGTCCAAAAATAAGTAAAAAAAATAGTATACAGTGTGATGACATAACCCCTTAGTGATAGTAAACCCTAAGGGTACACGGCAGCCTACCCAAACCGAGTCTGAAATCACCATTGGTGTCTGAACACTATTTATTCCTACAATGATACGAACTCTGTGTGTGTGCCAAGAGTTGTGAAGACAGAATTTTCAAAGAGTTAACACATATTACTCTAGTCTTCTGCCCTGAAGTTTTTTTTTTTTAATTTAAGAATGCAAATATGGAAGAGTTGTGGGTCTTCATGGAGAGCTAATACAACCTCTACCTACTCCTGCTTTCTTGCTTGTTCTTGTCTTTCTTAAAATTATACACTGTAGATTAGATTAAAGGTGCAGATTTTTAAACAATCTATAGTTAAATGCTAAAAAATAGGTTTATTAGGTTCTCTTAGTATGAGTTTCTTTAAATGACTAAAGGTTTTCTCTCCCCCCTTGCTATTCTGTAGAAATCTATCACTTTATTAGTAGCTTTTAGTTCTTGGAGTTATTTAAGTTAGTTATTCCTGCTTCTGTTTCCTGATAGTTCTCAGTGTTATGTCCATGTTCTGTAGTTCTGGCTTATTACATAAGAGAAGTTCATTTCCCTAGTGAGATTCATAAACACTCTGGAGTTTAGGGGCTATGTTATTTATTGTCTTTGTAGTCTCAGCATAGTGATGGCATGCAATGGGCTTTCAGTCACACCCAAGTTTTACATCTGAGATAGGATGATTTGAATGGAACAAGAGGTAGGACCTGTGGTCCCTGGGATGGGTGGGAGGGGTGGAGAGTACAATAAAAGAAGGAAAAGAAGGAGGTTGGAAAGGTCAGAGATGGAATCGATGCTTGAAAAAAATTGATCTAAATCAATGTCTGCATTCATGAATTTTGGCTTTCAATAATGCTGCTTTCATTGCCAAACGAAACAGAGCACACAAAATGTCCTAAAATTTTTTCAATTAATTTTTCATTGTCAACAGTAGTTCTCTCCCAGCTGGGCACCTAATTTGAAAATAGTAGCTATGATCATAGATTAAATGTGAGTTGAAGTCCACCTCCTAGAGTCTCATCCTGTGGGATCAATGCAAGAGTCTTTCTGAGGTATCTCTTTCTTCTTTCTAAGATTTCCTCTCTTGCCATTTTCTGTCTTCTGAGCAGGGGTTCTATGGATTTCTTGTTTCTCCCCTATCCCCAATTGTAGCATCCAGAGCACAGCAGAGAGACAACGCCTATAGCTATTTAAGTAGTGGCCAAATCCAGCTTTTGACCTGATTAAGGAAGTATATTAATATACTTGATAAGAGAAGGAAACCATACTTTCTTTAACCTCTATAATTATTAGCTAAAGTAAATCAGTTTTGCCTTTCATCCTTTCTATTTTAAATTTTCTGTTAAATCTCAAGTGGAACAAACCTCCTGTGGTTTTGTGGGACTTTGAAATTAAGCTTAAAGGAAAAAAAATAAAGAAATATTGTATGGAAAGTTACTCATCTTTACTTTAGAAGAAGCCTCAGATGACTTGCCTGTTTCAACAGGATTTTCTTTCAATATTATCCTATTCACAAGGGCTAAAAGAATCTTCTCTAGTATCCCAAAGTGATTGAATCATATGTGACCAAGGGACAGCTATATGTCATGGGAAGCATTTATTGAATGTTAGCACATTCCAGGAACAATGAATGGTTGGTGGCACTGGGGAGACAAATATGAACATGTCCCATATTCTATCCTTAAAGCTCTCACAGCATAGTCAGGAAAACTACACCAAAACACATGTGCCAGAATAATGGAAGGGGGTAGATTAAAGTAGGACTGTAACAGGAGGAGCTATTGCTTTTTCTGATGTAGATTGTAGGAAATCAGGGCATACTTCACAATGTTATATCACATTAGAACTAGACAACAAAGAGTATGGAAGACAATGATTCTATCAGAAGTACCCTGGAGGTCTGGAGAGGGCAATGATTGCTGATGTAGCTTGAAGGGTTCGTTAGGAATCTTCTTGGAGACACAAGCACCCAGAACTGATGTCTCACACCCACTTTTCATCTCCAACAGTTGTTTTTAGGTTCCTAGAGCCCACCACTGTGTGGTTTCAGTCAGAAACCCCCTTGAACTAGTGTACTTCCCATCGAACCATTCCCCACAGCCCAGATCATTGTATTTCAACTCTGCCACATAGGGGACATTAGAAAATATGAGCTGAAGCTCAGTTTTCTCTTCTCTGGTTCTGGACAATTCTGCGTTGACTTGGGAGAGCAAGCAGGCAAAGAGCATTACGAGTGAGATGATATACTGCAAATGTAACAATGCCATGTTCTTACAATGAAGAAGTACTTTTAGGACTCACAAAAAGGTAAATGTAAACAATAATATTTACATATTATAATATGTAACAGTATAATAAGTACCATTTTTATATCAAAGTAAAATCTCTTTTTTCCCTGTTAATAAGCTCACCTAGCATAATGCTTAACACAAACTATTCTGCAAGAAATATTACCGAGTGACTAGCTTGAATATTCTACTTTTGGCCAATAGTGTGAAAGCTTTTATTCTTAAATAAATCCAAAGAGTTGTGATTTGGGTGTAGGAGAGAAAAGAATTAAGGTTCTAGCTTCAAAAACCTTAGACATCTACTTTAACCAAGTGATCAAGTTTAGCAATAACTAGTTATAATACAGGTGAACAACATGAACCCCTGATATGATGATGCACTGAACAGAATACACTTTTCTGTGATAGCCTTGCCAAAATTCACAACTTCTAAAATGTCTAGGTCGTAAAAGACAAGACTGAGGAATAATTGCAGATTGGAGGCGCCTAAGGGGGAAAAACAATAAATGCAGTGTGGGTTTCTGGGGGTGGGGATTCTGAGAACAGTTTGTGGAAACTGGTGATATAGGATAAAGTCTGTTAATATTCCTGTAATCGGTCATAGTACTATGGCTACATAAGATGTTAACATTAGGGAAAGTTAGGTTGAGATTACATGGAACTCTTTGTACTATTGTTGCAACTTAAAAAAAAGTCTAATATTAGAATAGTTAAAAAAACTCATACTGTGTAAATTCTATCTGAAGATATAACTGGAAATAAGAAAGAGATTTATTATTTGTAGTATTTACCATATGAAGATTGTCAGTGGTCATTTTAAGTTTTAGAGGTCTTTGTGTGAATACTGACGCTATAAAGTTTTAATGTGTTTTTAAAAAAGTGTTATTGATATGTACTAAGAAAATTGTTTTTGAATGGTTTCTGGTTGGAGTTCTCATTCTTTAAGCTATAATTTCTGGGTGTTGTCCTGAGTATTGGTAACTATGTTTATAGGAGACTGTAGTACAGATAGTATTAATTTTTTTGGTGTATGAACAAAAGTGATTTTTGAATATTTACACACATAAAAGTGACTGCCAGCACTTGAAAATGCTGTATTATTCATTTGCTCCCTTCTTTGAAAAATTCTACCCTCCTTTTTGAACCTCCAAATCACAGTATTCCTGTTTTCTCTACTGCCCTCTAGAGGTAGACTAGAAAAAACTGGAGTCATGAACCCCTAAATGTGTAGTTCAGAGGAAAACAATTAATAAAAAATTAAAATTTATGAATTTGGTGAAGATAAATATGGACTTTTTGGATATATTTTTTATTGGATATAATTTTTATCTAGAATTACCAGCATGTAGTTTGGGAATCTGTTGTTTATTTTGGGGCAAGTAGAGTGCTTGGGGCATAATAGATTCTCTATTCACGAAGGAGATGTTATCAACAAAAGCCTTCCGCATCAGTCTTTTGTCTGTGACCCTTTTTCCTTCATCACACACAGCTCCCTCAGACTCTTTGTTTCCTTTTCTACTATTAAACCTGCTTTGTTAGCTCCTTTTCAGAAATAAATGATAATGAGGAACTAACATGTTACTTCATATATTTCTACTTTTTGGTGGAAAAATAAGCACGCATGTCCTAGTAATCATGGATTTTTCTTCATTTGTTCACTCCTTCATCTATACACTCTTCTCGGGAGTGCAGGTAGTAGAGTTTCCTATTTGCATAGAATATTTTCATTTGTTCATTAAAAAAAACTCAGAAGTTTATTTGCTGTTATTTTACATTGCACTTTTATAAGCATTACTGAGAATTTATCTAGTGGAAATATAGACTAAAATGTAATTTTTAAGTCATATGCCAGTAAGGTGCAAATTTTAATTCATGACTGAAACAGAAGTTTTCTGAGATTTATTTATTCTGTGAATACACACAAGAAGTGTACCTGGAGTAAGGAGAGTTTGGAACTGAGAACTTTTTTAGATAAGAAGTTAACTGAGGCTAACTAGGCTGCTAATTAGTTGGCTATATTATTATAAAATAGAGATTTGCAATATTATTTCAAACTTATTATTAATATTATTATTATCATTCTTGTTTTCCAATTATCATTACAAAACCCATCCCAATGGGGAGCTGGATGGTTTCAATAGCTAATGACTGAACTTTTCACCTCAGGCCTTGGTTCACATTGAGCTGTGGTTTTAAGTGATTGACAGCCATTTCATAGTAACCTGCAATGAATTGGGGGTCAAAATCATCCAAACGATGGAGAGAAAATGCACCCATTAGAAAAAAATAAAGACAGACATAAACTAACCAGTGTAGTTGAAACTAATTGGCCTCCTTATTGGCAAAGGATTGAACAGGCACAGGGACTGAATTAATCTCTTGAATTTGGTGGCAGATCCTTGCAGGTTGAAATTGTGACTTGGCAGGTTAGTGTAAGGGGAGGCTATATCGCTCTCGAATGTGATACTTCTGTTCTGTGAATTTCCATTTTGTGGAGCTGTCAATCTGAGGCTTTTGTGAGCATGAAACTTTCTTTAGAAATAACACCACCAAAAAAAAAAAAAAAAAAGAATGACCCCACCTCCTAAACTACCACATAAATCAGCTTGATTAGTAATCTCTATTAAGAGACATTGAGTTTTAAATAGGCTGGGTATTGTAGGTCCAGAATGAAGGACTTGGCAGGGCCCAATAGGGAAGTTTGAACATCTGCCCTACCGCTTCCTAGCACTTCTGCGAGTTTTAAGCCTATTCACAAATTGCCTACATTATAAAAGTGAAAATTGTGGTACCCCACAAGCAGTTTTTCAAATAACATGCAGGGATGACTATGTAATATTTGTGTTTAATAAAGGCATAGAAATCCCACAAAATATTTTATATTAAGGAGAAAGGTAACAGTGACAGACATATATATTAGCCTGTTAATACTAGCTTTCTTTTAACATTTTTCTTTTCCTTAACAAGTCAAGTTTGAGCTTGGATTTTTATTCAAAGCTCTGTGAACCACAGCCACAGATGGGGTATTGCTGTGTCATTTCCATGGCCTTATACAGAATGTATGCAGCTGTCCCATACTCCCTTAATAGACCTTCAGCTTTTCAATGCATCTTCCACTGATGGCGTTTCTGTGGATAAACATCATTTCAGAATGAAACATGCCAGATGTCCTGCAGTGCACTTAGGTACAACAAGGAACTTAAAAAAAATTGCGTCTATATTATTTACTCATTTAGAAGGATGTGACTTCTGGGATATACATTGGAAATCCAAAATTGCTGAACGACAAAGGAAATATTATAAATAGTTTCTAAATCATTTGTACCTTAGAATTCCCCAAAACATTTGATTTTTTCAGACCATAAAGAAATCAGTATTTTATTTCCAGGTTTCCCATAATTTTTCCCTCTAGGAGGCATAACAATCAAAATCTCTGGTTACTACTGAATAGAAATAGTCTTTTTTTATTGAGGTTAAAAATTGCTAGATCGGGCATTTGGAATATATATATTTTATTTTTCCTTTAGTATAACTAATTTTAAGAATTATTCCTCCCAACATACTTGAGTTTTATATTCCTACCAAAAGAAAATATTATTTCCTATTTCCTTTTTCTGTTAAGGGATTAGGTGGGTATCCAGATGAAAATAAAATACTAGTGAGAAATAGTTGTTCATTCTATCATATCAAATGCACTATACCACAAGCTCAAATGCTTGATAGGATTTAACATTTTTTTTGCATATATACCACTTTCTTCCAAGACTATAAAATCCTTTACCGTAAGGACCATAGCTTCTGCATTGTTGCCGAGTACAACCGGAGATCCTAGTCAATGCCTGTTGCGTTGGCGACTACGTTGATATGAAACAGGTACAAGGAGATTTGTGTTACCTCTTACTATGAGATCCTTTTTTTCATGTAAAAGTGCTTATAGATACATAATATTATGGAAAAGAGAGTGGAGTATAGACTTTACTTAATAATGTGACATTACAAATTGTGGTAGTTTTATTTATTCTTCAAAGTGTTTTGCAAGCATTGTCTCATTTTTTTTTAAAAAGTGGAGTTTCTAGAGGCGGCCCAAATAATAGCCGATAACACTTAGACACAGATACTTGGATGGTTCACTGCCAAGGCAGGCTGCTAGGCAATATTCTGAAGTTTTTTTTTTTTTTAGAACTCCTAGGAATGATTTTAAAAAGAGATCCCATTCAATATTGTATAAACAAATTATCCATAAAGTGTTTATCCTAAGCAAAAAG
Organism: Glossophaga mutica; assembly: GCA_039655065.1. Lineage (NCBI taxonomy): Eukaryota > Metazoa > Chordata > Mammalia > Chiroptera > Phyllostomidae > Glossophaga > Glossophaga mutica. The sequence goes on from CM077306.1 coordinate 160,826,578, forward strand.
AACAAAACAAAAAAAGCAATAAAAAGGAAAATGTCACTCAAGGGACACTGGCAGTTATTTAAAATCTGACTATGCACTTAATTCAAAAGGCGTGTTTCTTGAGGATGTCTTCTGTGTGTATACTCTAAGAAAAATAGCTGAGACTTTCAATGATTTATAAAATCATTTAAATACTTTGCGTATTGTCCTCCTAACAGCAATGCTCTTCTTAACACCACATATACTGCATTTAGGAAATGAAAATATGCTTATAGTTTATTTTGCTATCTAGTTTTTAAGAAAATATAGATCCATGCATGCCGTTCTGTGTCTGACGTCTGCTGGATGGTGTGGAGCTTGTCTCTCGGCGCTGCTGTGTGTTTGCAGCCATGCTGTCTCCGTCCGCCAGAGAGCAGAGCGGCTCCAACACCCACATCTCTCAAGCTAGAAATAGATGGAGACAGTGACACAGTCAGATCCTTGGCCAAACAACGCGAATTGCAGTTCATTTAAAAGGTCAGCGCATATTTAAGCTTGCTTCATTACTGCCACCTTTATGCCTGAGATTTTCATTTTTTTTTTTAAAAATCAGTTTATCCAGGTTCCTTTACAGACAGAAAAATGAAAGTGCTGAGTCCTATTTTCATTTGGGGATATCAAGCTTTTTATCAAATTATAGAGGTGGCGTTTCAGAATATTTCATATCTGATCAAGACGAAAATCCAAAAATAATTTTCTCTTTATTCAGCAGTCTTTCAGGCAGGAGGCTTGCTCTATATTTTTGCTTAATAATGTGCTCAAGTCAATCATTTTGAATTCAGAAAGAAAATAGACACTTAAAAGTAATCTATAATAAAAAAATTTAGAGCTCAATATTTTTATTTACATTTTCTAATGAAAGCACAATTCATACCCTTTTGATATTTTTTGCCCATCGTATAATAAGTTTAAATGCTACATTTTTATATTAAAGATGGTGAAAAAGAGCATAATCATAAAGCACTTATATTCTAGTTAGAAAGAAATAAATTGTTTACCTTTTAAAAACAAATACAGATGAATTATTATATTTTAAGTTAAATCTGTGTTCTTTCTATTTACTTAAAAAATCCAATATACATAGGAAGAATAGGATATGGGACATACATTAGGAATGTACATATACAGCCAATGCATAATTAAGGATTCCAAATTGTTTTGTTACACTCTTCTTTTAAAAAAAGACTAATAATTTAAGTAATTGATTTTAGGAAGGATCTTTACATATTCTCTTTGAAAAAATAGAGTTATAGAAAAGAAAATAATTCTGAGATACAAAATTCAAGTCATAGAGAAAACTGACTTTTAAAACATTGTTTTTATAAAGCCCTTTATATCAAAATGTGAAAAAAATGACATAAATGATTTTGCTAATCATTTGGAATGATACTGTCTACTAGTGTAAAAAATGATTAACTCTACATATGCAGTAAAAAGTTTTTCCAACTTAGAGATGTTATGACTATTTTAGATCATGGAAATTCATGATTTTTTATGATACATTTTAGAAAGTTAATTATTGCAGTATCTTTAAAAGATTTTAAAAGGAACTTCTTAAGACTGAAGGCCATCTAAAAGAAATACATATTGAGAATATATATATATGCACATGTATATATTATTATATATAATTTGGTGTCAATTTTAACTACATTATCTTAATTTTGGCATTTATATATTTGTGAAGTTAATATTTAAAATACATTATATCTATTATTACCAAAAGAGGAGAAGCATATTTATATTTTAAATATAATAATCTTGGACTTATAAATAGACCTTATAAAAATATTTTAGCTATAATTTTTTATGTGCATCATTAATACTTTATAACTTATTTTAAATTAAGTAAGAAATAATAGCTTAAAATTCAGTCATCTCTTGTATTGAGACATGGACCACTGAATCTATTTCTGTAGGTTGGAATTGCTGTTTTCTTATTTGTTTTCAGAAGCAATACCCTACAGAAAATATGTGAATAAGATCCAGAAAATATGGTAATTAGGTCTCAGAATAAAAATAAAGTACGTAAAATATGAGAAAACTGGTAGGAAAGGGATCTCAAGTCCCTTGGACCATCCAACTGCAACCTCCAACCTGAAAGATAGGATGAACCCATTTTTTTTCTTCTCAGTTTCTTGAAGTAAGACAGTGCTGATTTTACTTGTTATAAACAATGTGACTTAAGTATAGGTTCTTCATTTTTCTCAAATGTTGTTTACAGTAACAAAAAAAGAAATGTAGATATCTATTAGAGGTGATATTCATGCGATAAAAGAAGGAAAAAATTATTGATTGCCCATTATTTGCCCAGCAGTATCTTGTTTCATTTAACTTCTTCATCACCTGGGAGCTGAGTGATGCTGGGCCCATTTTACAGATGAGGGACTTAAACATTTAAGAGTTTAGTGATTGCCTTAATTACTTATCCCAGATCATCTGATCCCAAACTCATTTTTTTTCCTCCTGGCTATATTTAAATCCTGGACTAAGACAAAGATTCTTTGCTTAAAGCTGAACTTTCTTAGAGATTCATGGATTTGGATTGCCAGCGGGTAAACATGAGAAAGGGCCAGGATTAGCTGTGAGGTGAACGGTAAAGCAAGGCTGATTCTTATTTTTCAGTTTGTGGCCTACATCTTACTTAGTTATCTGCATTAAAAACAACCCCCCTCAAAGCCTTACACTGATTTGTTAATTTATTAATTATCAGGTATTTATTCCTGAACCATAGTTATTTGTACAAGATACTTAAACTGATTTTAGCAAATATTGCTGGAAAATTGGTTGCAAAAATGAAGATTTTTACATATGAAGAAATATAGTACATGCCATTTTGGGAGGAATAAAAACAGATGATTGCATGTGATATTTAAGGCTGATAGCTTCATATATCAGGAGAGTGTTAAGGGTAGAAATATAATTTAGATTAACTTTTTTTTACACCTGGGTCTAAAAAGTTTAGTGTGCACAAATGCTACAGAATCACCTTATTGTTATTTTTCAAAGACCCAAGGATGAAGATAACAGGTGTGAAGAAAAGTCAGATAACCCAGTTTTCCCCTTCTTCATTATGGCTTCTACTTCCCTGCTCCCCAGACTTACTATGGATCTGAATTGAAATGATTAATTCAAAACCAATATTGCAAAAAATCATATTTTTCTGTACAAATGAGAAATCAGGTTCCAATGATGGTTTACAGGTAGAAGTGATCATTAGCCTTTTCTTAGAATTTGAGTTAAGTTTACACATAAAGGTAGGTGATGTTTGGCCTTGCTTTGGAATTCAAGTTACTATTTTTTTGAAAGCTTAATAGCCTTTTATTTAAACTCTATTTGCTACAATACAGCAACCAAAGGATACCTTAACTGCTGCTCTGGACAGCTTCTTATCACTATATTCATTTGCTTATTAATAAGAAGGTGCTTAACAGCACAGCAGGAAAATTTAACTCTCCAAAAGGCTATTTATGTGGATTGTGTTTAAAAATATATACATATAAATGTGTGTGTGTGTGTGTGTATAAATGATCTGCAAACCTGTTATTCTCTTATCCTCAAAAGTTTAATAATAAACCTCTTAGGCTTCAAGCCAAATTATTTAATATGTAAATAAAGATGAACAAAATTTTTCTTACACTATGGCATTGTCTTTCACTGACTTCTAAGGATGTTAGCATTAAAGTTCCTGTGGTTCACCTGCTCTTCACCCGCTATGATGGAGACTCTGAGCCTCCGGGGAGGTCTCTCAAGAAATCTGACACAACCGAGATATTTTCAAAAATGTGTGCTTTTTGTTGGAAGTTGTGTATATTAAATAACTTGCACTTTACAATGTAAATATTAGAAGGCATACTTTAAAAGTGCTAGTATGTATTATAAGAGATTCATTTAGGAAATCTGACTCATCAGAAGTTTTAAATAGATGCAGAAGCAGGATCTGACTTATCCTTATTAGATTGGGGAATAACAGCTCTTTGCAAAGATTCAGATGAAAAATTTGATACCATCTAATTTTTCTCATATTCTTAAAATTTAAGAAGGGCCAGAGTACAGAGTCTTCATGAATTTACTCAATAAGCCACTAGGAAAGGGAAAGGATATACTTTAAGAGGAACATGAGAATGTATTAACTCTATTTTAGATTTTAATTTGTTTTTAGTGATTTAGACCCCTGGTATATTTCTATAGAGTGGTATTGATCATTTCATTCATTTCCAAGAGTTCTAAGTAAAAAGCACATAGTATGTTAAAATAAAAAATACTGCAGAGTTCTTCGTAGCTTTATATATTTTGTCTTTTAGCATTCATTTGAATGTGACATTTTTTCCTATGTATCTCCATGTTGCTGTTTGTATATTTAGGATTATAGATGATACACTTTAATTCATTTTCTTAACATATCCCAAGATATTTTAAAATAAGAGCTGTATATGGTATTGAAAATTTATTTTGTGATAACAACTGCACATTTTATAATACATTATTAATCCGCTGGGCTAAAATCTAAGCCCGTCTGTGAGCCCTCAAAGACATTCAAAAGAACAAAAAAATACTGTTAGCTGGAAGCATGATGTTTGTAGGAAAATTTTCTGAATTGTTTGTGGTTCATATAAATATATTTCAAGAGAAGATCTTGTACCAAAGTTCAAGGTCCTGATATTTAGATAGTTCCTTTACATAGTACATCACATTGATTTGTGAGGAAATGAAGGAATGTAAATTAAAATTTTAGCGCATGAATGTAAAATTGTTGGATATTTGCACATAGTGGAGGTTTGGGGGAGATTTTTAAAAGTTACCCATATGGCAGCAGAACCCTTAATAAACAATAGTTCTAACACAGATTCTTTACGGAAACAGAAAATGGGATTTATGAGGTGACATTTTGAGTATATAGAGAAAAATGAAATAAGATTAGCTTTATTTTCCTATTTCCCCTGCTGTCTTGAGAAGGTTTAGTAGCTGAATTACCACTTATAATTTGTTTTTTCATTCCGTGCATGCATTTCATTAACCTATTCCTGGCTCTGCAGCCAGCCTTCACAGAAAAGCTCAGTGGAAGGATTTCTGAGCAGATTGGCTACAACACACCGTAGGACATATTTCAGAATCCAAGGACGATTTGATAACTTTTACTGTGCTTTACATTAATAATATGAAAAGTTTCATTTTGTTTAAAAGGTGTCTTAGAGAATTTATGTTATTTAATAATATTTAAGTAAAAGTTTATGAGATATCACCAGACACTGAAAATTTAACAAATAGCTCACTGAAATTATTCTGACTGCTTCAGACACAGGATTAAATAGATTAGTATTGAAGTTCAGTTCCGAGATTTTGCCACTTATTTGAAAAACTATTGGAACAGTAGAAATTTTTTGTAAAATAATTGATTTGTCTCTGAAATAGTTATGAGAATGTAATAAAGGCTGGGAGGTAAACGGATGCAATTGTACAATACTCTGAATATAACAAATGTCCCCTTTCATTGTTTAAATTTTTTTTAATTTAAGAGAACATTCAATTATTTATGTTAACAAAATGGTGCAATTGGGCGTAAATAATTAAAATTGATATTGAAATGCATAAATTATTTTTATGTCAAAGTTACCTTTAAAATTATATTTTACTTTGACTATAATTTTATACACTTGCATTCCCCAAAAGAGAATGCTGAGAATACCCCAAGTGAGAGGATGAGATAAATCTGGAATTTGAAATTTGCTGTGACTCTGAAAGAAATTCTTAAAGTAAGAAGCCACTTCAGTTCAACCTTCTGTCCACTAACTCCCTCTTCCTCTCTAAAAATCCAGCATTCTCTGATACTATTTTCTAGCTTATTATTTGTTTGAGCCAGTGATAGTACACTCATTCCCCCTTGAAAAGCAACCTCCTCTTATGTTGGGATATTTTAAGAAGCAGTAGTTCTTGATTATTTTGAGCTCAAATCTGTCCTCCAATAACTTCTAGTTGCTGGTTTGTGCTCCCATAAAATGCCAGAATGCCACTTGTTCTCTGCATAAGAGACTATCAAATCCAGCTATTGCTTCATTTCTCTGCTCTATTTTAGAGCAAATCTTCTGCAAAGAGTCAGTTCAGTTTAACAAATGTTTATGGAGCATCTGACACTATTTTAGGCTCTTAGAATGTAAACAAACAAAACAAAGATCCCTGCCTTAAGGAATATTCTATTCTAGCTGGGATAAGAAACAAAGAGCAGTAAATGTACTAATGACCTAAAGACACCATTGGCTCTACTTGCTTTCCTCTTGGTGTCTTTGGCCCATCCTCTGCGCGCCTTTCGTCCCTGCCATTCTACTGAACCCATCCTGACTGGAGAACTCATGCCTCCTCTCTTCTTTCTTTCTTCTTCATTCGCTTTCTACCTTCTCAGGGGCATCTGACACACCAGATCACTCCCTTTCTCCTATTTGAAAGAACTTTATTATTTTCAAGACACTACTGGCTCCTAGCTTTTTTACTGACTGACCACTCTTTTTATTCTCTTTTGCCAACCTCTCATCTCCTTCTAGGCCTCTGTCCCCAGGCCTCATCCTTCCATCTTCCCCCGAGATCTGCATATGCTTACTTCCTAGTGATCTCACAGTTTTATGTCTTCAATGATGTCTGTATTCTGATGTCTTCAAAATGTTCTGTAGTTCACAAAATCTAAGATCCTATTGATTATAAAATGCACTACTTTATATACTATTAAGAAAGAAAAAATGCCGATTCTCATTATAAGATATTAATTGTAAGACATGCCCTAATTTTATTTATTTATTTATTTTTTTAATTTTTATTTTAATTGTTGATCTTGTACAGTTTTCTGTCTTTTATTCTCACCCGAACCCGCCACCCCAGCCATCCCCACCTCCCTCCCATTTCCACGCCCCCCCATAGTTTTTGTCCATGTGTCCTTTATACTTGTTCCTGTAAATCCTTCCCCTTTTCCCCTGAAATTCCCTCCCCTCTCCCCTCTGGTGACTTTCAGCCTGCTCCCAATTTCCATGTCTTTGGTTATATTATGCTTGTTTGTTTGTTTTGTTGATTAGCTTCCTGTTAAAGGTGAGATCGTATGGTATTTGTCTTTCACTGCCTGGCTTACTTCGCTTAGCATGATGCTCTCAAGTTCCATCCATGCCGTTGCATAGGGTATGAGCTCCTTCTTTCTTTCTGCTGCATAGAATTCCATTGTATAAATGTACCACAGTTTTTTGATCCATTCATTTACTGATGGGCATCTAGGTTGCTTCCAACACTTGGCTATTGTAAATTGTGCTGCTATAAACATAGGGATGCATAGTTTCTTTTGGATTGGTGTTTCAGGGTTCTTAGGATATAGTCCTAGCAATGGAATTGCTGGGTCAAAAGGTATATCCATTTTTAGTTTTTTTAGAAAATTCCATACTGTTTTCCATAGTGGTTGTACCAGTCTGCACTCCCACCAGCAGTGCAGTAGTGTCCCCTTTTCTCCACAACCTCTCCAACACTTGCTGTTTGTTGCTTTGTTTATGAGGGCCATTCTGACTGGTGTCAAGTGGTATCTCATTGTGGTTTTAATTTGCATCTCTCTGATAGCTAGCGATATCGAGCATCTTTTCATGTATCTCTGGATCCTCTGTATGTCCTCTTTGGAGAGGTGTCTGCCCAAGTCCTTTGCCCATTTTTTAATTGGGTTGCTTGTCTTCTTAGAGTGGAGTCGTGTAAGTTCTTTGTATATTTTGGAGATTAAACCCTTATCTGAGATATCATTGGCAAATATGTTTTCCCACACAGTCGGTTCTCTTTTTATTTTAATACTGTTTTCCTTGGCCATGCAGAAGCTTTTTATTTTGATGAGATCCCATTTGTTTATTCTTTCCTTTATGTCCCTTGCTTTAGGGGACATACCAGTAAAAATGTTGCTGCGTGTAATATCTGAGATTTTCCTGCCTATGTTCTCTTCTAGGACTTTAATGGTGTTACGGCTTATGTTTAAGTCTTTTATCCACCTTGAATTTATTTTTGTGTATGGTGTAAGTTGGTGCTCGAGTTTCATTTTCTTGCACGAAGCTGTCCAGTTCTCCCAACACCACTTGTTGAAGAGGCTGTTTTTACTCCATTTTATGTTGCTGCCCCCTTTGTCAAATATTAATTGACTATAGAGACTAGGGTTTATTTCTGAGCTCTCTATTCTATTCCACTGGTCCACGTGCCTGTTTTTATGCCAGTACCAGGCTGTTTTGATTACAGTGGCCTTGTAATACATTTTGGTATCAGGTATTGTGATCCCTCCTGCTTTGCTCTTCTTTCTCAAGATTGCTGCCGCTATTCTGGGTCGTTTATGGTTCCATATAAATTTTTGAAGAGTTTGTTCTATATCTGTGAAATATGCCATTGGTACTTTAATAGGTATTGCACTGAATCTGTAGATTGCTTTGGGAAGTATGGACATTTTGATGATGTTAATTCTTCCGATCCATGAACACGGTATGTGTTTCCATTTATTTGTGTCTTCCTTGATTTCCTTCTTCAGTGTTGTGTAGTTTTCTGCATACAGGTCTTTTACCTCCTTGGTTAGGTTAATTCCTAGGTACTTTATTTTTCTTTTTGCTATATCAAATGGTATTTTTTTCTTGATTTCTGCTTCTGTTGTTTCATTGTTGGTATACAAAAATGCCTTTGATTTCTGGATATTGACTTTGTAACCGGCTGTTTGGCCAAATTCATTTATTAGGTCGAGCAGTTTTTTGGCTGAGACTATAGGATTTTCTATGTATACTAACATGTCATCTGCAAACAATGATAGTTTTGTTTCCTCCTTTCCAAGTTGGATGCCTTTTATTTCCTTTTCTTGTCTAATCGCTGTGGCTAATACTTCCAATACTATGTTGAATAGAAGTGGAGAGAGTGGACAGCCTTGTCTTGTTCCTGATTTTAGTGGAAAAGAATTTAGTCTTTGCCCATTGAGTATGATGCTGGCTGTAGGTTTCTCATATATAGCCTTTATTATGTTGAGGAATGCTCCCTCTATTCCCACTTTGCTGAGTGTTTTAATCATAAATGGGTGCTGTACCTTATCAAATGCTTTTTCCGCATCTATTGATATGATCATGTGATTTTTGTCTTTGCTTTTGTTTATGTGATGAATTACATTTACTGATTTGCAAATGTTGAACCATCCTTGCATCCCTGGGATGAATCCCACTTGGTCGTGGTGTATGATCTTTTTAATGTATTGTTGGATGCGGTTTGCCAATATTTTGTTGAGGATTTTAGCATCTATGTTCATCAGCGATATTGGCCTGAAGTTCTTCTTTGTTGTGTCTTTATCTGGTTTTGGGATTAGGATGATGCTGGCTTCATAAAAAGAGTTTGGGAGTCTTCCATCTTTTTGGATTTTTTGGAATAGTCTGTGGAGAATAGGGGTTAGCTCTTCCTTAAATGTTTTGTAGAATTCTCCTGTGAAGCCATCTGGTCCAGGGCTTTTGTGCGTCGGGAGTGTTTTGATTACTGATTCAATTTCACCAGCTGTTATTGGTCTGTTCAGGCTTTCTGTTTCTTTTTCATTGAGTTTTGGAAGGTTATATTTTTCTAGAAACCTGTCCATTTCACCTAGGTTTTCAAATTTCTTGGCATACAGTTCTTCATAGTAATTTCTTATAATCCTTTGTATTTCTGCGGTGTCGGTTGTAGTATCTCCTCTTTCATTTCTGATTGTGTTTATTTGAGTCCTCTCTCTTTTTTTCTTGATGAGCCTGCTTAAAGGCTTGTCGATTTTGTTGATCTTTTCAAAGAACCAACTCCTGGATTCATTGATCTTTAGGATTGTGCTTTTAGTCTCTATGTCATTTAATTCTGCTCTTATCTTGGTTATTTCTTTCCTTCTACTTGCTCTGGGCTGTCTTTGTTGTTGTTCCTCGAGTTCTTGTAGGCGAAGGGTTAGGTTGTTTGTTTGAGATGTTTCTGTCTTTTTTAGATAGGCCTGTATCGCTATAAGCTTCCCTCTGAGGGCTGCCTTTGCTGTGTCCCATAAGTTTTGGGTCGATGTGAGTTCATTATCGTTTGTTTCCAGAAACTTTTTGATTTCCTCCCTAATTTCATTCTTGACCCATTCATTGTTTAATAGCATCTATTCAATCTCCATGATTTTGAAGGTTTTGGGTTTTTCTCCTTGGAGTTGGTTTCTAATTTCAGTCCCTTGTGGTCAGAGAAAATGCTTGGTATGATTTCAATTTTCTTGAATTTGTTGAGGCTTGATTTGAGACATACCCTAATTTTAAAGATGTCAAAGTATGAAAAAAGAAGTGTATCACAGAATCAGTAAAATGTGGCCTATGTCGGCATCCCCTCTGAGATCTAAACTCATATAGCCAACTGAAGGCATAACATTTTCACTGGGTTGTCTGATAGGCATCTCCAGGTAGCATTTCTCCAGTAGAATACTTGATATCTACCCATTCCCCAAATTGGTCTGCCTTTAGCTTTCTCCATGTCATGAAATGGCATGCCTATTTATCCTGTTGCTTTGCTAAAACCCCAAAAGTAACCTTTCAATCTGAGTCTTCAACCTCTGCATAAATCCTACCATTAGCAAGTCTTCTATCTTCAAATAAATCCCCAAATTTGATCACTTTTTACTACCTCCACTACCACTTTTTCTTCAAGACATCTTTATCTTAGGCCTATCTTATTGAAATAGCCTCCTAATTGGCCTCCAGAGTCCACTCTTGCTCACATGCAATTATATTTCACATATAGCTCAAGTGAGGGTTTAAAAATAAATATCAAATCATACCACTCCCAACTCACAGCCTTTAAGAGGCTTCTCTTTATACTCAGAATATCACTCTAATATTTCCCTTGGGAAGGCTTTGTATGACCATCCCACTTTCTCTCTGACTTTGTTCCCTATCACTCTTGGCTGGGTTCAGACTTTTCCAGCCACGCAGTTGTTATTGCCGTTCCTTTATGGCACCTCATTCATTTTCCCACTGCTCCTGGAGCATTAGAACATTGCCTAATTTGAAGCCCTGATGCATATCTCTATGATCCATCTCTTTTCCTTCCACGCAAGAGGTAACTAATTATTTCCTTGCTTTTATTTATGCTTTTAGCATACATATGTACCTCTAAAGCCTACATAGTGTTTTGGTTTCTTCTTTGTAAATGAAATTATACTCTTATGTGACCTGTTCTTTTCACTTAACGTTATGACTTAATATTTATCCATGTTGATGCACATAGCTGTACTTTTTCTTTTTCTTTTTAAAGTACTTTATTTAAAAAAAAATTTTTTTTTTTATTTGTCTTTAGAGGGGTAGGGGAGAGGGAGAGGGAGAGAAATATCCATGTACGGTTGCCTCTTGTGTGTCCCCTGCTGGGAACTGGCCTGCAACCCAGGCATGTGCCCTGACTGGGAATCGAACCGCGATCCTTTGGTTCGCAGGCCTGCACTCAATCCACTGAGCTACACCAGCCAGGGCTACTTTTTCATTTTCTCTTCTGTATAACACCTCATTGCATGGATATACCAACTTTATTATTTACACACTTAATTATCAACTAATTTTTTAGGCAGGTGCAATATTAACAGTGGTCCAACAAACATTCATGTGCACATTTGAAGGTACAATTGTTAAAATATTTTACCGGGAGTGGATTTTGAGTCATAGGGAATGTAGTTCTTCAACTATACTAGGTAATACCAATAATTTTTCAGACAAGTTGCACCCTTCAACAGCACATGAAATTACCTGTCAATCAACAACCTCGTGAAAGCTTGATATTGTTAGATTATTATTTTTCTCAATCTCATGTGTGTAAAAGAGTCTTGTATTATTTTAATTTACATTTTTGATAATTTTCATACATATTGGCCATTGGTATTTATTTTTCTATTACATTTCTATTTGTGTCTTTGCCAGTTTTTCTATGATTTTAAAATAAATTTAAATTTATTCTAAGGAGATTTTTCCCCCTTGGATATTAGTTTTTTGTTGGTTAAATATTCTACAAGTATTTTCCATTGATTGTTGCTCAATATTTTACTTTCTTTACAGTATTTTTTATGAGTAGTAGTTCTTGATTTTATTGTGGAGAATTACCATTTAGGAATTTTAGTTTCTTCTATTGTGTAAGAAATTCTTGTCTACTCTATCCTACAGATATTCTCCTATATTTTCTTTTAAATAGTTTGAATTTTTGTCTTCTACATTCAAGCACTTAATCAATCAGAAACTGATTTTTGTGTTTAGTGGGAGGTAACAATTTAATTCCATTTTTTCTATTTCCTATGAAAAATCAACTCTTTTACCACCATTTATTAAGTAATCATCCTGTGAAGCCACCTCTATCTTAAATCACAATTCCTAATATATGAGGACTCTTTCTGCATTCTGTATTTTGATCCATTATTGGTGAATATGTCTATCTCTGTGCCAATACTACTGTACCTTAATTGCTATCAGTTTTAAGTAGTTCTACATAACTGGTTAAACAATTTCCCTGACTTCATTCTACATTTTCTGGAATGTTCAGGCTATTCTTGACCCTTTGATATTCTGTGTAAATTTTAGAATCTGACTGTCAAATTCAGTGAAAAAATCTATATAGATTTTTAATTGGAATTTTATTGAATTTATGGAGCAAATTCTGAAAAGGTTGACCATTACTAGCCCTTAAATAAATCCCTAGGCACTGAGTCTCTAATAAAGTTCCCTAGTAGATAAGACAACATTTCACGAATGCTGTTACAGTTCATTATTTTGGGAGTTAAGAACGTCCCGTGTGACTCTACTGGGAAAGGACCCTTGGAAGCATGTACCTGATTTTCTCTGAATTTCCCTTTGCTGTTTTTTCTTTGTGTCCTTTTAATGTAATGAGTCTTAGCCGCGAGTATGACTACATGATAAGCCATGCGAGTTCTTAAGTAAAACTCGAGGACTCTCTATACACCTGTTATATTTTTCATTATGCTTTCAACTTTTCCATGACTTTATGTTTAGTGTGTGTCTGGAGAAGTCAGAAAAGCTAGACTTTGTTTTTGTTTCATATCCAATCTGAAACTGTTGTCTTTTATCCAGAGAATTTACTTAATTTTAATAAAGGCTAATATATTGTAATTTATTTTAGCACTTAAATTTATGTTGTGTATTTTTTAAATGTACTTTATTGATTATGCTACTATAATTGTCCAATTTTCCCCCTTTGCCCCACTTTGCTCCCTCTGTATCCCTATTCCCTCTAGCAACCCCCCACCCCTGCCTGCCTTAGTTCATGTCCATGGGTCATGCATACAAGTTCTTTGGCTTTTCCATTACCTGTACTGTTCTTAACACCCCCTGTCTATTTTGTACCTACTGAATTTGTGCTTCTTAATCCCTTCACCTTCCCCCCTTATTTCCTCTTCCCACTCCCAACTGATAACCCTCCAAATGATCTCCATGTCTATGATTCTGTTCCTGTTCTGCTTGTTTGCTTAGTTTGTGTTTTAGAATTAGTTGTTGGTAATTGGGCATTTGTCATTTTGTTGTTCATAGTTTTGTTCTTTTTTTCTTTTATAGTTCCCTTTAACATTTCACATAATAATGTCTTGGTGATGATGAACAACTTTAGTTTTACCTTGTTGGGGAAGCGCTTTATCTGCCCTTCAATTCTAACCGATAACTTTGCTGGATAGAGTAATCTTGGATATATGTTCTTGCTTTTCATCACTCTGAATACCTCTTGCCAGTCCCTTCTAGCCTGCAAAGTTTCTTTTGAGAAATGAGCTGACAATCTTATGGGAATTCCTTTGTAGGTAATTGTCTACTTTGCTGATTTCTCAAAAGATACTTTATAGGCTAAAAGGGACTGGCAAAAAGTATTCAAAGTGATTTTATGTTGTCTATTTATTCTGCTTTTCTTATATTTCTTTTGTTCCTCTTTTTCTTGCTTTCCTTTTGAACAATTAAGTATGTTTGTCATTTAGAATTGCTCCCTTGACTAGTTTGGAAGTCATAAATTTTATTTCTATTTTTTAAATAATTGTCCTAGTCATATGGACATAGTTATACAAAACTAAATTTGAACAATATCTTTGCTCCTTCATGTAATATTCAAAGGAACTCTGAAAACATTGTTATCATTACCCTTTCCCCTCCAGTGAGTGCATTTTAATTCCAATCTCTTTTTAATAATGAAAATTAGGTATTTTTATTATTGTTTCAGTAGTCATTAATTCTTTAATTGTCCATATTTAAATTTTCTTTGTTTGTTATTACTTCTTGCATCTTAGACCTATCTGCATTTATTTGCCTTCTGCCCTGTAAATATCTTTTATAATTTCTTTAGTGGGTCTGTAGATAAAATTCTCTCATCTTATTTTCTATAAAATGTCTTTATTTTTCTTTTTTTATTTTAAAAGAAATTTTTTCTGGGTATATAATTCTGGGTTGAAGCTATTTTCTCTGAGCACTATAAAAATATTATCTACTTTTTTTTCTGTCTTCCATTGTGCTGATGAGAAGTAAGCAAATTTGTCTTTTCTCTCTGGCTGCTTTTAAGGTCTCCTCATTATTTTTGGTGAGGAGACCTTAAAAGCACTTCTACTACATCTGTCTATGTAAGAACTTCTTTTCATCTATTTTCCTTAAAACTCAATAGGATGATTTAAAAAATATACTTCTTATTTTAGAATAGTTTTAGATTTGTGGGAAGGTTGTGAGGATGGTAAGGTGAGTTTCCATTACTGTTACCATTGTGTGTTAGCAGGGTACATTTGTCACAACTAATAAACCAATATTGATGCATTAAATAAATTTCATACTTTATTCCAATTTTCTTAGTTTTTATCTAATGTTCTTTTTATGTTCTAGGATCCTGTCTAGGATGCCTTTTCATTTAGTCATTAGGTGTTCTTAGGCTCTTTAGACTCTGGCAGTTTCTCAGATATTCCTTTGCTTTCACTAACCTTGACTGTTTGAATAGTACTAGGAAGGTATTTTGTAGCATGTCCCTTCGTTGGAGTTTGTCTGATATTTTTCTAGTGGTTAGACAGGGTTATGTGTTTTTTGAGATCAAGACCACAAAGGTAAGTAAAAAGATCATTCTTATCACACATATTAAGGATTTATGCTATTGAAATGACTTACCATTGCTGATATTAATCTTTATCACCTAGCTGAGGCAGTGTTTGTCAGATTTCTCTACTGTAAAGTCATTCCTTTATCCTCCTTTCTATATTACACTATTTGGAAGGAAATCTCTCACTTTTTTGGGAGGAACAATGGACAATCATAACCTTTTGTAGTCCCCATTTTTTACCATGATTACTAAAACAATCTTTAAATGATATTTTCATGCCTCCCCACTCCATCTCTTTTGCCCCTAATAGTCACCCTAAGAATGTTACTAGGTTTCTGAGTTCTTCGTTTATACCTCTTTATGTGGGTCCTGATATGGAACTTGGCATTGGTTGTAGCCTACACAGTTCTTTTTATAAGCCAAGCAAGGCATGAATCTGAGCAAGACATGAATCCCAGGCTCTGGGGCTTAGAAAAGCAGTTCAGAAGGCTTTGAGATTACAGGATAAAATGGGGCCATTTTTATAAAATTCTGAGAAGTTGGCTAGTTAAGATTTTAGGATAATAATGGAAGATATAGGCTCAGTTTAGGGAACAGTCTTATACTTGGGTTTTGGTTCTGTAGAAGAAATCAGGTTCCACTGGGATTTTCAGAAAGTTCTTACTTAACGGCAACTACATTTTCAATTATCTAATATGATTTGGGGTCAAGCAAGTGAGCACATCCCTGCCAGATTCCTTGATGAGAAGATTTGTGGAAAAGGTAAGGCAGGTGAGCTGGTCCATTGACCTTTTAGCATGGATGGTTAACATTTGTTACATTCCATATATCAGATGTTATGCTGAGCTCTTTATACTGTTGTTTTATTTTACACTAGGGAAAACTCTGAAGTTACATATTTTAAAAATCTGCCTTTCATAGATGAATAAGCAAGACTCAGATTAAAAAAATTATTTGAAAAATAATAATAATAATTTAGTTGAGGTCACAAATCTTTTGACACTAAGATCTTGCTCTACTGATTATTCATAGCAACCCTTTATTCCACAGAATCAATTCTTGAGGAAGTGGGTCCCATGTAGGTCACCAAAGCAGAGCTTGGACAGAAGAGAAACTGGCCATATTAATGTAATTCTCAAGGCATCTGGTTAGAATGCTTTACATTTCTCTATCTCAATTCAGCATAACCATTAGTCCCTAGGGACTGAGACAAAGCTGAATCCACTGATGAGGCTCAAATAGATTCTGTGAGACTTAGAGCCCCACAAAGCCAAAAGCACAAAAAGGATATATAAATGTGTGGAGAGATTTAGAATAAACATCTGATTAAAATGAGGCAGAATTAATAGGGGTAGAGGTTTGAGGTAGAAAGAATTTGGATGTCTCTAACTCAGCAAATGTTATCAAGTGACTTCTTTGCATATGACACTCTGCTTTAGGTCAAGTAAATCAAAAGCGATATGGCATCTACTCTGCCCTCAAAGAATCTATATCACACAAGTTATCTTAAAATGGTGAGACGAAACAAATACCAAGTAGAGGAACACGTGATCTATGGGATCATAGAGCAATTATATGACTGGAGCATTTATGGAAGACCTAGTGGGTGAAACATAAACAACCTCTTGGAAGATTAGTAAAACCTTTTCAAGAGGCAGAGCAGGTGACAAACTTCATGAGAAAACAACACGAGGAACAGCAGAGATGTGAGTAGTCTAAGAAGGTAAATGAGAAAAATGACTCAGATAGGATAAGACAGACACAACTGTTTTTGCCCACTGGGTTCTCATTCTGCCTTCTTGTGATAACGGAATGTTTGTTTTGATCTGAAGAACCACCCCTTTCACATCTCTTCATACTGATTGTTTGGAAGTGACTGATACTTTTCGCTTCATGAACTCAGGAATATGTGATCTAGGCCTAGCAAATTAGCATATTCCTTTCCTGACTACAGTGATTGGTTCAAAGATGGACATGTGACCCATCAGTCCAGTGAAGTCAATCCTGGGAGTTTGATTGGAATTATGGGAAAGAAGAACTTTCTGCTGAGGTTGTTAGGCTGTGAGACTGTGTACTTGGAGCAGCCTGGGAGCACTCAAAAGGAAGAGCCTGCCTTAGAAGAAAACGCCCAGAAGTCAGAGCCAACAGTCACAGCCTGTGTCCTGAACTTGCCCTGAATTTTTAGTTATATGAACCAATTTCCATGCTCCCACCCCTGCCTTTCTGTTTTGCTTGCATTTATCTGAATTTGGTGTTAATTGTTTATAAAGGATACTGGCTAATATACAGGTCATGGAAACACTTTCTTGGAAACTCTGATCGAAATAGAACAAGCAGTTGAATTAATAGAAGCAGTTGGGCCATTTTGAAACTGGTGAGAAATGAGACTGGAGAAATATGATAATACACACTGGCAGAGGGCTGAAGAGAGGGTGGATAAAACAAATAGGAGTGATTCCAGTGTTTCTTGAGCAGTAGATTGTTGCAGTCAAGATTTTAACTTTTGTCTTTTTCTTGGGAGTGATTTTTAGTTTTTTATTTTCTACCCTCTCTACTTGGACATTGGTTGTATTTATAGCAATGTTGGGTTTGTTTCTTAATGGTATCTTTTACTGTAGAACCTAGCACTTAAATTGATTAAGGCTCTTGATCTCAGATGTTGTGTCTCTCTGAAAAGAGACAAAGAGTTTTCTTAGAGGTGATACACAGAGAGCACAGCAGTCTCACTAGATATCTCTCACTTGGATTCCATCTCCTCTTTTTCCAAATCCATACATATATCACCGAATCAGTATTTCTCTGATGACAGTAAACCATGTGTGACTTGTGGCATTTTTAATGTGGGTACTCATCCTCTCACCACCTAAGACCTCTCTTCCATGTGATATTGTAGTCTTCTTGGGGGGCAGGTACTAAACATTGTGACTGTTTTAGAAGAAAATTTTCACAGTGCTGGTCTATTCTCTTGAATACAATAGTTAGTCAAACGCTTGTGCTAGTATCTAGACTGAGACAATGGTTATATTTTAGAAAATCTGGTTACTTTGAACAATTAAAGAAAGAAATAACACAGAAAAGACTGTTGTGACATTTTGAATGAGCACGTGTATTTATCCTAAAAATAGGAGATACGGTTGTATTCACAGGTCACAGAAAAGCCTTGCATGTCTTTGGGAGTATAACTCTTCTCACTCTGTATGACTTGTCTTCTCTTTATGTCCCACTCAATAATTTTCTTTTTCAAAATTATTACCTATGTGTAGTTACCCTTCTCTACAGGAGGTAGAACTTAGTTCTTCTGTCTTCACCCCTTACTTTCAAGGTGAGCTGGACTTAGTGACTCATACCCTAAGAATAAGGAAGGGAAATCAGTAACTTTACAGTGGAGAATCCCAGCAAACGCTAATCTAACCAAGTGATGAAAATGAACGTCAACATTTTCGTCATGTAGATAACATGGACCCCGATGCGATATGATGAGAGGGGCGCTCCACTTTTTTTGTTTCCTTTCCAAAAGCCTGTAACCCCAATCTAACCATGAGAAACACAACAGAAAAGGCTGGAGACAGCTTAAGACTATCAAGGTCGTGAGAAACAAGGAAAGACTGAGAAAGTGTCACAGACCAGGAGAGCCTGGGCATACATACCAGCTAAATATGATGTGGTCCCCTGAAGTGTGTCCTGGAGCAGAGATAGGCCATTAATGGAGAAACTGATGAAAGGCAAATAAAGTCTGGAATTACGTTAGTAGTGATATACCAATGTCAGCTTCTTTGTTTTGACAAGATGTCAATTAATATAAGGTGAGGAAACTTGGTGAAGGGTATATGGGAACTCCATAAATCTTTGCAATTTTTATGTAAATATAAAGTTATCACAAAGTAACCACTTATTTAAATGATTGTTATGAAATGTTCCTATAATTAAAAAAATGTAAGAATGTAATGAATGCCATGTACCCACCACCCAACTTAAGCAAGAAAAATGACAAATATAGTTAAGTCATTGATATATACTTTCGCAATCCTGATATCCTTTTTCTGAGAGGTAACCACTATTCTAAATTTATCTTAGTCATTTCTGTGCACATCATTATATTTTTTCTGTATGTATATGAATCTATAGAATACTGGGTTATATGTGTTAAACTTGAATTAATGACACCATACTGTTTGTATATATTTTGGGGGCTTGTCTTGTCCACCCAGCATTATAGTTTTGAATTTCATCTATGAGGTTGGTGGGGCCTGCATCAGTCATTCATTCAATAGCTATTGTGCTTCAACTATGTGCCAGGTTCTAGGCATTCCAGCAATGGATAAAATATTTCTGGAAGGCACTGTGCTTGAATATGTATATATAAAATGTATTATTGATAAGGCCACAGGTCTGGTTAGGGACATATTGCACTACCTGAGACTGTAATATAGTTATTTGTTCCAAACTTCAGTGTTGTCTGTGAATACTATCTATTTTAGAGATTTTATATTGATGGCCTACAGATATAAATGGTCCGTCTGGAAGGTATCCAGCCATGCAATGTGAAAAAATAGACATTTACTGAAGAGGATACAAGATACAAGAAACATTGCACATAGGACAATGACACCTCAGTCCCTTTCAAAGTTGGCACCTTAGGACCTCACACAGCTCTCCCAATCTGCAATAGCTGCCCGGTCATATTTTCCTGAAACTCACTGATGGTCTGAAATCTCTTCCTTTTCAAAGGTGATTTTAGTTTTAGGAAAAGCCAGAAGTTGCACAGTGCCAAATATGGACCATGGGGGGTCACTTGGGTGATTTGATGTTTCGCCAAAAAACTCTGCATGAGACATGATGAGTGGGCATGTTGTTGTGATGAAGCTGCCAATCACCAGGTGCCCATAACTGTGACTTTCTGAACCATCCCGATAGTTTTCGAAGAGGAAGGTTCAAGCTTAATGCAAAGTTTGATGCAGGTTTGTTCCTGTACTTGCTCAGTCATTTTGAACGTGATGGCCACACAGCACACCTGCTCACTCAGCAGCATCTTCTGCCCCCACTGACTAGTACAGTGAGGTCATCACTGTTCACACATATGCATTCCAGTCCACTCTCCTTGGCTGCCAGGTGGCATCAATGTTGTGCTAACTGTTCTCATTATATTAACGGTGGCTGGACTTTTTCTGGACAGACCTTGTATTTTGTTTGGTTAACTCAATATCTTTAAAAAATGCTGTATTCATTCTCAATAGCATTAAAAATTAATAGATTTCTCATAGTGATTTTAATTTTCAGCTTATCTTGAAAAAATCTGAACCCACTGGCTGATCCCCGTAGAGAAGGAGCAGAGGAGCTACTGCTCTTCAGGTGCTCACAGCCCACTTTGCTCCGCCCAGCCTTCTGCAGAGCCTTGGGGAGCGGGGAGGGTGACGACTGAGCTGTACCATGGTATGTGTATGTTCTGAGTGAGCCTCATGCAGTCTCTTATATCGTCACTGGTAATCAGCACGTCAATAATTACAGGAGAGTAAAAGGTGTATATATACTGGCACGTAACCTGACATTTTTTTCAACCCTGTATGTGTTTTGACAATCCTTTTTTTCCTAAAAAGAGTGACATCCTTTCTTATTGATAAACAAACTATTTTCCCATAAGTTGGTTCAGTTTTCTAAATTTCGTGCTTTGACTTCTGTTTATACACCTTTTTTGAGGCCCTAATATGTGCAGAACATGGTTCCAAGTTCTGAAGTGATGCAAAGAGATACATAGCAAGTTCTTGCCTTCAAGGATCTTATAGGATAGTGATTTTCAACCTTTTTCATCTCATGGCACACATAAAGTAATTACTAAAATTCTGCAGTACACCTATATATATATATATATATATATATATATATATGTATTTTCCAGTTTGACAAAAAATAGGCATAATTTTGATTCATTAACACCGAGAAGCTATTGTTGTGTCGCTTGTTGTCATTTTTTTTATTTGACAATCTAAGGGAAAAGAGATCAGAGCTCCTGACTAAATAGTCAGGTATTGCATGTTCTAAAAAATTTTAGAACATGGCACACCAGTTGAAAATTGCTGTCACAGGATGATAAAGCACACCGATAATTAACTATGTAATTCAACATATTTATTGAGCACTTGCTGTGAGCTAGAAATATGGAAAGGGAACTTGTGCATGCAAAGAGAACAACATGGGTGAGTAAGGTGATCTTGACCTCAGTTGCTTTATTATTGTCCAGGGCAATGATTCCCAGAGTTGCATGTGTGGACATACAGACTCCAGTCCGCCTGCACAAGTTCTGATTCCGTGACTTAGGGAAGGCCTGCGCTGCTCCACTTTGAACAAGTATCTCAGGCAGAGACACAGTTACTGTGGAGCTCACAGCCTTTAAGTGGCAGTGCCCCTCACTTCAGTGGCTCTGTGAACTTTGGAAGTTGCGGGGAGTTCCAGGGTGTTTTGGGTGGAGAGAGGGGAGTCAGGTTTCCACCAGGAACCATTTCTGTACAAGCATTGTTGGTAAATTTCTCAAACTGCTCTCAGTTTTCAAGGCGCCAGCAATTTGTTGTGATTTCTTTTCTTGTGCTAAATAAATACTTACATTTGTATCCAACTTTGATTAATAATCTTGTGTTCTTTTCCCCAACACGAACTCACCAAGTTACAAAAGCTTCAGGCTGCTAGCCTTGGGTGACTGGTGCATGTGGTCCCTGGACCAGTCTTTGACAAATGCTGATCGTTGTGATAGAGTCAAAGATCATACATGGAAGTAAAATTTAATTTTGACTTTGAATGTTAGGCTTTATGCCTTGTCAAGTGTATGACCACCCGATGTCAATCTGCCATGCAATGGCAGTATGGATAATTTTGCTCATTTGTTAAATATGATTTCTCCATAGCGATGTGTCAGAGGAGAGTCCAGTTGTGGGTGTCTATTTTGTTAAAAAATTATTTGGATATTGTTAAATTGATGGGAATGTTTTTTGCAGCCCACCTCTGCCAATTTGTAGCTTTTCAAAGTTGAATCCCCTGTTCTCCTCACTCCTCCCACCTCTCCCCACACCTGTAAGCTCGGACTCTCCCCCTGTCACAGGCCGTCCTCGCTGAGGCGGAAAGCAGTTGAACAGTCTCAGTTGTCCTTTCTGCTGTATAAATTAGATGTTCAGTTAGGTTCATAGTCCAGAGTTGGTGACCCACCTAGGACTACTTAGTTCTATGTCCTTGCTATTTCTGAAGATTTTGCCAAAAACAGATCTGGGTCCAAGAAACATATTTATATATACTCTGCTTTCATTCCTCTCACTTCTATTTACCTCCAGAAAACCCTCACCCTTAATTCTAGCACCTCATAGCCCTTTATTTGACCTAGTTTAAACTGAACTTTGGTCACAATTTCTACTGATCGTCAGCTTGGGACTATTGACTATTGAAGAAGGCAACAGGATTTCATCCTAAATGTTCCTCATATCTGTAGGAATGTTTCCTATTGGCTGGGAAGAAGCCAGTATGAATCCTGATTAGATGCATGGGACCATTATTTCTACTTACTATACTAACTCCGAGTTATCAAGACCACATTTGGGCATATCCTAATTTATGTTATAAAGAGAATAACAGAGTGAACAGTGATATCATTTCCTAGGGTTAACATGAAGAACTTTGTTAGTCATCTCTCTAAATGACTACTCTGTCACTCTGCCATTTTGCATTTGGTAAAAGGGTCGCCATCACATCATTTGACTCACCTGTTAAAATATCCCAGCATAATCCCCTTACAAAATGTTGGGGATGCAATCAACCAAAGAACTATGAACTTTGTTCCTCACTGATTCTCTTAATATGGGGTAGCTGGCAGTGATCATTGTGGCCTAGCAGGTCCAGGGCAAGGTGATTATTTCTGGCCAAATGGAAATGCCACCAAAGACAGAGAAGATCTTTGGAAGCAATCCACTGGCTTTACTTTCCAAGCTCTGCAACCTGGGAGCATAGACCCCCCACAGTGTGGCACTGCTGGGCCTCTCTGATGGTCCTGTCTGTGGACACAGCTCATGCTGCTTTCTCAGTGACTAGCTAGGGGTGGGCTTTTTTCTCTTGTCACCCTTTTGAAGAACATATTTTATTTTTTTAGTACAGCATAGGGTAACTCCACTAAGTGGCAGTTGTCTTTAAGCCTGTCAAGCCAGATCATGCTTGGCTCACTTTTCTAGGCCTTTTCCCTTGGAAGAAAAATAGTGAAATCTCAGAAAAGGTTACTAAATTATGCTGCATGTTGCTTCACAGTACTGCTCCCTTTTAAAAAGCAAAGTGAATGCTACCCAAGGCCGAATGCCCTTCGATAAAGTGGAGGTGTATCATCCCTTTCTAGACTCCGGATAACTGTGTTCAGTTTTTTTTCCATTTGGAATTTGAAAGGGCAATATTTACCTATCAAAGGCTTTGAAACCTCCTGGTTTCAAACCTGAAAGGGTCCGTGGGTTGCCCCAGGGGACAGGGATTTCAACCACCACTTCTCAGGGCCCTGCACAGTGCCTGGTAGGTAGAAGGCTCAAAGAACCGCACTAACTAATGGGAAGGTACCTAGTATGTGTCACGGTCACTTCCGCATGTCCAGGGACACTTCCCTTAGATACTGAATGAGATTTACATCGAGGCATATGCACATTTATATTTACCCTTCTTTCAGGGACAGTGCAGCTTCAAGTGCCCTCCGCACGTGTGATTAAATATTAATTAGGCTTCTAATATAAGCAAGTGAGTTCACAGGCCCAAGTGTCACATGAATAATTTATGAGGTACCCGAAGGCTCAGCCTGGAAAGCTGATTGGCCACCTTGGATTTGTATAATTACAAAGTTTCATTATTAACAGTGGAAGCATTGGAGAGATTTGCCTAGCTTGAGGGACTTTGAAAGCATAAGCTGTCTCATTAGGGTAAAAGGGAATAAGGCAAAATATGCAAACTTGTTAGCAGAAAAGAAGGGGGGATGAAATTTAAATAAACTTAGCCTTCAAACATAACTATAGTACATGTGCATTTAAAAATATATAGTAAATTTGGTATTCTGATTGATAAGTATCTTTGCTTTAAAGTTATAGAATAGCAAGCAATGCTTCAAAGCTTTTGTTTTAAACTGATGACCAAAACCTTTAATATTTTACTGAAAAAGCCACAGGTAGCCTAATGGGCCTTGTGAAGTGAGGTTTGGAGGTAAAAGAAGGAAGACAGTCCAGGGCTCTTGCTAGAATGTGTGTTGTGCATGCAATTAAATCTCAAGGTCAAACAATTTACAGACAATTACTTTTCTAACATCTCCAGAAATGCCTGCTTACACGTCTTTAATTTTAAATGATACTGATATTCCAATTCTCCCCAAAGGTTAATGCTGACTAAATCCAGCTGTGACCTGACACGATGCGACAGCACAGTGCCTAATTATCCTCTGGATAGTCATTTACTTGAAACCATTAAAGGAATAGGCTGAGAGGAAGATTTAGGACCCTGGAAAAATGTTAGCCTGACTTCTTTCTTCTAGAAGATGGGATGGGGCTGAAAAATAAAAATAAAATCTTGCTAAATGTTAGCCATTTGCTTTGATGGCAGAAAATTGTTCACCCCACTCTGTTTTTTTACAGGTTAAATTGCTAAGTAGTTCATTTTATCCATTGCCTACGGCTGGTGCTAAATGTCAGTGACAAATTTTGTACTTGTCTTGAAGAATGAATTGTTATGCACAAAAGCTATAGTGCTCTTTTAAGATGAGTGAATTGCAGAGGGAAAAAAGTTGCTCTTTTGAAAAAGGATTATTTTGATTAAAGGCCTTTTCTATTGTAGCTGAAGACAGGTAGTGTTTTAAGATAATTCTGACAGTTACCTCCCACAGAGGCTGCAGTCCTTTACTAGAAATTTCTTTAAGAGTACTTGTGTCAGATTATATACTATGATTATTATCATAAGACCATTAGTGACAGTGGAAGAAATTACTAAAAAAAACCCACCTAGTTTTCATTAACTGGAGTAAAAATAATGGTTTTCTGTGTGGTATCAGCATTCTATCACTGTTACACAAATCTTTCACAGTGAATTGCAGTGGGAATTAAAGAGAAACATCTATGCTTGCCAAAATGTTGCAGAAATAAAACCCTAGATATGGTACTTCGGTAACATGTAATAGGAATGTATGACAGCAGCTGATACAGACTTCCAGCCCTCTTGTTTTTAGTCACTTAGCAAATGAGTTCTGACCAGCTATCAGCAGTTACTGATGTTGTGTTGGAAACTGGTTTATCACTAGTTTATGTAAAAGCAGGTTTGCGTCAGTCCTTTTCATTTTCCTTTTCAAGGACCACTTTTTGCTTATTTATGACATAAAGTTTATAATAGTCATTTTGTCATAGTACTGAATTATTTTAGCTAAATTTTGGCATTGTTGATAAAAAATGGGTAACATAAGAATGCAATTTTTAGATACAGTGTTAGTGTAAACCATAGTAAAGTTTGGGCACTCGAAGGGGTATTTCATCTCTGGTTCAAACTGATGGGCATTTGCTTTGATAGGGACAGGATTTCCTAGGATGAACCCCAAAAATGTGACTGACTATGACTAGTATAATTTTGATTCTGCTAGTTCAAAATGTTTACTTGAAGGAACAAAAATGTGCTGGTGGTTTCTTGGTGAAGTAGTGCGAACACGATTTTTTAGTTAGAATTGTTCTTTCATGGTAAGGGACAAATATAACCATGCTTTGTTTTAATACACCGTCCTGTTGTACCATGAAATTAATGCAGGGAATTGGATTTTAAGGAAAACTATAGTTAGTTTTAAAACCTTGGTTAAATAATTATTTACTTGAAATCAGCTCTTTTAAGTTGCATTTAAATTAAGGAAAGCAGTTGTTAAATTGGCTCTTACCAAAGTGATAGATAAATATAGGTGTCTGAACTTTTATTAAGATCCAGTATTCAGAGTGGCAAGGAATGGTTTTTGTGTCTGAATGGTTTCCTCCTTCACCCCCCAGTGCTCCACCCATTCTCTCGCCACTTCCATCCTGTTCTCTAATTATGAGTTGGTGTGAATGGCCTCTCAGTCGGAGTTGCCATTATCTTCATCCCTCCCAGCAAGAGTTTCAGTCTGGTGATGTAGAACAAGATTCTGAGGAAAGAGCCTAGGCCTCAGTATTGCGGGGGTCGGGGGGGATCTCCCAGAATGTTGTTTAGAATCATTTTTCTTGGGGGTGTGTGTCTAGAGAGGGAAGTGCCAGTTAAAATGAAACAACCTAATCTACAAAAAGTTGATTCTTACATGCTTTGTTGGGTTTGGTCTCACACCATATCGTTGGCTAAGCATCATAAGATGCTCTGTCACCAAGAGAGGGTGTGTGTTTTCCGAGACTGATGTCTCAGGAATTTGGACACTGTGTAAAGCAGATCATGTGGCATATTCACAGCTTTGGAGTGTAGTGCACTGATGAGGTGCTGGTATGGCCTGGCTTTCTTCTTTCCTTTTTGTATTTTATTGTCCATATAATTATCACATTAACCTCATAGGCTTAAATAAGACAGTATTTAGTTTTTAATAAATGCCCATCAAAGAGCTTTGCATGTGTAAAGTTTCCCCCTTACATTAACTGCTTGCCATACTTTAAAATTTTTATTAAGAAAATAATAGCAAAGATAAAATCAGAGGACTCAGTTCTTCTCTGCTGAGTTCAGTGATTGGTGTTTGCTAGGTGTGTTTTGTCTTCAAATTGTTCCCACTGTGACTTGTTCGCATTAATGAGGCTGTTGGTTGGGTCAGAGGGATGAGCAGAGGGCATTCTTTTCCCCAATGAAAATCATCTGTGTTATCTGTGTCTGTGCAGCTAAGAATGTGGACCTCCTACTTAGAAAGTATTCAGTGTTGTAGGAGGTATGTGGTGAAGCCTAGTATATATTTTGGCATTTTGCTTCCACATGCAGCTTCTCGTATAATCAATCCCACTGTGTTTAAAGGTGAAACCTTTTTATGCTTTTGTTTTATGAAAACAGTGGAATTGGTTGGGAAAGCAGAAACTTGAAGAGTAAAGTCTTCTGCCAAAATGTAGACTGAGAGCCAAAGTAGTTTTGCTTGTGAATAATTTGGAAATATAATAGTAAAATATCTTTTTGTGCTTTAGCTGTGAATTTTGTCTAGTTACCTGTTGTCATCAGTCAACATTTCTACACAGGGCTTTTATGGTGGCAATCTGAGCTTAAACATTTAAAAAATTTTAGCACACTATTAATACATGTCCATTTGAAAAATAATTTTATCACCTCAATTTATTTGGCAGGGAAATCATGAATTGACTTATAATATGATTTAGTCCACATGACCCTTTCTCTTGGAAACATAAAATGCATCAATGCGAATTCAAGTTACTGAATATTTTTGTTTCCTTTTTTATGGTGACATTGCTGTC
This sequence comes from Glossophaga mutica, assembly GCA_039655065.1. Taxonomy (NCBI): domain Eukaryota; kingdom Metazoa; phylum Chordata; class Mammalia; order Chiroptera; family Phyllostomidae; genus Glossophaga; species Glossophaga mutica. Next base: position 160,854,078 of record CM077306.1, read on the forward strand.
CCACACCTAACGACCTAGGTAGTCAAAACAAGTTCAACAGGAGGAGTAGAGTGTGTTGCTAGAGGACTGGGTGTCCATGGGACATTGTATATTTGATTCTACCTTTGTCTTATTTATATAAAGTTCTTATTTATATAATCTGTTGTCTTCTCTAGCCACGTCCACTTTTCAAAGAGAAGTCTTTACTGCTCTGATTAGTTTTCAGAGATTTCATTTCGATGATCTTATATTGCTAAATACTACAGTAAACATCTCTTGAGAACCATGTGTTGCATTTCTACTTTTAAATCTTAAATCTTGTTTTCTATCCCTGTCACTTATTTCTAAACCTACCACATTTAAATTGTCTCCTTCCCCTCTCCCCTTGGGTTTTCAGACCACAAAGCTTTTCAGAGCTGATATAAAGCACATAGAGGATAAGTAAAAATTATTGAAAACATGACCCCAATTGTGTAGCCATCACATAGTCTTTATGTTTTTGAAGATTTTATTTATTTATTTATTTAGAGAGAGGGGAAGGGAGGGAGAAAGAGAGGGAGAGAAACGTTGATGCATGAGAGAAACATTGATTGGCTGCCTCTTGCATGCTCCCAGCGGGGCATTGGGCTCACAACCCAGGCATGGGCCCGGACTGGAATCACACCGGCGACCTGTTGGTTTGCGGGATGATGCCCAACCCACTGAGCCACACCAGTCAGGACTAGACTTCAACTTTATACAAAATTCATGAATTATTGTTGTGTCTCTCCACCGATTTGGACATTCTAATTACCACATGTCATGGTTGTGGTATATTATTATCCACAGTGAAATAATCAAGTGAAATTAATACTTTTTCCTACTTAAAAGCTGACCAGCTAATTTACTTATTCCCAGCTCAGAAGGCCCAACACATTGTGAAAATGTGGACATCACGCTGAACTTGCAGGCAAGTTCGTCCAGTTCAGATCTCCTGTCTGTAATGTAGATCTGCTGTTTTCTCTCGAGAAGTTCTCTCTCTGTTTTGGCAGGAGCTATGGTATTACTAAGTCAGAGCAAGGCAGTTTGTCAGGGAATGCTACCTGAGAGATATCAAATAAGTATAGATCTTATATGCCCACTTAATGTTTATTTTATTATTTCTCTGTGGGAAATTGGAAATAACTTGGAGGGTAGATGTATCACTCCTAGCAGACCAAATAGATAAAACTTCTTGTTTTATAAAACAAGAAAGTTACTGGTTACTTGCTTTATAATACCAATGATAATGACAATAGCGCCTATATATTTTGAGCAGTTTCTGTTAAGCATATATTAAGGATTTCCTAAGGTGTTCTTATTTGATCTCCACATATACTCTGCAAAATAGTTATAATCTCTATTTTACAGATAAGAAAACTGACATTTACCACTGTACAACATGTTAGTAAATCTATTACAGCACAGTAAAAATTTTGCTTTTATTTCAGTTTTATCTGTTTAAATAGAAATATATAACTAAAAACAAGAATAAGTATAAATTATTTGGAATGAAAGTTTGTGCACATATTTTTCTCATGAGAGTCAAGTTATGGTTCTGGCTTTTAGCTTTCATCTCTGTCTCCTTGGAATATTTCTTATGCACATTGGAACAAGCATCTGTCTATCTGACATTTGTGATCTGCAAACCAAGTAAGATCACTGAAGACCTGTAAAAGTATAATTTGGTGTCATGATTTTGTTTGGTGTAGGTGACTTAGAATAACTAGAATGCTAGGCTTTTTTTTTGTTGTTGTTGTTGTGGGGAGTAATGCCTTAGTAAGCACAAAAGAAAATTCAGATCAACTTCATTTTAGGTGTTGCCTTTTAAACCCTTTCTGGGATCTGATTTATGGTGATGCTGTGGGCACTATACTATATAAACAGTAGACTGCACTGCTCCTTCTCTCCTTGCACCTCCACTTTCCTCTCCATCCTAGTAAATCCTTTGAAGGTTTTATTATTCAGGGGTGGGAAGATTGGAGTGAAAGCTACAGAATGATTTAACACTGTGGGAACTTAATCAATAAGAGTGTTGCCCAAAGCTCCCAGCAAAGGGTGTTGTTTTCCATCCACATGATAATGAGGCCGAGTAGCAGCAACCTCTGGAGGAGGAGTGCTGGGGCAGCGATTCTTTGGTGGTGCTTTTCCTGGTTGCTAATTAATAGTTTTGAGGCCAGGGGGGCACCTTTTGGCCTCTCTGACATTTGCAAGCTTTTCTGTGGCTTGTCCCACATGTCTTTCCACCATCAGGGGTCACTCTCAACTGGATTGGAGTCTGACAAGTCTAATTGGCTCGAATCTATGCAGATTTAAACATCTAGCCCACATGCCAAAAATCTGATGTTTTCTCATGCTGCTTCTGAGTTCCTGGCATTATGGGATCGGTGCATGCCTGAATTATTATGTACCAGCTTATCCTTCTGTTAGCATGTTAAAGAGCAATTAGCTGGATGTGGTGTAAGAAATAGGGGAAAGAACTTCAATGCAGTTCAGTTGTAAATGCCTTTTATACTTAAAAAACTGTCAGACCATTGAGCATTACTGGTTGGAAAGCAGATTGAATTGTGTAGTCAAAAATTTTAAAGGGTGAATAATTTTCTGAGTGTTGGTTAAAAAAAAAAAAAAAAGATCCTTGCTGGGCAAACATTCAAAGATGGTGTAATGTCAATCACCAAGGCGTTCCTGATGTGCTTACATTGCCCCATTCCATTTTCCCAATCTTATCCTTCTCTCATATTCTCAATTTTTAATTAAAAAACATTTCAAATTCCTTATAACTAGTTAGTGGCCAGGCGTATTTTCTTGTAGATTATGTTTTTCCTTACTGACAGTTCATGGGATTCTGAATTAATGGCAGGATGCTGGGCTAGATGAATTCACACTCAACCCAAGTTATTTGGATAAGATAATTCCTGTTTTCTTGGAAATAATTTATTGTAATTAACCATTAAGCCATACACAGAATAATGTAATGGCTATCCTGATGTATTGCTTCATAGTTTATAAAATATTTTGTCATGTTTAATCTTCACAATAATCTTGAGAAGACAGTAGGTCAGGGTAGGTTAGTATCTGTAAATTTATGAATGAATGTATTGATTTACAGAAAATTTAGGCGAGTTGCCCAGTGTGCCTGTGTCACCGAGAGGCAGACATGGTGTTGATCCCAAGTCACTTTTTCATCACAATATGTGTGTGTGCATGAAAATTTGTTCAGTAGATGATTTCATAAACATTTTTGACTATGGATTGTGTACTAATTTTAAAAAATGTGTTGGCTTAGTCTTAGAACAATCCAAGGAATTTATGAAAGATAGCAAAAAGCGATGAGTAGTTTTTACCTGTAAGTCATTAAAAATTTTAGCACCAAATGCTCTAATGACTAAGTTTTCACTTGATTTCCATTTTCTGAGAGGTCTGTGTCATCATTGCTAATTCATGTGAGGACATTGACTTTGTCATATTATGTATGGAAAACATCAAATTAATTAATCCTTAAAAATCTTAGTTTTTATAAAAATCTGTTTAATGCTAGTTGTAATTTAAAATGCCAGTTTCATGCTATATTCAGGCTTTGTCTCATATACTTGAGAAATCTGAGAGTATCTTTTATTTTCCTCTTTTTTTTATCATAGAATGCTGTCTTTTTTTTCTGACAATTCTTTGGTGTCTCAAAACTGCTGATGCCTTAAGCCCTCTTTTTCTTTCCTTTAAGTTTATGTATATTGTAGTTTCAGCCTTAGAAAAAATTTTACAAGGTGAAAATAAGTGTATGTCGTGTGTGCGTGCATGTGTTGTATAGTTTAGAATTTTCTAGTCTTCAGTGGAATTGATTAATGGAGTGTGGAGAATTACATTTGATACTTGCTTTTGGTTTCTGTGAGACAGACACCCTTAAGAGGCATTGGCATGGACGTTTGGAGATCAAATTAGTAAATGACTCAGATATCATTAGTTCAGCTCATTTTATATTATAAAGATTTTATGTGCTTCTATGTTTTTTCCCCACAAAAACAAATAACATCCTATTAATATAAGAAGAAATAGGAAGATAAACATTTTTATACGTCACCTGTGGAAATAATGTAGTTTTAACAAATTTTAACAAAAACTTTAACAAAAGCAGTTTTAATGAACAACGCTCCAATCTTACTCTTCAAGATAAGAATGTGACCACATGTAATTCTTGAAGGGTAGAGGAACTAACACATTTAAGATATTTGCTATTTGTTAGGTTGGGTGACCAGAAATCTTAGTTTGCAGGGACAGTCTGGTTTACATGTGTTGTTCTGGCCTAGTTACTAATAGTGTTTCCCTTTACTCTCAAACCATATGAAATATATGAATCGAGCATATGTCTTCTGTCTCTTTTGTCTAAACATTCTCTAATGGAATTAAATCACCAGAAAATTGGGGTTTCTCATTTATATTTGCTATTAACTAATTGTGTGCATTAGGTCAAATTGTTTACCACTCTGTAAATCAGATTTCTCCTTAGCAAAAGAGGAGCAGCGTACCTTTCCCATACAATAATAATGAACTTCCATGGCTAGTTCTGTAGAACATATCCAGAGAGGACTTAACGATGATCAGATGAAGAAACCATTACTTTAAGGTGGTACCAAATATTTCAAGGTATGTAATGACTGGACTTACACAAGATCTTGGTTGAAATCCTGTTAAGCACTTTACCAAATATGATTTCTTAGAGAATTATGTTTAGGCTGTGATTTTTTTTCTTTTTTGGTGATTCTGTTTTTCCCTTGAAAATAAAAGAAAAAGAGATACTACATACATCTCACGTCTCCAGTGCAGGCTTGGTAAATGAATGATAAGTAGTTAGCTTTACTTTCCTATAGTTTTGTGAAAATCACTGGGCAAATAAACTTTGAGTTATACGAATGTGGCTTATCATTGTTTTTATATAATAATGCTAAAATATCATGTTCCATCTGAATTTGCTCACTCTAATCACTATGTTTAAATCTCCTTAATCATTATGCTTAATTAAGTAAGGGTAAAGGATTCAGAATGACTCTGTGTTGCATGTAGGTTTTGTCTCAGTGAAGGGAATTGAGTAGAGCTAGATAGATATTAGCTACTTGAGCCAAAAGGAAAGTGTTTTGTTTGTATGTTTGTTTGTTTTGGCTCCAATTCTAGAGGAAAGAATGCTAGAAGGAGTTAGGCCAACTGTGCAGAAATTAAAGAGAAAGCACCTGTGGGAAGGGTGAAGCGAAGACGGGGTAGATGTGATTTGGGGTGAGGGTGTACCCATTGGTGTTAACCGGGTCTGATTTGGAGCAAAGGTCATTTTGGGTTTGGAATATGAGTAGGGGTGGCACTGAAGAGAGAGGGTTGAGAAGAGGGGTAAGCAGAGTTAGGGAAATTTCAGTATGGGTTTCAAGCCAAATGCTCTAGGTAGCCCCAAGATTTTGGTTGAAATCTGTTTTTTGATAAGCTAAGAAAGAAAAATGGTAAAATAAGTCAAGAGTTGATGTCCTACTGGCTTATTTTTGTCAAATTTGTTATTTAATGGTACTCCCACACCAAGTGCTAATTAGTAATTGAGTATCTGAGATTTTCTTTTGCACCTGAGCATAAATGAATTATCTCAGAATAATGTATTATTAGAGGGCTAGAGCTCTGTCAGAAGCAAGTTTTATTCACCAGTTTCCTCCAGATTCTAACTAAAGGTAATGAGTGGTTAAGCAATCACTAAAACATTTTTACACTTACTTTCCCCTAAAAATTCTATGACTAAAGGAAATGCTTATAAATATGTCTACAATACTTATTTATTGCATGTTAAATTTCTTTCTTTTTGTTACTGAGTTAGAGGGATCAATTTCTCAAACCCTCAATCAATTGTGACTACATCTATAAAACTAACAGTGGATGTACATTTTCAAAATTGAAAGTCATTATAAAATAATGTAGGCCACTGTAAATCATAGCTAAAAACAGTCATAATGGAAATCTTTTATCTATGTCTGATCCACTAACATGTTGTTATTCTGAGAACTAATAACTTTTTCTTGGAGATAGGGCCCCAAATTCAATTTTATAGCTCACAGTCCCAGTAAATAGAAAAAGTCTGCCAAACCTGCCTTTATAAATGCTAGTGATTTCATGTTTTTTTACCATATGTAATGAGCTAGAAAAAAAGTGAGAAGTGAGGTTTGATGATTTTTTTTTTTAATTTGGACAATGGAGTCTACTCTGTATGTGAAGTTTTATTATTAATATTTTTATATTCTTTCAGATACTTATAACTAGCATTAATTATTTCAGTAAAATCGAAGAGTACTTAGGAGAAATATTTGCTTCTCCCTCAAATTATAATTCATAACTATTTGAATAGGCCATCAATCCTCATTTTCTACTCATTGAGCAGCTGGGCTACAATAATCAACTTCCGCCATAGTGTTATTAGAGAAAAGGGAGTCTACTGCTTACTTCTCGGCAGTGGACTTCTCTGATGCTTTCTAATTCCAAAGGAGAAATTTACGAAAGAGAAAGCGCAGTGTTCTGAGAAAAAAAAAACAAACAAACTGGAAGGATCAGTCTGCATTTTTTAAACAGAGAAACTCACTTTGTCTAGAGAGGCTCAGATTCTAATTTGATAGCTCCTAATGTTATCTGGTAATATTTTCAAAGAGTTATTCTACTTTTTGTTGAAAGAGTTTTATTTTTATCAAATTTATTACTTAAAAGTTAAATAACACTTTTCATCATATTTTTAGTTGTGCACAAAAGAATCCCAATGGCCAACAAAGCAGAAAATAAATTCGTTAAAAGGATATTGGGTATTATCCAGTTATTAAAAAGATATTAAAAGGAACCCCTGGAAAAACTAGAGATTTAGGCTTGTAAGTTATACAGAGAAACAAATCTCAAAATTATTTTGCAGAACTAATGATCTATTGGGTGCAGACATGGAACCTTGGACTCCTGACAACACTCACCCCGGCAACTAGTAGTGATGCTGCTAGAGCTACTGTCTCTGGAGTCTGGATGTAGTTGTTGCTAACGCCCCTGAACTTGCTAGAATATATTCTGAACGTTCACTCTGCTGCTTGGCTTTGCAGAAAATCTTACCATCCTGGAGACTAATCCAGAGATTTAAATAATGAAAACTCTACAAAAATGGAGTAACTTATCTAGTAGGGTGGTGACCTGCTTGCATTCACTGTAAATATTTAAATGATGAGCCCTTACCAGAGTTATTTTAAAGGGTATTCCTTCATTGCATCTGATTTGAAATAGCTCTTGTTAAATCATAGTTTAAATTTGGTAAAAGTGTTAGGGTATATTTATTCTACCGTTTGTCATTTTCTTACTTTCTTTTCCTTCTACTGTTCTGCAAGGACATCTGCTGAGATACAACTCTGTGATGGTCTCATTCTAGATGCTACTACAAGTAAATGAAGGCAGGGTATAGGTTTGTGCAACAAGGTTCATTGTATCAGTTTTATACTTCACACAATGATTGCTTCTTGCTTAAGAAACACAGAAATAAAACAGGATATTATTGATGTAATGGACTCCCCATTTAACATGTTGGATTGAACACAAATATTTATTTTTGCCCCTTGTGAAACTATTAAAATAACAGAATATTAATAAATATATATACATATGGATGAAGAATGGAAGAAGAGAAGGAAATAGATGACAGATGTTCTCAATTTTGGAAGATAGAAAGTAGGTGTTAAAGTGGTAGCAACTAACTCATGTACCTCAATAACAAAAAAAACCCCATCTGCTTAAAAAGTAGGTAAAAGATATGAATAAATGTTTTTTTGAAGAAGACATGCAAATGGCCAAAAGATACACGAAGAATGCTCAACATCATTAATCAGCAGGGAAATTAAAGTTAAAACCACAATGAGATATCATCTCACACCTATCAGAATGGCTATTGTCAGATAGACACTAGACAATAAGCATTTGGAGTGGCAATGGAGAGAAGGGAATCATGGGCATTGCTGGTGGGAATGTACACTGGTGTAGCCACTGTGGAAAACAGTATGGAGGTTTCTCAAAAATATTAAAAATAAAACTACCAGTGATCCAGCAATTTCACTTCTGCGTATATATCCAAAGGGAACAAAAACACCATCTCATGGAGATACTTGCATCCTCTGGGAAAATTTGCAGCCTTATTCACAATAGCCACGACTTGGAAAAAAGGTAACTGGCCATCAATGGATAAATGGATAAAGAAAATTTGATATAATATATAAAGTGGAATATTACTCAGCCATAAAAAGAATGAAATTCTTCCATTTGTGACAATGTGAATAGATTTTGAGGGCATTATGATAAATGAAATAAGTCAGAAAAAGACAAATCCTATTTGTTCTCACTTATCTGGAGAATCTAAAATGTGGAACTCATGGAAACAGTGCACTGGTAGCTGCCAGGACCTGGGTGGGGAGGAAGTGGGGGGTGTCGGTCAAAGGGTACAGACTGCCAGCTGTGAGATCAAATTGTGTGTGTGTGTGTGTGTGTGTGTGTGTGTAAATGTACTCCCCCTCCAGGAGCTGGACTAATTTCCATGGATTTAGTGACTTCCTTGAAAAGAACAGGATATAGAAAGGGAAAAATAGGAACTTTATCATGGGGAAAACTGGCAAAAACTAACCTGAGCAAGTAATCAATATTAACATCACTAGTGATAAGTCCTGTTGATATCAGGTGCCCTCAGATACAATGAGATGAGAAAGGTACTTAATCTCTGTGGTATTTGTCCTCTTAAAACACGACCCTAATCAAACCAAAAGAGAAATATCAGAGAGACTCAGATTTGAAGACATTCTACATAATACCTGACAAGTACTCTTCAAAAGTGTCAAGGTCATGAAACAAGGAGAAACTAAGAAACTCACCAAGCAAAGGAGATTGTAGACTACTTTAGAATGGAATATTGGTGTCTTCTCTGTCTTTAATTTTTTCAAGTATGTTATATATTTATATGGACTCTTATACTGAGTTTATATTTTGGGTTATGAACTAACACACAGGTGGCAAACACAAGGCCCGTGGGCTGAATCCGATGCTCCATCTCGTTTTATCCGGCCCGGCATCTTGTTTCTACCCAGCGGCAGTGCCGAGCTCTCGCTTAACTGTTAAGGAGTAGCTACATTTATACAGTCCTAAAATTACATTCCACCCTTTGAAGACAACTGCGAGGCTGATGTGGCCCCTGGTGAAAATGAGTTTTGTACCCCATAATTTATGCTATTTATTTTATTGTTTATAGTTTTTAATTTTTATTTTAATTGTTGTTCTTGTACAGTTTTCTGTCTTTTACTCCCACCCCAGCCCTCCCCACCTCCCTCCCATTTCCACCCCCCATAGTTTTTGTTCATGTGTTCTTTATACTTGTTGCTCTAAACCCTTCTCCTTTTCTCATGAAATTCCTTCCCCTCTCCCCTCTGGTGACTGTCAGCCTGTTCTCAATTTCAGTGTCTTTGGTTATATTATGCTTGTTTGTTTGTTTTGTTGATAATATTTTTCAATTACAGTTGTCCCCATTTACCCCCATTACTCTTCTCCTCCTACTCACCCCACCTTCTACATTCAATCTTCCCCCCACCCCATTGTATTTGTCCGTGGGTCCTTTATGTATGTTCCTTGATGACCCTTCCCTTCTTTCCCCTATTACCCACCTCCCTGCTCCCCTCTGGTCACTGTCAGTTTATTCTTTATTCCATGTCTCTGGTTTTATTTTGCTTGCTTGTTTGTTTTGTGGATTAGGTTCCACTTATAGTTGAGATTGTGTGGTATCTGTCTTTCACTGCTTGGCTTATTTCACTTAGCATAATGCTCTCCATCCATGCTGTCGCAAGGGGCAGGAGTTCTTTCTTTCTTTCTGTAGCGAATTTTTAAAAGAGTTTCTTTAAGACTTTAAAAAAAGGACTTAGATTATTTTATAACTTGGCATCTGAAACCTATGTTGACTATAAATAGACTCTGGTTATTTCTTAGTGTTAGGTGATCTTCATTATTAGTGCAAATAAAATCGGTTTCAATAAGCTTCATCCCCTTACTTGGCTCATCTCTTCTCATCTCATTGTGTGGGGTATTCTTGCCCACTGAAAAACAACTTCAGTGAACATGGATGTGTAAGTGTCTCTTTATGATTCTGTTTTCAGTTCTTTTGGATATATACCCAGAATATTGCTGGGTCATGTGGTGGTTCTAATTTTAGTTTTTCAAGAAACCTCCACCCTGTTTCACAATTTTACAATCTTAGCAACAGTGTGCAAAGGTGCATTTTTTCCACAACCTTGTGATCACTGGTTACTTTCTGGTATTTTGTTTTGTTTTGTTTTGTTTTTAAGTGGGGGCATCCTAGCAAGTGTGAGGTGTTATCTCATTGTGGTTTTAATTTGCATTTCTTTGATGATAGTGATGTTGAGCATCTTTCTCATATATCTTCTTTGGAAAAATATCTGTCCCAGTCCATTGTCCACTTTAAAATCTTTTTTTGGTTATTATTGAATTGTAGGAGTTCTTTGTGCATTCTGAATATTAACCCCTTACCTGATAAATGATCTGCAAATATTTTCTCCCATTTTGTAAGTTTCCTTTTCACTCCATTGATTGTTTCTTTTGCTATGCAGAAATTTTTAAGTTTGATATAGTTCCATTTGTCTATTTTTGCTTTTGTTACCTATGTTTTTGGTGTTCCATCTAATAAACAATTGTGCATTTGAATGTCATGAAGCTTTCCCACTATTTTCTTCTATGGGTTTTATAGCTTCAGGTCTTACTTTTAGATCTTTAATACATTTTTAGTTAATTTTTATATTCAAAATATGGTGTAAAATAAGGGTCCATCTTCATTTTTTGCATGTGGATATCCAATTTTCCCTGCATAGTTTGTTAAATAAACAATCTTTTCCCCGTTGTAGTCTTAATACCCTTTTGAAAGATCATTTGACCATATATGAGAATTTTTTCTGGGCTTTCTATTCTGTTTCATTGCTGTATGTGTCTGTCTTCATGCTGATACCACATGGTTTTGATTACTGTAGCTTTGTAATATGTTTTCAAATTAGAAAGTGTGGGCCTTTAGCTTTGTTCTTCCTTTACAAACTGTTTTGGCTATTTGAGGATCTTTGAGATTCCATATGAATTTTAGAATGTTTTTCCATTTCCACAAAAAATGCCACTAAGATTTGATAGGGATTGCATTGAATCTGTAGATCACTTGGATAGTACGGACATTTTACAAACATCAAGTTTTCCTACCCATGAACATGGGATGTATTTCCATTTGTTTGTGTTATATTTCAGCAATATTTTGTAGGTTTCAGTGTACAAGTTTTTTGCCTCTTTGGTTAAGTTTATTCCTAAGTAGTTTATTCTTCTGAATGTTATTTTAAATGGTGTTTCCATCATTTACTTTTCCTTGTTGGTATATGAAAAGGCAACTGATGTTTGAGTTGATTTTGTATCCTGAAACTTTTTGGAATTTGTTTATTAGTTCTAAAAGGTGGGATTTTTTAAAATATTTAGGGGTTTTAAAAAGTATATAAGATCATGTCATCTGTGAAGAGAGAAAATTTTACTTCTCCCTTTCCAGTCTGGATGCCTTTTAATTTCCTTTCTTGACTAGGTAGGACTTCTGGCGCTATGTTGAGTAGAAGTGGCAAGAATGGGCACCCTTGCTATGTCTCTGATCTTAGAGGAAGTCTTTCAGTTTTTCACTGTTGTGTATGATGTTAGCTTTGGGCTTTTCATATATGACCTTTTCTGTGTTGAGGTAGTTTCCTTCTATTCCTAGTTTGTTGATTATTTTTAATCAGCGAAGTGTGTAGAATTTTGTCAAATGCTTTTTCTTCATCAATTGGAATGATTATGTGATCTTTGTCCTTTGGTCTGTTAATGTGTTGTTTTATGTTTATTGATTTTCATATGTTAAACTATCTTTGCAGCCCAAGCGTAAATTCTACTCAGTCATGATATATGATCTGTTTAATGTGGTATTTGATTCAGTTTGCTAGTACTTTGTTTAAGATTTTTGCATTAGCATTCATCAGTGATATTGATCTTTAGTTTTCTTTCTTTTTTTTTTTTTTGGTAGTACCTCTCTCTGACTTTGATATCAGAATATGCTGGCATCATACAAAGAGTGTGGAAGTGATTTTTTAATCTTCATTTTTTGGAAGAATTTAAGAAGCATTCACATGATTTTTTAAATGTTTGGTAGAATTCTATAATGAAGACACCTGGTCCTGAACTTTTCTTTGTTGGGAGGTTTTTGGTTACTGATTCAATCTCTTTGTAATTATAGATCTATTCAGGTTTTTTATTTCTTCATGATTCAGTCCTTGCAGATTGTACATTTCTATGAATTTATACATTTCTTCTAGATTATCCAATTTGGTGACATATAATTGTTCATAGTAGTGTCTCATAATCCCCTTTATTTCTGTGGAATCAGTTTTAATCTCTCCTTTTTTATTCTGATTTAATTTATTTGAGTCCTCCCTCTCTCTCTCCCTCCTTCTTTCTCACTCTCTCACCTTAACCTACCTGAAGGCTTGTCAATTTAGTTAGCTTTTCTAAAACACCAAGTTTTAGTTTTTTCCCATTTTTCTATTTTCCGTTTCATTTACTTCTGTTCTAATCTTTATTATTTTCTTTCTTCTGCTAACTTTAAATTTAGTTTGTTTTTCTTTTTTCTTCCTTGAGATATAAATGTATGTTGCTGATTTAAGTAAGATCTTTTTTCTTTTAATTATACTCATATTTTTGCTGTTATCTTTTAATTTCTATCCCAGCATTAAAATTGCTTTACATATTTGAGTATTGTACACACCATTTCAGTATTATGTATCCTGTGTTTGTATATATATTTACCTGTACTAGTGAGCTTTATTTTTTCTTGTTGTTTCATGTTGCTGTCTCATGCCCATTTGTTACAACTTGTAGAACTCCCTTTAGAATTTCTTGTAAGGTACATCTAATGGTGATGAACTTTCTCAGTTTCCGCTTATGTGAAAAAGTCTTTTTTTCTCATTAATTTTTGAAGAATTTTGCTGAATGTAGTATTCTTGGTTGACAGTTAACTGCTTTTAGCACTTTGAATATATCATCCCACTCCCTTCTGGTCTGTAAAATTTCTGCTAAGAAATCTGCTGGTGACATTATGAGAGCTCCTTTGTACCTGAAAAGTTACATTTCTCCTGCTGCTTTTGAAATTCTGATTGTCTTAAACTTCTGAAGGTTTTATTATAATGTGTGTTAGTGTCTGTCTGGGTTTATCTTGGTTCTTTAAGCTTCTTGAGTTTGGATGTCCATTTCCTTCCTTAGATTTGGGAAGATTTCAGCCATTGTTTATTTAAATACACTTTCTGTCCCTTTGTCTCTCTCCTCTCCTTCTGGAATTCTCATAATGTGTATGTTGATCTATTTTATGGTGTTCTATAAATCCTTTATACTTTATTTATTCTTTTTCTCTTTTGTTGCTTTGACTTAATAATTTCAAATGGCTTGTCTTTGAGGTCACTCAATCTTTCTGCTGCTTTGTCAAGTCATCTGTTGCGTCCCTCTAGTAAATTTGTTTTCAATCCAGTTATTGTGTTCTTTAGTGCTAGAATTTCTGGTTCTTTTTGATAGTTTCTATATCTATTGTGTTGTCATTTTGTTCATGCATCATTTTCCTGATTTTATTTATTTGTCTATATTCTCTTGTAGATCATTGACTGAGCTTTTTAAAGACAATTATTTTGATTTTTTTATCAAGAAATTCATAGATTTCCTTTTATTTGGGGTTGGTTTCTGGAAATTTATTTTGTTCCTTTGAATCAGCCATGTTTCCCTGTTTCTTTGTGTGTTGTGATTTTTTCTTTCCTGAGGTTTATGCATCTGTACTAGCAGCCACCTCCCCCAGTATGAATGAATTGGCTTTGTACAGAGGAAGACCTTCGCTAATCATCTTAAGACCTCAGAAACCTTTTTCTTTGTTGTTGATATATTGCAATTGTCTGATCTTGTGAGTATAATTTCCCAGAGTTCTGCCAGTTTCTTTTTCCATAGTTCATATCTGTTGCTCCCTCTGCTGTCTACCTATGGTACTGCAGCTTCTCAGGTGCTGTAGTAACAAATGCCCCACAGTCCTTTGTCATAGCTGCTCCCAGGCTTCCAAAGTATGCCGGCTCCTCGTCGGATCCCCAAAACATTAGGACAGTCAACAGCCCTTTGGGCTCTTCTTTACAAGGCTGTAGTCGCTAATGTGCAATCCAGTCTTTCCTGTCTGTACCAGGGGAGAAACTACCAGTGGGTGTTTCCTCCCATTTGTGCTGACCTGTACGCTATGGCACTACGGGCCCTCTGATGCAGCAGCATACTGCTCCCCTTCACTCCACTTTCAGCAGCTTCTGGGAACCCAGGCAAACAGAAATCAGTCCTTTAGTTCATCCTCCAAGAAGATCACTGAATGCAGGTTCCACTCTTTTATTTCCCCTGAAGGAGAAGCTGTGAGCCAAACTGAGTTATGCTGGCTTGGGGAAGGGATCATCGCATAGAGAGTATCAATAGAAAGGCTTTTCTTACCTGTTACAATGTGGTTAACCTTAGCTTTGCACTTACCGGGGGAACCGCAACTTCTTAATCAGTTTCTAAAGTGTTCATAGAAGTATATTGGTCAATATATTGTTAATTTGGTTTCCCTGAAGGGAAGCGAAGGCTGGTGATTCCTCTTTGGCCATTTGCTGATATCACTAAGTTTTAATGAACTTTTGTACCTTAGAGTTTATCATGGATTTCTACCAAATATTTGATGCAAAGAAACTTTCTTAAAGTTAGTTGTGTATTGGGTTGACCAAAAAGTTATTTTGAGTGTTTCCGTAAGATGGCTCTAGTAGAGCTTAGTTGTCTTTAACCTCATTTGAAACAATTTTGTTAAATTGTATTGTGACAGCTACAGTATCAGTGTGCATTTAAAACACTTATCAAAATTGGTGAATTTTTGTAAAGCCATTTTAATATTGTAGATGGAAAAAATATGCAACATTTTTAGCATATTACATTTTATTATTTCAAGAAAAGTAAAAACGCAACTGAAACACAAAAGATTAGTGCAGTATAGGGAGAAGATGCTGTGACAGGTTGAACATGTCAAAAGTAGTTTGTGAGGTTTCATGCTGGAGATTTTTCTCAGGACGATGTTCCATGATGGGGTAGACCAGTTGAAATTGACAGTGATCAAATCAAGCCATTAACTGAGAACAATCAATATTCTACCACGTGGGAAATAGCCAACATACTCAAAATATCCAAATCAATAACGTTATTGGTGAAAATGAACAATGTATCTTTTATTTTATGGAAAAAACCTTATGGTTTTTTTGCCAACTCAATACATTGAAATTGGTGTATAACCCATAGTTTTTATTAATAAAAATTAGTTTTCCATTTGTTATTATACAGATTTTGGTATTAACTAGAATATCTAGTTAGATAGAACTTCTATAAACTTGATTATTCTAGCTCTGTTTGACTTTGAACTTTAATAAAATGAACACTTAAGAATTGCCGCCCCCGCCCCCCGCAAAAAAAAGAATTACCCATAGGAAGACAGTCAGTTTTATGATTTGTAGCTTCTAGATGACAGAGTGAAGAAAAAAAGATCATTGCACAGTGCGAAAGAGCAAATGTTCATCAACTGGAGGGAAAAGAGGTCTTGACTCAGGGTTTGAGAGATTACTAGGGTTAGTTACAATGACTAGAGTTCAACTGCTATTGGGATTTTGTTTCAGGGAATGAGGGACTTACCATATTTTGCCATGTATAATGCACACCCAGGTCTTTGGCTCAGACTTTCAGGAACAAAATCTTCTGTTTTAATTTTTTAATTCAATTATTTATTTATTTATATTTAGAAACAAAACCAGTTATCATATTCCAGGGTGTTCTTTTGCATATGGATATCATTATTGCTTTCTAGAGTTACACTTTTAACTCATAAGCATAAGTAAAAGAATTAAAAACATTTATATAGATGCAGGATTAGTACTACTAATGTATAATGTGCATCCTTATTTTTCCCTCAGAAGTTTGGGCAAAAAAAGCGTGCATTATATAAGACAAATATGGTAATACTAGTTATAGGGAAAACAAAAGAAGGTTCTAGAAAATCTAAAGATGTAGGATATTTTGGAATATGCATTTATTCCAGAAATGTGAATATTTAAATAGTATATTGCTAGAAAAGGTTCTATAGTGATTGAGAAACTGACTAAATGGTTTGGCCAATATGTTTTACTTTCAACTTGTGTTTTGTTATGCCTGTGTGGCAGTTATAAGGTTAGTATTTTATTGCTTTTATCTAAAGGTCATTAAAAGATGTGTGGAGCATAGGATAGAGTATGATATTTAAAATGGAATCTAGAAATAAAACAGAACAAGATGACTTTTTGTATGTACGACAAAGTTAAATTTTAGGATAGAGTTTAGAATAAAAACTATCAAACCAATGGCATTATTGTTGTCTTTAATTATTAAATTAATGTTGGCTATAATTTTTTAAAGCACCCTCACCCCCCAAATATACATATTCTGAGTTCCAATTACAGCTTTTCTAGGGAGTAATTTGCTTTCTTCTTTAGCCATTTCTGAGAAGGTTTCCATGTAAAAATCTGTAATCACATTCTAGTGTTCTTCTAGGCACATCGAGTATGTTAATGGGTTATGAAAAGGTCTTCCAGAATGGGTTTTGGAAGACAGTTTATTTTGATTTATGAAGGCAATATTAGAATTAAGTAAAAAAATTTTGACTTCATCCTTTAAAAAAATGGTGTATAAATGAAAAATTGTCTATAATAGTACAATAGAGAACAGGATTGTTTTTTAATTTAGTAAGTATATCAGGAAACCTTTTACAGATAAAAGATTGTATTACATACAGGTCCATTGAGAGTGAAAGACTGAAACTTTTAGATTCTATCATGGTATTCACTTTTTTTAAAGTTGCTTCATCAAGGTATAATTTACATACCATAAAATTCAATCTTTGTAAACATATAATTTGATAATTTTTAATACGTATTGGGGTTGTGCAATGATCACAATAAACCAGTGTTAGAATATTTTCAAATTTCTCTAATGTCTACTTGCAGTCCATTCTGATTCCCTCTGTTATCTGTCTATAAATTTGCCTTTTTTTGACATTTCATATTGAATCATATAATTTGTAGTCTTTTATGTGTGACTTATTTCACTTAGCATAATGTCGTTGAGACTCACCCATGTGGTAGTGTGTGTATATCCACAGTTTATTTTTGTGTGTGTGTTACTTAGTAGTATTGCATTGTATGGATATGCCACATTTTACTTATCTACTCACTAGCTGATGGACATTTTGATTGTTTCTAGTTTCTGGGTACTATGAATAATGTTGCTGTGAATATTTGCCTAGAAGCACTTGCGTGAACATATGTTTTTATTTTCTTGGTTAGGCTCCTAGGAGTGGAATTGCTGGGTAGTATGGTAATTTTATGTTTAGCTAAGACAGTTTCAGTTTCTTCACATCCTTAGTAACACTTTGTATATTTGGATAACAGTGTTTTATCAAATATGTCTTTTGCAAATATTTTCTCTCAATCTGTGACTTGTCTTTTCATTCTCTTGACAATGTCTTTCACAGAGCAGAAAATTTTAATTTTAATAAATTACAGTTTATCAATCCTTTCTTTCATGGATTATCCACTGGTGTATCTAAAAAGGCATTTCCAAACCCAAGGTTCTCCCGATTAGACCAACTGAAAGCAGCACTCGATGAAAAAAAGCATCCAGCACGAGTCAACAGAAAGCACACAATCTTCCATCAGGATAACGCAAAACCACATGTTTCGTTGGTGTCCAGGCAAAAACTGTTAGAGCTTGGCTGGGAGGTTCTGAATCATCCTCTGTATTCACCAGACATTGCACCTTTGAATTTCCATTTATTTTGATCTTTATAAAATTCTCTTAATGAAAAAAATTCCAATTCCCTGGAAGACTGCAAGAGGCACCTGGAACAGTTCTTTGCTCAAAAAGATAAAACATTTTGGGAAGGTGGAATTATGAAGTTGCCTAAAAAATATCAGAAGGTAGTAGAACAAAATAGTGAATATGTTGTTCAATAAAGTTACTGGTGAAAATAAAAAAAAAGGTGTTTTTATTTTCACTTAAAAACCAACAAATATTTGGCTAATCCCATATTTTGTTAAGGATTTTTGCTTCTCTGTTCATGAAGGATAATGGCTGTATTTTCTTTTCTTGCGGTGTCTTTGTCTGTTTTTAGTCTCTGAGTAGATTGGGAAGTTTTCTTTCTGAATTTTTGTGAAGGATTGGTATTATGTCTTCATTAAACATGTTAAAAATAATCAGCGAAGGCATGTTTTAAATTTTTAAATCAAATAACAGCATATTAAATCTTTGCTCACATCTTAGTAATAGCTTCACATTAAATTTAGATTACATTTCCAATTTCTTACCATGGTTTATAAAGCACAATACATAGGGACTCTCTCTTACTTGCATATTATGTTGCAACTATATGGGCCTTTTCATGCACCTTGAATACCCAAGTCTTAGGCCCTTTTCCTTTGAAGTTCCTTCTATTGCTGGTTGTTTTTCATCAATTCTATCTTAGTGCAAATGCAATGGTCTCATAGCATGCTTCTCAGGCTTCCTACCTTCATTGCTGCCCCAACGATTCTCTAGCCTTTTACTCTGTTTTGTTTTTTCCCAGCACTATTTACTATTTGAGGTATTTATTTATTTAGCACTTATTTTCTGTCTTTTCTTTCTTAAACATAAGCTGTGTAAAGGCCATTCTCATGTGTGGCCATGTTTCTTACACCTACAAGAGTATCCACTGCTTAGTCAAGCCTCAGTCATCTGTATCCTACCTAAATGAAGTGAATGATCCACAACTCTTGGTTGAATTTTGGAAAGATGATTAGATTGTATCCTATTTCCTGATAACCCTTAGTTAATAATATTAAAAATAGATAAAAATAACTTGATAAATATAAATACGAATCACTTGAGGTCCATTGCTGTCAGTAAGCAGTGTTCGCAGAGGCGCGGTTTGTGTTGTCAGCACTCTGTTGTTGGTCGTACGGCGAGTGAGAAGCCACGGAAGTCTTTCGAATCTTCACAGCCAATCCTCCTTTGTAGAGTGAAACTAATTACATATATAGTTCCCTGTGCTCATTTTAAATATTCCATAATATCATGTGTGGTCTGTAGTAAATTTAAGTACCTCGAAACTAGGCTTTCTTCCTCATTTCTTCACTTGTTTAAATATGTCAGCCTCTAATGCAAGACAATTCTCATTTTCCTAATGAAAAGATCCCCCTGAAGCTTATGGCTGACTTAAAATTTTAAACTTCTAAGAATGGAGATGAAATATAATATTCACTTATGATACTTTATTTAGAAATTTGGTTTTTGTTTTCCTCCTGAAGTATTAATTGATAAATGCTGCTTTTTTCATTATTACGTATCATGGAATTATTGTATTCACATTTATCTAGTTATCCATCACTTCAGTATCTGTATCAATATCTCAGCTCATTTTTTGAGTTATTTAAAACCACTCTCCATCTAACAGATTTCCAAAGCACTTAATTTTATCCTCCAAGTAGTGTGCAATTGAGCAATTTTGCAATCAGCATATGATATTATCTCCAATTCTTTTTCAAGGTACTAGTAATTATTTATATAACATTGTAAAAGGTTTTATTTCTATTCATCCTCTTTACTACATATTTGTTAAAACACCGTCTTGTATATGTGAGTTCTACATTTGTTTTTGTTACATGATCTTTAAAAAGCTTGTTTCCATGGCCATAAATTTGTTCTGGTTGTGAGATCCCACTTCACTGTGTAATTGCTGAGTGTGTATTTCATTTTTGTCTCTTCTTACTGTGTTTGCTTGTTTAGTCAGTCCCAGGAGTTGACGTGCGTAAGCATCCCAAGTTGGCATACGTTATAGGCTAATAGGTCTTCCCCAGACTACATTTGGTTACTTCAAATAAATAGTAAAATTGTCCTTTAATGACAAAGTTTCTGAAAGACCTCAAACATAAGACAACTTGCTTTTTTGCATGAGATTGTTTGGGGGAAACTTTTTGCTTTTAATTTGGCCAAATAAGGATTTTTAAAGAAATTTTTTTTGTTTCCTACTTTTTAAACTTCCAGGAATAGAACAGTTTTTCTTTCTAAGTGCAATTTTTTCTCTCCTGTCTGCTTTTGAAAGTTGTACATAAATCATTATTTTATTTTATCTGCTTATTTATTTTTCTGTTAACCACTACCATAAGGTAAGATTTTTAATTGGTGGTACATTTTTGAAGTGGAATTTGGAGAAATGTAATATCTGTGAGAATTGATTTATTTTAAAAACTGAATAAGAGCAGGTTAGTGACTTATTATTTTACCTTTCCATTTAGTTTTCTATATTTAGATGTGTCAATCAAATTTATTTAAAAACAAAAATTAATAGCGTTATAATTATAAAATATTAAACTAACACATTTATTAGATGGATAGGTCATAGATAAAGCCCAGACCTGATGTGAGAACGTAGTGGTTAAAAGTATGATTTTGCAGCAAGAGCACTTGGGTTTACATCCTGATTCTTTCATTTATTAGCCATGCTATTTTTTGAAGGCTGCTTTGCCTTTGGGTGTCCCAATACCATCATCTATGAAATGAAGGTGATAAAAAAGAGTGCTTCATAGAATTGTTGTAAGGATTAGGTGAGTAATTTGCTAAACATTTGGAAAATGTCTGCTGCATAGTTAGCATTATGAAAATGTTCTCTATTATTATAATTAATAATAACACTAAAATGTCCAGAGGCAGAACTTAGTCTTAACATCAGCACATCCAATTGTGACTCACTTTTACCTATCAAACTGCTTTAATTCAGAGTATGTTTTTAAATTACTATTAATTAACTGTCCTTGGGTGAGATACGCTTTCTTGCTAATCAAAAGTTTATCAGTGACAGATGTATTTGACAGAAATATAGTTAACTGTAAGACTAAATATGGTAGAAAGGAAGCCAGTGTTTTCTGATGCTGTGCTTACTTAGCATTGTGCTAAGAATTCCTATTCTCTTTTTATTTAATTCCAAACTCTTCTAAGTGAGTTAGAAGAGTTCCAAACTCTTCTAAACTCTTCTAATTGTGTTAGAATTACAGTTTATACAGATAAAATATGATTCTTGAAAAACATTATGAAATTTATTGAAAGTCACACTGGTGGATAGTTTATACTTATCCGTACATGATGGGGCAATCTTATTATGTATAAAGGGGTTTAAATTTACCCTGGATGTTGGAGCTGAAGTTTCTGCAAACACTACTGCTTTTCAAAGTGACAGCTAGCTGAGAAGCCTGACATGAAATGCATTTTGTCTTTTGCAGATTTACCATTTGCAACGCCGTCTCTTGGCTCCTGAGCTGACACATTATTGTGCTTGCCAAGCAACGTCATCTCTAATTGCTAGGTGTCTGTGTGCTATAGTATTTGAAACTGAAACTTGGTAAATAATTTTTGTGCATTTTAAAGAATTTTTTAGGACTTCAGGAAAAGGATATGAAATTAAACCACTAGCTGTTTCTTGTATCATCTAAGCAAATTGTCTCATGGTCCATTTATCAGTTTTGGAATACTGAACAATAATTGTTAGGCGCTTGCCCAAACTTTATTTACCTCACTGTTTTAGTTAATTACAAGTGGTGTTTCTCAGACCTGAAGGTGTAGATGAGTCACCTAGGGTTTTTACTCGAATACAGATTCAGGATCAGTGGGTTTGCGGTGGGCCTGGGGTTCTACATTTCTAATAAGCTCCCAGATTTTGCTGCTACTGCTTATCTCAGACGACGTTCTGAGTAGCAGAGGCTTAGCTCAAAAATGAACATCTCAGGCAATATTTAGTGTAAGCACACTATGGCCACTACCTGAGACCTGCACCAGTTACTTGCTGTCTTCTGTATTTAACTCTGTGCTGAGTGCTGTTCACAATGGGCTGATGGTCCTCACTGTCTGTGGGCGATTTGCAACTAGACTAAGGGTAGCTGGGTTTGAACCTGTGTATACTAGTGTATGTGTCCTTTAGAAAGCCTTGTCCTTGATGTCTCAAGGAATCCATTGCACAGGCTGTTGTGAAATCTCTTTTGACCTGGTGTGTGGACAGTTTCAACGTTCTATCAGGGGTGTCCAACCTGGAGCCTGCAGCCTGCAGTCTGCATGTTCCCCAGGATGGCTATGAATGTGGCCCAACACAAAATTGTAAATTTACTTAAAACCTTTTTTAAGCTCATTAGTTTTCATGTGTATTTAATGCATGGCCCGAGACAACTCTTCTTCCAGTGTTGCCCAGAGACACCAAAAGGTTGGACACTCCTGTATCCAAATGGTAAATTAAACATTTGAAAAAAAAATCATCTTTGACCTCGGGCTTTAGAAGGTTCCTTCCTCCCTGCAATCCAACCAAGGAGATAGAAAAATTAGGATATATTGACATGTGTACATGTAAATGAAGATGGTCCATTGCTTTGGCAATTTCAAAGATATTTTAAAATGCCCAATCTGGGATGTTTATTTCCTTCTTTTCTTCTGCCATTCTTTCCCCTCTATTCTAAGCCATACCTCTATGATGGTCTTCTATAGTACAGGGAGGGAAAACAAACCATACAGAGAGAGTAAGGAGGTAAAGGACCAGTGCTTGGAAGAACACTTTTTAATATCAGGCATACTTTTAATTGAAAAATTATTGATGTACAATAATTGTAGGATTACATGCAGTTGTAAGAAATAATATGTAGAGATCCAGCTACACTGTGGAAATAAATGAAGACCACCCAAATGGGAACAAATGCAGGCTATTTATTCCAAGCTTGCTATAGCAGGGGAGTGAGCCACCATCACTTGCATTCAGCAGAGTCAAAGGCAGGCAGGTGGAGAAACTTTATAGTAGGAAAAAAAGGAATGCCTCACATATACTCTGATGGGAGACTGTAGGCATGAGGAAAGTGGAGGTGGGCTAACAAGAAGTGGGGCATCTTAGGTGATTGGTTTGGAGGGCATGCATAGTTGACTTTCTCTACTAGATCCTGAATGGGAAGTGTTGCAAAAAATAGGAAAAGTGGCAGTTACTGGAAGAATCTTGGCCAATTGCTGCAGAGGTTTGGCTTGCCGTGATGAAGGCTCCAAAGGTTATGAGTCAGAGTTCTATTGTTTTATATGCTCTGACTGTTACCCTTTGGAGTTCCTCAGCACCTTCCCCAGTGTCTCCTGCTGTTAATATTTTGCCAAGCTATAGTATTATATCACAAACCAAGATGTAGACATTACTATAATCTTCTGACCATGCTCAGATTTCTCCAGTTTTATTTGTACTCCTGTGTGTGTGTTTAGTTCTATCACAAGTGTAGGTCCTTGTATCACTGTCACAAAAAAGACACTGAACAGGACAGTTCCATCAGCACAGGTATTTCTTGTGTTGCCCTGCAATAGCGACACCAACCTCCCTTCTATTTCTAACCTCTCACTACCACTAATCGGTTCTCCATTTGTAAAGTTTGTCATTTCAGAAATGCCATATAATATAAATGGAGTTATATAGTACATGACCGCTGGGACTGGCTTTTCTCACTCAGCTTGACCCTCTGGAGATGTCTTGTTTCCTTTTACAATCATTTAAATTACTCATGTACTATATTTTTCCATGTTCAATGTGCAGTTTTTGCCCAAATTTTTGAGGGAAAAATAAGGATGCACATTATACATAGGTGTAATGATTACAATACCATGAGTATAATGATGGGTATAAAAATCCCATGGATAATGTGCACAGAACTGTAGGTGTGCGTGATACATGTCAAAATATGGTAATTAAATTTAATTACTCCTTGTGAAACATTAAAATACTGAAGATAAGGTTAAAGATACTTTAAAATACTTATTTGGTCATTTCTTATTGAAATCCATTGTATATTGGGGGGGGGTGCGGCTCTGCCCACAGGGCTCCCCTGGCTGCCACAGATGAGAATAAGTCTACCGAGACATGATCTGCTTGGGGAGGAAAGGTGGTGGATCTCTCAAAGGAGAAGGGCCAAGAGTCTTTTTCTTCAATGGTCTTTTATTGGGTTCATTCTGCACAGGAATACAGGTAAAGCTCATTAATCATTATCAGGCAGTAAGGATCAAACAATAGATAACATACAAAGAACTCTGAGGGCTTATTCTGAGTCAGGGTTTGTTAGCTAAGGGGCTACAAAACTTTGGGTAACAAACTCATTTCCCGTTCAGACCCTTATCATTTAATTGAGAGCATTCTTAGCAAAGCAGGTTTCTCTGGATTTTATATATTCTTTCTTAGGCCTGATCACCTGGGGAACTTGCCCTAGGCAGCACAGGGTTGCACCGCCCTCTGTCATTGTTTCAGGCTTAAGTCAGGCAGGGGAAGTAAGTCAGCCAAGAGATTAGGAAGCTTCTCCCAGACAGAATGAGGACTCAGGCTATGTCAAAGCTGAAGGGCAAGGGTCCATCACCCCCTTTTGCTATAGCCCCCAAGTCCTTCCCTGGGGCCCCCTGTGATCATTTCTGTCTTAGATCTTCCCTCCCTTGAGGAATCTTACTTATCACTGGCTAACCAATCATGCATTGGGGGCTAGGCAAGGTGAAGTAAAAGGGGCAGAGGTGGCATCCCTGATAGGGAGATAAACTTTGTCTCCTTAGTGGCTTATGGTCCAAAGGTCGCTCATACAGCCTTAGCCATGCAGGGATTACAGCTTCTGAAACCAGGCGGGGTGGTTCCCAACAGTATATGTAAGTGGATTCTGTGTTCTATATAAGTGGATTTATACAGGGTCCAGCAAAAATACCCCTTTTTTAATTACAAAATCATAAGCATGTAATTCAGTAACCTAACAATATCACACTCACGCACACCATATGACGTTTTAGGAGAAATGTTCAAGTTAAAACTATATATTATTGCACCCATATTATTACCCTACCAACCACACTTAGGCAGGCGTTCCTTCTGCTGGACCCTCTTACACATCACAACTTTGCTATCACAAACAAGTTTCAGTGGGCATCCTTGTGCATGTCTCCTTGTTTGCATCTGTCTATTTTTCTCTATGTTTAACACCTAAAAGTGGAATTTGGGGTAATAGGAAATGTATAGTTTAAGTTTAAATAGGTATTGCCACATTTTCCTTCGATTTGGCTGTATCCATTCATATGCCGACAATTAGTACCCCAAAATGACCATTCTCTGAGATTGTCCAGTATCTCATTGTTTTAGAAGTTAAAGTTTCTTTTTGCCAATCTCATAAATGATGAATGCTATCTTGTTGTTTTAATTTATACTTCCTTGGTTACTAATGAGAGTATATTTTTAAAATATTGATTGTAATTATTAGCACTATTAATAATTCTTCTTTTCTGGTGTTCTCTTCATGTTCTTATTCCATTTTTGTGTTGAATTTGTTGTCTTATTTTCCTTCTTGATTTAGAAGGATTAAAGCAAATTTATTCTCCATACTAACGATCTATAAAACAATTTATTCTGGATGCATGTTTATTTTATAAATATGTGCCCCACACACTATAGCTAATTTCTTAGCATTATAGATGTTAACTTTTGCCATTTTGACACCTTAAATTAGATGTTCAATTTATTACTCCATCTCTTTTTGTACCTTTTTTAAAGCAGGTGTTCCTACTTCTCATTTTTAAACCTTTCATTTTTCTCAAAGTTCCAGGATGTTTTACGTTTCACGGGCTTTCAGGCAGGTTTTCCCATGTACATGACCTGGCTCATGTCCACCACAATTCTAATCTTGGCTAAGATGTCTCTTTGATCTTTTTCAGCTCAAGTGTCTTGTCTTGGTTTTGACCACCTCTAACAGGTTGCAAATATTGGTTGCAAAAAAGAGCAAGTTACCTTATATTCCATGTCAGTCTCCTTTCTGTATGATTCATGTGGACAGCTCTACCCTTAAAAGAGACTGGTAACACTGAAAGTACATACAATTTCAAGACAGACTTGTGAGGATATTAGATATGTGAATAATAAATTCCAGAGAAGGGTAACTTCTAAACATTCAGATAGATTTTAATTCCTAGACAGATCAATAAAGCCAATTTTGATGATTCTAATTATAGCTGATTTTTAGCTATCCCCTTAAAACCAACTTTCTTTTGAGCTATCCCGTTAAAACCAACTTGCTATATATTTTCTGTAGAAATGAAAGATTACAGGAATTTTACAGTAAATGTTACTTAAAGAAAAATTTACCTTATGGTTCTTGGCCAAATATCTGGTGTCAGTTGGAAAACCTTTGGAAACTTACAACTTTAGCAGATTCTCAGAATTTCGTAGTATTAATGTTTTATTTTCCTAATAAAAGTTTAAATTTATTTAAATTCTTAAATAGGTTATGTCCTTTTTAGAGATGGAATAATGGCAAAAGGAATATAATAACCTTGAGATTTTTAAATATTGATTTTGGAGACATTTCACACTAAAATTATTCAATATAACAATTATTGATCCATTTTTTCTTCCCACTGTATTTATGATTCTTATGGAAGTATTTTAAAGCATAATAGGTTACCCCAGGATTTTAAGTAGTAAAAATAAAGAAAGGATGACATTATAATAATTTTCAGCTAAAATTTATTCTAATTCCATTCTGTATTTAATAGGTGTTTATGTGTGCATTTATAGTTATATTAATCACTATGCCTTTTAGTTAGATTTGTTTACTGAATTCAGACTCAAATTTAACTGGATGCTGACACATTTTCACTGACAGATCACAAATTTGTTATTTTTACACTTCAATTTCTCTTCTTCTTAGTTCCCTAATTTAGTCAATAGTGTCACCAATCATTTATTCACTCAAATAAGAAAACTTTTAGTTATTTTCTCATTTCTCATATTCAACCAGTTGTCAAGTTCCTTTGATCCTTTCTAATTTCCAAAATTATCTTTTATTCACCTACACTGTTCCTATTGCTATAGCTTTCAAACCTCCTACTTTATATTCTCATCACCCTCACCCATCTCATACGTGTTTTATTTCATTTTTGTCGAGCAGATCCTGAGGCCAGGGCTCTTACGCAGATAGTTTATTTCAGGGAGTGATCCTAAGGAACAGGAGTGAGCAGCTGAGAAGAGCGCTCAAGCAGGAAGGGAATGGCGATCCAGGGTTATGTCATTAAGGTAAGGTGCACTGTGGATATTTAGGGCTCCAACCTGCTAGGGAATCCTGAGGAGCCCTGTAGAACGTACCTCAGAATAACATGTCTGAAGCATGAAGGAAGGGAACGCATGTTTATGTATATACACAAATCATGAAGAGAAAGCTAAAAAATTTAGTAAGATTTTGTTCATGATAATATGCACAAACCGCATGTTTAAATACATGCCCAGAGGACAAATATAAATGTTTCTTTGGATATAGACATATAAACGAAAACTGGAATGATTTAAACATATGGATACGAGAGGTTATTTTTGTTGTTGTTACACACACACACACACACACACACACACACGTCTATGTTTCTATTCATGAATTTATTAAGCCATGATGATCTATAGACAACCTGCAGAGAAATGTATAAAACTGGTTCTTCCAAATGTATCCGGGCCATGTAAACCTGGGGCCTTTCTGCTTAGAGCAGACCCTTAGGGCAGCTCTGCAGGCTATGATTCAGGTCTGGTAACCACAGTGGGCTGGTCACTCATTTATGTGAAAATGAGGTCAAAAGGCTTTTGAATAAGTCATCTTTCCTCTGTATCTCCCACTTTGACACAAAGGGGCTCATCCTTAACATCATCTGGGGAGAAAGTTCACCAGTGCAGGGAAGCACATTCAGACTGGTAGGCTGGGAAGAATGCCACTTTCGTCTGCCTTTTTTCTTCTCCAGTGTTGTGACTTTGCTGCTCAAAACTTGCGATTTGAGGGAAGAGGGGATGTACATCAACAAGAAGTGATTAAGCTACTTTCCAATAAGTATGTCCTTCCTATAACATCTTTCTTCTATATCATGCACCATTGTAAGGACTCTAAAGAAAAAGGGGAAAGGAGATCTCTAATGTGCGTGTATAATCTTAAGTGCTGTACCCTCCATCCTGTAAGGTAACATTTTTACTGGGCACACACTCGTCAGCATTTAAATATCCCAGAGCAGAGAATGTTTTGATTGGTTCTAAAGTAAACTTTTGTTTTTGAGATTCTATAGGAGAAAAGACTAGAAAACACAAAGCAAATATAATATATTTTCTTTTTTCTTTTTTTTTTAAGTGAGAAGTGCCTTACAAGTTAGGGAGGTGTCAATATTCTGTTTTAAGACTGGCAAAACTAATGTAACGCAGAGAGGGCTGCTGACTTCTCCAATCAGAGGCATCTATCGAGCTAAATGTGAACAGAAACCCAGCTATGCTCTTTGCTCATTGAGTTGTCAGTATTATTTTTGAAATTTTAGTTGTACTGGAAATCTAGAGAATCACCATCAGTTCCTTCCCATCTCCTTACTCCTTCCATTTTTTGAGTGTAGTTGTGAAGAAATGGGAATGCGACTTTTGGTTAGATTATAGAAATAGTTACTATTTAAGTGTTTGTTTTGTGAATGTTTCTAGTTGTTTACAGGTATTCAGTTTACAAGTAAATCATGAAGACAAAGGTCAAAACATTTAGTAAGATTTTATTCATGGTAATAAGCACAAACCATGTGGATACCAGAGGACAAATATAAAGGTTTTTATGGGTATAAATAAAAAAAATTGGAATGACTCAAGCATATAGATACAAGTTACTATTTTTGATGTTGTTTTTTATTGTTCCTTCTCCGAAGAGACATAACAGCTCCACTCATCTGAACACTGGCTATTTCTTTGTGCCCCCATCATAAATTAACTTATTGTGATAATCTCCATGAAAACTGATGACAAATTATTTTTGAAAAATGTAGATCCATTCATCATCATCAGCTGTGATCAGCAGCAGTGAAGATGTCTTTTGAAAATGAAGTGCTCTAAATTAAGACGTTTAAAAGTACAAATAACAAAAACCAAGTGAGCAAAATCCCCAGCTTTTGAAACTTGGTATTTGAATGTGTCCATTTTTAATGAGGTCAACTTCAGTTGGGCACTTTCAGAACACAGTGTGGTGTACCAATTAGTGACTCTATTCAGAGGAGGCCACAGTGACACAGTTCTTCATCCCTCTGCCAGGTGGCGCTGTGTGGTAGTAGGTGCGGTCTTGAGCAAGGCATAAAATGTCATCTGCTGATCCATGTAATTGTATGGCTGGCCCTGGTATCAGATTATATTTGAAGTGTGAAAATTAACTTATTTTATAAATGTCTAAATCATTTCTATAACTATACTTAAATAAGTCTCCATCTTCACTTTTGGTGAGAAGCTTCTGTTTAGTGAGCGCATCTTACGCATCTTAAAAGAGTGGATTACAAAACTCATAGTTTCCAGAATGCACTAACATCTTTCATTATAACTGGTGCCTCATGCCTTACAAATACTCTGCTTTGAATATAAATGAAAAAGTATTAAAATAAAAGTCTTTTGTTGCCAACAGAGAGCTTTTCGCTTTGGAATACTCAGACTAGAAGGCATTTGAAGGGTATGAACAGAGAAAATATCTTATAGCATTAGTGTAACATGTGTAACTAAGATCTTTTTTTAAAAAATAAAAGCCTTATATATCAGTTTTTCCTTTTAAACTAAATATTTTTGTGATCATTTTTCCCTTCAAGGGCAATTACAGTCCTTAAAATGGTCAACATTCTGGTTCTTTTTTTTTCTTCAGCATGATGTAATTTGGTGCTTTATTCTTCAAAATTGCTCTCAAATTAATCTTCCAATAGGAAGTTCCCAAGACCAGTGCAGGTGGCATACATCAGGTCCAAAATTATTTTATTATTTTCATTTAGCCTTTTAATTTATTTTTATAATTAAAATATTATTATTATTATTATTATTATTTACTGTTGTTCAAGTCCAGTTGTCTCCATTTTCCTGCCACCACTTTCCCCCACCCTGCCCACCCCCACCTGCCACCCTCAATCCTCCCCCCTTTGGCTCTGTCCATGGGTTCTTTATACATGTTCCTTGAAGACCCTTTCCCTTCTTTCCGCCGTTACCCCTTCCTCCCCTCTGGTTTGTTCTTAATTTCAATGTCATGTGATCTCGCCTATAAGTGGAATATAATCAACAAAACAAACAAGCAAGCAAAATATAACCAGATCCAAAATTATTTTAAATGTCAAGTTTCTTCTCTTACCATCATAAATGCACATCTTCAAGTCATGTAAATGTTTAAGATAACTATGTTTTTTAAAAGATGAAACACCTATCAGAAGTACTAATCAATGTTAGTGTTTTGGTTTTTAAGGAGGTGGCATTTAAAGATGTGAGCAATTGTACAATCTACAAAACAGGACAGTTTTTCCAGTTGTCAACCTTCATTTCTCTTCATGTTAGTCATCTAGGCACCGGAGTGACTAACAAAGCATTTTAATTTAGGAAGTTATCTTTATTGTGGATATTTATGGAGGTCTATAGTTTCTAGAGGAAATTTTCAGAGAGGAACCTATTTAGAGTAATTATTAAATTTCCTGTAGAAAGTTTATTAGGTCAATAGAAGAAATCAGAATAGTACGAATCTCACAATATGAATTAGTTTCATAGTGTTTGTAAAGGGAACTATTTTTGTTGAATATTAATCAATAGGAATATATTTCTTAGATTAGTTTTATTGAATATCCACACTATGCTGGCAGTAAAATCAAATAGAGGTTGGACAAGAGCTATGGCTTCAAGGAAATTTTAGTTTAATGAATGACAGAAAATTCTAATTCAAAGGAATTCGGAGAAATAAAGGAGGCTTTTTGCAGAGTTACTGAGAATGGTATAAATATTTTAGAATAGAGGAGGAGTTAAAGTACTGACAAATCCCTATGATATACCATTTAAAATTTATATTTTCAAGAATATATAGTGGTATAGACAAATGCCCCCTATTTATAATTGGGAAAAAGTTAGGATATGAAATAGTATATAATCTATATCTTTATAACATGTATATGATGAACCTAAGTTATATGAAATAATTTAAAATATATATTATATTATAAAGATTTTTCACTAAGATATAAAAAACAATTATTTCGAGATAGTAGGTTTATGAATGACTTTTTTTTCTTTTTGTACTTTGAAATTTCTTCACTGGATGTATTATTTTATAATATTTATTTTATTTTAAAACAAAAACACAGAAAACACGTAACAGTATTAATTTATGTTAAAAAGTGTTTACAAAAACATTTCATTTTATTTCAGATAAATAGAAATTCACAAACAATTCATTGCCAATATATTTTAGGAAAGTAGTGAAAACTTTCTACCTAGTGTTAGATAAGAGCTTCGTTTTGTGTTTGTCCTGAGCACCGGTTCCTAACATAACATGCAGGTTACAGGTGGCGGAGAGATGATAGGTGGCATGAGTAAGTGTGGCTGTGCAAACCCCATTAACCAATGTTTCCAGGCTCAGATCTGTGACTAATTGATATCATTTATTGAGTACTTACTGTGTGGCAGGCCTGGTGATAATTGCATTTTAAATACTTTATCTTGATTCCTATAACACACTCATGTGCTCAGCATTATTATTTCCATTTACAGACAAGTACCTGAGGCTCAGCTGATGGTTTACGCAAGGTCACAGGACTAGTGAACTGCAGAGGTAGGATCTGAAACTAGGTCTTTTAGATTTAATATCTGTTTTCTTCTAATTGTAAATTAATCAGTTGTTTGACCATAGAGACAGATTGCCCTCTAAAATTTAATTATTTTTTCATCTTTAAATTGAAGGACTTGAGCTAGGTTGGAGGAAGCTCAAAGTCTTCCTCATAAAGAATTACTTTTAATGTTTTCTGAAATCTATGTTTATATTTGAGGCCAGACAAGATAGGGTCTGAGCTGCTGAGGGTAGAAACAGCTCGGAAATTAAAGAGAAGTACCTTTTACATTGCTGGTGTGTGGAAACTGACTGTGTCTGCAACATCTGGGTCCTCCAAGGGACTGTAAAACAATAATAGTTGTGATTCTACGTGTAAATTTGCTGGCCAAAATACATACTAATTAGCCTTATAATTTAAAAAAGTATGTGTAAAGTCAGTTTTAGAGATAGTCTATAAATAGGATAAAACTGAAGTGCAAGAATATGTTACAATTTGGTAAGGGCAGAATTACTTATTTGTTACAAATATACCAATAGCATTTAAAGGAAACAATTGTCAGGTTAGAAAACAATTCATCACAGTGGAATAAAGTGATGCAATGGAAGGAGAAATAATAGAACTCCATGATGGGAGCATGGACTCTGTATTTGGAAATGTTTTGCTGAGAGCACTCTGGTACCAAGGACAGATGAAGTGCGTGACCTCATGGGACTTTTCTAATTTCTGTGACCCCACAGCAGAGCACTCTGAGGGTACGTTGCTTATGACACTTCTGCATTCACATTGTACCACATAATGAACTGCTGAATGATTTTGGTCGAAATAGTTTCCCTATTATTGCACAAGTCATCTCATTATTGGATGGAACAACTCCTACGTGCTCCACAAAGCTCAAAACTGGAACTGACCGCAATGATTTTCTAAGTTCATTTCATAATCAGTGGTGCAATACTTCATATTCATATCCATAAATATGAAAGGCCTTGGTGACTCCACATGTGACCAATATCATGTGCCATTGAAATTATGCAATTTAGTTTTGTAAAACACAAAAAATGACCAGAATGATACAGAAACTATAAAGTGTAGATTTCCTTTTTATTAGTACTGCCCCTACTCCTGCTTCTCATACAGCACCCAATTTAGGACAGAGACAAAACAGAAGTGTATCTTGAATATGCATCACAGGTTCCAAAAATAAAAAGAAATTGGATTTGGATAGCACTTACTCAATAGACAGATATGATACATGGTGAGAAGGTGCTCTGTCTGCCCTGTGATAGATTAAACTACTTTGTAGGAAAATTACTGTGAGCCAGTCACCACCACCACCGTGGCTAAATCTTTAATAAAATTCTCTTCCATATTCAGGAGTGAGGTATGAAGTACACAATAAGCAGAGTGAAGTAGAGTGCCATTTATCAAACACCGGCCAGGTCTGTAATCTTCCGCTTTATCCTTTCTTTGTACTTTATTTGTCTTTATTGTTGCAAGGAGGGATATTTACCCAGAGCAGTAGGCATGAAGCCCTGATAAACCTCCTCCTTCTCTTCTTTCCCTCTTTCTTATTCCTGCTTGTCAACCTTGTCAGTATCATTTGTTTCCTTCCAGTTGGTCCTTTGCTTGTTGGGTGTTCTTTTCTCTCTTCCTTTTCTCTGCTTCTCTTGCAGCGTGCATTCACCGAAAGCTACACCAAAGCTACAGGGAGGTGCAATGGGAAGCTGACAGCTATCATGAAAGACTGTCCAGTATGCATTTGGGAAGACAGCAGTGTTAAATAAAATGTTGTAGATGGCCCCTGGGTGGCAGTGCACAGCCAGTCCTGATGCCAACAAAAGCATTTTCAGAGTATTTATATGTGTATATATGCATGATGCATAGGACACATGTGCACATTTGTATATACACATTATATACATGTATACATGATGGATGTGTGCATGAAACATGTGCATATATTATAGATATGTGTACCTATATGTAGGTATAGCATATGCACATGTTATATGATATATGCATGTGTGTGTATGAAATGAATGTGCATACATAGAGATGACACATGGTAAAAAGGTGCACTGTGTATGCACTACATGTTTATTTGTCTGCCCCCAAACTAACAAACTTAACAGTCACTCTGTCTTTGAAACATGCAAACACTTGATCTAATTTATCCCATGTTTTTTAAGTAATGATAATATTGCTAAAGATAACTTGCATCTTTTTTTAAACCTTATGCTAAAAAGGTTCTGGATATACCAGCCAGGAGATGATATCTGAATTATCTTTAGAATCATGCAGATATGGGTGCAGAAGCAGTGGAAGAGTTCAGAGGACAGTGGAGGAGTTCTGTGCCCCTCAGTCTGCACACTGCCAATCTATGCGGCAGCCTTGGGGGTAAACTATTTTTAGTACTATTATAACCCTTTTTTATTGTTTGAATAGCAGTTTTATGACAAAACATTTATATTCAGACTGCCTTTGTACTTGACTGAAAGAGAGCAATCATGGAGAGTGATAAGGCAACAATGGTAATGATAACTGCATTTATAAAGACGTGCAGAATTTAAACGGGCGTGCTAAAATAGACTGACAGTAGTTCTCTACCTGAACCTGGAGAAGAGATGGGCATGGTTCTCGTGGCAGAGAAGTCTTTGCTGTTTGGGAGCAGATGGCTGTGTGTATGTAAGTGTGTGTGTGTGTGTTCCTTTGTCATTATTTCTTCCTTTCAGTTCAATGTACTTGTATAGATGCAGGGGTAGCAATGGAAATATTCTATATTCAGATGGATTGTTATCATAATTGTGTCAGATTATGATAAGTACAATTGCATTTCTGAATAAACTTTCAACTCAAGTGTTAGTGCTTAGAAAAATTGTGATTATTTGATCTTATCTAGCTTTGGACTATTTCTCTATCTCCTGAAAAACTACTTCTCATGAAAAATTGATCATTTACTCTGTGAAAGAGCGGATGAAGGTGAGGAGGAGGAACCTGTATCTCAAAACCTAACTCAATGGCAAGAGGTGGTTCTATCTACTTGTTAGCAATATTTCCTGTGTATGTTTACAGCTTCATCAAATTTCCTTGTTCCTAATGCTATGACCATAAGTAAAAACTAAGCTTCTTTTGATCTGGTTACATTCCTTTGTTTTTATTTTTAAATATTCTACAACATTAATAGAATGGATATAACATAATAAAAAGGGTTGACATTGTGCAACTGCCTGGTGCTGTACATAAAACTAAAACTATACAATGGGGTAGAAATAGTATCTTTCCCTCACAAGGTATCCCTAAGGTCTCTTAAAATCAGCTATATATAGCCTAAGTCTATATTTTGTCTTCCTTTGCCCCTTCCCTTCTTCAGCAAAGTTAATAACTTCTACATGAAGGGAAAAATCAATTTATCTATGCCCCACTTTGATTCAAACAGAAATTAAGGTGGTTTGCAAAGATATATAACATAAATTTACAACTAAGTGAGGGAAATGAAGCCAAGGAAAAGCCAGAGGAGGGAAGGTGGAGTGTGGAGTGTAATTACAGAACCAAATGCCCACTGTGAGACCTTGTGGACTGGTTAGTCATGGATAGCACATTTAGTCCTAAGCTCTCTGGTAGCCAACACGAAAATGGAGACTAATTCCAAGAGGCAGCTCAAGAGAATAAATTGATTCTTTAGAAGACCTGCAACTATTACAAGTACACAGGCTTTGTGGAAATTTATCTCCTGGGTCTTCATAGAGAGAATTTTGTGTAATTCAGGGAAATATGTTCTTCAACTGTAGCCTATGGTGAACATACACACCAGTGTAATGAAAACTAGTTATATGTTATGTAGGATCCTGGTAAAGCAAGTCAGTGAAAGCAAGTCTAAGGTTGTCCATTCACTCGATAGTCATCTGTTGAGTATTTTCTATGTATCATGTAGCAATGCAACAGGTGGAAAATGCTACTGAGCAAGAACAGTAGCCCTTGCCCTCATCAAACTTCCCATCTTTCCCTGACAGTTGACATTTACAAGTTAAATATGTGTGTATGCTGAAAAGTTCTGCAGTTGACCACTAAGAGAAGGTCTAGTGGTTTAACCTAATGTAGGGGTAGGTGTCACAAAAGCTTAAGAAATACTGAGCCTCCATAAAATTTAGACAGTTCTGTACAAATGACATGTCTATGAATCCAACTTTTAATTTATGTCAAATAGTGGTGAGTTCAAGATCGAACTTCCTTACAAGAGGTTGCAAAGTGCTTTTGTTTTGTATTGCTAGTTGAGAGCAAAGCCAAGTGCCTCAGGGATCACTTGACCTGTGATGAGAAAAACAATAAAATTTGTCTTTATTCAACCATATTCTATTTGTCCATATGGAAGAACAGAGCAAGAAATATTTATATCTGCATTTTGGCTGCTGAATTCTTCCATTATGAGTCCCTTATCTTTTGCAAAGTATGTGTGCAGTCTTTTCTTTAAGCTTTAAGAGTATGAGTCACATGCTAACTTGTGGCTTTAGAATTTTTAAACACAGTTTCTATCAAAAGTCATTGTTAACTGCATGTTTCAGAAAAGAAATTGTTTAGAAGGAATAGTTATATATCAGGGAAGTGCACACATCTATTTGGAAACAGCATTTTATGGCATCAAGGAAATCATTTACTTTTTTCATTTGATAGTATAATTGGACTGTACATGCTCCTGTTGTCTTCTATTTAACTTTTTGTTAGTAGTGGTCAGCATAGTTTGACTTTAAAATATGGAGATATAAAATTTCAAGCAATACATGTTTTTGATTCTGTGTGTCTCTAAGAATGACCTTGTTTGTTTTTCTAGATCTATAATTAGCTCCAAATGATTTGTTCCTTTTCTGGAACTGTTTGTGAAAACAGTAGGGAAGAAGGAGAAAGATGCCTAGTAAAAGGAATCAAATATTATGACAAACAATCGAAAAAAAACCTAGCAGATTTTGGCCTGATGGCAAAGTAGAATACCTAGTTATTGGTAACCATTTTTGGACAATTAGGCCACGCAACTTATCAGGAAGACAACTTTTCTTTAGCAAGAGTTCTTTTCCCCCCACCAGCATAGCAGGGATCTGGCAACTTCATCCAGAAAATTAATCCCCAGGTCTGCCTCTGACGGCTGTGATCAGTGGCCTTCCTTTCCTGCCTCGCCAGTCCCCACGGGCCCTGCAGACACACGAATTACCACCCCTCCCCCTTGTTGCTACGTTCTCCTGTCTTCTTAGTTCCAGAGTAATGGAATACAGAAATTATCTTTATTACTTTTGACTTGAGTTTAGGGAAGTTCAGAAGAATTCTGTGTGATTCCTACATAGCCTATATTGGAGGAATGAGAATTCCCTTCTTTAAAGTGTATTTGTGTTTAAGAAATGGGGCTAGGAGATAGGCAATGATTTCATCTCTTTTCTGAATAATCCAGAAATCTCATGACCTTTAGATTATCTCCAGAAAAAATAGTTTTCACACTACTCTTTATCGTCCCTTGTTCCTCTCTCTCACCCTTGACCACCTACAGCTTAAAGCTGTACGAGAAACAGGGAATATGTCCACCACCTTTTTTATCAAAAAAATATAAGCCACAGAAATGTTAACATTCTTTTTTACACTTTTACAGACTGATTCTGGGAGATACAATTAATTTGGCTCTGCCTTTCCATTGAGAAACAATTTTTTTTCCCCCTTGGGCTGTTCTACTTAATGTTTACTATCAAACTGTATCTTTCTTGGGGTTTAAAAACAGTGGTAAGATGTGCGTTCAATTTGGGGGGGTGGAAGCATTTAGAATAACTAAAGATGTTATACTAAGCAAAAACCTAAAGCTCCTCCTATCGTTGCCTGGCATCGTTGGATGCAGCCACTATTAACTCTTCATTTGGGGAAGCGTTTTTATTTCTTTTGTTATGCAAAAAGCTTCATTTAAAAAAATTAGCTTTCTGACTTTGTGCTTGTGACATCAACACCTTCACCATGACTTTCCTCAGTAAGGAAAGCATACTTCACCCTGTCATAGACACACTTAGCAAAGGGACCCACCACAGGTCATGCTGACATTTTTGGTGTTTTAATTTTAGGCAACTTTGTAAGAACTTTAGGTCTCACAGTAGGAACTCGTTGAAGCTGGCCTGGGCACACACCATATGCACATTGTGGTGTTTTCCCAACCTTCTTGGTGTAAAAATAGACAATTTTATTATCAGAGGTTCAAGAATGCCAGGGTTTGTTAGAGACTGCATTGTGAGACAGCTTATGGTTTTATGTCAAATGCTGGACCGTTCTGAATTAATTCTTTATGGCCTTGTTTCTTAGCTTATATGAAACTATTGTGTACAGTGAGCAAATGGACTCTAAACTACCTGAATCTTATATCAATTCTTAAGAATGAAAGATGGCTGTACTCTATGGCATAATATGCTTTCTTTGAACATTAGGGATTCTGGTCTAAACTCATACATAATTAGTCATACTGTAGAACTAAATAGATTTTATTCTAGGTGGCAGGTTCCTTTCAGGCACATAATGACAGAAAAATAGATTTGTTCCTTCAAATCCTTTTGTTTCCTCTTTAGCTTCCTTGCAAAAGCTTTTTTGAGCAATAGAACACAGTCCTGCTAGGACTCCATTAGGAAGACTTAAGCGTTAACCACGTTAGGCCACTGAGAAATGATAAACATAAGTTAGGTGTAAGAAAAACGAAAAATCAAATGAGAAATAAAAAGGAAGGAAAAAAGAACTAATAAAGTGGTAAAGAGGCAAAGATCAAAAAGAAGAAATTGCTTCCAATCTTAATTAAAAAGCAAAAGTCTCAATATAGCATTGCATTTCCAAAAAGGTAAATTTCTCCATAGACATACATTCCAATTTTTGAAAAAGTACATAATATTAGAAACTTTGAAAGATTTGTCTGTCATATAAGAAATGTTGCCCTACGGAATGGGATTTAGTAACTTTTTATTCAAAATAAGAGGTTCACAGAATAAGAAATGATTGGGAACAGCATGACTCTAAGGAGGAAAAGCTGTCCCCCTTTTTTTGAGAAGAAAGCAGTATTTTTAGACATCCTTCCCTTTCCTAAAAAAAATTAAATTGTGATGATGTAGTAGGTAAATTGTATGGATAAGAATTGAAGAGTATAAAAATTTCAAGGATAAAAATTTCCTCCCCGAAAAAAAAAATTTCATCCCCATTTTTTTTTTTGAAAAAGATGCTAGAAGTTTTTATTTTGTGGCCAGGTAGATAGTTCTTAAATGTTAATTCAGTTGCTAAATAAAAACAGTATTTTAAGCTCAATAAAGCAAATTCCTTCATGGGATATGGACTTACCAAGTAGCAGGTAAGTATTGATATTTCATACCTACATCATTTTCTCTTTTTGCTCCTGTATTGTCTTTGTGGACATGATATCTGCATGCTCTGTTTGTGTATGTATTGGGGCGTAATGTCAACACCTAAGAGGGGTACTGTGATAGGTAACAGGGCAGCAAGCTATTTGATCTCCAGGAGTATCCTGTGTTTGTGTAAGTGCTCTATTAAAAATATTAATACCATAGTTTTATTAAATTAATTTGTCCACTGTATATAATTCTCTAGCAACACCAATTCAAGGTAGCTCTCTAGTATGGTTTAATAATGAGTGTACTCCATTGTCACTCACAAAAAGTCACACCATTCCACAAAGACTTACATAGTAAGCTGTTCATTTTCCTCCTTAGTATGATGTTTAAGTAGAGGTACTAATGGTTATGAGAAGATCAGTAAGAGTTTAGTAATACACACTCACTGATATTTAACCAAAATAAAACTCTAACCAGAGAATTTTAGAAGTAGCAGTGTTTTTTTTTCCAAGTCATTAAATTTTGGATTGTGTGTTATATAGAAATAAATAACTGAAATGACAAAAAAAAAAAAAAAAAAAAGGCCATCATGTTGCTAAATGTAGTAGATGTGCTTTTTTACTTGAGGTGTCAGCAGCTCTTTTTTTTTTTTTTTAAGTTTCACCCATCCTTCTACCCCCTCCCCTCGGACAAACCTCAGCTTGTTCTCTGTATCAGTGGGCCTGTTTCTGTTTTGTGTGTGTGTGTGTGTGTGTGTGTGTGTGTGTTTAGATTTCACATATAACTGAAATCATACAGTATTTTCTTTGTCTGACTTATTTCACTTAGCATAATAGCCTCTGGATTCATTTGTGTTGTCACAAAGGGTAAGATTTTATTCTGTTTTATTGCCAAGTAATATTCTGTTGTATATATAAACTATATCTTTTTTATTCATTCATCTATTGATGGACACCTAGGTTGCTTCCATATCTTGGCTATTATAAATAATTCTACAATGAACATAGGGGTGCATATGCCTTTGTATTTTATTTTAT
This sequence comes from Glossophaga mutica, assembly GCA_039655065.1. Classification (NCBI taxonomy): domain Eukaryota; kingdom Metazoa; phylum Chordata; class Mammalia; order Chiroptera; family Phyllostomidae; genus Glossophaga; species Glossophaga mutica. Next base: position 160,894,258 of record CM077306.1, read on the forward strand.
ATTATTTTCTTTATTTTCTTTTTGGAGAAGGGGAAGGAAGGGAGAAAGAGAGGGAGAGAAACATCAATGTGAGAGAGAAACATCGATAGATTGCCTCAGGCACACACCCCAGCCAGGGACCGAACCCTCAGCCTAGGCATGTGCCCTGACAGGGAATTAAAGCGGGCACCTTTCGCTTTGCAGGGTGACACTCAACCAAATGAACCACACAGGTTACGACTGCATATATCTTTTTGAGTTCGTATTTCTGTTTTCTCAGATAAATACCTAGAAGTGGAATTCCTTGAGCCATATGGCAGTTCTGTTTTTAATTATTTGAAGAATTACCATAATGTTCTTTACCATAGTTGCTCCAATTTATAATCCTACCAACAGTGTATGAGAGGGTTCCCTTTTCACTGACACTTGTTATTTGTTGATTTTTTTGTTAGTAGCCATTCTCACAGGTGTGGTGATATCTCATGGTAATTTTGATTACATTTCCCTGACTGGGACTGTTGAGGACCTTTTCATGGGTCTTTTGACCATATGTATGTCCTCTTTTGCAAAATATCTGTTCAGGTCCCCTGACCACTTTTTAATGGGATTTTTTTTTTTTTTGGTTTTAAGTTATATTGATTTCTTATATATTTTGGATATTAGCCCCTTATTGGATGCATCACTTATGAATGTCTTCTTCCATTCAATAGATTTTCTTTTCATTTTGTCAATGATTTCTTTGCTGTGCAAACACTTTTTAGTTTGATGTAATTCTATTTATTTTCTATTTTGTTTTTCTTGTGTGAGGAGACATATCTGAAAGGTGCAGTGTCAAAGAGTTCACTGCCTATGTTTTCCTCTAGAAGTTTTTGGTTTCCATTCTTACATTTAATCCATTTTGAGTTTATTTTTATATATGTTCTAAGAAAGTGGTTTAATTATATTTTTTACATATAACTGTTCAGTTTCCCCAACACCATTTATTGAGGAGATGGTCTTTACTCCATTGTATATTCTTGTTTTCTTTGTTGTAGATCAATTGACAATATAAGTGAGGATTTATTTCTGAGATCCCTATTCTATTCCATTGATCTATATATATGCCTTTATGCCAGCACCATACTGACTTGATAATTGTAGCTTTGTACTACAGTTTGAAATCAGGGGGCATGTTACCTTTCACTTTGCTTTTTCTTTAGATTTCTTTGGCTCTTCAGGGTCTGTGTTCCCATATATATTTAGGTTTAGTAGTTCTAGTTCTGAAAAGAATGCCATTGGCATTTTAATAAGGATTGCATTGAATCTGCATGTTGATTTAGGTAGTCAGAACATTTTAACAATATTAATTCTTCCAACTCATAAGCATGGTGTATTCTTCCAATTATTTGTAGAATTGGTAATATTCTTAAAAGTCATTTACTTTCATTCTCATATTTTAGGGATGAAATAATAAGGCTTAAAATGGAATTCCCAAGACTCAAGTTATTGGAAGAATAAATAGTAGAAATCATGTCTTAAAAACTAAACATTTTTCCCTTTTCTTTTTGGGCTTTGGGCTCTTCAGTGATATGATTTCTCCTCACTTACATATCAATATTATTTTCCTGAGTTTAGGTTGAGTAAAAACATAAAGGTCATGATTTCCCTTAAGCACAAAATTATTCTGTGACCACCTAGATCATTAAATTCTTGGGTATTTTGGTTCATCTGTAATATTTAATTAGGAGGCAATTCTTAAAAATGCACTTTTGTTTATTTCTGCCTATTTTGGGTTTATAGAATTGTAAAGATGAGAATGAATCTGTAATACATTACTCAATTCAACTCTCTTATTTTATAAGTGACATGCTGAGGCCCAGAGAGATTTTGTCACTTCCCCAGGTTCACAGTCAGTGAATAACTGAGTGGAGACTGAAAAAAAGATCCCAGAACTCAGTTTGCTTCCCTTCGACCTCTTTTGTGTTACATGTGTTTCATTTATACATTATAAAAAATTAAATTGTAGAATATTTCAAGCATGAAGAAAATATAAAAGAGCAAGAAGAATACAGTTAATACCCATGAACCCTATACCACTGTCTTTTAAATCATATTTGCTCTATTTGCTGCAGACATTTTGTCTCTTTATTTTAAAGAATAAACCAGATATAATTTAGCTCTATGTGTTTCCCCTCCTTCTTTCCTCTTTCTGTTTTTATTTTAATATGTAATTTTCCAATAATTGCTTAGAAAAAATTTTAAAGTATTAAAAATTTGTAAGACTCTTACAGTGATCACCAAATAACTAGCATCTAGATTCAGCTCTTAACATTTTACTATATTGCTTTTTTCATATCTATTCATATTTATATTCTTCAATTGATATTTTGATATATTTCAAATGAAAATGTAGACATCAGTTCACCTTTCCCTAAACACCTAACATGTATATATTGTCAAGTGTTAACTATTTTTTACATTGTTTCTTTTGATGTAAAATTTATGTACAGTGAAAAGCACAATTCTTAAGTGTACTTTTACTGAGCTTTGAAAATCCAGCTGTGCAACCCTTGCCGTGATCATGCTGCAGAACACTACCGTCACATCAGAAAATTTCCTCAGGCCTTTTCTCAGTCAGTCTCTGACCCAACGACTTGGAAATGGCTACTATTCTGATATTTCCCATTACAGATTAGTTTTATCTGTTTTAGGAGTGGAATACAATGGAACCACACAGTATGTCCTGTTTTGTGTAAAGCTTTCCTGCAGCATAACATTTTTGAGAGGCACCCATACTGTTGGATGTGTCAGTAGTTAGTTCCTGTTTATCGCCAAACGGTATTCCATTGCATGGACAAATTTTGGTTTGCCTATCCACTCCCCTTTGATAGAATATAGGCTTTCTAGTTTTTGTGTATTATAAATAAAACTGTGATGATAGCCAATCCATCCTTGTTGTAGTTGTAGTTTCAATAGTATATCTTTTCTTATTTAGTTTTAAAGTATCTGTGGCTTAATATTTAAAATACATCTCACATGGACAGCATAGATTTGGATCTTGCTTTAAAAAATATCCATTGTGGAAAAAAATCCATTCTGACAATTTCTGCTTTTTAATTGAAATTAGTATTATTTTTTATCCTCACCTGAGGATATTTTTTATTGCTTTAAGAAAGAGAGAGAGAAAAACATCTATTGGATGCTCCCAACCAGGTATCAAACCTGCACCTCAAACCTGCAACCTGGGTGTGCGTCCTGGAATGAAACCTGTGACCTTTTGATCTACGTGATTATGCTCCAAACACCTGAGTCACACTGGCCAGGGCTAATTGAAATTATTAATCCACTTACATTTAATGTAATTATTGACATGTATAGATTTAGTTCATCATTTTTAAAATTTGTTTTGTGTTTCTCCTTCTGTTTTTCATTCCTCTGCTCCTTCTTTGCTGTCTTATTTTGGAATATAGAAATGTATCTTAGAATTTTTAGAACTTCATTTTTATATATTTAATAATTACTCTAGGGGTTACTATATATCATTATTTTTTTACAGTTTAATTAGCATTACTACTGTATTACTTTAGGTAAAATGTAGAAGCTGTGCAACTGTATAGGCCTGTTTAGTACTTACCGACCTATGTATAGTGCATATATGCAGTTTCTTTTCTTTGTACTGTTTCATTTCTAAAGCTGGAAAAATTTAATTTAAGATCATTTTTTAACTCTTAATTTTTTTAAAGTAAAAAGTGGAGAGTAAAAAGAAAATATGAAGGTGATAATATAAATAAAATGAGAATTAAAACTCAAGTAGCATAAAATGTTAATAACTTATAATAATATAATAATAAATAACCTATAATAATAAAAAATAGGAAAATATTTTATCAACTATCTTGCAAAATTTATGAATGAAATGAGAGACAAAAACATGTTTATATTTATAACCTTAATTCTGGTACATTTTAAAAATGCAAAAGGGGCCCTGACTGGGTAGCTCTGTTGGTTAGAGCACCGTTCCGGTACACCAAGTTTACAGGCTCGATCCCCAGTCAGGGCACATACAAAAATCAACCAATGAATGCATAAATAAGTGGAACAACAAATCGATTCTCTCTCTCTTCCTCTCTCTCTCTCTAAAAAATCAGCAAATAAAAAGTAATGCAAAAGTACATGACACAATCTTTTTTGATTAACCAACTTGTTGAAAAGATAATCAGATATCAAAAGAATGTTTTCAAATGCTGCATCAAAATTCTTTTTTTTTTCTAGCATATTAGACTGAGCCCAGGAGGAGAACTGAGCCAGTCATATAGTTATTTGCCCAATGGCTTTGTGACTTTGTAGTCTGGGAGGAGCACAGGCAGGTCTTTGTCCTTTGGGGACCCGGACACTGATGCTGGTTATTCTACGACTAGCTCAGTTAGTAGAACTAAAATTAACTGGGTAGTGGTATTTTAGTTATGTAGGTAGGGAAACAGCAGTGGGTTCATCCACTTTATTCAATTCTTCTTGTGAAGTCAGAAGTTGACTGGCCTTGTGTAGAAAAATCAATAAGGCATTTATAAACCGTCATGAAAGAAAAGACTTTTGAAAGGGGAATATGTCGGTTACATGGAGAGATGACCCTGTGTGAAGGTGGAAAGGGTTAGAGTAAGCGGATTAAGCAGAGGCGACTACAGGGAACACACACCAGTATTTTTGATTTATGTTAGCGTTCATGTAGTGAGCACTGTCTGGAGAATAGCAGTGCTTTGCAAACCGTATTGATGAAGCCCTGCACACGGTGGCACTGGGAAGTTGCTGGAGTGTACTTTGCTGACAGATTCTGTTTGAGGGTAGCTGATGATCCTTTTATTTCTTAAGGGATGACGGATATAGTCTTTTTAGTTTGGATGAATGATATTTAGTTTCAGGCTTCCTGCTCATGTATAAGGTGATGAGTGACTTTTTCTTTTTAAAATTCCTGCATAGCCAAATTTACTGTTAAGTTCTAGATTTGAATGTTTAGCCCTCCTCCTCTCTTCTTTCTCACTGCTCTCACTTCCATATGATTACTTAGGGTGAATCTGATTGTCATGGATATGTTAGCTTATGAAATATATGGCATGACTCATTTATTTTAACTTTGATTAAAATTTGGTTAGCACGGGCTGGTATGGCGCAGTGAACTGAGTGCCAGCCTTCAAACCGAAGAGTCGCTGGTTCTATTCCCAGTCAGGGCACATGCCTGGGTTGTGTGCCAGGGCCCCAGTAGGGGGCACATGAGAGACAACCGCACATTGATGTTTCTCTCCCTCTCTCCCTCCTTTCCCCTCTCTCTAAAAATAAATAAATAAATAACTGACCTGCATTTGGACAGCACCTTTAATACCTTGATTTTGGTTTTCATAATTATATAAGGACACTGATTCCAGTGATTCATAAACATGATGCCATATAAAGAAATATAGATATACTGCCGTATATGGATGCATGCCCCTCTATTGAAGGATGTTTAGCATTATAAGAATTGAGTCTGTTTTTTCAAAGTACAAACTTATTGGTATGATGGGCCTCGAGACTAAATCTGACTATATGCCCCTCAAAGCTTGCTTGTTGTGTATGATTTTCACCACCAAAGCTGCTTTTTAATTTGTAAATGTGAAATGGGCTGGATCAAACTCTTAGAAGATTCAAGGAATCTAATCCAATTTGATGTACAGCAAAATACAATTTGAAATCTAAATAATTCCAAACTCAAGTAGCTGCTTTCTGATCCACCTTTTCAATCATCACCAAGCGAGTCTCCTGCTGTAATTCTCTCTTCCCAAGATAGTCATCTCTTCGATGCAGCTCTTTGGCAACCTTAAAAATATTGCCCTTGCACTGGTTCATTTGATTTAGTGGTCTGGAAATTTGAAAATGAGGTTGTCTGTTAAAGGTGACCCCCTGCAGGGGCTCTGACAGCAGGGAGTGTTCAGGAGCAGGGAGCAACAATGGCAGAAGCACCCCGAAAGAGCAGTGGTGCCGAAATGATTGGGCAGAGCAGCAAAGGCTGATTTCCTTACACTGAAGCTCTTCTGCCCCAGGCACCTTCCTCTGACTGTCACCCCATTAATGCACAGCAATTGCTAGGCAGTCTCCAAGTTATCACCTTCTGAAAAACAACAGATGGGTTAACTGGCTGGAGGTCACTCAGTGAGTCATGAGCAGAGCTGGGGTTAAGTCCTCAGTCTCCTTATACCCAGTCTGGTACAGGACCAAATATACAGGCTGTTGCTCCATCATCATTTCTAATGCTTGGGAGCAAACTCATTAAGACAGCTCTAACCTGATCAAATTAGGTTTATACCCAGTTTCTCTCTTTCTTTTTTGTTTTGTTTTAATATCCTGGATTGATTATGCACCACTTACTGTACAAATCTGCAAGGATGCTTCCTGATTATACTGCCTCTTTTTCTGCATAGCTTCCTTATATAAAATGATAATCTTCCCACATCTCATCACATTTTATTGTTAGAAATGTAAAATCTGAAATTAAAACGCTATAAGGCTTACCCTGACTTTTAGAAAAGGAGATTTTTTTCTTAATGACTGTTCTGATTCCATATGTGAGTTTTCATATTTAAGAAGCAGCTACTCTTTGATTATGTGTAGGGGATAAGGGAAATCACGTATAATTGATATCTGCACACAAGAAAAAAGTGACTTTAGTTATAAGTTTAAACTATTGAATTTACAACCAGGTCTTATCCAAAGGCATTTGAAAAGTTTACCACTGAATTTAAGTACTTCCTTCTGACCAATTGCCAAAATGAATAGAATAAAGGGCATAAGAGATATAAAGAGAAGGATAAAGGGAGGGAGGGAAAGAGAGAAAGAGGTAGGAGAAGGGAGAGGGAGAGGTAGAGAAAGAATATAGTTTAAAAAATGGAATTAATTTTATAAACAACTTGGAAGGATGGATAATAGCCTTAATTATAATGACGGTCTTTTGAATCAGTGGTTTGTAATAAGAAAACAAGGTGTTTGTTTCTGGATCTGGACTTTTAATAAAATATAATAATGTTATGAGCTCCCAGAAACATGCATATTCACTCATCAAATACAATTTTTAAAGACAATGCTGGGCAGTCTCTGAACTCCCTTAAAGCCCATTCAAGACCATAGGTTAAGGAATCTTATACTTAATCCAAGCAACTAGGAAAAATATAGACTAAAAATTCAAAAGTGAAATATTTCTATATAATATTAGACTTAAACTGAGAATTTTTAGCAAAACTGCGACCTTCCGACTCACTTTCTTTTGTATGATCTTACTAACCCTAAAAGGTACCAACTCTCACTTTTGAAATCCCCAGTCCACTTATGCTGTTGCTCTTTAAAACATTGCTATGAAAAAATCCGTATCATGACAGAATGAAGTAATGAAAAAAATTTTGAGGAATCATTTTGAATTTATAATGCAACGCTTCATCATTAGATTAAATTTTAAACCATTCTAAAAAAGTAAAACCACTATTAAAATTTCCCCCCAAATTCTGCAAATATTCTCAATAGTTAATGGCAATATTTAAAACTTTCCTGTAAAAAGAAGGAAATTTTCCTTTATATGTGACCTAAATTCTTCATACTTCATATTAAATAGTTATTTTTTTTTTATCATCACTAGGAAAGAACACAGCTGGTCAACAACTTCTGTGTAATACTGCTCAGAGAGGTACCTTATTTTTTTAATCAACTAAAATATGTAGATAATAGGTTGTTTTGATTGTATATTTAGTCTTGATCAGCTCCTGAAAGATTTCGCTGTGATTTAAACTCCTTGAATTTCAGCTTACGAACCAGAGTTTCTTTGGAACAAGCAAAACATGTTAAAATAGCAATTACTCTCGTAATTGCAAATAGCTGAAAGTTCTTGGATTTTTGATGCTCTTATTCTAGGTTTGATTTGCAATATGTTTTTGATTGCCTCCCTCAAATTTCTTTGCATTTTCTTGTAGTTTTATTTTTTTAATCGTGTTTATAGTTTTAAGCTAATCAGGAAAAAAATGGAAGTCAGTTGGTAGACGAAACTGGAAGAAAGTAAAAGGAAAATTTTCCAGTCTCTTAAGATGCCATATCCTTTTTAAAGAACTCCTTTTAAATAAGAGTACTGTACTTTCTGGGTAACTTTATGTTTATTTTCAATTAGTATGTTAGTTAAATTTTCTTGTGGATTCTTTGCAAAATCAACCTGAGTTATAAAGGGGCTAAGCTTTCATTAATGAAGAGTCAGTTTGGCTTTTGCTCCCCACCTTACCAATTTCCTTTCTGAAAATGGCTGGAAGAAGCTTTTCATATTTCCATGGTGTCCTTGTTACTAGCAGTTGATCCTTTCAAGTGTAATGCACGATACAAAATGTTCCTCAGGGGAAGGTGTGTCCTCAGTACCTCTGTAGGTCACTCAGGGTGGCATATGCTCTGTTCAAAGGGTCTCTCTCAGTCCTTTTCTTGTTCCTAATCATGACTTCATGTATTGACTTCACATCATTTACTACAGCTCCCTTTCCTGGAGACATTATGTCTTTAATTCAAGGAGACCTTCAAAATTGCTTTAGCAAAATATTAATTAAAAATAGGAATTCATTGAGTTACTTTTGTGCATTTCTTTTCTCACAAATTATTTTAACATTTCATATTCAGTTGTTGCAGCAGATCACACAAGATCACAGTCTCATGAACACACGTGATAACTGTAATGCCACAATATTAGAAATCAATAGTGTGTGTTTTATGGTATACTGTACCTAAAATATACAATAGGGTGACTTACATAAATCATTTATACCCAGTCATGATTGATGACCTCATAACTCATGAGTGACGGGGCAAAGCAGAGCCCCAAACGAGTTATGAAATGTCATCAATAACAAGTGGAAACAAATGATTTATCCAGTGTCACAGCCCATTGTATGTTCAGTTTATGCAACAGCAGTTAATGATAAAAACGCCCAAAATAGGCGCAGCTTGTATTTTATCTGTTACATATGCACATACTCTTCTAACACTGTTTTATACTAGGTTAGTGTTTATTGGCCATGAAAAAAATGATCGAGGTTGAAATAGGAATAGTGGGTTGATAGAGGAGATATAATCTATATATATATAAATCCTTTTGGAATCTCTTTCCTGTTGGCTGAATTTTCCCCCTGTATTTCTTTTTAAAATATATTTCTCTTTTCTGGCAAGGAATTTATAGAAAGGAATATCTTCAGCTATGTAATTAAAATTGTTTCTTTTCAACTGACATTCTGGGAGACAGAAAAGTTTCCATGATTTTTAATGTTAGAGGATGTTATATGACTTTAACACTAATTTTTTCACATGTGATTTTTTTAAGTATATAGCTTAGGATCAAGGAGTTTTATATTCCCATATTCAAATGCAAGATGAATCTGACCATTAAGAAATTTTTATTTTTCAGCTTCATCCCATGCATGCTATGTGTATTTAAAAGTCCTGCATGTTTCATACTGAAATTGTATGTACAATGTTAAAGTGTGTGGGTTTCTCACTGCAAACTTAGAGATGTGTTTCACTGAGGTGGTTGTTGGTGTGTTGGAATCTTCCATTTGAATTTAATTTTCTGAGGCTCAATATCAGACTCAGAAATGATATTAACTCTTGGGGGAAAATACTATTTAAAAGAGAATGTCAGGTTTGTTCTTTTGAACTGAATTAAAAGTCTGTCCTGTATAACACTCTCCTTCAAGATTTATAATGCTAACTCACTAAGAACCTCAGAATCTTGTTAAATAGAAGTTTGTGAAGTACATTTAAGATACTATAAAAATAAGTATCATGCTGTTCAGATTTTTGTATAAAGTTAAGCAAATCTAGCTTCTATTGAAATGAACAATTATACAGTAAAGGGCAATCAGTTTGTAAGCATTTTATGCAGGTAAATGTGTGTCAAGATCTACATATACCTCCCTTTTTATTCCTGTGGAATATGTCTCCAAAATACACTGTGAATCTGCCTACTTCTTCAGATGTCCACTGTCATCATTGTACTTTAGCAAATATCCTTTCTCCCTGAATCATCTACTGTGGAAGGTTCCAAACTTGATTCTCTATTTCCTCTTGTCTCCCATCAACATATTCTGCATAGAGTAGCCTGTGCAATCTTCTAAAACTGCAGCACTTCCTGCTACAGCTCTTCAATGTCTGTGTAATACATTTAAGATAAATCTAAAACCCTCTAATTGGATTTATAATTGGCCTCTGTATAACCTCGTCCCTGTGTTGGTTTCCAGCCTCATCCTGATCCATTTTCCCTTTCACTTTAGCCACATGTCCTTTTTACATTTCCCCACAGAGACAGAGCTCTTTCCTGCTTTGGGATCTTTTCCTGTTCTATTTCCTCTGCTCGGAGCTTGTCTCTTTACCTGGCTATATCCTGCTTGTAATTCAGGTCTCTCCAAAAATGTCTGTCTCGGAGAAGTCGTCCCTGAATCCTGGTCTACCAAAGCAGGCCCTCGCTGTAGACTGGTCTACTTTTTCTTCACAATGTCTATGACAGGTTTCATTGTGATTGTTTGTTCCATGCATGTCTCCCCATCTAAGCCTTCAGCCCCATAAAGGAGGGTACATAGTCTCAACCTTTGCTTGCCCTCTGTGTCTAGCACAGTGCCTGGCATCTAATAAACCTTAAATACATATTCATTTTTTGGAAAAGGAGAGTTAGAGTTCGAAGGTTATGTAGTAGAAAAATTACCAACTTCCTTTGAATAATTTTTCATTCATTGATTAGCCATCACAAAACCCCATACTGTGGAGTTTTAGTAAGTAATTTGAGAAAGTTGTTTTTTATCCTTCGAAAACTGACTCTAAATACAAGTACCTAGAACCAATTCAAGTATTTATTGAATAAATATAGGTAGAAGAGAGGCAGAAGTTTCCTTTTTTATTTTATTTTTTAATTTTGTTCAAGTACAGTTGTGTCCATTTTCAGCCCACTGTTCTCCTGACCCCACCCATCCCCACCTCCTACCCTCAATCCTACTCCCCTTTGGCTTTGTCCAACGGTCAAAGAACATTTTATACATGTTCTTCGACTACCCTTAACATGTATAAAATGTTCTTTGACTACCCTTCCCCTTATTTCTCCTGTTATTCTCCTCCCCACTCCCCTCTGGTTACTGTCAGTTTGTTCTTTATTTCAATGCCTCTGATTGTATTTTGCTTGCTTGTTTGTTTTGTTGATTAGGTTCCTGTTAAAGGTGAGATCATATGGTATTTGTCTTTTACTGCCTGGCTTATTTCACTTAGCATCAGGCTCTCCTGTTCCATCTATGCTGTTGTGAAGGGTAGGAGCTCCTTTCTTTCTGTTGCATAGAATTCCATTGTGGAAATGTACCATAGATTTTTGATTCACTCATTTACTGATGAGCACTTAGATTGCTTCCAGCACTTGGCTATTGTAAATTGTGCTGCTATGAATATTGAAGTCATAGGTTCTTTTGAATTGGTGTTTTAGGGTTCTTAGGATATAATCTCAGCAGTGGAATTGCTGGATCAAAAGGCAATTACACTTTTAGTGTTTTTTTTTTTTTTTTTTTTTTAAATTCCATGCTGTTTTCCATAGAGGCTGTACCGGTCTGCATTCCCACCAACATTGTACTAGGGGTCCCTTTTCTCTACAACCGCATCAGCACTTGTTTATGATGGCCATTTTGATGGGTATGAAGTGGTATCTCATCGTGGTTTTAATTTGCATCTCTTTGGTGGCTAGTAATATTGAACAGCCTTTCATATGTCTTTGGGCCCTTTGTATGTTCTCCTTGGAGAAGTGCCTGTTCAGATCCTTTGCCTATTTTTTAATTCGGTTGTTTATCTTCCTGGAGTGGAGTCATGTGAGTTCTTGATATATTTTTGAGATCAAACCCTTGTCCAAGTTATCATTGGCAAATCGGTTTTCTGATATGGTTGGTTCTCGTTTCATTTTGCTGATGTTTTCTTTAGCCACACAGAAGGTTTTTATTTTGATGAAGTCCCATTTGTTTATTCTTTCCTTTATGTCCCTTGCTCTAGGAGACATATTGGTGAAGAGATTGCTGCATGAAATATCTGAGATTTTCTTGCCTATGTACTCCTCTAAGACTTTTATGCTATCACAGCTTATATTTAAGTCTTTTATCCATCCTGAGGTTATTTTTGTGTATGAGCTAAGTTGTTTCATTTTTTTTGCATGTAGCTGTCCAGATCTCCGAACACCATCTGTTGAAGAGGCTGTATTTACTCCATTTTATGCTTCTGTCCCTGTTATCAAATATTAATTGACCATAAAGACATGGGTTTATTTCTGGGCTCTCTGTTCTGTTCCATTGATCTATGTGTCTGTTCTTATGCCAGGACCAGACTGTTTTGGTTACATTGGCCTTGTAATATAATTTTATATCAGGTATTGTGAGTCCTCCTATTTGTTCTTCTTTCTCAAAATTGCTGAGGCTCTTTGGGGTAGTTTATGGTTCCATATACAATTCTGAAATGTTTGTTCTATGCCTGTGGAAGTTTTCTTGATATTGGTGAATTTGAACCTAAATTTTAAAATGTGAGGACAAGATTCACAAGCAGAAACAGGATGCACATTGCTATTTTCCATGTTGTACAGTGCATACAATCATGAAGGCACAAATAACTGGAAAGTTTCTACTTTTCTCTGAACTTAAATTGTGTCCCTTCGAAACTTTTATGTTGAAGCCTTAAGCCCTAATATGGTAATATTTGGAGATGAGGCCTTTGGGATATATTTAGAAACAGATACATATGAGATTATCAGTGTGTGATCCTTATGATGGGATTCATGCTCTTAAAAGAAGATTCTAGAGAGCTCTAGAGATTCTAGAGGTTCTAGAGAATTCTTCAAAAGCTGTTTGGTTTTTATCACAACATGGCAGTTGGGTCCCTCAAATAAAGTGATACAAGAGAAGCCACAATTTGTTTTATAACCTAGCCATGGAAGTGACAGTCTACTGGTCAAACAGACTAACCCTGACACCATGTGGGAGCTTGTTACACAAGGCTGTGAATACCAGGAACAGAGGTCATTGAGAACCAATTTACAAGAGGGTTATCACACCTACCATGACTCATAATAGTTGTCATTTGAATCAGGAAACAATTGTTGGGATGTTGCCAGCTGTCAAGAATGTCTGTTTCCCCTGTACATGCAGGAACTGGGGAAATAAGTACAGAAAGAGTTTTCAGACACACTGAACTGAATGAGAGGTGGGCTTGGTTCAAAACTTCATTTGTCATGTAACTATAATGATCTCTTTTCTGATTAGAGGATCAGACCTGATTACTAGGTCTCCACAAATTAATTTTAGCTCAGAGCCCATGTTAAAAGTCTTCAAAAAGTCTGATTATGTCTCTTTGCTCAATGTCTAGTTATGGCAGTAAATGACTGCAGTTACTTTGGGGACAACTGGGAGGTGATACCATTGTAGGTTCTTCCCCATATATGTGGCCTTCTAAGTGAGAGTATATGATTTTCTATTAGGGTAAGTCAAGTCAGGCCTCTGTTCACCACACCTGGAAGTTGTTATTAAAAAGATCAAGTAAGGCTGCTCATTTATTTTACTTATAAGGACTCTCTGGCAATTAGTCATTGTTAAAGTTCATTCTGGTGGTCCCTCTAGTCCTAATACCTATTATGGTAACTGTTTCCTCCTTGCCTCTGATAGGTCTCTGCCACCCTTGGGTCTTATCATGTCCACTGTAGTCAAGAAACTCATTTCAACAACAACATGTACCACCTTTCTTTACACCTTCAGAGGACAGTTGTAATAATGTTATGACAATGTTTTCTGAGAATAACGATGCTGTTTTGACATTTATATGTTAATATCTTTGTGAAGGGAGTGTGCTTTGGCCTAAGAGAAATATTTAGGAGGTAGTTGCATGTGATAGAATATAACATTTCTCTTTCCTAAGCCTTACATTTCTCTTTCCCTGTATCGCCAAGACATTTCTAAATTATTTTAGATCACCCATGGGTTTATGTTTCATATAACTAACTAATGACATGCTGCCATTTGACTCAGATCTAGAAGAAAACAGGGTATGGCATGAGGAGAACCACCTCATGAATTAGCAACCTCAAGTGAGGTCATCGCCAGTTGTCCATGCAAGGTAGAACCAGCGTCATCAGTCAGGGCTGTTGACTCAAGAGGTTGGTAGGATTTGGGGGTTCTGTGGACTCAAATATATCTGAATGATCTTAACTGTCACATTTGTCCCTTTTTAAGTTTTTTTTTTTTTATTGATTGATTTGAAAGGGAGGGAGTGGAGAGGGAGGGAAGAGAGAGGGAGGGAGGGAGAGAGAAAGAGAGAGAGAGAAAAATCAACTTGTTTTTCCACTTATTCATATATTCATTGGTTAACTCTTTTATGTGCCCTGACTGAGGGCTGAACCTGCAAACTTGCTGCATTGGAATCATACTCTAACCAACTGAGCTACCTGGCCAGAGCTGTCACATTTCTCAGTCGTTCACCAAATTCTAAAGTTTCTACTCTTTCCTGAGCAAGCTTTTAATTTTCACATAAGAAATATAATACTTTGCTGTATTCAGCAACTAAAGGATCAGATTCTTCTTTTGATAATTGGTCCTGTGACTATAGAGATAAGATATTCTTTGAAGACAGTCAGAAAAAAAATCCTTGTTTTTTTGTTTTTTTTGCTTATAGCTTAAACAAGGACTTTGTGTTAGAGCCTGTTATTTTTCTTCTTTTAAGTCTCCAATGCAGTTACAAGCAGCAATTCTACCTGACCATTCTTGTATCCTTATACTCATCATATGCTGTTTCAGAAACTGCTATTTATTTTATTAGAGGTGTACCTTTGGTAGGCAATTCATTACAGGTGACCATAGGTGGGAACTGAAATAATCTGGAGACTGTGGCCCACCAATAGTTAACTCTTTCTGGCAACCAGATTTTCAGTTTTTTAAGTAAACTCTGATGCTCATCTTTGAATGTTTCATCTACAATTATTCTTGATAACAATCTATATTATTCAAGGTTTAGTTGCTGATAATAGAAATCACTTTAGCCACTTTAAACAAAAAGAAAATAAATACAAGGAAGAATAAGGTGCTTATAAAATTTTGGTATTCTGGGAAGATTATGAGCTAGACTGGATCTCCAGGGAGACTCCCAGAATAATGATGTAGAATAGTTCTTCCAAGGACATTGCAAACTCTGTCAAAATCAGGAGCTGGAAAATCAAGAATCTCACCAGGACTATAGACTCCAGAGCCACACCACAGCTACTAGGTCTGGCCCAGAAAAAATGGTTGCCCTGTGCATCCCAGTCTCTGTTCCACTTACACAAATACTGAATTTAAGCATCATGCATCTAACTGATAACATCCAAATCGCATCTGGAATTCTAAATAACAGGGGAATGTGAGAAATGAGAGCTCTCAGACCTTTATAATATAAAACTTACTTAAAGTATTTATCATTGTTCTTGTAAATTCATGGTAAATTCTTAAAGAATGTTAGTTATTCTTATCATTACCAGGAAAGTATATCAGGTCACTTAAGTACACTGCACTATATAGGGTAATCTTGCATTTTGCATATTCTTTGTTCATATTTTTTGCAGAGAATGATTTTTATGCATGTAGATTGATCTCCAGTTACCCTGTTGGTGGATGTCCTCAGATGTTTCTGCCTAGTGCACTCACTGTACTGCAGCACTCGTGCAACTTTCTGTAGTGAACAGTTGAGAAAGAATTTAGAGTTCTTATTTCATTGGCCCTTGTGACAATTTGCACAGTTCCTGTGCATCCTCCATTTGTTGAACCTGTTTTGGTATTCTAAAGAATTAGAAGACCATAACAGTACAGTAAATAAAAATACATTGTGTTTTGAAGTCCCCAGAAGAGGATGCTTGTAATAGATTCAAAGTATCTTTAGTTTGATATTTGTTTCTGGTCAGTCACAACTTCCTGCACCCTGCTTTGTCTTATAAAGATTGCTTTGTTTATTACAAAGAATGTGACAGAGACACTTAGCTAGGTAATAATAAAAATTCATATATTGATTGTAAATGCTGAATTCAAACCATAACTCTTATGCAGTTGCCTACATATTGACAAATTTGTATAGATGTGAAAGAAAAAGTAGTTCTAAAAATGTTGACATTTCATAGAAGCTTAGGGCTAAAGAAGATCTTAAATATCAGCTGGTTTTCTTATTTTTTACCTGCAGAGACTGAGAAATAGAGCTGAAGTAAATTGTCCATAGTCGTAAAGTTGGCTAATTGTCAGGTCCAAAGTAGAAATCAGTCCACTTTGAAGTTTAGTCCCATCTAGGGCTCTAGCTACTATAAAAATACCTTTTCTTTTTAATATTCCTAGTATTCATTATCTAACTATTCTTGATTCATGTTTTCTTTCAAAGTACTAAGGAAATCAAAATGTTTAAATTAGTTTCAGTGTAAAACCCATTCATGTAGAGAAATACTTCTGATCTTTCTCTGCTTAAAGTGAAAATTTTGAAGAGGACTTGTAAGTGTTTGCAGGATAGTTTCCCCTCTAATAGTGGTCAACACTTTCTTTTCTAGAGAATTTTTTTATTGCCCAATAACTGTTTCTTCATATTCAGTGGAGTGGAGCAGCGGTGGCATTTGATGATTAATTAGTTCAAAAAGTGTTAGTTCCCCAAGGATAGCCTGTTAGATACCATGCAGGTCATTTTAAAAAAGAAATCTATTGCTTATGTTTACAGGTGGTGGTGCACTGAATCTAGATTGGTTAGAATGCACATGACGAATTTGCTACTTCTGCAAGTCTCGTTGCTAATTCCCTGTTCTTATAATCCCAAGCAACAATCCAAATTTACATTTGACAGTAAGAGATCTGAGCACTTGCCTCTTTGATTCTACAATATATTATGTTAAATATTCCTTGCACTTTCTTTTTAGATTATTGTGATAACCTGCATCTTTTGGCCTGCAAATATTTTATCTTAAAGTGCCTGGAGAATTAATTTTTTTGTATTCTGAAGAATTTTGTTAAATCAATTGGGTTAATTCTGTAAATGGTTGGCACTAGTTCTGTGTAGGACCATGGACTTCAGTAGATCACAGTCACCAATTAATTTAATCCCTGAAGTTGTTCCCCACCATGTTGGCGTGAAATACATAATAAGCGTGCATTGTCCTTTAAAATATTCTTAAGCTATTTTCCATGTTTGAAAATAACTGCTTGATGTTGGTGCTGAAATGGTAGCTTAAACACACCCAGTAAAGCTAAAAGATTCTTGTCAGGAACCTGGATGCAAAGATAGGGACCATTTTATGTGAATGCACTCAGAGCCTCAGGTAGAGGATGCATTTCATAAGAGATTTGCTCTTTTTTAGGTTTTAGAGCCATTAAAACCCAGGGGCAGAATTTTATTTGCTTCAATATAGCAGACACAAGTGCTGGGTCTCGTTAGTAAGATACATATTTTATAGGTGCTGAGACCCCTACTTTGTAGGGTACAATATTTAAGACAACATATTTTTTAAGCATCTGCCATAGGTCTAATGTTGTGCAGGATGCTCCAGGGATCCAAGAGAAGCAGAAATGGGCAAGGCCATAGTGGTTTGTAAGGGAAAAACAAGTACTGGACCTTCTTAATTTAACCTCTTACTGACCATTTGTCCTCAGTTTTAGGGAAGAGTAAATCTGAAGTGCTGAACTGTTAAGATACACTCCCAACAATGAGGAATGCTAACTTGATGGTTCTTAAAGGGCCCAGAGTATAGCTATCAGTGTAAGAAGAATGAAACCTTTGTTATTATTAGTTTTTACTATCCAAAAGAGATCTTACGAGTAGAATGCCACTTTTTTTTTTTAAAGATTTTTTTTTTCCTTTTAGATTTTATTTATTTATCTTTAGGGAGGAAGGGAAGGAGAGAGGGAGAGAAACATCAATGTGCGGTTGCCTCTTGTATGTCCCCTGCCGAGAACTGGCCTGGCAACCCAGGCATGTGCCCTGACCAGGAATCGAACCCTGATCCTTCGGTTCGCAGGCCCGCGCTCAATCCACTGAGCTACACCAGCCAGGGCGAGAATGCCACTTTTAATCCTTTCCCATGTCTGTTCTGCATCTCTTGAGCTTCTTTAATTACAATCTTGATGGTGTCAGGTAAATAGATTAAAGACCACTGGTATTAATTTTAAATGTATTACTGTTTCTAAACTTGTGAAAACATTTCCTCTCCTCCATGGACAACAAAGGCAATGGTGCAGTATTTTAATTTGGTTTTATTTTTCACTTTCATTCTGGTTGATTGTTTTAAGTATAGTACAAATTAATTACATAAAAGTCCACTTTTGCATTGAAAAGTGAAAAAACATCTGTTCAAAGTGTTCTTTTGTTTTAACTTCATCTAGATATAAATGATCTTCATAGTTTTATGCTTGCATTTTCAGGTTGAGAAGGTTTACAAAATTTATCCAAAACATATAGTGTTTTCCCCTCATTACTCATAGTCATAATCACGACCATAGGCTATTTGAAAAATCATCAATCTGCATTCAGCTCTGTGCTGTGAACTTAAACAGCTTATTTACTGAGTTGTATATTAATACTGTCTTTTTTCCCTCAGAAGAAAACTGTCTCATGCCATAGAAACTTATAGTGAATTAACAATCCTCTGACCTACTACGAGGCAGGATCCTTTAGTAACCCCTCCATTGTTCTCTTCTCTATCTTTTGGTAGAGGTGGGCAGTTTTCATCAGAAGCCTGACCAACGCCCACTCCCCCAGTAGCTGGCCAGCATTCAATGTCTAGGTCCAGGCTGTTGCTATCCTTTCCTTCACTCCAGACAGCCTCTTCAGAGGATTTCATTTGGAACCTGTCATCCATACAAACCATTAAACCATGCAGAAGAATACTTCTGTTGTTCTGGGAATAGCCAAAAATCAGCTCTAGAACTTTAAGACTTACCCTGGCTCCTAAGTGCCAGGAAGCAAGATATTTTACTGCTTGAGGCTAAAGTTGGTGCTCTTACAGTGGCACCTCATGCCACATTAAGTATCAAAGAAGTTCCTTATGGTCCAAGGAGGTGCTTTTGGGTGGCTGGTTGATGATATTATCTTCTCAACCACTGTGAAGGGGCTCCAGGCATTTGTTTCTTTCTTTCTTTTTCGTACATCATTTTTTATTGTCTTTTCAATGACCATCTGTCTCCGCTATATCCTCTTCCACTTCCACCCATCCCTCCCCAAAATCACTACGCTGTTGTCCACCCATGAGTTCTTTCTTTATTTCCCCTCAATCCCTTGTTGCTCATTCCACATCTAGTTCTTTCAAAAGGTATTCCATTCTCTTGGAAGTTCATTGATAGATGTGGCAAATTTAGTGATTTGGCTGCTTAGCCAATGGATCTTGAGGTGAATTGCCCCCAAGAAATTGGTTTCGGATACATTGATTTTTTTTGGCATATTGACCTAAAGCCAGCTTAAATCATGACACTTGCTGACCTCTTGCCTGAATACCACAATTATGTTGTGTTTACAAAAAACCCAAGTTTTTCCTTTATATTTAGGGGGGAAAACCCATTCTTCCTTATTGTGTTTATTCCCTGTGTTTCTCCTTTACTTTACTACTTCTGCATAACACTTCACTTCTGATACCTTTGATCAGCAAATAAATTGAGATTTTCCCCATATCAAGCTATTCTCTGTGACACCATTTGGGTGTCTTATAATTTAACTTAATTTTGACACTCTACCTGAGGCTAGCATCAGATTTCATCAGAAAGGGTCCAGCCCCACAGGACTGTGTCCTTATCCTTGTTCAGATCCCAGGTGCAAGTCCAGATTGTCACCTGTGCTTCTGACAAATAGGCTATGGACGAAAAGTTCAAGTGGCCCCCTCCTTGCGTTTAATTAATTTTTTAGAGCATTTCACAGAACTCAGGGAAATGTGTTTGCCAGTTTATTAAAGGATATGATAAAGGATATAGATAAACAGCCAGGTGAAGAGATACATAGGTGATGTCTCAAAGGGTCCTGAGTGCAGGAGTTTCCGTCCCTGTGAATTTGGGGTGTGTCACCCTTCCAATGTAGATGTGTTCACCCACCTGGAAGCTCTTGGAACTCTGTCCTTTCAGAATTTCATGGAGACTTCATCATGAAGGCATGATTGATTATTAATTCCATTATTAAGAGACTGTGGGATGGGTGGATGGATAGGTGGAAGTGGGGCTGAAAATTCTAAACTTCTAATCATGGCTTGGTCTTTCCAGTGAGTAGCCTGACACCCAAGAGCCATACAGGAGCCCACCCAGAGTCACCACTTGAAAACAGAAAACTCTCCCAAATCCCAGGGAATTTCAAGAGTTTCAGGAATTCTGTGCCAGGAACTGGGAGCAGAGACCAATATGTATTTTTTATTACAAATTACAATATTATACTCTGTCTCTTAACTCTCATTTGTCACCTTTTCCCCACCAGTTCATTCTCTCTGACAGCCAGAGTGATATTTCTGAAAGCGTCAATCGGATGTATCATTCTTCCTCTCTTAAACCCTTTAATCAGCTGTCACTGCTTTTAGGATGGTTTCACCTGCTCTGGCCTCTGATGACCCCACTAACTCAGTAGACACCTGCCCCCAACCCACAGCCCCATTCCCATGCTTCAGTCACTCCATTCCTCCCAATCCCTCCTTTCTTAGGGCTTGCACAAAGTTTCCATTTGTTCAGAAATCTCCTTCCCACCTTGCCCCCTGGCTAACTTCTCATTCTTCTGGTCAGATGAAATGTTATTTTTTCCTGTGAGGCCTTCTGCAATCCCTATAACAGGTTAAGTCTCCTCTTGATTAGATGTTCACTTTTCACATTTCATATTTTTATGGCATGTATCAGTGCTTTAATAAAATTATTTGAATAATTTCTGTCTGTCTCCCCCACTAAAATGCAAGCTTCAGGAGAATAGGATCCATAGCTGTCCGCTTCAGTGCTGTCCAATAGTATTTCTATAATGATGGAAACGTTCTATTTTGCACTCTGTAGTATGGTAGCCATCAACAACAGTGGTAAGTGGGCCTTTGTAATATGGTTGACGTGATTGAGAACTTGAAGTTTTATTTTTTTTTAAATATATTTTATTGATTATGCTATTACAGTTGTCCCATTTCTCCCCCATCATTCCCCTCCACCCTACCCACCCTCTCCCACCCACATTCCCCCCTTTAGTTCATGTCCATGGGTCATAAGTTTTCTAGCTTCTACATTTCCCATACTATTCTTGCCCTCCCCCTGTCTATTTTTTTCCCATTATCTACGCTACTCATTCTCTGTACCTTTTCCCCCTCTCTCCTCCTCCCACGCCCCTGTTGCTAACCCTCCATATGATCTCCATTTCTGTGGTTCTGTTCCTGTTCTAGCTGTTTGCTTAGTTTGCTTTTGTTTTAGGTGTGGTTCTTGATAGCTATGAGTTTGTTGTCTTTTCACTGTCATAGTTTTATCTTCTTTTTCTTAGATAAGTCCCTTTAACATTTCATATAATAAGGGCTTGGTGATGATGAACTCCTTGAACTTGACCTTATCTGAGAAGCACTTTATCTTCTCTTCCATTCTAAATGAAGGCTTTGCAGGATAGAACAATCTTGGATGTAGGTCCCTGCTTTTCAAGATTTCAAATATTTCTTTCCAGCCCCTTCTTGCCTGGAAGGTCTCTTTTGAGAAATCAGCTGACAGTCTGATGGGAACTCCCTTGTAGGTGACTGTGACTGTCCCCTTATCCCTTGCTGCTTCTAGAATTCTCTGCTTCATTTGAATCTTGGCTAATGTAATTACAATGTGCCTTGGTGTGTTCCTCCTTGGGTCCAACTTCTTTGGGACTCTCTGAGCTTCCTGGACATCCTGGTAGTCTATTTCCTTTGCCAGATTGGTGAAGTTCTCCTTTATTATTTGTTCAAATAAGTTTTCCACTTGTTGCTGTTCTTCTTCCCCTTCTGGGACCCCTATAATTCGGATGTTGGGACGTTTAAAGATGTTCCGGAGGTTCCTAAGCCTCTCCTCATTTTTTTGAATTCTTGTTTCTTCCTCGACTTCTGTTTGGTTGTTAGTTTCTTCCTTCTGGTCCACTCCATTGATTTGAGTCCCAGTTTTCCTTCCATCTCTATCAGTTCCCCATGCATCTTCCTTCATTTCACGGATTGTAGCCTGCATTTTTTCATCTAGTTTGTGAGCAAAATCAACCAATTCTGTGAGCATTTTGATGACCAGTGCTTTGAACTGTGCATCTGACAGGTTGGCTATCTCTTCACTGCTTAGAGGAATTGACTCTGGGGCTTTTATTTGTTTTCCGGCTTGAGCCATTTTTGGTGGGTTTTTTTTTTGTTGTTGTTTTGGTTTTAGTCTGGTCGAGGCTATTACGTAGTGAGGGGGTGGAGCCTTAGGTGTTCCTCAGGGCGGGCAGCCCAGTCGCTGGGTTGTGACGCTATAGGTGGGGGCGGGGTCTGAGAAGGAGCAATGGCGCCTGCTCCGCTCTCTCCTGAATTCAGTCCCCTCCGCCACTTCCCCTCCGCCTGGACCGTCTGCGCGCTCGAATGTGAGACCACCTGGTCAGTCAGCCAGCCGCCTTGTGCGGCCTCACTGGGTCTGCACAATTGCCCCCCTGTGCCCGGGGTCCGCCAGCTGCTGCCTGTGGGCCCGGGGACCGCCAGCCGCCGCCTGTGCACCTGGGAACTGCCAGCCGCTGCTGCCTGCGTTCCTGGGGCCGTACCTCCACTTTCTCCTGCCGCGACTCCGCCCCTCTTACCGGTCTGGATGAATGGTTGTTGGACTTCCGTACAGTTCAGTTTTCTATAAGTTCTGGTTGTTTTCTTGTTTCTAAATATTTGTTGTCCTTAATTTTGGTTGTGAGAGGAGGCACAGTGTGTCCGCCTACGCCTCCATCTTGGCCGGCAGTCCTCTGAAGTTTTAGTTTTATTTAATTCTAGTTAATTGAAGTTAAAATTCAGCCATGCATATTTAATGATTATCATATTGCATAGCATAGGTCTAACCACTGTGTCTCAAGTTTCTGGCATAACATCTGGAATAGTAGATATTCAATTAATATTTGTTAAATGAGTCATTTTTGGGAGTTTGTATTACTGATCTTATTTTTGGATAATGAAACTGAAGGGCAGAGAGAATGGGACCATCATTCACAAGTGGATATATGCATTTATTTATACTTTATCTAATGTTTAGTTACAAATGAGATTTGATACTGTGATTAGGTAATTCTCTTAATCACCAAGATTCAGTTCAATTATAAATTCCTCTGTGCAAGGCCTGCTACTCAAGTTTCTAAGTCTCAATTTTTTCATCTGTCAAATGGAGAACATAATAGTAACTATCTTTTCATGTTAAAAACTTAAATGGCATAATAATATAAAACCTTTGTTTCACAGTTCTTGACACAAAAGAATTGTTCAATAGATGTTATTTGCAATTATTGTTAAGTATTACTTCTTAAAACCACTTAAATTTTATGAACTCCTCCTGTTCAACAATAGATATAGTTGCTTCCTCCATTACGGGGTCATATCACCTTTTTAGACTCTCACATTGAAGCACGCATACATCTTAGACTATTGTCTTTTTCTCCTTCTTAACAAAACTGTGAGCTCCTTGATAAGGGAATTTGCTTTCCTGTTTCTGACACTGCTGCCTTGCACAGCACCTGGCTCAAAGCAAGCACTGAGATAAGCTTACCAAATGAATGCAGTGCAGCAAACCAGGGCCAAAGCTTCCGATTTCCTGATTCTTGGCCAAGTGCTCCTTTTACTTAACACTGCAGTCTCTTACTTCTTGGGGTGGAAACATGGAAGATTCTTTTTATTTACCAAAAAAAATATACTCTGAATTTATGAATGTTTAATAAAATATGTACATAGAATATTTTATAATGTTGAATGTGCATGTACTAGTTTTATGATAAAAGGAAAATAATTAAAATTGCACAAAACCTGAGTGTACTTCCCTTCTGTCTTCTCTTGATACCAGTTTGGACATGCTTCTAAGGATTGGCGCTTGTGATTAAAAGTTTGTCCTTAGTGTCAGGGAGTGCTCCTACACATTGAAGTATATGTCCTACTACTATAGTTACATGGAACAAGAACGGGCAGAAAACTATTTCCGAGATCTCAGGAAGTTTTCTGTAGGGTATGACATAATCATAAATAATACCTAATATGCATAGTACAGCATGTACACATCTTGAATTTGGCCTAATAACTCTAAGTGCTTTGCATATATTACAGCAGCTCTTATTTCTTCATAATTCTAGAAACCAGAGAGAGAAAACAGTTTTTCTTTGAACAGACAGAAACTTCTTGTTCTGGAAGAGGGACACATGTGAGTTAGTATAGATTTTGAGTGAAACTTGAACTGGAACTCACATTTCTTCTTTCTCTGGGTTAGTATATTTTCAAGGAAAGAACCTGGGTATAATTTGACATAAGTGTATGTTTTGCAGCCTCCTATAAACAGTAATATATAATTATGAAAGAGATATTAATATTTGAAAACTTAAATCTATAGTCAAATAACAGAAGATATATTTATAGCTAAGGAAGTTAGTATGACAGCTGTGGTGTTGGTACATGTAAGATTTCAAAGTTTTATTTCTTGTTATGAAAGGGATGTAAATTAATTTTATGCTCTATTTTCTCAGATAGTTGGAACTCTGTAGGCAGATGGCATCATGCTAGTGAAGTAGTCCTTCAATTCTAACATTGGTAAACATGAAAGGTTCAGAACTTAGACATTCAAGTCATATACCAATAGATTTTTTTTTCTGAGAAGTTCCCTGGATTTAAATTTCTCTTCAATATTTAATAGGTTGCTCAGGAAGACTGATCCAAGAAAACGAATACATTTCTCTTCCGTTACTTAGCATTCAAACTGCAATCAAAAGAAAATAAGGTATATGTTAAAGCTCATGTGTGGAACTGCTATTAGACTGTGCAGTATTCCTGGTGAATTTGAACTAAAACACTCAAAGTTTCCTAAGCGAGAGTGTAAAAACTACACACCATTCTTTAGTTGCAACTTAATTATAAAAAGTGAACTATTATTTATCTTTTTAACTAGAGAAAATTTATTATAATTTAATGAATTTGTATTCACATTTAAAACTGAAATTAAAAATTTAACTTCTGCTCATTTACAGGTAAGCAAGTTTATTTGTAAAATGATCTCATCCCTAACAATTAGCTTAATGGATATTAGTGTGTGTGACTTTTAAAATAAAATCTGAAAACCAGTGACATGATTTCACATTTGAGTGCTTTTAGCTAGTACAGTGAAGTTCCTGATTGTTTATTTCAATTCTGTATTGAGAGGAAACACAACTTCTTCCTTTGTATATGATGTATTTTTCAAGTGTTGATGAGATTAGCAGGAATTTAAAAGGTGCATTGAAGCTATAAGCTTATTTACAAAATAACGTTTTTTTCTTTTTATATATATATATATATTTTATTGATTATGCTATTACAGTTGTCCCATTTCTCCCCCATCATTCCCCTCCACCCTACACACCCTCTCCCACCCACATTCCCCCCTTTAGTTCATGTCCATGTGTCATAACTTCTTTAGCTTCTACATTTCCCACACTATTCTTGCCCTCCCCCTATTTTCTATCTACCGTCTATGCTATTTATTCTCTGTACCTTCCCCCCCCCCGCCACACCCCTGTTGCTAACCCTCCATATGATCTCCATTTCTGTGGTTCTGTTCCTGTTCTAGCTGTTTGCTTAGTTTGCTTTTGTTTTAGGTATGGTTCTTAATAGCTGTGAGTTTGCTGTAATAACGTTTAACATTAGCGAAAATGCTAAATTTAAATCATGTTACCAATTTTTCTTGTTATGAAGGTAGTACCTAAAACTACAATAATGAAGTCCAGATAACTGACAGATAACCTTAAGATTTGGATATACATAAATTAGAAATTAGTTTATTATAAGTATATTCAAATGTCAGCAGTTGAGAGAATTTGAGTTGTAACACAGGAGATAAGACCATGGCATGGGAAGGAACTGTGTACTGAGAGCCAAGATAACTTGGTTCCTGTCTCAGTCAATACAGCAGGTGACTTTGGGGAAATCATTGTTTTCTCTGGTGCTTCACCTTCTCATCTGTTGAGTGAAAAGTTCTGGCTAATTGAACTCCAAGGTTTTTTTTTTAAATTAACTATTAAAAGCCATCCCCCACCCCCCAAAAAAAGAATAGACTTCTAAGTGTTGAGTCATACGCACCGGATTTCATGTGGCATTTTTGTATTGTTTTCATTTACCAAAAAGCTCATGTTCTAACTCATGTTCTATTATCATTTTTTACTTATTGGGCTTTAGTATTGTATCTATAGCTATCCTATTTCTCTTTCCTAGAATTCTCTACTTTGTTGGGGCCATGTGTTGGGCTATATTGAGACCTATATTGAAGTAGAAGGTGTAACCTTTCTCCATCCAATATAAGATAATATGAACTAGATGTATTGGGTCTACTTTCTTGGACATGATGTCAAACATGACTAGGGTGAACATATGACTTATCATCCAAATCAGAACACTTTTGAGATTGGAAAGGAACACTGTTAACAATGTATGTTGACAGCTACTGTTAATCAGGACTGTGGGGGAAGTACATGGGGGCTAAAAAGGCGATTATTTTAATGTGTTACACACAGTTTTTCATGCTCTTCTTTACTTTTTCTCTACTTTTCTTGAGGCAAAGAGTGAAAAGATTTAGGTTTGAATAAATGGAACGTTTCGATTCAAATAGGTCAATTGCAGGTTTTGCTTTTCTTATGTAAAACAGTATGAATAACCAAATAGGAGGGCTCAATTTGACCAGAAATTCTGAAAAAGGCAATTATACAAAATCCAACAAACCCAGTGAAATATGCAGTTCAGTACCTCATGTTGCTTACCTCTGCATGAAAAATCAAGAAGTACCTCCCACTGTGATAGATCTGCAATCCCTGAAAGATTGATTAAACTTCTATATAATACAGAATTGCTGAATCTAGTGGACCATAACTTATATGATTTTTATTATACTTTATCATTCACCTTTTAAAAGTATTTCAAATGAACTTTCTTTAGTAGGCAACGGAAACCTGAGAAATGCATGCTTTCTTTATAGTAACTTCTGCAGTTTGTTTGACTTCATTAAGTCAAGGTTGGTGTGAATTTCTTAAAGGGATTTGAATGTAAAAATTTACCTAATTTTGGTGTTTAAGTTTTAGAATGAAAAAAATCTCAGAATGAGCAAGATAGATTTTGTATTGCATGGGAAAAAATGAGAAAAATCATTTTTTCACATTTGATAAAATAGTGGCTAAAGAGGTATTTAAAAATTTCCCTTGCTGACTTTTAATTCAAAAGTTAAGGTGTAGGTGTAAGTTATAGAAACCTGTCTACTCTTGCAAAGTTCTATAATATTCTGAGTTATTTTTCAGTAAGACCTATTTTTTCAGCAGGAGATTTGAGAAAGTCAGAAACTAGGAATCTTGAATCTATGTGTATTCTACTCTTAGACACATGGAGATTTCTTTTCTCCTCTGTTCCACACCCCTATTACCCTGTCCTCAGTTCCTAATTCTCAACTCACTTTAAAACTGGACAGAGGGAAGTGCTCAAGAAGTATATGATCTCTGGATAAGTCTGCTAGATAGACCATCTCACATGTCCAGTGAAGGGTCTTGAGCAGGTTAGGATGATTTCTATGTCCTTGAGTTTGAGAATTCATGTCCTTGAAAGCTATATAACACTGTTGGAGACCCCCGGGATGGAAATCTGCAGTAAAGAGACATCCTCTGAAAACATCAGGGGAAATACCAACAGCACTCAGATCTCTGGGAGCAAGATCCGAACTCTTTAACATGATCTTCAAAGCCCTGCTTCATTCACCCTAACTTTTCTTTTTCAGTTCCATTTCTATCACATTTCCCCCTTATTTACTATCCTAGATGTCCTTGTATCTTTAGTGTTCACCATGTTTGCTTTATCCCCAAGCCTTTAAAAGATTCAATTCTAGTCCCGACCAATGTGTCTCAGTTGGTAGGAAGTTGTTCCACAAACCGAAAGGTCACCACTTCAATTCTGAGTCAGGACAGTTGTGGGTTTGGTCCCAGGTTTGGATGCATATGGAAGGCAAGCAGTCAGTGTTTCTTCCTCACATTGATGTTTTTCTCCCTCTCTTTCTCCCTTTCTTCTCCTCTTCCTAAAACATAAACAAAAAAACAAACAAACAAATAATTCAAATTTAAATCCTCTGCATTTGATTTCTCATCCCTACAAATCTTTTCTCCTGGTTACTCGTATTTACCCTCAGATCATCATTTAAACATCCATTCCCCAGAAAGCCTTCTCTCATGAGGTCAATTCCATATTCTATGTATGTATTAGTGTTCTATTGCTGGAAAGCAGATCAGTACAAATTTGGGTGCTTAATAGAACAGAAATTTATTAGCTCACAGTTCCCATGGGCTAGGAGTGTGTACTTGGCTTAGGTGGATCCCCTGCTTCTGTCTGAAAACCTGGAAGGAAAGAGTTGTTTGGGCTGTTTTTCATATTTGAGACCCAGCTCCCCTTTCTGGGCTCATTGGTTATTGGTAGAATTCATTCCTTGAGTCTCTATAACTGAGCTTTCCTTTTTTTGCTAGCTGCTGGCCAAGAACTACTCTAAGCTCCTAAGGGTTGTCTACAGTTCTTTGCCTCATGACCCCCATATGGAGTTTGTAGCATGGCTGTTTGCTTTTTTCTAAGTTAGTAGAAATGCATCTTTCTGGTGCTTTACCTTGTATTAAAGACTCTTTTCATTATGTCAGGCCTACCCAGGCACACCTGGATAATCTCATTTTTGATGGACTTAAAGTCAACTGACTAGTAATCTAATCACAGGAATGATATCCCATATTTACATATTCGGCCCTCGCTCAAGGGGAGGGGATTACCTAGGGCATACACACCAGGGGACAAGAGTCTTGGGGCCATTTTAGAATCCATATACCTCACTGCTCTCTCATGCCATATGCTTTATCTCTTTGATCACAAAACACAGTTTTCAGTAGCACATTTATTTCTGCAATTCTTTGATTAATGTTCGTGCTCCCCACTGGCAAGTAAACTTCGTGAGAACAAGGAATACTGTTTTGGGGGATGTTGCCTTTGCTCACTGTTGTATCTTTGGACAGTAATACAATGCGCAGCAGAGTATGGGTGCTCAACAAATATTGAAATAAATTAATGACTTTTATTGATTGAGTAAATGAATGACTGAATGAAAGTTTCACTGTGATTATCTGGCACAAGGTGGGCATCTCAGACTACTAATTTTCTAATGCTCATTCACTGAAAGATGTCAGCTTAATACAGACATTATGTCTCTACCTTGAGGTCACTAGAAGGACTGACTCTAAAAGAAGAAATGGCTCCTTAGCTTCAAAGCCTGAGAGAAGACTATTTATGCTGCAGTTTTCCTGGCATTATTCATAGGGCTTTTGTTTCCTATTAGAATAACTAATAGGAACCTGAACTTCGACCAACCCTCTAACAGAAAGACCATGGTAAACCTACATCTTCCAGCCAGGCTACATTAGCTGGAAGAGTGGGTTGAGACTTTGGTAGACTCAGATTTTTAAAAGACTAAGAGGATTCTAGTGAGGGTGGTATAAAGGCATACACTGTGTGTGTTGTATGTGTATACATTTTATGTTTATGAAACTAAGTGTTGCTGATTATAGGGGAAATGGAAGAGGTTTCCTTTGCTAGAGGCTTACTTCCTCTTGCCTGAATTTCCTGTACATGCAGTCATCTGGTCAGCATGTCCCAAGTGTCCTATGAGACTGTGGCATCATAGTCACAAATTCTGGGAAGTTACAGCAAAACTTTGGACTTACTCACACATATAGGTGGGAGACGGTGATGTCTCTCAGATCATATTTTCAGTCTTTGTTGATAAATTCTTCTCTTCGTGTCTGTATTCATCAGGGTTCTCCAGAAAAGCAGACCAATAGGAATATACATGCAGCATGGGGCAAAAGTAGGTTTACAGTTGTGGGCACACAAAATACAGAGTTTATTATTATATTATCATTTAGTAATTATTGTATTATTTTTCAGATGAACAACTGTAAACCTACTTTTTTGCCACCCTGTATATTGAAAATATAAAGAGGTTTATTTAAAGAATTGGCTCACATGGTTGGCAAGGCTTGATGTGTCCAAAATCTGATGAGGGTGGTGGGCAGACTGGAGATGCAAGAAAGAGTTGCAGTTTGAGTCCATAGGCAAGCTGCTGTATAGCTGGGGAAAGTTGAAGTTGCAGATAAAGCCTGAAGGCAGTTTTCAGGAGGCATCTTGCTCTGGGGAAGTCAGCCTTTTGCTCTGTTTAGGTCTTAACTAATTGAATGAGTCTCATTCACATTATACAAGGCATTTAGCTTTACTTAAAGTACATGGGTTTATATATACATTTCAGACAAAAACACTCACAGAAACATCCAGAATAATTTCTGGCCAAATATCTTGACACTGTGGCCCAAGTTGACACATAAAATTAGCCATCACAGTGTTCTTATGATTCAGTCTTACAGAATTTAGCCCTACTGTGAGGAAGATAATATAAGTCTGACATAAGACTATTATGTATTCACTACCACAGGTTTGGCCAGGGGGGTCATAGAGGCCTAAGGCTTTAGATTTTGACATGATACTGGTTTTTATAAGACCACTATTCCCATAAATTTCTGAAATATAGATAGTTTTTCAAAGATGTATACCTCTCCAAAAGTACAAATGAAGTAGGGGCTGAATAATGATGTAGCATGTAATCCCAGGTAGTCAGCTAATCTTAATATTCATTTTAAGCTTCATGTTGCTTGATGTACTTATCAAGTGGTTTATCAATAGCTCAAGGCTATTGTTGTCATGCATCTATCAATGACTGTGACACTTCTTAGTGTCATATCTAGGGACCCACATTGTCTCTTGGGATGTGTGTGTAAAATGATCTGTCATATAAGAATTCCTTGGTTGGGGCTTTGTTCGTATTATGGTCCTGACAATATTTTCTTCTGACTCAAGAAGGCAAGATTCATCCAAATACCTGTGCATCATCCTTGTAATGCCAGAAAGCTAAAAACTCTTCTCAGTGTCCATGTTCCACACGGAATTGGACACATAGTTACTATCCAATAAAAAAATGGCTATATGAATGAATAAATGAATGAATGCTATCTTTAATTTTAAATATTTTGGTATTTGGTCCATTTATCATTTGGATAGACTATATTAAGTGATATAAGAAATGAAATGTAGAATCATTGGAATAGGATGACCTTTATGAGATGGTCCCGGAAACAGGCAATGAGAAGCAGTGGGACATGAACATATCCTGCAGGCAGTGCATTGCAACAGACAGAGCTACAAGAGGCTACCTGTTCCTGTGTGTGAGCAGTGTTAGCATAAGGAGTTGTCAGAGGACAGTTGGATAAACAACAATACTTGGTGGTGACTGAAAGAAGAAAGTTAAAATTTAATTATGGCAATGGAAGTTCAAGAGTATGTGTCTGGCCACGGGAGAAGTGAAGAGATAACATTAGAACCTAGTCATAGAGTGGTTTGCTAGTCAGTGATAGTACCAGACACTCAGCTCTGGGGTGAGGAGAGACTGGATGGGGTAATGAGTGAGTAGGATGAGACACAGACCCAAGCATTAGTCTGGACCTTGCAAGGATCTTGGGCCACAAAATAATTCAAGAGGTAAATTACTAGGACTTGGGCCCCAAACAGCAAAATCAATAGTCAGCCAACTTAATGCTGGGTTGCTAGTCCAATTTTCAAAAATTCTCTCAATTTGGAGAAGACTGAGAACTAGATGTTGAGTTGGAGCTGCCTCTGCCTGTGGCATTGGAGGGACTTCAAATGTGGCAATGAACTTTAGCTGTGACCATGTACTCTATGTTCAGCCAGTCAGAAGACACTGTCTCACTGACTGTTACTGTTATGGAAGAAGCTCAGTCCTTGCCAATGCAGTAGAGAATTACAGATCAGAAAGACTTTAGTGTGCAGGCAAAGTTTATTAGTGCTGAGTTCTAATGCAAGAGCAAAAGCCAGAGAGTCAAGAGCAGGGGTGGCAAAAGCAGGATGGCTAAAGCACGGGTGGCCAGCACCCTATGGCTGGAGGCCTCCTGGCTAGAGGTCGGTTGACCAGGGGAGCCTGTGTGGCAAGAAAGGACCATGAGCCAAGAGGCCAAGAGAGTCCTTTGTTCTGAGGACTTATATAGTTGGTGGGATTGGGGTCAGGGAGTTACATATTGATTGATGAGTAAAGGTGGTGCCAGATTTCTGGGAGAGACATGACTACCCAAATGTAGGTATGGGTGGAGATCTGTTAGGCCAAATCCTTATCTTGCTCCAGACTCTATTTTTTCATTTTGCATATGTGACCAAGGGCAGGCAATTAACCAAAGTTGTTTCATGGGTTTTTTCCCTGGGCACTGAGACCCCTCCCCTTCCTCCTTCCAGGCCTTAGAATGAATACACAGTCTCAGGGTTTTCCTTTTCCCAGCTAGCAGAAGTGATACTCAGACTTTCAAGGGTTTCCCCCATCTTGCAGTATCTTGTTGTTCAGAATGCCTGGCAGCCTTATTGGTCCAGGCTCAGAACTGCTGGGTCAACGGGTGAGACATTTCTTCCTTTGCTTTTAGCCTCCTGTATTAAGTTCTTTGTTAGATTGCAATGGTGAGGGCCCTGTCTTTATTTCCCCTCTGGCTGCTCATTCTACCATTACACCATCACTGAGGATGCCTACTGAGGTGCCCAGGGAAGAAGGGGATACTTTCCTCCTTTGCAAAGGGTAGAGTGCACAGTGGGAAAAACAAGGCCCAGAGAGCTGCACAGAGTGGGTGAGACATGCTGTTGCAGCAATGAAAATCTAGGTCAACAGGAAACTTTGGTAAACCAAGTTCAGAGACACAGAACAAATGCTTCCATGGCACTTTTCATGCTGGTTGCTTTTTTAAAAAAAATTATTGAATTTGTTGGGGTGACATGGGTAATAAAATTATATAGGTTTCACTTGTACAATTCTATAATATATCATCTGTATATTGTATTGTGTGTTCATCACCCAAAGTCAAGTCTCCTTCCATCACCATTTTTCCTTCCTTCACCCTCCTCACACTTTTTTTTGATCTTTTAGTTTTTGGACCTGCCTCAGATTTCTTGCCCACCCTCACTAGTTTGATTTATTTTCTCTTCCTTCTGTAGAATGCCTTGTGCTC
The DNA here is from genome assembly GCA_039655065.1 of Glossophaga mutica. Lineage (NCBI taxonomy): Eukaryota > Metazoa > Chordata > Mammalia > Chiroptera > Phyllostomidae > Glossophaga > Glossophaga mutica. Next base: position 160,927,537 of record CM077306.1, read on the forward strand.
CTACCACCCAGCTGGAATTCCTGCCTTTTTTTGCCAATAAATGGTATTCAGCTTTTGAAAGTTACAGAAGATAATCATGGTAAAATGGATGGCTTTTTCACAGCTTTAAATTTGAATAAATTCAAGCCTGTGGAAAAGTTGGAATATAACAAACATCCTTGCAACCTTTGTGCAGATTCACTAATTATCAATATTTTGCCGTATTTGCTATCTGCCTATCTTTATTTATTTATACATATATGTATGTGTGTATATATATGTATGTTTATTTATATCTTACTGAATGATTTGAAAGCTAGTTGCAGATTTTTTACTCTTAATTGCTACAGCCTTTATCTTGTAAATATATATTCTCCAACCTAACCATGGTACCATTATCATGCCCAAGAAATTTTATATCGATGCCATAAAATTATCTAATATTAGTCTATGTTTAAATTTCCCAATTGCCTCAATAATGTCCTTTATAGATGTTTTTATAGTGACTTTTAGAATAACAAATTTGATAGGGCATTTAGAAATAAAACTAGGAACATGAGATTTTTAGTGTGCCCTGGGAAGCATGTATAGGGTGGGTGTGTTGTGCCGTCTTCTTAAAAGAGTAATTGTTTTCATCTTTCCCCTGAAGGGAAAGCACAGCTACCATTCTAGAATACATCAGAAGGCCCAGGTATGTAGTAATGGCCTTTACTTACTGTATTGGGGTGAATTTTCACCTTCAGTTAAAAGTGGGTCCTTGCTTACTAGATGCTGGCTTTCATATTTAAATTGCATTCATACTTGATCTTTTGAGCAAAGCAGCAAGAGACCAGTTAAAAAAATCTATTCCTCTTAATTTAAAGGCAGCAATTAAAGAAGACTCAGCACTTTGAAACTGTTGTGAGTATTGTACTTAAGAAAATAAACACTAATTGAAAGGACTAATCAAAAGCTCATCATGCTGAAGGGCACTTGGATGGTTCACAAGTGTGCAGCGCAGGTAGACTCGGTGCTCTTATGGGGGCCCTGTCATTCCAAGTGCAGGAGACTTTATGTATCACATGAGTCCCTGTAACAGTTGACCTTTTGTGTTGAGAAAACACATCTACCGTTAACTTCCTTCATAATTTTGAAGGTAGTTTATAGAAATAATTTATCCTCAATCAGTAACAAAAATTTACATGTGGGAACATTTCTTTCAACAAAATATTCCTTTTCCCAATCTACAGTCTATATGCATTCAATCCTACCAGAAAATCTTTACAAATATTTAGGCAAATGAGTAATCATTTCCAGTAAAGCTGTGCCCTTTGAAAACACATAAATAACTAAACTCTCTCTCCTTTATTATGGTCACACAGGAATTTTTCCTGCCCTGGAAGAGCTACTCTCATGGGTTAAGCCATTACCCCAGGGGCTTAACAAAAATTCAGTAGATGAAAAAGATGTTGAGAAGTTTTTTAAAAGATAATTTTAGATGATTCGGACAATCCCCTAAGCAGTATAACTTCCTGTATGTGGACTTTTTCTCGTACCAGAGTATAAGTCAATGCTTATGGCCTCTAATGGTGAACTGGAGATCAGGACATTTTAACTGTTGTTTGAGGAGAAGATCCTTGTTGGATTGATGGTGGGGAATGGGTTTTTTTTTTAATTATTTATTTATTTTTATTGTCATTCTATTACAGTTGCCCCAATTTTTCTCCGTTGTTCTCTCCTTCCCCACCCACCCATGGCTGCCACTTGATTACCTGGACAGCTTGTTTTTGAAAGTGTTGTTATCAGTGGAATTTTGCTGGTCGTTATAAGAGCATATGTACAAAACTGAATATAATGAGCAAGACTGGAAAGCAATTAAGCCGCATAGCACAGTGTGATATGGATAGTCTTAAAGTATCATGGAAAATTTTATAGTCGTTATGCTTATACACATTGCAAAACTTGGGAGCCAGAAGAATTTAGTTTCTTTCATTGGGTGCTATGTGTAGATATAACTCTATGAATTAATCAAAGTTTTAAGAAATGGATTTTAGCACTAAAAACAACATTATGAGGCCATGGCTTCTAGTGTTACTCTGTAACCGATTCTCTCCCTTGACAGAAATTGCCTAAGTCTCCATTGGACCTGATAGGACCATGGAATAGAGGAATTCAGGGATTTCCTAGCTGTGGATGGTGCTATGTATGGAACTGGTGGGTATTTAGATTGGCTTCCTGTTTTAATTGATTGTAAAAGAAAAGAAAACAATGAAGCTAATTTGCCAATTATCTTAGTAGGGCTTCTTAATACATACCCTACACATTTGAAATATGGAAGTTCCTGTGTAAGTTTAAGTGCTATATGTGATGTTAACTTTGTTTATTAATATTCAGCATCTTGTTGAAGTATTTTTGAGAATTATACATAAATATATTTTAACTATGAAAATTGGATATATCAATCTTATATATCACTTCCATAGTATAGAATTGTAAAGGCCTCATATTAACCCAGGCATTCTGGCACTTGCTGTTATCTTAAAGCTGGGCTTGGGACATTGTGAAGGTATACTTCTCTTTTTCTCTCTGTCATCCCTCATGTCATTTAAAGTTGATGATGCAGGTTAGTTAAAGTGGGCTTTGCAGGTAGCCTCAATTAATTGGATTAATGCTTTTAACATCAGGGAAAATATCATTCACGCTTTCTTTCCTCTTCAGGGACTGTGTGTTGTTTTAGTCCACACAGATCAGTGCACAGGTGGAGCTGCAGCTTTTATTTCTGATGTTCTCTTTCAAATCTTAGAGCCAGCACCGTATGCCTGAAGCTGCAGAAAGAGCTGGGGGAGAGTGCCATTCTAACACTGTGGCTCAGATCTGGGTTCCAGCCCTTAGTCTTCCAAGTTTGGTTCCATCCCAATTGGGAAACCCACCTATTATGTGTGAGGGTATAAAATGCTTTCATGGAAAGGTGGAGATTGGTAAAAGCCTATGCATGTGTGTGGTGGCTGGGGTGCAGAGCAGGGTGTTCAAAAGATTCGTGAGTGGGCACCTGTGCACCTGAAATACAGAACTACATGGCAGGGAGGATATGGGTGTGATGGGTTTTGGCTTTGCTCCCTCCTCACCTCCATCCAAAACACAGACTAATATGACATTGGATGGTAACTGCCTGCCTGAGCCAAAGAAATAAGAAAGGCTGTGTTCATGGTTCTTTCTTTTCCTCAATCTTATTGTAAAACCTACCTACCTTATTAGTTCTTAGAGGAAAGAGAATATGGAAATTTACATTTTTAAATTTATCACATCAATGATGATAGATATTGACATGATAAAATTTCATCCAACCCGAGTTTCTTGTCTAAAAAACTGAGTTAACAAAATCAGTTGGAAAAAAGATTTCTATTATTTAAAAATAATGATAACCATGTACTCATATATGTTGTGAGAATGGTGTATCATAGGAAAACAGTTAAAATGTCATATGAATATCTATAGAAAGGGTTACAGGGGATTAATAAAAACCAAGAGATGATTAAATTCAGTAAGACTTAAGGTCAATTAGTTGGTCTGTGCTCAGTGAAAGCAACCCTCTTCTGGTGAGATGGGTGGTTACCATACATTAAGAACTGCACATTTTTTTCTAGAGTGGACCATCTTTTCCTGAGTGCCAAGGAGTTTAGGACTGCCTCAGAGAGTTGGCATGATATCTTGCACTCATTTCACAGTGAAAAATATTTACTTTGTCAGCAACAGGGACAGTATTGCATTCACTAAATTAATTATCCACAGTAGTCTTTATTATTAAAGACAGTTTATTATACAAGCCAACGTTGTTATAGAAGAGCCAATACTGCATAGGGTCATTATCCCTCTGTTTGACTTAGGGACCAAAACAGAGAGAGATCTACCAGGCTGTGTGGATTCTAATTTCTGCTCTGGTCCCTGAATGCATTGACATGAGCTGTTCTGCTTCTCTCCGTTTCATTTTCCACCTCTGTAAGATTTGCTATACTGGATAATTGCAAAGCAAATATAAACAATTGCATTTATGTTAAATTATCTTTTAGAAGTGTGTGAACAAGATTAATACCAATTTAAACATTTGATCAATAAAAACAATGGATGTTATTTTCTATTGTTTTATACATTGTTCCAAGCAAAGCGCAATTAAATACCAAGAATAGTAGAAAAAATATGACTATGCTAGATATATTTCTGGTTTGAGCAGTGAGCTTTCTCATGAAGCAAGGATTATTAGAATGCTTTATGAAGTTTATGAAGTTGTAATGTGCTCCTGTAATTAAATGAGACTGTCAGACCCATCCTTCTACAGTTTCATAAAGGAGGGCCTTCTGCCTACAATAGCGTGTTGAACCTGATATACATATGCTTAATGGACTAACCATTTTAAAGATTGGTCATGGCTTATGCAAAATAAGAACAATCCTTAGAACATTTTAAAGGCTTCCTGCCACAAATTGCTTTTGCAATTTTCATTTCATTTTTAACTCTAAAGTTAAGGTATCTTTAGTTATTTTTATTTTAAATTGCTTCTGCTGTTGTTCTCCTAGGAAGTAGCCACTATTCTTTTTCCTTTCTCCTGGCCATTGTAATTCTTTCTTGTATGAATAAAGACAAAGTGGTTTATTTTTTTAAAAAAAGAGTTTTTAAATCCTTTGCAGTTGCCAAGGAAAATGCTTTACCATTGTCAAATTGGAAAAGGGATAATGTGGGGCAGTTACAAGTGAGTTTTATCAATGAGTGTTTTCCTTAATGTTCTTCTTTCCCAAAGAACTCTTTCTGCTGCATCCTTTAACATCTGTGGCTGCAAAAGTTAATTCTGAAAACAAAGTAGGTAGGGAAAGGCAGGTGATTGATAAAGGCAAAGATTAAAATTGGGGACTGGTGGCACGATCTTTTACTTTTTGGCCCACAGGAGTCCTGATATAAATTAATTGTTTCTGTGATTCTTAGACCTTCATCAATCAGATGTAAATTACAGCATGCATAATTGGCTGCCTTTCCATTCTCCAGTTCCCCATAGAGAGCTGCTGGTCGCCAACTGCTAGGGAGGCTCAGCGGAGCCGCAGCCTGTCTGTGGCCTCTCAGGGACCACAGAAGGAGCAATAGAGCTGACTTGTGATCACAATAGTGTGCCTGTGGAAGCAGCCAGCACCTTTCCAGAGTAATTTTTGTTTAGGGAATGAGAGACACTGTTTTTGCATATGAGGTATAGTATTAGCCAAACCTGTGTGGGCAAGGTTTGAGTTTTAAACTCTGCTTCAGACAAGCCTAGGAAGGATGCTAGAGCACAGAGCTCCTTGCAGACAGCAGGACTGATCATGAAATTAATCTCCAAATTGATTAGGGAAAACAAATATAGACACTGTCAAAAACAGGTCTCCTTAGATATTTTATACACCTTTAAAGACAGCAGTAATAATAATAGCCACAACTTAATTAAAGTAACATAAAAGACCCCAGCTAGGAGACCTTGTGACCACATTTGTAGCTGAGTGCTGAATTTAGCCCCAAGAAATATGAGATCTACTTTTCATCTCACAGCAATTTACCATTTCAAACAACTCATGTTAAGGAGGTGATTAGAAGCTACAGAGTAGCCCTACTTGCATGTAAAGAAAGGAGGGTTTGAAAATGCAGGAGAGCACCTTTTCAAAGAAACGTCACAATTAAGGTTTAAACATATATTGTCAAATGAGAACACTAGAATAACCTGGCTACATGAAATGTAGACTTTTCATCTTCAAGCATTCATTCAGATCTTCCCGGGCTTGTCTGAACTGTAAATTATTTGTATTTACGAATTAATTTGAAATAACCCCTGATGAACACTATTTGAAGAAAACAGTGAATTGACTTTCAGGGTAGAGTCAAGGACTCAGATTGCCTGGATTCAGACCTTGCCTCAGCCCCTGTGTGACTTCGACAAATTGCTGAACCTCCCCAGTCTCTGGTTACCTTATCTAGAATATGGACATCTTTCAGCAGATTGTGCAGAAATACGAGGTAATCACTTCTAGTGATGCCTGATGCTTAACAAATGTTTAATATGTTAATTATCACTATTAAATTATCATCATTATTATTCTATATGTATTATCTGTAACTCATTTAAACAATTATATGAAAATGAAAGTTTTCCTTCTAAGAAATTTTCTTGATTGAAACATGAACCACTGTTTAGATAAAGATTCCCTGTAGTTTTCTGGAAAGTACTGTAGTTTTCTGGAAAGAAACAGTACTATAAAGTACTGTTTCTGCTTCTGTAGCTTATATATGTTTACTATTGAGGGATTCTTCTGTGATTGTATTGTCAAATTTCATGACTGGCTAATAATATTGATTTCACCATGTTTGGGGATTATAGAAATAAATAATTGAATGAGATGCCATTTTTTTTTTTTTTGTGAAGTGCTATCTCATGGGGTTTTCACTTGCATCTCTCTGATGGCTAGTGATGCTGAGCATCTTTTCATATGTCCCTGGGCCCTCTGTATATCCTCCTTGGAGAAGTGTCTGCTCAGGACCTTTGCCCATTTCTATCTATCTATCTATCTATCTATCTATCTATCTATCTATCTATCTATTTATTATTGTTGTTCAAGTACAGTTGTCTCCATTTTCTCCCCACCACTACCCCCACCCCAGCCATCCCCACTTCCCACCCTTGACTCTACTCCCTTTGGTTTTGTCCACGTATCCTTTATACATGTTCCTGTAAACTTCTTGCTTTGCTGTTGTTTAATATAAGAAGATACCATATGATTGTTTGAAAGGTTTCTTTTTAAATAAAACTACAAACAGTAATATTTGTTAAGAAAAGCTTGCCATGTGAAAGTCAAAATCATGAATTAGAAGGAAAAAAAAGACAACTTTGGACCTATTCACAATATTCATTTAAAACGTAACATTCTTTTTAAAGTATTCTTTGGTTCTTCCCCTTTTACACCAGACACTGCTTCAGATCAACAGAAAAACTATTACAAGTGATTTTGACTCTTCTTTTTTCTTTCACAATTAATGCACCATAAAATTTGTACATTGTACTTGATGAGATGCCAAAAGATTTGGTTTTCACTACTGTACTATATGAAATAACTTAAAAAATATTTTAATAGTTTTTTGTACTACAACACAAGTAATTATAGGCTGTTTCATTTATGAAATAAGATGAAAAAATATGTTAATCATAGCAGCCAATAAATATCCTTCTTCTTATCTGTTTAGTTACCTATTTATTTACTCATTAATATTGTTGAGTATTTACCCAAAGCTTCATACTGTCTCAGGTACTAGAAATATGGTGGTGAACTACAAAATGCCTCAAAGCACGACTTTTCCCAATGTCCCAGGATCTAAGCACTTTTATTTCAAAAGCAGTGCAGGCAAAATGAAGCACCTTTAATTGACTTACTAAAGCACTAAGAGGTGACATTCAGTAATACAATGCAAGAAGCATCTCTTGTTGTTGGTTTTTTTTTTTAAGATTTTATTTATTTACTTTTAGAGAGGTGAAGGGAGGGAGAAACAGGGAGAGAAACATCAATGTGTGGTTGCCTCTCGTGTGCCCCCTCCTGGGGATCTGGCTGGCAACTCAGGCATGTGCCCTGACTGGGAACTGAACCGGCGACACTTTGGTTCACAGACTAGCACTCAATCCACTGAGCCACACCAGCCAGAGTTTGTTGTTGGTTTTATTTATGAATGTCTTTTTTTCCTCAAAGTCAAAGCTGTGTGGTAATACAGTAAAATATAAACAAAAGGTAGCATATAAATAGTGTGTACACCATGGTTTAATTGAGAGTAATGACTAGATTTTATTAATTCAAGGTTTTACTGTTTATAATCTTGGTCATCCCATCCCCAAATAGTTGTAAAACAAGTAAATATCAGACATGCATACATTCATGGAATCACGATAATCGGTTTTTAAGTTCTGCTAATTTTTTTTTTTTTGGTTCTTAGACATGTGAACCTGTTTAATTTTTCAGAATTATGCTGGCAAGAAATGTGTAATTCAGTACCTGTAAAATGCAGTTATTTACTGCATGTTGCTATGTGAGTATGTATGAATAGAAATATAGATGCATCACATATGTTTTTGTAGAGCAGATGGCTGCAGAGCTAATGGGATTCAAAGAGGACTCAAAGTCATTGTGGTGGATTGTATGTTTTAAAAATGATTTGCTTCCCTGTTCTACTGTCCACTCCCTGCTAGAGAATTATACTTCGCACCTCCTCAATATCAAGTTTGGCATGGGATTTGCTTTGGTCAATGAAAGGTGGTGAAAATGATGGGTACAACTTTCTAACAAAAAATTTTCTGATTAGCCATCAAGTAGCTCCATAGTGCTGTTTTCCCTTTCCTTCACTGTAGGTCTCTCAAGTGAAGAGGATATTAAGCAGAGCCACACCCAACCCATACATGAGAAGTCACGTGAACAAGGAATAAATACAGAATAATAGGCATTTTGGTCAGGAATGACCTTTGTAAATTCCATATGTGTCTCATTTGATCTTCACAATAATTCTATGGTTTAGAAATGATTACATCCCCACTTCTCAACTAAGAAAACTGCAGCTCAACAAATTTGCTCAAGGTTGACTAGCAATAAAATATGAAATATAAATAGGAACATAGGTCTGGCTAATTTCTAAGTTTCGCCCATAGAGTGCTCTCTCATGGAATTTAGAATTAGTTATCATGTAGTGCAATATGTTCATTTTACAAAGGAGTCAACTCAGGTTCTCAGATGTCATGTATAGTTCCACTAGCTGAATATAAAGCTGAAATTTAAAACATTAATCTCTATAAGCTAGTACTCAAATTCATAATCTGTACTTGTGGTCTACTTCTGTGTTTTTGCATGCATGTATGTACATATACAGTGTAAAGTTATACCTTTGTAAATATTGAATATATAGGCTACATACATCATAGTTATGTCTTTTTTATATTGGAACAATAAACCTTAAGATTAATAATTAAGTTATTGTAACATGTGTTTTACCAATACGATAATGTAGTACCTAGATAAGCAATAAAAATGTTTTGAGTTATTTTATATCCTAGAGTTTTAGCATCATCTTGATTTATATGTTATATTCTCAAGTATGATATAGTGTCACTTATTGTGATTTTCTTGGAGTATAAAAATATAAATAAGATTATCCTATTTCTTAGGTTGACTTGAAATTTTATTTTTTTATTTCTTTCTTACTTTGTCATTAAAATAAGACATTCTATTTTAATCCAAGTAAAATACAGTTATATACAGAGAAATAACTTAGCTTTATTAGATGAAATATACAAATCCATTTTTTAAGCTAGAGATATCTATTTAAAAAAAGATAACAGTTAAAAAATTCCTTTTGTAAAATCTTGCATTGCATTAGCAAACCATGTAAATATATAAATGTGCCATAAACCTATTAATAGGCATTTTGTTTACATATTTTTATCTCAATTATCTATGCCCATAGGACTCATTCAATCAATTTTTCACTAAGTAGTTTTCAAAATATAATTACTCTTATGGGTAGGTCTATGAACAGCAGTGTCATTTATACTATAGTTCACTAATTGAGCTTCAAAGCCATTATAATGAATTATACCAGTACATTCTTCAAGAAGATCAGTTAATGCTAATCACTTGTATCGCATATATCACTTAGAAGAGATCTATTCATAAAAGCCTTCCATTTACAGCCTCATTTCTTTTTAATTCTCTTGTAATGTAAGTTATAGCTGTAAATATAAACAGCATGTGCTTTTGTTGTCTATTAGCCTGGTGGACTTTGATTCTGAGTCATGTATTGAAATCTACAGACAATACTATTCTGTGGAAGGAACAAACGATGTATTTTGAGATCCCAGGTAATAATTATTCTTACAGAATTATTTTTTTTTTCGGTTTACGCTTTATTTTTTATTTTATTTTTTTTAATCAGTATTTTTTAATTGTTGATATTGTACAGTTTTCTGTCTTTTACCCTGCCCCAGCCCACCACCCCAGCCCTCCCCACCTTCCTCCCATTTCCACCCCCCATAGTTTTTGTCCATGAGTCCTTTATACTTGTTGCTCTAAACCGTTCCCCTTTTCCTCCGAAGTTCCCTCCCCTCCCACTTTGGACACTGTCAGACTGTTCTCAAATTCAGTGTCTTTGTTTATATTATGCTTGTTTGTTTGTTTTGTTGATTAGCTTCCTGTTAAATATTACTATATATAATGATCTACATTTGAATCACATTTAAAAAGCTTAAATAAAATTTATTTTCCCTAAATGTTTTATCATCCCTTTCACTGTGTCCAGACCACATTTTTGCATTTTTTTTCATGTTCAAGAGACCTGGTATTTATGTTTCTCTCAGTTAAAAGTAAGTGACAAGAAGATTTATGTTTTTAAACTCACAGAGAATAGAAAGATTTTATAGACAATGAAGATATATCCTAGGTCACAGGCATATTGTTTTATGGTAAAATATGAAAAAATAACTTTGTACACCCATTATTATGACAGAAGATGACATAAATCCATTGACAAAATTATCAAAAGCCTTCTTTAAAATATTACTTCTTTGTAATAGGTACCTAACGAGTGGTGTTTCTATAATAGTCATAGAAATTGAGATTTTGATAAGAAGCTTTTTGTTATTGTCACATATATAAGTATTATTTGCATATTATAGAAGCTGATTCATTAGGAAGTATTAATTTTCTATTCAAAACAATTATTTTAGAAATAATATATATTATTCTTTTTTGATATAAAATTTTTATTAATTTTTTAAACGTATTTTATTGATTATGCTATTACAGTTGTCCCATTTCTCCCCCATCATTCCCCTCCACCCTGCACACCCCTCCAACCCACATTCCCCCTTTAGTTCATGTCCATGTGTCATAAGTTCTTTAGCTTCTACATTACCCACACTAATCTTGCCCTCCCCCTGTCTATTTTCTACCCACCATTTATGCTACTTATTCTCTGTACCTTTTCCCCTCTCTCCTCCCCCCACTCTCCTGATGCTAACCCTCCATATGATCTCCATTTCTGTGGCTCTGTTCCTGTTCTAGTTGTTTGCTTTTGTTTTAGGTGTGGTTGTTACTATCTGTGAGTTTGCTGACTTTTCACTGTCATATTTTTTTATCTTTTTTTCTTAGATAAGTCCCTTTAACATTTCATAGAATGAGGGCTTGGTGATGATGAACTCCTTGAACTTGACCTTATCTGAGAAGCACTTTATTTTCACTTCCATTCTAAATGACAGCTTTGCAGGATAGAGCAATTTTGGATGTAGGTCCCTGCCTTTCAAGACTTCAAATACTTCTTTCCAGCCCCTTCTTGCCTGGAAGGTCTCTTTTGAGAAATCAGCTGACAGTCTGATGGGAACTCCTTTGTAGGTGACTGTCCCCTTATCCCTTGCTGCTTCTAGAATTCTCTGCTTCATTTTAATCTTGGCTAATGTAATTATGATGTGCCTTGGTGTGTTCCTCCTTGGGTCCAACTTAAATAATATAATTTTTTCTTAAGGAAGGAAAGTATGTTGCCTGTTGTCATCATAATCTGAGTTTTTTACTTCACCTCAAAATTAGGAGTAGAGGAGGAAAGAAGGTGGCTTTGGTGAGCCTCTGCAAGATAGAATGAAAGTTGACAATAATATATGACTGATTCTATATAAAGTTCAGATTCTACACATTATGGCACCTGATCCTCCTCAAAGATAACATTCTTGTCCCCATTTTACAGATAGTGAGACTGAGGCTCAGAGAAGCAACTTGCCCAATATTACATAATTGTTAAGAGACAGCACTGATCTTTAAAACCCATAGTTCTATTTCAAAATTATAATTTCTGTGCTGTACTGGATTTTTGTGTGTTACTGACTATTGAGACGTGACTGTAACACACCTGGTGCAAAGCCTGCTGGTAGAACTCTATTCTGCTGTACAGGGCTCAACTGATATGCAAAGTTATTTATTTGTGCTTGCCTGGTAATTGTTACACATATGTAGGGAGAATGAACTAGTCCTCTTCTTTGGCTCTTATACGCACCCAGAACTAAGAAAACATTTAGCAGCATTGTCTCAAGATATCTTATGTCATCTTTACAAGAAAAATGAACACATGAAAGAGTTACTTTCCAGTTGATATGCTTAGATAAAAACCTCATTTTAAAATATATCAAACATGGATTTAAATCAGATTAAATGGTTTCCCCAAACTTCTTCTAATAAAAAATCTAAGACCAATAGTTCTGTTTGCTGGCACCAACGTTATATTTCATTTCCTAGTATTTATATTGCTGCTACCTTATTTAAAAAATTATTGGTGTTTAGAATATATGTTGTTTCATCTGCGGTTTCATTTTCAGTAGAAATTCTACAAAGAGCTACTTTATCAAGGATTCAAATAAAATGCTGGACATGGAAGTCAGGATTTTAGTTTCCAAGAATGATGTAACAGGGACTAACTAGATTTACTCTTTCACCTTCTTCAAAACTGGACAAAACATATGAAACAATGGGTTTCTGATTTTGGACAACCAGCAGCACAGGATGAGGATTCCTGAGAGAAGGGAAACCTGAAGGAGAACCCTATGATTTTCTTAGCTTATTGACTAGAGAGCATTTCCAGGATGTAAATCAGAAAAGAGCAATCCAAACGGAGCCTGATGGTTCTACAAAGCTGAGGAGACAGAATTCAGAGTTGGGGAGTCCAGCACAGGTAGAAATAGTGGGACAAATGCAACAGAGGAAGGAGCCACAGTAAGAGAATTTTGGAGATGCACTGAGAGGTCCCCTTGAGTCTCTGGCTAAATAGTAATCTATTGCAAGTGGGTAAGAATGAGGCCAGGGAAAGAACCACTAGAAAAAGCAGGCAGAACAATCCTGGGGATTCACATAGGAATGGGAAGAGTATGTGTTCCTTCTAGCTAGCGTGGAAAGAACTCCTAATACATGAGGCATTGAGTAGAGTTCTCAGAATGGTTTTGACTTAATAGTGGGTCCAAGTTGGTCCTAGACTGAAGGCTTCCCATAACTCATGCTAACAAAATTGTAAGCAAGACTCAAAGAGTCAAACTGATTTTAAATAATTTAATTAGACACTAAAAATGCTCAACATATTTAAAGGAAAAAAGTATTATCCAGAACCCAGAAAAGTAAACTTCTAAATGCCTTCTATCCAATGAAAAATTATCTGGCAAAGAAATGGGAAATAATGATTCATACTGCAAGAAAATTAATCAACAGAAATGGACCCAAAATGATAGAGATTAGAGAATTAGTAGACAAGGAAGTTAAAACAGCTATTATAAATAAAATCTGTGTGCTAAGAAGGCAGAGGAAAGCATGAATAGGACAAGGGGAGAAAAAGATGATATAATAAAATACCCAAACTTCTAGATGAAAATATAACATCTGAGATGAAAAACATTCTGTCTGGAAAGAACAGCCTATTAGACACTACAGAAGAAAGGTTAGTTAACTTTAAAACTTAACATAAAAACTATCCAAAGTGAAGTAGAAAGGATAAAGACAGAAAAAAAAAAGAGCAGAGTATTAGTGACACATGGAACAATACCATGATGTGTAATGTGAATGTAATTAGACTCCCCAAAAAGATATGAGTGGGATCAAAAACATTTGAAAAAGTAATCATAAAAAATTTTAGATGCTCAGTGAAACCCAAACAGAAGAAACTACCAACGCACACAAGTAGTCATTGGAATAAATTGTAACCTCTTCATTCTAATGAATCATTTGGATTCTGTTCCCACTGTGCAATTGAGGAACCTGAAGTTCAGAGTGTTGGTTCGCCCACTGCAGTTAGTCTGTCAGGTCCTGTCAATCAGAAGGGTTCCCTTCTTATCCTGGGCCCAGCCCTGTGAGATTTCAGAGTGAACTGCAATTGCCTTTCAATATGGTACTTATGGATTTCAAAGGTAAGAACTGTGTAGCTGTACAGAGTGTAAGAAATTTAGTACATATTATGGCTTTTTTGCTGGTGAACTGACACTGTGGACACTATAGTGAACTGACATTGTAGAAGAAGCTGAGTGCTGATGAACAACTAGGAATTGTAGGATACAATTCTTTACAAGGAGTATTTGACTTTGGAGTCTATTTGGACCTGTGCAGAAAGTAATAGAAGTAGATGATGAAGAACACTGGAATTATTGTTTTTATGAATGATAAAGAAGAAAGGACAATTTAAGGGAAATGATAGAATGAATCGATTGAGGGATAAGATTTATAACAATAAAAGCAAAAAATAACAATAGCATACAAAGATAAACGGGATATTAATTCAGGCAGCTGTTCTTACCGAGTGGTTTTATTTCCCCTGTTGCTATTCAGTCTTCTAACATCTCCTGTCTAAGCCGCATAGCATTATCACTTCTCTATTCTAATCTCTCTCTTACTGCTTAAAATTATCACTCTTTTATTTCAAGATGTGGTTTCTTATCCTTTGATACACTAATTGGCTTTATTACCCTTGAACCCTTCTTGTCTTCTTTGTGTACTGCCTGATGATTAAAAAAAAAAATCAATTCATTCTCAATTTTCACACTCCTCCCCCTTTTCTCTGGATATTTAGAGCTGCAGAGCACAAAGATTCTACCACTAAGATAAATTTCAGTTGTTTCAAGCATTGGCCTAATGAGACTCCTTATTAAATGTTGAATATATGTGTAAAAGTAACTTTTAGAACAAGGACATTATGCCATGAGTCCTCGAGATTTAGGGGGACATAGGAATTCTATTCTTTTGTGAGTTAGTCCTCTAGGAACTTAAACCTCCAGAATTTTTTCTTTTTCAATTGTTTATCACACTGGCTTTTCCTAGAATCAGGATTTTTAAAATCTGGAGTTTACAAGGGATATAGATAGAACATAGAGAACAAAATTTTGTAATGAATTTTAGTGTTTCCTTCAATTATGAAAGGTAACCAATGACAGTGGTGTTGGCAGTATTTGTAACTTTAGTAGAAATCATTGAAGTTTTTATATTATTGTACAATTATTATGGATAACTAAAAATTATTTAACCTCATTATTTTATTTTGTTATATTCAGGATTTCATTTTTTATTATAATGTAGTCAATATGATTTATTGGGTATAATTGGAAAATTTTAGGGTTTTTAAAATTTTATTTTTCAATTACAGTTGACATTCAGTATTATTTTGTGTTAGTTTCAGGTGTACAGCGTAATGAGTAGGCAGTCATACTTCACAAAATGATCCCTCAATATTTTGAGTATGCATCTGGCACCACACATAGTTATTACAATATTATTGACTATATTCCCTTTGTGGTGCTTTTACACCCCCACTACTTTCATAACTACCAATTTATGCTTCTTAATCCCTTCACCTTTTCCACCAGCCTTCCAACCCCCTGTCCTTTTGGCAACTGTCAGTCTGTTCTCTGCATCTGTCCTATCACTTTTTAAAAATTAATGTTATTAGAATTGTTTCAAAATACTGTTATTTAATGAAGTAATAAAGAATAAGAATTTGTCTTTTATTGGATAGGGTTACATCATTGATAGTACTGATGGTTTCATGGGTATATACTTATCTTCAAACATATCACATATATATATATTAAAGATCTATAGCCTTATGTATATCAATCAGACCTCAATAAAGTGGTTAAAAAATGGTTTTTGATGTTGAAATTTCTTTTTTTGAATTTTTAACATTTGTTAAATTTATTAGTGTAACATTGGTTAATAAAATTATATAGGTTTCAAGGACACAATCCTGTAATCCATTATCCGCATTGTGTGTTCACCACCAATGTGTGAATTTCCTTTCAGGGATTTCAAAGTGCAACCTGAGAAGGGTGTCAGGGCACAGAGCAAGTTAGAACTCCTGTACTGGATAATGGCTCAGTTTGATTAAGAAAGAAGGCCTGTACTATTTTACCTGAGGCACAGGTGCCTAAGGCTATAAGTACTCAAGTGATTTTCTTAATGTTTCAAGATAATTCCATTTAGTGCCTCCTGCAAAAGAGTTTTCTGGGTTTAATATTATTATTTGTTGGAGGAAGACTGCAGAATCAGCTTTCTGCCTGTCACGATCTAACCAACAGAGAGAACTTGTTCAAATGTTGGTGCGATGTGTTGTCAGTAGAGGACAGAGATCCAAGTGCGGAGACAGAGCCCAGGCTTCCGGTCTGGGTGCAGACTCTGGGTAGGCTGCCTCTCTCATGCTTAGTGTTCTCATCTGTAGAATAAGGGAATTGTATTGGATGATATTTAAGATGACTTTTCTGTTATATTTTATGTGGCTCTTCCTATGATCACTGCTGCTAATAGCTCTACTGTACTTTAGAGAAACTCCTTCACAGTCAGGGTGAGTCTGCCCAGACCGATCCACTCTGTCCTGGTCTTCCCACCCCTTGACCTGTACAGGGGCTTGGAAAACAGGTTTACAGTTGTCCATATGGAAAATATATAATATAAGAATTAATGATTATACAAGAATAAACCCTGTGTTTGCATGCTCACGCTGTAAACCTACTTTTGCCCAGCCCTGTGTGCCCAGATGGTTAGGAATCTGTTATGCAGTCTTGGTGACTGTGGATAAATGGCTTTATTTCATTTGATCATCCAATTTCCTCATTTGATGATGATAGTAATAATGATAACCTCTGAATCAGTAAAGATTGAATGAAATATCACATATCAACTACCTAGAATAGGATCTGGCATACAATCAGAAGTTTAATCAATCTTAGACACCAATTCCTTTCAGAACGAAGGAAAACTAAATGCCCGGGTGAAGACTGGACCCCAGGACTGTGAAATGTCAGCTCTGCCCTCTGAGACGGAGCTCACAGGCCTTGGGGAGTGAATTATGTGCACATGTGTGCAGCCAGAGTTGAGGGGCAGGGAGTCCCTGCCTGGAGTTGATCTCTTAGTAATTTATCAAAAGTGATCATTAACTCCTCTTCCTCCTCCTCTCTTTTTGTACTTTTTCTTGCTCTTCTTCCTGGATTAAAAATGCTATTACCATTTTTTGCAATGTCTTAAAATTTTAAAAATGATAGCTCTTGATGGCTTTCATTATGAAGAATAAACATAGTATGGCTATTTCCCTGAGAGTACTCTTTCTTTAGGGTGGCGGTGTAGTGTGTTTGTGTTATATTTACATATGTGCAATATACATATACGGGAAATACGTATATACACATATACATACATATATTTATTCTAACAAAACCTTCTCCTGCCAGCAATCAATAATAAAATAAGTTCATTTTATTAGAATACACTCTGAAGCATTCATGATCGTCTAAAAATGTAAAAAATGCCTGCAGAGAATATGAATATATTGAATTTCTTTACTGTTTTTCAGGCTGTATCTTAACCAGATAATATAATCTAATTGTATCAACCTAGAAATATATAGGATTTTATTTCAATTTTAAAAAGGGCTGTACCTTTGGAACTTAAAGTATTTTCTCTGCTGAAAGCTCATCAAAGGATTATAAGATATCTTTAATAAAAAGTAGAATTTTATAAACTTAAATATACTTATTCATTTCCATATTAGTTCTTTGTATGAATACTCCATAAATATATGACAAAACAATATATACTTTATTGAATGAGCAGTGAAATTTATAGTAATATACTTGATGGGAACATAAGATTTCTTTAGAGGCAATTTTTTTTAGAACTCTATTATTGAACATTATGTCTTTTTATCACTTCCAACCTCATTCCAATATTGCTTTACTTCACCCTGGGAATATTTCAAGTTCTTAAATAGTATTCTACTAGTTTCAAAATAAAGCCCTGTTATTTTCTGATTCTGTTTTAATTTTTAGAACTTTGTTTTCAGATACATTGTAATTAAAATTAAAAAATTACTCATTATATTCAGGGCTCTGTGTTGGCTATTTAAAGGAAGATTTTTTTTTAAGGTTTTATTTATTTTTGGAGTGGGGGAGGGAGGGAGAGAAACATCAATGAGTGGTTGCCTCTCCAGGGCCTCCTACTGGGGACCTGGCCCACAACCCAGGCATGTGCCCTGACTGGGCATCAAACTGGCAACCCTTTGGTTTGCAGTCCGGAACTCAATCCACTGAGCCACACCAGCATGGGCCTCTTTTTTTCCCCCAAAAGAAATTCTTACCTTTATTCAGCATCTAACTTGAGGATATAAATTTATTCCAATAGAATATATGCAACAATTACAAAGTAGCACATCAATGAGCTTAAAACAAGAAAAAATAGGTAATTGATGACAAGATTTGTGACAAAATGAGGTTTTTAATAATAGGAAGGTTTTCACTAGGGGTTGTAAAGAATCTCTTTATTTCATTTTGAATGGGGAAATCAACATTCTCAAGGTTACTCAGTAGCTAATACAAGAGTAGAGAATATAACTCAAATATTTTGACTCCTAGTTCGATGTCAGATTTCCTTGGAGTCTGTGTGAACTGGACATATCTTTCAGTGTTGGGTCAACCCATATAAGATTACTTGGAATATAATCATATGAAGGTGACTAGCCAAAGCACTTTTATCTCTGAGAAGAAAGAAATTTGAAATTCTTTAATATAGATAGGCTTATTTAGCATTTCTGTTATAGGAGTGATTCAACAATAATAATGCCACTATTGTAATGCAATTTCTGTAATAATAGCAGTTCTGTTATAAAACACCATTATTACAGAAATGCTATTATAAGAAAAGCTCTCTTACTTAGAATTGCTTCTGTAATAAAAGTGCTAAAAAAGTCTCCTTATATTATAGAAAATTGTTGCTTTTTTTGCTTTACAATGAAATTTTTATTCCAAATCTTATTTGATTTTCCTTTAAAATGATTCTCAGATTTTATTCTGATGACTCTGAGGACTGGGACAGATTGCTGTTTAGGACAGAAAATTGCTTGACAGCCCAAGTCGCTTGGTCAAATAAGTCTACTCCCTATGTGCCAGTTTCTATGAGGTCAAGTGAACCTTCCTTCTTTGCTTTTTTTATTCTCAAGTACTATATTCTTTTATTGTCTTTCTAAAAATTCCATGTACTACCTTTTTAAAAAAGTTTCAAATCTTAGTTTTTTTAAACTAAATTTATTAGGGTAACATTGGTTAATAGGATCATCTATGTTTCAGTGCTCTGTGTATTGCATGGTGGGCCCACCACCCAAAGTCGCATCATCTTCGTCACTGTGTGTCTGCCCTTCACTATCCTCCCACTGCCTTCTCTGTGGTAGCCACCGTACTGTCGTCTGTGTCTATGAGTTTTAGTTTTACGCTAAGCAAAATCAGTCAGTCAGAAAAAGCTAAGAACCCTGTGCTTTCACTCATGTACTATCTTTTCACAGAGGGTTCTGATAATTTTATTTCACTGAAATCAGATAATTATCATCTTTTTTCACATTAATTCTATTAAACTAAACAAAACAAATAGTGTAATTGATTAAAACAAACATAATTTAAGGTTTAAATCATACCTCATTTGTCCTTTCTATAATGGACAGGGTGAATTTTAGTTAACTATATGTTGTGAAACTGAAGTATGTACTGAGGAAAAGGCATATGTACAGAGATGCACTTAAAAATATCTTCGTGTAGTAGTAAAACATATGTAATTGTTTAAATTAAATTAGGGCTGTCCCTTTTAAGAAAATAATTTTATAGAACATAGTAAAGACAAGCTAGAATTTTCTTTTCTTTTTTTTAACTGTTGTTGAAGTATAGTTGTCTCCATTTTCCTGCCACCACTCCCGCCTGACCCCCACATCCCACCCTCAATCCTTCCTCCCTTTGGTTTTGTCCGTGGGTCCTTTACACATGCTCTTTGGTGACCCTTCCCCTTCTTTCCCCCATTAACTTCTCCCCCTCCAGTCACTGTCAGTTTGTTCTTTATTTCAAGGTCTCTAGTTATATAATTTGACAAGCTAGAGTTTTCTTATAATCAGTATTATATCACCTGAACTCATAGCTTTTCAGGTTTTAAAGAATCTTAATAATTATGCCAGTGATTTCCATATGGTTACCATATAATTTTAAACATCATAAAATACATTTTAAAAATGTAATATTATTCAGAATCCTCAGCATTTTAACATATATGGTGTAGTACCATATATGTCCATTACAATATTTTCTTATTATAGTCAGTGAGTCTCATATGGCCTAATGATCACACATTTAACTTTGGAGGGGGTGTGATGGTCCTTGTCCCCCAGCTGCCTCTAGGTGCAGTTTGGTTCTGTGTTTTGACTCAGCTGCCCAGTAGGAGAATATCCTGAGTCACACAGGTAAGAAGCTGCAAATGGTAGCTGCCCTGTAAAAATTGCCTCCTAATGTTCTCATTCTCCCTGAACAGATAGAGAAGCTTGAAAGTAACAGGAAGAAATTTTGGTTTCAAGATTGAATTAGTAACTATATCTAAATACAGATTACCCAGAACTTAAAATAAGCACTGACAGTGTCTCTAATACTATCTTTTCAGGATACACTTAATTATGTATTCTCTTGTTCTGAGACAGCCCCCTTCGGCGGACAGACAACATGCGCTGTGCCGTTACACCGCTGCGGTGTCTAGCAGTCCGCTGCCCGTGCAGCACACGCGTGGCGGGCAGGACACTGCCAGGGTGGTACCCAGCTGGGAAGCTGGTGGCACAGGAAACACGCTGGTGTATGGGTAATATTTATGTTTAACATGTTTCAGTGTGCTTTTAAAATTAAATTTGTGAAAATATATGAACAAGTATTTTCAAAATTAAATTTGAATCCTATGTCCAAGGAAATCCTTAGGACACTAAGTTCTTCAGAAAAATTTTTAAACATTATTAGCCCAATCCAGTAAACCATTCAATTTTTGAACCCCATCTGTAATACTTTCACTAAGTAGTTATTTACTGCCCACTTAAATATGTTCAAGGATGGGGAACCCTCTCCTCCAGGGATAGTCAGTTTTGTTTTTATGGCATCTCTTCTGATATTAGAAGAAGATTGTTATATTTTATTTGATTTTCTCCACCCGAAGGCCTAATGTCCTTAGTTTCTACAGCTGTCCTTTACATAGCTCGGTTTTGTTGCCCTTTCTTACCGTGTTTCCTCTCTCATAAGTGAGTTCCGTAAGTCCATATGCCTTTTAAGAAATGAACCTCAGCCTAAAGACAGACTGGGATATGGTTTGACTTCATAGAGAGTAGTCACTATCATTTTTCTTCACATATATATATATATATATATATATGTTTATATGTTTATATACATAAATATATATAATGTGTTTGTTTATATTATATAATATATAAATAAAATATTAAGTTGCATTTAACTAAGTTTCTGTTAATTTTGCTAGTTACTTCATGTGATACTGCCAAAAAGTTTTCACAGTTTTTTTCCCAAATGTGTATATTTTGATATTGTCATGGTATTTTAAGCGTTTGGTTTTAGGAAAGGGAATGAAAAGTTTTAAATTTAATTCAAATAAATAAAACTTGGATTCACCCTATTCTACCTTATAAATTTTGACTTCTGGTTCTGTCATCCATTCTATTTCTTTATACAGCCTTGTGATGTGAAAAATAATAAAAATTCTCTATGCTTATTCTAGTAAGGGAGGAAAAGATAATTAAAATCACTAATGAGAACTCTTTCAGTATCAATATTTCAAAAGTTTAGGTACATTGTATCTGCCATATTTCTAAAATATTAACTTTTAAAATTATACGCACTGAATCCAATGTATTTATCTGACATACTTACAAACTATTATTTCATTCTGGAATTTTGCTTGGGATTAATGTTAAACTCACCATGCTTTCAATTGGAGAAATCTCTTGACTCCACTGCCAACCCTCCCCCTCCAGAATAATGCAACATTTTAAATTTTTTGGTAACACTGAAGTAAAACAAATTGATGGATGGTAAATTTTTGTCGTTCTAGTGTCCACCAGCACAACTGAGCACATAGAATTAGCCTTAGCGAATTTACCAAAATCTAAGTTCTGTTGCTCATCTTTGACCCTGTAATGGCTCTCAAGGGTGAACTTCCATTAACCAAATTCATTGGAAACAGATGTACAAACAAAACTATAATCTTATCAGTTTATAAGGAGACACATCTCTCACAGAGATTTACAAAATACTGAAGTTTTACCCAGAGGGCTAGTTTGTAGGCATGGAATTGAATCAGCGTTTAAGGGTGTAAGGGAGCTGCAGCAATCTCCACAACCTCCAGACCTTAGGTTACAAATCAGTTGTTAAAGTCTGTGAGCCAGAACAATCTACTTTTCTCTGTTCTAGACCCAAACTTTGATTTTCTGTGTTTCAGACATACTGATCCCAGATTGACAAGTCTTTGGGTATTAATTAATTCAGCCAAATCTTGCTGTTGCCTGAGAGCCTTTCTTTCACTTTAGATGACTTTTATATGTGTGATTCATTCAATTATATGGCAATGTTACATTCTGAAGGAAATCTTACTTTTCTTACTTCCACTGGAAGAAACAGCAAACATCTGTACATTGGTGGCTGGCATCTGAATCTTGCATGGGCAGAATTTTGTCATTTGTTAAATTTTTGTTTGTTTGTATGTGTTTGACCTGTAAATACCTTTTCAATTTGATGACAGTATTTACATTAAAAATCTGGATTTTTGACTATGCTTGAAAAATTATAAGACCTGCCAGCTGAAGTCCATATTCTTTCATATCAGTGAGTGACTGGAAATGAGTAGTGGTGCTCACTTCAGATGGAGTCTGTGCTCCCCTTTTCACTACTTCCCTCCTAGCCTACCTCACTCATTTACACTACTTGTCTGCCCCCTAGAGGAGTTTGAGTTTGAGAAACTTGGGTACCCTCTGTAGCTCAATTCTATTCCCCATTCACTACCCACAAGAACACACTGCAGCTTTCAACCATTTCCGTAAACATTCACAACTGTGTTTCAATAATCTTACTTGCAAGTTCTATTAGTACCATGAGATGTAATATTTCAGGCTAAAGACATTTGGAGTCATTGGGGATGGCTAGCTATATTTTTATAGTCTTTTTAATCATGTTTTATTCCCCTTCTACAGTTCTATCCACTAACAATGTATCTCCAGTATCAAGTAGTGTGTCTATTCCTCATTTATTCACCTTAAGTCAATGTTTTATAACAATAATTAAAAGTTGATCTTAATGTAAAAATTTGCTATTATAATTTTGTGTGATCTTATTATACATTATTCTGAGTAAACTTATAATAATAAATATCTAATATTGCATAACAAAATACTAGAAATCTCATGCTACAGGCAATATAAGTGAAGTATAGATTTTAAAAAGTCTGGTCTGACCAAAAGAGGAAAAGGAGAAATAAACAGAGCTGGTCTAGACTGGAGTTTTTTGCCATGATTTTGCAAGGCCAGAGAAACCAGACTGGGCAGATGCATGTGGTTTAGTATGAAGATGTGCCTGCCTCTCCGTGAGCTGGTTTCTGATGCAGGCTGCTTTAGCTGTGAGTGCTTCGGCAAGACTCTTATGAATTGAGCCTTTGTTTTGTCAACGATGGAAATAAAATTTAAAAGGAAAGCATTGTGTTCTTATTTTTGAAATCTGCTGTATTCATCAGATTTTGGGGTTCTGGAAAAATGGAATGTTAGCAAATTCAGTTTTGTAATCTCTGAGCATCCTATAGGTATTTGCCCTTAATTTTCAAGGTATCTTTCTTAATACTTATATTTATTCATTATGGATTTGTTTGTGGATTTAAGATAGCTTCTTTTGTTGGTTTCTATTGCGAATGCATATAATGAAATCTCAAAATAGCTTGTTGTTTGTGGGATATCACAAATTATAAGCACAAAGATGTAGGTACTGCATGTTTTGCTTCAATTTTGATCGACTTAGGGCTAAGAAGTTGGGGGAATAAAGGATTTCAATACTATTTGGTCCTGAAAAACTTAATCTACAGAACAGTTACGTAACACCCTAGCAGAGGAGTTCTGTTGAATAATGTTAAATATGATAGGCTATTATTGAAGGCTTAAACATAGACTAGTTAAATGCAGAAAAATATTACACTTCATACTGAATCATTCTGATGTTATTTTCAGTAGTCTAGTTGTGCTGAATTTGTGCCACAAAGACTGCAACTGTGGATTTGTCTATGATTGCATTTCCTTTGACCATTCCAGAAAATGTGTTGGCTTTTTGTTTTTACCTATGGTGACTTACCCTGACTGTGGCCTCTGATACCTAAATATCTTGTAATTTCCTTCTAAATCAAGACTACAAAATAACTATTTTTGATTTGAAAATTCAGGTCATTTTGGTCATATAAACCTGGATTCGGTATTTATTAACTCTCCAATACTGAATAAGTTATTTAAAACTATTGCCTTTAGTTTCATCATCTGTAACATAAGAAAACATTTACCTAGAGAGTGTTGTGAAAATTAAATGAAGTTATAAGTATTGTCACTTAGAATGTAGTCTGTGAATGTGAATTCCTTCTTTTCTTCCTTTTATATCTTAAGCATTTAATGCATATATCATATGCATTTTATTATGCTATATGCATTTAAAAATTCAACCCAATGTTTATTAAATATCTCTTTTGTGCTAAGGCACTTTGATAGATTCTGAGATTCAGAGATAAAGAAGAACAGTCAGTGTTTTCAAAGCGTTTCAATAAACCAACCATTGCAACACAGTGTGACATGTCTCACTTTTAGCAGGAAATGCTATGATACCCACGGGCATCCAGGTCAGCCTGGAGGTCAGGAAGGACATCTGTAGGTGAATGCCCTTTGCTGTCAGTTAGCTAAAGAGGGGGAATGATCTAGGTGGATGAGGAAGGGAATCAGGCTGAGGCCTGAGAAGACCTGGCATGTTCAGCAACCTGCACACAGATTGGGGAGGTTCTAACACGAGAAATAGTACTATGAAGCCTGGGAAACTAGTGGTTGGAGAGGTTGTCCTAAAAACCAATGTACGAAGGGCTCCTCTACTTTGAAGGAACTGAGGTATTCCCTGAGATGGCCCATGAGACAGCACACAGGCCCTGATGTCAGGCACAGCTCATTAGCCATGGCACTCTGTCCCTTTCCCATAATGTACCTTCCCCATACCCAACTTCAGAGAGACCAAATAATATCTAGAGATCAGTTATGAAGAGGTGAAATGAAGAAAAAGTAAAGAAGCTGCTTATTTTCCTTCCCTTTATGCTGAGTTTTGAGTCTTGGGAAGAATGAAACTAGAGGAAAGAAGAATCTCATTAGTTCATGGTTTGAAATTTTTATGTTGGACTGAACTAAACTTCAGCTTTCTGCAAGTGACTGCAAGTAGCTTTGAGATCTGATCAGTCAGGGACAGTAGTGGGAGAGATAAGTTGGCTATTGCTCGTGTACAGCTGAGCCAAGAAACTCCTTCAGAAACCTCAAACATTACAACCTGCAGACATGTTCTCTTATATCTGCTTTTCATTTGCATTACTATTTTTCACTGATTAGAAGTCCTAAGCGACAATATTTTAAAATCTGTTGATCTTTTCCTTTATTATTTCTTCTTTGCCTCAAAGCTGAAAATGTTAATCTTCCATAGATCTGATAAATACTGTATTCTGTTTTCTTGTTATTTTCCAGAGATTGGTTTAAATTTTTTTTAACTATTTCATCCCTCTGTGGTTTACTTTGTCACTCAGTAAAATATTCATTAATTTTAAATTATCTCAGGTTCCTATCTATGTCTAAAAATTGGGAAATTTTTATTCATTCACTTTGTCTTTTTATGTGTGGGTCTAAATGATTTTTGCAGCTCAGATAGGAAATTGGAGACATCCTAGAGTTTTATTGTATTCTACAGTGAGGCTGGGCATGACGGAAGGAATGGTTTGTGGAAAGAGGGGATAAGCTTAGCATGCTTAGGCAGCATTTGGCACAATTGACCATTTCCTTCTTTTATTTTATTTTAATATTTTTCTTTTCTTTTTAATTGAATTTATTAGGGTGACACTCATTTTGCCATGTAGCTATATAAGCCCAAATCATGTATTTTTGTCTTTACCACTTGTTTTCATTTAATTTATGTTTTTATTCTTTTCTTTGGATTATTTTTAAATTAAACTTGTTAGGGTATCATTTGTTTATAAATTATATAAGTTTCAGGTATATAACTCTACAACACATCACCTGTGTATTGTATTGTGTGTTCACCAGCCCAAGTCAAGTCTCCTTTCCTCACCATTTAGCCCCCCTTTACAAAACTCTTCTAGCTCCCTCACCTCCCTTTCTCTCTGGTAATCAACAAGCTAGTGTCTGTGTCTAAGGTTTGTTTACTCGTTTTTTTTTCTTAATCCCTTCACATTTTTCACCCAGCTCCAACCCCCCTTCCCCTGACAGCTGTCAGTCTGCTCTCTATCTAATCATTTGTTTTTATTTTGTTTGTTACTTTATTTTGTTCATTAGAATCTACCTGTGAGTGAAATCATATGATACTTTTTTTCTCTGGCTGGCTATTTCATTTAGCATAATGACCATTCCCTTAAAAAATGATTTTTCTTTCTTGCGACAAACTGCCAAGTGATCACTCTCCTCATTTTCTTCTTCTTCTTTCCCCCTGTTTGATGATTTTTCCACTTCCATCTTCACATTACATGTGGGAAATTCTCTGGATTTGGTTTTGGATCTTTGTCCCTTTTCAATACTTTCTTTCCAGGCAACTCAAGCACTAATAGTTTAAAACAGATATTGGTGGCACTTACATTTGAATCTCCTACCCTGACAGTTTATCTGTGCTCTAGATTCATGTGTTCAATTTTATCTCATTGTGAGGGAAATGGCTAAATTCATCTAACCAGTTGCTACATCACCCTTGACTTTTTCTTTACATTTTCTTCCCATATCCAATTTATTAACAAAAGCAACCATTCCCAGTGCCAAAATATATCTCTATACTCTACATGTCTATTTTTACTGCCCTATTCCCATCTTCTAATTGTTCCAGGCAATTTATAACATCCTAGGAGACCACACCCTATGTAGTCCCCTTTCCTTTTTAAATGACATTTAACACAATCTTCAGTTTTTTTGTCTATTAACTTTTCTTTCCACTGGATTGTAAGCTTGCAAGGGCAGGAACCATATCTGACTTGTTCTTCACTGTGTCTTCAGTGCCTAGCCTCTTGAGAAAGAGAAGACCATTCTTAAAATTTATGCTATATTGAAGTTATTTTCTGTTTTCATACATTTTTATATTTCTTCAACAGGTAAAATTATTAATATCTTTGGATAGAGTTCTTAATCTCTATATAGAAGAGGTTATATTAGATAATCCAAAGGGTCCTACACAAAATTGTTGGCTCCCATTATTTCTTATTTTATAAGGTATTGATTTAGTAATTAAAAGGGAACTATTTTGTCCTATGTTTCCTTATTTAATTGATTATGTATTTGTACATTTACATACCTATAAGGTGGAAATCTGCATACATTATATGATCTAATTAATTGATTTAAAAACTTTTTTTAAAAGTCATTTTATTTGTCCTCTTACCAAAATAGTATAGCTGGCTTTTTTTTTTCTTTCTGGCAGGATATATGTTCTTTTCATAAAAGTTACATTGATTGGCTTCATTTCCTATAAGTTAATATATTATAGATCTATTTTACTCTCTCAGCTAAAGTATCATTTTCTTTTCTTTTTTGATACTATTTTCAATTGATTCTCACCACTATCTTTATTGAATGTCCTCTGTTGTTTTGGATCAACAACAATCTTTGTTGAAATCTAAGGATTCCTGACTTAAACTTTTATTTCTTCCTGTTGCTGTAAGTGACCATAAGGTAAATTGATGCTACTTTGCAAACAGTGCTATCTGTGACAATAGTTACATCCTTGTGTTTTTCTCTACTTCCCTCTCTCTGTTTTATTTTCCTTGGTTAAGTGGTATATTTTGAAATAATATTTCTTGTGATTTACAGTGGGTCTTTAAAATGACTTAATAAAATCATTACACAGTGGCTACATTTAATTTCATAAATTTATCCTTCATTCAATGATACTTATTGTTCAGGCAATGATGTTAACATAGGTATCTGCTATTCATATTGGTGCCAGCTCATGGGAATCTCATTTAAATTAATTTTTTAAAAGCTTTTTCCAATTTCATTAAGTTCAAATCATTAGGATTAATTTATAGGACTGCAGTAATTTCTGTATTTAAATTTCAATTTTCGTATAGTTTTTTTCAACTTTAAGCACAAAGCAACTAATTTATCTTATGTAGATATGGGTTTTCAGTTGATAATTCTCAGTTAACAAAGTAGGGTTGAATAAAAACATCAAGAAGACAAAAATAATGACTGCAGAAGGAATACAAAGCTTTGATGTTGACAATGAACACACTGAAATTGTTAAAAGATTTTGTTTCCCTTGGTTTAGTTATCAATGCAATGGAGACTGCAGCCAAGAAATCAAGAGGAGGCTGAGACTCAGAAGGGCAGCAATGGAAGAGTTAGGACAGATCACCAAGATGAAAAAATGTACCATCAGAGACCAAGGCTAATATCATCCACTCATTCCCAATTATTATGTATAGATGCAAAAGTTGGATAGTGAAGAAAGCTGGTAGGAAACAATTGATTCTTGTGAAACATGATATTGTAGGAGAACTCCACAGATACCCTGGACTGCCAGAAAGATGGAAAAGTCATCCTGGAAACATCACTGGAGGCAAAAATGACAAAAATGAAGGTGTCCTAGTTTGGTGACATCATGAGAAAGCAGGGTTCTTTGGAAAAGGTAATAATGGGGGTGAATAGAAGGCAGCAGGAAAAGAGGAAGGCTACATATGAAATTGATTGACTTTGTAAAAGAAGCCAAAGGCATGAGTCTCCAGGAGTTGAGCAGGACCATGGAGGAAGAGTGTTGTAGACATCACTCTTTCGTTTGGTAGCCAGGAGGCAGAACCAATTCAATAGAACACAATATACACAAAGGGGGAAGCAACTTTCTTTTGGTGATGCAGTAGCAAATCTTCAAAAAGAGATGCTAACTCAGGTTGTCTGATTTTAAATCTCATACTCTTTCTTTTAGGACAGGGGCACCAAACTCATTTTTCACTAGGGGCCATATCAGCCTTGCAGTTGCCTTTAAAGGGCCAAAATAATTTTAGGACTGTATAAGTGTAACTACTCCTTAACTGTTAAGGAGTTGAAATTACATTTAGCCCTTTGAAGGCAACTAACTGCAAGGCTGATGGGGCCCCTGGTGAAAATGAGTTTGACACCCCTGTTCTAGGATGCCATCTTTCTAGCATTGATCGTGTGCCCACTCTGTGCTAAGAATAATCTAGGCATTTCCTCATGTAATCACTACAACACCCCCTCAAAGTAGAAGCTGTTCCCATCCTCTTGGGGTCCCAGATCTGTCCTACAGATCCTGCATGTCTCTGGAGATAGCTTTATGGGGGACAGGAGGGAATAATTCTAGTGATCTGGAGAAACAAATCTGGAGTGGGACTACCAAAGCAGCTGGGATTTAATGTTCCAAAATCCTGGAGAAAGGAGAACTACAAAGAAATGAGCTCAACATCCTGCACTCCTTTTGTACTTGAGGCACTTGCTGAACTTTGAGCTTAAATTATTATCTGACCTTTACCTTTTCTATAACTTCTTTTCAAATCACCTAATAGAGATAAGCACACTTGTGTCCTCAGAACCATTGTGTGTAATAGCCAAATATTGGAAAATATCCAAATATCCAGTCTTCCTAGAATGGATAGATCCATGTGTAGTAGCCATACAGCGAGATATTAATACAGCAATGAGAATGAATATAGTGGAGCAGTACATACTACATTATATACATGATGTAGGTTTTAAAACACATACACAGAAGACCATGTACTGTATGCTTCCATTTACATGAAAACTAAATTATAGTGTTTAGCAATGATTAAATAGTAATGAAGGTATAAGGAAAAGCAGGGTGGTTAACTTTAGAGAAAAGCAAGAGAGGTATGATTGGGGTGAGCATATGGGGAATTTCTGAGGTGTTGGCAATATTTTTAAATGAACCAAATATCAATGCAAATAATTATGTAAAATTCAAATATAAACAAAGGCAGAGAACAGATTGATAAATTATCATATTCTTCCCACCCAATTTCAAAAATTACCAGTTTATGAACTATACTATCTTATTGCTTTTACCCGAACTCCCCTGCCTGCAACTCAGACCACTTGGGACCAAGTCCCATACATAATATTCAAATGTGGAAATATTTTATGTATCTGTAAAACATAAATTGTTAAAAGCACATTTACTATACCATTATTACAAAAAGAAACTTAATGATTTCTTAACCTCATCAGTTTTCCAATCAATTGTTTAAATTTTTCTAATACTCTCCAATCTTTAAACGATTGGTTTGTTCAAATCAAGACCCATAAAATATCCCACCTCTTTAATTTGGCTGCTGTGATTCTTGAGTGGTAAAACTGTACATTCTAGATTTGTCCAAAGAGTCCCATTTATGTAGCATCTCTTTTTACTCTCTAAAATATCCTACTTTGGATGAAAAAGCCTATTATCACTCTATAATTAAGCCATTTCCATTTAAAGATTTATTTATTTATTTATTTATTTATTTATTTATTTATTTATTGTTGTTGTTCAGTTACAGTTGTTCCCATTTCCCCCCATTGCTCTCCCCTGCCCTTACCCCCCCACCTCACACATTCAATCCTCCCCTCCCCCCCCCACCCTAGTATTTGTCCATGGGTCCTTTATATGTGTGCCTTGACTTGACCCTTCCCCTTCTTTCCCAGTTATCCCCCTCCCAACCTGTTCTGGTCACTGTCAGTTTGTTCTTTATTTCCAAGTCTTTGGGTCTTTTTCACTCATTGTTTGTTTTGTTGATTAAGTTCCACTTATAGGTGAGATCATGTGGTATTTGTCTTTTACCACCTGCCTTATTTCACTAAGTCATTTTTATCTTTAAGTGCCCACTCCCTCCCTTTACCTTTTGTACTTTTTATTTTTGTCATTTGCCCTATAGTGTTTTCTATAGTCTTGGTATTTGCTAAATACATCTAACTGGTATTTCTTAATAAGTTCCTCTGTTTCCTGTATTTCCTGTAATGTGGAAATTAGAACAAGAAACTTGCTTTAAGTTCCACGGGGAATGAGAAGGGAGAATACTTCATAGGCAATGTTGCTTACTTCCATTAGAAAGAATGTAGCTTCCAGCTGCCCCTTTCAGTCAGATAGGGTAGAAATCGTTGATGGTCACTGCATAGAGGTATTATTTCAAGAGTTTTCCAATGGTGTTATTAATATTCTGTTTCTTGATCTAGAGGTACTTACATGAGGCTTGCTTTATAATAAATAATTCATTCAGCCATTTATTAACTTTTCTATATATGTGTTGTATTTCATGAAACTATATGTATGTATGCCTATGGGCAGGAGAAACAAATGAAATTGGTGAGATGTATTGTTAAATTATAATTACGAGATTAATATGTTTTGAAAATTAGGCAGCAATTGATTATACAAGGTAAATTTTCTTATTATTCTCAGTACTAAAATAAGATTTAAATAATAATTATGAACAATATATTATTCCAATGTGACCAATTATTTAGAGAAGGTTTATACTTGCTTTCTGTGTTGGACCGATGTGGGAAATGTGCTAAAACTGGAATGCGGTGATGTTGAGTGGCTGCACATGGCTTCGTGAGGGTTAAACCAGCTCATGAGAGGAGACTTATCTTTTTAGTAGCATCTATTAATAAAGATTACAGTCTTTAATGAATAATTAAGAGATACCATTTTAAAAATAACTTATTTGGGCTTTTGGACATCAAAGAATCATAAATGTATTGAATTTGATGATTACAGGGTGATTTATATGTTAATTACTCTACATTCCAATTGATTCTAGATACCATCTCCCAGGATAGATTGACCAAAGTGATATAGCTAGATTTAAAAACATGCAGAAGTAGTAAAGTCCCTCCCAGCTTGTTGATTGAGATGGGAAACTGAGAATCTTTTCTGTTTGATAGTGGGAAGGAAAATGTGAGTCTGCAAGTTTCTCACTAAGGTAGATTTACTATCATAAAGGAAATTCCCAGAAAACTACATTTTTTTAAAAATTTTTAAATATATTTTATTGATTATGCTATTACAGTTGTCCCGTTTCTCCCCCATCATTCCCCCCACCCTGCACACCCTCTCCCACCCACATTCCCCCCTTTAGTTCATGTCCTTGTGTCATAAGTTCTTTAGCTTCTACATTTCCCATACTATTCGTACCCTGCCCCTGTCTATTTTCTACCCACTATCTATGCTACTCATTTTCTGTACCTCCCCCCCCCCTCCTCCCACGCCCCTGTTGCTAACCCTCCATATGATCTCCATTTCTGTGGTTCTGTTCCTGTTCTAGCTGTTTGCTTAGTTTGCTTTTGTTTTAGGTGTCGTTCTTAATAGCTGTGAGTTTGCTGTCTTTTGGTTGTCATATTTTTTATCTTCTTTTTCTTAGATAAGTCCCTTTAACATTTCATATAATAAGGGCTTGGTGATGATGAACTCCTTGAACTTGACCTTATCTGAGAAGCGCTTTATCTGTCCTTCCATTCTAAATGACAGCTTTGCTGGAAAGAGCAATTTTGGATGTAGGTCCCTGCTTTTCAAGATTTCAAATATTTCTTTCCAGCCCCTTCTTGCCTGTAAGGTCTCTTTTGAGAAATCAGCTGACAGTCTGATGGGAACTCCTTTGTTGGTGACTGTCCCCTTATCCCTTGCTGCTTCTAGAATTCTCTGCTTCATTTTAATCTTGGCTAATGTAATTACAATGTGCCTTGATGTGTTCCTTTTTGGGTCCAACTTCTTTGGGACTCTCTGAGCTTCCTGGACGTCCTGGTAGTCTATTTCCTTTGCCACATTGGGGAAGTTCTCCTTTATTATTTGTTCAAATAAGTTTTCTACTTGTTGCTCTTCTTCCCCTTCTGGGACCCCTATAATTCGGATGTTGGGACGTTTAACGATGTCCCGGAGGTTCCTAAGCCTCTCCTCGTTTTTTTGAATTCTTGTTTCTTCCTCGTTTTCTGTTTGGTTGTTAATTTCTTCCTTCTGGTCCACTCCATTGATTTGAGTCCCAGTTTTCCTTCCATCTCTATCGGTTCCCCATGCGTCTTCCTTCATTTCATGTATTGTAGCCTGCATTTTCTCATCTAATTTATGAGCAAAATCAACCAATTCTGTGAGCATTTTGATGACCAGTGCTTTGAACTGTGCATCTGATAGGTTGGCTATCTCTTCATTGCTTAGAGGAATTGACTCTGGGGTTTTCATTTTTCCTCCAGTTTGAGCCATTTTTGGTGGGGTTTTTTGTTTTGTTTTGTTTTGGTTTTAGTCTGGTCACAGCTATTACGTATGAGGGGTGGAGCCTTTTTACTTTTTTGACCTATCCTTAATTCCTAATCCCAATGGCTTCTAAATTTCTGTAATTTATAAGCCAGAAAAAAAATTGAAGGCCAATGTAAGGTTATGAATTTGTTGGCAAATAAGGATGTTAACATAACCAACATCATCGCATGATCAAATTATGAAATTGTGTACTTTTAAGAATATCTGTTTTTCTTTTTTTTTTTAAATTTTTTTAAAGATTTTATTTATTTATTTTTAGAGAAGGTAAGGGAGGGAGAAAGAGAGGGAGAGAAACATCAATGTGTGGTTGCCTCTCACGTGGCCCCCCACTAGGAGCCTGGCCTTCAACCCAGGCATGTGCCCTGACTGGGAATCGAACCTGCGACACTTTGGTTCACAGCCCGAGCTCAATCCACTGAGCTATGCCAGCCAGGGCTGTTTTTCTTTTTTTAATATATTTTATTGATTATGCTATTACAGTTGTCCCATTTCTCCCCCATCATTCCCCCCACCCTGCACACCCTCTCCCACCCACATTCCCCCCTTTAGTTCATCTCCATGTGTCATAAGTTCTTTAGCTTCTTGTTCTCGTGAGCTAGAAACTCATCAAGTACCTACTTTGGTCATGCTGAACATGCAGGATTTTGTGCTTGGCGTGTGCTACTAAATTCATTAAGTAAAGACATTTTTAGAATGAATGAATAAAAGATCTATTATTTAATACAACAAAGATATTTTAGCAAAAAAATAAAAATTGGAGCTCTTAAACAAAATATATACATGAAAAATACCCAATGTCAGAAATAACAGCATTAAAATGATGTGTTTTTATTTTGTTGATACAAATTGTTGATTTGTTGATTTGTATTCATTTCATAGTCGAATCCTCCATTTTATTTGATTATTTCTGAAAGTCTTTTCCCCCCCATTTTATCCTTCCTAATCCAGAGAAAACCAATGGGTGCCAGTTAACTCTCTCAAGGAGGTAAGATAATGCTGTTATACATTAAAAACTCTTGAGGTGAGTCTCCTTAACAAGAACCTCCAAGTTTTAGGGGAAATGTGGATCATGGGTGCAGAGAAGAGAAGCTATGAAGTCCTAGGTGGTCACCAGTTGATGAGAGTTCCTGTTAACTGAAAGAACACTGAAGCAATTGATGTAACTATTCAGTGAATGTCTATTTTGTGCAGGAATTGTGTAAGGTGCTGTGTCAAACTGTGGGAGGACTGGCAGAGAGTAACAGTAGGGTAAACAGACAGTCCCTGAATTAAAATCCTACCGATTATGTTTGTTTTACTATGGTTGTTATTTTGAGCAAATAATTGCTCTGAGATATAATTTCTTCACTTCTAAAATGGACATAAAGTAAAACCCACCTTTAAGGTTATTAGTATTTATTATTTAATTCAATACCTGACACAGAGTATTCTATTCAGCATACCTTCCCCTTCCCATCACCTCTAGTCTCTGTATCCTCTTCATAGTTAAATAAGGTAAAGAGGAAGCAAATTTAAAGCCTAAGGTAAATCAATAAACAATTCAACAAGTTCCTGTAGATTACCTATTCTGTCTAGAACTATATTGGATAGCAAGGGGATTGGCTTAGTCTGTTCAGGCTGCTATAACAAAAATGCTATAAACTAGGTGGCTTCTAAACAATAGAAATTTACTTCTTATAGTTATGGAAGTGGGGATGTCCAAAGTCAAGTTGCTAGCAGATTTGGTACCAGCAGAGGCCCACATCTTCAGTCGTAGATTGTCATCTTCTTCGTGTGTCTTCATGTGGTGAAAGAGGAAGGCTGTTCTCTGAGGTCCCTTTTATAAAGGCACAAATCCCATTAATGAGGGCTCCACCCTTATGACTAAATCACTCCTTCCCCCCAAAAGCCCTACCTTCTAATACCATCACATTTGGGGTTAGAACCTCAACATATGAATTTTGAGGGTACACAAACATTGAGTTTATAATGGGGATACAAACAGTAATAAAATACATTCTCTATTGTAGGCACCTACAGCTTAGATTCATGGATTCATGTAACGGAAATCTTAAATGTTGTCTAATGCAACTGCCTCTTCAGCACATAAGAACTGAAACAACTATGCAAAAGTATATTGCAGTACGTTATCAGGTGCTTAAGGGAAGTGAAGTATACAGCATGGTGGAACATCTCCCAGGAGGAACACTAGAAGGCCAATACAGTGCTCCCCATTGGGTGGCGTTCCTTGTCCAGTTAACCAGGATCTGCATTGTCAGCATGCAGCCAGTAGCTTAATGTCTTTCTGCAAAAACACAGGTTTAAAAATTTCACAGTTACTGACGAATATCCAATTTATTATGATAAATGAATTATTTACTGTCATATGTACTACAACACTTATCTACCCATGAGTGGCCTCTTTCTATGGGCATATCTATATAGAAATCCAAATTAATATAAAAAAGTTGATAAGACAGCAGGGAATTAATAAATAAATTTTAGGTTATCTAAAAATATATATACTTAAGTAGCTTGAGATACTTTTTTTTCTCATAATAGGGATAACAGTACCAGTGAATGGTAGTGCTTATGTGGTTGGCAAATACAGGGTAATATATTAAGAGAAATGGTTAGTGTTAGAAGTAATGGGAAATACAATTTTATTTACAAAGTGATAACTTTCTGGTAGGAGGTTAATTATGTATCCATTACAAATGAAAAGAATACCTGTTGGTTCTTTCAATTTTCCATATAAAATAGTAGGATGTATATGTGAGTTCTCTTTCAGTACCCGTTCCTGAAGTGTTCTTATGTTCTGTTTCCAGCCATGGCCCAGGAAGATAGGGGGAGAAATGGGACAACTGTAATAGCATAATCAATAAAATATATTAAATTTAAAAAAAGAATTGGAGAGAAAGTTCTAAGTAACTGTATAATGTACATATTTCCCACTTCCCTAAATAGGCTTCAGTTTTTTAACTATTCTTTGGGCATTTGGAAAAAGATAAAGAGTGAATTCCCCATGATTGCTTCATATGTTTGTTTGGTTATATTCTTAATGCATGACCCAGACATAAGTTTGTGGGGAAAAAGGTATATAGTTGCAGCCCTGACTTCAAGCAACTTGAAATCTTATTGGAAAGGCAAAAATAAAAGTTTACCAAGCATTACTAAATGGTAATATGTCATCTACTAAGAATGGGTTCAATAAATATTTATAAATAACGACTCTGGGCATAGTTCTGGGCTGGATATTGGAGAGGCTAAATGGGCATTTCTGTCTTTCAGGTACTAACAGAGAACAACCATATGATCTCACCTTTAACAGGAACTTAATCAACAAAACAAACAAACAAGCAAAATATAAACAAAGACACTGAAATTGAGAACAGGCTGACAGTGACCAGAGGGGAGATGGGAGGGAATTTCAGGGGAAAAGGTAATGAAGGGTTTGCAGGAACAATTATAAAGGACACATGGACAATAATGGCAGGGAGTGGAAATGGGAGGGAGGTGGGGAGGGCTGGGGGGTTGGGCTGGGGTCGGGGTGGGGAAGGCAGAAAACTGTACTTGAACAACAATAAAAACAATTTAAAAAATTTACATGAAGGAACTGATGTGAATGAATGTTTTGAAATATCCACAACATTTTTTAAAGGTTCAATAAAAAATGTGCTTTGAAAAACAACCCATGACAAATAGTTGTCTCAGTGGAAAAGAAGATCTGTAGACGCCAGGAGATGCAGACAGGAAGCCATCAAATGATGGGGAGGGTATTTGGGGAATAATTCCCGTGCAGATGATTTGCGAGTTGGGTCTGAAAGGACATAAATTAATAAAAACAGGTGAGGGCAATCCAGTAGCTGGAACTGGGGTTAGGGGTGGGGTTGAAACTGGCTGATGGTGGTGGGCATGGTAGAAAATTGCATAAGCAATAATTCAGGCTCTGAAGAGAACAATTCTGCTTCAAAGAAAGACTGCAGCTTTTAACTTATTTTTCCTTTGTCAAATCTGTTGCATCTTCTTTCTACTCTCATTTTTTTTTTTTTTGTAATTTAGTTCCTTACAGACAAGCATAACATGATGCTGATTATTAGGTTTTTAGAGAGTGGTATCGTGGGCAGCCGGCTTTAGGGTCCAGGGTTTGAAGTGGCACACATCACATCCATCCCCATTCCATCAGCCACTACTCAGTTCTTGACCCCCTCTCACTGCAAGAAGGGCTGGGAAATGTCTACTCCCTCTGTGTTCTTTACAGGGCCTCTGAGTGACAAGAACTGTCTGGATTCTAAATGGGATTAGGAGACATAGTTTGTGTGTCTGAGGATGTCATTAGGGATGTCAGCAGCAGCTAATTAGCCAAAGTTACCCCCAATTTTCCCTCTTTCCATTTCGGGTTAGAGCTGAAGCAAATTTGGATGGCAATGGTATAGAGTAGATCTGAAATCAAAGAACAGGATTGTTAATAGAAATGAAAGGTATGATGTATTGTATATCTCAGTAAAGCTGCATGAAAATATAAGAATTCTTGATATTGATGGCTTGCTTGGTAGGTATCATTGTAAGCTGGGGCTTAGTGGATCACTATTAAACCCTCAGCACTTCCTTCACACTATGCTTATATGTCTTTGCCTATTTGGTGCGCATAGATGCCCTCAAAGATTAATGTGTTAAGGCCCATTACACATGTAGGCAGGGATCTTATCTCTCCCATTCACCTCCATTTCCCCAGTATATAGCTGTGGGTTCAGTTAATATGTGATGAATTCTAAAGGAATGAATTTTGTTTATGACTGGTGTTAAATATGTCTGTATATACAGTCTGTGAATTTATTAATTCTGTGAATTTATTTTTCTTTTTAGCTCTGAGGTCTATTAAAAACATGTTTTTTTTCTTCTTTGGAGAGTTATTGTGTACAATGTACCTATAATAAATGAATATTTACTCAGTAAATATGGTTCTGCAGTTGTACGTACTATATATACCTCTGGTAAGAAACTTTAAATGGATGACTTGTTTTAGCCTCGTACTTACAAGCTCCAGAGTGAAATGTCCAACGTGTTTCTTTTATGGTTGGCTTTACTCCACGTGCAAGGTATAGAATTCTTCTCAACTTCTGATGCACTACATTTTCAGACTGTTTAATACTAGTTTTCTTTCACAAAGTCAGTGTTGAATACACTGAGGACATTACTGATAATGATGTGTGTGTGTTTAGTGTTGATATTGGGTGGATGGATTTTCAGTAACTCTTAATCTAAAATAATCACAAACTATTCCTGATATCAGTATTTTTTTCTAAGTGGTACCTATAATTTTTTTCTTGCATGTGAATGAACAATAGTAGAAAGCAATGCATAGTGGTTTCATGGCTCAATAAATTAGCCTTAGCAGGTAAGAGATTTACTGTGCCTTAATCAATGAATAATTATTCCTTTATGATCTCAGTAGGATCCCATAAAAAGGGGTTTCACACGTAGCCTTGTTCCTTTTGAGGCTGAAAACAGAACTGTAAAATTATTAGGCCCAGTTTAATTGCCTTTTTGTGGCTGCGCTGAGAGGAATATCTGTACAGTACTTACATGTGACCACCTTTTTTATATCAAGGGCAGGAGCAGGGAACAGTACATGCCTCCTCTTTAACATGAATAACTTTGTATTTTGAACACAGTGGAAACAAGAGCATAGATCTTTAGAAAATGGGTTCATATAACATAGGCCTTGATTAGCAGATTAAGGGAGTTAATTAAGAAATGACACATAATTTGCACTGGCCAGGTGGCACAGTTGTTTGGATCATGGTCCCATACACCAAAAGGTTGCATGTTCAGTCAGGGCACATAACTGAGTTGCAGGTTTGACCCCCCAGTCAGGGAAGTGAGTGATTGATGATTTTCTCTCTCTCTCCCTTCCTCTCTCTCTCAAAACAAGAAACATATCCTTGGATAAGGATTAAACAAAAAATATATAGAAAAATAAAAAGAAATGACACATTTCACAGATACAAATTTTCAAAGTCTATTAGCTATTCCTCAATCTTTAATTTAGACTGAATATACCTGCTTTTTAAATTTTATTTTTTAAGATAGTGACCATGTTTATCTTTTCCTTCTCATCTAAGGCAGTATTACTTAAAGTTTAAACGTGACCTGCATGGCCTCTAGTCTTGCTAAAGGTGGTTGCATGCATGGGCACACAGGAGTTTTACCTCAACCTACAACCACGTTCTTCAGAGGAAAGATATCTCCTCTTGAAGAAGAAACAAGGGCCACAACTTTCTCATTTTATTAAGGTACAAGGAACATTTCCTAAATTAGTATCCCAGGGCTGCTATAACAAGCATGGTGAAACAACTTATTTTCTCATAGTTCTGGAATACAGAGGTCCAAAATTAAGTTCTCACCTGGCTGGGCTGCACTTCCTCCAAAGACAACAGGCGAGAAGGCTCCCTTGCCCCTTCTAGCTTCTGGTTGTTCCAA
The DNA here is from genome assembly GCA_039655065.1 of Glossophaga mutica. Classification (NCBI taxonomy): domain Eukaryota; kingdom Metazoa; phylum Chordata; class Mammalia; order Chiroptera; family Phyllostomidae; genus Glossophaga; species Glossophaga mutica. The sequence continues at coordinate 160,967,387 of CM077306.1, forward strand.
AAATTCCTTCATTTCCTCAGCTTTTGGCTGCACACCTCCAATTTCAGTCTCCACTGTCAAATCTCCTCCTTTGTGTATCTTCTTTCTTCAGTCTAATAAGGATACTTACCATTGGATTTAGAGTCCACCCCTGATAATCCAGGATAATCTCATCACAAAATCCTTAGTTTAATCCAATCTACCAAGATTCCTCCTCCAAACAAGGTAACATTCACACGTTCTAGAGATTTGAACATGGATATATCTTTTATGGGGCCACCATTCAATGCACTGCAGTTCCTCTGTTCTCTAAGACAAATATAGCAAGTGTGATTTCTGGATAAATATGCACTTTCAGGAGTTTTGCGAACATCGTATGCCCTCTAACTTGCTGCTGTGGTTATAATTTATTTTTTTGTAAAAAGGGCGCACCAACACTATGCCATTTAAGAGCAGTGGATGACAGTCACAAATTTCATATTTCATTTTTCCCAAGAGAAAGGAGAAAAGAATTATTAACTACACGGTGAATGCCAAAGATCTTTCAAACTCACAAAGGTCAAAGAACCTTCCATATTATTTCTTTAGAAGTTGATCCTGAATTGGTCAAAGAGGGAGAGAATGGATTCTAATCAGGAGGTGGATGAAGGTGTCCTAGGGAAACTAGTGGATGTAACAGTCCCTTTCTCTATCCAGCAATGGATTATTTCCCTGGAACTCCTAGACATTAGCAGTGTTACTTACAACTTGCCGTGTCTTTGAGTCTTATGGGGAATTTTTGTTAAGAAGCAGGTTAAAGAAGACAAGGGCAATGAGAGAAGAGATTCCTCATGCCCCCTAAGCAGGTTTTGCTGTGTCTCTCTCTCTGTGTTTTCATTGCTATGATTTGCAAAAGCTTTAATTAGTTAAAAAGGGTATTGATTAACTTGTCTTGGGGCTATGTGACTTTGGATCCATATGAAGATATGATCAAAAATGTTGAAAATTACTACTTTTAAAAATTGAGCAGAGATCAATATTATCTGTTGAAGTAAATAAATCAGAGTATAAATTAGATATATTAGGGTAAAGGAAGGATATGATAGTATGTTTTCATTCTTAAAATTATATGACAGCTCTTCCATACGTAGATATTTTTTCTATTTTAGAAGTTGACTTATTTATTGGGAAAACTGTAAGGCTCTTTGTGACATCAACTCCAGTTACAATTATATAAATTCATATCGAAAAGCTATCCTCTACTCCCCTTCTTTTATATTTTCTATTCTTATTCATTGCTTTAAATCAGGGGTGTCCAACCTTTTGTCACTTCTGGGCCACACTCGAAGAAGAGTCTTCTTGGACCACATGTTAAATACATTGTGACATGTAATCACACACACACACAAATCTCGAAATGTTTTAAGTAAATCTACGATTTTGTGTTGGGCCATATTCATAGCCATCCTGAGCCATATGCAGCCCACGGGACTCAGGTTGGACACCCCTGTCTTAAATAATAAGCCTGTTTAGAGATATCATGGCACTTACCTATAAGGTAATGTAGACATTATCCTAAAATGGCACATAAGTAGATGATGCATATTATAGATAATTTAGGTCTAGACAGAGCACTAACAAGCATGGAGGAATCTATTGCTTCAATGTGACCCTGCATCTGACATCTCACAAAACCTCGAGCTGATGGGGGCAGCTACAGATAATCCAGCAGACCTCTCAACATATGCCTTTTATACCACTCTATTACTTTCAAGTGATCTCTTATATCCTCAGGAACCCCATCTATTTGCTTTGTCTGTGATTTGACTTCAGTTAGCTAGACATATAACAATCCGAGGACTGAGAAGACTGTACTGGACAATTTTGTGTATAATTTTTTAAAAATTGAAGTGAAATTCACACAACAAAAACAACCATTTTAAAGTGTACTGTTCAGTGGCATTTAGTACATGCTCAATATTGTGCAACAATTACCTCTCTCTTATTCCAAAATATTTTTGTGACCTCAAAGGGAAACACTGTAAACACTGAGCAGCTGGGGTCCATTCCCTCATCTCCCATCCCCTGGAAAACACTCATCTGCTCTCTGCTTTCTGCCTATGGATTTACCTCTTCTGGATATTAATAGAATCATACAATAGGTGACCTTTCATGTCTTGTCTTTATTTAGCATATTAATTTCCAGGTTAATCCCCATTGTAACATTATCATTACTTCATTCTTTTTATTGTTCAATAATATTTCATTGTATGGATATATCATCTTTTGTTAACCTGTTGTTCATTTGACTGACATTTGGTTTGTTTCCCCTATTTGGCTATTGTGAACAGTGCAGCTGTGAACAATTATTTACATGCATGTGTTTGTATTGTATTTATTAGATGTATGATTTGCAAATATTTTTCTTATTCTTTGGGTTGTCTTTTCACTTTTTTGATGGTGCCCTCTGTGCACAAAAGTTTTTAAAATTTATAAAGTCTAATTTTTTATTTTCTTCCTGTTACTTGCACTTTTGGTGTAATGACTAAGAATTACCAACCCCAAGGTCATGAACATTTATCCCTCTGTTTCTTCTAAAAGTTTTAGCTCTTTCATTCAGATCTTAGATCTATTTTGAGTTAATTTTCATATACTGTATGAAGTAGGGTACCAGCTGTATTCTTTTGCATGTGGGCACTATTTGCCTCTGCATCATTTGTTGAAAAGTCCATTTTCTCCAGCTGAATGGTCTTGGCACCCCTGTTAAAAATGAATTGACCATAGCGTTTACTTCTGGATTCTCAATTTTATTTCCAGGATACATATGTCTATTCTTATGCTGATACCACATTTTGGGGGAGTTTTGTAATTTTTTTTACAAGATATGGTTCTGAAGTCAGCTTCATAAGGCTTCTCAGAAACTCTTGCTAGATTAAGTAACCAGTTGCTCATAATGACACTAATTTGATAGTATATCCTAGTGTTGATTTTCTCTCTTTCTGGCTTTGCTTCCTTTATCCCTTGATCATACTTCCTGGGAATGCATTGAAATAAATTACTCATAGATATTTTCTTTGATTCTGATTTTGGGGATACCCAGGCCAAGCAGAAGTAAGTCATCTACTATTCCTGTCTGGTGACCTGGCCAAAATAGAGGGAATTGGCAGGCCATAATGCAGCTCCTGGCGCTTTGGTCGGATATTGCATAGTGCTATACAACTGTTTCGCATTCATTCCTGGGGACTCTGCCACTGACTTTCGATGTTGGTTTTGAGTGTTGAGGTAGTCCCTGACCTCCCTGAAAGATCTTTGTATCCCCATTAAACTTTCCTGCTTTTCTCCTTTTGACTGCAGGGCAATCTACAATAGCTGCCTTTATTAATTAAAAGGGGGAGAATACCTGCAAGGAAAGTATATGTAAATTTTGATTGAGGACTCATAATTAAAATAATAAATCTCATACCTTTTAAACACTATGTGTCAGCACTGTGCTAAGTTTAATTCTAACACCCCCATCATGAAGTAGATGTTAGTATTAGTCCCATTTTACCTTTAAGAAACTTGACTCCAACTCAGATGACACTAATTCGTCAAAGCTCATCTTCTTATACACCATATTCACCATATTACATGGCCTTAAGCTGTTCTTCTTTCTGTGGATGAGTTAAAGTTCTGTTATAAAATTCATGAAATGTTTAAATAAATCTTCAAACAAAGCCAACATTCTGTCTGAAATTGTATCCCTTTTTAAAATTGAGACTAACGTAAACAAATTGCAGAGGAATTAAGTTTTTGATATAGAAAAACTGGTTTCAGAATATGTTGCTATTTTTTTGTGAAATCTTGAAACATAACAAAGCATAACAAAAAAATGGACTTTAGTCTCTTGACAATACACTCAGAGTTTTAAAATCTACAGTTGCTCCTGTGTTTGCACAGACAGAATCTGGAGATGTTAATATTTTGTCATTTGGCTTCTAGATGTCCTTGGTGTATGCATCCCTGTGGAATCCATTCCCCTCCACTGTGTCAGAGAGCATCAGAGATGGTTTTGACTCCATGTCCTGAGCCTGTACAGAAAGTCTGTAAGTACACTGAGATGATGAGGTCAATTTCACTGTTGCCAAGGGTCTACTAAAATGATTTTGTAATGGTTGCTCTATTGGAATGAACTAACCCTGTAGTTTTAGTCTGAGAAGGGAAGAACAATGTTTGGTTAAGATTAGAAAATACTTGGAATTGTCTGATGTGTGTATACAAGCTCATTCTTTGCCTAGAAAGGCTTTGATGGACATGACTCTGAGTTAAATCCAAGATTTGAATTGAAACTAGATTGAGGTGAGGAAGAAGTTGCTCCTTTTTATATTTGCAGACTCTTCCTGTAGGAATGAAAATGTAATCAAGAACTCTTGATTAAAGAATAATCACTAAATAGCAGAGCTGAGGAAGTTTCCAATGAAATCTTGTTCCATTTATATGGCTTATGTTTTATTACACATGTCAATTAGGGATTATTGTAGTGAACAGTTCGTCACTCACATCAGCCCAAGTTAATGTTTTATTGTAAGGGTTCTGTGGAGTTTCAGGGGACCTACCAGTAATGGCAACAATTTTAACTTTTAGCCCGTTTTAATTTTAGAAGGAAGGTTAAACAGGACAGTTAACACTCTTATTTTGCTTAACAATTTTTAAGAGAGAGAAATGCACCTATGACATTTAGTTCACTAATTAGAATCAGGTACAAATGATATCTCCAACAAGCAACAGTCCTTTCTATACAATGTTGATGTCATCGAAGAAGTATGTCAGTGCATTTTAAGAGCTTTTCAAATAAATCAATTAGCAAAACTTTGTCCATGGAGTTGATTTGAAATATTTCCTCTCTTAGAGCTTTTTGCAACCATGATTTGCACATTAAAAAGGGATGGCATTTCTTTCAGGTCAGTCACTGCACACACTGAATTGCTTTTTTCAGTTTCCAAATCTCCCTTCGATAATCAATGTGTTTATTCTTCAACTATCACCCTTTTCTGTGTGACTACTTAAGATATATAGAGTTTATCTTCTACAGGCATTTCCCGTTTTGATAGGTCCGTCTATGTTAAGTGAATCAGTTTCCTTTTTAATCCTTTTAGGCATTATAATTTTTTTCTTGCAGATATCCATCCTAAAGACCTCAACATCATTCTAGAACTATCCTTTTTTGTTTGTTTGTTTTTTTGGGGGGCTTGGGCTCTGTTTCCTGAATTTCTTTCTTGGTTTACTGCCAACTTTTCAATGAAGTTTATTTTCCAGAAGATTCCTGAAAAGAATATCTAAGACATAAACTTTTTGTGACTTTGAATACACTAGAATATCCTTATTCTGTAACTACTCTTGATTTGTGTTTATACTCTATAAGTACATTGGCTAATTACTGAATTTTAGATTGGAAATAATATCTACTCAGAACTTTGGAAACTTCCCTTTACTGTCTTTTAGTTTTCATATTTCTATCAGAAACCTCACCCTTTTCAGATTCCAGAATCTATGTTTTGGTCTCTTGCTGCTAGAAGATTTCTCCACATGTTTTACTGTCTCTCTATATTAAGAGTAAGGGCCTCATAATTATGTGGAAAACCTCATATGGGGAAGTATTACGTGGTGAGGTTTAGTTCGTGTGATAAGGCAGTAACATGGCATTTTAATAGAGACCCTAAGTGTCATATATGTACATGTTTTCTCTGGGCCCTTCAGTTTCTCTGCAGAAGACTTCTCCAATTTTATGCTTGGAGGGTGAGAGCCGAGGGGTCTGTGTTCTGGACACGGAACCAGGAACTGATCTGCAGGTCTCACCATTCAGCAGAGGGATTTTGCATTTCATTCTTATTACTCAGTAGAACATCTCACCCTGTATTTGCTGAACATATCTCTACAAATTGTAAGCCTCTGATCTGCTGGTGTCAGGAAGGGAATCTGACATCTAATTGTTTCTTAGGTAAACTTTCAACTAATCCACTTGTTTTATTCATATACCCCTTCCCACTATATTAACATCTCATCTTAAGAGATACCTGGTGTTTTCATACCTTGAGACTTTGAGTTTTTGAGGTAAAACTCTATTGGATTCCTTCAATTCAGGTTGGGCTTTTGGCTTTATCTGGTTTACAAGCAGTTACTATTCATCCAGTTATCTTCCAACATTTTAGAAATGTATTTGATATTGCTTATCTGGTATTTTTTCCTCTACTGTTCTTTTCATCCTTATGGGTTTATAAGTTACAAAATTCTTTCACTGTGCGTTCAGTGTGGTTTTGCAAGGATGAGAAATAAATACATGTATCCACTGCTATGCTGAATCAGAAATTCATAAACTACCTTGAAGCAGTATATGCAAAAGATAGTGACATCTCTATGGTGTGACATTGATCCTACTTAAAATATTATCATTTTATCACTATACTATCTGTAAGTAGAAGAGGGCATAAATACTCTGAAAGCAAAAAGACCTGTCCTCCCTAGCTCTCAAGCTGTTCTCTCAGTAGAAGAGCTAACTCTCCTGATACATTTGCAAAGCCTCCTGCCTGAGTTTTCCAGTTGCACTTTGCAGATCTCTCTGTTGTAGCACTTACTACGTTTTCCTCTATCTATTTATTTACCTTTTTTTCACTAAGCTTCAGCTACTTGATGTCAAATATTAAGCCTTATCCATCTTTCTATTCCCTGACTTAGCACAGTGCTTAGTGTGTAGAAGGTGTTTCACACATGTTTACTGAAAAATGTTGAGTGAATATGTTAATAATTTGCTTACACATTCAAGTAACTCTTAACATCTCATATCTAAAGTAATTACTCTTCAGTATTTTCCTCTTTTCCCTTTCCTATCTCCCCTCTTCCAATAAGCAAGATATACTTTTACTTACCACTTAAACTGAGTAAAGATATATTTTAATATTTTTCTTTTGCTTAATTCTTACAATTTAACTGAGGTTTATTCATTTGAGGTATTTTACCTTTCAAACAATTTTCTCTAGAATGAGACAAAATACTTTGTTGTATGTTGGCTATTTATGGGCATTTATCCCAGCATTCTAGCCTGCTAAGATGAATGGCACAAGGTAGTGACCAGGCCCAGATACAGTTGTTAATTTAATTCACGAGTTATTTACTGCTCACATGTTATCTTCCAAAAATTGTACTTAGAACTATTTGGACATTAAAAAGAGTCAGAACAAATCCTGCCATTAAGAAGCTTACATTATAATAAATGAAAAACTGTAAGACACTGCCCTATAAACAGGTAAAAAATACTAAGTGCCATGAAATTCAAAAGAGGAAAAGTTCACAAATGTATGGAGTCATGAAGGGCGTTTTGAGGGAAAGTGGCATTTCAAATGTGCTTTGGAGAATTCTGTAAATGAAAGAGATCCAATGGAAAAAGGAGAAAAGATAGAGTATGAGGCAGAAAAAAAGGAACTTGATGGATTTGGTAATAGGAAGTATTGAATTTGGTTGAAGAGCAGAGCTGAGGATGTATGAGGATGTATGAAAGAAAGAGCTAGAAAACACAGGCTGAGTAATTTTGTAGAGTACTTTGAATGCCAGGCTAAGGTATTTTTGCTCAATGAAGCAGTAAATGAGGAGACACTGAAGGTTTTAAGCTAGGGAATAGTAATATTTGAATAACAACCTAAGAATACTGGTGAGGCAGGTACACTAGGAGAGCCATAGGAGAAGAGAATCATTACAGGGCTATTATAGTGTGGTCAGAAAAGATGAGCTTCTGAAAGAGTAAAGACACTAATAATAGAAAATAAATTTATATGTGTTCATTATTCTCTATTTATAGTAACTATTCAATTGTTTCCTTATCCATTGTTTATCCCTTCCCACTAACATGGAATCTCCTTAGGGAAAAGGCCTTAGGGAAAAGGCCCTTCCACCCTGCACTCTGATGTCTGAAATAGTGCTTGCAATATTGTAGTTGCTCAGGAAATGCTTCTTGAAGGAATTAGGAAGGCAGTAAAGAAAAAACAGAAAGTAAAATAGGTCAGTCCCAGGTGCATGAATTAAGTGAAACAAATTAAAATACTCCAGTAATCCCAATCAATAAAAATGGAGTGAACTTTGCAATTAAAAAAACAAAAATTTTTAGACCCAACTTAAAATAAATGTCAGTTATATGCCATCTAAAGTTCATGTTTAAAACATAATGACACCACAAACATAAAAGCAAAATGATGGAAAAATTATCCCAGACAAATACTAACCAAAAGAAACTTGCTGTAACTATCATTTTTTGCACAAAATAGATTTTAAACTAACATAAAGGTAAAAGAAACTTGCAACCATGTATATTTGTATATTTAAAAATTGAATATCACTGATAATATTATTAAAAATATATAGACCTTGCTGATGATGTAGCTTAGCTGGTTGGAACATCGTCTCACACATTAAAAGGTTGTAGGTTCAATTTCCAGTCAGGGCACATATGTAGGTTGTGGGTTTAATCCTCAGTCAGGGTGTGTATCAATTGGAAGGCAACCAATTGATGTTTCTCCCTCACACTGATGTATTTTTCTCTCTTGATCTCCATTTTTATCTCTCTAAATTCAATAAACATATTTTATACATATATATAAAATTCTAAATTGAGTCAAAAAATTTTCATGTATCTTCTTCAATAAATGTCTCCACTTCTCATATTTCATGGCTGGATACCTTTTGAACAGATCTTGTTAATTAGAAACAATGACAACCCAATCAGATATTATAAGTCAGCCAAAATATAAATAGTTACTAGAGACATTTATTGAAGAGGATACAAGGTACAAGAAACATTGTGCATATGTCAATGACACCTCAGTCTCCTTCAAAGTAGACACACTGGGACCTCACACAGTTCTCCCAATCACCATTGGCTGTCCCATCCATCATATTTTCCTGAATCTCATCAACAATCTGAAATCTCTTCCCTTTCAAAGGTGAGTTTAGTTTTGGGAAAAGGAAGAAGTCACAGGGTACCAAATATGGGCTGTAGGGGGACTGAGTCGACTGGGTGATTTGAGGTTTTGCCAAAAATTTCTGCACGAGACGTGATGAATGAGTGGGTGTGTTGTTGTGATGAAGCTGCCAATCACTAGTTGCCTGTAGCTGCGTCCTTCGGAATCATCTGAATAGTTTGTGTGGAGTAATGTTCAAGCTTAACACAAAATTTGATACAGATTCATTGCTCTCCTTGCTCAGTCATTTTGAATGCAATGGCCACACAGTACACATGTTCACTCAATGGCGTTTACTGCCCCCATTGATAAGTACAGTGAAGTTGTCATTGTTCATGCAGGCCCATTCCAATCTACTCTCCTTGGCAGCCAGATTACATCGAAGTCACACAAACCATTCTCATTATATTAACAGTAGCTGGACTTTTTCTGGACAGATCTTGTGTTTAACCTCATGTGTGTATGTATTCTATGTATGTATACATATATATAGAACACATATATACATATTTATATGGCATAAATGGACATAACTACATGGAAGATTGACAAACACACAATCCAAAAAGATTTTAACATCTCTTAGTAGCTAACACAAGCTTCATCTAATGGGTCTGTACAGAATTTACATAGAGGTTTCTTTCCAAGCACTAATGGGATATTTAGACAGGGTGGGAAAATAAATGGCATTACAGACGGGAGGAACAGCATAAGCTAAAGAACAAAGAGCAGAGATGAAGAGGAAAATGGCTGCCACACAAAGTGCATGAGGGTGACAGTGAGCATGGAGGCCGAGCATGGGGAGAGACAGGCATAAAGGTGCCTGCCTGAGGAGAGGCTGACATGAGATCAAAGGTTTCAAGTTGGGATGTAGCACAATCACACTGCTAGGGAGATCATTTTGATGAGAATATGGAGGAGTGGAGAGTGGAATGTAAAATGAGGGAGAGTGAAATAGCTATAGGATGCAGGAGGTTATTTGGGAGACCCTTTTAGCAGTTCATGTATCAGAGAGTGAGTGAGGCCTTGAATTAAGGCAGTATGAGCAAAGATTGAGGGGAAGATTGAGCTTCAGTCAATGTTACGGAAATATAATTGTTTGTACATGTGACTTATTGCGGGGGGAAACATCAGTGTAGTTTCCTGTTTCTGGGGTGGATGAATGATAGTGCCATTAATCAAAACAGGTTCTATAACAGGAGGGCAGGCTTAAGGGGATATAAAGGTTTAGGTCTGTGATATTTGAGGTTTAGAACAAATTTATATTTAAAATTAATTTTGTAATTTTAGAATGCCTGTGATAGTACAACAGTGGGACATTTCATACTTTCCAATGAGGGTCCCCCACCATGTAACTGGGTAATATGACATCTCTGAATTGTGAGTATTAATATCACCTGAGAAACCTTTACTTGGGATTGGCAGACCTGAGCTTAAGTCCTGGCTCTGCTGTTGCTATGTGACCTTGTTTATCTACATGCAAGTGCATGCGATTCTGTTTTTTGTTAAACAGCAATTTAGGTAACTTCCTGGATGTAGTAGATTTCCCAATCCATTCCTTAAAACTATCACCCCCACCCCCAAGAAAGCATTCCAATGTTGCTGTCCTCGAATGTGCACGATCCATGCCGTGACTGTGTGTTACTGCCATGGAGTTCAAGGCAATTACATCAATGTCTGACAGACTGAATGACGTATTTCAAAATTTTAGTTCATATTTCATATTCTTTCCCTATTTTAAGAACTAATCTTTAAATAGTAAAGAACTTGACAACATGATAGTGATGATGATGATGATGGTGATGATGATGAAAGTATGGAGCTTTTTATGGCCCAAATTAAGCATTTTAACTGTAATTTTACAATGACATCACATCGAAGGTGTTATTAGACCTATTTTATATTTGACAAAGTTGAGGGTCTGAGAACCTAATTAACTTTCTAAAGGATGCATAGCAAGCAAAAGATGAGGCTGGAATGTAATGCCAGCTCTCTGATTCCAATGACTGTATCCTTAAAATTGTTCAAAATGTTACTGAAAATCGGACTTGGATTTGAGGAATAAAAAAATGTTCTTTATAAAGTGTCTTCCTGTGCTGAGAGTAGGTCTGCTGCCTTGGGGTTCTCAGACATCACGGTGCATTTCTTACAAATCAGGAAGTAATCCTGCAGCCCGTGAGCAGCAGCCGTTGCACCTGCTGCAGGAGGTCAGAATGGTCGGCACAAATGTCTTTTCAATATTTTCCCCTTCATACATACGGATTTCCCTTTTTGTCTTTTCAGTAATATAATCACTTTAAATATTTAGTAATTATGACTTTTTGCACTGTTTTCCTTTTTTTAAACTAGTAAATTAAGCATACCTTGAAGTTTCTCACTAGGTGATAAACCAAATTCTGTGTTAATTCTCAGAACTGAAATAAATTGACTTCAGTTATGACTGTTTCAAAGTGTCCAATCACATGCTGTCCTTAGAAAAATTCAACAATGACTATATATTTTCTAAGGTGCTTGAATTTGATGACTTATAATAATTACTACTAAATGATATAATTTTCTAATAATGACCTTAGTGGATGCCACAGCTGTGTTGGGGTCTGTGCCAAATAAGGGTCAACTTCTCAGATTCCAATTGCATGTTTTTTAATTTTTTAAAGTTAAAAAGCATCTATAAATTGACCCTAGTCCTTGTGATGTTCTGGGAGAAGCTCCAAAAGCTCTGTCAGATCACCTGGTGTATTTTTGCTTAATATCAATGCAGCAATAATAATGAGTTTACACTAGCTATGTGCCATGTGCCATGGATTGTGCTAAGTGATTTGCATGCTCTACTTAGTCTATAGAACTGCATTTGACACCAGAGTCTGTTATTATCTTTATTTTACAAATGAGGACCACAAGTCTCAGAGAAGTTAAATAACTTGCCCAAGGTCACACAGACAGTACTTATCAGAACTGGGGTTTGATCATGTATTTTGCTAAAATGTATTTAAAGGCTCTGTAAACGGAATTTGAACAGTTTTAGAGAGCAGTGGATTCACACAGAATGCCCATTTGTTTCTGTGGCCTGACACCTGGGTCATCATTTATGACAGCTCGATGCACACTTACTTATTCCAAGTGTCAGCTGAGAATGGCTGATACAATGGCCACATAGCACTCTTATTTGTTGGAAAATTCCATGTTGATCTTTATACACAAAACAGTTGCTTAGGCTTCAGAGGTTGGCTTTTTAGGTCCGGTGCATAATTTGAGTGTTGGGGAGTTGGCGTGCCTGAGGTGTGAAGATGATGATGTATTTCCTGTAGGCATGAAAGCACTCAGAGACAAAGCAAGGCTATCCAACTGTCATTTGTTGTTCTTCCTACTCAGGCTTTTACAAAAGAAACTAGGGTCAATTAACTGGGAAGCTTAACCTCTCTTAGCTTGTCTTTCTTTGCATAGGCTTTTAGCCTTTTAAATAAATCATTTTTCTCTTCTTTCCCTCCCTACCCCCTATCCGTTTTGAACACGTTCTTGGATTTCTCATGCTGGGCCTAAGGAGCAGACTGCTTATATTCAAGAATGATTTGGAGGGGATAAAGTGTGCAAGATTTTGAATTCTTGCCATAAGTCCCTGGCAGACAGCCAGGCAGCCTCAGAGGAATAAGGCTAATGAAGGGAGGGTAAAGAAGATCCGGGAGTGCGGCTGGTAATGCAGTATTCATTTAATTGGGAGCAGGTACTGGTGCAAACTTCTCCATTTTAATTGGAAAAAGGGAAGGGGATTGTTAAGGAAGAAGGAAAAAAGAATGCATAAAGTTTTCAAGCCAAGGAGCCAAAGGCAGCCCTGTCTATGCCAGAGAAAGAACTCAATTTAGGGCAATTTGCTCTGCAAGCTGGGCTGCAGCCTCCCCTGGGAATAGGGATGAGGAAGAAAATGAAACCAAAAGAGAACTTGATAAAATCACCTAGTACAGACAATCTCAGTAGAATAGGTTTTACTGAGTTAAATCTGCCCCAATCAATATGATTCTTTTCATATAAGTTACAAATAAAAAGCCACAAGATTACAATAAAAATCGAGACTCGAGCACTGCTGATGTTGCACCTGGGAGTCTTAAGAACTTGTTATGGAATATATGTTTTTGCAACTATAATGTTTGTTTTTTCTCTTCACCCTAGTCCTGTGAATCAACCCTTTGCTTTGCCTCCCCGTCTATCCAGTTTTATATATTGTCTTAAAAACTATTGGAGGCAACTTTTTCTGCTAAATTTCTCTTGAACTAGAGGTCAGTGATTGGTGGTTTCTTTTTGTCCTGAAATGTGTTGAATTGAACATGGCCTGATTTCTCATGCTACTGATAAAGAGATTTCTTCCTATTGTACATTTTTATAAGATTAATGAGTTAGTAAAACATTCAAAGAGATGCAAAGTTTCATATAAGAAGAGAAAGCAATGCCTTTTCATGCACACAAGAGACTATTAAAACATTAGGTAATCTCATATTAATAACCATCAGTTCTTAATGATTTTTGACTGTGTTGTATAAATGGGAGGTATAAGCTGCTGATGGTTTTAATGTGATAACTTTAATTTTGATCATTAGTGAATAAGAATGCAAAAGACTAAGCAAAACATTTTGGTATTTCTGCATTGTGGTTACTGATGAAAAACTTGAAGAGTTTTTATTTTAGTACATAGAAGTATAGTTTAAAGAATAGAGCTCATTTATACCATAAGTTTTCTGGCATTTTTTTCTGTTATTAAATTTCTTTAAAATTGTTCATATTGGAGAGTAAAAAGATCATGGTGCCTTTTTTAGGTAGATTCTACCTTATGTATAGTCGGTCATTTATTCAGTGTTGGTAAAGCTAATAAAAGAAGAGGAGACTGTGAACATTTTATCTCTGGTAATCTTGCTTGTGTGTTGGGAAAACTTTTGCTGTTAAATGCTAGCAGACTGGCCTGATTATTTGACTTTACCTCAATTACTAGAAGCTTAAGATTAAAAAAATGAAAAACAGATTTTTCTGGACAGAGGAAAGAGGGTGGCATCTCAAAATGTGGTGCAGTTGTGAACCCAAATATTCGATCTGTTTTTCTCAGTACTATGCTGGATAAATGAATCAGTCTGTCCACTAAAAATATTCATTGAGGACCTATCTGTGCTAAGCACTGTGGAAGAGGCAAAGATGAAAACACACAGATCCTGTCATCAAGAAACTTACTTTCTGAATGGGAAAGCAGGCAAAAATAAGACACAATGGCCAAGAAAATCAAACAACAGAAGAAAAAATGTTCCCAAACAATGTATAACTGATGAAGTCTGAACAAAAATTTTTTCAGTTTGCAGTGAAAAATATCTGAAGATGGACAATCTGTTCCGTATTTGGGGAAGAGCAGCAGAGTTAGGTGGTGTGTTGAAGGTTTATGGAACCAGGGTGGTACTTGACCTAGTGTGTATTTAGAAGAGCAGGAGGGGATGTAGGAGGCTGTGCCAAATTCGTGAAATGATATACTTTTATCAAAAATAAGAAACTGGAGGGAAAGAACATTGGGGAACATTGACTATAGAAGAGATTCTTATAGAAAACTTATGGAAACTAGTTGAGGCCACATTTTTGGAAGGTTATGATGGAATGTTTTCTTTATCTTATAGTAACTTATAAAGATTTTGGATTAAAAGAATTTTTAAAAAAATGATAGAAGTGTTCTTTAAGGAAGACTACTCTGTGGCAGCATGTGGTATAAATTAAAGGGACAAGGGCCACACCTGTGCTTAAAATGCCATTTATTTCTATGTGACTGGAAATTCTTTCTCTCCTGTGTTCTCCATCAGTATGATCCTTGCCCACAGACCTGCTCCACAGAACTGCATCTCCTGCATAGGCTGACAGTGATTCTCCTGTCTTCCCCAGGTGTGACTGCCCACAAGGCTGGCAGCCCTCAGAGGGCCACAGAAGTGCAGGGGGTGGGGGGCAGTGAGGGAAACATCCGAGAGAAAGGCTTTTCTCCCAACTCAGAATTTTAGTTGTGCTAAGAGTTACACAAAGACTCTCCTGAAAACATTCCAGCAGCTTCTATCTCTTAAGCCTTCTAAAAATTATTTTAAATCTCTCATAAGTCAGTTCTATCATTTTCTCATCTTTGCCTCTGGAACCATGGGCACTTCTACCTGGATGGGTCAGGCAGGGAATAGATGTCATCTCCAATTCTAATCTTGTCTCCCATGATTTGATGGCTTCTAGCCTCAAATAAACTTTTCTTCCTATGCTACCAAATAAAATGTCTGCACAAATCAATTGGTACAGACAGGGACTGGTGTGTGTTTAATATGTGTGAAGTTGGAGAATGAGTCTTTTCTACAGCTCAGCTACCCAAGATGCTCTATTTGGCTCTATAATCTACTATTTATGTGATGTGGTTTAGCCTCTGGAAAAATAGTGAGTTAGAGAATTTGCCTTCATCTCATGCCCGCTGTGCTTTTATACACCTTTTTTCAATTGGAACATTTTTGAAAGACATGCAAACAATCAAAAGATTTTGGAGGGTGGGAGGAGCTTTTCAACTGTTGTTCTTTTTTTGTAGGGTTATCCACCATTAGCACCTTTCTGTTATCTTTAGGGTAAGGGCACTGGGGAATTTTCTGCCATGACATTTCTCAAAATATGATGCACAGATTACCATCTGCTTCATTCATGTATAAGATGACTCAGTGTTGATAAGTTGGGCACATTTCTGTAAGAAAGGGGAATTACAAGAGGTACTGTGAGTTTATTTTAGGTGTATTCACTACTTGGCCATTAAAAAACAAAAACAAAAAAAAGGAAATCTTACCTTTTGCAACGGCATGGATGGACCTGGGGATTACAGTGCTAAGTAAAATAAGCCAGTCAGAAGAAGAAATATATCATACGGTCACACTTATATGCAGAATCTAATGAACAGAATATATACAGAGGCATGGATACATGGAACAGACTGATAGTTGTCAGAGGGGTGCAAGTTTGGGGAGCTGGGTGAAAGAAGGTGAAAGGTTTAAGAAAAAAACCACATAGATCCAGACAATAGTGTGGTGATAGCTAGAGAAAAAAGGTGGTGGGTATAGTTGGAGATGGGCAAAACAGGGGAGAATGGGAGCAGAAGGAGACTTTGCTGGGGGCGATGGGAACACGAAGCAGCGTGCAGACAATGTTTCGTTGAGTTGCACACTTGAAAACTATGGTTTTGTGGGCCAATGTCTTCCAATAGATTCAATTTTAAAAATGTAGGCATGTTCATATATTTTGAATGATAACAATGTTTTATAATGTTTTCATTTCAATAAACCAGTCACAGCTAAATAGCTATTAGAAAATACATTATTTAAAAACCTGTTTGTGGATCAGTTATGAATAAATCTTTTCTATTAGTTTACAAATGGCCTTGTGCCTTTTTGAGAACTGTCATTTTATACAAATTTTAATTGAAGATGTGTCTCTTCTGGGAGATACATAATCATGAAATTCAGCATATTTTCTCTTGTAGACATCACTAATAACGATATTAATATAGAAAGAATCAAGTTCAAGTGTAAAAAATAACTTACACCATTGATTTCATTCAACCATACCAGATTCAGATTCAACTAACATTTATGGATCCTAATTTGGCTAGAAATTGTGCTATTATATGATATCTATTATTTAACCTAAAATTCTTCAGAGCCAAGAATGAACTACATGTGCACATTTGCATTTTACAGATAAAAGTGTAAAGTCTAAGTTAGATGGTAACTCCATTATTTAGTGAGTAATAGAGGTGGGCCTTGAAGCCATGGTTCTAAGATGCCAATGTGGAAGTTAATTAGTGATTTTACAACAATAAATGTATGACTCTTTACTTCAAAATCTATAATACACTTGTCCAATTAACTAGAATGAACATTCTTGAGAATTACTATCCAGATTTGGTAGGTGAAAATATATGAGAAAACTGTAATTCTACTTCTGATAGGAATATTTCTTTTTTAAAGTATATTTTATTGATTATGCTATTACAGTTTTCACAATTTTCCTCCTTTATCCCCACTCCACCCTGCACCCCCCAACCCTCTAACATTTCCACCAACCTTAGTTCATGTCCATGGGTTGTACATATAAGTTCTTTGTGTTCTCTGTTTTCTATACTATTTTTGACCTCTCCCCATCTATTTAACACCTACCAATTATGCTTCTTCCCCCCTGTATTTTTTCACCCTATTCCTTTCCCTTCCCTACTGAAAACCCTCCATGTAACGTCCATTTCTCTGATTCTGTTCCTGTTCTAATTATTTGCTGAGTTTTTGTTTTCATTGTTTTTCTTTCTTTTTTTTTTTAGGTTCATTTGTTGATAGTTGTGAGTTTGTTGTCATTTTACTGTTCATAGTTTTGATCTTTTTTTCTTAGGTAAGTCCTTTTAACATTTCATATAATAAGAGCTTGGTGATGATGAACTTTTAAAAAAATTTTATTTTAATTGTTGTTCTTGTACAGTTTTCTGTCTTTTACTCCCAACCCATCCCACCACCCCAGCCCACCCCTTCTCCCTCCCATTTTCACCCCCCCTAGTTTTCGTCCATGTGTCCTTTATACTTGTTGCTCTAAACCCTTCCCCTTTCCCCCTGAAATTCCCTCCCCTCTCCCCTCTGGTGACAGTCAGCCTGTTCTCAATTTCAGAGCCTTTGGTTATATTATGTCATGGTGAACTTTTTTAACTTGACCTTATATGTGAAGCACTTTATCTGCCCTTCCATTCTAAATGATAGCTTTGCTGGATAGAGTATTCTGGGATGTAGGTCCTTGTCTTCCATGACTTCAAATACTTCTTTCCAGCACCTTTTTGCCTGCAAGGTTTCTTTTGAGAAATCAGCTGATAGGTTTATGGGCACTCTTTTGAAGGTAACTCTTTCCTCTTGCTGCTTTTAAGATTCTCTCTTTGTTTTTAATCTTGGGTAGCTTAATGATGATGTGCCTTGGTGTGTTTCTCTTTGGGTCCAACTTCTTTGGGACTCTCTGAGCTTCCAGGACTTCCTGGAAGTCTATTTTCTTTGCTAGATTGGGGAAGTTCTCCTTCATTATTTTTCAAATAAGTGTTCAATTTCTTGCTATTGTTCTCCTTCTGGCACCCCTATGATTTGGATGTTGGAATGTTTAAAGTTGTCCCACAGGTTCAAAAGTCTCTCTTCATTTTTTGAGTTCTTGTTTTTTCATTCTGTTCTGGTTAAATGTTTCTTTCTTTCTTCTACTCCAAATTGTTGGTTTGAGTCCTGGTTTACTTCATTTCACTGTACATTTTCCTTTATTTCACTTTTCATAGCCTTCACTTTTTCCTCTATTTTACAACCATACTCAACCATTTCTTAGATCATCCTGATTACCAGTGTTTTGAACTGTGCATCTGATAGGTTGGCTATCTTTTTGTAGCTTACTTCTTTTTCTAAAGTTTTCTGAAGTGAAAGAAAGTTTACTTCTTTCACTTGGGCCATATTTCTTTGTTTTGGTGCACCTGTTACGTTGTAAGGAGCGAAGCCTTAGGTATTCACCAGGGCAGGGCAACCCAGGTCACTGCACTGTGGTGCTATACGTGGGGGAGGAGTCAGAGAGGGAACAATGCCGCTTGCTTGACTCTTGCCACCTTTCAGTAGTTTCCCCTCCACTACCCACAAGCAAATTGGTCCCTTCTGGTGCTCATTTCCTGGGTGGGTGGGTTTGTGTTCATTCTAGGGTACTGTGGGTCTCTCCAGCTAACTCTCCTGTGAGGCTGGGAGTTTCTCTCACTGCCACAACCCTCATAGGATATTACAGCCAGAGGTTTTGAAGCTTCATTTCCCTGCGTTGGAACCCTGGGATTCGAAGTCTGTCTTGCTCTCCAGTTGTTCCTTTCAGTTTATCTGCATGTGAATGTGGGATCACCTGCTCCACCAGCTGCCTTGCCCACCTGGTCCTTTAGCCGCGCCACCTTGACCCACATCCTTGCCAACGCAGCTGCCCATCTCTACCCCTCCTACCAGTCTGAATGAATGTTTCTTCTTTAACTGCTTGGTTGTTGGACTTCCACACAGTTGGATTTTCTGAAAGTTCTGGTTATTTTTTGTTTTTAAATTTGTTGTTGTCCTTCTTTGCTTATGCAAGGAGGCAAAGGGTATCTACCTATGTCTTCATCTTGGCTGGAAGTCCTCAGATTTTCAGGTTCAAACGGAACATTTTTTTATTCCTTCTTATTTTGTATTCGGTAATCAAAATACTGGTTTTTACTTTTCTGTCTCTTTTTTCATTTGTTTAGTTGTATTATCGATGTCTGTCAGAACATATAATATTTACATTCTTATATATTTATCTACTTGTTTTGCCTTATTTTGTTTTCCATCTTAGATCTGCAATTAAATATATTAAACTTTTATCTTCATCTATTCTGTGATATTTCTACTGATGTCTCTATGTTGAGGTATCTCCTCTAGTAGATTAGCAAAGATGGGCTTCTGAACATAGTATCCTTTGAGATCTTGCATACTTAAAACTGTTTTTATATAGACTTTATACTTTAAGGATACATTCAGTGTATGTATAAACCTATGGTTCACATTTTAGAGCCTAGTATTTCTTAAAAATATTACTTTGCTGTTATTTGGCTGTGAGAACTCTTACCCCAGATTAATATTATTTCCTTTGTAAATTTCTTGATTTGTTTTCTAGAAATATTGAAGAATTGTTGTAAATTGTTAACTAATTGTTATAACAGTAACATATATATTACTTATAATATATAACAGTAAGTTATATATTATAAGTAATATATATGTATATATTAGTTTATTAGTATATGTCTAAGTTGACCATTCTGAGTCAACTTTTCTAAGTAGTAGTTGGAGACCCTTTAAATATATAGGTTCATTTCTTCTTTTATTTCTAGAAAGTTTTTTGGGGAATTATAGTTTTACATATTAGTCTTATTCTGTTGTTTATATCCCCCTCATGGACTACAAATATATGTATATTGGATATTTTTCTTCCTGTCCTCTATATTTTTATTTCTTGGCATTTTTATATCTTAATTTTATTTTCATTCTCTTGGTCACTTTTACTCCTCTGGTAAATGCCCTTTATTAATTTTTCAGTCAAATATATTCTACCTTAGTCATATTTTAAACTAGTTCTTATTTCTGAGAAGACTTTGTCTCTTTCTTGTGTTCTTTCCTGAGGTTGCTTAATTCATTTTATAAATTTTTACATTTGTAAGTCTTCAAGTTTATGATCTGAAGGTTATTTTTATTATCCGAAAATGCTTTTTAGGCTATTTGTTTCAAATTAGGGTGTTGGGTTATAGTGGTTTGTTGATTTTTTTCTTCATGATTTTCTGGAGGAGAAATTTAATCAGCTTAAACAGTTTTATTGTGTTTAACTTTGCTCTTTTAATACTTTGATGAATATTTCTGACATTTACTATGAACTTTTAAAATTCTCATGCTTCACTTTCACAGTGATAACATGTATATTTAAACATGAGTGGTAAATGTGAGTAGCCTTCCGGATTAGCTCACATGTGTTCTTTTTTGTTAATTTCATGCAATATATTTTATTTAATACATTGTACTTTTGAGGACTTACATTCTTTGATTTTGTGATTTTCTTTGTTTATTTTGAAGAAATTGGGCTCTTAATTTCTATCACTTTTTTCCTTTGCTGTCACCACCAAGCCTCTAAGCAGCACCTTCACTTCCCATGACTAGCATCTGTGATCATAGGCAGCTTCAAGGTCTTTCATTTTGACTCCCTGACAGTCACTCCTCGGCTCTACCTGGTAGTAGATGTGTTCTTAATATAACTTATTTGTATAAGATTCTTCATCTGGAGATGTGTTAACTCAAGTGCACCAGGATAGGCTCCCTGCTTCCCTGTCCAATTTTCCATGAATTCTGCACCAGACTCTTCACACAGGTTTGGACTTCACTCTTAGTTCTGCTGGTCTGATATATTTTCCTTTTAACATATAATTTGAAGACTTTTAATTATATGGCTTTCAGCTATATTGTAGGCATGGATTATGGACAGATATTTACTCTTCTTGATGTTCTCTCTCTTTCTTGGATGGAGAGTTTCAGGTTTAAGTGTCTATCTTTTCCTATAGAAACCCAGAAGAGCAGCATTTTGATATTTGTAAAGAAGCTTAAATTTTGGAAATAACATTTTAATTTCCATTAGAAAAATGGTTTGACTGGTATATTAACTTACTACTGTGCAAGCTAATATTCTGCATCACAAAACCCATCTTATTGTCTGATTTGAAAATGCTGTCAGCTCATAGACAAAATTTCTTCTACATCATGCAATATGTAAGTTGTTCTCTTAGTGATAGAAACTTTTTATTTCTACTTATTACAGTCTTGCAAAGAAGTATTTTATTATTGTTAAGATACGTGTTCTAGAGAGAAACTCCTTCAATCTACAGCTTGGTTCCATCATTTGCAAGCTATATGATTACAAAATTTACTTAATTCCTCATGACTCAGTTTTCTTCTGGATAAATTGGCAGATGACAATAGTGTCTAGGCATAGGATTATTAATACATATATAACTTGGAACCCTTGGCATATAATATTTAATAAATATTGCCTCAATATGCTGAAACCTAAGTTTTGGTTAATAGTCAAAGGACATGAGTTAATTTCCAAACAATATATTTAGAATTTTCCTTTACTAACAAAATCATTCCTTAAAAATCTTGGTAAAATGTAACAAAAATAAAAAATATTGATTTTATTGAATAGTTTTTGAAGAGTAGCTGATATTGATTGTATAGAGATGAGTTAGTGACAAGAAAAACTGTACTTGAGTTTTTTGTTACAGAATATGAATTCTTTCACAATTCTGATTCTTTCAATCATAAATCTTTTTTAAAAGTTTATTTATTTATTTTTACACAGAGGAGAAGGAGAATAACATCAATGTGTGGTTGCCTCTCATGCACCCCCTACTGCGGACCTAGCCCCTAACCCAACACATGCCCTGACTGGGAATTGAATCAGTGTCCTTTGGTTCACAGGCTGTCACTCAATCCACTGAGCCACAACAGCCAGGGCTCAATCACAAATCTTATTGAACACTTAGCTTTTGGTAATATCTAAATATTACTTTATTATTGTCACCTTTTAATTTTAATAAAATTCCTTAACATATAAGTACTTTTACTTTTAATTACATATAATTTTCTTTTTATATCATCATGAGTGTAAGAAACTAGATAATTCTTCACAATTTGGGAATATTTTCTGTTTTGGGAAAGGTTGGTTAGGAGTTTTCCTATGGTTTTCTAACCACTTCAAATAGTAGATTATTTTTATTTCACTAGTTTTTTGAAGGTTTGATCATGTGGCACACCTTTTATTTGAAATAGAACATTTAAATCTGAATCTGAATATTGGAAAGGGGAGGTCATTTTTAAACCATTGCCAATAACCGTAGATATTGTTGAGGCCCTTGCTAGATCTGCTTTGATCCTTTTTACCCGATGTGTTTACACTTGCTTCTGCTGGGGTCAGAGGGCACTACAAACCTAGAGTTATTTTAATTCAGTCTTTCAGCTTAGCCATTTCCTAACCATGAGTCAGTGTAAATTTGAACTGTAGACCTTTATGTGAGCAGGCCTAAGACTAAACATTTACAGGGGAGATTATTGATATTTACACTTTAATGCTCTGGGGTTTTTTGTATTAGTTTCCCTCAAAGTTGGTACTGTTTGATTTTAAGTTCACCATTTTGAATTCAGTTTACTGTTTATTTTTCCCTAATATTTAAGTATTTTCTCTACTTTTCACAAAGTAGAGAAGCATGTGGAGGTTTTAAAATAATGGAATTTTACAGATTATCATTGAATAATAATAATTATTATTCTTACTCTGACTTTCAGATTTGAATTTTTAAATTAAATTTATTGGGGTAACACTAATTAATAACTTTATGTAAATTTCAGGTGTACCATTTTAAAATACGGCATCTATACTTTATTGCGCACTCCCCACTCAAAGTTTAGTTTCCTTCCTTCATCGTATGTGTGACCCTCTTTACCCTCTTTGTTCTCCCCTCCATGCCTCTACTACTTTGTTGCATACAAGGTCTGTCCAGAAAGTATACAGCCATGTAGTACGAAAAATAGACATTTACTGAAGATGATACAAGATACAAGAAATATTGTGCATAGGATAATGATGCCTCAGTCCCCTACAAAGTAGGCACCTTGGGATCTCACACAGTTCTCCCAGTCGCCATAAGATACCCTATTGTATTTTCCTGAAACTCATTGATGATCTGAAATCTTTCAAAGGTGATTTTAGTTTGGGGAAAAGCCATAAGTTACAGGGCACCAATTCTAGTCCATTGGGGAACTGAATCACCTGGATGATTTGATGTTTTACCAAAAATTTCTGCACAAGAGGTGATGCATGAGTGAGTGCGTTGTTGTGATGAAGCTGCCAATCACCAGCTGCCCATAGTTGCAGCCTTCTGAATCCACTGAATAGTATGTGTAGAGGAATGTTCAAGCTTAACAGAAAATTTGATGCAGATTGGTTGCTCTACTTGCTCAGTCATTTTGAATTCAATGGCCACACAGTACACTGCTCACACAATAGCATCTACTGCCCCCACTGACTAGTTCTGTGAAGTCATCATTGTTCACACGTGCACTTTCCAGTCCACCGTCCTTGGCTGCCAGGTTACATTGATGTAGTTCTTGTTATATTAACAATGGTTGGACTTTTCCCAGACAGACCTTGCATATTTATGAGTTTGGTTTTTTATTTGTTTGTTTTTTGTTTTATATTCCACAAATTAATGAAACCATGTCCTTTTTTCAGACTCTTTTTTTTTTTAAAGATTTATTTATTTATTTATTGTTAGAGAGAAGGGAATGGAGGGAGAAAGAGAGAAGCATCGATGTGTGGTTGCCTCTTGAGTACCTCGATCTGGGGACCTGGCTTGCAACCCCAGCATGTGCCCTGACTGGGAATTGAACCAGCGATTCTTTGGTTAGCAGGCTGGCACTCAATCCACTGAGCCTCACCATCCAGGGCCTTTTTTCTCAGATTCTTAATGCTAGCTTTGTTTCATTTGTTGCTGGTCTTTTGGAGTATGTCTTCAAGAAACTTTTTTAGTATGCATGGATTTTGTTTTTCCTGTTTTGAGACTAGTTTTCAGATGCTTTGATATATAAAATATAATTTGTTGAAAGAGTAAATTGTTGGATCACCATCACCATGCTTTCATCTAAAAAATCTGCTGTTGCTCCCAGTTCCTTCTGTCATTTAATGTTATGAAGAAGTCTGAGGCCAGCCTAAGTTTTTTTCATTGTAGTTGGTTTTGCCTTTTTTCCTGACGGTTTACAAGGTTTTCTTTAACATTATTATAGTTATTCAAAGTTATTGTGAAGATGTGCATCATGCTCCTAAATTTCTTCTAGGATACATGTTTTTCTGAGAGATTTTATTAGGACATCCTGACAGGGGGGAAAAGAGTTTTCTTATTTAAGTCATGGAGAAATTCTTTTAGCTCAAAAGATATGTACTTTGGGAACATAACAAGAAATTTTTCAGTTTCTCATTGTCACTGAGTAAAAAGAAACAATAGTAAAAAATGAATTTCACATTTTTTCCCCACTTAGTATTGGTTTATGAGGTGTAGCTTTGGCATTCTTTGATCTGGTCTTAGTGTCAACTTTAATCTTAGTTTAATTTTAGTTTTTAGGTTTTCTATGTTCACATGTGCATTTAAGCAAACTTTATGAGAGGCTGTTTTAGGAACAGAAACATTTAAAAATACAGTTCATTTTTATTTTAATCATATGCAATTTGTTATTAAGATGAAGTTTAAATTTTCACTTGTTTAAGACTGCTGTATGCCTATACACTACACAATAGCTTTAAATATGTAAACTCATGTGTCTTTGTCATAATTTTACCCTGCTGTCTTCATCGCTAGTCATTTCTAAATTATTAATTTTGTCATTTTAATTGAAAAATATTATGTTCCATCAATAATTAGAATATTGATTAAATAAAAACATTTTTATCTTACAAAAATTATCTAGAATTTAGCCAGAACGAGGATTAAAATTATAATTGTAAAGTTTTGGGGAGGTTTTGGTGTTATGTTTTGATCTTTAATGGAATAATGGATAAAGATGTATCTCTTTTTAATACGTGGTTGAACAGAGCCATGCAATGAAATTTAAAATGATAGCTAGAAAAGACTTTTAAAATTTGATTCCTTCATAAAAGTACACAATAATAAAGCATCAACTTATTATGTATTAAGAAGTGAATCAAAGACTAAATTTCCCCTTAATGTTTTACTTTCAAGAAGTACCAACAAAATATCTTAATGAATGAAGCAATATGTATACAAGCTAGATAAACAATTAAGTAAAAAAGAATAATTGAAAACTCTATCTAGCTTAAACATGATATTTGAAATACCATGCTGTTTAAGTTGTCAAATATCATATTTATCTTTAATAGTATAGTACCCTCTATATTAAAGATCTAATCATGAATATCAGCCTTTGTTAGTCTAATATGATGGATTCAAGAAAAGTAACTGGGAAATGAGATAGGTGATATGTCTCCACTCCTTTGCAGCCCATTTGGCTTCCTATAACTGGGACAAAATTTTTCATCTGCCTTGGGACTCTGGTAATGATTTCAGAACACTTAGATAAAACCATCACATTTCCTCTCTAAATTTCTGCTGGTATAACCTTGTTTAAATGCCAGGTTTTTTGTCTTCATTGTTTTACCTTTTTTATTCCTATTTACATTTTTTGACAGCCTTCTCTCTCAACTGAATGCTGTTATCACTTCTTTATTTTAATCCTCTCCCAAGCTGCCTATATTATCACCCCTGTGTTTCAGACCTTAGAATCCTACCCTTTAGTCCACTAATTGGCTTTTTACCCCAGCTTGCCTTGCCTCCTCTTTGTGCATCTGACCCTACTTTCTACCAACCTACTGACCAGACTCGTGGTCCTGTCAGATCTTCTTAGCTTCGTCCAGAATTCATTGTGTCTTCTTTCTTCATCCAGAGGACATTGTTAATATTTTCCCCTCTTCTCTCGCAGGAGTTTCCGTGACATGACATTCATTATATTTTTCTAAAATAAATAGCACATTTTCCCATTTTCAAGTAAGTTTTTTTAAGATATATATTTTGTGAAGTCAGTACCTTCTGATTAAGTGTATGCATTGGTTTCAACAGCTGGGAAAATGTATGTAATTAAACAAACATTTATTTTAGCCTATTCATTTCCATTTCCATTTGGTTAGGAAACAATACATATGCTTGTTATTCTTTCAATGAGTTCTTTTCTCTTTAAATATAAATGTAGTAAAAATATTGTTGTAGGGCATTAAAATTCAAACTTCACTTTTTCGTGAGTTCGAGCATGTGGCAAAATGAGAATGTATGAAAATGAGCCAAGTCAATATTTATTATAAAGTTTACATAGATATAATAAGTAGTGAATTAGTCAAGATGTTATGTTTGTAATATCTTAATATATTCTATGTAATGAGAGTGTATCTATCAAGATAGGGCACATTTTAGCAGAATATGTTATAATATACAGAGACTATTAAATTCAACTGCAAATAAAAATCCCAAATGAATCAAGAAGTTTGAAATTTGTACGATTATTTAGGGAAACTTTTAAGGCTTCTCTTCTTTTTCTCCATCATGATTTTTGTTTTTGTCACATGCCCAGATTAAAACAGTCCTGGGTTTCTATTATACACTTACAACTTAAACAGGCTAATTTTATTGTCAGTAATTTTCAAATATTTAGCTTACTAGAAAACATAGCACCAAGTAGTTCACCAGGAAGTATTGTGATAAGGATTGAAAACTAAGTAGATTTTCAAGGAGTATGAACTATATCCACATAATATTAAAATTCTGACCGGGAGGAATAAAAAGCATGGAAGGCATGACCTAAGGTGAGATAGAAAGTTTCAGGATGTAGACTAATTATAAAACAGGCCAGCAAGTCTGTGGATAAATCAACGTACCAGAGATAAAAGAACACTTTACCAAGTGCATTCATGTGTTTCTGTTCTAAGGATTAGGTTTTTACGGTGACTGCATCAAGCCAAACTGGAGAAGTCAAATTAGCACTGATTCACAGAAAGGAACCAATAAGGGATTTTGTATCAAATGCCAAGCCTTACATTGGAATCACCTAACTGCAAATATAATTTACCAAGAGATTTAAGGAAAAATAAATGTAAGGAAATAGACCAGATGTTGTAGAGTATCACTGTTACAAACAGTGCTTCTCTACGAATGATACCTAAAAGTTCAAGTGTGACTAGAACTGTATATCAGTAATCACTGTATAAATAAATATGTAATTTTTCTATACATTCATCAACATAAATTTCCTTAACATATATATGTGTGTGTGTATATATATATATACACGTGTGTGTGTGTGTGTGTGTGTATTTGACTTTTAAAAAATCCTCACCTGAGGATATGCTCGTTGATTTCAGAGAGAGAGAAAGAGGGAGAGAGAGAAAGACAGAAACATCAGTTGTTTGCCCCCCATCCAGGCCCCATCTGGGGATTGAACCTGCAATCTGGGTGTGTGCTCTGACCAGGAATTGAGCCCACAACCTTTTGGTGTGTCGGACAATGCTCCAACCAACTGAGCCACCCAGCCAAGGCCCTAAAAATACTTTTGAATTATACTGTAAACATTACTTTTGAATTTGTTCATATTTGGTACATTTTTCTCCCCTGTTTCATATGTATTTTGACTGGAAACTCTGCAAAGGCAGGAGAAACTTTTTTGGCCATGAAAGGATCTAATTAATAGTTCAGTAGGGTAAGCACTCTGTGTGAATGCTTGTTACACATAGAAATAGAATTTTAAATGGTTTGTCAATATATTAGAGGAGTGGGCCTATAAATTACTGCTGGATCTCTGGATCTTTGAGTGTTCTCAAACATGTCCAATTAGTGCTGTCAGATACGATAGTATCATGTGAGTATTAAGCATGAAATGTGATCTGCCCAAAGTAAGGTGTGCACAAATTAAAATATACACTGAATTTCAAAACCATAATAAAACAGTATAAAATTATCTCATGAATCACTGTTATGAATTATTTTTATGTTAATTATACCTTGAAATAATATTTGTGATATAAAGGGTATGATAAAACACATAATTAAACTTAACATCACCTGTTTCCTTTTACTCATTTTTCATGTGGCTACAAGAGAATTTTAAATTACATAGTTGGCTCACATTATTTGTCTATTGGAAAGTATGTTTCCAAATTTTGCCAGATTAAAAATCATTTAAATTCAATATATTCTGATTATCTCACATAAATTAAACAGTAACATAAGCTTTATTGTACCATCTATATTTTGGTACATGCTCTGATCCATTTATCTATAACTTGTCTTTCAAAGGAATATTTCCTTTGATTTTAAAAAAGAACACGGATAGAGATCTAAGTGAAAGCTATATGGCATTTTTGGTACCAAAGTATTGGTCTAAAAGTTCATTTGAATCATCCCTTTTAAGCCACTCACACATCAATTCTTTATAGAGCTATGAACAGTTAGAAAGATGAACATTCTTGTAGTTTGCTTCTCTTTTTCTCTTTTTTTATCTTTTGAAGGTGAATGATAAATGCAATGGTCAAAGGGATTTGGCTAAAGGGAAGACAGGGAGAGGTCATCCAGAAGGTCATACATTGGATTTGCAACTGTGGATCAGGAGGCCAGGGTGCTTGGGTATTGCAACTAATTTTTTAAAATCATCATCATTGGAAATAGAAGTAACTTCTCAAAGTTACACAACAAGAATCAAGGTTCCCTTGCCATTCTCCTCAGAAACATTCGTCAGTTCACCTTTTTTTATTAAAAAGATACTTTTGGTTATTCATATATTTGTTTTGAAACATTTCCCTTTGAATTGCTTTCTAGATAGTTTTTGCTCTCCCTCTGAATTAACTTTTGAGCCCAGGATTAAAGAGAACTGGACTTTTAATTTCCAAGTCTCTAAGATTTTTTTTTTTTTTTTTTTTGGTTTCCAGCATATAACTGGATTTTGCTTTTAAACTTGATTAGATTCTTTTGTTGTTTAATTAGAAAATTTATCCAGGCATTTAGTGAAATGTTTGATATACTTTATACTTATTATTCATTTTGCATCTTCTCCTTATACATTTCCCTATTTGTAATGCCTTTTAAGTTAGATATTTATTCTGCTTTGATCCCTTGTTGATTCCTAAGAATTACCATAGTTTACTATCCCTGGTATCATGGTGAAACCTATTGTATATATCTCTCCAATGCTATTTGAAAAATAAGATATAAATATTTCCCCTATCGAAATGCATTATTTCCTTCTTTGTTGTGGGTTTTAAACAATGATTTTTATCATAGATACTTTTTAAAAGGTGAGGTCTATATCATCCTCTTTTAAATTCTTTTTCCCAGAACCAAGAGAGATTTTATACATTTGTTTTTGGTCAAAAGAGAGTTAAAAAACAGTAGCTTCTCTAATATATCTACAATTCTTTTGGTCTTTTTAATCTTCAGGTTTCTTTTACAAAGAGGTATTTTTCTTCTATGTGATATGCAAATCTCTCAGCTCCTAAGAGCAACTGGATAGGGATATGTGTTTCATCTTAAAATAAAGACCAAGAAAAAAATAATAATATGATAAAGTTATTCAAAGGATTTCAGAAACAGGTGTTCTAAGTCTACACTAATTGGATTTCAGTTAATTATTCCTTTTACTTTAGGGAATATAAAAATATTTAAAAGGTACCTGAAAAACTTCTCTGACATGCCAATCATTCTAATATTATTTAATCTAAGCAAAAAAAAAAAAAAAAAAGCCACCTTAATGTGACCGAAGTCTTAATTACCCTTTTCATTCGTAGATTTTTAAGTTAAATTAATAGGTCTTCCTATGCAGTACAATTTCAGGGTGTTATGGAATACGGTAGTTTTTCATATGCATTTAATTTTAATTTTCCTTTGCCAATGGACAGAAAATATTTTTATAATTTAAACATTAGATTTCCCACAAACCTCAGGGAGACCAAAGTACAATAAATCTTTCTTAGGCTTTAATTCAAGAAGTCTGCTGCTATTTGATTTAAGACAAATTGTTCATTCTTGCCTAATCTCATTTTCTTTCTTTTACTTTTTTACATACAGAAGAGTAATTGTTACATATTACTGTGGCCATTAGCATTTTTCAAATGTGTAGGTTGAATAAGGGTACCAAAGGAATGAAAGTCTTGTTTTTGAAATAGAAGAAGGTTCAGGATGTAACCTTCATGAGGGTTTGAGTTTTCTGGTTGTTGCCTTTTCCCAGAGCATAAGACTATGCCTGGTGCATAGTTAATATGCAGTAAATATTTTCTGTAGGAAGGAAGGAAGGGATGGAAGGGAGGGAGGGAGGGAGGAAACATACCACAGGAAGTCAGTGATAAATGACTAGAATCAGGATTCCAGGCTCTCTGAAAGTAGATAGTTGGTATAGTAGATATGGGTAAAGGGGAATAAACAAACCTGCTATGTATATTGAGTTCTAACTTTTATTTTATTTATAAAACAAAATTGGAATTATGGCCTTAGAGTAGAGAAGTCCTTCATTAACTTGATTTTGGGTAAGGTGGAGAATTCATTGGTTCAGTGTAGTAAAAATTCTCAGTTTATATTTAAGGTTGATGCATTTGTTTTGCTTCCTAAGCATGTTCATGGAACATAGTAAGTGCTTAATAAACATGCGTTGAATGAATGGATGGATATTTCTCATATTTCCCAATAAAAGTAGGACCCGTTTGGGGACCTTTTTCATCTGGTACAGTGTAGTGCCTGTTTAACTGTTTCATACACTTGGTGAAGGTGCATTTTACCATTGCACTCACTGTTATGTTTAAACTATCTCTAGTTTTTTTTTTTTTTTTTTTAATCACCAGTTTAATTCTGGGCTTAGTTCTGATTGTGATACTTTTTTTTTAAGGTCTGAACTCTGAGGGCTGCCAGTCTAGCCAGTTTAGTAAGCTATTAAGGGGGAAGATAAGCATAGCAACCCAAAGATATGATGTTGTTAGGAAGTGTATGCATAATGCTTTATTTCCTCCTTTATGTTACTAAAATAAAATAATATTTCATAAATTAATATTTTCACATGGTAAAATAATTCAAGTGGTTCATAAGAATCTACATCATAAAATGCAATGTTCTTAGGCTTCCCACAGAAGCAATCATTCTTTGTTTCTATTTTTAAATTATTTCGGTGATTACCATTATATTTTAAAATACTATTCATCAATTTCTTGACTTATCATACTTTGTTAGTATTTTTTGAATCATTACTTAGAAATGAGGAATTTAGTACACTAGTTCCCTTATCCCCTCCTGCTTTTACTAAATTTTTGTAGTTATAGTTTAATAATACAGTTATGTTATCATTTTACATTGCCAAACTTTGATATCTAAATATAATTAAATCTTCCAAATTGACTGTAACTTAAATCTAAGACCCACAGAGAAAAAAATGTCTAAAATGGGTCAAGGGCATGAGAATTTTAAGTTATTTTAATTTCTTCACTACTTCTTGGTTATAGCTAATGTTTTTATACACTTTAATCACCAGCCTTTCCAGCATTCTCCTTTTTGATTTACCGGAGAACACCCTTGTGTTAGAGGTTGCATGGGGGGATATTTTCTTGCTTATGCTGATCCAAAATATTTTAGTTTGCTTTGACCACTGTTTGATAGATTAGAATGGACGTAACTTTCTGGCCCTGACTGGGTGGCTCAGTTGGTTGGAATGTCATCCTGCACACGAAAAAGGTTGTGAGTTTGATTTCCAGTCATGGCCAATTTCTCTTTCACAACAATATTTTTTCTCTCTCTCCCGCCTTCCTCTCTCTCTGTAATCAACAAAACATATCTTCTCATAAGAATAAAATAATAATAATAATCTTCTGTCAAAACTTTGAAAGCATTAATCCTTGTCTTCTAATGCAAAATGTGGTAGTAAAAATTTTGTATCATTTTGAAACTCAGTGCTTATTAGGTAACCTTTTTTTCTTCTCTGAAAGATGTTAGGTATTTTATAGTTGTCTTTGGAATATTGAAATTTTACCAGAATCTACCTAAGTGGTTACTCTACCTCACCCCTACCATCACTTTACCTGATACTTATTAAGAACTTTAATTTCAAAGACTTGTTTCTTTTTTAATATATTTTATTGATTATATAATTACAGTTGTCCCATTCCCCCCTTTCATTCCCCTCCACCCCGCACACCCCCTCCCACCCACCTACCCCCCTTTAGTTCATGTCCATGTGTCATAAGTTCTTTAGCTTCTACATTTCTCACTCTATTCTTGCCCACCCCCTGTCTATTTTCTACCCACCATCTATGCTACTCATTCTCTGTACCTTTTCCCCCTCTCCTCCTCCCATGCCCCTGTTGCTAACCCTCCATTTGATCTCCATTTCTGTGGTTCTGTTCCTGTCCTAGCTGTTTGTTTAGTTTGCTTTTGTTTTAGCTGTGGTTGTTAATAGCTGTGAGTTTTCTGTCTTTTTACTGTCATATTTTTTATCTTCTTTTTCTTAGATAAGTCCCTTTAACATTTCATATAATAAGGGCTTGGTGATGATGAACATCTTGAACTTGACCTTATCTGAGAAGCACTTTATCTGCCCTTCCATTCTAAATGAAAGCTTCTCTGGATAGAGCAATCTTGAATGTAGGTCCTTGACTTTCATGACTTGGAATACTTCTTTCCAGCCCCTTCTTGCCTGTAAGGTCTCTTTTGAGAAATCAGCTGACAGTCTGATGGGAACTCCTTTGTTGGTGACTGTCCCCTTATCCCTTGCTGCTTCTAGAATTCTCTGCTTCATTTGAATCTTGGCTAATGTAACTATGATGTGCCTTGGTGTGTTCCTCCTTGGGTCCAACTTCTTTGGGACTCTCTGAGCCTCCTGGACTTCCTGGAAGTCTATTTCCTTTGCCACATTGGGGAAGTTTCCTTTATTATTTGTTCAAATAAGTCTTCCACTTGTTGCTCTTCCTCTTCCCCTTCTGGTACCCTTATAATTCGAATATTGGTACGTTTAAAGATGTCCTGGAGGTTCTTAAGCCTCTCCTCATTTTTTTGAATTCTTGTTTCTTCCTGTTTTCTGTTTGGTTGTTTCTTTCTTCCTTCTGGTCCACTCCATTGATTTGAGTCCCAGTTTTCTTCCCATCACTATTGGTTCCCTGTGTGTTTTCTTTCATTTCACTTAGTGTAGCCTTCAATTGTTCATCTAATTTGTGAGCAAAATCAACCAATTCTGTGAGCATCCTGATCACCAGTGCTTTGAACTGTGCATCTGATATGTTGGCTATCTCTTGGTTGCTTAGATGAATTGGCTCTGCGGCTTTGATCTGTTCTCCCATTTGAGCCATTTTTTGTAGGGGTCTCTTCATGCCTGTTAAGTAGTGAGGGGCGGAGGCTTAGGTGTTCCCCAGGGCAGGGCAGCCTAATTGCTGGATTGTGATGCTGTATGTGGGGTGGGGTCCTAGAGGGAACAATGGCTCTTGCTCTGGTCTCTCTCATATTTCAGTCCCTTCTGCCACTTTGCACAAGCAAACGGGGCCCTTCTGGTGCTGATTTCCATGTGGGTGGGCTTGTGTACATTCTAGGACCCTGTGGGTCTCTCCAATGCACTCTCCTGTGAGGCTGGGAATCTTTCCTGGCACCTCAGCCCCCATAAGTGTTTTTAATTGGTGCTTTTAGGTTTTACTTCCCAGCACTGGGACCCTGGGTTTTGAGGTCTGTCTCACTCCCCCTTTTCACCTGGATTACCTGTGCGCAAATGTGGGACCACCTGGTCAGTCAGCTGCCTTGTGCGGCCTCACTAGGTCTGCCCATTGCCACCCTGTGCCTGGGGTCCACTAGCCACCGCCTGTGCACCTGGGATCTGCTAGCTGCCACCTGCCCACCTGGGGCTCCTGTGCACCCGGGTCCACCAACCTCTGCTTTTTCCTGCCTCAACTCCGTCCCTCTTACCGGTCTGGATGAATGGTTGTTGGATTTCCGTATAGTTCAATTTTCTATCAGTTTTGATTGTTTTCTTGTTTCTAAATCTTTGTTTGTCCTTAATTTTGGTTGTGCAAGGAGGCACAGTGTATCCACCTATGCCTCCATCTTGGCTGGAAGTCCTCAAAGACTTGTTTCTTTCTTAGATTAGTGAATTTTTTTTTTACTTTTTATTTCTTTGACTTTTCCTGCCCTCCATTTTTTTCTGTCTTCTGTTCAGGGATTCCTTTTTAAATTTCTTCTTCTTCATCAAATAAAGACCACTTCTTTGTGTTTTGCCCTCTGTTGTGGAAGATTTCCTTTTGTCTTTCATACTTGCTGCTTGCTTGTTGGGGTAGTGATGACATTATTTTGTACATTCATTGAAGACTCTTTGATAATTATACTTTTTAATTTTATAAAAGTTTTTCTATAATTGTTTAATTTGCTTTTATAGTATGCTTTTATATAAAGAATGAAAATGTCCTCTTAACTTACTTTAGTAATGTGAGTTACATTGGAAATAAATTGCTTCTGTTTTTTGAGTTAATTTTTTCAAGATAACAATATTGCATATTTATCTTGATCTTTTACTTTTATGCTTTTAGATTTTCTTGGAAATCAGATATCAGGTAACATTTTATCTTTGCTATAGGTTGACTGAGTAATCATGGACAGGTTACATCACAACTCTGAACTTCAATTTCTTTATTAAAAGATGGGGGCATACCAAAGGTGACGTGAGTACTGTGATCATTTAGCATAGAATTAGCATGCGGTAAATTATTCATTTTTAGAAATGTCTTTTATTTGTCAAAGACATGATACCTTATTCTCCAAATTGTAGTTTGTTGATGGGGCTGGTATAATTCCACTATGAACTTCAACCTGTGTTATATCATATTCTTATTGAATATTCAGGGTCAGCAAACTTTTTCTAGAAGTTAAAAGATAGTAAGTATTTTTGGCTTTGTGGACTATGTGGTTTTCACGGCAACTATTTGTCTTTGCTGTTATAGCATAAAAACAGACAGTGTGTAAAAAGATGGATGTGTCTTTGTTCCAATAAAACTTTATTTACTGAGAACATGCAATGGGCCAGATTTCACCTGGGGACAGTTCCTTGCAACCCTTAGAGTATATCATGTAATACAAAGCACGTTCTGTGGAATTACCACTGGGCTTGGAGTTGGAGTCATAAATTTAAATACTCTTTACACATGTGTTCTGGAATAATTTAATCTTTTAAAGCTTTGTTTATTATAAAAAATAACACAAAGGAAATTTAATAAGTTACTGAGTTTATTATAGATCTAAAATTCTATTCTGCAAATTAATAAAACATTTCTATGTGAAAATTTATTTCTCATGTAAAGTGATATACAATGCATTGTAATGATTTTATCCTTGAGAAGGAAGACTAGGTCTAATTCTTGGTTTCAGCATATCTACTCAAAATAAGCTTTAACATTGCATTTGCTGTTACTTCAGAAGTAACAATGCACCACTATGCATGAAACTATACAATAAATTGTGAAGCATGATTTTTTTTACTTTATGTATTTTAATTTTTTTATTTTTTCAATTACATTGACATTCAATAGTATATTAGTTTCAGGTGTATAGCGTAGTGGTTAGATATTTATTAACTTACGAAATGATTCCCCTAATATGTCTAGTAAAACCCTTGACACCATATATGTGGGGACAACCATACCTGAACAATAAAAAAAGAAGAACAAATTGGCAGTTACAAAGCAGTCACAGGGATGCGAAGTACAGCACAGGGGATACAGTATATAGTGAAACATGTTTTAGTAGATCTTCTATTGTTTGAAAAATGAATTAGGCACACTTCGTTTAATGTTTCTTTAACTGAAATAAAGTTTAAAACAAGATGCTACTGGAGCCTGTAAAATAGTGGTATCACTAAATATAAAAAATATATAAATTTCAAAGGAAGCAACAGTCTCAGTTACAGTGATAATTACAAATGTCTGATTGGCTTCTTAAATACGGCTTATTTTTGAATTATTATTTAAATCTGAATTTTTAGCTGTTTACATATCAATAATCAAAGGCAATGTGTACTCCTACTATTTTTTTTTCCTGGAGCATTATAAAACAGAAGAAAATAAACATCTTTATTTTGAAATTTGAAGGCAAATTTTTATTTTTCTTGAAGTAGTACAATTATTTGATTTCAAATGTTTTTCACATGTTTACTTAAGTCTGTAATAATCTATTTGTAATAGTCATCTATGTGATTATTTGTTCTTTGTTCGTTTGTTCATTCATTCAAGACATAGTTCTTAGTCATGCTATAGAGATCAGTGTTGAGATGCTGCCATCAATTCCTGGGAATAAAGGCTAAATAAGAGAGGTTTGGTGGGAGAAAAATATGTGCTTTGGAGGAAGGCAGGTCTAATTTGAAATCTGTTTTTACTCTGCCTGTGTGTCTTGAACATATTACAGTATATAACCGCCTTGATTTTCAATTTGTTCATTTGCAAAATGAAGGTAGCTACACGTAGAAATTGCCTGACATGGAGTTCGTGTTTAATAAAAGTTACTTATACTTCCTGTCTTGGGAGTAGGGAAAATTAAAATTTTGTGTGGGGGAAAAAATGGCCTGGATGACACAGTACCCAGACACTGGTGATGCAAATAAATTTAGTAGCCTTCCTTTTTCCTTCCTACCCTCTCTCCCTTCCCCTTCTTCCTTCCTTGTTTCTCCCTCCTTTTTCCCTGCCTTAGTGCCTTAGTTATATTTTCTGTATGAGAAGCAGTTAGTTTCTTATTCACAAGCCTTCACTAGATTACACTGGAGGACACTTTCAGGCTGTGTTTCCACAACTCCCAAGGAAGAGTGAAAAAGCCACAAATCTTAGTTCTGACTATAAAAGGAAATACAAAAGCAGGAGGGTCTTTTAAGCAGGATATGGGATTACTACAATCATTATCCAAGTGCATTTCGTTTCAAGTAGGTCTGGAGCCCTTGGTCGTGAGGTATTACCAGCAGCAGCCACAAAGCACAGAAGTCTTGGGCAAAGAGCTCCACTGCATGGCCGTTATGTCCTGGACATGGAACAGGGCCTAGCAAAATTGA
This sequence comes from Glossophaga mutica, assembly GCA_039655065.1. Lineage (NCBI taxonomy): Eukaryota > Metazoa > Chordata > Mammalia > Chiroptera > Phyllostomidae > Glossophaga > Glossophaga mutica. The sequence goes on from CM077306.1 coordinate 161,004,540, forward strand.
AGGGAGTGGCAGTTTGGACTCCCGGGAGATATTGGAAGTGTCTCTTGCATAGCATCGAAGTAGTAGCTAACAGTATTTACTACTGTTGTATGCCCTGCCGATTATTAAGCTGTTGTTTTGTGGCATCTAACCCACTCTTCCATCTTCAGCCTCATATACATTATTTTGAATTAAATATTTTTGTAAACCATTAGGTGAGGGGATATTATGACTTGAAAAGTATAATTTTAACACCACTGTTTATCTGTTATAAACTGTAACAGTTTATATCTGAATCATTCTAAATATCCAGGCTAAATGCAAACTAAATTTTCACATTGGGGGGTCTTTTAGCTTCTACCCAATACGCAGCTTTGCATATATGTACGATTTTTTAAAACTAGAACTTCAAAAGCTGATTGTAGTTCTAAATCAAAGATTGCCAAAATGAAATTATAAACTGTATTGCATTTAATATTGTTTAACCTTTCAGATTTATGTTTATGATGTTTAATTAATCTCTGATGCACAAATTTGTTACTTATTTTTACAAAGTGGGAATTATAAACCTAAACTTTATTAGTAATTGTATTATCTTGTTAGGGTTTTTTTGCGTGTTTTTTTTTTAGCTTGCTTATAACTTCCATTAAAAAAAATTCTTCAGTATATTGTTGACCCCAAGTCTCCCGAGTATTTTGCCTACTAGTCTTTTTATGCTCTGATGCTCTACACATACTTTCACTCTGACAAAATCTACAAGCTATGAACTGGGTTTCATTATTTCTGGTCATTTTGGTTGGTACAGTTAGGAAAACAGTGACAAGTGAAAGAAAACTCTTGTATTTTGTGAAATTAAAAAGTACTTCATTTTGTTGAAAAAGTAAGTGGAAATAACTTAACAGTACATAACAATATACTCAGTTTCCTAGGGGTATTTCCAGGGTTCTTTTTAACCCTTTCTTCAAAATAGTTGTATTTATTATTTCAGTAAAAGACAGTAATCACATAGGGGCCAGTGATCTTGCTACAAATTTTTGTATATTTTATACATTCTACTCATGAAATATAGTAGGGGGAATATTTATGAGCACCATAGGAAGCTGAACCTGCAATCGTTTCTAAATGAAAATTATATGACAGTTAGTCAGTATTTAATGCTAACATTGGGTGATGCAGGCATGAAGAATTTAGCAGCTATTTATCATAACCCTGTGTGTGGTTAGTTCTCTGATATACTTTCTTGGAGTAGAATGGTGTTTTAATGGGAACATGAACCACAACTTCAGTTTGAGATATTAAAAAAGTGGGGATGCCAGGAGAGGATTTGTTTTGGGGTGTGTGTGCTGTTGTTGGTGCTTATCACATTCCTGTTAAAGTAGCCTGCCACACCTCACACGGGTTAGTTTTTAATCCACATTCCCATAAGCCATGGCTGGGCTCCTGCACCAGATGCAGGTGTCTCCTTGTGCTGTCAGCCAGGAATGATTAATGAGGATTTGCCCCTTCTGAAAGCAGTCTTTGGAGCATTGTTCAGGGCATCTGTGGAACTGTCGGGGGAGACAAGGACACAAGTGAACAACCAATTATTTGGCCATCACTAAGGCAGCATGAAAAAGACATCAAATTGGACAGAAACGCAATGCTTTTGTTTGGGGATCAAATATTTTTTAGGTATTACAGTAATATAAGAATTTTATCCCATTTTAAAGAATTTTGGTGAAACCTAGACTTTTAACCAAAAGTAGTTTTTCTTTCCTTTAAAGCTAATTGAATTATTTGAAAGTGGTATAAAAATAAAATATCATCAAATTGATTCTAAGTGGTTGCTTATTTTATAAAGATATATCATTTTACTTGGCTAATGCAAAACAAGGACTGAGTATGCGGTGGGTAGGAGGGACCTCCACTCAGAATTCCTAACTGCTGCTCAGAGTTGGTAGAGACGAGGGATTTAACAAGTGATCAGAGGGGCAGATTCATCGTGCTGGAATGCTGAAGCAGAAAATGAAAAAAAAAATTCCAAAGGTGCGAAACATTTCCAAGTCGATGTTCAGCATATGTGTGCACCCTTCTTTTTCCAGCACGGGATATACACTTACTTAGGTCTTAGTAAGAAAAGATGTTCAGAATCATTTTTGTACTAGACTTGTGAAGTCAATTAAATAAATGTTTTAAAAAACACTAAAGGGTTTATGTATTTTAAGCACAATTCAAATGAGAATTAAGAAGTCCGTTCTCTTAATACTTTCTTTTATGCTCTGTCCTTCCAAGCCAGTTTCTTTAGAATATTAAGATTTAAAAGCTAAGCTCTGAAACCACTAAAGACTCCAAGGAGTAGATAATATTGTTTTAATTTGTAAAAAGTAATGACCAGTAACAACTTGAAAAAAAATTGGCCTATATAATAATAAAAAAATCTATTTAATATTTTCTTGCTGGCCAATACTTTTGCATTTTTTTAAATGAAAAGGACTTCAGACACAGAGTGATTAGAAATCATATCAAGGTTAAAGCATAAGTCAACTGAATAGATAGATAGATGGATAGACAGATAGATGGATACAGATATAGATATAATGTCACAAATGGTCTGAGAAAAGACTGCTTTTACAAGTGATTGTGGTAGAATGCATTCATTGCATTATTGTTCTTAAGAAATGTTTTCCTCTATCCACAGTGGGCTAGCTGTTTGCTGATTTATATTCCCTTGGTCAGTTCGAGAATTACCTACTTTTTCTTCACTTCTAATGCCAATCAGAAGTTCTTCTATCATATATACGTGTATAAATTAGCCCATTTAAACAGACGCATTTCTATATAAAAGTAGGCAAATAGGCTATGCCCAAATCTTGAGTACCATTTGTTATTATGGCTAACAACTTTGACTAGAATTAGCCTGAATGGGTAAATACGAACCCAAATGGATACCAACATTGCCTCCTTTCACTATCACAAAAACAGCATTTCAAACTGTCTTCCCTTTACTGCTCACAATAAAATTGGTTTCATCAGAAAGATAGTATAACTTAATTATTTTTTATTAAATAATCCAAGTTTTAAATGTGTTAGCAAATTCCCTGGACTAATTTTCCCATGCAAATTCTGCTGTGAGTTTTGAACCATTTGAAATCATTAGCTGGAAGAATTGGCTGTCATTATGTACAGCCTTAGATTTAGTCTCATCTCTCTCCTATTTTTTTCCATAGCAACCCTTCTTGACGATCCTTGGTGCTATCTTGTCACCTGTAACTTCATTGTTAAAATAACTTTAAATGACTTTGAGCCAAGTCAGATTACCTGAGAAGACTACTCATTGTTCTTCTGTTGTTTGTGAGCATCTTACAGTATGGCCCTCAAAGTATGTTTTCCTGGATTGTTTGTAAGATTGTTTATAATGAGTATAGCAGGGGCAAAGAAAATACTAATCTTGTGTCTTACTCTAATCTTAGATTGGCATGTCATTATTTTTTCTTCGTATCATAATCAGTTTCTCTAGCAGCTCTCAGTTTTCTAAAATACTTTGCAAATTATTCTTTGACTATTTCCCCCAGTTCCCTTTGGGTATTGATGTTAGGCTATCATGAGATATTGTCTCCTGGATTAAATTTTTCATGTTAAAAAATAGTGACAATATCCAAGGTAGGCTTTTGGTTACAGAAATCTCAAACTTAGAAGATTGAAGAACTTCTAGCTTTAAGGAACTGTGAGAAATTTCTAATTTTAACTCTGAGTAGAGATTTGGAAATGGGTGAAAGATATTGTGTGGGCCAGAAAAATCATTCAAAAAAAGTGTTATCAATATTTCTCTTCTCAGATGAGGAGCATTTAGGGTTGCCAAATAAGATACATGATGTCTAGTTACATTTGAATTTCAGATAAGCAATGAATCTTTTTTTTTAGTATAACTATATTCCATATAGTGCATGAGGGTATACATACACAAAATTTATTCACTTTTTTATGAAATTCAAATTTAACTGAGTGTCCTTTGCATTTTATTTGCAAAATCTAGCAACATTAGGTAAAGTCAAAATGTTAAGTGGGTGTCTATAACCTGTATAACAACCTGGAGCTCTGGCCTTTCAAGTTTTTCCCTAACATTTTATATTACAGCAATCACATATTTTTCATCTTACTACTGCACTGGTAGGAAGCCTCTAACTACTTTATTGAAATATTGTGATGATAATTTTAACTTTAACAAATTTACCTTAAACATTCAGAATTTTTTGACAGCAAATTATATATAAGTAAAAGGTGGTATATGGATACCCTAAAGACCAATTAAAGGTCTTATGAGATTGGTGAATTCAACTACTTGGGTGAGAGAAACACAGACCTGCCATCTACAAGAGAATGAAGTGATTTCCATCATTTATAATGAATTTCATAAAAATGAAATAAGTTTGCTTTTGACAGTAAGTGAACTTCTTTACAGACAGCAAAAGTTGAAAGGAAGATTTAAAGTTCAAAAAGGTTCAGGAGAAAAGGAGGGAAAGGATGTGAATGAAACCTGCCTACTTCAAATTTTATATGCAGAACTCAAATTAGGTAAGAAACTTGTGACTTTCAGCCTTTACAACTGATGCCAGGGGAGTTGTCAGAGTCCAGGTGCCTAGCTTTGCCTTAATTTCTTTTTTCTTTTTTGAAGCATTTGGTGACATAGTTTTGTTTAACTGTTGGACTCTCATACAAATATTTTTTAAATGAAAAAGAATAAGTGAAATTAGTTTGAAAATCTTTCCTCAGAAGTTTCCAGTTGCAAATATAGACGTATTTGAACCTTTGCTCAACAGTCTCATGGTTGTTGTACTAAGATTTAACCTATCAGTACAATATGCAGTTGAAAATATGCTAGTAGCTGGAATGGGAAGTATTTTAAGTCATAAACATAAACAAGGATCTAACATAAACATAAACTGATCTATTGAGAATTATTTAACAGGAATCATTAGATAATTGTTTCTTAACACATAAAATAACAAAATGTGTTACTTTGTATAAAATAGGCAACCTAACTTATAGCTCTTTAAGATCTAGAAATATTGGAAATTTATTCTTGGTCTTCAAGTTTTATTTTGTATTTGTTGTTGCATGTGCTAGACATAAGAATACTTTAAAAGAATGCAGATTTTATTCTCACTTAAGATCAATTGACATATCTTTATCAAAGGATTAGCAGAAATACAAAATGAGACATTTAAAAAATTAATCATCATATATTTATCGCTTTTTTATTGTGTTATATGTCAGGTATTAAAACAGAAGCTATATAAAATGTTCAGGTATGTTAGGCTATGTGCTGTTTAAAAATATTTAATACAGTCATGTGCCACTTAACAACAGGGACACATTCTGAGAAATACCTCATTAGGGTATTTCATTGTTGTGCAAGCATCATAGTGTGCACAAATATAGCCTGCTACAACCCTAGGCTATATAGTTCAGCCTATTGTTCATAGGCTACAAACCTATAAAACACGTTACTGTACTGAATACTTTAGGTAAGTGTAACACAATGTTAAGTATTTGCATATTTAAACATATCTAAACATAGAAAAGTGCAGTAAAAATATGGTATAAAAGATTAAAATTAGTATACCTTTATAGGACACTTATCATGAATGGAGCTTGCATGACTGGAAGTTGCTTTGAGTGACTCAGTGAGTGAGTGGTGAGTGAATGTGAAAGTCTAGGTTATTACTGTGCATTACTGTAGACTCTATAAACACCATCCACTTAAGATACGCTAAATTTCTTTTAAAATGTTTTTTTCAAATATGTGCTGACTTGTGGTCAAGATAGCTGCATAGGTAAACATGGCTCACCTCCTTGCACAACCGTATCAAAATTACGACTAAACTGTAGAACAACCATCACTCAAGCAATCAGAAATTGAGTTGAATAGAAGTCTGACACTGTGGAATTAAAGAAACCAAGACCAGTAGGAGGGACCAAATGAGGAATGGGCTGGTCCCATATCTATGTGTGGTGGACAAAAATTCGGGAAGGATATCTCTGGAGCAATGAGTCCCAGACACTTACTAGGCACCCCAGGCCAGGGTTCCAGTGCCAGGAAGATAATTCTCCATAACTTGTGGCTGCAAAACCCATCAGGGACTGAGTCAGTGGAAAAGACATCTGGAGTTCCAAGCAGTTCCTCTTAAAGAACCCACATACAGTCTTGCTCAGACTCTTTCCCTCTGAGCTCCAGCACCAGGGTAGTGGCTTGAAAGGCACTAATGGCATACAGGGAGGAACTGAAGTGTCTGGAATCAAGGCAAGTGTTAGGGGACAGCTTTCTCCCAGAAAGAAAGGCCGGCAGAAGCCATTGTCCATTTTCTGAATATTCTCTCCACAGAGCCACAGAGCCTTCAGGCTGGTGCCATATCTGAGACTCCATCAAACCTGTTAATACTATTTGCCCTGCCCTGGAGATATCGGCAAGGCTTCATCCCACCCAACTGAAAACTGTTAACAGTAGCTTTTTCATATGAATAACTGGTCTTGGCTCATGTTTCACAACTTCCTAAATCCTTTCAAACAAGCAATAGCTAGCCTCAGTGAGCCACCAGCCCCCATACCTCTTGCTAAGTAGCTGCAGGCATGGCACTAGCAACAGCCAGCCTAGATCCAGCTTGCCTTTACCTAGGAATCTCCAAGCCCAGCACAAGTAGCAGCCATCTCATTTTTCTTTATAGTTTAGGCAGGGTGGCTGTGGGGAAAAACATAGGTGGGGGCTGATCTTAGCCTGAACTTCCTGGGAAATCCCAGGGCCTGTGCACCTCACTGGACAGCTACAGACCATGTTACAGCACCACCCCCCTGCCCCTGCACATCCGATCCTCCACAGATGGTGGAGGTTGGTGTTCAGTGATCACAGCCAGTCTTACCAGCTGACTGGCCTGGGTGAATCCCTACCATTGATCTGACAACAGCAACCAAGGCTTAACTTCCAGAGGGTGTACTCAGCCTACACAAAGGGTGCACCTTGGGTACCCAACTTGGGTGATAGGGGAGGCTGTACCACTGGAACCCACAGGACACCCACTACATCAGGCCACACTACCAAAACAGGGAGTCATAGCAGTTCTACCTGATACATAGAAACAAACACAAGAAAGCTGCCAAAATAAGAAGACAAAGAAAATGGCACAAATGAAAGAACTGATCAAAATTCCAGAAAAAGAATTAAACAAAATGGAGATTAGCAATCTATTAGATGCAGTTTAAAACATTGGTATAAAGATGCTCAAGGAACTTAGTGAGGGCCTCAACAGCATAAAAAAGATCCAGTTAGAAATGAAGGATACGCTAATTGAAATGAAGAACAATTTATAGGGAAACAACAGTAGAGTGGATAAAGCCAAGAATCAAACAAATTATTCTGAACATAAGGAAGCAAAAACAACCAATCAGAACAACCAAAAGAAAAAAGAATCCAAAAAAAGGAAGATAATGTAAGCAACCTCTGGGACAACTTCAAGCATTTCAACATTTGCATCATAGGGGTGCCAGAAAGAGAAGAGAAAGAGCAAGAAATTGGAAATCTATTTGAAAAAATAATGAAAGAAAACTTCCCTAATTTGGTAAAGGAAATAGATATGCAAGTCCAGGAAGCACAGAGAGTCCTAAACAAGATGGATACAAAGAGGCCCACATCAAGAAACATAGTAATTAAAATGCCGAATGTTAAAGATAAAGAAAGCATATTAAAGGCAGCAAGAGAAAAGCAGTTAGTTACCTTCAGAAGAGTTTCCATAAGACTTCTAGCTGATTTTTCAAAAGAAACTTTGCAGGCTAGAAGGAAGTAGTAATAAATATTCAAAGTCATAAAAAGCTGGGACCTACAGCCAACATTGTTCTACCCAGCAAAGCTATCATTTAGAATAGAAGGGCAAATAAAGAGCTTCCCAGAAAAGAAAAAAAACTAAAGGAGTTCATTGTCACCAAACCATTATTATATGAAATGTTAAAGGGACATATTTAAGAAAAAGAATATCAAAACTATGAAAATAAATGCATATCTATCAACAATTGAATCTAAAAAACAAAGTAAGCAAACAAGAACAACAGAGATGGAATCATGATTACAGAGAGGGTTTTGATAGTTGCCAGATTGGAGGTGAGAGGGTAGGGGAATAGGTGAGGAGGTGAGGGAATTAAGAAGTACAAATAATTAGTTACAGGATAGCCATAGGGATGTGAAGTACAGTACAGGAAATGGAGTAGCTAAAGAATTTATATGTATGACCCATGGACATGAACAATGGTGTGGGGATTGCCTGAGGGAGTGGGGGGTGCTAAGTGTAGGAGGACAAAGGGAGAAAAATTGGGACAACTGTAATAGCATAATCAACAAAATATAATTAAAATGTTTTTTCTTTAATAACAAATTACCCTGAGCTTACTGTAACTTTTTTTACTTTATAAACTTTAAATCCATTTTACCTTTTCTACTCTTTTGGAGTAATACTTAGCCTAAAACACTTACACATTTTACAGCTGTACAAAAATGTTTTTATAAGCTTTTTTCTATTTTTAATTTTTTTTTTACTTTTAAAACTTTTTTTTGTTAAAAACAAATACATAAACAAACACATTAGCCTGGACCTACATAGGGTCAGGATCAGCAGTAACATTGTCTTCCACCTCCACATCTTGTCCCACTGGAAAGTCTTAAAGGGCAATAACAGGCATGGAGCTGTCATCTCCTGTGGTACACAGAAATGCCTTCTGGAACACCTCCTGCAGGACCTGTCTGAGGCTCTTCTTAAGGAGGTGTCACTCTTTTCAGAAGTATGCATGGTGGTTTGCTTGTCTGTTTCATTTTTTTTTTTCATTATAGACAGGTATATAATGCACCATGAACATTCCTCTCTAACGAAACCTTTTTGGTGTTGGGGTCCATGTTTTCAAACTTTGTAAGGAGAGTTGAGGTCAGCAGAAGCTTCTGCTAATCCCTTTACTGTGAATTTTCTTGGGGTTTCTTCTTTTTTTTCCTGCCATTTCCTTCTCTTTTGCTTCTTCAGCTATGTGTTCCTGTTTCAGTTCCAACAACTCTTCATTAGTTAGTTCCTCAGGAACCACCACTAGGAGCTTTTCAGTGTCATTCTCATCTACACCCAGGTTGAGGTGGTGTGCCCTTTCAACTACAACCTTATTGATTTTGCAACGTCCTTATCCTTGGCAAATCCTGCAGCATTATAAAAATACCTCTTGAGTATCTTCTTCTGTATGTCTTCTTCCATTTCTTTGTGACATCACCCCAAGACCAAAAAAGGTTCTTGATTAATCTTTCTAGAATTTCATCAATATTTCCACAATGTCTTCCTCCGTTACAGTAATAGCCTGGACTAAGGTCCTCCTCAAGAAGGCAGCCTTAATAGCTGCTATAACTCCTTCATCCATTGGTTAGATAAAAGAGTGGTGTTGGAGGGAGAAACACCACTTTGATATTGGAAAGAAGATCACCGATAAAAGAAGGATGTCTGGGAACATTATCAACAATAAGCAAAATACTGAAAGTTATGTTATTCTCTGAACAGTACTTCATTTCACTGGCATAGCAAATCAGGGGGGCATCTTGGAAGAGCAGCTGGGTCATCCATGGCTTCTTATTTTTCCTGCAGTGCACTAGCAGTGTGTGCTTACTGATATGTTTGGAAACCCTGTGGTTCTTACTGTGTCTGATGACAAAGGTTTCAGTGTGTATCCTGCAACATTGTCCCCATGCAAGTCTATTATATTACCTTAAAAAGTCTTGAAATATGCCATCTATATTGAAATTTTCCTCCACAATCAGCTTATCTAGATCTTCCAAAAATTCTTTAGCTGCCTTTATATCAGCACTCATGGACTCATCACTCGATTTCATGTTATGTAAGCAATTACAGACCTTGAATCATTTAAATTACCCAGAGTTAGAAGTAAACATGTTATATGAGGCTGCGATCAGTGTATCAGTGTCAGTGTATCACAGCATACTATTTTAGAGCAGCCCCTGTTTTTAATAAATAGGAAGGGTACACTATTAAATAATGATAAAAGTATAGTATATTAAATATATAAACCAATAACAATGATTTATCATTGTCAAACATTATGTACTGTGCATAATTTCATGGACTATATGTACTTTTATACAACTGACAGTGCAACAGATTTGCTTACACCAGCATTACCATAAACATGTGAGTAATGCGTTGCCCCACTATGGTACTATGGCCACAACATCACTAAGTGATAGGAATTGTTCAGCTCCACTATAATCTTGTGGAACCACCATTACATATTCCATCTGTCATTGACCAAAACATTGTTATGTCACAGCATGACCATAAGTATGTATTTATATGTCTATATCTGTGTCTATATCTGTGCCTGTTCCTGTCTCTATGCCTGTGCCTGTTTCTGTATCTGTGTCTATGTGTCTGTGCCTGTTTCTGTGCCTGTGTCTGTGTCTGTGCCTGTTCCTGTGTCTGTGTCTGTGTGTCTGTGCCTGTGTCTGTGTATGTGCCTGTGCTTGTATTTGTACCTGTGTCTGTGTCTGTGCCTGTTTCTGTGCCTGTGCCTGTGCCTGTTTCTATGTGTCTCTGTCTGTGCCCTATGTCTGTGTCTGTGTCTAAGCCTGTGCCTGTGCCTGTGTCTGTGCCTGTTTCTGTGCCTGTGTCTGTGTCTATTATCTAGCTCTCCAGTAAATACAAAGAAGATACCAGTGAGTACAGTCACACCAAAATTGACTGACTTCATGGAGAAAAACTGGATCAATCAGATAAAAAAATTCCTTACGTTTCTGACAGCGTCATCTGCAGATTTGTCTGCATTCTTCTTCTTATTTTCCTCCCTCCTTCCTTTATAGTTCAGCAAATGGTATCTCTCCTTCCTTGGTCAATCTCTTCACCTCGGTTTCATATTCCTTCATTTCCTAACTTTTTAGGGCTCTTCCTGTAGTGTCCACCCCTTCTGTTCTCTGTATATTCAACTTTCTGTATAAACTACTTGCTGCAAGTACTCAAATAAACTCACATCTATGCTATCTTAAAAAAAAAGAAAGAAAAAAACAGTTTCTCCCTGGATGCATATCCCTACCTCCAGCTGTTGCCCTGTCTTTTCTTATCAAAGGACACAATTTAAGGCCACACTTTCTTGAAAAAGTTGTCTATTTTTCACTTTGTACTTCTCAATTTATTATTTTTGTCTTCAAGACTGCAGTAGGAAACTGCTTTCACTCAAGTCACACAGGACTTTCTTGGGCCTAATTGGAATGGATATTTTCAACTTTCTATTAGTTGACTTGTAGATGGATTTAGACTTAGTTTACCATGTTCTTCTTGGCTTTGAAAACACATACTCTGTACCCTCTTTCAGACTTCTTTTACTTTGTCTAGCCTTTAAATGTTGACATTCCTCAGGATTCTGATCCAGAGATTGATCTCACTCCACATCTTCCTGGGAATCGTCATCTACTCCTGAATATTGAAGGCATATTCAGACCAAGAATTTATATCAGTTTCTCTACTCGCACCTCTCTGCTGAGCCCCATTCCTAGAGATTCAATATTCTTCTAAATATCTTCACTTCATAATCTTTAAGATTGCCTCAAACTCACTGTGTGTGATACTTAATTTGTTTCCTGAATTACTCTGAAGCCTTCAAACTGAACCCTGACCCACAGCCTTGGCACCCTCCAGTCTCTCTCCACACGTCAGTCCCAGTACGCGAACGTAAGTCATGTCACTTCTTTGATCGGCTCCACATGAAATTCATCACTGGCTTCTGAATTGTAAGGATAAAGTCTAAACTCTTTATGTTTCCTCAGGCCCTCTGTGATTTGTCACCTGTTTTTATAGGCTTTAGTTTTTGCCTTGTCTCCCTTATATTCTATGCTGCAGCTATACCAGACATTTCCTTTTTCTGTTCTTCAGTCACACTCTAACCCATTTGGTTGTCATGCTTGGAATTATCTCTGACTATTTTTGTCTCAGTCATCCTTTAGATCTCATCTGAGTTGAGATACTTCCCCTGAAAAGCCTTCCTGATTCCTACCTCCAAGTCTGGATTTGACACTCTGGCTTTTTGCTCCCACAGCTGTTTACATCTTCTCATCACAGCACTTAAAGACACTCTCTTATGATAACATTCTCACTTACATGTCTTTCCAATGTAGTGTGAGTCAGAGGACACAAATTCTGAAGCAATGGATACCCAATTAAATTTTTCTCAGGGACCAAAAGCGATTTAAAGTTCAGTGTAATTTAAGATTGCATAATGGTTCTCTGAATGTTATGTTATTCACTCATGCACTTATTCATAAAAATATTTGCTTAGAATAGTAAGTAAAAAGGTGGTTAAGAGGGCGGACTCTAGAGCTAGGATTTTCATTGTGTTTAATTCTAGCCTTACTTATGTGATTTATTGTCAGGTTGCTTAATCAGTTACTCCTCGTTTCCTTAACAACAAATTTTTAAAAAATAATAGTAGCTACCTTATAGAGATGTTTTATTACATTAGTTATTAAATGTAAACCACTTAGGACAGTACCTGGCTCACAGTGAGCACTGTGCGAGTATATATTATTGAGCACTGCTAATCAAGTGTATAAACTTTAATAAAGTAGTGAAAAACACACAGTATCCCTCATCATGGAACTTAGCTAATGTGAGAGACACATTTAAGAAAATAAGATTAATTACTTCCCTCTCTGGGAGACCCTGATACTTTTTTTTTAATCTGCACCCTACCTCCAGCCTGTGATATCTGGGGTCTTTCTATGTTCTAAAGTAGAATTTTATGGTGTCACTGGGAATTATTTGATATACTCCTTTTAACTCCAGGGTTCTTCAATGTTCTTAGCTTTCACGAGTTTGCCTCATAGCCACTTCATAGACTCTGTATAAGATGAAGACCTGCTTTAAGGCAAATACCTTCCACTGGATCCTTTTCCTGGAAACAAAAGTTAGTCTCTCAAGTTTATTTTCAATCCAGTGCCACTACCAACCTATCTAGTACCTTATGCAAATTATAATAAGATACTCTCTTTCTAGTTGAAAGAATTAGAGAAAAGTTGCCCTTCTGAGTAAGGAGGGGCAGCCTCCTGTGCATACAAATTGAAGAGCATATCAAGAAAAAGGTATGTCCCAGGAAAATGTAGGTCAGCTTCAAGGAGAAGGACTGTGGGAATGAGCTGTATTTCATTCGTACTATACCCTCTTAACAGGATGCTATTGTTCAAGGCACACAGTTTCCATCAAATGAAGCGTCCCTGCTTCCTGGTGTTTCTGTGTGCTTCCCAGGCTTCGTGTGACCTAAACTTCTCCTTGGCTGCCCAGGGTCAACTCCATAAGCAGCTCACCATGCTTTGGGTATTTTCTCAGGTTTTTTTTTTTTTTTTCCCCAATGCCTTTCTGCCTTATGTTTTCAGAGCTCTGCCCTATGCTTTCTAAGGTGATAGCCATGGTCCATTCTACCCTGCTGAGTAGCATAGTTGACATTAAGAAGAAATCTCAAGAAGATCATTTTACATTAGCCCAAGGAAGGAAGTAACTGTACTATTAGACATTTAAGGCAAGAAAGGTTTTTAGTGGCTTGTCTTGTTGATATCATTTGGGGTGATGTTAACAGTTGGAAGTCTCAGCAAAGTATTTATTTTCCTCCTGTGAGCCTTCCTTGAGCCAGTCATGCTGAGTAAACAACGATGAAGCTGGCATATCAATGTTCTGGGACCCTTGGTGTTATGAAAAGTGTTCAGGATATTTTCTTAATTTTCCTATTTTATTATAAAATGTTAAAAACATATTTCTCCAAATGTTGGTAGTGGAGAATTCCTAGAGTATAAGGTGACACTCATACAATTCTGAAAATCTTTGGAAATATAGATGAGTAAACATCTGAAAATAATAGGAAATAGAATTAATGAGTCTGTATTCCATATGCGGAGTATGTCAGATTTGGAAAATTACATTAACCAGTACTCTAAAAATCAACAGTAACTAGTACTTTGAAATCTACTTTGTATCATTTATAAAGTACTTTATATACTTTAACTGTTTTAATGTTGAAAATATCCTATGGCAGAGGGAAATCAGGCATTATTATTGCATGATGCAGATACTTTATAAACATCTACATTGGTACATTAAATAGAAGATACAAGACTTAGCCTGTCACTGAACATTGACTCTCTAAGGAGGAGGAAATTAATTCTAATAGAATTTTAATAATTTATTTATATTCACCAGAAATTACTTTCCTAAAATCAGAATAAATGTCAAAAAGAAAAGAACAATTTTTATCTGGACACCCCAAAGAAACAGGTACATTTACCAAATATAGTGAAAACATGATAGTTTTTCATTTCAAGGCAGTAATACTGGATCTGTCTCGTCTAGTTATGAATTAGAGCTAATGAAATATATGAACACAGAACTAACACTAAATCAAACTTTAAAAATATAGGGGAGGGAATTTCAGGGGAAAAGGGGAACGGTTTAGAGCAACAAGTATAAAGGACACATGGACAAAAACTATGGGGGGTAGAAATGGGAGGAAGGTGGGGAGGGCTGGGGTGGTGGGCTGGGGTGGGAGTAAAAGACAGAAAACTGTACAAGATCAACAATTAAAAAATACTGATTAAAAAAATATGCTTTGTTAGTTTGTTAGAAGTGGCTATTAATGATTTGAGGACCTCTGTTTTCCTAAAAACAAAAACAAAAACTGTCATTTCAATTTTGAATGAGCATTAGCACTTTACAGGGAATTAGATGTTGATATTACTCTATTACAGTAATTGCATCTGATGGCTACATGAGAATTTTTATTGTACGCTCTCTTGGAGAAGACTTCTTAATGATAGTTCAATTCATGCTGAAAGTTGGCAGAGAAAGTTCTCAACCTGGGAGGTATAAACGCATTTTAAAATAGCATTACACTAGAAGAGTTCAGCAGTTAGTATACATTTAAAATAGAAGGACATTCCAGTAATGTAGTAACCTCTAATTTTATTTAAAGCAATTTGTTATAAATTTGAGGCTTTTTTGCTTTTGTTCCTGTTTTTTGTTTTTTAAAGTGAAAGCAGAAGTGATCAATGAGTGCTCCTGAACATATTCAGAACATATATCTTTGATCTGGATTATGATTGAAACTTAAAACAAATTTTTCTAAAGTGATAATTCCTAACCCTATTGTATTTGTGAGTGTAAAGTGGTTACGTAGAGAAAGTGAATATAAAACATTGCTCATGTTAGTCAATGTTCTGGGACCCTGGGTGTTATGAAAAGTGTTCAGAATGTTTTCTCAGCTTTCCTGTTTTATTATAAGATTTAAGAAAAAATATTTCCCCAAATGTTGGTAGTTGAGAATTCCCAAAGTCTCAGGTGAAAATCATACAATTCTGAAAATCTTTGGAAATGTTTTTTTGTCTAATTATGTACACTCATATTCCTTATTATGTTGATGTCAGAATCACAAATTCCTTGATCTAGATGCAAACAATATTTAGGAAAAAAGTATAAATTATGAGCAAATTGAGTAAGAGTGTCCTATTATTCTGTGAGGGTTATATTTATAGCTAACCTTTCCCTTAGAGCTTCTGCCCAGTGTAAAGCATTTAGCTAAAGCATTTTCTGAGTTCCTTTGAAATTCTCACTAAGTATTGTTGGTGACCTTGGAGAATCTGAGCTCTAAACTCTGAGACAGGTCACACTGTCTCAGAGTCAGGGACTCAGAACAGTGACTGCTGAAGGGCGGGCCAAGCATTTTCTTCCCCTTCGCTGCCTCTTAATCTCATGTCCTCCAGGAGGAGTTATGAGACCATTGATAGACATCATAGCTCATGGGTCCAAGCTTTTCTACTGCAAGGAATTCTCATTATTTCAAGGGCTTTTTAATCAGTAAACAGTAGAAGACAATTACTGTATAGATCGGTTTAATTAGTTTATTTGATGCCCAGAGCATGTAAATTTGCAACCAGGTTGTTTCTGCTAACTATAGAATTATAAATTAATGGCAATGTTCTGGATGGAAAAGATGATGCTCTGTGCATGCTAACCTCTTAGCACAGTTTTAATGGATTAGGAAGAGGATAGGCATCCATCGACCCTTTTACAAAAAAGGCCTCTCACATTCTGATTTTTTTATCATTATCAACCATAATATTTTTACTCTTTTTTTACTAGCACATTTCTAGTTTTATATTAAATAACCTGAATGAAAATATTGCTATATAGAGGTACCTAAAATCTGTATATTTGTATATTAAATAAAAATTTGTTTATTCTCCATGCTATCTTTATAAACTATAAAACATCCTATATCAAATTAAAAATAATTTCTGAAGACAGAAAACCTTGGACTTAAAAAGGGGTTTATATATTTTCTAGTATACATATTTTAATGGCTTTAAATTGTATGTTTCCTACTTGTTCATCCAGTGTGACACGTCACTTTTCTATTCATCCCCACTTTCTACTTGCTCCTTTAGTAATGAAGCAAAGAAAAAGCACCCATTTTCTCCTTTAAAAAATGCTGGTCTCCCACAAATGCAAATTAGCTTGAGATAAAACATACAAAAGAGAAATCGAAGGAAGCAAAGAAAGAGAATTTTTAAAGCCTTTGACTGGTTGCTTGAGCATTGTTCAACATGTAGACATAGTCACTTTATTCCCACCATGATTTTCAGAAGTTGTGACAAGAGCCATCCACATCCTTTTGTGTGTGACTAGTGGCACATTTGTGAGATGACCAGCTGGGCTTGGGGCTATGACTAGGAGCAGTTTTCTTTTTGTGAAGTTAATGGGCACATATGGGGACAGAACCAGCTTCAACAGTCTTTTGGGCTCCTCCCTCTGCCCTGACCATGGATTTGAAAAATTGCCATTGAGACTAGAGTCAATAATTTTTTTCTTTAGTGCTTCTCTCTTTTATATACTATATTGTCTTTTATTGAAGACACTAAACATGAACTAAATTTGGTTGAAAATGATATTAGACCATGAGGCCTTTACTAATATTTTGAAATTTTATTTATTTTTCTCCTTACCCTCCACACCATCCCTAATTCTTCCTAATCATTATATATGGTGCCCTTAATGATCTGATTGATGTGGGATAATATGAGAATATGGGACCATAATTTGTTTACAGTAGATTATAAGACAACTGACTCCATTCTACAACTTCTAATACTGAGATGAAAGCCTACTGGAATTTTAAATGTTTTATAGTGAACATCTATAAAAAGCCTATTTCAATTGGATCTACTCTTTCTTTCTGACTCTTAGTTTCAATTTAAAATGTGCTTCAACTTAGTAGAATAGTCTTAATCATTTAGAACAATAAATAACAATGCAGAAGCAATTGCAAAACATTTTGTTTTCAAATGTTAGTAGGAGTTTCCAAGTTGGACCCTTTAGCTCCAAATGTGATCAAAGATGTCTTTTGTATTTTTTAATGGTTACCCCTGTGTACTATCCAATTCCTGGCCTGGATTTACTTTTACTCCATTGACGTCAATGTTTGCAGAAGCCACCCTTAGACCTTCTTTTAAACTGAGAATGAAGGAAAAGTTGTGCTGAGTTAACATATAAGATGATTGACTTTAGCTGAAGTCACCTCATATTGGAAGCAAACTGTCTACCTAAGATCATTGTAAAACTGGACACCCATCTTATGCTAATTGGTTTGCAAATGGTCTATTTGTTAATGTCAGAAGACCTTCCCATCTCCCTGTCTCCACCTTTTTGAGTTTTTGATTATTTATCTGTGAATCTTTGGACTAATAATTAGTAACAATTGATTTAGAAAACACATATTGCTTGCTTTCCATATTACATACATTTTCCCAAAATCTTTAAATGCATTACCTCATTAATTCCTATAAAGACACGGTGATGTAGATGTTTTTTTTCCATTTTACAGATGAGAGTACCAGGTTTAGAGTGGTTAATGTTAAGGACTAGTTACCTAAGGCCATGTAGATAGAAGTAGAAGACTCAGTATTTCTGACTTTAGAACTCCTATGCTCATCTGCTATGTGTTGTTGCTTAACTTCTTTTCTTAATCTTATTTTAGTTTTTTGTTCTTATTATGATAATATTATGGACTTAGAATAGTAGTACAGCACTGTATAGGTAGGAGGTTTTGTTTACCCATTTTATTATATATAAAATGAAAGCTGAATATCATTATCCCCATAAATCTTCTAGTCTATAAGTTGATAATTGTCAAGAATAGAGAATTTCAGCCAAGCTAGAGCATCTCTGAGAGAGGCTTGGTAGCATTTGTAGAGACCAGAATGACTTAGATAATAGAGGGAGGGAAAACAGGTTTGGCAAACAATAGGAGGACTGGAAAAGGTGGCAGTTCTATGTAAAATCAAGGATTTAGAAAACTTTCTACTTTAAGACATCAGTAAATGTTTAACGGGAAATATTTATTTTATCATTATATCCATTTTAACAAACAATAAAATCCAGAGTTCTTTAACAGCATTCAGACGTGGTGCCCCCTGACAGAGTGAATAGCGTGTGCCGAGAGCCTGGCAGCCATGGTCATGTGTGGTGTGTGGGTTTAGGGGTACGTTTGGTTTAGTCACTTTCTAAATGAAATCTGTCTGTCCTGGATACCAGGATGCAGGTTATCACTGATAATTCATTGTCATAGCATTCAAGTGGTATTCCAGGAAAGGCACTGTTTTTAAATGTTAAAATAAATTACAAAACAGAAAATGTTATCATTAGGTAGCAAAGGGTATATATAGCTTTGTGCCCTAGATATCTGTGGTAGGACTATTAATATTATAAGAATGTGTTGAGAGAAGCTATTAGCATGCTAAAAATATACTACTTTAATAATAATCCATGCATAAAGGACCATGAGAGAAGATATGGCAGAGACCTAATGAATTCTGGATCTTCTCCGTATTTACCTACCATTTCTACAAATAAATAAGTCAATAAATTAACAATATTAAATTATAGTGTTTTAGAAACACAAAATCTGTAATATTACAATGAACTGGAGTCATATATATGTGAATTTTTTTAAATGTGTTTCATTTTATTTAAATTTAAAACAGATGCGTGATTGCAAATACAAGGTAGTTGTAATATTCTAAGCACATATTTTAGGGACTTCCTCCCTTTTCCAAATCTCACTCAAGTGGAACATACACTCATTTCTGTAACAAAAATTCTTTCTACTCTATTGGCAAAATGAATAGCATCAACTCAAAATATTTAAAAATTTAGTCACATCCACATCCTGCAGCCTATAAGGAGCTTTCACGCTTTTGGGCTCGCTTTAGATCTTTAATACCCTTTCCTTTTGTGTCAAGGAGCTCACGAGGCGTAAAGAAGCACTGATAAACCAACCCACTTAGATCCCTTCCTGGGCCGTCACCTCTTGCTGCCAAGCGGCTTTAGGTGGTAACTGATCTGTGACAGGCTGCCAGTCAAATAGAGCATTTCTGAAAGCTGACACAAAAGACTGAATGCTGGAGAATGGATAGGAAAAATAAGAAAAGGACCCAAACTGTATCAGTGCCCCCCACTCCCTCTCGGTCTGTTCCTCTTGGCTACCACCCCACCCTCCGGCCCACCCCTATCCTCCCTAACCTTTTTTGGTTGGTTTCTCTCCCTTTTCTTTTCTCATTCTTTTCCCTCCCAACTGCCCGCCTCCTCCCTCCCCCAGGCCCTTTCTCAGAGCACAGCCTTTCCTCCCTGCTCTCTGTCTCGCTCTTTCTCAGTCAGGTTCATGGCAGGGCCAGCGTAGAGTAGAGAGATAGAGATCAGCAGCTCTTCCAAGCACGGACTGCCCCAGTGCACTGCTGATAATAGAGGCATAAGTGAGAGTGACAGTCAGATGGAAACTGACACAGGCCTTCTGTCAATGGCGCAGCTGCCTGTGGGACTGAGGGGGGAGGAGGGGGGAGGGTGGGGAGAGTTGAGCTGAAATGTCAGTGCCGATAACTGCACCAGCTCGCTATTTTTTCTGTATAGGTGTCTTGCTATTCCACATGTGAGGCAGGGTTTTTTCAAACTCCACAGCACTTACTGTTTCTTGGCTAGTGTGAGTGTGTAAGAAGGAATAGCTTACATGGTGACACCCTCACTTAATTTCTTCCAGTGCTGCGGAGCCCCGGTGCTGTGATTATATTTGACAGTTTTTGTTCTCACAGCCTTTTGAGCGTTTTAAAGATTGATAAATCTCGTCATCTGAGAACCCTGAGTGATGCTCAAGTATTTTACATTCTTATAGCTGTAGATCATACCTGTATTTTCCTATATTACAACAAGGCTAGAAAATATTAACTGAGGAATATGGGCAGTGACTCATTTTTCTGCTCAGGAGTACGATAGGCTGAAAATGTCCCAAGCAACTGGCTTTGATCTTGACTTTGGGAGTTCTCTAGAGAGAGCTTAAGTGGTAGCTCTTCTCAGATAATTATTCTCTTGATTTCAAGGAGTCATGGTGTTACCATTGTTCGTCAATAGACCCCACATTTCTATTTCTGAAGGCAAATTCTTTTTATATAAATCTGTCTAAATCACACACACAGCATATATAATAACAGACCCTGATGGTGACTACAGTCTCAGTTTGTAACAGTGATAAAACTCATTAAGGCACCTCAGTCCTGCTGAATCTCTGCTGACAACTCCAACAGTTTAGCATCTCTAAAAGGCTTTAACAGCTTGAAGTGTGGAGGTTTTGCATATCCCAGAAAGCAGAATCACCTGAGATGTTTAGCTCAGTCCATTACAAATCAACTCTGTATTTCCTTCTGAGAAAGTGGCCAGAATCTTCTCTTTGGTTATGATAAGGCCAAATCAAAGTTCTATACTAAAGGAGGTGGGTACAGAATAACTTATTTTTCTCTCTTGTGTATGTAAGTGAAGGTAAGTGATAATGAACGTGTTAGGTGATATAAAGATTATTAACCTGACAATCACAAAACCATTGCCAGAGTCACAGTCTCTCTCTGTCACACACATGCACACACACACAGGAAGAAGGAGGGTGGAAACAAGGGAGAGAGAAAAATATCCCATGGGGGAATATTGATGATTTTTAATGACCCAATTTAGCTTCTCAATTTAGTTTTTATCTCTCTCCTTTCAAGTAGATATTTTAGGTGCATGTTTTGTTCAAGTTACAAAGCACTAAGGGGAATAGCTGGAGAAAAATTATAACTGCGAATTCACAAAAAAGGATAAAAATTATGATTTGGAGAACTGTATACATTTATAATTTTGGCATATTTGTATTTTATTTGAGATTATCTGTCAGGAACCATTAATCAAGTCTCTGTATGTACTTGGTGCTCTACAACCATTATGCAAATACAGGCAAGAAAAGCAAGCTCTGTCTACCAAGAAGCTTCCCTAAGACGTATAGGATCAATGATGTTTTATGTATCAGGCACAAAGGCTAGAGGACAGGTATTGGCCAAGTGTATAAATCAAACAAGCAAATGCGTGGAAACAACATTCTATGCCAAGGAGTCAGTGAATAGAGCAGAAGGAACAGGGAGAGTCATCATGGACGCGTTGTGTTTAGAGAGAGGGAACAGGAATTGGGAGGGCTTTGTGGACAGGGTAAGCTTTTAGGAGCTGCCTAAAATAAGGGTCAAAAGAAGTATTATAAACCAGTTGTCAATAAGTACGATCATTTCTCTAGGATGTTTTTTCAGTCCTTGGCCTTTATACTTACTTTTTGTGAAATAGAGATGGTACCTTTGGCAGAGAGGTTAGAGTGGAACTTTTAGCTATAAAGTTAACAGAAACTAACATTTATTGATGCATACTATATGCTAACAATGTTACATTATTAAATTCACAACCCACTTCAATCTTCCCAATAATTATATGAACTAAGTATTATTCTCCTTGTTTTATAGCAGAGAGAGATGTGAAATGCTTTGCTCACAAATATGTAGGCAATGAGAGACCACAGTCCTTTAACCCAGTCATCATCTCTCACAAGCTGCGCTCCACCTGTGACCACCCTTACTCACCCAGCCTCCAGGAGACCCCTGCAAGGTTCAATAGTAGTTACTGTGACTATCGTAATGGGCTACAAAGAACTCTATTTTTTAAACCTTATTTATTTATTTAGAGGGGGAGGGGAGGGAGAAAGAAAGGGAGAGGAATATTGATTGGTTGCCTCTCACATGCACCCCAACTGGGGACCAGGCCCACAGCCCAGGCATGTGCCCTGACTGGGAACCGAACTGGTGACCCTAAGACTGCTTTGCAGTGCAGCACCCAACCAACTGAGCCACACCAGTCAGGGCAGAACTCTAATTTTAATCAAAGAATCAGCCGTTGCTCCTAAGCTTCTTTCAGCTCCTAATAAGACTCTCAGTATTTTTTTGCACCATGGTTCTCAAACTTGAGCAAACATCTAGAAGAATTAACTGGAAACTTTGTTTAATGGAGATTTATGGACCCCCTCCAGAGCTGCTAATTCAGTAGGCTTGAGGTGGGCTTAAGAATTTTCTGAGGAATCTCCATACTGGCTATACCGCTATTTCCAGAGCTGCCATACTAATTTACAATCTGACCTATAGTGCATAAGCGTTCCCTTTTCTCCACATCCTTGCCAGGATTTGCTATGTCTTTTCTTTAAAAAAAAAAAAAAAAAGTCATTCTAATAGGTCTGAGATGATGCCTCATTGTGGTTTTGATTTTTCTTTTCCTTAAGATTAGTGATGATAAACACTTGTATGTAACTGTTGGCTGTCTTTGCCTACTTCGAACTGGATTATTTGTTTTTTGTTTTTTGGGGGGGTTTGCTATTTAGTTCTATGAATTCTTTATATATTTTGGATATTAACTCCTCATCAGACATATGGTTTGCAAATAGTTGTTTCCCATTACTTAGGTTGTTCATTTTGTTGATGGTTTCTTTTGCTCTGAGGATTTTTAGTTTGATGTAGTTTCACTTGTTTATTTTTGACTTCGTTGCTTGTGTTTTAGGTATTGTATTTAAAAAAATCATTGCCAGGATCTATATCAAGGATCTTTTTTCCTATGTTTTCTTCTTGGAGTTTTATGGTTTCCAGTCTTACATAAGTCTTTAATCCATTTTTAGTTAATTTTTTGCAAATGGTGTAAGATACAGTCTTAGTTTTATTATTTTACATGTGAATATCCTATTTTTCATCACTATTAACATACTATTTTTTTCTATTGAGTATTGTTGGCTACTCTGTCAGATATTAATTGACCAAATGTATTGTTTGTTTTTTTAAGAAAGAGGAACTAGCAGCATAATTCTGTGTTGATAGCAGTAAACCAGAAGAGGAAAAAATGATGGTGCAGGAGTAAAATAGGAATTTCTAGAATGCTATCCTTGAGAAGGATGGGATCTAATGCATAGGCGAAGTTGTTAGAATTATCTAGGATGAAAATGGTTCAGCCATAGTAAAAAAAAAAAAAAAAAGGAAAGTGGAGTATATGTAACTGTATGCATACGAGTGGACTAATTTGGGAGTGGGAGCCTATGGAACATTTCTGCTGATTTTCTGTTTTCTCAGAGTAAGTATACAGGATGTGCTGGGGGTAGACAATATGATTGAGCCAAAGGAAAATTCCATGTAAAACTTTTCCCCTTAAGAAAAATAGATTGGTTTAGCTAATAATATTGAGGCTGGAGCTAAGGAACAAATAGGTCATGTCCCTTTGCATTGCAATTCCCATAACACAACAGCTCTATTCTTCCGCTAAAGGGCTGGCTGCTGTAAGCAGTGTCAGGAACTGGAGTAGACTGAAGGCACCTTGTTAAGTCAAAGCTGCTGCCATGGATCTTACAGATATCACTCTTGGATAATACCCTGTATCCCTACTCTCTTCTTGCTTTTGCTGGACAGGAAGATAAATGTCCCATGAAGCTGGACCATAGTCTAGGAATTGCTATTTATACTGCTTTAATTATAAACCATAAGTATGCAGTATAATAGAATTCTGCTTTATGGCCAAGTATAAAACACTTGAGAATGATCAATTGGGTATTATTCCATTATTTTGAGTTTTGTGGTTATAGTATGCAAAAAACAGCCTACATTTTCTTTTAGAGTGCTTGGTGAAAAGTGTAGTTATTGAGTCAAAACACATGAGTGATATTAGGAGAACTGGTATAGGGCATGTGTAAATTAATAAGCTAGCTTAAAAGATACTCTGCAGTAGATAAATGTTCATGATTAATGTGAGAGGAATCAAGGAAGGAAGTATAGTGAGAGTCATGGTTTATAGGGGAATGGGAACCATGATATTATTATAACTAGAATGACTAAAGATCAGGGCACCTGTATGTTTAACTGTGGCTTGTGAGAGGGTCCATAAGATTAGATTATGAATGAAACACTGTGCATGCACCCTAGCCAGTATCTTTATAAAACACAAATCTCATTGTGATTTTAGAAATAATGGATTAATTAAATCTTATAACACCAGGGGCCAATTTAATAGCATGAATGCAAATCTAGGGTATAGGAAACTAGAAAGAATTGGTGCACCTCTTGGCTTGTTTTCACAGCTGAATTATGGATTTGGTCAAGGTTCTCCCAAGTCTCAGTTATAATACAATGATTTACACATAATTGGTGTTTAGTAAAAATGAATGATTGATTGTTTAATGACTTAAATCATATACATTTGCTGTTTATACACTCATGCTTTTCAAACTCCACAGATTTCTTGCTTGTTAGCTTTGTGCAGGAAATATTTTTAAATTTTTTTTCTTTTCAAAAGAAATAATCTAAAGATAATTCTAGATATTGCTACAGAATGAGAGTGATATTCTTAGATTTCATGGGAGCACCATCTATGTGCAATATGTTTAGATGATATAATTATTTTAGGTGTATATTTAGCTGTGATATTTGTGATTTCACATTTATGTGTAGGAATAAAGTGCTATGTAATCTTGAACAATTAAAATAAATCATTTGTTTTTTTTTGACTCAGAATTTGGAAGGAAACCATTTCTCATTACACTACAATCACATGTGAAAAAATATCACAGATAATTTTAGTGCTTAAACATCTTATGTCTTAGTGTTTGGAACATTTTTATTTTTCCTTTAGAAAAATATCCAGGGGATAGGTTGGCTTGCATTCTCCAGTAAATAACTAAAATGTTGGTGGAAATTATGATTTCAAGATAATCGAAATAGCAATAAATGAACACTAGACTATCAAAAATTCCATGAAGGTTTACAATGATGAATTAGAGGGAGATGCAAATGCTAAAAATGTAATGTATATTTCTAACAGAAATGGGTTTACTAATGAATAAAATGTTTATTATTTTAAGAGTTTTTAGTCAGCCTTCAATTTGCAGTTTACAGCCAATTTATATGTATTTAAAATGATTTTGTGTTGTTTTTAAGAAATTGAGAGATGCCAGAAATTTTAGAGGTGGTGCATCTTGCATAAAATAATAATCCTATTTGTGATGTAACTTTGCATTTAATAACTGTGTAAAATATTCTATTTATTTGATAAATATAAACTCTAAACTTAACAATTAATAGAAGTTTAGAGAAATTCTTGACTTGGAAATTTCTACCAGAAACTATCAATTCTAACCTTTATTATCTTAGGCATTTTATGTTATTTTCTCATGCTTTTACCTTCTTGTGATAAATTCTAAGATTCAAGTGGTATATATTGTTATGAAATGTCAATTTAAAGTTCAGTTAATTTAATAGTTTTATTTAAAAAACTCATATGTACTTTCATGAATCAAACTATGTATGAATATTTACTTTTAATCTGCTTTTTAAAAACAACAACATATTCTTAAGGAAGGAGAGTTCCTAAGATAATAGTCAACTCTTGTTTGGAACAAGGCACAATAAAACAAAACAAAACAAATTTTCAAATACATTAGACCTCTTCATGGGAAATAAAGACCTGAGAGATTGGTTTTGATCTTCAGATACATAGTTTTAGCTCTGACCAAACAAATAATTAAACCAGGTTTTGCACTCAGATCTGTCCAATCAAATCCAGAGAATTATACTGATTCTTTGAAGTTTTCTCTTCCTCATATGAACATTCATGCTCTTAAGTTGATCTTTAGCAGGCCAATGCTTGTTCATAGACAATTCAAATTGTATACAAATCTCAGTAAAAGAATACATGGAGAAGTCAGATGATGTCATCATTATGCCGCCAATGGGACTGTCTATCGCAATATGTCCTTTGATGAAATTACGGAGCAGCAATTATCAGAACCCTTCATGGTTGCATTGGATACCCTTTTGCTGTTTTCAGTGATTTGCCCTGATGTGGTTGGCATGTCATTGCATCTCAGTGGAATTCCTAGTTTCTGGCAGAGCAGAAAGTTCCAAGTACAGAGTTTCTACAGCTGTTAGCCTCTATACTACCAATGATAATACAGTTCAGAAATCTGACAAAGGCCACATTCTTCTGTGATTCAAATATTGATTAAAATCATGTGTTTTTATGTCTCCTTTACGTTAAATTAAAAGGTTTTACGGAGTGATACTTCAAAATTGTCAAAATCTGATTAAATATGTATTGGTACAATCATGATTTTTTAAAATCTTTATACTCATTTTTAGTCCATTTCTCCTCTTTGACTACTGTAGTCTCCAAATTAATATCCCTGTTTTCAGTTTTATCTGTTTCTTAACTAACTGTTGTTAGCCTCTCCAATTTTAGATTTATCTAATGATGTTTTCATTATTCAAAGAGTAGAATCTAAGCTCATTTGTTTAGCATTCAAAATGTTTCATGATTTGAGCTCTGTCAGCCTTTTAGGTCTTACATCTTATCCCTCTCCATCTTAGAAATTGTTCTTTAGCATTTGACACCTGCTTGTTGTTTCATAGTCCCATGATGCTGTGTCTCTGTCATTTTGTCTAGGTGTCTTTTTGCAGAAGGCCTTTCCCTTTCTCTTTACATGATTACTCCTACTCACCCTTTAAAACTCTGTATTAACCCACTCCAGAGACTTTTGGGGGGATAATTTTTCTACCTCTAATCTGGGAATTGAATCTGCAACTGAGGGACATACCTTCACTGGGAGTCAACTTGCAACCTTTTGGTGCCTGGGACAATGCTCCAACCAATTGAACCATCCATCCAGGGTGCAGAATTTTTTAATACTATACATATGTCTTATAATCTCTACTCTAGGGAAAATTGGAGAATAAGATTTAAATCAAGAAGCTGAAGCCAGGTTCCTTGATTCTAGCCCCCCGTCTAATTAGTTTCTTCCACCTCTAGTGACTGTGTGAGCCAGTCATGACACATTTTCCCTTTCAGCTCCAGCAATTTGTCCATACAGCTTTTAGGAATAGTTGGGTTCTGAGGTCTTAAAAAAAATAAAAATAAAAAAAATGGGAGCTAGGATCAAAAGACCTCCTTTAGACACTTGACCAAGTCTCGTTCTATAGCCTAATTTTACTCTCCTATTTGATAAATGTGTTTGAACATCATTTGTGCCTCAACTTCTTTGTTTCTGGACCCTAGAGATGTAAGAGTGAGGAATTTAGGGATGACAGGTCTCCCTTCTAACTCAGGGATTTGTGGCTAATGAGGTGTTTCCTAATTTGCATTTATCATTAGTATCTCATGTAACTTCTGAATCTCTAGATGCTCACTTCCATATTCAGCTTCCTAGAAACAACAAACAATTCTCTCTCCTTTGCCTTTAAAATAGTCATTATAAATACACAAGTACCAAGTAGGCTCAGCAGTATAGTACATGGTCATTGTTTTTGTTTTGTATGAGTAATGTGTGTTCAATGTAAACACCAGATAACATAGTTGAGACAAAAAGAAAAAAATAAAATAGAAAAATAATCCACAATTGAGATGTAGCCATTGTTAACATTTTGTGATGAGATGCCAAAATGTGAGTAATTTGCTCAAAATGATACAGTTTGTGTCAGAGCTACATTTGGAATCAAATCTCTTGTATATAATGTGAAACTTCAGGTTTACAATGATTATTAAAATGAGAATGGTGATAATAGCAAATAATGACTAATTATTGTAAATCTAGTACATAAGAGGCAGTATAGTAGGAGGCTGTTTACCCATCTAAACTCTACAATGAGGTTTCAAGGTAAACATTATTGTACCTATTTTATAGATGAATAAATATACTCAGGAATTTATATATATAATAAATATATATGTATATTTCTTGAATGCTTAACTTTATTTCCAAATACAGGTTTTGAGAAAAGTTTGTTTATATATAAGTATACATAATTTATCTAAATTCAGAATGGCTTCCAAAGGTCAGAGGATGTTTGGAAAGAAATTCAGAGATAATTTTAGACTGATAACCCAAAAGGAGTTTAAAAGAAATAAATAACCTTCTTTAATGACCGGAACCATTCCTCATGTCACAAAATTCCAGGTTGGAACAAATTACAGCTAGAGTGATTTGACATTCAAATTGGAAGGGATAGATTGTTCTGTTGTAATGTTTTTATTTAGAAAATGAATTGGATTTCTGGGAATGTACAGTATATACTGCAATTTAAAATTGTTGGAGTTTCTCTGTATTTTTAAGAACAAGTCTTTCCTATAAATACCAAGCAAATTGTTCAGCCAGTCTTGCTTCTTGATCACCTCTGAATGGAAATGCTCACAGAAGTGCTGAAGTGTCCTCGTAATTTTACAGCCTCTCTGAATTGTGTTCTTAGAACCCCAATCAATCATTTTCAAATTGAAGCACTCTTAAAATGTTGCAATTTTATAAGCAATGTAAAATGACTTCAGTATTTTATAACTTCATATTTTCATAGAATTCTTAAAGAAAACTAAATGTCCATTTCATTTCCTAGTGTGATGGTATGTGATTAAAATTTTGTGTAAATCTCTTCAAATTAGGTTTGAAAGACAAATAGGGGCATTTTATTTGTATAGACCTTACAGAAATACAAAACTTTGGTTAGAAGACTGTTAGGATTTTTGCAAGTTAAAACAGACAAAACAAGAAATTAACAGATGATTTTACAAGTGGGCCCCATGAAGTAGTGTTAACACTGCTAAGTATAACAATGTAACAAAAGAGAGACACAGATCTTTTAGTGCTGGCCAGAACAGGTTGAAAGGAAGAAAGGCTAGTATAGCTACAATTTCCGCAGCTTCTCTCTTAGCCACAGAATTATTCAGAAAAACAATGTGGGCTCATTTATATCCAGTGACCTTACTGTATGTCTTGAGATATCATAGTTATCTTGTGCTATTAAGCTTTCTTTGGAAAATGTAAGATTAATATTAGTTTAATTGAAAGATTGAACAGAAACACTGACATCCATTCAACCAAATCATTAAATTCAACACTCCATATGGACACAAAGAATGTCTAATTTATCCAATTAAAATAATTTCTGTGCCCTTCAAAGGTGTATTGCCATAACAAGCAATGGACTACTTTTTAATAATGTTACACTCTCTCCTCTTATAAAGACTCTAACAGAAAAGAAATATTTTATTTGATGGACTAGGTAGCTTGGATCCTAAGCCTGTGAATCATATAATAAAAAGGAAAATAATAGAGTCTCCTTTAATAATGCTCCTGCTAGAAAATTTTGGCAAATAGATGTATTTACTTTGTTGTTGGTTCCACATGAATCATTTTATTGGCAGGTTTATTTATTAATTATCCAGAGCAATGGTTTTCAGAAACTCAAGCAAGCCTACTGAATAATAGATAATGCAGTCTTCCCAGTAAGTCCATCAGGGATATTCAAGTTATTCCTGACAATAATAAAAACTGTTCTGAATGAGAAACATCTTAGGAAAAATATCTGCAACTTGAATTCAAGTGCATATTAATGTAAAATGATTTCTATTTTCTAAATAGATTGTGGAAAAAAGTCCTCACCATCACGATACAGATGGAATGAACTTTCAGGGAACTCGATCTAATAAGTAGAGTAGCAGAGAGAAGATGGAGAGGTCATCAAGTTCATTCCTCTTTTATTTTTAATTTTTAGAAATGAACTGGAGATGGTGTAGTCAGAGAAAATATAAGCCTAAGAAAATTAACCCATATTTTTGTAAGCAAATAGATAATCTAAATGAGTTTGTTTCCTGATCTATATGAATTAAATCACAGAACACTGATAGGATTATTATAGAAATCAGAAATGATGGAAGATTAGAGTTCCAATTTTGTTTTTACTGTTTTTCAAAGTGAGAAAGACAAGTCTATAAACTACAGATTAGTGACTTACAGTTTTGACCTTAAGGCATTCTATACATATTATTTAACATAATTCATGAATAGGCAGAAAGTAAAGTGAACTAGCTTGGGTCAAGTCCTCCTAAAACATCATAGTTGTTACTAGTTTTTTCTATGTTCACTAGATAGGCCAATCAAGGAAATATGATAGCATTACTGTAACTAAATGTCTGACCGGCAAGGCATTTGAGGATGTCTGATGTTAAACTGTTGAGCAGTCTGGAGACATGCAGCCTATGTGATAGCGTAGACAAGCAGGTTAGTAACTTGTTCGTTGATTATATCCTAAATATGCTTCGTAATGAATTGATGCCTATGAGAAGGGTGATCTTTGATGGTGTGGACTCCATCCTTGGTCATCCCTTGATGAATAGCTTCAGTAATAATTTGGATTAAAACAGTGAATGGCATGCTAATCACTTTCAGACGCAATATGAAAGTAGGATAGAAAGTACTCTGCACAAACAGCACTATGCATTTGTTAAATAAATGGGTTATTTCTCCAAAGAGGCCTTAGGTTAAACAATACATTAAATCTTTGATAAAAATATTTAATTAGGGACAAAACAAAGACAAGAGAAGGGTCATAGAAGAGGAGCTTAGATGTACAACAGACTTAGTCAAGAACAAGACAAATTTCTTATTGGTTACCAGTAAGATAGGATTACTCATAAACCACCTCTCTATGCCACAGAAGCTAATCAGAGTTCTGGGCGTGTCAATGTCTAATAAGTACAATTATAGATAAAGGAAGTGGTGGTTCCACCATAGTCTATGCAGGTAAGATTCTAACTGGTATACTGTTCAGTTTTAGGTGCCATTCTTTATACTGGACACAGGCAATTGTGGAGACAAGTGTGTAGTTAAAGTGTGTCAAATACCTTACTCTGACATTATAAATTTGTAATATTTGATATTAATTTATAAAATGTAGGGAACATGTTTTACTTCTTATCCACTAACGTGTCATGCTCAATCTATCATTTCATGGAAACTGACTTATGTTTCAATAAACCCAATACTGTAGAAAATTCTGATTGTGGCTTCTCAGATGCATTAGATGCTGCTAAAGACACTGTCCTTTTGAAACTCCCTTTCCTTGGCTTCTGAGACACGACAACCTCCTAACTTTCTATTTCTGGCCATGTTTTCTTACCTTTCTTTAAAGGCTGCTTATCTACCCTCGTTAAAACTGTCATTCTTCTCCTCTGCCTTATTTTCTCTCCTTGTGTCACTGTGCCTCTTCTTCCTAGAGTCATCTTTCATTGTTACTCATGTGCTGTGGGCTCCCTACTTTGTATATTAGTCCCAGATCTCCCACCTGAGTTCCAGGTTCACTTCTGCAGTGATCTGTTTGATATCTCCACTCGAATGGAAATATATTTTGGTAAAAGGTGTGAGGGAAGAAATGATTGCATTCTTCCAAAGCTAGTATTCTTACCTGGTTGTTTGGTTGGGCTATAGAAAAATGAAAGCAGACATGTCTTGTTTGAGGCCATATACACCACAGTAGCCCACTGCCTGACCAAGTAGGATGTTAATTGCCAGCTAAATGAATGACTGAGTGACTCAGTGAGGGAGTCAGCCAGCTCAGATACTTGGTTGTAAATAAGATTTCCACAGTAATTACCCCTGTCAAACCCATACAGCAGCAGAATCCCAGCTGATCTCTTTGAAAACTATCTTGCTTTTAGAAAGTTCTCACAAACTAATCTGAACCAAAGCTAGCTTCCTAAAACACATATATGATCAGACCATACCCTTGATTAATATATTTCAATGGATTTTCACTGTTCCTGAGCCTGTTCTACAGGAGCTCTACAATGGGATTTGTACTTTGCTGTTTATAATTTGTCCCCATCACTTTTGATGCAATCAAAAGTGATGCAATCCCCTGGGTGTGATACATCTTTAAGTGGGCCATACTCTTCCACATTACCTCTACTTCCCTGTGGCTTATGTCTTCATACTTCCCTGTTTTGTTTTTTTTTTCCACCCAAGTTGGCTTTCTTTTGTCTTCCAGGGATGCTCTGTACTTCCTTATCATAGTGGTTGCTCTTATAGATTTTCATAATATCTTGCTTAATTATAAATGTTTACTAGATTTCACTCTGTAGGACAGGGTCAGGATGTCCGTGCTCATGGTTAGGTTTCTGGCTCCTAGTACAGTGCCTGGCACTTCATAAGTGTGCAGTTGTTGGATGCATGAACAGAGCTACTGTACGGTATTCGCAGAGTGTCCTTCCTGTTTCTATTGGGTTGTGCTATTCAAGAGTTGATACAATTTAATGCATGACAAAGAAAATCAAACACCATGAAAGTCATTCAGTTTTGAAGTACCGTAATATATTTGCAGATCAGAGGTTTAATTAAAAATGAATGACTTATGTAAAGAAATGTAACAATTGGATTCACAGGAATGT
This sequence comes from Glossophaga mutica, assembly GCA_039655065.1. Taxonomy (NCBI): domain Eukaryota; kingdom Metazoa; phylum Chordata; class Mammalia; order Chiroptera; family Phyllostomidae; genus Glossophaga; species Glossophaga mutica. Next base: position 161,037,182 of record CM077306.1, read on the forward strand.
AGTCTATAGACTATTAACTCTAATATTTGTAATGCAGTGTGGCAAATAACATGTTTAAAAAAATGGTAGGGACAACATTCAAGTAGGTTTGTTATCATTTCAAGATTAGATGGAGAATCTGTTCAATAAGTAAGTTGAAAGAAAAAGACCAGTATACCGTATATAAAGTATTCAGAACTTAGTATATATAACTAAATTTTTGGTTTATATGTGTTTTAACTTAATTATTTTATTTATTCCCATAGGAACCCTGTGAGGTTTGTGGCATACTGACACATGAGAAAAAAAAAAAGATACCCAGAAAGGTTACCCTGTGCAAGATAAGCAAGTTACTAAGTGTCAGGATTGGGCCTCAGACCTAAATCTTTTAACTCCTCACTCCATGTTTTATGCACCAGGCTAAATAGAGTATCTTGTAACACTTTACATAATTTTCTGGTCCATTTGCTCACTTGCTTCAGTAAATGGGCTCCTCCATTAGTGCACTTACCACTACATTTTGCCTTCTTTGTATCTCTGTTTTAGCCCAGAGCAAACAATTCATTTCAAAAAAATGTGGTTTTCATAAAATGTTAGAAAACTTAGGGAACAACAAGGACTTTAAAAACCCAACCATCTTTCTCCAGAAATATTAGAGAAATGAGTTGTGTGGAGAGTCAATCATTTTTTTTAATCAAGGGAAGATTGGGAACTCCATTAAAAAATAAGACGACATATATATGATACTTAACTAAGTTCTAAATATTCTACGTGTATTAGTTTATGTAATCCATGAAATAGCCCTAAGAAGTAAGTACCATCGTTACCCCATTTTACAGATGCAGAAACTAAGGCAAAGAGGGCACAGAAACTAAGGCATAGAAACTTACTTGAGGTGGTAGGTGGTGTGTAGATGAGATTCTAATCTAGACCCAGAGTGTGTTCTAATCACTAAAGCAACCAGTCTTCCTTCTTTCCTTCCTTTTGATTTAATCTTCATTGTATTTTTCCCCCATTATCATTTAATCCCTTTATACTCTCTGCCTTAGCAATCACCACACTGTTGTCCATGCCTATGAGTCCTTCCTGCCAACCACTAGCTGTCATAGGCTCTCCATCTATGAGTCTGTCTTTGTTTTGCTTGTTAGTTCAGTTTGTTCATTAGATTTCATATATGAGTGAAATCATATGGTATTTGTCTTTCTCTGACTGGCTTATTTCACTTAGTGTAATGTTTTCTAGTTCCATCCATACTATTGCAAAGGGTAAAATTTTCTTCTTTTTATGGCTGAGTAGTATTCCATTGTGTAAATGCCCCACAGTTGTTTTACCCAGTCATCTACTGAGGGTCACTTGGACTGCTTCCATATCTTGTCAATTGTAAATAACACTGCAATGAGCATAGGGGAACTTATGTTCTTTAGAATTGGTGTTTTGGTTTCCTTCAGATATATTCCCAGACGTGGGATTGCTGGGTGGAAAGACAGGTCCATTTTTAATTTTTTGAGGTATCACCATACTGTTTTCCACAGTGACTTCACCAATCTGCATTTCCACCAACAGCACAAAAGTGTTCCTCTTTATCCACATCCTCACCAGCACTTGTTGTTCATTGATTTTTGATGATAGCCATTATGACAGGTGTGAGATAGTATCTCATTGTGGTTTGAATTTGCATTTCTCTGATTATAGTGATATTGAAGATCTTTTTATATGTCTATTGGCCATCTGTATGTCCTCTTTGGAGAAATGTCTATTCAGGTCCTTTACCTATTTTTAATTGGCATGTTTTTTTTTGGGGGGGTGCTGAGTTTTGTTAAGTTCTTCATAAATTTTGGATATTAACTCCTTATCAGATGTATCACTGGTGGATATATTCTCCCATTCATTGGATTGTCTTATATTTTGTTGATGATTTCCTTTGCTATATAAAACTTTTTTAGTTTGATGTAGTCCCATTTATTTATTTTTGTCTTTTGTTTCCCTTGCTTGGAGAGATATATCTGATAAAATATTGCTATGAGAAATGTCCAAGATTTTGCTGTTTATCTTTTCTTCTATGATTTTTATGGTTTCAGGTATAACATTGAAGTCTTGATCCATTTTGAATCTATTCTTGTGTGTGTAAGAAGGTAGTCTAGTTTCATTTTTCTGCATTTATCTATCCAATTTTCCCAAGACCATTTATTGAATAAACTATTTTTAGCTGATTGTATGTGCTTGCTTTGTGTGTTAAACATTAATTGACTATAAAGTTGTGGGTTTATTTCTGGACTGTGTATTTTGTTCTATTGATCTATGTGTCTGTTTTTATGCCAATATCATGCTGTTTTGATTATTATGGCCTTGTTGTATAGTTTGATATTAGGTAGTGTGATTCCTCCAACTTTGTTCTTTCTCAGGATTACCATTGATATATGGGGCCTTTTGTGGTTCCATATAAATTTTTGAAATATTTGTTCTAGTTCTGTGGAATATTTCATTGGAATCTTGATAGGAATTTGTTTGAATCTATAGATTGCCTTGAGTAGTATGGACATTTAATGACGTTAATTCTTCCTATCCATGAACATGGTATATGCTTCCACTCACTTATTTGTATCTTCAATTTCTTTCTTTAATGTCTTATAATTTTCCAAATACAGGACTTTTACACCCTTGGTTAGGTTTATTCCTAGGCATTTTATTCTTTTTGAAGGAATTGTGAATGAGATTGTTTTCTTAATTTCCTTTTCTGTTAGTTCATTATTGGCACATAAAAATGCAACTGTTTTCTGGATATTAATTTTGTATTCTGCTACATTGCTGAATTCATTTATCAATTCTAGTAATTCTGGTGGAATCTTTGGGATTCTCTATGTATAGTATCATATCATCTGCAAATAATGACAGTTTTACTTCTTCCTTTCCAATTTGGATGCCTTTTCTTTCTTCTTCTTATCTGATTGCTGTGGCCAGGACTTCCAGTACTATGTTGAATAACAGAGGTGAAAGGAAACATCCCCATCTTATTTCTGATCTTAAAGGGAATGCTTGTAGCTTTTGCCTATTGAGTGTTATACTAGCAGGTTTGTCATATGTGGCTTTTATTATGTTTCAGTATGTTTCCTCGATTCCCACTTTGCTGAGAGTTTTATCATAAATGGGTGCTGGAGTTTTTTAAATGCTTTTTCTCCATCTATTGATATGATCAGTGGTGTTTATCTTTCATTGTTCTTATTTGGTGAATCTCATTTATTGATTTCTGAATGTTGTACCAACCTTGCATTCCTGGAATAAATCCCACTTGATCATGGTGGATGATGTTTTTGATGCATTGCTGTACTCAGTTCACTGATATTTTGTTGAGGATTTTAGTGTCTATGTTCACCAGGGATATTGTCCTATAATTTTCTTTCTTTGTAGTGTCTTTATCTGGTTTTAGAATTAGGATAATGCTGGACTTGTAAAATGAGTTCAGAAGCCTTTCCTTCTCTTGAATTTTATGAAATAGTTTGAGAAGGAGAAGTGTTAGTTCTTCTTGAAATGTTTGATAAATTCAACTGTGAATTCATCCAGTCCAGGGCTTTTGTTGGTTGTAGGCTTTTTGATTACCGCTTCAATTTTACTACGTATAATAGGCTTATTCAAATTCTCTGATTCCTGCTGATTTATTTTTGGAAGAATGTAAATTTCTAGGAATTTATCCTTTGCATCCAGGTTGTCCAGTTTGCTGGCATACAATTGTTCTTCATACAGGTGTTTATAGTATTTTATTACAATGCTTTGCATTTCTTTAAAAATTTTTTTAAATTGTTCTTGTAGTTTTCTTTTTTTATTATTTTTAATCAGTATTTTTTAATTGTTGATATCGTACAGTTTTCTGTCTTTTACTCCCATCCCAGCCCACCTCCCCAACCCTCCCTACCTCCCTCCCATTTCCAGCCCCCCTAGTTTTTGTCCATGTGTCCTTTATACTTGTTGCTCTAAACCCTTCTCCTTTTCCCCTGAAATTCCCTCCCCTCTCCCCTCTGGTGACTGTCAGCCTGTTCTCTATTTCAGTGTCTTTGGTTATATTTTGCTTATTTGTTTGTTTTGTTGATTAGGTTCCTGTTAAAGGTGAGATCATATGGTATTTGTCTTTCACTGCATAGCTTGTTTCGCTTAGCATAATGCTCTCCAGTTCCATCCATGCTGTCATGAAGGGTAGGAGCGCCTTCTTTCTTTCTGCTACATAGAATTCCATTCTGTAAATGTACCATAGTTTTCTGATCCATTCATTTACTGATGGGCACCTAGGTTGCTTCCAGCACTTGGCTATTGTAAATTATGCTGCTATGAACATTGGGGTGTATAGGTTCTATTGGACTGGTGTTTCAGGATTCTTAGGATATAATCCTAGCAGTGGAATTGCTGGGTCAAAGGGCAGATCCATTTTTAGTTTTCTTAGAAAATTCCATTCTGTTTTCTATAGTGGTTGTACCAGTCTGCAATCCCACCAGAAGTGCACTGGGGTTCCCTTTTCTCCACAACCTCTCCAACACTTGTTTGTTGCTTTGTTTATGATGGCCATTCTGACCGGTGTGAAGTGGTATCTCATTGTGGTTTTAATTTGCATCTCTCTGATAGCTAGCGATACTGAGCATCTTTTCATGTGTCTCTGGATCCTCTGTATGTCCTCCTTGGAGTAGTGTCTGTTGAAGTCCTTTGCCCATTTTTTAATTGGATTGCTTGTCTTCTTAGAGTGGAGTCGTGTAAGTTCTTTATATGTTTTGGAGATTAAACCCTTGTCTGAGGTATCATTGGCAAATATGTTTCCCATATAGTTGGTTCTCTTTTCATTTTAATGCTGTTTTCTTTAGCTGTGCAGAAGCTTTTTATTTTGATGAGATCCCATTTGTTTATTCTTTTCTTTATGTCCCTTGCTTTAGGGGATACAATGCTTTGTATTTCTTTGGTATCAGTTGTTATTTCTCCTTTTTCATTTCTGATTTTATTTATTTGGGTCTTTTCTTTTTTTCTTGATGAGTCTGATTAAAGGTTTGTCAATCTTGTTTACCTTTTCAAAGAACCAGCTTTTGGATTCATCAATGTTTTTAATCATTTTTTTTAGATTCTATTTTGTTTATTTCTGCTCTGATCTTTATTAGTTCCTTCCTTCTACTCACTTTGGGATTTGTTTGTTATTTTTCAAGTGCCTTTAAGTGTAAAGTTAGATTGTTTATTTGAGCTTTTTCTTGTTTTTAAAATAGGCCTGTAATTCTATGAGTTTCCCTCTTAGGATTGCTTTCGCAGTGTCCCATAGATTTTGCACTGTTGTGTTCTCATTTTCATTTGTTTTGAGGTATCTTTTGATTACTTCCTTGATCTCATTGTTGACCCATTCATTGCTTAGTAACACGTTATTTACCTTCTGTGTCTTTGTGTGTTTCTCAGTATTGTCCTTTTGATTGATTTGTAGTTTCACAGCATTGTGGTCAGTGAAGATGCTTGATATGATTTCGATCTTTTAAATTTATTGAGACTTGTTTTGTGTCTTAACATGTGATCTATTCTAGAAAAAGTGCCTTGTACACTTGAAAAGTATGTGTATTTTGCTGCTTTTGGGTAAAATACTCTGAAGATATCAACTAAATCCATTTGATCTAGTGTGTCTCCTTGTTGATTTTTTGCCTGGAGTTCTAAATCCATTGAAGTCAATGGGAGGTTAAATCCATGACTACGACTGTATTTCTGTCAGTATCTCCCTTTATGTCCATCAGGATTTGCTTCACATATTTAGGTGCTCCTATGTTGGGTGCATAAATGTTTACTAGGGTTATATCCTCTTGTTGGATTGTTTCCTTTATCATTATATAGTATCATTCTTTGTCTCTTACTATAGCCTTGGTTTTAAAGTTTGTTTTATCAGATATAAGTAATACTATCTCAGCTTTCCTTCCCTTTATGCTTGCATGAAATATTTTTCTCCATCCTTTACTGTTAGCCTGTGTGCATCTTTTAATCTGAGATGTGTCTCTTGGAAGCAGCATATTTATGTGTATAATTTTCTTATCCATTTAGCTATCCTATGTCTTTTGTTTGGTTGGAACATTTAAGCCATTTACATTTAAGGTGATTAATGATAGATTCATATTTAGTGCCATTTTACTGTTAGATTTTTCCTCTTTTCTTTTCTCTCTCTCTCTTTTTCTTCTTCTTAAAACAACCCCATTAACATTTGTTGCAGTACTGGTTTGGTGTTAACAAACTCCTTTAGCTTTTTCTTGTCTGGGAAGCTCCTTATTTCTCCTTCAATTTTAAACAATAGCCTTGTTAGATAAAGTAGCTTTGGTGGTAGGTGCTTGCTTTTCATCACCTTGAATATTTCACATCACTCCCTTGTGGCCTGAAATGTTTCTGTTGAGAAATCAGATGACAGTCCAATCTAATTGGTGTTCCCTTGTAGGTAACTACCTGCTTTTCTCTTATGGCATTTAAGATTCTTTCTTTGTCTTCAAGCTTTGTTATTTTAATTATGGTCTTGGTATAGGCCTCTTTGGGTCCAACTTGTTTGGCATCTCTGAGCTTTCTGGACTTTTGTGCCTTTTTCCTTCACTAGATTGGGGAAGTTTTTAGCTATTGTTTCTTCAAATAGGTTCTCAGTACCCTGTTCACTCTCTTCTTCTGCTGTTCCCATGATGTGGATGTGGTTACACTTCATGTTGTCCAAAATGTTTTTTAGCTCTCCTCATTTTTTTCAAATTCTTTTTTCTTTTTGCTGTTCCACCTGGGTGTTTTTTACTGCCTTGTCTTCCAAAAACACTGATTTAATCCTCTGCTTCATCTAACCTACTGTTTATTCCTTCCAGTGTGTTATTTATTTCAGATATTGCACTCTTAATTTCTGACTTGTCCTTTTTTATGGTGTCTATGTCTTTTTTCATGCTTTTGACTATCCTTATAATCATTACTATAAACTCTCTGCCTGATAAATTGCTTATCTCCATTTCATCTAGTTCTTCTTTTGGAGAATTCTATTATTCTTTCATTTGGGGTCTGTTCTTTGTGTTCCCATTTTGGCTGCTCTTTTGTATTGTTTCTGTGTATTAGGAAGACCTACAAAGACCCTGGTGCAAGCCTTTTTCAGATACTGCTTGTGACTGGCCCTGGGCAATCTGTCTTGGAGCTATCAGTGATCCACCTTCATGAGGCACCCTCTGCTGGGCCTGTTTGTGTGTAGAGAGAACCAGTCTGCACACCCAGGCCAGCCTTTATCAGCACCAGGCCCCGGGCCCTGGAGAGGCTCAACTGAAATCACATAGAGCTCCCAGAGATCCACCTTAGCTGTTAAACTAATGAATGATATAGTGTCAAGCTACAATCAGCAGCAGGGCTTAAACTGCACAGGGTAGAGCAGAGTAATTCCTGTGCACAGGGCTATTGCTTCTCCTCAGGCTGATGCCACTTGGTGAGGAGTGCTCTGCCTGAGAGCAGTGGCTCCTGCAGTATGGGGAATGACACAGCACAGAGATCCTGGAGGCTGTTCTGTCAGTTCTCTTCCAAGAGGCACCAATCCCAGTCTCTACTCAAGTGTCACTAGTCTACTATGCCCTCCCTCTGCCAGAGCCCAGGGTAAGTGGCTGCAAATCAAATTTTGTGCATTGGCCCTTTAAGAGCTTCTCTGCATCTCCAGCCATCTCTCCCTGGGAGACAGTAATCCTGCTGCTTTTTATAGGTAGATGTTTTCTGGTTTTCTTTCTGGGTTTGGTTCTATATGCTGGGGAGCCCAGTGTGGGGTTTAGACTCTGCACTTTCGGGGGGAACCTCCCGACTACTGAAATATCCCTCCAGAACTTCAGCTGGTACCCATGGGAGCCCAACCAGCCCTCTCGTACCTCCTCTGTACAAACTACAAGTCTTATTCTGCTCTAGTAGTTTCTTCTGTCTGTCTGTGGTTATAAGGCTTCTCTCCAGCTAGTGTTCAGTTGGTTATTCAGGATGATTTCTCTACAATTTTGTTGTTAATCAGGTCAGTCCTGGGAGGATGTTACTGTAGTTTCCATTTACTTCTCTGCCATCTTTGACCTGTAGCAACCTGTTTTTCAATAACTATTTACTCTTGATTTTTTAAAGATAACTTAAATTCATTTATTCAACAAATGTATATTAAATACCTAACATTGGTCAGGTACTGGAGAGGAGAATCAGATATGGTTCTTGTACTTATGGAACTTTATTAACTTATTTTTACTAATACTGAATATTCTGTGTAATAGATGAGATACTTTTTTTCTTTCTCAACTGGCTGTCTAATGGACATCCAATTACATAATAAGATGAAAAATTGCAAAGCTGTTATAGTATAGCAGGCAAACTCACAAAAGTTTCTTTCTTGTTGACAAAATGAGGCTGCATAAATTTGGAATGTGCATGATCTTTGCAAATATTGGCATGAACAACTGAGACTGCAGGCAATAGGAAAGTAAAGGGAAGAGACTGGAAGTATATGAGTGCACTTGTGTGGGTGTGCTTGTGTGATGTTGGTACAGGGACTGACATTGAAAAGAATATCAATTGCTTGTTACAAAAATACTTGTGTTATAGGTAAAGGCTGACATTTGGGGAAGAGAAAGTGGTCCAGAACACAAGAAGGGAAACAGCAAAAAGGAAAACAACTTTGAATAGCTGAGGACAAAGGGCCATGTAATAATATTTAAAAGTTATAAAAATCTTGTGAGTAATTTTGTATGCAGAGTGCTAGTTGTAGGAAGAAAAAAACTAGGGAACATTTGTTATTGAAATATTCTTTAAAAGCTAACATTAGTCATGAGAAACTTTTGCCATCTTTACTTTCTGTTTTTCGATGTCTGGCCATTCTAACTGCTTTCTTTTTCCACTACTGCTTCTCCTCAACCCATAGTGTGAGGTCTTTTAGGGGGAGGGAGTTAGAGCTACTAAAATAGAGTAGTATGACATATGAAAGGACTTTTGTCCAAACAATCTTCCTCACCTGATATTTTATGGATCTGATTGCCTTCGTGTAAACTCTGCCACTGGGTGGCTGCATCTAGCATGAAAATCACATAAATTTTTGGATAGCTCAATTTTGGAAAGATGTCAGAATATTAGAGTCAGTGTAGAAAAGAATACCAACTGAAAAGGAACTGGAGGAGGGGCATAATTTATAAGGCCGTAAGAATATAAATATATAGTGTGCATTACCTTAGATATATTATACAAAATTCTTCAATGGAAATATGTTAAATGACAAACCTCATAATTTCAATGAAATCTTTCAATACATTCCAGTGGAGATAGCATTTAACTTATTTAAAAATGATTATTGATTAGAAATTAGGTGTTAATGATAATTGATCACCATTTGTAAATGTTGATTAAATAATAGTCATTTAAGTTTTTAGTAATTTCATAGAAATAGTACAGTTTTTAGACATTAACTGTGACTCAGCCTATTGTATTGTTTTTATTGAACAAATGTTTATTTTCAGTGTTGAATTACCAAGCTCATCAGTTAATGAAAAATAGTCAAAATTACCCAATGTTTGTGAAATTTCTTTATACAATGTCTGGCAAAGATTAGGCTTTTATTAATTTTTTAAAAATAAAGAAATAAATACCAGGAGATAGCATTGATAAAACTGCTATATGTTTATAATCTGAAGGAAGTAATAGCAAAATGAAAGCTAAAAATTTACAATTTCCACATTCACTCATTTCAAGGAGGACTCAAAGAATAGAGCAGAAATCTGATAAAATTAGGAGTGACAGCCATTGCTCCTTTAATTTAAATATTAATGGAGGAATAATGAAAGGTAATGGAAAGATATCTGATTCTAATGATATCTATACTGACATTAGAATAATGTACCATTGAATTATGTAATTTGTTGTCAAATTGGGAATTTCAAAGTCATAGTTTTTTATTTCAAATATGGTATACTAACTCCTATAAAAGATGAAATAAAATGTTTTATCTTAAAAATCTCTTTATAGCATTTGTTACAAACTAGATTTTGATCAGAAATCTATTTCAAACTTTTCAGAATTAAAGTTTGGCTGCAGAGTAAAAATGTTTAATTAACCAAGATTTTGCAAATGCAGGTTTTACTTCATTATAATTAATCAGTGACTTATTTGGTTATATATAAATACATTTATTTGTTCATTGTACACAATTATTGAGCTTGTGTTGTATGTGAAGCTCTGTGTAGAGAGAATTGGTTTCTCTAAATTGTCAAGTCTTCAATCTTTAATAGAAGACCAAATCTTTAGCAATTGTTGTTTAATTTTTACTTTTGGTTTTTCAGTCCATCTGGACTTTGTTTTAATTTATGTTTTGAAAAGATGATCTCTAAACCTAGTTTTTATTTAACTCACAATAGTCATTGATTATTCACCAGTTTCTATTGCATCTTTTATCATTTACTAGGTTCTTAAATATCCTAGGGTCTTTTTCTAGGATTGTTTATTTGTCCATTAATTGGGTTGTGGATTCTGTTACCCGTTTTGGTCATCGAGGTTTTATTATATATTTTGGTATTTGATAGGACAACAGCTTCCAATCCTTTATTTTTTTCATCAAATTTTATTAGTTTTCAAACCTGTTCATTTGCCCAGATACAATTTAAATTCATTTGTCAGGTAATAAATCATTGTTCTTTAAAAATCATTTTTAAGTGATTTAAAAAAACCCTGAAATTGCTTTCAACCTTTAAGTGTTCTTTGACAGAATTGCTGTTTTGGTTATATTAAGTATTTCACAATACAAAACTCAGTGTATGTCTTTATTCATTGTGAAGTTTTAGTTGGAAAGAAACTATAGATATCCTTAGTGCTTTTCTTAGCTAGCCTATGTGTTTATGGTTATTGAAAGCAGATTTTCCCCATTTTCATCTTTTCAGTAGTTAAAGATTAAGTAGAGGGAAGGTATGGTTTTGTTTCCCTAAAATATTAAAATATTAATATTTTACTCAGTGACTGACAGCTTATTAATTCCACATTTTCATTTTCTTCTTTTCATATTTGATGCAAACAGTAGTTTTGTTTTCCCCTTCAACAGTTATATTGTATATCTTTCATGTAGTTGTAGAACAATGTTAGATAATATCCAGACCAATGTTAATAATAATGGTGAGGGTTGTAACGGAATTTAGTACAAACATTTCTAGAGTTTCACATTTAGGAGGGAGTAAAACTAATCACTCTTGGTCCGTATATTTTAGGCATTGCCAGCAGTACAGCGTCTGTGGCAACTCCTCACCTCTGGTGTCACAGTGTGAAATAGACATTAACAATGCATCAATGAATGTGTGTGATTGTGTTTCAATAAAACTTTATTTATAAAGCCAGGTGCAAGTCAGATTTGTTCCCCAACAATAATTTGCTGATTCTAATTTCAAGTAGTTAATTCTAGGCTTCTGCTTTATTTAAAGCCTCATATTTTCATGCTGTTCTTCCTTTATTAGCTATTTAATTTTATTGTTCATATAATTATACTTGTATCTACTAATTTTAGTAGTATAAGTAGGAATAAAATTGTCTATTGACTACCTACTGTATGATTAAGAAAATCTGATTAAGAAATTTACAAAGGAAGAACTGCAAATGTTCAATAAACATGAACATATGCTTAGAATCACTAGAAGTGAAATAAAGAAATGCTTCAAAAGAAGATATATATTTATGTTTAAATGTATATTTATATGCTTATCAACCTGCCAAAAATGAAAAATCATTACCCAGTTGTAAATGTGAATGTCTGTGTATGTAGGATGGGGAAGGGAGCTGGGGGAAACTGACTTTCTGATGCAAACTAAAGGGAGACTAAAATAGATTCTTTCTGGAGGGTAAGTTGGAGATACATTGTAAGCCTTTAAAGTTCATAAGTTTGAACGCAATAATTTTTGTAGGAATATAAAGAAATAACTGGAAGAACAAAAACTGTATTTAAAGTAATGATTATGATGCCATCATTTGTAATAGTAAAACAGCAACCACAACTAGGAGTAAAATTAATTTCAAACAAATTGGAATTAAGTGTGGTGAAACTTCTGTTTCTTATAATGATGAATTGGTAATGAAGACCATATCTGCATAAAAACACAATGAAAAGGGTTGCCTGAGGGAATGGGGGGTTCTGGGTGGAGAGAAGGGGAAAAGGAGAAAATCTGGACAACTGTAATAGGGTAATCAGTAAAATATAATTTTTAAGAAAGCCAAAAAACCCTTGAAGAAATACAATACATCTTTTTTCTGACACTCCTATTTTAAATTTTTTAAATTTTTATTTTAATTGTTGTTGTTGTACAGTTTTCCGTCTTTTATTCCCACCCCAGCTCACCACCCCAACCCTCCCCACCTCCCTCCCATTTCCACCCCCCTAGTTTTTGTCCATGTGTCCTTTATACTTGTTGCTCTAAACCGTTCCCCTTTTCCCCTGAAATTCTATCCCCTGTCCCCTCTGGTGACTCTTCTTAAATAGATCATATAGTTAATAAAACAATAAGGAAGTACCAGATCAAGAATAGAGAAAGCATTAGAGTTGAAAGAGGTATGCCCAGTCAGTCTTTGGGTATGGTAAACTGTCAAACTGCAAAGCAGGAACTTTGAGAGAGTGTGAAGCAGAGATTAAAGTTCATTCCCTAACAAACATCATACAGCAAAAACAGAGCTCTGGCACTCCAGGTGTTAAAAATATAAAACAATTGTGTTTCCCATGATAATGGAGGTAAAAGCTGGGCTTAAAAATTTCAGTAATGTCTGAAAACTTTAAAAAGTGATATGATAATTATACGAAGGAGCCAACCTGAAATTATAGTAACTAAAATCTCAGTCAACATTAAGACCTCAAAGGTGGGTTTACAAGAAAATTTTTATGTTTCATATATTCTGAATTGCAGGAGAAGTAATTAGAAACTCTCCAGAATGAAATAGAGAGAGATAAAAATATGGAAAACTCAGAAATCAGTAAGAGATCTAGAAGACCTGGTAAGATTTAGCATGTTCAAATTGAGTCCCGGGAAGAAAAGCCAAAAAAAATTATTCAGAGACAATTTTGAAGCGACAATTTTGAAGCGACAATGGCTGAAAATTTCAAAGAACAATGGAAACACATTGATCTACTGATTTAAGAACTTCAAGACATGACCATCAGGATAAATACATTTTAAAATTTACACTATTGACAGCATCCAGAGGGGAGTAGGAAGGGGATAATGGTGGAAAGAAGGGGAAGGGGCTACTCAAAGAACATGTATGAATGACCCATGGACGACAGTGTGGGGATGGACTGTGGGAGTAGGGGATGGGTTGGGTGGAGGGGGGCAAAGGGGGAAAATTGGGACAACTGTAATACAATATCAATAAAAATTTAAAAAGTAAAAGAATAAAAATCTACACTTAGATACATAATAGTGAACCTGCAGAAAAGTTAATATGAAATTGCTTACACTTACTGAGTCTAACAATAGGATCCCATTCAGTGCATGAAGTTGGCAATGTAGGTGCATAGTGACTGTTGTGGATAATGCTTATAATATACAATATATTAAGTGGAAAATAACCATAATACAAATACCTTTTAAATGTATATGTGGGCCCTGGCTGTTGTGGCTCAGTGGGTTGAGCGCCAGCTTGCCAACCATGTCATTGGTTCAATTCCCAGTCAGGGTACATGCCTGGGGTGAGGGCCAAGTCCCCAGTAGGGCGTGCACGAGAGGCAACCACACATTGATGTTTCTCTCCCTCTCTCCCATCCTTCCCCTTTGTCTAAAAATAAATAAATAAAATCTTGAGAAAAAATTAAAAATAATAAATGTATGTATGTATATAGAAGAATATCTTGAATATACAATAAAATATTCAAAGCAGTAATTTCTAGATAGTAGAAATTTGGGAGCTCTAAACTCATTAATAATTTTTAAATATTTATACATATTTTATGACTTTCCAGTAATTATATTTTTATAATATAATTTAAAAATCAAGGTCAAACACAACACTCATTTTGGTGAGAGGACAGAAAGATACTTTCATACTTTGTTGGTGGGATTATATTTTGAAATAAATTATATTGTGAAATTAGATTTATGTATCAAAAACTGTAGAAGTGCTCATGCCCATTGGTCTGGTGATTTAAGGTCTAGTTATTTATCCTAAGAAATTAGAGATTTGAAGGAAGGTTTTAGGTAATGCATATAGATACTTGGTACACGAATCCTTTGCTTAGAACTCTCTCCTTCATTTGGTCCTTTTCAGGTCTTAGTTGAAATGTCTTTTCTTTTTCTCTTTAATTAAATTTATTGAATAAGGGAAATCTCTCTTCTTCAGAGTGACTTTGCCTCCCACAGAGTCCCTCCCCAAGATATACACCGCATTACAGTTGTAATTACATGGGGTTTTCATCATCATCTGCGTAATTGCTGTCTTCAACTACGCTTTTGGAGGCAGAAATTATATCTTTGTTTTTGCCTCCCCCTCAATGCTGAAGCACTATTTATAACACATTAATAATAATCACTAAATTTTAAATAAATTAATAACAATATTTCAGATTTCAGAAAAATAGAAAGCTAACAAAAGTTCAAAACTTGTCAATTTTAAGTGTATTAAATTATATCCATCTACTGGATATCACACTTGTTAAAAATTAGTATTTTCCAAAAATGTTTATGAAAATCTAAAGGTTTTTATAATATATTATTAAGGAAAATTGTATATATAAAAGTGTTTTACCTGGTAAATGCACCTTAAAAATCTCACAGATTAAAAGAGAATCTGCATATCAAATATATATCTTTATCTTTTCTATTTACCCATAGGAAAGTGTGTGTATACATGCATACATATACTATACATATATACACATATGTGTATTATATATGTATTACATATATTTTAAGTGTGGTGGTCAGGGAAGGCCTCACTGAAAGGTGACTTTGAATAAAGACCTAACATTCTAGAGACAGTGAATTATGCTGATGTCTGAGGAAGGACTCTTAGGGAGGAGGAACATGAAGTGTGAAAGCAAGCATGTACATGGCATGTGTCAGAAAGAAAAAGGAGACCAATGTGGCTGGACTGGATAACAGAGAGAGGCAGGCGAGATGAATGCAAAGATCCATTAGCTGAGATTGTACTTTCTTTGTGTATTTCCTCTTTCTAGTTTTGAGTTTTCACTTTTTCTTAATTATATTTACTAATGAACTTTGTAATGTTCTAAAACATACCTTAGATTTTTAAATATAGCTATATGATTTTTAAATTTCTTTTTGCATGCTATATTATTTTCTTTTCCTTATTTTCCATTGATTTTAAAATTCTCTAGCTAACTTTTCAAGTTGACTTCATTTACTTAATGTTCTTTTAATGAAATGATGAAAAATGAATTATAGTTAATAAATTGCCTTGGATACAATTTTATTGAATAAATGTTTTTACATTTAGTGTTCTTTTTCTGTTTTTTAAAATGAAATAGTTGTAGTTATTTTTAAGTATGAGGCTTTCCGTTTAAAGCACCACAGTATATTTATGGTAGAACAATGAAAGAAAATCTAGGGAGAAGAAAATAAATAATAAACCTACAAATTACCCAACCATTCAAATACATATGTCATTTCTTCTTAAATTTGGGATAATAATTTATTTATAGTTCTGTAACATGAAGTTTTCTGTGTTTTGCTTAATAATTTTTAGATATTATAACTATTTTTTATGAGGAAATACATTTTTGTAATATAAATATGAAAAGAAAGGACATCAATGTAAACTCTTTTTTTCCCAGCATTCCCAGTTTCCCACTTGCCCCAGCACAAGACTGTCAGTGCTACCAGTTTGCTGCATGTGTTTGCAGGAAAATTCTGTTACAAAAACTAACATGTTTTCTCTCTTTTTTTTTTAAAAGAATTTGGACAAAAACTAAGTGGGGTGAAAATGGGAGGGAGGTGGGGAGGCCTTGGGGGGTGGGCTGGGATGGGAGTAAAAGACAGAAAACTGTATTTGAACAACAATTTAAAAAAAAGATAGATATTTAAAAAGTTCCATTTTGAAGAATTTAAAAAAATCTGTAAATCAAAGTTCTATTAAATAAAAATGTATTATCACAGTAAAAAATTAAAATAAAAAAATAAATAAGATTTTATTCACTTATTTTTAGAGAGAGGGGATGGGAAGGAGAAAGAGAGGGAGAGAAACATCAATGTGTGGTTGCCTCTCACGCACCCCTAACTGGGGACCTGCCCTCACCCCAGGCGTGTGCTCTGACTGGGAATCAAACCAGTGACCCCTTGGTTCACAGGCCGGAGCTCAATCCACTGAGCCACACCAGCCAGGGCTGTTTTCTTCTCTTTATGGTCAGAATATTGGCTCTGTTTTTTGTATCATTTGTGATATTTGTGAGCATTTACTTTTCTAAATTTAATTCACTTATTTTCTAAGTTAGTGGAGATTCTTCATAGATTTTGGCACTCGTCTGTTGATTCTTATTTTAGTAGGTACTTTCATTTTGTGTTTTTCTTTTTTTCATTGGTATTTTAGTAATAAATTTTGAGAGCCAGAAGTAAGCAAGGACTTTCACTCAATGCTCCACTTACCAGTAGTCTTATATTTTTCTCTTGCTTTTATTTGTTGGTTCCTGTTCATATTTTTTTGGAAAGAGCTCAATAAGCTACAAATAAACCAATATAGAAATAGTATATTACTATTGTGCTATAAAAAGATGATCAATAAATGTTCATCATCAAGAAACTGGAAAGCAAGCCTTCATATAAGTGAATGGTATATATCAAAGATAAAATTTATTTTTATTGCCTTGGAAAATGTTTGAAACCTTTTGAGGGTTTTCTATGGATATAGTATCATGGCATCCACAAATAGTGAGAGTTTTATTTTTCTTTTCCAATTTGGATGATTTTCATATGTTTCTCTTGCTGAATTGCTGTGGCTTGGATTTCCAATGTTGTTGAATAAAAGTGGTGAGAGTGGGCATCATTGTCTTACTCCTGATCTTAGAGGAAAAGCTTACAGCTTTTCACCATTGAGTATGTCAGTTGTAGGTTTTGCCATATATATGGCCTATTATTATGTTGAGGTGTATACCTTTATACCCACTTTATTGAGAATTTTTATCACAAGTGAATGTTGAATTTTGTCAAATATGTTTTCCTATCTCTGTTGAGATGATAATGTGATTTTTATCTTTTATTTTGTTAGTGTGCTGTATCATTGATTCATTTGTGGATCTTGAACCATCTCTGGAATAAATCCTACTTGATTGTGGTGTATGATCCCTTTAACGTATTGTTGAATTCATTTGCTAATATTTTATTGAGAATTTTTGCAGCTATGTTCATCAGGGATATTGCCTGTGGGTTTCTTTTTTTGTAGCGTTTTAATGAATTTGGAAGCTTTCAGATTTTTGGAATAGTTTGAGAAGGATAGGTATTAACTTTTCTCTAAATGTTTTATAGAATTTACCTGTGAAGACATCTGGTCCTGGAATTTTATTCTTAGGGAGTTTTTTGATTATTGACTCAATTTTATTACTAGTAATCAGCCTATTAAGATTTTTTTTTTTATGTTTCCCTGATTTAGTTTTGGAAGACTGTATCTTTCTAAGAATTACCCATGTATTCTAGGGGTTATCCATTTTGTTGGCATATTATTGTTCATAGTAATCTTTTACAATCTTCTGTGTTTCTGTCATGTCAGTTGTAAATTTTCCTCTTTTATTTCTGACCTTATTTATTTGGATTCTCTCTATTTTTTAGATGAATCTGGATAAAGGTTTATCAATTTTATTTATGTTATCAAAAACCAGCTCTTAGTTTCACTGATCTTTTCTTCCCTATTAGTCTCTATTTTATTTATTTTTGGTCTGATGTTTATTATTTCATTCTTTCTATTAATTTAGGACATTTTTTCTTTTTCTTTAAGTTTTTATAGTATAAGTTTTGATTGCTTGAGATTTTCCTTTTTTTTTTGAGATACGGCTATTTTACTATAAAGTTCCCTCTTATAACTGTTTTTGCTTCATCCTGTAGATTTTAGGACATGATTTCTTCATTGACCCATTGGTTGTGTCGCAAAATGGTTAGCCTCCATGTATTCATGTTCATTCCAGTTTTCTAGTTGTTGTTGGTTTTTAGTTTCAGACTATTATCATCAGAAAAACATAGTTGATATGATTTCAGTCTTCTTAAATTTATTGACACTTGTTTTGTGGCCTAACATGTGATCTAGTCTGGAGAATGTTTCATGTGCACTTAAAAAGGGTGTGTATTCTGCTGTTTGGAGATAAAAGTAAGGCATACATCTATTAAGTATAGTGGTCTAGTGTATAATTTATGACCATTGTTTTTGTTATTGATTTTATGCTTGGATGATCTATCTATTGATTTAAATGGGGTGTTAAAGTCCCTACTATTACTGTACAATTGTCAATTTTTCTGTTTATGTCTGTTAGTATTTTCTGTTTATGTCTGTTAGTATTGCTTCATGTATTCAGGTACACCTATATGGGTACACAGAAATTTACAAGGGTTATATCCTTTTGTTGGATTAATGTTTTTATGATTACGTAATGACCTTCTCTGTCTCTTCCTATAATGTTTGTTATAGGAACAAACATTTAAAGTCTATTTTGGACCTAGCTAGTGTGGCTCAGGGGATTGAGTGTTGGCCTGCAAATCAAAGGGTCGCCAGTTTGATTCCCAGTCAGGGTGCATGTCTGCGTTGCTCTCCAGGTTCCCATTAGGGGGTGTGTGAGAGGCAACAACACATTGATGTTTCTCTCTCTCTCTTTCTCCCTCCTTTCCTCTCTCTCTAAAAATAAATAAGTAAAATCTTATAAAAACAAAGTCTATTTTGTCTAAGTATTGCTATTCTAGCTTTCTTTTTGTTTCCATTTGAATGAAATATCTTTTTTTTCATTCCTTCACTTTCAGTAGTACTGTCTTTAGATCGGAATGAAGTAAGTCTCTTGTGAATGAAGGCAGTATATATATGAATCTTTTTTTTCCCATCCTTTCAACCACCTCAAGCCTTTTGACTGGAGATTTTAAGTCCATTTTCATTTAAGTAATTATTGATGGCTATGTATTTATTGCCATTTTGTTCATTGTTTTCTGATTGTGTTTTGTTGTTCTGTTTCTTTTATTTTTGCTTGCTTCGATGACTTTCTTGTGATTTGATGACTTTCTTTAACATTATGTTTGGATCATTTTCTTTATACTTTTTTGTATATATTATAGGTTTTTGGTTACTGAACACTGTGAGGTTCATATGTAGCAACTTATGTATATAGCATTTTATTTTAAGTTGATGGTTACATAAAGTCTAATGCATTCTGAAAGCAGAACATTTTCACTCCCTCTTCACATTTTATGTTATTGACATCATATTTGAGACCTTTTGTTTTGTGTGTCTTTAGTAATTATTGTATAAACACATGATTTTTCTACTTTTGTCTTTTAACATTTATACTAGCTTTATAAGTAGTTAATCTACTACTTTTACTGTATGTTTGGCTATACTAATAAAATTTTTCATGTATTTTAAATTTCTAATTATGGCCTTTTTTCCCACTTAAAGGAGTTTCTTGAACAATTTTTGTAAGGTGGGTTTAGTGATGATGAATTCCTCTGGCTTTTGTGGGAATCTCTCCTCTAATTCTGAATGATAAGCTTGCTAGGTGGAGTATTTTTGTTTGTAGGGTTTTTTTCCCATTTAGCACTTTGAATATATTATACTACTCCCTTTTGATCTGTAATATTTCTTTGAAAAATCAGCTGACAGCCTAGTGGTTCCCTTATACATAACTAGTTGCTTTTACTGCTTCTGAGATTCTTTATTTTATTTTTTTAAATATTTTTATTTATTTTTCTATTTATTTATTTATCTTTAGAGGAGAAGGGTAGGAAAGAGAGAGAGGGAGAGAAATATCAGTGTATGGTTGCCTCTTGTGTGTCCCCTGCTGGGAACTGGCCTGCAACCCAGGCATGTGCCCTGACTGGGAATCGAACCTCGATCCTTTGGTTCGCAGGCCCGCACTCAATCCACTGAGCTACACCAGCCAGGGAAGATTCTTTATTTTTAACTTTGACATTTTTATTACAAAGCCTCTTGGTGTGGACCTCTTCGGGTTCATCTTAGGGAATTTTTGAGCTATTACTTTTTAAGCAAAATTTCAGTACCATTCTTTCCTCTTCTGGGACCCCTATGATATGAATGTTAGTACTGTGGGAGTTCAATTCTTAAACTTCATGCTTTCCAGAAGGTGTTTGAGAAGCAATTTGTTCAAAAACTGAATCATGCCT
Source organism: Glossophaga mutica (assembly GCA_039655065.1). Lineage (NCBI taxonomy): Eukaryota > Metazoa > Chordata > Mammalia > Chiroptera > Phyllostomidae > Glossophaga > Glossophaga mutica. Next base: position 161,057,455 of record CM077306.1, read on the forward strand.
GAGTGATGTGTGACTGATCATACAGGTATTATTATCATGAAAGGGTTGTTGGGTCAAGAACTGAAGTTTCGTTCAACAACTGAGACATTTTTTCCATGAACAACTTGGCTGAGGACTGAATTATTCCAGATGGGAGATATTTGAGAATCGAGGTTTGACTGTACACTTAATGTTGCCCCAAAGGTCCCTTAAACTATCCTCATTTATTAAAATTCTTATTTTCTTTTCGCTGTTAAGCTTGGGTGATTTTTACTACTCTCCTTTCCAGATTATTGATCCATTCTTCTATTTCATCTAATCTGCTATTGATTTCTTCTAGTCTATTTCTCATTACAGTTATTGTATTCTTCAGCTCTGATTGATACTTGCTTATATTTTATATCTTGGTCTTCTAGTTCGCACTATGTTTATTTATTGTACTCCTGAGTTTGGTGCACATTTTTATGACCCTTACTTTGAACTCTTTTGGGGGGTAGGTTGCTTAACTCTATTTTTTTGGTTATTTTTCTTATATTTTTGTCTTTCTCCCTCATTTGGAACATATTCATCTAATATCCTCACTTTGCATGATTCTGTTTTTTTTTTTCCTTATATATGGACTTATGTTGGAGATGTCCTATAGGGCTCAAATCTAGAATCTATTTTGGACACTAGAGCTAGTTGTTCCTCGGGTGTCCCTGTGTGGGTAGCACGTTGTTGCAGGTCTGCGACTAGTGTAGGTCTGCAGCTGTTGTGGGTGTGTGGGACAGGTGGGACTGCCCTTCAACTTGACTGATTGTGAAGCCAGGCTACCAAGCCATACTGCCCACTGTGTGGGCACACTTGGGTGGGTGGGGCTCTCACTGGAGCCTCCCACTGCCTCCTGTAGGCTGGAGGAAGGATTCCAAACTGGTGCTCACCAGCACTGGCTGCCAGCTCAGCCTAAATGAGATCAGAGAATGGCTGCTACAAGTGTCTCAATTACCAGACAGAGTCCCAGCTACGTTTGTGCCTCTCTAGCAGACATTTCAGGTTCAGTAAGTGGGTCACCTTCTCCATGGTCTATGTCGTTTTTCCCCTGGTATTTTTGTGCTGGTTTCTGGGTGGAGTCTGTGCAAAAGCCCTTTAAGAGCAAGTTTCTGTTTTCTTTAGTTCTATTGTTGTCCTGGACACAATCCCCTTGGTTTTCAAAGCCAGGTGTTTTGAGGGCTCTTCTTTCATTTGTAGTATTTAATGGTTGAGGCTCTAGATGGGAAGCTGAAATCCCATGCTCCTCTGGAAAGATTTTATGCCATTGAGATCCCTCCCCTCTGTGCAACACCATGGCTGGGGTGTGACTGCTCTCAAGAGAGGGGTTGTATCTCTGCCTCTCCTACCCTTTTCAGTGCAGTCACTTGTTATGAAGGCTCTGTTCATACAGTTTCCATGTCTCCTTCAGAGGAAATTTTTGTATGTAGTATTACATTTTTTTTTTGTATCTGCAAAAGGAAATGAGTTAAGACTCTTCCTAAGCTACCATCTTAAACTCTGTAATAAGTTATGATCTTTAGCTTGGGTTGTAGATTGTTAAACCTAAAGTATTTAAGCTTATGGCACCTGGCAGTATGAAGCAGTTTTCTTATAATGAGTTATCCTGATGATTTTTGCTTAAAAATTGCATTGTTTCACCTGTTTTGTCAGACACTGATGTGCCATTTCTCAGGAAGGACATTGAACCCAGCGGCACACCAAGGCCATTTGCCTGGGGCCTGCTGTGGGCCTGCTGTGGGCTTTGCTCTAAAATGGTTGGGGGGTATCAGTCCCTGCTCTGGGTCTCAGTTGATTCATCTACACATGAAAGAGTTGGACTAAAACATCACTGAGCCTAGTTACAACCCTTTGATAATCTCAAAATTTACCCAGTAAAACAAGGTGAAACTTAAATTCTTTATTATGATAAGCAATCAAACAAATAACTGGCCTAATAATTCGGATTGTCTTAAAATATTTGAGAAAAATGGATTAGGCCTGAAACTTAATACACATTTGGTTACTAGTCCTTCTGTGTTTTAAAACACACACACACACACACACACACAAGTTCTAAATACTTTGATCTATTGGTTGTATGTTTACAAGTTTCACTATAGTCTGAAAGCAGCTTGCTAAAAATCATGAGCAGGAAGAGGTGATTAGGATAGAATGCATGCAAAATTAGAAAATAGAGTGTTGTTGATATTATTATTCTGAGGAAAACATATCCACATATATATATTGAGGGACTGGGACACACCTGTCCAGCTATGAAGCTTTGTTTGGTATGTAGGCTGTGTTTATGTAGGTTTGCTGCTAAAAGACTGCTTCTGCCTAGGTGATTAGTACAGTATCGGAGTAGAAGATCACCCATGTGTACTTGTGACAGTGGTTTTATTGAGGATGGCACAAAACCCTTTTTTCCTCCCCTGCTTCCCTACTGCCCTGCTCTCACCAAATAAATATGTGTTAAGAGTGCCATAAAAGACATCCTTCTGGATTAACTTTACAGAGAAAATTCATAGAACATAAAAAATACCATTGAAAGAATTACAAACCGATTATAAAACTAAAGAATTTAATTATTAACTATGGCTCAGTCTGATTATGTATTTATGTATAATGCACATATATTGTGAGTATATATATTATACATATATTGTATATATACAAAAATATTGAGTATTTTGGGAGACTTAATAACCACTGGATTAACCAATTTCTCTGATATTCTAAAGCACTTTTATTTGTTATTATATTTTTTATATGTTATTAAATATATACACATGTAAATGTTCAAGGTCTGTCCGGGAAAAGTCCAGCCATTGTTAATATAACAAGACCAGTTTGTGCAATATCAATGGAACCTGGCAGCCAAGGAGAGTGGACTGGAATGAGCATGCAGGAACAATGACTACTTCACTGTACTAGTCAGTGAAGACTGCAGACATCGTTCAGTGAGCATGTGCACTGCATGGCCTTCACAGACTCATGGACATGGACAACAGTGTGGTGATTGGTGGGGGGAGGTGGGTATAAGGGGACTAAGTGGTAATGAAAAAAATAAAATAAATTTTCAAAAAGTTTAAAAAAAAGACTGAGTAGAGCAACAAATCTGCATCAAATTTTGCATTGAACTTGAACATTCCTCCACCGAAGCCATTCAGATGATTCAGATATGGGCACCTGGTGATTGGCAGCTTCATCACAGCAATGCTCCTGTTCATGCATCACATCTCCTGCAGGGTTTTTGGCAAAATATCAAGTCACCCAGGTCACTCAGCCCCCTACAGCCCAGATTTAGTGCCTTGAGACTTCTGGCTTTTCCCAAAACTAAAATTATCTTTGAAAGGGAAGAGATTTCAGACCATTGATGAGTTCAGAAAAATATGACAGGGCAGCTGATAGTGATTAGAATAGTGTGAGGTCCCAAGGTGCCTACTTCGAAGGGGGCTGAGGTATCATTGTCTTATGTACAATATTTCTTGTACGTTCTTCAATAAACATCTCTATTTTTCATATTACATGGCTGGATAACTTCTGGACAGATCTCATATGCATTTAATAACACATGTGGTGTTTTTCTGCTATGATTCTATAGTATTATAGTGTCACACACACATATATGTGTTTACAATATATGTATATATATTTAATAATATATAAATATAATAACAAGTAAGAGTGGTTTAGAGGAACCTCAGAGGAATTGGTAACCCAGTGATTTATAATTCTTCGTATGTATATTAAATGGAGGCTGGTTCTATTCATTCACAATGGAAGCACTATAGTCAGGTGAGCCATTTAATGGGTTTATAGAGTGAAGAAATCCTTATATTCTAAAAGCCTAGGTACACTTTCTATTTTATTGTATGTACTGCATTTTAAAATTCATAAGTTGTTTTTGTATTACAAGGATTGGTAAAATCTGATTTTGTTCATGAAGTTCAGTCCCAGTGCCTGAAATTCTGGCTCTGCTATATTATCTACTAAGCTTCGTATGTGGAACTAATGCTAAACAACAATGATATATACTGTGTAGTCCCACAGTCTTTTAATAGGTCTTGTAGGTCTTACTGAGACCTATGATGAGACTTAGAAACCAATCTTTTTCTTTCTTTTTTTTTTTTTTGGCTGAAAGTCCTTTCTAAGGACGTTGTTTACTGTTTTTGGTAAAGTTTAGTGGTTAAAAAGAAGTGGTTTTCATTGATAATAAAAACATTCAGAAAATTATTGCATTTAAAAATAGGTTTTTTTTTTTTGCTTAATTTTTCTTTTTTCTCTATAAAGTTTTTGTAAAAGCCATTGGATTCTGTGGATCTTACATTTTCTCTATTTATGTCTACCAAAGTAAACTCTTTAAGTTGTTGAGCATTACATTGGCTTTTTGGTAGAAAAAAATTTTTAAAGAAGAGTGTAATAATCAGTAAAAAAGCTTTTTGTAAATTTTAGCAAAGCTAATAATTGAATAACATCATCTTATTTCACCCTAGTTTCCATATGTATAAACAAATGCAGCAATATATTACAATTATTTAATTAATAATGCTTTTTAATTTACTAGTTTGTATATATTGCTACACCTTCAATCATACAATTTAAATATCTGACAAAGCAAGTTTAGCCTGTGAAGGTCATGTGTGTCCTGGAACAAAGTTCAAAGGACTGAGTCACTGTATGCCTATAGTGAGCAACTGATGGGGCATTTCCTTCTCTACAGATTTTAACAGGTACATCAGTCAGATCTCAAGATTGTAAGAAAAATTTGAAGAAATATTACCCTGAAATAAATTTTAATTTATGTAGAAAATTTTTTAATGCATGCTACTTTGCTTCAAAGTGCAAATGCGAGTAAATTATATATGGTGGCTTCTTGCTTAACACCTCTTGTAAAAGATTATTTTGTGGCCAACATTTGCTTAGTTACATTTACTCCTGTTTGCCACTGGTAAACTGGATGGAGCATTCCACAGCTCATTGGAGAAACAAGTGTGCTCCATTCCCAAGGCTGGGTGATGGAACCAGTCATGGTGCACACTGCAGTGTTAGTGCAGCCGCACATCTTCAGGCCGTCTGGGGTAAAATGCTTCCTGAGTACTGCATTGGGCCATCAGATGCTTCATGGATAGTAATCAAATAAAGGTAGTTCTGTGGTTTTGTGGAGTTAAGCCAATATCTGATGCATTCTACAAGTCTCTTCTAGAAAGCTTTTACTTTGAGCCTTACATTTTGGAAGAAGTACATTTTGAAAGAAGTACGTTTTCTTTTTATTGACTGACCTTTCATTAAAAGAACACTTTCTAGGGTGATCCTTGAAAATACACACTTCTGTTATATTGTGATAAGTCAATGTCCAGTTCACTTAGCAAAGAAGCAGTGCTACCCTTTGAAATGTTAGGTTTCCCTCTCTCAAGTTGTATGGTCAATTACTATTTTTAAAACACAACAAAAGGCTTTAAACAGGAAATAAAAAGGGCCCAAAACAGAAGTGTATTTAATTTGTGTCATTTTTTCACTTTTCCTCTGGAATTCAATGCCCTAGTTTAAGAGTGATTGCACATATAATGCAGTAGAGAATGGATAATTTTTTCTTTATACTTATTTACATATGCTCATTTTAATAGTTACAAACTGTGTGATTGGTAAAAAAAAAACAACAAACATGTTACGGACCAACATTGAGGCTAAAACCTATGGTCCAAAGGCCAAATGCTACACCCTGCCTGCACCTGTTTTAGTAATTAAAATTTTAATGGAATTGAGATAACTTCTTTATGTACTGTCTACAGCTGCTTTCTTGCTACTATGGCTGAGGGGAATTGTTGTGACAGAGACTATAAAGGCCCACAAAGTCTAAATTATTTACAATCTCGTCCTTTACAGAAAAAGTTTATTGACCCATGGACTAGCAAATGAAAGAAACATACAAGTTTTTTATTTGTTTGTTTTTGTAGTATGTATAAATGAAAAAGACTAAAAAGCTGTATTTTCTGAAATGATTTTTATTTTCTTTCACAGTGAAGAATATTTGCATTATTCCTTTAATATTTTTATGTGCCCCAGGCATGAAACAGCTCTGGCCATCAACACAGGCACCAAGACAGACTGAACTAAGGACTGCATCGGCTTTGCTGACTGATGTAAGAGCAACACCACCACCGAGGTGTCTCCTCACCCATTGCCAGGGGCTTTGCTTTAAATTTTTAAAAGTCTTAATTTCCTCTAGAAGGAGCTTTTTTCTTGGATGCAAATCTGTATTTACTGTCAGGTAGATAGTTAACAAGTCAGTGCCTCTTCAAAGACAAAATATTTTCTAAACCATGCTGTGAGAGATTCACATAGAAGGGAAAATGGGAATATAGAGTTTGGGCGAGTCAGTGAAGTGGCTTCTAACCATGCAGCTATCATATGCCTGAAAACTGCATAGCCTGAGCTTAGTCTGCAGGCCCCTACCAGCTTGTTCTTGGTGAGGCTCCCAAACCTCTAATTGCATCATGGCTGTGGCTTCATTCTCTCCATCAGGCTGTTTCCCGTGGCTGTCTCAAAGATAGACCCTGGGCCATCTTTTTTTTTTTAACTCTGTCACATTTACTTTTCTTTAAAAAAAGGTTTTAAAAAAGAGTATATGTGTCAAATTATTTTTAATGTTTTAGTTTTTATAGTTAACAACTCAATGTAACCATATTTAGTTTTTAAATAGTTGTGCACGCGCACCCATGCACATGTACACCCATGTATGACTAAGGAAAGCTATTAGGATTGTGAGGTAATGTACTTTCCAAAATTTAGCTTTTCTATGAACCATATAGCAGAAGGATAATAGATAATGATGCAATGGTTAACATTACTATTTTCAAAAATTGAAAAGGAATCATTACTCAAAGCCAGTTTGGCATTTTCCTATATGACATCCTATTAAGGGCTCTGAATCGCAGTTATGCAGTTCTATGAATTTAAATCCAACAGAGATGATGTAGCTTTCACACAATTTTCTTCAGTTATAAGAACCATAATCATTGCAATGGGATGCCTTAAGCCTGGGTCACTTAAATCGTTTCTGAATACCGCAGGTGCTCTTCAGGGACATGCAAGATGGGGAAGGCACCTGTTGCTCTTTGTATCTAACTGTCACTCATAGACTTAGTGTGGGTCAGTGCATTCAGGATCAGTTATGGAGAAGAATACAAAAATGTTTATTACAACTTTGCCAGCACTCTAAAATCTAGGTGTACAGAAAAATATTTTTAAAGGCTAAGTAGTGTAGATTCACAAAATATTTAAATATTTTCTCAATGTTTGTTTCAAGAAAGTAACTGAATTAGGATATAAAAATGAAGATGTAAGTATTTACGTTGACATGCAATTGTCTAAGAAAAGTATTTCCTTTATTTTAAGTTAAATAAAACAAGGATATTTTCAGTTTGAGTGCACTCTAGTGTTAACTTACGTCAAATCTTGGAAAGAAGTAACCTATTTTATTTTAATTGTTTTCTGTCTCAAGATATAGGATTCCTACACTTCCTTTTTAAAAAAATTTTTTTATTATTGTTTCGTTACAGTTGTCCCCCAATAGAATTTTGAGAATAGAGACAGAGGCCAAAATTTGTGACATTGGGAAAAACTTAGCCTGCTAAATTACATTAGACATAAATAGATTTTTTTTTAAAAATATTTATTTATTTATTTATTTATTTATTTATTTATTTATCTTTAGAGGGGAAGGGTAGGAGAGAGGGAGAAGGAGAGAAATATCAATGTATGGTTGCCTCTTATGTGTCCCATGCTGGGAACTGGCCTGCAACCCAGGCATGTGCCCTGACTGGGAATCGAACCTCGATCCTTTGGTTCACAGGCCCGCGCTCAATCCACTGAGCCACGCCAGCCAGGGCATAAATAGATTTTTTTAAGTGGAAATTTTATCAAAAACCCAAGTTTAAAAAATTCACTGAGAGATTTAAAGAAAAATCTGGGAGCTTTTGATATTATTTTGTCTTTATATTTTTTTAACATAAATTTGTACATGCATTTATGGTATAGAGGGTCATGGGGAATTTCTTGATCCCTGTCCTATATTTACATTTTCTTAAGTATTCTTCCATAAATGTTCATGCTCATATAAACATATGAGTGAAACAAACAATGGTATCATGATAAACATATTTTCTATGAATAAGTACTTTTAATTCCCAATTTTTACAATTAATACCTTATTTTATTAATTTGTATTACCTTATTGCTTTATGCTTCTTTTATGCTACTTTTATTGCCATTGCTTTAGTATTACTTCCTTTTCATGTCTCTTACTTAAAGGTTTTATTTACTAAGTTTTAAATACTTTCCCTTTGATGTTGACAGGAGTGGTGGCCCTTTCGGCTGTATAGCGAGGAAGACCTCACAGGGCAAGCAGGCAGGCGGGCATGGCACAGGCACCTCTGTGAATACCATGCTACATTCTTCTCAGACAATTTATCAGTCCTTTAAATGGTCATCCAAATGTTTCTGGTATTTTTCTGAAAATTCACAGCTAACAGCCATTCCTGGAAAAATAATGATCCTCTTCTTGACAGAAGACTAGAGGGGTTTAGCTAGATTAACATCATTTGAACCCTTCTGATCACTGAAACATCTAAAGTGGAGAACAGAATCTATAATTCAGTTCTCCAGACCTCTGTTTTGATGTCTTTTGCAATTCTTTTCACTGGTATATTGAATTCAAGGGATTTGGGGGCTAATCAAGGAACCAGACATGACCATGTGGTGGTAGTAGCACACAATGAGTTTTATTTGGAGGTTTCATGAGGGGAAAGTCCCTCACAGCAGGAAACCTTCCAGAGGCAATGCTGGTGGGGGGCCTACCCAGAGGATAGGAGAACAAGGGGAAGTCATGGGAAAGAGGAGGATTGGAGAGAGTGTCATGAAGCTACATGATGTTGCTCAGCAGTACAATAGAGTCTCTGGGTGAGAGAGCTCTGAAGGGCAGAAGCAGCATGGGGTCTTTTATAACCGCAGAGCTTATTTTACCTATGACTAGCAGGTGTGGGGTGCTGTTTCTGTGGGGTTTGTGGAGCAAGAATGGCTAAAATTCTGCTTAATTTGGCTACATTTAAAACAACTGGATGTGTAAAAATTCAGGAATTTTTGGTGCCAGTGGGGTTTGGAGTGAATGGGGCTCAGCCTGCTGTGGAGAAGTCAGCAGCGCTGGGCAAGGGACTGAGCTGGCTTTGCTTCATTGGTGTGACAACTAAACCACAATGATCTGTGTGTATGTGTATATTTTATCATTATAACATGCCAAAAATGTATGTAAACATACCTGTATAATGTATGACACATACATACCTATATTTATTAAGCATGTCATTGGTCAAACTTAAAGAATTTTGTCTTAATTGCTCCAGGTTTTGTAAAAGAATAAATTACTAAAGTTGAATTTCTCTGCATACCACTACCTGAAACTATTCCCCTTCTTGCCTTCTTCAGAGGAGTTTTCTATATATGTTTAGATTCATACACTACATATATATAATTTTAAAATGATTTACAAACTTGTTTTGGGATGATTTGAAATGTCATGTAAATGATAATATAATGCACATAATCTTCTATTCTCTTCTTACGATTTATAAGATTGATCCAAATATCTGATTGATACTTGTAGATCGAGTTTATTTTTTTTACTACTAAACAGTGTTTTATTCTATAAGTGGAATCTAATAAACAGAACAAACAAGCAAGCAAAATATAACCAGAAACATTGAAATAAAGAATAAGCTGACAGTAACCAGAGGGGAGGAGGGGAGGAATAATGGGGGGAAATATGGGAAGGCTCATCAAGGAACATGTTTAAAGGACACATGGGCAAATCTAAAGGGGGGTAGGTTCAAAGGTGGGCAGCAGGGATGGGTGGGGTGGGGGGCCATGGTGGTGTGAAAATGGAGACAACTGTATTTGAACAACAAGGAAAAAATTTTAAAAAATTTATATTGATGGATTTTAGGTTGTTTCCAACTTTTCATTTTTGCAAATGACACTTGAGAAAATGTTTCTGGATATATCATCATATGTAAATGTTGCCTAGAAAGGCTATTCCATTGACTAATAATTCCCAAACACCCTGTGTGCACAGATTTGGGACTATATCGAAATTAGATATAATTCCTATTCTTAATACATTTATAACTTAGTTTAATCATATGTGTACATATATATGTATACACATATATGTACATGCATATATACATATATAGTACACATATACACACATATAGTTATATATGTACACACATATATGTGTGTGTGTATCTGCCCAGAAGGTATCCAGCCATGTAATATGAAAAATAGAGACATTTATTGAAGAAGATACAGGATACAAGAAACATTGTACATAGGACAATGATGCCTCAGTCTCCTTCAAAGTAGGCATCTTGGGACCTCACACAGTTCTCCCAGTCACCATCAGCTGCTCCACTGTATTTTTCTGAATCTCATATCTGATATGAGATTCAGATCTGGTCTGATATCTCTTCCCTTTCAAAAGTGATTTTAGCTTTGGGAAAAGCTAGAAGTTGCAGGGCACCAAATCTGGGCTGTAGTGGGGTTGAGTCATCTAAGTTATTCAACGTTTCACCAAAACACTCTGCATGAGATGTGATGCATGAATGAGCACATTTTTGTGATGAAACTGCCAATCACAAGTTGCCCATAGCTGCGGCCTTCTGAATCATCTGAATAGTTTCCATGTAGGAATGTTCAAGCTTAATGCAAAATCTGATGCAAATTTGTCACTCTACTTAGTCATTTTGAATGTGATGGCCATGTAATACACATGCTCACTCAATGGTATCTATCTCCCCTGCTGACTAGTACAGTGAAGTCATCTTTGTTCACACATGCGCATTCCAGTCCGCTCTCCTTGGCTGCCAGGTTACATCGATGTTGTGCAAACATTCTTGTTATATTAACAATGGCTGGACTTTTTCCAGATAGTCTATATATGACTCTAATATTTTATAGTTTAATTTCATATGTCATTTTACTAAATTTTTATTTCTAAGCCAGAGATATTATCAATGGCATTGCTTGATTATGTCTCTCAGTATTTGGTTTTGGTACTCCTCCAAGGTAGACAGGCAGGTGTGAATGACCAAGTTACAGTTTGTCTTTAGGAGAAAATGTTAAAGAGCCTTTCTGAATTTTTAGCACTGTCACTTGCTTGGTTAATGATTTATTAAGTACATCAGGGCAATTAGAAAAATAAGATTTATAAAAATTATCCATTACAGCTCAAGTAACTCAAATTACTTTTCTAACAGAAGTATTTTGGGAACAGTCAGAGCAGCCAGCACATGGCATAGTAAGGATAATGATGGATGTAAGCTGGTAACTTCTGAAAGAAAATACACGCAGGACTTTGGAAGTGCATTCCAAATCACTTCTTTTTTGAGCATTTATTCTATGCAACAAACACATAGAAAGTGGCTAGCTAAAACAGGTAGTTTGAAAATATTTTAACATTTTTATCTAAACAAATGTCAGAATTTTTTTGAAAATGAAAAATGCTAAGTATAATAAAAGTATATATTTATGCTCTTGGCAGCCAAATGTGCTTTTTAATGGAATTTAAATAAATGGAATTTTTATGACAAAAAAAGCAACAGTAAAAGCAGTGATTATGTTTTTCATAGTTCATTTGCCTTCTTTGCCCTGCAGACCTTGTGTGGAGGGAAATGAGATCCTGAGTGAAGTCTACAATGTCATTGACTCTGAAGAAGGACTCAGAGACCCATTGTTGTTTAATGACCCTTGCTGGCCTATGCAATGGAAACTGGTATGATCTTCAGAAATAGATGGTTTTTTGGCAATGTTAAGAAATATTATTTTCATTGCATTTTAATGCAATAGACAGACACTTTTATGCACTGCCTGCTTTTATCTATTGGTTTTGCAGAGAAGGACTTAGTAAACTTTTGAGGAATTATTACTGCTTCCTCATTAATGAGTGCTAATCCTTTTTATTGGATGACATCCTTAAGGTTTGATTTAGTCTATAAAAGATACCAGTAAAAAACCTCAGACATTTAAATTTGGTGTCTGTACACAGACTCATTACATAGGAATGTTGCTGGCATTCAGGCTTGACGTTCTTGTTCTTGCATAACCAGAATATATTCTGAATTCATCAATAATGAAAACATGCCTCTTTGTCTTTACATATTAAGTCAGTGTTAGAACATTGCACAACAAACTTTTTTTCATAATACTTATAGTGTTAGACTTTTTAGGACTGCATTGCCCTGTCATTTATATGTACCTGTTGTGATGATGAAAAGGTCTGAGAAAAGCACACGTATTTTTTAGAATAAAAATGTTGAAGTAGATACCACTGAAGATTTTAAAAGGAAATGTTTGTAATGTGAGGATGATTTGTTGATACATCAGAGAGAAATTAAAGACCTTGTTATATCCATTCTTAGCTCCTCATAGGTCTGTAAATCATATTATGTTACAGAGGGTCTAGTGTCATAAAATGGGAAAAAGGTTAAGTGCATTTCATCCTTTTCATTGAGATACTGAGGTGAAAATTAGGAAACTGTTGTGGTAGCTCTTTTTTATGTTGATCATTGGCAGTTACCAAGCCTACTAAATAAAGAACAGATAATCCATGTTGGAAAATGTCCAGTTTACTTTTCTGAGCTTCAGTTCATCTTTAAAAAGTGAAACAGTTTAGAAAACTCTAAGACATGTATAAAAGTACATTTGACATTTCAGACAAGCAAAAAAATCCAAGTAGAAAAAAATATGTGGATTGCTTCAATTACCTGGACATGCGATAATCAGCAGTAAGTGGGTGGACTAGAGCTAATTAGAACTGTGAGAGTCAAAGAGAAAAACAGTAAAGTTAAGATAAAGGAGTGAAGGAAGGTGGCTAGATAAAGAAGGAGAGCATAAAATAAAATAATTTTTTTACTTTTCTTTGTTGGTTTTTTCTGACCTGAAGAAGCAAAAATTAAGGTGAATACATGATGCTTACATACATGACATTTTGTAATTAGTCGCCTAGCATAAAACACTTTTTTGTATTGGTTATCAAATGCCAAGCTCCTCTATATGGAGTTCAGGAACTTCAGAAGACACATATGGAAAGGAGATGGAAAGCAAATGATACAGGAATGATGACAAGAAATGAGTAGCAGTCAATAAAGTAGCAAGGATAGATACAAAGAGAAGTCTTACATACTGTTAATAAGTCCTCGTGTAAAACTAGAGAACGGAGGTCATGAAAGGAAAAAGCAGGAGACAGAAATAGTAGAATAATTCTATTCCACTTTCTAGGGCATGAGTTGATAAACTTTTTCTGCAAATGATCAGCTTGTAAACATTTCAGGTTTTGTGGGCCATATAAATTTCTGTGGCATTTTGTTGTTGTTGTTGTCCCAGTCCTTTAAAAATGTAAAAACTGTTCTTAGGTTAGAGCCATATAAAACACACACTGTAGGCTAGATTTCATTTATAGAGAAGAGAGAAGTCAAAAATGCAGTGGCCATTCAGATTTTGCTCTCTCTTAGGCACCCAACTGCTGTGCTGTGCTATACAGCAGTACAAATCAGCGGTGAAAGGTGAAGCCAGGTCATGTTAATGTCAGCAGCCTTCTGGATTATTACTATATTTCAGTAGCACCTTTCTAGAGGCCTGTCAGATGAAAGATTCCTTGTAATGCCAAGGCAAGCCTTAACACAAAATTGCAAAGAAAGATTTGCAGTTTCTTTTTGGGTGCACTGTCTAAAACATATCCATAACAGCAGGCCAAGCTGTGTAACAGAACCCCTGCTCTGGTGAGAATACCACATTTATGCTAATGAAAGATTGAGTGGCCCTGGTGGGTTGTACTGGTCTCCCAGAGAAATTAGAGACCTTATGCTGATTCCCACTCTTTAAATGGTCTTCCTCAGTTACCAGTTTCTCCCTCCTTTCTCCACAACTAAGTGTCCCAAATGAGAATCTGTTCTTATTTTCCTTGTTGTGCCCATCCATTCCTCAATCAACAGCTTGTGGCATCCTCGTTTTGCAATGTCCTCGCACTTACTCCTGCTATTCTCCCTCACCCCAACATGCTTTACTTAATTTCTCAATGCAATAGAGACTTTTCAGTTCTTACCTTACTTGAATTATCAATTACGAAATTGTAAATATCCAGATAAAAATTTTCAAAGGTTAATATCAGATTCTCTAACATGACATATTAAGTCATTTATAATTTTTTATTATTTACCAGTTTTATTTCTGACTTTTGGCTGTTCTGCTTCTAGACATAATCTACGTAGACCAACTAGAGCAAACACTATTGGGATGCAAGTGGCTATTATTCCTCTTTCAAGCACTCTTTGCCTGTACCTCTCCAACATTCGCTTCTGATTCTTTCTAATATTTCAGAATTCATTCCTGGCACTACATCTTAAGAGAATATGCTTTTCATCTACTAGAGTAAGTTATGCCACTTTTACTTTGTAGTCCCACAGCACAGTGTACCCACACTGCCATGTGAATGAGTCAACAAATGAATGATTGAATGAGTTAATGCTTTATAATTTGTGTGCCCTCTTAGCTGGAGAATAACATGCTTGAGGACAGGGACTATGTCTCTTTCATCTGACATTGCAACTCGTGGCAATATACCTAGCGTTCTTTATACCAAAGAAGCATTTGTTTAATGGTCAAATTTTGAAATGCATGTATGAATGTAACTGCTCTTTTTCTACCTTTTCTTTTCTATTATAAAATTTTTTAAAAAATCCTATTTGGCCTGTAAACTCTCAGCCTGTATTATAATAGAACTGGTTCTCAGCTGAAAAAATCAGCTTCTTTCTCCACCAGTACTTTTAAAGACAGAAAAATTTCTGTAGTGAGAAACCTCCAATCGACTGACTAGAGCATAAGGACAGGAGTTGGTCCAAGGTCAGTATGAAGTCTGACAGTGTCAGAACCAAGAGTCCTTCCATCTGGCACCACACTGTGTCCCTTTTCCACATGGCTCTCCCACATCTTAGGAGGGAGAAAAAAGAAAGGAAGAGTGTGGCAAGCCCATCCCCTTGCAGATAGAGCCAGGAAGTTGTACAAGTATGCCGAGATCCTTCTTGGGGTTTCTCTTCCTCGAAGAGGGAAGAATAGACATGATGAGACAATATACAATCTCATCCAAGCACTGATTAAAAAACAAAGTATTTTAAACAAATACGTAAATTCTCTGAAATTTCTAGTTAGCATTTGAGAAATAGTATCAATAAAAGAGAAAAATAATATAAAAGATAGGAAATTATAAAGCTATAGAATAATTTTTGAGATTTTAGAGAATTTTTGAAACATAAAGACTTGTTTGATAGTGTTGAAACTCACCTGATTTGCCGGTATTCGCCAAAATTTACCATAGTAAGTTCCGGAGTATCTGATTGTCCATAAATTTTTAACATTGTATTTTTTGTATGGTGTATTCACTTTTTCGGTAAAATATCAGAAAAGAACACATCCAAAGTATAAGTTAACTTGTCTGTTTTACCTGATTCTACTGCTATTGTTATGCTTGCTCACTGAAAATGCATTGTATTATCATAAAAGACAGAAAACTGTACAAGATCAACAATTAAAATAAAAATTAAAAAAAGAACATATGATTAACAACATTATAATACCAATTCAAAAAAAAAAAAGCCTATCTGAGGTCATCCATGCTATATTTTTGCTAGGCATTTGCAGAATTCTGCTAAAATCAGTTAATATGTATTGCTTTTTAATCATAGATATTTTAAGAACATTTTTTGAGAAATTCTTGTCAGATTTTAAATATCATTCTGGATCTAAAGATTGGCATAATTCAATACTGTTTCTTCCTAAAATTGTGCTAAAAGTGGGTGTTTAAGAATACTTTATTTAAGAATACTTTAAAGAAAATTTCAATTTAACATTATGTTTTCTGAAGTACTGTGTTCTAACAATGAACTTTCTTAAGATCTTGCATGAGATTTCTGTGAACATGATAACGTGTTCCAACATGATATCTGGAATAAGTGGCCTAGAGGAGAGAGAGCTAAAAAAAAGACTATTTTTTATTAGATTAGGTAGGCAAAAATAGTGAAACCCATTTTAACTAGTGCTCAAAGCTCAATACACATTGATAAGAAAAGTTACAGCAATATAATTTTCAAGAAAGTAAGGCTGTCTGCTTCAATTTTTTCTGCTTTAAGTTTTGATTCAGAAATTAATTTTTCAGAAAAAAGTGTGCATCTCTGCATGTTTTGTTTTACCTCTAAGGCAATAGGCCAGATGATGTGAAAATGCGTTGACAACATAAGCTTTCGTGAGCACAAAAGCTATCAGGCTTCTCTTACACTGTGGGTGGACCATGTCGCTGGGCCAGGGCTCCTTGCCCTCCTCCGTCTGATCTCCATGCTGTGTGGACTGCTCCAACACAGGCCAGAGAGCCAGGGTGAGGACGGTGTTAAGGGGTTCATCCCACAAGTTTAAGAAGAAAAGGGAGAGTTTTATAATTTTAACATTGTTTTTTCAATTAAAAAATAAAATTTAACAAATATTGCTATGACTGGGTATATGAGGAGGAACACAGGCTTTAGGGTAAGACAAATGTGGATGCAAAGGCTGGACCTAGACTATGTTTTCTAGACCGTGACTGTCATGAATAATTTAATCTGAAAGTCTGTTTTCTTATATATTAATATGAACATAATAATAATATATTCCCAGGGCTGTTCTGAAAATTAAATGAGATATGGACACAAAGTATATCACAATTTTTGGCCTGTGGTGGGCATTCAATAACAACTTGACAACTAATCAGATTTTACAATGGGTTAAACCCCCCTTACATAGGCACAAATTATGCCGAGTGCTCATTTATCAACAACGCTAGATGACTGAAGCAGTACTAGTACAGGTTGTTAATGATTCTCTTGTTATAACATTGAGAATAGTATCTGTCTATGGTAGTGGTCTCAAAAAAAGTGCTTACTACATAAGCAGTGCACGGGAATACCGTAATGGGATTCAGGAAAAAAATATGAGGACTTCCATTTACATATTTTAATACTTTATAATTTTAAGCTTTTTCAAATGTATTATAATCCACATAATACATTAGTATAATAGTACATATTTTTTCTAAATAATTAAATATGCATATAGTGCAAGTACATGTACAAAACTTTTCAAATGAGAAGACTCATGAACAAAATGTTTGAAATCAGCTGATATACTCAACAAATACTCATGCAGTAGATGTCATGATATTTTTCCTGAGTGTGCTATATGAATAGAACTAGGCATTAATATTTGAAGATGGATTAGATATGGATGTCTTACTCTAAAATTTCTTTGCTAGTATCTAATAAGTACTTTTTATTTTTATTTTTACTTTTTCTATTGAATTTATTGGGATGACATTGTGTAGTAGAATTATATAGCCTTCAGTATATAATACAATGTATTCTACAATACATTAACTGTACATTTATTGTGTGTTCACCACACCAGGTCAAGTCTCCGCCCCTCACCGCTTATCCTCCTGTTACTCTTTTCTACCTCCTCCTGCCCTGCCCCCCTTTTTCCTCTGGCAATCACCCTATTGTTAGAAAATTTTGAAGATATGATAGTATATCACTCTAAAAGATGCAATAGTATACACTAATAAAAAATTATATTACGATATTAATAGAAAACCATTCTATTAAGAAGGCAAAATTAAAGAAGTTATTTCTGGCTTGTGGGAGGTACTAATAAATCTGTGAATGCTGTAAACATAGGCAAAAAGACAGAAAAATATTGCTTTTGTCAAGGGAAAAGTATCTTGAATACTTAATACAAAGTCAAAATTCATTGTATACAAGTAGAAATTTATAAAAGACTTTTGAGCTAAAAGTTGAATTAATCTTGAAAACCATCAATTTATTACTTTATCATTCATTTATGAAACATTTGTCAAATACTATGGCCAGGCCTGATGCTCAGTATATAAGTACAAATACGAATTGCATGCTGTCATTGTTCTCAAAAGATTCATAGTCCAGTGAGATTAGCCATGTAAATGGACTCACTGCATTTTATTAGTGTATAACCACATCTTGTGTTGTCACAGTGATTACAACACAGAGAAGGAAACAGTTTATTCTGTCCAGGTATGTTGGAAAGACTTAACTGATTCAAGAGAAAAATAAGCAAGCATTATAGTCCAAGACGGAAAGCCTGGCTAGACTATTGCCATTTTCTTGTGGATGGAACCTGGAAAAACAGTGGTGGAAAAAAGCCTGCCCAGTCAGTTGGGACCAATTCCAAAGGACCGCATATGCCAAAATAAGGTATTTGTTCCTTGTTCTCTTGCTCATGGAGATTAGAGGTTTATGAGAGGAAAGTAACTCCATCACCTTTGCCTGGTAGAAAGATTTAGGTAGCAGGCTAAAGGAGACCAAGACTGGAGTCAAAAGAGTACAGTTAGGCGACACCTACAGCCCAGGAAGAGGAAGAAACTTGGACTCGGGTAGAAAAAGTGAGAATAAAGACATAAGTCAAAATGAAGCCATATTTAGGAAGGTGATATTAATGAAAATCTTTGATAAATTTAGATTTCAAAGTTAAGGGAGAAGGACCTGTCCAGGATGATTTGAGATTGTTTGGTTTGGTGCCATGGAGAATGATGTATTCATCTGCTAGGGCTGCCATAACAAAATAACAGAAAACAAACAACAGAAATTTATTTACTCACAGTTCTGGAGGCTGGAAGTCCAAAATCAAGATGCCAGAAGGGTTAGTTTCTCCTTTGCTTACAGACAAGGGTGGTCTCTCACTGTGTCCTCACAAGGCCCTTCTTCTGTGCATGTGCATCCCAGCTGTCTCTTCCTCTTCTTACAAGGACACCAGTCCTTTTGGATTTGGCCCCCACCCTTATGACCTTATTTAACCTTCATTATCTCTTTAAGGCCCTGTTTCTAAATACTGTCACAATGAGGGGACAGGGTGTTAGCATACAAATTTTGCAGGATTACAGTTCAGTTCATAACAACGATACAATTAAAAAACTGGAAAAGTTTGGTGGTGTGGCTGAGTTAATTATGTATATGACAGAGTGACTAAGATCTGTCTGTGGAATATTTAAACTGAGATAGAAAGAGGGATTAAAACATTTCAAAATCATAACATAGTATCATTACTCATGTTTTAATCATGAGGAAATTGAGACTCATAGATGGAAAATAAGAGGTATGTACTCAGAAATATGAAAGATAATGAGTTATATTGTGGGCATTATGTTATAATTACTTGTTGCTTATGTAACAAATGTTGCCAATATAACAAATGCACATTTATCTTACAAATATGAAACTATAACATGTTGCCCACATTTAACTCATTATCATCCATATTTCTAAGTAACTTGCACTTGAGCCTCTGAGTCCTAATATACATATATAATAAGTATGTAACTGTAACATATTGCATGTAAAGAAATACACACATATATAAACATGCATGTATGTATGTATTCGGAGGTATATTAGTAAATATATAGATATTTATTGAAAAAGCTTGCATAGGAATATGTGTTTGGTAGAAAAAGGAAGGGGAATAATAATATCTAGAGGCCAATACTGAAAGCAGTGTATACGTTAAAATGTAAGTGAGACAAGGGAGAGATGGAAATACATTTGGAGGCTTTTGCAGAAATTCAGTAATGGAAGCTGAGCAGGGAGCCTGGCATGGTGCATAGAGAGAAAGAAGAGACTAGGACACATTTATATCCTTAATATTTACTGAGTATCTAGTAGAAACTATACAATGTATGGGACCTTGCAGACTCAATAGTGAACAAGAAGATGCTTGTTTCTCTTCTCCTATAGCTGATATCAAAACAAAGAATAATATAATTAATGGTAAATATAACTACTACCATTATGTGTTCAAAAGCAGAAAATGGGAGCTTCTTACCTAGTTCAGGGGGTATCGCAATTTTTTTCCCAGAGGAAATGGCATTTAAATTGAGAACTAAGATGAATATGACTTAACTTGACAAAGAAGTTGTCAGGATAGGAGGAATATCTGTTTTAGTCAGGGACACACTAGCACAAAGAGCCAGAAGATTGTGTGCCACTGGGGAATGAAAATACTTGTTAATATGGTCAAAGTATGGGCTGCAAAGGGAAGGATAGTTTGAAAAATTGAGGAAGAAGGAATGTTGAGACAGAGATGAAGAAAACCAAGAGAGTGTGCATATAGGGGAACCTAGCATAAAGGAAAACGTGGGAAATGCTTCTCAGGAAACAATAAAATAACATGACTGCATGTCTTTTGAATCAGTAACGAAGATGTTGTTAATGAGAAAAGTTCCCAAATAATGTTGGGGAAAGAAGCCATAATGTAGTGGATGATGAATGAGTAAATGTTGAGGAAGTGAAGGCAGTGAATGGAGACCTATAGAAGTCTACCTAACCCATTTATTATTGACTTACTAAGATAATTAGGATGGCTTTTGGAGTTCAAGGTTCCCAGAAATTTGAGCATTGGTAGTACTGCAGTGGAAACAATGGAAAACAGAAAACAATGGAATTATACTTTTAAGACACTGAAAGAAAATTGCGAACAGCCTAGAATTCTATTGAAAGAGAGAGAGAGAGAGAGAGAGAGAGAGAGAGAGAGAGAGAGAGAGAAATATCCTCAGGAGTAAAGGTAAAAACGAAGTTATTTTCAATCAGCAAAAACTGAAAGCCTTCTTCATCAGCAGACTCATACTACAAGAAATACCAAAGTATGTCCTTAAGGCAAAAGAAAATGATCTTAGATAAAAAATTTATAAAGGTATCTGAAGCACAAGATGAGACTATCTTTCTCCAGAGATGATTTACCTTTGCTTTTTTCAGACAGTCAGAGAAATTAGCAATCTGGGAACACCTTAACCTAAGCTCAAGGAACGCGATGATTTAAAATTGGGCATTGGTCCCTGAGAGAACTACTTTTAGCTCACCCTGACTCCCAAAAGAAGAGATGCTCATCTCTTTGGACTTTGAACCAAATTTTTAGGAACTACAGATGTCCCTAGGAAAAAAGTATCCTCAATTGCCAAAGTTACCTGTCCAGGATTCAGCTTCTCCAGATTTTGGCTTTCATTTTCTTGTTAGCTTTCTAATATATTCAAATGTATGGATATTTATACAGTTTTTCTTAGGTCTTTAGAAAAAAATGTTAGAAAGAATTATTTAATCTACTATTACCAGAAATAGATGTCTGAAGTTTATGTTATGTCAATAACTAAGTAGCCAAACTTTAAAGATGCAAATTGTTTTAACACAGTAACATGAAAGAACTAAGACCATCACACTAAAGTTGTCCTTAGATGTTCTACTTTTGTCACCACTACAACAATATATAGCCTGAGTGGGGAGCCATTTCTTTCAAGGGTGGAGAAAAACTCTGTCTTGCCTGGTGGTCAGAATTTCTTTCTATTAGAGTCTCAATTTCAACGGAAGGTATTGTTAAGAGAACAGAAAAAAGAACACATATTAAGAAGAGGATACACATTCACAACCATAGAATATCAACATTTTCATCAGTTGATGGAAACATTGCTACTTATTTTTTATTAAAATGTAAATATTTAGTTACTGAAATACAAAGAGTAAAACAAATTGCCCATAATCTTAACACTCATATGTAATCACCATGTACCTTTTGTTACATATTATTTCTGATATTGTTCTATGCCTACATTATATACTTTCTTCATATTATATCTACCTGAACATGATTAACATTTTTAAATAAAAATGTAACCACCCTGGCTAGTATGGCTCAATGATTTGAGCACCACTGGTGAATTGAGAGGTCACTGGTTCAATTCCTGCTCTGGGCACATGTCTGGGTTGTAGACCAGGTCCTCATTTGGGGGCATGCAAGAGGCAGGCAATCCACATTTCTCTCTCTCTTTTTCTCCCCCTCTTCCCCTCTCTCTGAAAGTAAATAAATAAAATCTTTAAGAAAAAATAAACAACAAAAACAACAACCCCATAACCTAGCCCTGGCTGGTGTGGCTCAGTGGATTGAGTGCCGGCCTGCAAACCAAAGGGTTGCTGGTTCGATTCCCAGTAAGGGTACATGCTTGGGTTGCATGCCAGGTCCTGGTGGGGTGTGTGATAGACAACCACACATTGATGTTTCTCTCCCTCTCTTCCTCCCTCCTTTGTCTAAAAATAAATAAATAAAATCTTAAACATAAATGTAACCATGCTGTAAAGACTCTTCCATGCCTATTTTTCCTTAATATATCTTTTTTTTTTGCTTTAGTTAATTTAGATCTAATTCATCTCTTTTAGCAATTATTTCTTATTCCTTATTTGAACAATTGTTTATTGATGGTCTTCAAGTAGTTTCTATTTTACTATTTTGTGAACACTGTTTGGATGTCTGGTGGACTCTCCTGGTGTGGTGAGTGGACTTGGATGGGGAGTTCACCATAGAAGACAGCCCACTAGGCCAGATCTGTCAATAGACCAATCAAGAATCCAATGATACATCTTTTATTCTGAAATCTTGGTAGACTCTCTGGCCCACAGAAGCCTGGGGTGAAAACCTAGGGCTTGCTGTCCTGTGGCCTATAGTTGGATTCCCAAAGTCCTTTGACTTATTCCTCATCAGCACACTTTCTTCTCCATTTCCTGCTTGTGGGAACTCAGGACTGTCCAAAACAGTTCAAAGCTTCAGTTGCCAGTAGAAAGGCAGGAAAAAGGGCACTAATGGTGGTCATTGTGTTAGAGGAATTCACAGTTCCACCTAGCCTTTTCCTCCCTTCTTTTCAGATTTATTGAGGTGTTCTAAAGTTAGTTGAGATGTTATAAACCCTTCTGCCCTTTTTACTCACCCAACTGCATTTGCTGAAGAACACCATGGTGAAATAGAAACTTCACATAGTACACACCATCCACCAGATAAGGTAAAAAATAAGCAATAGCCAGCCTTTCTGGGAGATGGACTCATCTAACAGCTGTCTTTGCTGTATATCCTCCTGTACAGAACTTGAATGTTTTTGAGTCATGCTGGGGAAATCTAACCACACGGTTTATAGGCTGAGCTCTTCTCCTTTGGTAATGTTGAATAATAAGCTAATCAACACCAATCAGCTTTTCTTTTGATGTAGGTGGTTCTATTTCACAACTTCTAGAAAAAAAATGAATGTTTCTTGACCATTGATGGCTTCTGCATTTTAGCAATGCTAAGTATTTTTTAAATTACTTTTCTATTTTTTCATCAGGTCAGTGGGATTTTATAGGGAATATGTAGATTCAAATTATTATTGAAACAGGACATTGCTCTAAGGTTTAATGAGGAGAAAGATGAAAATATCTAATGTCCTTGGTAGACATGGACTAGCTTGGTGGAATGTTGCCAATGGAGGCTAAGACATTTTGGTCCTGACAAAGGAATTCCAGGCTCCTGGATTAATGTGAGGAATGGGATACTAGGCAGAGAGGCAAATGTGCATAAATAAAAGGTGATAATATACTGGAGACATACTTTCTTGACTTCAGTTTTGTATTGAACAGGGCCAGTAGTTGAATTATCATCCTGTGGATAGAATAGTGATGATCTTTTGCTCTTTTAGATACTGCCAATTTATTGATGGATTCAAAAGAATCTCTTCTTTATCTGCCATCCAGGATGATGCAACTCATGTTACAATTAATTTTTTAAGAGCTGACTTTCTGAATTTGTTACCTTGTAAGTTCCTCACCTATTTTTGAACAGAATTTCAGTTGCTAATGGCTGGCAGCTATTTCTGAGACAAGAAGGCAGTTGTGATGGCAGCCAAATGAATTTGTCTTGCATGACCTCTCCAGCTGAGTGCTACACGGTGCCAACTCATCGCAGTTTGATGTCATGAGTTTCTTTATACAAGCATTCTGATTCCTCTGTGCGATCTTATGAAAATTCTTCATAAGTCATTGATTATGTGGACATTTGTAATACCTTTTTTCCACTTCCAAACATATCTTTGGTAAACAGATTAAAAATTATCTGGGATAATTAATTAAAAGTCGTTCTTGATGCCAAGGTCAGTAATTTTTCTAGCTTCGTAGAAACTGTGGAGCCCTGCGTAGACCCTCTTTGCTGGGTCATCGCATCTGCCCATCAGCTTCTGCAGTGCTGGCCACAAATGTGTCACATCTCCCACAACGCTTCCACCACCCAGCCCTGCATGTCCCCGCCTCTTGCACCCTGAGAAATACCCATGGCTAATGGGAGCAGTCTAGCCAGGGAATCTGTGACACTCCTCCTCCCACTTCAGGGATGGCATGTATATTATCTCTGTCTGATACATGTACAGAAGTTCTAGCTTCCTTACCTCAAGAGGGAACTACACTGGGATGGCACTTATCTTCTAGACTCTTTGGGATCCTCATGGATCAGGCCAAGGCTAGACTTTACCTAAGACTACATTTTTTCCCCAAATATTTTATTTATTTATTTTTAGAGAAAGGGAGAGAGAAAGAGTGAGAGGGAAACATCAGTATGTGGTCACCTCTCATGAACCCCCAACTGGAGACCTGGCCCACAACCCAGGCACATGTCCTGACTGGGAATTGAATTGGTGGCCCCTTGGTTTGCAGGCTGGTGCTCAATCCACTGAGCCATACCAGCCAGGGCTGAGACTGCATTTTTGATCAGCTCTTTCTCCTTCCTTGCTCTACTTCATTCTCATCTTTCCTTATAGGTATTCTTGAAGAGATCTTTTTAAACAAAACATCTGAAACTCTAGATTGTGTTCTATTTCTACAATAGGTGTCCTAATATGTCCTAATATGGTACCAAAAGTGGTTTTAGGAAGCAGACCCCAAGAATGGGATTCTCAAGCTAGAAACTGGAGGCCTGATTTGCAACAAATACCTCGTCACTGGTGGTAGACAACGTTTGTGTGGCTCTGGCTTGCAGCCATAGTGCAATTGCTAAGGCTGCCACTGAGGTCAACTGGAAGAGGATATGTGCGGAAGGAGATGCACTGGCTTGTACAATATTGCTGGCATTTGAGAGGTTCAAGAGAAATATAAATTATAAAGATTGTGGAATTGAAAGGCTATTTCTGAATGCCACTGTTGCTTTGAAGAGATGAAAAAGCAGGCCCAAGGCAATCAACCACTAATTTAAAGCCAAGTATGAGAGTCAGAGGGCCTCTTTGGCAGCTGTTAAAGAGACCTTCAGCTCCTACAGCTGGAGGGCAGATAGAACTGAAGATCAGGCGTAAGACTTAATTATAAAAAGTCACAGAACTCAAGAGAAAGCTTAATTCTTGGCTTGGGAGAGTCTTGTATGCAAAGGCTAGAGCTCTGAAAGGTAAAGAAAGTGACACTGCAACTCAGGTTAGGGTTATCTGGGTGTGTGTGTGTGTGTATATATATATATATATATATATACACACACATATATACAGACTTTGGACTTTCTCATTTCCCTGAAACTTCCAGAATTATGTAAGACATCCAGTCCCCCTTGTTAAAAAGGCTCCACTACTTCTTGATCAAAGAATATGTAGAAGCTTCAAATGAGGCAGATGCCTCACCAAATAATGCTAACCCTCCCAAATCTTCCCCCTTCTTAGCCATATAAACAACTAAGATCACATCTCAGCAAAAGCCAGCTGGTAAAGTATTACACCTGTTGGTGTGTGTGTGTGAATTTTATGCTAAGAGAGCTGTAGCAATGACTCACAAGTATAATCAAAACTATGAAAGTGTTCTTGAGAGTTGGTGCTGAAGGTGTTGGATCAGGATGGTAGGGTGGAATATAAAGCTGAATAAGGGATAATAGTAGATCAATATGGAGGCACCCTCCTGTGATTCACAACTTATCCTGAAAAATTTTCAAATGCACTGCTTGCAAGCTTGAAAATCAATGGCTTTTTAATATGGTAGACATGCCAGACTGCTGTGGCCAATTGGTAGAAGAGCTTAAAGGCTCAGAAAAATGAACATTCTAGAAAGGGATTACTATGTAAATCTTGAAAACCCATTTCCTGATTCTGTTTTCTGGAAAACCCTAGAATATAGTCCATTTTTGATGGGGGCACCAGCATCATTTAGAAGTTTTTAGTGGCTGTATGTCATAGGCAGAGGTTGTAGGAAAAGTATTGATAGAATCAGGCTAGTTAGTTAGTTAGTTAGTTAGATGATAGCACTGTAGCATATATTGAGTATATAGAGTATCTCAAATCAAATGAGATTGAGAAGATATACAAAAGGCTGAGACCAGCTATCACAATGGAAAGTTATGATTCTTTGCCAACTTTCCAGAACTGCATAGTTATTAGACTCAGAATTCATTAACTTAAGGAGAAGTCAGATTCCTTTCCATATGGAAAGCCCTGTTAAATCATGACAATTGCATGTAATGTTTTTCTTCTATGTTCCCAAAGGGACATACAGCCATTTACTTGGGCAACTATATACAGAGGAAAGGGGAATATCCAGATCTATTGAGGTCTTTGGGTACACTGTCCAGACCAATGCTGATCTTTAAATAACCAAAGCTCTATTAGCCAGTGAAAGGGTATATGATTACAATTAGGAGTGGATTCCTGGCTTACATCTGTCTCACAGTGAATCCATGGGCTTCACAAATTCACTTCCTAGCCAATTTTTTTGGTTTGGGAATATATAATCATAATGGACATACTTAGCAGTTGGCAAAACTCTCTTATGGCTTCTTAACTGGTTCAATAAGAACGACTACAGGGAGAGTGGAAGTGCTGAAACTGCCTCACTAATTCCTCCTCAGCCAAGATAGTAAATAAAAGACAATATTGTACCCACAGGGGAATGGAAAATATTAGTGCTATCCTCAAAGCCTTAAAGGTTGTAAGGATTGTGAAACAATTATATCTTCATTTAATTCATCAGTCTAACCCATGCAAAAAGCAAATGTATTATGAAAGTTAGTGGATTAACCACAAACTTAACCAAATGGCAGTCACAATTGTGATAGCTGTGTCAGATATGATAGTTTTAAGTTGAGCAGGTTAACATAGCTGGAATACATTGTTTTCCATATGTATAGAAAAGAGGATGGGAAGCAGTTAACATTCACATGGGACAGAAAACAATGTACATGTAAGATCTTTTCCTGGAGTTATGTTAATTCTCTTGTCTCATAACATATTTCAATAAAGCATGGACATCCTGCAGAACATCATATTGGTCCAATATATGTTGAACAAAAAGTGGCAAAATTATAGGTTCCATGGTAAAACGTGTGTTCTCCAGAGGGTGGGAGATAAATCTCAGAAATATTTAGGAACCTTCATTAATGGTGTGAATGTGGGGAGTATTGGCATAGGATATGCAAGCATTTCTTCTCCAAAGAAACACAGGGTAGAAGATAAACTCTAAAATATTCAGAAGCTGCCTCAGTGGTGCAGTTTACTTTAGGGGAGTGGTGCAATGCTCTATGCTAGGACAACCATCCAAAGTAAAGGACGAACTATTGCACTTTGTACCTTCTTTTATTTTAAATTGTTGTTCAAGTACAGTTGTCTTCATTTTAACCCTTCTACAAAGAATAATATATTTTGGTGAGCCACTTGGGGTTTTGGAGGCAGAAAATTCTGCAGTTGGGAATAATGCTCTGACCCATTTATCATATGACTTATAAACAGCCAGAGGTGAGGAGGCCTAGAACAAGAAATGACACTGTAGGTGGCCCAGCTGTGGTTCAAGTAGCCTGCTCCTAGGACATATGGCCAGGAACACCTCATATATACCTCATAAATACCTTGTATGACAGACTTTATAAATACCTAGAGTAATGCGTGGTAGACTACCATGCTATATGGAAACTCTGTCAAGCCTCAATAGAAGAGTAGCAACATAAACTTCTGAAATTCTGAAGCTAGAACATACCATCTGCAGCAAAGCATTGTATACCATTCCACAGATCCTGGCATGGTTATGGCCCTGGTGTACATGAAGCATCTGACAATGGGACATCAAGTGATGATGCAGCCAGAATTTCCCATCTTCAGCTGGGTGATGTCAGACTACCAAGTTATAAGATTGGGCAGGGTGATCCCAGAGTCAATTCATTATAAAATAGAAGTGATGCATCCAGGATATGTAAGCTCAAGCATGTCCAGAGGGCTCAGGAAAGCTGCACAGATAAGGTAACTAGAACTCCTTGTTATTTATCACTGTTGCTCTGGCAGCTTCTCCTCAGCTTATACCAATGGCCTTTTAATGAACACTGTGATGAACTTAGCTCCCTGTTTAATGGACGGCTCAATGCCTCATCTGCTAAAAGTACTGTGAAAAGATACTCTTTAACTCATATATTTCAGGGATGGGCTCAGGTGCAGAAAGCTGCCTCACCAGTTGTCATGTTCCTTACTTATTAATGCAGGTGTAAAGGCCTGATCACTTTGGTCCAGCTGAGGCCAACTCTGAAGGGCCATTTTTGCAATCTACCAGAGATATTTATCTAGAGGTCCCTATGAAACAGGCCAAGTCTACATTAGAGCATGACTTCTCCCTATTCCTGCTTCCTTCTTTTTCCCTTCTATGAGTGTTGATCCCAAAAGGACTCCTTACTTAATAAACACACTATTTATTAACCAGCCCTTCTCCTACAGCCTTGACAGACACCATAGGAATTTCCTATGACTAGATGACAGAGGGTGGTAAAAACCTGAGTCTGATTCAGAGAGTCGGCATGTTGGTGCAAACCTAAAATACATAGTTAATGCATTATCCTTCCAATCAGGTGTGGCTTTGAAAGATAATGGTGAAGGAAGGGAAACCTACCAGTTGGCACATCTTTGGGCCACACTCCTGGTTATTGTGTAAAGGGAGAAATGATTTAAGGTAATGAAATTCACAGATTCATAGGCAGTGATAAGTAATTTAGATGGTTAGTCAATGGATCTGGAAGAAGCAATATTGTGAGATCAAGGTTAAAGATATCTGGAAAGAGAGATGTAGATGGACCTATGGGAGTGGAAAGGATGCATGAAGCTCTTTGCATTGCACACTAGAGTGGACCCTTTGGAGCAAAAGCACTGAACAACCAATGGGCAGGATGACTTGGCTAATTGTTATCAGCCTCTCTCCTTGACCATAACAAAGATGTGAATGGAGTGGCTACAGTGATAAAGATGGAATCTGTGTATGTGCTCACAAATATGTGATCTGTCTCACCAGTTGCTGCTTTGGAATGTCCAATCTGTCAACAAAAGAGATTAATGGTTAGTATCCTATATAATACCATCCCCCAAGGAGACCAATCAGCTACTTTGTGCCAATGTGATTTCATGAGACACTTTCTATCTTGAAAAAGGCAGAATTTATCCTGACCAGGATTGAAATACATGGGTTCACCTTTCTTGCCTGTAGGACTTTGACCAACATCATACTCTAAGAACTCATGAAATATTTGATTTGCTGGCATGAAATTTTGTATTAAAAGAGGGTGAAGGGAATTGCAAAACATATACCCCCCCAACACACAAACAACAGTGTGGTGATGGCCAGAGGGAAGGGGGTTAGGGGGCTGGAAGTGGCAGAAAATAGGGATGTGTAATAGCATCAACAATAAAAAAAAAATCTGTATAACAACATCTCTGACCAAGAGATCCATTTTTTCTTTGTAAAGAAGTTGCCTCATGACCAAGAGAACCATTAGTCACATACCTACTGTACCTTCCAGAACTGCTGTCCTGTTAGAATAGTGGAATCACCTTTAAAAGACACAGATGAGGTACCAGTTTGGAGATGACACTTGAAAAGATTGGGCACTATTTTTTAGAATGTATTGTACTCTTAAACCAACATCCATTATGTGCTGCTATGTGAGAAAAAGGTAGACTTTATAGGGTTATGGACTGAATTGTATTTCCCCCCAAATTCATATATTGAAGCTCTAAGTCCCAAAGTGACTGATTGCAAAGATAAAACCTTTAAAGAGGTAATTAGATTAAATGAGGTTATAAGGGCGGGGACCTAATCCAATAGGACTGATGTCCTTGCAAAAAAGGAAGATATTACAGGAATTCACACAAGGGAGAAAAAGCCATTTGAGGACATAGTGAGAAGATGGCCATCTGCAAGCCTAGGAGAGGGGCCTCAGGAGAAACCGACCCTGCTGGCACTTTGATCTTGGACTTACAGCTCCACAACTGTGAGGACATAAATTCCTGTGGTTTAAGCCATCTAGATTGTGTGGTTTTGTTATGGCAGCTCTAGCATCTGATACACATGGCTTTTGGAACTAAGTGGTAAAAGCAGAAGTGGCCTCACTCACCATCATTCCTGTTCACCTACTTCAGGAACTTGTGTTTCCTGACCCTGAAACATTAAGCTCTATGAGTTCAGAGGTCCTGGGTTTCTAAAGGGCTTCCTTTCCCCCTGTGGACACCCTAAGGTTCCTACTAAATATACAGGTACAACTGCCACTTGGTTGTTTGGAGTAGCTGGTGCCAGTAGACCAACAAACACAAAGCAAGAGTGATTGACGCTTAACTTCTTTGGGAGTCAGGAGTGATGAGGGAAGAACGCATTTGGTGTCAGGCAATCCATTGGGGTAGGGGAGAGGAGGTGTTTTTGGATCCTCTTATGCTCATTTGTAACTGTGAGTGAGCAAGTACAGCAACCACGACCTTCTTAATGATGATATTGTGACAGGGCTCAACCCTCAGGAATCAGGCTCTTTGTTTCTCCACTGGGTAAGCCACTAGGGCCAGTGGAAGTGTTGAGAGAGAGAGAGAGAGAGAGAGAGAGGGATGTAGAATGGGTGATAGAAGAGGGAGATGAGTATTAGTTTTGCCGTAAAACCAACTGTAGCACCTAGTGAATTTCCTAAAGTGTTGTGACCACAGAATCCTGAAGAATCTGTGCATGTGTGGAGTAAATTTGACGTAAGAAACAAGTGCATTCACACAGATGCTGCAAATGTTCAGCCCAGCTTCTCTTGACTGGCCCTGTTATTGTCTTCCATCTTCTGGGATTGTTGGCTACTCACAGCTCACAGGGGCCCCATTCTCTAGAGATTTGCCCTTAGCTATGGTTGCTGCTTCTCCCAGGAGGTCACACACCTCCCACCATCAAGGGGTGGCCATCGCTAATGACCAAAAAATAGAGGTTACAACACACTGCCTCCCTCCCTTCAAGGAGGGTCATCTTTGTGCTACAGTTTATGCTTCAGACTCCTCTCCCACCCCTGCTAGGGATCAGGCCAAAGGTAGACATTACCAGAGACTACATCTTTGCTAAGTATTTTCATCTCCTGTTTTTCTCCCTCCTTTGCAGGTTCTGCCTAAATATTATATTCTTATTACCTCCTGTGCATCCAAATTGCTCTCTTAGGTTCTCTTTCTAGGGGACTGGACCTAAGACAATTAGTAATAAAATAAATTGAAGAGGGTATATTAATATCTTGGCTTGATAAGTAGCTTCTCTGAGCCCAGCACACGACTATCACTATGTAGGTACAATGACATGAGGCATTGAGTGTCTTTTCATTGAGCTCACCATCCAGTTAGGAAGTAAAAAACATAGGTGCATGCACAACTTAAACCTGTTACTTGGTGCCAGATGGGACTAAGTTGAAAAGAGGTAAAAATGAAGTTTAGAAAAAAAGTGTCTTCCTCAGAGAGGTACATATTTGAAAGTAATTATCAAAATGCCTGTTACTTAAAGGAAATTTTACTGGCATAATTTGAGCATTAGGGTAAGGCTGACAATACCTATTAGAGTGATAAAGTTGGTGAGATATTATTAATTTACTGCATTAATAAGAGTTGAAGTAAAGCATATAAATTTCTAAAATATTAGCATCTGAACTGATGCTCTCCTGCTGTAGGGTATTTATTTGGAGGTGAGCTAAAGCTCAAAGCGCAGTTCCCAGATGCTGCTGTACACTGAGAGGACAGAGCATGTTGCTTCTTTCCTCCGAAACTGTCAGATAGCAACCATAGGGGGCAATGCAAGCTCAGCAGTAGCATCTCAGCTCCCTGTCTGCACCAGCTGAACCGGTCCTTTCAAAGCATTGCAGTTTGGTTTTATTATTCTTGCTTAAAACAAGTTGAATCTTCACAGTTTCACAATGTCTTAGTGTATATAATTACCTTAAGTTTGGGGAAAACCCCTATGTGGAAATGTGAAAGCTTCAATGGAAAGAAAAATATGTTATAAAGATACAAAGAATAAATGGGATGTAGAGGGTTTGAGTTCACAGTTGACACAAAGTAGGACAGAAGTTTGTAGCTAGTTCACTAAGAATCTAATCTGCTCCACTAATTGTTGTCTGTCAAATTCCTGTTTTTGGTAAAGACACATCTGGAAAAGCAAACTGATTCTTATTTAAATTTTGTTATATTTCCTAATGGATTTCATGTCTGAATATTGTCAATGAAGAGACAATTGTTGAACAAATAAAATAGTTCTTGTAATTTATTTTAAGAGGCATATGCATTTCACATATTTTGTGCACTTCTTTTAAAGTTCCAGAGTCAGTGTACCAACATATGAATATGGATGAATATTGATGAGTATGATTTTCCTGCCCATCATTACAAAAATACCTTTCCTAGTTGAACTGTTAATGAAATGATGAGAAAATCTGAGGTGAACATTAGTAGTCTATTTTCATTTTGTTTCATCAAAAAGAATCTATTTTACAATTACTATTTACTTGCAATAACCTGCAGCAAAAAATGATTTAATGTTCAATATGTGCATTAAAATGCACTTGCTTTTTTAATATGTAAAAGCTGATGGAAATTTCATTTAAGCACAATTCTGGTATCACAGATTTTAAGCAAAATAAAAAGAAGTTGGGGTACCATTTAAACATGGTTATAAAAATAATTTCTTTTGGCGGCTAGAGGGAAGGAAGCATTGGTCAAAGTAATTTTTATCTTCTATGGGATTCTCCACTAGCCTGCTTTTTTATTTGGCTTAATGCATGCCACAATAATCATGCTATTTCTTCCTAGCATTTTTCTAGCTCTCAGTAATAAGAATAATTGCATGGTGTTTATATTCTAAAGTGCCTTTTCTCACTAAGCTCTGAAGTCCTTTCTGAGTATTAATTCTCACACGATTTCTGTGTGGCACACGAGGCTGTGTATTATTCTCTTGTTATTTCCCTTTTAACAACAAGGATGGTAAAGCATATATGCGGTATTGATACACAAGACAGAGTCAGCAGGACAGAAAAAGATTAGGACCTGATTTCTGGTTCAAGAGCCAGGCCATGCTTTCTAGGAATTATTTATGCACTTGATGGTCGAATCCTGACAATTAGCAGCTATCTTTTAAGCCTTAGATTTTACTCTTAGAATATCAACATTGAAGTAAATCAATTCTATTGCAACCTGTGTAATATAGAAATTGTAAACGAGCAAGTAAGTAACTATGGTAATAGGAAGAGGTTATTGAGAATAATTTTAAATGTTAATATTTAAAGGCATAGATGTAAATTTCACAATTAAAGAAAAATAACTTTAAATGACATTTATCCTAGAAAATGCTAGAAAAGTAAACTAGGTATGTAATTTGAGAATAGAATGAAGCTGTGTAAATATATTGACTAGGATTCAAAGACACTCAGATAAGCCTGGAACCCGACATCTACTCAATGTATGTTATTTAGCCAATACACAAATGATGTCTTTTGAAAATCCTACCCAAGTTACTTTAGTTTTTTTTTAGGTGGTATAATAGCATTGTAATTACATATATTTTAAGCTGTCTTATCTCCTATAAAAAATCTAAAAGATATGTAACACTTGCAAATGAAATTATTTGAAGTTTGTGATTTGCTTGAAAATAAATCTGAAGGTTTCAAGGGTATATGAAACAAGATCACCATGATTTGATTATTGTTGAAGCTGTCTGATAGATTATAGGTCTTTATTTTTTCTTTAGGAAAATATGAAGAAGTAAAAAAATAAAGTATATTCTTTATTTTTGTTAGTGTTTAATTTTTTATGTTAAAAATGTTTGAAATTTAAAAGACCATACCCATATATATTTGATCAGAGATTATTAGAAATGTGTTGTAAAATACATGTCCCCATTCTGGAACGTAGCTATTTGGGATCCTCATCTATCTAGAACATAGTCAAGAAATAAAACATACTCCATAAAAAGAAAGCTTTCGGATGTTGTATGAATATCATAAGATAATATTAATAAGATGTCGCAAGTCACACACTAGTATTTGAAGCATTCTAATAAAAGATCCTGTTTAACTATTTGTTAAGAAAATTGATAATGTATGTATTCACATACTTCAGGTCAATACTTATGCTGAAATTTACTAATTTGGCAATTTATTTCAATTCTGTAAATCTTTACTTCCTCAAATATAAAATAAGGATTTTAATGAAATTTACAAGTGATTAGACTTTTTTTCTGGTACTTGTTAAGTGTTATATAAATGGTAGGTCATAATTTTAAGCTTGATTATCTCATTTTTGAGATGGCATAAAATTAATGTCAGAAATACCTACATGATTCTCAAGGCAGAATAACACCCTTACAGAACACCCAACAGGAAAATGTGGTCAGAATATCAACAAGTAGGAATAAGCTACTCTATAAATGCAAGAATTCTGAGTCTCTTTTAGCATATAAACACCCAAAGCCCTATATTTCTTTCCCAAGCTGTGCTTGCCTTTATATTACAATGCAGGGCAATAGGTCATATAGTGATCATAGAGAATTATTAAGAGAAGTGAACACACAAATCCAAAATCTCAAAAGCCTAACACAACAGTTTGTTTCTCACTCATGGCACAGTCCCTTGTAAGTCAGGAGATTCTCTTCACCCAGACTCCTTTCTTTTGGTTCCATCACACCCTGGGATCTCCTTAGAATTCTCTGATGCATTTGCTTCATTTGTTCAGTCAATTGGTAAAGGAAAAGAGGTCCCACTGAGGACTGCATGAGGTGCTTTAGGGTCCTGTTTGAAAGTGTGCTTCATCTT
The DNA here is from genome assembly GCA_039655065.1 of Glossophaga mutica. Lineage (NCBI taxonomy): Eukaryota > Metazoa > Chordata > Mammalia > Chiroptera > Phyllostomidae > Glossophaga > Glossophaga mutica. Next base: position 161,092,462 of record CM077306.1, read on the forward strand.
GTCCACCCCCATTGCAGTGGACATGTTCTCAGCTATGCCAGGGGCCAGGCAGGTGTAGTTTCCCCAAGTATCCACAGTGTGTGGACTCCAGACAATTGTCTGCTACAGTAGACAATGAAGGAAGTGTCTCAATGGTTCTAGGAAGTTTTATACAAAAAACAAAAAAGAAAGAAATAGGGTGAATTATATATCTGTATGTAATCTGTGATGGACTTTAGGCTCTCTGAAACTGGGGAAACAACTCGATTATTTCTGACCTCCAGCTAGTGCTGAGTAAATAGTTTCTGATAAATAATAGTTTTATTAAATAAATTAATTTATTTAATAAATTCATTTTAAAGATTCTGTATAATTTTATGTTTATGGCATTACTGTTTGGAAATAAGCCTATCTGTTGAGTGTTGAAGAGAAAATAAGTTTAGAAAAAAATAGTTCAGTGTGGTCTTGAATACTTTATTCAACACACTAGTTAAATAATAGAATCAATATAATTTATTGTATTTGAAATAGTAGAAACTTTTTTGAGCCACATTTTACTGGACCACATAAATTATGGTCTTACTTCTTGGTCTGGAATTTTCTTAAAGATAATAAAATTAATATGGATTATACAAAATTCTAAAAAAGAATCCAAGTGTATTTGTATAAACAATTTTGTCTATTCCTTGCCTCCAGAAATTATCTGGAAGAGATTTCATTTTGTAAGAATTCCTTGTCCTCCTGCATCTGGAATTTTAGGATTGAAAGGAAAGCTCCACTCTCTTGATTTTCTTCTGGTGATCAAAAAAGAAATGAGGAGGATTTGATTCATTTACAAAATGGATAAATAAATATTTAAAGTTAATTGGCACATGCAGTACAACAGAACAGATGAGAACTGTAGGAAGCGGTGTGCTAGCTTTGTGGCCCGGTAGCAAAATCACCCAAGACAATGACGGAGAGGAGGCAGCAGTTTATGGTTTGACAGTGATACTTGGGACAGGACCCTAAGAATAAAGTACTGTGTGTACCACAATTATAGGTCTCAGGCATGGGAATAAGTCAGACCACTGATGAGAGCTGTAGACACTGACATAATTTTGAAGAGAAAGATATTAGAGTGAGAGAATAAGAGAACATTTTTGTAAGTAATAGTGGCAATGATAAAACAACAATAAAACCGTTAAAAGGTAAGAGTGACGCTGGAATGTACTGTAGATATTGCTCTAGATATTTTCTCCATCCGTCGTCATTGATTCTGGTGAATGCTACCACAGATTATCCTGTCTGCAACACAGAATTTTTTAAAAGGAAAATTGATGTACAAAATACCAACAAAAACCATTGCTGAAAAAGTCACTTCTACTTATTTGAAGTATAATGGTCCCTGAAACTCTGTGAAATTTGGAAACTAGTGGAAAAGTATTGAAAAAGTAAATAGAGGTATTTTAAAGGCATAGCTAAAAGTAGAAGATTGTTTTAGGCGTCTTTAGATTGAAGATTTTTTTAATTCAAAACTATATTTGTCAGAGTCTTGGCATAAAGCATCTGAGAATGTTACTGCCAAAAGATTTTTGCCCATCTCAAAACAAACAAACAAAAAAGGAAACAATAGGTTTAGTACTAGAGATTGTGTTGGGAATGCGAGATTGACTATGTATTGTCAGCAGCGATGAAAATTCTAAAATTTATTAACTAAAACACATTTTGGACTTTGTTTTATTCCAAATTGAAAGTATTGGTCGAGCTTAATGACAGCTGGCTTCTTTAAAGTAACTAAATTGACAACCAAAAGTGAAAGTCTGTTTTCAAGTTCTTTTTAGGCCTTTCACCACCTAAAACGTATCTATGCATAATGAACTTTAAAATGCATGCTTTTTATATCTTCTCCCATGGTTATCATTTACAGAGTTTAACTCCAGAAAGGAACTCTTTGAGAAACTGCTAAATAATGTCCATCCTGCACACACACACAATACCCATTTTAAATGTACATCAGGAAGATGTTAAGGCTTATATCTTAATGTTGTTATAGACTAAATTCTTTCATCTCAAAGATTAGTCAATCTTTTCTAATTCTATTGAAATTAGCCAATATCGTAAAGATGTCTTTTAGCCAGCTCACGCAATAGGAAGTACCTTCCTTTTCAGCCCATGTATTTTAAGTGTAAACCTTTGTACTTGTACTGCTTTCTGCTTTCTTTCATGAACAGAATTTGGTTTTACTAAGGTAATGGCGCAGATTTACAGTATCTATAAAAGCACCATTATTGTATTGCTTTACTCAATGCATTAGGAAGAGAAGACCACTTGGCAGACACCACATATCTACAAACAAACAAAATGCAGTAAAGTCAAAATTACATTACTTTTGTCAATAATTTGTGTTATAATTTTTATGGCAAATATTAACAGAAAGAATCCCTTAAATAAAAATGAGTCTGGCATTCTCCTTTTGTTGTTGCTGCCCCAATTGTATTTACATCCAGCCATTTATTGCCCATTAAAGAAGTAATGCTATGTTAATGTAAGGGGGAAAAAATCAATGCTACTGAGATCAGTAGCTGTGGGGAAACAGTGCAGCAGCTGGTTTGCAAACAGCGAGCCCGTATAGATCAATGAAATTACAAGCTAAATCTGCTGATGCTCACAAACTGCTCCAGCGGTATGCTGTCTAACCTTTTTCAAGTTCAAGAGCTCTAGAAAGCCGGTGGTAACTAAATGGAAAGCAGGGCAAAGGCAACCAGGAGACAGTGACAATGCACCTGGAGTACTTTGATATGTGATGTTCTACTTTTGCAGCTACTGGCATAGCTACATAATTTTAACCTATAGAAAAACCATTTAATCTGTAAGGAGCCTCAGAGAGAGCCTTCACACCCCAGAAAAATCTCTGTCTTAAGAGACTGTCTTGACCTGGAACATGGAAAGGCTACATGATACCTCACAAATCTGCTTGTTAAGCTAAGTTCCAGATAATATTAATATATGGTGTGTTGGATTTGGTGACTTACTGCAGTCTTTAAAATTTTCTTTATTATAAAGATATTATGTACATTGAAACTTAACATCTTGCTAATAAATCACTGATTAGATCCATGCACATTTAATTTTTGAAAAAGCTTTCTATCTAAATAAAGTGATTTTAGTGTCAGTTTAAATGTCATTAGTGTTTTTCCTATAAGTATTGAATTTTCAATTTTTCTTTTAGCTAAGTCTTCCAAGAACACTCAGCTAGCTGTATTTTAACTACATTTCCTGACACACAAAAACTTTAACATAAGGAGTGCTAATTGACACACTGAGAGCAAAGTCAATATTCATAGAAGAGTATCATCAAAACTTGAGGGATTAAAAAACAATAGGCTAATTCTGCTAAAACTAGAAGTGATGTTGGACATTGGTCACACGCCTATTGAATAGTAATATTGGAATTCAGATCCAGACACTCTAGGCCGAAAGCAGTGAGTGCTATGCCCACCCACCACATGGGCTACCACTGACATTGATATGGGTAGGAAAAGAAAGAGAATGTAGAAGGCAGAAGAAAGTAGAATGATTTACATGAGTTGCTTTTATTCAAATGTATACAGACATAATAGGAACACATTATATGGAACAAAATTAATCACAAAATATTATTTCTACTAAATTTTTAAGTTGTCAACAAGAAGAACAAAAAATGTGACCTTCCCCTTTCTCCTACTGCCCCTCCTCCCTCCCTCCTTCTCTCCTTCCCTCCTCTCTCCCTCCCTCTTAAATCTATCAAAGAAAATGCGCGACAAACAGTGGTTACTGGGCCCAGCAAAGTCTCGCCTGCCAACAAGGCCAACTGCACTCCAGCTCCTCCTCAAACATGCCCTGAGTAAAATGTCCTGAGAGGCACATACATCCTTTCTTTGAATCCTAGTTCAGTAGTTGTGTTGATTTAAATCATTTTGTCTGTCTCAAGCTGCTAAATAGTGACACAAGAGTGACATAATTTTCATGGGACTGGCTCAGTATATAAATGGTAGAAATTATAATCAAATAGCATCAACTGGAAGCTCTTACAGTTCAGTTTCCTTTAAATCTACTTTGAATTTACATTCAAAGTCTTTTTTTATGGTTTATTAAAATTTAATAATATTTATAGTAGATGAGATAAATGTGAATTATTCTCTCCCTTTTATAAAGAATAACCATAGTCAAACTAAATGGTTACATTTTTGGGGGTATACAATTAAAAATAATGTCAATCATACTAGAGTATAGATGATATCTCCTAAGTAATTTTAGAATAAGCTAAGCAGGAGCAATACCTATATTTTATCTGCTGATGTTTTAGATAACATGAACCCCACCAAACATACCAAGTGATACAATTTTAAACTTTATTTTAAAATATCTTATCCTCATATTTTTAGTTTTTCAAAGTATTCCCATTTGTACATTCTGATATGCTCATGAATACTGTGCAGTAGGCAGATTGGATATTATTATCTCCAGTTCAGCGGATACGGAAAAGTTAAGTCAACACAATCAGAGATGAGAACTCAGTTCCTGGGAACAAACTCCATGATTTCATTACTGCCTTTCATTTATGCTTTGTGTTGGGATATATGAAGGAAGAGAAAAACTGAAGAGTGGGGAGAAAAAATCTGCTCCTCATACTACATGATTATACTAATAATTATGACTCAGAAAGACACAAGGCATTCCAGTGTCTTTCAACTTCAAGGAATAAATTCACATTTCAAAAAATAATTTTCAAGGACTTTTTAAAGAGCAACGTATTAACAAATGGCAAAGAATCACAGAGTTATTGTAAAGTCTGCACACACAAAAAACAAATAATTAAATCTACAACCATGACGAACTGTAGCTTTGGAGGATGCTTGACGGAGCAGCATGGAATTCATTAGTCCTGCAACACAAGAGAGGATCCAGAGGCAGTTCTCAACTGGGAGAATGTCCTTTTTCTAGATAAAAATTAGAATAATTTCTATACCTCTAATTTCCTACCACCATCACCGAAGAGCAGAGATGCGCAGGGCAGTAGACAGACAGAGGGCAAAGAGAAGGCCGTGACTATCACTGGCCATTAGTGCAGTTAAGACAATGAGGTCTCTGTGATGTTCAGCGTGGCAACAATCTTGATCTCTCCTGCATACCGTTTCAGTGCCATGGACATATCTTGCATTATGCATGGGGAGAGAGGTCCAATTTGAGGTGCTTATCTAGGTTTGTGCTCAAATGAATCACTTCCTAACCTTGTACTCTCTGATCCCATGGCTTTGGATTGCAGATCCTTCCTGTTTATGGGCCTTGTTCCTGTTATGATAACCCAACAGGACTCTCTTCTGTGATTTATGGGCACCCTTCTTCACTCTTGAATTTTTGTGCACATCCCTCATTAAGGAGACATCCATAGCTCTTGGCGCTCATTACTCCCTCTGGTTGAGTCAAACTCTCAGAACTGCCAAAACTGAGTTGAATCTTCTGGCCTCTCTGCTAGGGGCAAATCAGACAAGTTTAATAGTTGATAAGAATAAGAATAGTGAGAACTAAGTCTCATTTGACTAAGATTTAGTTTGAACTTTGGAGCAATTGCAAAGAAAAAAAACCTCGTCAATTTATGTAACATGGCTACTCAGAAGAACCTATTTCCTGGGGCCACACACAGCAAGGAACACAATAAAGGATATTCAAAGGCAAGCTGAACCAAGGTTTTTAGTTTAGTGTGGTGTTTCTCTTGAGCTATGAGGCCCATAAACTAACCTGTTGGATTCTTGTGTGAAAACAGTGACCCACTGAGCATTGTTTGAGGGATAGGCAGTAAATTGATTGTTTAGCTATCTCTTATGTGGTACCTAGACCTGTCTTCTGCTGTCCTTCCTTTTTCTCCCATCACTGTTGGGCTTTTCTCATCTTAGTGACCCTTTGACACTCTAAAAATATTCTGATATTCTATCCTACGTTGATGAATAAAGCATTGCCCATAGCCCTGAGGCTATTTCCCATGAGTGGTTCACCCACTAGGGCATTTCCAGTCAAAAACTTGAAGAGGAGAGAGGCAGAAGCTATCTCTTTATAAATTAATTATTTTATAGGTTTTATGAGGATTAATATTAGAGATAGAGCTTTGCATTAATAATTGGTAGGTTTGCTTAACTCGACTCTTAGTAAAATGTACATATGAGATTGGTGACTTTACTTATTCTCAACTAATCTATTTGTTGACCTTATGTGGTTTTGAATTAACATGCTCTATTAGGTATGGTTAAAAAAAGAGCTATCTGAACTGGGCAGAGGCCATTATACAGTTGTAATTACAATTCTGATGTTGATCAGAAGGAGACAAGATAAGCTGCTCTCTCTCAGCATGCTGCCTTAATAAGGCCTCATCTTGTTTGATTGTGCCATTCTTCCCAGCTTCAGAATATGAATAGTAAAGATATTTTTCAATGCTTTTCACATTATAAGATTCATTTGTTGATGAGTGAATTGAGCAATGGTATGCATATGTAGCTCTAACCTGTGTGTGTGTACATAAGTGAATATCGGTTAGAAATTTGTTTGTATGTTGCATTTATAGATTCAATTCTTCTTTAAAATTTGTATCAACTTTATACATAATATACTGCATCCAACTTGATCAATTTTGGCAGTTGTTTACACCCATAAAGTCACCTCTACAAGTAGATACAGAACATTTTGTCACCCTTGACAGATTTCTTTTGTCCCATTGTGGTGTTGCAAACCATTTCTCCTGCTACTCACGACTCCAGGCAAGCACAGATCTATTTTTTTCTTTTATCACTACAGATTACTTAAGACTTTAAAATTTTTTTTGTAAATATTTTCTTGGAATATATGCTCTTTAGCTTATTTTACCCAAGATAAATATTTGGGGTTGAATCTTGCTATTATGTGTTCTCAGTAACCACTGTATGAAAATACCACATTATGTATAACTACTGAGGTGTTGGTTGACATTTAGGTTGTTTTTAGCTTTCATATATTGTAAATAATGGTGCTATGAATATTTGTGCAGGAAACTTTGTGTGGACAAAGTTTTTTGTATTTCTCTATGAAAATATCTATGAGTACAATGGCTAAGTCATATAATTTGTAGATTTTAAACTTTTTACAAGACTTTATAAAGTTTTATAAAGTGGTCGTACCATGTTAAATTCCCATTAGGAGTACATGAGAGTTCCAGTTGCTTTGACTTAGGACCCCATACATTCTTTTTTTTTTTTTTTTTTTTTAAATCTTCACCAGAGGACATTTTTTTCACTGCTTTTAGAGAGAGAGGAAGGGAGAAAGGAAGGGAGAGAGAGCTGCATCAATTGATTGCCTTCCATGCTTGCCCAGATGGGGGTTCATAAGTGCCTGGACCAGGGTCCCATGTGCCCAGTCCACATGGGAATGGAACCTGCAACTTAGGTATGTACCCTGATGAGGAATGATATCCACAACCTTCAGGTTATGGGATGATACTCCAACCAAATGGATCACACTATCCAGGGCTCTTAAATATTATGGAGAGCCACAAATAGCTTTGTTGTTGTTATTGTTTACGTGGGGAAATACCTATCAATATTTACTGTATTATAAACTAAACCTGAGGAATTAAAAATATGTTTATAAATTTACATAAAATTAATAATATACTTTTATAAAAATATCTTTATATTTCAAAATACAAAGTGAGCAAAAGGCATTGTTTTACATTTTAAAATAATCTCTATAATGACAGCTGACATATGACAGCTAGATACTCATATTTGCTTCTGCATTAAATCTGTTATTACAGATCAGTTGCCTTCTGTAAAATGCTACTGTATACTTGTGAGAGCATGAAAATGAAATAGGCAGCTGACATTATTATTAAAAAAGTAATTTTAATTCAATATTAGACTACATTTTGAGAACTGCTACTCTACTCTTTTCCTTTTAAAATCCATATCTTTTTCTTGCAAATGAAATATACTGTCTTGATTAGAATAGCTTTATAGTAAGCTTTAAAATCTGTTAGTGTAAGTCCTCCAATTTTACTCTTTAAAAAATTCTTTGGCTATTTTAAGTTATTTGTATTTCTACACATATTTTAGAATCAGCTAATTAATTTCTACTAAAATGCCTGCTGGAATTTTCACTGGGACTATGCTTAATTATAGATCAAGTTGTGGAGAATTGACATCTTAAAAATATTTAGTTTTCTAATCCATGAACATAGTATACATCTTTGTTTATTTAGATGTTCTATACTTTCTCTCATCAATGTTCTATAGTTTTGAGTAAAGATATACTGCATGTAGTTTGTTAAAATTATTCCCAAGTACATCATTTTGTGTGATTATAAATAAATTTTTTTAAAAAATTCATCTTCTAATTGTTTGTTACTAGTATATAAAATTCAGTTGAGTTTTGTATATTAATAGTGTATACTGAGATATTTAAATAAATGTATTCATTTTGAGTCTTTGTTACTAATAATGAACAATTGCAATCACTAAACTATAAACTACGATTATGTTTTTCTAAATAGTTAATCTTTATTTTTTATTTTTATTTTTATTTTTTTAAATACTTATAGTAGCTTTATTTGTAATATCCCAAACCTGGAAATAATCCAAACCACAGGCAGATGAATAGGTAAACAAAGTGGTTATCTGTAGAACAGAATAATACTTGCAATAAAAAGAATAAACTATTTTATAATATATTTTATTGATTATGCTATTACAGTTGTCCCATTTCTCCCCCATCATTCCCCTCCACCCTGCACACCCCCTCCCACCCACATTCCCCTGCTTTAGTTCATGTCCATGTGTCATAAGTTCTTTAGCTTCTACATTTCCCACATTATTCTTGCCCTCCCCCTGTCTATTTTCTACCCACCATCTATGCTACTTATTCTCTGTACCTTCCCCCCCTCTCTCCTCCTCCCACTCCTCTGTTGCTAACCCTCCATGTGATCTCCATTTCTGTGGTTCTGTTCCTGTTCTAGTTATTTGCTTTTTTTATTATGAAATATTCTTCATCACTGGTAATATTGTATCTTTATTTTATCTTACTTATATTGAGACAGCTTTTTCAGCACGCTTATCTTGATTTTGTTCACATGTATTCTTTAAAAAATCCATTTATTTTTAATCTATTTATGGATTCCTTTAATTTCGAGGTGTGTCTCTTGTAGATAACATACATAATAGTTGCTGTTTTGTCCACTCCAGTAAAATCTGTGCTGTAATTGGAGTGTTTAATTCACTAGTACTTGTAAAACTTTGATTCCTAAATAATTTTAGGCTTACAGAAAAGTCACAAAAGGGTTCAGATATTTTTAGTGATTCCTGTGTACTCTTCACCCAGTTTCCTCCAATGTTAATACTTTATTACATAATATCTTAACAAAAAACTAAGGAATTAACACTGATGCAGTTTTCTCCTAACCTATAAACTTTACTGGGTCTTGCAAATTGTTCCATTCACATCTTTTTGTGGCAGGGTCCACTCTCTGGTCCTACATCATGTTTAGCTGTTAGTTGCCTTAGTCTAGTATAATCTGTGACAATTCCATAGTCTTTCCTTCTCCTTCACGACCAATCCACTTTTGAAGAGAACTAAACTCTTCTATAAAAGGCCCTTTAATTTGGGTTTGCCTGATATTTTCTCATTACTAAATTAAGGTTATGCATTCTAGCAACAATATCACAAAAGTGATTTGTCCTTTGCAGTGTATTGTATCAGCAGATACACGATGCTGATATGTCTTACAAGTTAACCTTGACTGCTTGATCGTTAGCGTCTGCTGGGTTTCTCCAGTATAAAGTTAATTTTTCATTTGTAATAAGTACCTTGAAAGATACATTATTAATTTAATTATCGATATGCCAAGATTTGTCTATTTTATTATTTGCTTTGTCTTTTCTTTTTTTACTGTTTCTTCTTGTTTATAATTATTTAATATTTTTTATTCCATATACTTATCTTTTGGGTGGCTTTTTTTCCCCTTGGTGTGACAACACCAGCATTTGATATTGTCAGTGTTCTTGATTTTGGTTATTTTTATAAGCATGTAGTGGTGTGTCACTGTTTTCACTTGCATTTATCTAATGACAAATAATGTGGAGCATCTTGTCGTGTACTTATTTTCCATATGTGTATCTCCTTTGGTGAGGTGTCTGTTTAGGTCTTTTGCCCATTAAAAAATAAGATTTTTGTTTCCTTTCTGTTGAATTAAATGTAGTATTTTTAATTCTAAAATTTTATTGGATTATTCTTTATTTTTTGTATTTTTAAGCTAAAATTTTCTATCTATTCATCCATTAAAAGCATAATTTTCTTTTCTCATTGAGTACATTTGTAATAACTGCTATAATAGTCTTTGATAATTTGAACATCTGGGTCATCTTGCGCTTGGCTTCTACTTATTATTATTTTTATTTTGCTTAAAGCTATGCCACATTTTCCTAGCATTTTCAATATGGAATAATTATGCATAGTGTTCTGGATATTGGACATATTACATTTTGGGTTCTGTGGATTCTACTGCATTTCTTCAAATAGCAATATTGTTCTATTTTAAAAACAATTACCTTGATCAGCCTCAAACCTCAAACTCTGCCCCACTTGTAGTGGTCAGTAGCTTTGATTACTGGCTCTTTTTTTTTTTTTTTCTGCAGGATTTCCTCTTACTCTCTGGTAGCCCTGGTTGTCCCATGTCCTTGTTTGCCCATCCAGAAATACGGTTAGTTTTCTGCTAGAGCTTTCACCCATCCTCTCCACTGATACACAATCGTGACTGCCCTCAGGCAAAGCCACAAAAACACTCGATGACAGTCAGTTCCATCAAGTTTCAATTCTCCTGAGCAATCCAACTGCTTTGTTCACTTTCCAGAGCCCTGTGATGTTTATTTTTTGTTTGTTTTCCTGAATCTATAGTTATTATCTACAGGATTGCCAAAAGTTTGATAATACAAGCTCATTCCTCCATAAAAGTAGCAGAGCCTTAGACCATTTAATTCATGATGACACAGATGTATCTTACTCAAAGAAATGAAAGGATGCTTTGAAGAGCTGAAATGCTCTACTGCCTGACATATGAATATGATTATATTTCTATAAATGGACATTGAATATTTCTAGCAAGTGAATGCAGTTAATAGTTATCGTAATCTGTGAAGATTATTCTGTGAAACAAAGCTCCAAGGAGAGAAAAAAATAGAGCAGTGTGAGAATGAGTACTTTTTGCTTGACAACATATAATTTGAAGAAAGTCTCATGGTTGATGAAATGCAAGATGTGTAGTCAAGTCCCTCTGATCTATATGGACTTCCAAACTTTTTCATATTGTGACATTTTATTTCTTTTCTCATATGAATAACCATGTGAATCTAAGATGCTTCTTATAGTGACTAAAATTGAGGAGGCATTACAGTGTAGTGGATATCAGCAGATTTTTATATACAAATCACAACTTCATGGCTTCCTATTTTAATGATCCTAGGTAAGTTACCTAATTAATTTTTGTATAGAAAATTTCTCATCGTTAAAATGAGGACGATAATGTTACTTGTCCCATAAGATCTTTATAAAGAAATTAATGTATATTCAGATTTTAGAAATCCCTTGGAACAAAAGTAAAATGAGAATTATTTATGATTATTTTTAGCTCTAGAAATATCAGAATTATAGCTATACTTTAAAATTATCAAAGGAGAAGTACACACATAGAGAGAATGGTAATACTCATAATAAACCTTCCACATGTAGATCTTGATGGGGGCAAATTTATCATTATTTAAGTTTAGTCTTGGACTTTCTCTTTTTCCTATGTTATTTCACATAATTTTCTTTTAAAAATGTTGGTCCTTCTGCCTGAAATTGTCTTCTTTCTCATCTCTGCTTGAAAACACCTTTGAGGTACATCTTTTTTTAAGCTGCCCAGTCACACTGTTGTCAATGTCCATGAGTCCTTTATCTTTTTTGCTCGATCCTTCCTCCCACTAAGCACAGTGCAATGATTGCTGGGGAGAGGGGTATATGTGGAGGTGGAAAAGGGCACAAGGGGGATAAATGGTAATGGAAAAATACAACAAAAAATATTTTTTAAAAAATAAATTCCTGGTTTGTCACAAAAAGAATAAAATCTTACTTTTTGTGACAGCATGGAGGGACCTAGAAGGTATTAAGCTAAGTGAAATAAGTCATACAGAGACAGGTACCATATAATTTCATTTATATGTGGAATCTAATGAACAAAATGAACAAACTTATAGAATAGAAACAGAGAACAGACTGACAGTGGTCAGTAGGGAGGAGGGGTTGGAGAGCTGGGTAAAACTCATGAAGGGATTAAGAAGTACAAGTTGGTAGTCACAGAATGGTCACAAGAATGTAAATCACAGCATAAGGAATAGAGCTACTAATATCATGATAACTATGTATGGCACCAGGTGTGTGCTTGAAACATTGGGGGACCACTCTGTAAAGTACGTGATTTTCTCACCACTATGCTGTACGTATGAAACTAGTACAGAATAATATGGAATATAAACTGTAATTAAATATATATAATGATTTTAAAAAAGAGAAAAAATAATAAAATTGTCCATTCATCCCTTACCACATAGCTCAAATGACCCCTAGAAGGCAGAGTAATGTAGGTAAGAATAAACATTTTTGAATTAGATTTTGGATATCAACTCTGTCACTCACAAAATGTGAACAGTTTACCTAACAGGGTGAACCTTAACCTCATGAAAAAATGAGGGGAAGACTGTCCATGTAAGAGGAAGGTGGTGAGGATTAAATAAGATGGCATCTGTTGAGTGCTGAGTCAGGGTCTGAGTGCTGAGTCAGGGTCTGGAACATATATTAGTTACCTAATTACATCGAATTTTCTGCTCTTTTCTTATCTCCTTCTGCTATGAAGTCTTCCCAAATGCTGCCAGGGTGATCACACCTTTCCCTCCTCTAGTCTGTCATTCAGACTCCTCATTATACTGTGCTAATGTCTGTCTTTCCCACTGTGTTCACACCTTGAGGGGAGAGACTTACAGGTCTTGGATCTATTCGTGCACCTATCACAGCACCTGGGCCACCGTCAATTGTCTAAATTTTTCTTTGCTTAGAGAATAAATAGAAATACTATTAACTCATATTTCATTTGAATCTATAATTTTCACTTACCAATTAAAACACTCTAAGATGATATATCGAAAGGCATTTACATCAAATGCGGTATTGTAGTGGAAAACAAATATGAGGACTTTTCTTTTTGCTAATTCTGACACTTTTCAAGGTAATAAAAATATTCCCATGGCCAGAAATCCTCAGGAATGATTCCTCTTGACTGCAGCAAGTACCAACTTCTGAGGAGCAGAAAGCTGATGAGCTGCAGGCTTCCCTGCTGCTAAATTCATCTAACAAGGCACTTCTGACGTGTTCGGATTCTGAGGCCAATCGGAACCTTATAGATCAGTTTGCTGCTGTCTTTCCTGAAAAAGAGAGGACTTTGAGCTGTGTATGTTTATGTTGGTGAATAAATTCTGGTGTGAAATGGGAATCCAAGAATCAAGGCTAAGGCATTGTAAACAGCCATGAAGTGAATTTGTAGGCATATTGCCTGTGTTGCTTCCAGGACTAAAATAAGGCTGAAATATCGGCAGTCCTCTGTGCCTCTGGACCTTGTAGCTGGGACCTGAAATGACCTTTTCTGTGTTTTGAACAAGATAGTTGAGAGACATTGGTCCTTTAAGTATATTAGTCTGTTTGAATATATTATGTGGTTGAGAGTTGAAAAAATGGTGTTAGGAATGCCAAAAATAAATTGGGGCAAACTTTGCCAAATACTAATTGCAACCAAAATGATCTTTTGTTTGTGTGAAGAAGAAGTAGCTGAACAAAAAGAGTTAGGTTTACTTCCGAGGAAGCTGGACAAGTGCTACCAGCTGAGAGAAAACAGCAGGGCCACTCAACTCCAATTGCTATGTTCTTCATCAAGGCAAGTGGCATGCAAACGGGAAGGATAGAAGTGACACAAAGGAAAGAAATCAAAGTTAAGTCTGGGACAAAGAGGCGTGAACACCAGCTGTAATGTGTGAACGAATGAAAACCTCTAAGCCAGATAGACACATTTCCTCCTAGGATACTAAAAGCACAAACATGTAAAGATAGGATCACAGAAACATCACCACTCCTCCATTGGGAATCATGAAAAGTTAGAAAGGTAAATGACCCAGTTAAGAAGTGTTAGAAAGAGGATAAAGTGAATTGTAGTAACCACAGCTTACAAACTTTGATAATGGTATTTAGCAGAATTATTCTCTTTACTATTTAATTAGGTGGTGACTAAACTCTTAGGGAAAACAAAGCAGCATTAATTAAAAACCATTATGGGCCCTGGCTGGTGTGGCTCAGTGGCTTGAGTACTGGCCTGTGAATCAAAGGGTTGCTGGTTCAATTCCCAGTCTAGGGCACATGCCTGGGTTGCGGGCCAGGTTCACAATAGGGGGTGCATGAGAGGCAACCATGCATTAATGCTTCTCTCCCTCTCTTTCTCCCTCCCTTTTCCTCTCTAAAAAATAAAATAAATAAAATCTTAAAAAAATAAAATAATAAAAATCATTATGGGTATATTAATAATATTGTACTAGTACATCTCAATAATTCACTAGTTTAGGGTATCTTTTCTGCACCAAGTTGCATGGAAAGTTTTCTCCGTAATGTGCTGATGAGGGAATTAGCATTTTGAAGATAAGGACAGCAAATCTGTAGGCAGCACCACAAAATGTTATAACATTTAGAAATAGTAACCTATTTTTTAGAGCAAGGAATCTGAAATCCTATAGACCTGAGTTTGAGTCCTGTATCTGACACTTAATACTTGTGGGACCTTGAGGAATGTACTTAAAGTTACTAAGTCTGAAAAATGGAGATAGCAATAGTAGCAAGCTCCTAGAGTCGTTCAGAAGATTAAACGTGACTGGCACATAGCAAGAGCACAATACACGTTAGCTGAGGGCAAAAGCACAATACACGTTAGCTGAGGGCAGTAATGGGGTAGAGACACGCAAAGATGACTATGAAGGTACACCAGAGAGCAATTAATCCTTGGGTGGGGTATGGGTCAGAGACAGCCAGAGAAGGGGAAATATGGGGACAGCACTGGGAGTACATTACATGTACACAGAGCTGATGCGTTTCTCAATGACAAATAGCAGTTACAATTTTAGCTTGGAGAAAAGAGCTTCCTGAGGAGACAAGGGTATGTGATAGATGAGGCTGGTCAGAGACACAGGTGGGGTGGTCTGCTCACGATGAACTTGCATGTCATGTTCAGGGGTTTGGAAGTTATCCTAAGTGTATTCCATGAGAGGAGGTATGAGGGACAACTTGAAGTAGTGAAGATAATCAAAACTTGAACTTGTTCCAAGCACCAGCCCCAATATTCTAGGTACTTGGAAAAATTTTAGTGAATATTACATTGAATATTAAATGACCAATAGCTTGAAATGGAATAGCAATGCTGGTTCTTCACTGAAACCAACGTGAAGTATACTCAAGAAACACCTCATCAATATGCTCAGTAGATCAAGGTATAGTTATTTCCCAATAGCTTTAAAACAATTCACTTTGGTATCGTGTGCAGTTTCATTTTTGTTTTCCAAACATAACCGATGGCATGTGGTAAAGTCCCTGCAGGAGGATTTGACATGGATGTGAATCTTATGCAGCACACAATTATATGCTAGACTGAAAAGAGAATTAGACATTAGTGGCTTTTAAGAAAGATCACTAATGCAGGACAAAAACCAATCTTCTTCAGGATTTTTTTTTCCTTCAAAGGGATCCTTTGAATCCTATCACCTTCTTTGAATCTCTGTAAGATGACATCAAAATTTAAAGCAGTTGGTTTCCATCTTGCAAGTGACTCTGAGTTCTTTCAAACTTTGGAATTAAAAGCAAATGAAGGAAGTGATATTAATCTTCTCATTTGGGGGGGGCTTATGTACTATATCCTTTTTTAGAAGACGTTTGAATGAATACTTTAGTAGAAGAATTTGTTCACGACCTTGATGATGGTGTGAATGGACTATAGCTGAAATAATAAAGTGAGAAAACGGGGGTCAGTTAAACAATCTCTGTGGTTATTCTCAGCATGTATTCTTTCCCCTCCCTCGTCTTGTGTAGTTTCTCTTCCTGAAACTGGAAAGCAATGCACTGGAAGGAATGCATTTAAATTTATTTTCGTTCCAAATTTTTATATCCTGAATCAGCCTATCAATAATAATGTTTATGTACAAAGAATATAGTGAAATCGTCATCTATTCCTTTAACTATGATTAAAATTTTAATTATTTACCTTGTGTTTATCATAGCAGTGCCTTTTATTTCTTTACTATTATTTACACTTTGGGCTTTAGTCCTAATTATAAGGGTTTTAAAATCTAACATTTTAAAATTAAATATTAAGTTCTGGAGCTAAAAATCTTAAATTTGATTCCATCTCTTTCAAGTTGTGACTTTCAATACAATAATACCCTTTCTGAGTTCTAAGTCTTCTCACTACAGAATAGGCCCTGGATGCGGTCGCAGGCTTGGAGTCAGAGAGTCCTGACTCACATCTGTAAATGGTAATTGTACCATCTGTAACCATTTAAGAGTGATTTGGGGAGTTAAGTGGCCCACGGTAGTACATTTCATAACACAGTGCTCAATGAAAAGATAAAATAGTAATAGTAATGGATGCTTATCTTACTTGCCAGGTTAATTGCGCAGATTTGAGAGTTGTATAAAATACGTGATAGTGAGATGCTATGTACCAGAAAAATACTCAGAGATAGAAGGTGCTAAATAAATATTTGATGAAAAATAAATATTTGATGCAAAACTGAATATACTAAAAATTGGACAGCATTCGCCTTCTTTGCTAAGAATATGTTAAGGGATAATGATAATTATCAAATATTGATTTTGTATGGCTCGAGGAAAAATATTATGTCTTCTAAGACCCAGTTTTCTTGTCTATAAAATGATTATAATAGTACACTTTATGGGATTATTGTTTTGAATACTATAATATTAAATTATTATTCACAGCTTTTCTGGGAAAATTGCTAATTGCAGTTAAATATGTTTGAAATAGTAAACATTTTTAAGGATAGAAGTGATTTATGAAGCTTTTCAAGTTTTCTAAAGGTTTAGAATTAGACTAATCAGGTATTTTGGAATTAAAGCATTTTTGAGGAGAATATAGTTAGCTGTTGCCCATCCTGAAGTATAGTCATGTGCCGCACAATGACCTCTCTGTCAATGGCACACAGTATATATGACCGTGGTCCTTACAATTATAATGGAGCTGAATTTCCAGTAAGAAGTGGAAAGATATGTGGTTCAACAGGAATTTTTCCCTTCAGATGAGAGCAATATATATGGGGTTGGACAGCAGATTCCCTCTCACTCACAGCGTCTCCTATTTGAGTGCACAGCTCACATCCCAGTCAGTCAGCCACTGACCTGGTTCAGCACAGAGGAGCTCGTGCCCCCAGTGCTGCATGTTCATGTGGCCCCTACCGCCCTCCCAGATCCAGCGTGAGGGTCATCACAGTGCACTGCTTCAATTCTTTGTTGAGGACCCAAGATCCTGTACAAGGACACAGGTTCACCTTAATAAGTATTAAGCACCTCTGCCACTTTATTTTTTTAATATTGATTGATTTATCTATTTATCTATTTAGTCCTTACCTGGGGACTCTGTTTGTATTAGAGGGGCAGAAAGACAGAAACATTGATTCGAGAGAGAAATATCGATAGACTGCCTCCTGCATGCACCTGACTGGGGATTGAACCCATAACTGACACCAAACCAAAAAACAAATAAAAAAGAAGTTTCATTTGCCTGCTGCCACAAAAAAAATAAAAAAATAAAAAAATAAATAAAAAGAAAGAAAGAAAAGAAAAGAAAAAGAAAAAAAACAACAACTTGTGAGGCAAATGCTGGTGTTAAAGGAAAGAGGTTTTATTTAGGTACTATGGGATCTGGGAGGTTGGTGGACTCTTGTCTCACAGCACGTCTCTTCAGCAGGACCAAGACAAAAGCCAGCGTCCAGAGTTTCTGCTGTAATATGAAGCACAGTCCTTTGGAGCCTGCAGGCAGCTAAGTGGCCCATATTCCCCATCCGGATAGTGTGGCTTATTTCCACATGCTGTTCATTTCAGGCTCCCTCCTTCATCTGGTGTGTGGAGCAGATGTGGCCACGTCATGGCCTGTAGAGAGACTTGGCCAGTGCAGGTCACAAGCCACGAGCGAAAGGCAACCTCTTTGTTCCCCTGGGATTATATTAGTTTGGATATGGGGTGGATCAGGTGCTTTTTCAAAATGACCCATGACATTCCCAAACTTTTGTGTGCTTCAGGTGGGACCACTTTCCAACTGATCCCGTCTGTCCCCAGGTTAGACTGACAGGACTCTGGTCCAGTTCCTGCTCTGCTCTGTTTTGACTTCTATGGTGCACGTGCCTGCCTTCCTCTAGTTTGACTTCTATGGTGCACGTGCCTGCCTCCCCCCCCGCCCCCCCAATCTGGTCCTGGAAGTGTCAGGGAGGGCTTTTTCCTCTATCCAATATCTTGCTAGCCTTTCGAATTCTAGGGCCGTATCCACTGATATTTCTAGCTTTCCGTATAGTCAGTGTAACAACCTCCTCCTGCCACTATCTTGGCCAATGGGGCAGACACCCCAGAACTCTGGACAGACTATCTACTGGTAACACAACTTAGGCACATGCCCTGATCAGGAATTGAACCCAGAACCTTTAAGTGTTGGGGACGATGCTCTAACCAACCAAGCTGCACTAGCCAAGGCACTTCTGCCACTTTAGTAATAAAGTTTTCTGTGGTAGTATGGAACCTGTACTTTGAAAATATTTTTAAATTGAGATGATGTAAAGCATGGATAAATTTTATTTCTTCCAACAGTTCAATGCCAGAGAGAACCCTTTGTGCCAGATAGGGTCAATGGAACCAAAAACAAATTTCTGAAATCCAAAATTCTGAGTCCTTTGTTCTATATCCTCTTCATGATAAATGCCCTCTTTTTATTTAATGAATATCACAAAGTTTCTTAATCTGACTGATATGCAATAGTCAAAACCATGTTGCCATTATAATACCCTATATTCCTCTGTTTCTCTATCTTGAGTTCTTATTCCTACTGATCCTCAGGCCACCTTTCACTCCCTCCTCATGGTCTCTCACAAGGTGTGGTGTGCCTTTCCCATCCAGTTTCTCTTTGATATTTCCAGTCCATTCAGTTCACATCCTGTTCATGGAACAGAATTGATTGCTCCAATGTTTTCTATCTGACTCTATAAAAGGAAGCTGGGGGAGGGCTTGTGGGACAGTGAATGTAAAGTCCACGGTATTGTACTGTAGTGTTCCAGGGCTTTACATTCACTTGCCACTCACTCACTGACTCACTCAGAGCAACTTCCAGTCCTGCAAGCTCCATTCACTGTAAGTGTCCTACACGGGAGTATCATTTTTAACAATCGTTCATACGGTATTTTACTGTAACTGTTCTATGTTTACATGTGCTTAGATACGCAAATAGTTAGCATTGTGTTCAGGTTGCCTACAGTGCTCAGTACGCCAACACACCATACAGGTTTGTAGTCCTGGAGCAACAGGCCTCATCCTGGGCACACCTGCCTTTCACCTAATAGTTGCCAGCTGTGGCCTGGCTCGTTGCTGCTCTCCAGTGGTCTGTGCTGTTTCTCACCCAAAAGATCAAGGATTAATTAGGTTCTCTGGGATTTGAATGTTTTATAATAGGCTCAAATTACAATCCCTGCACTGAGTCCCCCATATGATCCAATACTGAACCCAAAACATGTATTGCAGTTCATCGAGGATTTTAGTTCTCATCTGACTGTGCGCACACTCAAACTAAAGGACAGCGAATGCTTTATATCCCTCCGTGTTGTACTTTATTCTCCCTAAAATTGGCAGAAATCAACAAACAAACTAGTAGGTATTTACTGAGTGTCTAGTTTATGCCAGACCTGTGCTAGGTATTTTTTAGGGATTGTTTTGAAATGATTATACAATATTATTTATTAAAGATATCTCTTTTTAAGAGCTCAGGTTGGTTGGTCATTTTGAGCAGTTTTTCTTCAACTGGAGTTGTACATTTGGGTATTGGCTCAAAGCCGTATTGTTTCACACTCCTGATATATATACTGAGTAGGTCAGCAACTCAGCTGTTTGGTGACTCTTTACTCTGGTTCCCTACAAAACAGAGCCTGTTCAGGCAACGCTCACTTTTAACCCTCTCAGGGTGCAGAAAGGCTGGTCAGAGCAGCAGGAAGAGGAAGGAAAGGGGAGTGGGGCAGGGAAGGAGGAGAGCAAATACTGTGCAATGTTCCGTATGACCAAGATGGGATGGCTTCACAGATCTCTAAAGCTTGTGGCTTGGTGCTGGGACTCTCCCACAGCAGGCTGTAGGAAACCACTGGACCTTTGGGGAGAGTCTGTGGGTGGCGTGCAAAGGGAGGAGAATTTCTTGGCCAGGTCCTTCCATTTTCCTGTCCTCACTGGTTCAGGTTTAATTGAGAAACTCAGGTAGTTAGTGCTAAGCTATTTTGGAGACAGTCTAAAGTGCTGTGAATATTTAACACTCCCTCACTTTCGCTGGTGGTTTTTGTTTTGTAAGCATCAAATGTTATATGTTAAAAGTGACTGTATTTAATAAAATGAAAAGCAGTTTAACTAAAACAGTTCCAAAAGACAATACACAGAATAAGCTATAAAACCAAAATGTGAGGCCCCTCATCATTGACACAGGAGCTCCACAGCCTCCAACAGACCCCAGAGAAAAGAGATGGAGCTGGGAATCTCGAGGCTTCTCCCAGTCAGCCCCCTCCTAGTAATCCAGCCCCTCTCGGTAATTACTGGGGAGGCCTGGCCCCATGCCTTGTGGCGTAATGCTTCACCTGAGACTGGGTGCCAGGCCACTAGAGGGTTTGCGTCTCTCATTGACTGTGGAGAGTACCTTGGTAAGCCATGCCTGCACCCAGTCCTTAAGCTGGAGAAACTGAAACAGCTGGCCAGGGCTTTCAATCAAGCAAGACACCAAGCTCCAGGAGGCAGATGGGGCCAAGCACGTCTGGGAAAGTACATAAATTGGTTGGAAATAATTGGGCTTTTTAATGGACCTGGTATAAAGTAAAAAGCAACTCAGAAATTGACATTTACTGAGGATCTACTGTATGCCAGGATCTGCATGAAGTTTTCTTTCCTCCTGCCAACACCTCCTGATAAACATGTTAATTTTATATATTACTATCAGTTAAATAAATATGTGCCTATAAAGATTTTTAAGATAAATTGACACTGAAGATGCTTCCCCTTCCCATATTTCTATAATTCTATTTAACTTAGTCAAGCTTTTTAAATTTTTCTAGAGCAAAGTATCCATCTCCTGTTCATTGTTTTGGAATTAGACATTGTTTGAGGTTTCTCCCCAGTGACCCCATCCAGGTCCGGCACCTTGAGCTAGCATTGTTTATACACGCTTATATTTTCTAACCTACACCTGCCACATCTCAACTCATAAAAGTTATGTGCATCTGACCTTTACTCTCACTTTCCACTCTGCCTAGTCTCCTCCTTTTTTGCTGGTCTGGGAGTCCCACATATCAGGATTGATCTCTCACCCAGGTTCTGGCCTTCATCCCCTTGCTTTACCTCTCCCATTAACCGGAGACCTGAAGCCATCCTCTCTACCTCTTGTGTCTTTTCCTATTCCTCTCTGCTGGATTTTCCCTCTCAGGATAGGGTATAGTAGATACCCTCAATCTATCACAGCCCCTCCCTTCATAAATCACTCCCTTGCCAGCTTAACAGAGATGTGATCATGATCAGGTGCCTTATCTTTTGTTATCTTGTGTTCACGGAAGGTGCAGTTCTGAACTGTATGTAGCTTCAGGCATTAAGTCTTGATACTGTAGGCCCACTCACCTTGCTGAGGCCTAGAGCTGAGCCCAGTGATACTATTTTGACCACAGAAAATGAGAGGAGGTTTCCCTGGTGATACCGAGAAAAGTTACTTCACCTCAAGAAGAGATGAAAAACATCCCGCTTTTTGTTGTTCGCCTCTGGATATTGTTGTTTAAGGGTTTAAGGCAACTTTGAGCATTAAAATGGAGGGAACCAGCCTGAAAAGAAAATTCAAAATAATGAGGATGACAAAACAGAAAGAAGACCTGAATCTTGATGATATCGTTTAACTACTGAAGTAAACAATCCCATATTTGCCTTCCCCTCCCCGCACTGAGAGGTAAGATAATAAATAGCTTCATTTCTAATAGTCAGCTTTTTTACGTTTTCTATTTACTCTTACGCCAAATGAGGTTTGCTGTCTGCCCCATGTGGCTCCTCAAAGTGTTCTCAGTCAGGTCACAATAACCCTTCAATTGACAAAACAATGAACAGGTTTTAAGCCTTATCTTGTTTTGTCTCTCCATTTTATCATTGACCTCTTCCTAGAGGAAATGCTACTCCTCCTTGGATTCAGTTTAGTAGCTTCCTCCTACTTTACTTTGTATCTTTCTGGTCACTCCTTAGGCTTTTAAAAAATTGTTTCGAAATATTTCAAACAAATTAAAAGTATAAAAAATAACAGACAGTTTTCACCAACTAGACTTAACAAACATTAATATCCAGTCATCTTTATTTGGGATTTTTTTAGATTATCTCATTTTTTTTCACTTGTCCTTACAGTGCCTTCTCTCCAGAGTTTGTTCTCTCTTTCTCTGTCTGTGTCTCTCTCTCTAACAGATGCCTTCGTGGGCAATTTTGTCCATGGCCTAACACAGATTTCTCCATCTGAGTCTGCCTCCTTGAATTCAAACCCATGGATCTTAGGCTCTTAGGCATCTCTGCATTAGTACTCAATAGGTACTTTGAACTCTATATATAACTCAGTGTCACGTTGGTGTTCCACTAATGTTCAGAGATACAATAGAAGCTACGCATTAGGAGACTGACTCTGAAGGGACTATGCTCTTCATCCGAAACTCCAAAGCCTTCACAGTGGCTTTCATTTTAAGGATACACAAACTCTCTCTAGCTCCGCTGTCTACCTCAGACCCTCGAAGCAGAGAAGTCATGGGTGTCTCACCTTGGAGCCTGGGTCAATTAGAGCTCTTTATCTTGCTTTGGGTAAGTGTCTACTCAAAGTGAGCAGTTTTACGGCCCCCAAATAACCCTCCGCTGGCTGTAAAAGACAGAATATGAACATTTTAATCTATTAGAATAATCTTTTATTAGTCGGCTTTTAGTGGAATGAGTACTCAAGCTTCTGAGGGGGACAGTAATGACACCACTGTGTTGCTTGATGCACATTATAGCCCTCACTCGCTCATTCAATCAGTGTTTATTCAGTGTTTACCCTGTGCTGGTATGCACTGTTCTGGGTGATAGGAATATGGTGGTGATCTCCATAAAACGCCTGTTGAGAAAGACCCATTAAATAAATTGCCACTTAAATAAATATAAAAATATTCCTATGATAAGGCCAAGATTAATGGATCTAAGAATATGTTAAATAGGTTACCTGACAAAATTTAGAGATGGTCAGCTAAGAACTTGGTGATAAATTGGAGTTAACCCGGAAAAGGTGCATTTGGGTGAGTGGTGCCAGGGGTCAGGGGCGTATTCCAAGAGGAAACAATTTATGCAAAGGCTCTGTGGCCAGACAGTGTTTCTTAGATCTGTATTCTTTCTTTCACTTTGAATCCTTGAAGTAAATTTCTGAGAAATTTAAATCTTGTGAGTATTCTTTTAAAAAAAGTTGCGCTCAGATAAGTTTGAATACACTTACACAGTAAACTCCTACTTCCTTATGGGGATTCACAAGGCATTTTAGCCCACTAAAGTTTAAAAAATTATTAAGTAAAGAAACATGTTTATCTTTGTTTAATCATATATGTCTGTGTGTCCCAGACTTACTTTACCTTAAAACTCCTCTTGTTTTTGCCCTTGTATTAACACATTCACCTGGAGTAAAACTGGTGTTCTCAGAAAAACACCCCACCCCCAACCCCAGGTTATATGATTTTGGGAATCAGTGATTGCTTGGCTCTTCAGTATGGATACCACAGGCCGATGCTGTGGCTGAGGAAGTTCAGAGAGCAGGGGAAACACTTAGAGCTGCAGTTGACTGCCTGGCTGATGCGCAAAACTAGGGGTCCCCAGGGAGAACCTCAGTTACTCAGTCATCTCAACACAAGCTCTTCCAGATCTTCTGTTCCTGAGGCACCAACGTCTGTTCTCCCCTGCTTTATCAATTGGAAATCTCTAATCTACACCAAGGATCAGCAACTTTTTTCTGAAGGGATTAGATAATAACTATTTTAGGCTTCTGGGCCAGGTGAGGCTGTTGCAACTACTAAATCTTACTATTGTATTTTGAAAGTAATCACGGACAGCAGGTAAATAAATGGGCACAGCTACATTCCAATAAAAATGTATTTACAAAAACACGCAGCCCACCAGCAGGCCATAGTTTGCCAACTCCAAGTCCAGACTAGTCCTGAAAGTCATTCTGGGTGAAATTTCTTTACTTCCTAATGCCATTTTGCATCTCTGTCACACTGTGCTTAGGGATTACACATCATGGTGAGACAAACAGTCACTTTCTTCACAAAGGATGATGAATACCATGTGAAGGATTTAATCAGAACTTGGTAGAGCTCCTACTCTCACCCAGGTTTTCTCAAATAGTTTCAGATTTTTTGTGTGTGTGTCTATGAAAGATTCAGCTTTGTGAAGAAAATGTGTAGTAGTATATACAGGTTGCTCTAAAATTAGCTCACACATGTAGTTTTAAGAACAGGTCTCAGCGTGCTGACTACAAGCCACAGTCACAGAGTAACCTGTATTCTCCTCAGTGTTCTAGCTATGGGATCTAGAATCAGAGTTAGCCCTGTCTAACTCTGTAGAAAAACAGGCTCCTGGTAATCTCATATAATTGGGGCTTATTCTAAGAAGGAGGCAACAGCTCTGCTTTCATTCTCATCCCTTCCAGTACATTCTTGTTTGATTCTCTCTGTTGGTCTCTTGATCTTTTTATCTGTATCACACCTTCAAACTCCCTGTGCAAAAAGGACATGATCATCTAGGGTAATCACCACCAGATATGGAGCAGTAATTTTCATTAGCATTTGAGTTAGACATGGATCTTCTGTCCAGTGAAAGTGGTATTCTTGAAAGCAAATGACTAACCTGGTCATAAAGACTAGCCTGATCTGCTTTCCTGAGAAAGAGGTGTCAAATGATAATGCAACCAACAGATTCTTGAAGACTTTTTGACCCCACCTATTAAAGTGCATTCATATAAGAAATGAAGCCAGAGAAGGAATGCTAAAATAAATGAGAACAAAAAGCATACAATTTTAAGAAAAATATTATAAATGGCCCTAGCAGTAGTGACCAGTAGCATACTAACTGTTAAATCCAATTAATTTATTGGGACTCTGAAAAATTTGACATTGTTGAAGATGTCTACTTATTGTGATTTTCTTCTTCCTTTTGTACTCATCCTCATTTTAGAGTTTCTCTTCTTGTTAATTCACCAATTCTTGTGTCCCCCAGGGTTGGCTTGACACTCTGTTAGTCCCACATTGTCCCTGGAAATCGCCTCTAGTTATTAGCCATATGATGATGATTTCCTGCATCTGTTCATCCAGTCAGAATATCTCTTGAATTCTAGCTCAAGAAACTTAGCTGTTGACTGGAATTACTATCTAATGTAAAGATCTTAAATTCAATGTAAGAAATGAACACAAATTGAATTTGTCATCTTTTCCATAGGTTCTAAGTAGAGGACGATTTAGCCCATAGAGGATATTAGGTGATGTCTGAAAATGTCGCCATGGCTTGGGCAGGAGTAGGGACTGTGTTGCTGGTGTCTAATATTTACACAGAGGTCAGGGATAGTGCTAAACATTCACAATGCACCAGATAGTCTCCCAGAACAAAAAATTAATAGCCCAGAGTGTCAGTAATTGTCAAGGTGAAGAAAACCTGCTATTTCCTGTTTCATGTATTTCATAAAAACAAAACAAAACAAAACGGTTTCCCAGACTTCCATTGTGTATAGAAATAGCATGATCACCTGCCATGTCATATGGACTAGATATCTACAAGTCATCAAACAGTTGTTAAAAAGAAGACCTCAGAGGCTGATCCTGTGTTGGAATTCCATCACTGCCACCTACCAGCTGTGTGACTTTTGACAAGTCATCTAACATGTAGAGTTTCCTTATTTTTCGATAAGGATAATAAGAGTCCCTTACCCACAGAATTGCAGTGAGGGTTACATGAGTTAATTATGACCATGATTAGAATAGTACTTGACACCTAGTAGTGCTCAATAAATATCATTTATTTATATTATAATACTCTTCCTGTCCATCCCCACCTTGCTTGCTTTTTAACCACCTTAGTTGTTGATACCTTATTTCATATCATCTTTTTTCTTAAATAATGCAATAGTTTCATAAATGATCAGGCTTGCCCTGCTTAAATTTATCCTCAATGTACTCACTACAGGGTGCTATTTCTAAAGCATACTATTGATCTTGTCACTCTCCAATTTAAAATCCATCAAAAATTTTCATTGTTTATAGGAGAAAGTCTGAATTCCTTACATGGCATTAAAAAAAAAAACAGAGATAATAATTTAGCTGCATAAAATATTTTTATTCCTTATCTATTCTCCTTCTATAGCTTGAACTTCAAATTTGCTGAAGTACCTGCGATTGCCTGAATTCAGCATGTTTAAATTTTATTCACAGCCAGCCAGAAAAAATAACGAGCACTAAATGAGTGTTTGACAATTGAAAAACATATCAGGAGTTAAATATAAAAACAACTGTTATGATAGTCCTGTGATAGTAAAGATAACTAAAAAATGATCTCTCCCTTCAAAGAATTTAAAGTTTTGTTTTTTCCTGCTTCTTATTATTTAACTACTATTAGTTTTAGGCTTAATTTTCTAATTTCTCCTTCTGGACTTCTTTTGTAGAAGTATTTATTCAGAGGTTTACTCCTGTAACATTAGTAACAGTGGAGATGTGAGTTAACCTTTTACAGTTGAAACACTCCAAGCCAATGGCTGAAGCTGTGCAGGAGAGCTCCCTGAGGGTTGTGGTCTCATGGCTGATTACGTACGTCCTGTAATATGTTCATTGATCAAGAAAGGATCAGGTACAAAGTTTTGCCTGTATCTTATCACCTAATTACTGAAGCTGCCCCGAACTTTACATTCAGTTATTTTCCTCACATATCACATCACTTGATTAGTTGCTTTTGGCAACTTTTACAATTTTTCAATGAGGCTAATGCTTATTATCGGTCACTTTTTTTCTCTTTTGAATCACTCCTACATAGGTACACTGTTAATATTTGCTCTAAGCACCTGGCCAAGATCCATCAGACTATCAGTGAACTTGAAAGGTGACCAGGGACTTGATGTTGATGCTATTTCACTGCATGAGAGCAAATAATCAATTTAACATTTCTGAGATTAATGACCATTTTCTTGATGTTAAAAGGCCATCAGTGAGAGTTTGCATTTTAATTCTGTAGCACTTAATATATTTAGCAATAAAGCTGTGGATTTAAATAAAATATATTTTGAAAACACATTAGACTCTAAAATTTAATCTACTTTAAAATTGTTATAAACTCCTTAAAATGTCTCTTTGATGATGCTACATAAATTGTGGAAAGTGAAAAAGAGTGAGATAGAAAGTGACCACCCATTCTTAAACTAGCTCCCTGTATCGTGAGCACTATATATATAAAATCAGGACTCTTGGTATTCATCCATTATACCCCAGAATCTAAGTGATTTAGGAGCAGATTATTTCAACTTGAAACTCACCCCCCCATACCATGTATTTTAACCCTATAACCATGGTTGTGTCTAAGTTAGTACTTTATGTAAATAGAACAACCAAAATAATGGAGGATTTTGTGTGCTGTCTTTATTTTCCTAGTGTAGCCTGCAGTATAAATGAAGTTGACATCACTGTTAAATGAGACCTTATACATAATTAAATGTGTGCCAATAACTGTCATCTTATTAATATCTTTGGCATCGTTAATTTAGTTTTCTTCTTTCATTAATTTGAAACAACCTGTTTTAGTATCCAGGAACATTTCAAGAACTGTCGAACTTTTCTTCTGCCAACCTTCAAAGGTCAAAACTAGCTGTGACACCTAAAATTTAAATGTAATTAGTTTGAGATTTACAGGGATTGTATACCAATCTGCCAGCAGCTTAGAAGTGATGTGGTATCTAACCTTTGGTGGCCCCAAGAGACATTCAGATAGATGTGAAGATAAACAGAAAAATATAATCTTACACATCCACTGCTGGTCTACCTTTTAGATTTTTGTTTCCTGCCTTGGATTTTAGACTTTGGATTTTTGTACTTTCTCTTATTTTAAGAAAAAATACCTCTGTCATAGCTTCCTAGCACCAAGTCGGCATTCTTATTTAAAGCTTAGCTCACGTGGTACACACTTGGATCATTAAAGCAAAGGACTTGTACAGTCATGATTTTTAATGAAGCATGTTTGAATAATTATGCTAATTTACAAAGCACTAGAATCAAATCAAGTGATCAAAGTTTTCATGATTGCTATCATGTGTTCCTGACCCCCCTCTGCCACCCTCACAATTTGCTCATGTGGAAGTCTTTCTCAGGAACGTATTTGGCAATGGGTGTTAATCAATGCTGAGCATTAAAAACATTTAATGTAGAGAATGATGCAGTTTATGTTACACCCCCATAGTGGACTGACTGTCTGTGACTCCGAAGGTAATATTGTTCTGCCACTCTCTTGCCTAAATACCACCTACAATCAATACTGCATTCTGCCTTGACAGAAAGCTGAATTTTTATCTGTTAAATTTGTGAGCTTGGGGCAGTGATGTGTCTGAAGTGGTTTAAATTAGAAATGTGATGTGGTGCAAAGAGAGTTGATTGACATCTTTGTTTATTGAAAAGTATTATATGAACAACAAAATACAGCAGAGGCAGAACACTCCATTGCCAACTGCAGCTGTGTTATTTTTCAATCCTATATGCTCTGCCCCTTTGAAGCTTGTCTGATGTAATAAAGCCAGAGGATATAAAGCAAACAAGAATCTTCTCTGACTCAACACTCAAAAATTTAGACAAGTTTGACTCTTTTTTGGCTCGGAGTACAATCTCTTCCAGAAAACTCTCCTTGCCCCGATACTGTAAGAATATTTACTTCTGAAAAACTGTTGCATTTTAAAGTTGTGTTCTTGCGTTTATGAACTGGAATATAAATTCAGAATTGTTTAATAAGAAAACAAATTGGAGAGGGTTGAATATTTTTATGTATCCTCTATAAATGAGAAAAAGGACATTAATGACACTAATCTTAAAGCACTAAACATGCAGAATAAGAAATTAAGTTCCCTTTAAATTTTATGTTAGAATAATTATCCCCCTCAATGTAATTTGCCCATGTTTTATTAAAGCTTTATTATGTCAAGGTAAATAGAGGTTAATGCTGCTGTTACTTGTTCCAGTGAAGTATTATCTTTAATCTTGCTTTAATAAAATAGTAGTAAATTGCACAGTAGGGGTAATCACCATGGGCTGATTTAGAGAGTTGTAAAATCCTTTACCAAGTATATACTGTAGTTAAAAATAGAAGTAGTTTTAAGAAAACACAAATTGAAATGCAATGTGGAGGAGGTTAAGGAAATCGCTATTCATAATTTTAATTATTTGCTTAATTAAATAGACATTTATTGAGTACCTACTATGTGTAAGGCGCTGTACTGGCTGTGCCCAGAGTATGGAAGTATACAAACATGGACACTTTCCCTAAGAAGCTTGCAATTGACTACTGAGGTAAATACCTAAAAACAAATAACTATAGTGACTGTGAAGCCTACCATAACACAGGAATGGACATCCTGGCCATGGATGTTTAGGGAAGGAAAATGTCAGTTCAGGTAGAGAATTTAGAAAGCGGTCTTCTGAACTGAGTCCAAAATGATCAGGTAAGATAGGATAGGTGTCAGTGGAATGGAAGGATAATTTAGGTAGGGGAAATTATAGAAGCAAAGAACTAGGGTGAAAAAATACCAGATGTTTTATCAATATTGTCTTGTCTGGTCCAATTATAGCTGAGAGTTGAGACTGAAAACTAGTCAGAGATTATTGTAACAAGACAGGTGAGGAGCAGAGAAAACTTATTCCTTGATTGGGAGACATTCTAGAATGGGTGTCCTTAGCAGAAAACAATTTTTTTCTCTCTGTATAGATAGATGATTGATAGATAGGCAGATGTAGACATAGATCTATATGTCTATATCTACATATATTCTATATAATACACACATAGATATGTTTGTATAAAAATATGTATATTCAAAAATAGAAAAGAGGCTTTTTTTAAAAAAGAAGGAATCCTTTTGTTTTTTTTTCACTCAGTTGTTCATCTTGTGCTTTTTGAAGACCACTGCTATAGTAAATGTAAGAACATGAAAACAATTAGAATACAAAAGAGCAAAAGAATTATAAACTTAAAATGTGAGGTTTTAAAATATTTTGTGAGAGAGAGAGGGGAGTCAAAGGAAACTCCAAGGGTTTGGGCCTGGGATACTGGAAGAATAAATAATTATTAATAGAAAGAGATAGGAAAAAATAGAATTAGGAATAAAAATGTTACTTTTTTTAAATTATTGAGTTGGAGCTTCTGGTGTTATATCAGAATGAAAGATGTCAAGCAACTAGATATTAACATTCAGCATTCAAGAAATAATTGCTGAGTTGGTTGTTTAGAAACACCAAACCAAAAAAGAAAATAATAGTTTTAAAAATAAACTGTTCAAAGACATGTATTAAAATGAAATGAATAGCTATTTGAAGTTGTTTTCAGCTTATCAGGTAAAACCAATCAGACAAGACCTTTTGGGATTATTTAGTACATGTGGTGGAGAGCTGAAGGCTTCTGGGGGTGATTGTCATCAAGACGAACAATAACACTAAATTAATTTCAAACCACCGCTCAGGTCAGTGCCTTGTCCCTTAACGTTGAACCTCACTCCTGTTCCTGAGAGTGTCAGGTGAGCCATCAGCTGAGGCTATGTAGTTTTGCCTTCTGTGTTTTCTTTAGCAATTGTAAATAATACAAGTTATAATAAGGGAACAGAGGGTTTACCATCTTTGACATATCACATTTTTTTAAGAGTGAAATATGAAGTGGTATGGTACTCGCACATAAGTGATGTGAACAAAATATAAAATGTGTGCAGCCTCCTCTGTCCTCTGAGAGGTGATTATCCCTTCTCACCCCTACCTCCCCTCGGTGTCTTCACATTCATTCTCACCTAATCCAATTTTGTACTTATTTTCTTCATGAAAAACCTCATAGGTCTTCAAGGCCGTATCTGGACTGTTCTTCCAGACTTTCACTTAAGTGTGTCAGTGGTTATTGATATGATCAGACATTTCACAAAGGATAAATGCTCACTTTTTCTTTTAGACAAGCCTAAAGACCTACCACCACAGTCATGGAAGTTGTTTCAACCCTGCTGCTTTGGTGGAATTGTATTCTTTATCTCTGAGCTGCTGTGCCACTGAATAGCAAGTTTGATAGTAAGACCTCACACCACGAAGGTCTACATGATACTCGTCCCTACTCTGCCTTTCTAAAGTCTAAGAGAGAAACCTCAGCTCTTTCAGCATGGAACTATAGTCACTCTCAGAAGGAAAAAGATTTAAGCAGTCCTTATAGGGACTTTGAAAATTCCTCTAAAATTATTCAGAGATGAGCACAAAGGGTCGAGAAAATCAAATGTAAATGATGTTCCCCTTTAATTTTCTTTTGGGTTGTATTCTAAAGCAAACAACTGTACATTGGATGACTTTTGTGGATGACAAGCTGTTTCCTTCTGTCTTTCACAAGCCTCTGTGACAGTAAGGGGCATATAAAGCTCTGAGTGAAGATCTGAAGCTGTTATTAAAATGGAAATATTCAAAGTAGGCAGGAGTCTGTGAGAGTCTGTTCGGGGGACACATTAATGCATTTGAAAGGATATTAAAGCTTAACATAGAGGGGAAATAGTTCTAATGGCAAAATGTAAAGCCGCTTAACAGAATTACACCTAGAATTCTGTGTATTCAGTCTCAAACACCTCTACTCTTACATTGCTCAGAGTAAAGCTGTATGTTGGTTGGAGTGCTTTATAGTTTTATAGTTTTCTTATTTGAGGTTTTAATGTTCTTAAGTGCAAAAAATTTTGCTTTTGTAGAGTCAGTTCACAGTACTTCTCACCCTGTGTGTGGGAATTAAAGATGTGTCATGTTTTACCATGTTTGAGTCACTATGGAAAGATTATTTTTCTACAAAGAAATGGCCTTGTCTTACGGAGACTATTGAGCAGGGCTAGTCGTGCCACAGGGTAGAATATGTGCCATTTCCTATAAGTAAGGGAGAAGAGGCAGGGCGGAAAAGTAAAGTCAGCACCAACAGAGACTTCATGTTCATGTTCACATGGAGGAACCCGATCCCATTCATGTGTGAAAAATAGGATCCAGTCAATAAACAGTTCCTCTCAAGCAGCAACGCAAGTAAAAGGGGTCCAGGCCAGTGGTGTAATGAAAGAGTCTTTTTGTAACCCACATAAGTCACTGTTATTCTGTAGTCATGACTGTTTCCTAAATATTGTTGAGTAATAGGGTGTAATTTTGATTCTTTTCGTTTTTCAAGATGCCACCCCAAATTGAATATTCCAGAGCATGCCATAGCATAAAATTGTAGGAAAACACTGAAACTATCTCTGTAGTTGTACTTTAAGATACTAGATAGTAAAATAGAATAGAAAATATCTGCCCTTGAGTTTAGAATTCATATGAGGAGAGGAAATATGCGCTGCAGTGTAAGAATATTTGAAACACCAAAAATGGGAAGTGCAAAATATGATTAAAATGAACATCAGAAGTTCAAAAAGGAAGAGAAAAAGAGGGCTCAGAGTTGGAGGGTTTACTGAAGAAAGTTTAGAGGATTTCACAGTCGTCAGGGAAAAAATCAAGATCGTAGGTGGGAGAATGGCATCTATTGGGAAAGAGTGCCATTCTCTACTGCACAAATGCAGAATCTGACAGAGGTTGAGTAGTCACAGTATTTCTCAATGTTAATCCCTTAAAAGCAGGGTAGTTTTATTTTTTTATATAGTTACATAGATTCTAGTATGATTTTGGAATGCCCTAGTTAAACTCACAAAATGAAGATGACTGCCATTTCAGATACTTCAGATCTGGTTGTCACACTATGCTCATCCCAAGCTGAACCACTGATTCCATTTCTAAAGGGAATGCCATCCTGGGGTTATCTAACAATTTCCCACATACTAGATGATGAAGCCAAGAATCTAGAAACTAGGTATTTCTGCCTTGTGACACTCTTAGAATAAAAAGACTTTATTTGAGAAACAAATAAAAAGATGCAAATTAAATCACAAATACTCTATTGCGTGAGAGCACATATCATGATTTAACAAGATTATTGAGTAAATGGCTGTGTACTTTGGAAAAAACTGATTATAAGCGTAGATGCATAGGCTATGCTTACCAAAAGAAAGTTGAGGGGAAAACAGAGGCTGAATTTAACTCATATTTTTCAAAGTATTTCAAATAGTAGACTAAAAGGTTAAAATATTTATAATATCATGATATTATGATTTGTAAGAAAAAATATTTGGTCATTCAGATATGGTTTTTGTGTCCCTCAAAGTCCTTGGAATTCCCTAAGTGTTGAGAGTGATGAAAATATCTTTTGTCATGTTAACGAGGCAACTTTCTGAAAGTACTTAAAGATGAGGGCTAGTTGCCCGTGGAGCTGACCATGTGATTTGAGGCTTGGAATTTTCAGTTTTATCTCCACTAAACTCCTACCTCGAGGGAGGGGAGAAGGACAGGAGATTGTGCCCATGTAATGAAACCTCCAAAACCTCCCCAAAGAATAGAGTTTGGAGAGTTTCCAGGTTGATGAACACATGGAGATTCAGGAGAATGGAGTACCTAGACATGGCATGGAAGTTCTGTATCCTTTCCCCATGCCTTGCCCTATGCATCACTTTCATCTGGCTGTTCCTGAGTTATATCCTTTTATAATAAAGTGGTAATCTAGGGAGTAAATGAGTTTCCTGAGTTCATTGAACCACTCTAGTAAATCAATGGAATGAGCCTAAGGAGGAGTTCCTGGGAACCTCTGATTTATAGATAGTTGATCAGAAATGCAGGTGACAACTTGGACTTGTGACAGGTATCATGGAGGGGATCATGGGAGCCTCCAGTCTGTGATTGGTGGGTCAGAAACTGGTCTTACTTGGTATCTGAAGTGCTTGTGTGTTGGTGTGACATGAGTGGGGGGGGCAGTCTTGTAGGGCTGAACCTGCAGAATCTGAAATCTAAACCTGTTAGAGGGAAGATAGTCTCAGAATTGAATTGTTGGTTTGGAGAATGTTCCCCTGGGTCCCAGAACCACATGAAACATCCATAGCCAACTTTGTCAGCACATTTACTTATTGAAATCTTAAAGGAAGGGATTTGTTTCTTACAGTCAAATCAGTGAAGGGTTTTAAAAATATATCATTTTGAATACAAGGGTGAAAAATAGTTAAGAATTATACTGTTGATTTGCATTTACCTCTTACTAACATTTTTATCTATTGTTGATTCTAGTTATGCCCTTCCAATTAGATGATGTTTTTGTCGACTTTATTTTATAAAGGTAGTTAAAACTTCATGCTTTATAGTCACATAAAACTGATGCAAATCCTGGTTTTTCCATTTGAATTTGTACGAGTTAATATAACTGTGACCTCAGTTTTCTGAACTGTAGAGTAGGAATAACAGTGACTATATCCCGAGGTTGTTGTAAGTATTAAATGGAATAATGTATATAAAGTACCCAATCTATATAAAGTACCAGTTATTTTATAAAACATACGTTTATATATGATGGTGTTTCTAATATGTTACAAAAGAGAAAAAAAACTTCCAAAGGCAGAATTTGAAGTAGAAGAAATATATAAATCATGGGACAAATAGAAAACATAATAAAATAAATGTAAATGGATAAATTCTTATGTTAGAGAACACAGATTTTCAACCTGTTAAAATCTAACTGTATACTGTTTGTAAGAGACAGATTGGAAATTTATAGAGAAATGTGAAATTCAAAGGAGATAAAAATATATACTAGATAAAATCTAACAAATTGAAAGGTGGTATAATTATATTAATTTCAAACGAAATGGACAAAAGCCAAAAAGCATTACAACAGATAAAAAGATTATTTCACAATGATAGAAGTTTCCAATCTCAGGGAAACAATGATTTTAATTATAAGGAATTTAAAAATTAACTTTAAAATGTTTTTTAAAAATTGTCAAAACTACAAAGTAAAATTGACAAGTCTACCTTATTGAATAATTATTCAATAAGTCTTATTCAGTAGTCTACCCTACTGAATAATTTAAATAACTCTGAGTAAATAATAAATCAGGTAGATAAAATAATGGGATAGTGAATTTTGAATGGCACCATTTCAAGTTCATCTAGTGGACAGACACTGAAGTACTTTATGCAACAGCTGTGAACTATGTATTCTTTTTAAGCACATCTGGAATATTATATGAAAATTGTTGATTGGCTAGGACATAAAAACTAACCTTGATAAACTTCAAAGATTGGTGCTACAAAGACCACACTCTGTCTACAATGCAATTGAGTTAGCCATTAAGAGCAAACAAAACTAAAATTCATAATGGACTATTTGGAGAAGAATCATTTAAAAATACTAAATTTCAAAATCTTTGGGATGCAAGTAAAATGGAATTTAGATAAAAATAATTAGCCTAAATGCTTATATTAGAAATGAAGAAAGTATTCTCTTCCAAATTGAGAAGTTAAAAATAAAAGAACGACTACCAAAAAATGGAAAAAAGAATTTAAAGAAGAACAGAAATCTGTGTCATAATAAACAAATATTAGAGAGTATAGATAACATACTTTAAAAACACTGAAAATAGACAAAGCTCTAGAAAAAAATAATAAAAAAAGAATAGAGAAGACTTGTAAACAAGATTGAGACTAAATGGTTATGGAAAAATATAATAAATATTATATATTGAAAATGAAGTATAGAACAGTATAATTTTATATCAATAAGTTTAAGAATATAAAATAATGGGTAATTTTATAGTGGAAAATTATGCATTGCAGTTATTCTGGATTTGTCCCAGAAATACAACATTGTTTAACATTAGAAAATCAGGTAGTATGATTACAATATTAACAGCTTAAAGGAGAGAAATCATTTCATCAGATACAAAAAGCATTTGAGAAGATTCAACAAAATGGAAACTCTCAGTAAACTTAGGAACCAAAGGGACTTCCTGAAATCAATGCAGGATAGCTATAAAGCCTTAAAGCAAATATTATAATTAATGAGAAAATATTAAAAGTGCTGTCTTTAAAATCAAGAAAACACAAGAAACTTTGCTATCCAAGTCATTTTTTTTTTCTTCCCACAGCAGTAGTGGGTTTCTCTTAGGTGTGTAAAATGGAGGAGAAAGTAGGAACTCTTGTGGTAGTCAGCTGCGCACTGTTGTCTGCAGCATCTAACGGAAATGTGAGGAGCTGCCCTCACAGGTAACTTCCCTTGAAAAGATGATGGTGGCGATGTTGATTATAGCCATAGTAATGAAAATGACTTTATACAGCAGAGTTCTCTCAGTTAGTCATTATGCTAATTTCAGTATTTCTTAGCAGGGCTGTCAATGAAGACCTGGGCAATAACTAAGTGCCTCTTTGTTTTTCATTTTCTTTTTTTCTTCTTCTTTTAAGTCTACAAGATGACAGCTGGAAGCAAATTATATAGAGTGGCCTATTTTGGGGATTGGATTGATATGATTGCTTTTGTTTAAAATTAGAAGTGGCACCCATGCTATTTTATTCTAATAACTTATTGCACAAAATCTATTTTAAAACATTACTCATATTTTAAGGATTTACTCCCTTAATTCTTTTTTGAAAGTATTCATTCATTCATTCATTCATTCATTTATTTTAGAGAGAGGGAATGGGAAGGAGAAAGGGAGGGAGAGAAACATCAATGCGAGAGGTTGCCTCATGTATGCTCCCAGACAGGGTTCTGAGCCCACAGCCCAGGCCTGTGCCCTGACTAGGAATGGAACCAGCAACCTTTCACTTTGAGGGATTATGCTCAACTGACTGAGCCACATGGTCAAGGCTACCCCTTTAATTCTTAAGTTATATTTTAAAAATGCTTATCTAATATCTACATCAAGTCAGTGTCCCCAAATGTCACTTAGTTCTCTTTTTCCTTTACTTTTATTGTTGACACTATTACATGTGTCTCATTTTCCCCTCCTTTGTCCTCCTCCAACCAGCCTCCACCATCCCTTCCCTCTGGCCATCACCACACTGTTGTCTGTCTATGAGTAATGCATGTATGTCCTTTGGGTAATCCCTTCACTTTCTTTCATTCAGTCCTCTCTTCTTCTGACAGCTGTTAGTCTGTTCGATGTGTCCATGCCTCTTTTTCTATTTTGTTCATCAGATTTCACATATAAGTGAAATCATATGGACTTTGTCTTTCTCTGACTGGCTTATTTCACTTAACATAAAAATCTCCAGGTCCATCCTTGCTCTGGCAAAAGGTAAAATTTTCTTCTTATTTACAGTTGTGTAGTATTCCATTGTGTAAATGTACCACAGCTTTTTTATCCAGTCATCTACTGATGGGCAATGGGGCTGTTTCCAGATATTGGCTATTGTAAATAACACTGCTATGAACATAGGGGTGCATATGTTCTTTTGAGTTGGTGTTTCAGGGTTCCTAGGGTATATTTCCTGATTGTTCACCTCCCCTGTCACTTTTGCTAATTCTATTGAAACTGTTCGCATTTTTGATGAGGGCTCTAAGTGATCAGTATTGGTCACCAATAATTATCATCATGAGATTATGTAGCTCATTTTTTTTAATTCTCTTACTGGCTTCCCTATCTATCCGTCTGTTAAGATGGTAACTTCTGGAAGTGATGAAGGAGTGATGTACAAGTCAGTGGGTCAGAGGGAATGCTTCTTATTGTGGTGAGCTACTATTGCATAATTACAAAACTTCCTTAATAGTTTCTCTGCCTCTAGTCTTTCCACCTTCAAAATCTTCTCTGAACTACAGGAGGAATCTACTGGTGACCTAAAAATATCTTCCTGATATTTTTCACGGCTTTTGTCTCACAGTGAGTTGATAGCACTTGAGCATCTAAATCCATACCCTTGAACTTCTCCAGCTTCAACTTTCCTTGCTCTGTGTATCCATTAGCCTCTGGGCATTTATGAACTGATGGTATTCCCTCAGTCTACACTTACCATGCCATTGCTTATGTTGCTCAGTCTGTGCATATAACCCCCTCCTCTGCCATTCTCCCTCTCCAACTTTCTGCTTATCTGCTCCATGCTGTCAATACTCTGATTAGAAAGAGTCTCCTCTGAGAAGCTGTTTTTTAAATATATTTTGTTGATTATGCTATTACAGTTGTCACATTTTTTTCTCCCCTTTATTCCTCTCCACCCATTACCCTCCCTCCCTCTAGCATTCCCCCACCTTTGTTCATATCCATGGATTATACATATAAGTTCTTTGGTTTCTCCATTTCCTATACTATTCTTACTCTTTCCCTGTATATTTTCTACCTGCCATTTATGGTTCTTATACCCTGTACCTTTTCCCCCATTCTCATCCTTCCCCCTTTCCACTATTAACCTTCTTTGTGATCTCCATTTCTGTGATTCAGTTCCTGTTCTAGTTGTTTGATTAGTTTGTTTTTGTTTTTAGGTTCAATTGCTGATAGTTGTGAGTTTGCTGTCATTTTACTGTTCATTTTTTTGATCATCTTCTTTTTCTTAGATAAGTCCCTTTAACATTTCTTATCATAAGGGCTTGGTAATGATGAACTCCTTTAATTTGACCTTATTTGGGAAGCAGTTTATCTGCCCTTCCATTCTAAATGATAGTTTTGCTGGATAGAGTAATCTTGGATTTAGGTCCTTACCCTTCAGGACTTTGAATACTTCTTTCCAGCCCTTTCTTGCCTGCAAGGTTTCTTTTGAGAAAGCTGATAGCCTTATGGGAAATCCTTTGTAATTAACTCTCTCCTTTTATTTTACTGCTTTTAAGATTCTTTCCTTGTCTTTAATCTTGGGTAATGTAACTATGATGTACCTTGGTGTGTGCTTCCTTGGGTCAAACTTGTTTGGAACTCTCTGAGCTTCCTGGACTTTCCGGAATTCTATTTCCTTTGCCTAATTAGGGAATATCTCCTTTTTTTATTTTTTCAAATAAGTTTTTGATTCCTTGCTCTTCCTCTTCTCCTGGCACCCCTATGATTGAGAAGTTAGTTTTGAACCTCCTCAGGCCAAATTACATTTCTTTCTCTTCAAAGCCCTAGTATCCAGGTACATTTATTGTCCTTAGTGGACTGCAAAGAACCCAAAAATAAAGGATCATGTGTTTTCTATTTTTCTTTGGACTCCCAATGCATAGTACTTATTCAGAAATTATTTGTTGACTTGAGTCCCTCAACTGCCATGCCTACTTCACTTTAAGGTTTGATTGTTTTCCTGAAGTGAGCAAGTACTGAGCAGGGGGATAGAATTGAACAACTTCCTTAATAGTCAAAGAATTTGTGCTTAAATTCTATTAGAAGACTTTGGAGATGTTATCTACTATCCCTGTGTTTTTAGTTTCCTATCCATTAAATAGACTTCTTAATTCATGCTGCTATAATAAAATGAAAAATATTCTTGTAATGAGTTGAACTAAAATGCATAGCTAGTGTTCATACGTAAAGTTGAGAGTTTCTGCCTTAAATGTCTAATTACTGTACATCTTTAAACCAGCTTGTGAAAATGCTTTGAAAGTTAAAAAGTTCTATGTAATTATAAGGGATTATTGGTGTTACCATATGTTTTATTATTACATTTCCATACTATCTGAGGTCCAGTTTCTGGAATACTAGCATTTCTGGTTAGGTTTTGTTATGTTTCTTTCTAATTATTTTTGTAATTTATTTTCGCCTTTGTGATGGCTCATTTTATGTGTCAATTGAATTAGGCCATGGTACACAAATATTTGGCCAAACCATCATTTAGATATAGCCATGAAGGTATTATTTTGATGAGATTAACATTTAGATCAATAGACTTTGAGTAAAGCAGATTATCCCTTACAACATGGGCAGGTATCCCCAATCAGTTGAAAACCTTAAGAGAAAAAGACTGATATTCTCTGAGGAAGGGGAATTCTGCTTGCAGTCTGTCTTTGGACTAAGTTGCAATATCAACTTATCCCTGGATGTCCAACCTGTGAGTCTACCTTGCAGATTTTTGACCTGCTAGCCTCCACAATCATCCAAGCTAATTTCCTGAGGTAGGTAGATTCATTTCTCTCTCTTACTCTTCTCCATCTCTCTCCCCACCCCACTCTGTTTCTCAGTATGTATATCTTATTGGCTCTGTCTCTCTGGACAATCCCATTTAAGAAGATACCTTCTTTATATACATAACTGCCCCCATAACAAGCACCAATAGTAAGTACTTTGTGATTTCAGTGTCACCATCTAGTTTTTACACACAAGAGAGTACAGGTGTATTGTAACTCTTATGATCACTGTGCAGGTGTGGATATTTTCTTCATTATGATCATTTATAGGAATGTGTGAACTTCAAATTATATTCAAAATAAGATAACATTAGAACATAAGGAGTGCTGATCTTATATGCCCTCATTATTTGGCTGTACAATGTTTGTTTTTCTTCATTATGAAGATGTTAATTAAATCATATGATGAGAACTGATATAGAGGACATTAATTACAATTCACGACCTAACATGAATGAAAAAATATAATTTTATTTTTCTGTTACTGGGCTCACTCTCTGCCATAGACCCTGATATAATATGTACCAGAAATGTAGTTTCAGCTAAGGATTTCTCCCTCTCTCTCCCTCGGGAGTCTAATTTGGGAAAAGGAACATCAAGGTGAGAGATAAGGGATTCTCAGTCATCATCTTCCTCACTGTAGTCCATAGAGCTGCCCTCAACTCCTTCTCTAGGAGATCCATCTAGATCCAACTGACAGCTGATACACCTTCTTGTCTCGTCTCCTCGACTTCTTCAGGTTCACCTGACCCCTTGCCATGTCCTCAGCACTCCAGAATAAGAGAATAAAAGTGTTCAGATTGTGTTTTATATCTTAAATGTAAAATGCAGCTCTATTTCTCATTTTAATTTTTCTGTTGTTTGCCTTTGTTTAGATATTTACTTATTCTTCTACATATTTAATCTTTCTATTTTTCTTTTATATGTTTCTGTGATAAATATCATATGGCTATTTTTTTCATTTATTCTGAGTTCTCTCCTGAAGGAAACTTTTTGTCATTAAATGTCATATCTGATATGTTTGTCTTAATTTCTGAAATGTTTCAGGCTTTCTTTTGTTTCGTTTTGTTTTTTTAATTTAATCTTTTTAGCTTCTTTTTTATTTTTATTTATTTTTCATTGTTGTTCAAGTACAGTTGCATCCATTTTCCCCCACCACTTCCCCGCCCCTGCCCATCCCCATGTCCCACCCTCAATCCAACCCTCTTTGGCTTTGTCCATGGATCCTTTATGGTCCATCTTTGTTCTTTCACTGTTGTTTTCTTGTTTTTAAGAATTTTTTTTTAAAGATTTTTATTTATTTATCTTTAGAGGGGAAGGGTAGGAGAGGGGGAGAGGGAGAGAAATATCAATGTACGGTTGCCTCTCGTGTGTTCCATGCTGGGAACTGGCCTGCAACCCAGGCATGTGCCCTGACTGGGAACCGAACCGTGATCCTTTGGTTCGCAGGCCCGTGCTCAATCCACTGAGCTATACCAGCCAGGACTGTTTTTAAGAATTTTTATTAATGTATTTTATTTCCTTCTCCTGTAAGTTGGAAATATATCTATTAATTGTCTTTGCATACCCATCTTAAAAGATAGACCATTTAACATGCAATTAATGACTCCCTTCTTTCCTACTGTAGTTTTTGTTAAAAAGATGTTGGTATATAGGTATTATCTTTCTTTAAAAAATGTAAATGGTTTCAAATATTTCACTATTCCTTTAATACAATAATTCTCAGGTATCTATGTTTATTAATCTTAATCAGCTAAAACACACCGTGAATTTTTAAAGAGGGTCCATTGCTACTTGCAAACCTACATTTACAAATTTATTCTAGATGTCTTTTCTTTTTCCATATCTGAATATACAATTGCCTACTGGCAATTTCTTCATTTCTTAGAATCACTTCTAAGTCAATATATCCAAAATACAACACTTCATGTTTTCCTTTATGATTTCTGTCACCTGATTCCTATTCTCATTGGTTCAAGCCCCCAAATTTGCCTGTTGTTCTTCAATTCTTTCTTTCCTTTTAATATCTCATCACTAATTTTTATTGAATCAACATTCTAAATAAATGTTAAAGTGAGCCTCTTGTCTCTATCCTTCCATGAGTTTAGGTCATGATTACTGTCTTGTTCAAAGATGGTGCAATGTCCTTCTAATTTGTCTTTGTCTCCAATCACGCCCACTTCCCAATCATTCTTTAAAAGGTAACCAGAGAGATTTTTCTGAAACTCAATCTTGATA
Source organism: Glossophaga mutica (assembly GCA_039655065.1). NCBI lineage: Eukaryota > Metazoa > Chordata > Mammalia > Chiroptera > Phyllostomidae > Glossophaga > Glossophaga mutica. The sequence continues at coordinate 161,135,263 of CM077306.1, forward strand.
ATGCTACTTTCTTACTAAAACCCTACCATGATTTTAGTGGTTTTTGAAATAAAATCCAACTTCCTTAACATGGCCTGTGTTAGTGGGCCATGTTAAATCTCACAAAACCTAAGTGTGAGATTTGTCCTTATATCTACCTCTTTTTTCAGTCCTCCCACCCCTGCCCTCACACACACTCCACAGTTCCACTCTGGTTGCTTCTGGTAGTTCTTTGAACATGTCATGTTATCCCTGACCTCCAGGGTTTTGAAAACTTTTCACCACACTTTATGCCCACGAACTCCTAATTTTCATGTTTTAACTGAATGTCACATTTGGGAGGTAAATCATGCTGCTCAAATGCCCAATGATTAGATACTCCTTATTCAAGAAATGCTCCTGAAATTTAATTTTATTTGTATATATCTCCAACTAAAACTCAGTGAAGGCAAGGCCCTTATCTACATGATTCATCATTGTATCTTTAGAGCCTAGCTTAGTGCTCAGCATATAATAGGCACTTAATATTTCCTGGGTGACTGATCTCAGCATTAGCACACAAATAGAGTTCTTATGTGATATTGCTCTCTTCCTGGTTTTCCATGTGTTTTCTGATTCTTTATAAGACTAGACACTATTATATGATATATAAAGAAATTTATAGACAATAGTCTTAACAGAGTTTCCATTTTATCTACTTTTCATCAAGCAAATGACTAGTCTAAAAAGAAATTGTAGTTACCAATGGTTTAAGCAAGTTATTTGAGGATAGTAGACAGCAAAATTCGTCTTGTTTCTCACTACTTAGCATGGTGCTCCCTATTTATGCCCACTGACTAAAAATTTGCATGATATTTCACAAACCTTACTTGACCATCTCCAATGGCTCTAGTGAGAAAAGATATAAGGCAAGTTAGACTATTTTGGGGGAGGGTGCTGCTTTCTTACTAATTTTTAAATGAGTTGTTACTTGTAAGAACTGTAGGTTTGGATTCAGGTATATTTTTGTATCTCTACATAGTCATAGATGCTCTATCACCAAAAGGGCAGAGTACAGACTATTTAATGCATACTGATTTACCCACTTCAGTGCCTGGTACAAAATAAATCACTTTAAAAATAGGTAGTTAAGCCCTGGCTGGTGTAGCTCAGTGGATTGAGCGTGGGCCTGCGAACCGAAGGATCGCGGTTCGATTCCCAGTCAGGGCACATGCCTGGGTTGCCAGGCCAGTTCCCGGCAGAGGCAACCGCACATTGATGTTTCTCTCCCTCTCTCCTTCCCTTCCCCTCTAAAGATAAATAAATAAAATCTAAAAGGAAAAAAAAATCTTTTAAAAAAAATAGGTAGTTAAAATGTGTTGCTCTTTTTGCCATATCAATGCTACTTTTAATTCTGGGATAACAGAATTCACTGTCATATTGAAAGTGCTGCAGGTTATGTTGGTCAGTAAAATTTGTACGTAAATGCCCTTTCTTACTGATCCAAAGCCTATTAAAATATGAAAAATAACATTTGAAAGTAAACTTTCAAATTCTATGGTAGGCTTCCCACCTTTTTAAGAAAGCACTTGCACCTATGTTTACTTTGAAACACTGGTTCTTAAGCTTTTTGATTTTAGGACCTTCTTTAATTCTTAAAAATATATTGAATTCTCCAAAATGCCTTTGTTTATGTGGATTACATCTAACAAAAGTTATATTAACTAGAATTTTAAATAAAAATATTTAAAATACAAAATCCCCAAGTGCTCTTTTTATTAGTTCTCAGAGTAATGACATTATCACATGTCATGTAGGTTCTGGAAAATTTCTCTGTACACCTGTGAGAGAATGAGAGTGCAAAGGTGAATGACATTTTAGCATTATTAAAGGAGCTCTGACCTCACGGGTTCTCTGAAAGGGTCTTGGAAAAGTCTAGGACTTTCTTTATCACACTCTGAAAAATATTGTTTTAATATATTATCACTTGACATTCTTCCAAGCATTGAAAAGTTTTCTAAATTTTTATTGTTTTATGAATATAATCTGTAGTAAAAACTAGTGGAAAGCTGTTTCCTAAAGTAATCTTTAAGATATTAATGGGCCTACTAAGTAAACATGGTTTCCTAGTGCATTATGTTGAAGAAAAACTCAAGGAAATCTTAAAGCCTATCTACTTTTCAGAACTTCTTAGGATCTTTAAAATGACAATTGTTCAAGTATGAGATATCACACTCAGTGTCCTTGAAATTTACTTTAATTGACTGAGTTTTAGCAGAACATTTTAGGGGAATAATGATATAAAAGATAAAGAAATAATCTGAAATTTATATGTTTCCACTTTATATTTCACAGTTGCCTACTGTGTTTAAATATCTCAATCCAGATGTCATATTTATATACTTTTGCTTATTGTTTAAAAGAATTCACTTACATTTTGTGTATTGGTTAATTAGTTTCCTGTTATAAAATCTTTCCAGCACATTATTTTAGGGCTTTTTCCGATTCATTTGTTTAAGTTTCCAATGATTTTACTACTCCCTATACCTACCAACACTGTCAAGACACTAAAGAGTGGTGATTGGAGGCTACAGTTGGTTTTTCATCATCCTTGTATTTTCTTTTAATAATACAGTCACTCGGAGATGGAGATGCTTTGAGCAGAAAGGGGCAGGATGCATTCTTACAATAAAGGAAGCTTTTGAATTCCTCCTCCATTACTCTCTTCTTTGTGAATGTTTAGACAGGCTTTGGGTATTAAATGAGAAGTAGAAGATACATCAGTCTCTTCCTTCTTAGTAGTTTTATCTTCATGACTTAGAAAAAAAAATTAATTTAGCCAACAGAGAAATGACCAAATGTAATCGAGTGAAGCCCAAGGTAGAATTTTAGTGAACAGTTTCCATATGGGTGCATCCTGATGTTATTTTGGGATTTTAAATAACTTCTGATTTTTTAGTTTAGAAAAACCTAAGTAGGTTCATTTGCTGTGGGATCTCTCACAGCTGTTCACTTGGCAGTGCGCACCGTCGACGGCTGAGAGCAGTGTAGCACAGACAGGTTGCCCCAATATACCTAATGATGGGAAATTTAATAGACTGTCTCCAACTAGAGTGTCTCAAACTACATTTTTGATGGAGTTGTCCTAGATGAAGTGAGTACTCTACAGTTGGTTAAGCATGAACTGTTAGAAATAGATTTTTAATTATTTCATTATGGGTGGAAAGATATTAGGAAAACTATTGCTTTGATTCACTAATATTTGTGCATATTACAGAAATGGGAAGGGAAGAAATGTTCTAGGTTTTCAAATCAGTTAACTTTAACACCATTTAATTCAGAAAGAAAATATTCCATTTATTCTCTAAATTAGATTGATAATTCAGATTGACAGATAAGCATCTACCATTGGAAACCTAGTTGAAGTGTGCCCAGCAATTGCCATTGAGTTGAATGTGCACCGGCTGATTGCAGGTTGGTGAGGGCTTGGTTCTCTTTCACGGTATCTATAATCAGGGCCTGAATCCAGCCCAGGAACATGCTAGGGCGCTTCATATTCAATACACAGCCCTATAAAGAGAAGAAAAATGAGCCTTGTCCAAAACTCTTACCTCAGCACCCACTGGCAAAAATAAAATGTAAGCTGGGGACCAGGTCTCTTTGAAGCTGATTTTTAAAAAACTCTCTAACAGGCCTCTGGTGGTTACAGATATTGATCGTCAGAAAGTAATCTGTTCAGGTTTGGGGGCATGCCAGTACAAATTGTGGAATGCATTCCTTCCTCTCCAAGGACATGTTGAGCTTTTTATATTGTCTATACTGGTTCACTTGTCAGCTTTCCACTCTGTTTGACATGAATTATTTTCTACTTTTTGTGGATGTATAATTAAATACATTTTTAAAATAGGAAATTTTATTAATATAGAATCTTTAGCTTGAGTCAAAACATTCTTTTCATCTTTTTTAACCCTCATTTTTCTTCCATAATCATTATTTGATTCCCTCTGGCTGCCTGCTACTTATTTGTAGTAGTACCATTCATCCATTGAGACCTTTCCATCTGTCACACAGCTTTGCTTTTTTTCCCCAGAAGCTTTATTCTCCTACTGTGCCATGTTTACGTATTTTTCTTTTTTGTCTAATAGTTGAATTGAGCATTCTTTTGCTCAGGTGTTTTCATCGTTTATTTTTTATTATTTTTAAAAACTATAACATGCAAATAATGCTGAATTAGATAAAAGTGACCTTTAGAAGGGCATGTTTGCTAATCTTCAAAGAGTGATATAATTTTTAAAAAATTCCATATGTCTTTGTTCTGATGTGTAAAGGTAGAATTGGGGAAGATCCAAAACAACACTGAATGTTAAGTGGCAGATAATACTTCAATCAGTATTGACATATGGGTAAAGAGTGATATTGATATGTTCCTCTCCGTGTGTCTATTTATATTTTTATTAAGTATAATTGCTGATTAAAGGATTATTTATTTTCAATTTCAAGGCATAGAGATACTTAAACATAAAGATCAACATTTCTCGGTACTGTTTTACCTCAGAGCTTACCTTCAAGTTCATTTAAAAAGTAGATATATTCAGACTAAGGAACAGATTCTAGGGACAAGATAAATGAAAGCCTTTGTAAGACATTTAGTTAATGAAAAGTCTCAATTTGGCTTACATTATTGGAGAATTTTTATTAGTTCTGATATGATTATGGCTATTAGTTCTGATATGATTAATATGATATGATTATGATTATTGTTATGTCCATTCAACTCAAATATAATTTAGACACCTTTCTGAGGTTTGCAGATGACCACATCCACATGTCTCAAATGCCACTGTTGTCCATGGACCTGAACTGCTTCCTAAAGGGTATGTGCTAAGCAAAAGAGACAGCTTTTACTGTCAAGGGGCTCAGTCCGCTTGAGGGAGGGAGAACACTGACTTTTCATTTAAGCATCCAGTGTGGCACAGGTCACTGAGAATACGTTTGCTGGGGAATGATAGATTATGCTCTGATCACACCTGGTTAGGGTCAGAAAAGAAAAAAGTCCTGACATATTTTAAGAAGATCAGATGGATCAGATGATAGAATCAAAAGATTATACTAGTAATCAGGAAAGAAAGCATGCAGGATGGAGTAAGCTCAGAAGAGTGCAAGATTTTTTTTTTTTTTTTTTGAGAGGAAAAAAAAGAGAGAGCGAGCAGGAGAGAGAGAGAGGGAGAAATAAGAGGTGGAAATGAAAACCTTAATAATTATTGAACAGCTGACTCTGTTAGCCCCTAAACAACCAAAGATGATGAGTCAGAATCCTTGCCTGTAAGAAACTTATAATCTATTAATGGATATAAGACAAATATGTAAATTGTTACCTTATAGCCCCCAAAGCTATAAAACATGTTCTAAATTATTTCTTGAACTGTGGTAAAGTCTCTTGTTATCAGAACAAACTTTGAATGGAGAACAACATAAAAGCTGGAAGAAATACAAAAAGTAGCCTAGTGAAGGCATTGTAGAAAAACCAAAGTAGGCAGGCTTCGAAGGACTAAGGTCTCAGGAAAAAGGAAACATATTGCAGTGAAAGTGACATTCAGTGACACAGTATGCCTTGAGGGATTTGCAAAGTCCAGGAAGTCAGGAAGAATAAAGAGTTTTTGGCAGTTTCATAGTGCTGGGGAGACAAAAATAGGAAGGAAAGTCCTGCCAAGGAGAAGGACCTTGAAAATAACCTAGATTTAGAGTTGAGAACCCAGAAAGTCTATGTTCTAGGAATAATGGCAAGTCAGAAATAAACCAGAAATCACAAATTTTGAAGCCCAGTCGCAAATCATCTCAAGTCCTACTAAGAATAAGATAATCTGTCTTATTCAAACTGCCTGCCTGCAGAGCATATGATCATCCAGAGCATTTAAATCTTTATATTCTGTATGTGGAATGCAATTGGAAAACACATCATTAGAGAGAGGGAAAATGCATGAAATACCAGAATCATGAAAAGCTGGAATTTAGGATATACAGCATAAAATATCTATGATTAATACCCTTAGGAAAATGGAATAATAAAAAATTCTTATTCCAAAATTAAACAAGAAAGTAAAATAAATAGCAAGAACAAATTGAATATAAAACAAATGGTATGATGGTAGATTTATATTCAAATATATCAGTAGTTTTTTAAAATTATAATTAGATTTAAGTAAAAGACAAATAAGACAGGATAAAAAATAAAAATGTTGTAATATGTAGTTATTAAGCAGTGCACTGCAAATAAAAAAACACAAAGGCAAAAGGCATACATTTAAAACCTGTTGTAACTATTCCATTAAAAAGACAGTGGGAATTAAAGCAAAAAAGTGTTCCTAAAGATGAAGATTTCATAGTGATTAAAGGGTTCATGAACAAAATAAAACATTTTCAATTTTACATACATATAATAATATAGTATCAATATAGACAAAGCAAAAATTAAAAGTGTTGTAAGGTAAAAATATATTCCAAAATCATATTTAGATATTAAACATCCTTCTCTGATAAAATAAGGAGATAAGAAACTAATATAACAATAGAAGTTATGAAAACCACTATTAACAAATTTTATCTAATTGACATATTTAGAACAGTACATTCCAAACAGTCAAATATACATATTTTCATAAAGAAGATCTCAGTGCATTTCAAAAAACTGAACTCAGAATATGTTCTTTGAACCCTGTGAAATCAAGGTTGTTTTTATTGGCAATAGATCTAGCTAGAAAATACCCACATTGTGCCTCTAAACTATTCATGAGTCAGAGAAAACATTAAAGAAATAAACAATGAATAATAATGATAATAGTATATTGAAGCCCACGGGATGCAGCTAAAGCCTGCTTAGAGGGAAATGTATAGCATTAATGCATCTATAGAAAAAAGGCTGAATATCAATGATCTTGGATAGTGTCCCTTTCAAAAGACTAGAAAAACAACCAGAACTAAATGCAAAAAAAGTAGCAATAACTAAATAATGACAATATGACTATAAATAATGATATGAGACAAATGAACAATTTAAAAAACACAGCCAAGAGCTGATCACTTGGAAAGAATAACAGGAGTGATAACCTTCCAAGATTGATCAAGAGGGAAAAAAGGAAGAAAGAAGGTACAATGTACCAATACCAGGAATTAAAAAAATGCCCCAGCATTAGAGAGCCTGATAATATAAACAATTATCAATACTAATAGTATGATGATATGACATTATATTATAATGAATTATATTTTAAAATGTATATGAAATTCAAATCCAGGTAAACGACAGCTTGTCAAACTGTATACAAAAAGAATTATAATTATGTAAAGTATTATATTTATTAAAGAAACTAAATTTGTAATTTAAAATCTTCTTAGCAAAAGTCCTCCAGGCTTAGAGAACTTTAACCTTAAAGGAAAAACAATCTTACACAAACCTAAGGGGGAAAAAGATGGAATACTTTCTATCTCATAAATGTATATATTAAAAGAGTAGCATAAACTTTGTACTCAAACCTGACAAGGACTTTACAAGAAGGGAGAATTACAAACCGATCTTTTATGAACATAGAGAAAAAAATCTTAAACTCAATGTCAGCATATAAAGTCCACTAGCATGTGAAACTTTAATGCACACAAAATAAGCTAAGTTTATTTCAGAAATCTTAAGTTTGTTCAACATTCAAGGAAAATAAATCAGTGTATTTTACTCTATTAACCAAATAAAGGAGAAAAATCATATGATCATTTCAAAAAATGCAGATAAGCATGTGATAAAATTCCACACTGATTTGCAGTAAAAACCTTAGCATTCTAGGAGCAGAAAAGCACTTTCTTAAACTAAAAGAGGGTTTGACAAAACTTATGATATTGTGAATATTGAATTGTGTACTAAGTTTTAACATAACCTATGCTAGATTCAGCAACTTCAGTCCTAAACATATATAATTCCAGGAATATAGGTACATATATCAAAAACATGTAAAATAATGTTCATCAAAAGACATTATTTATAATAGCTTCTAACTGAAAATAACACAAATGTCTATCTGCAATAGAATCAAATTTTGATGTTTTCAAACAATAAAATTTTGTACAACAATAAAAAAACTAACAAATTACTTCGCCATGTGAAAATGTGAATGAACTTCACAAACGCAATATTGAACAAAGAAAGCCAGGCACATAGAGGACAAGTAATTCCATCTGTATGAAGTTTGAAAACATGGGAACCGTCTGTGTGATGAAAGTCAGATGAATAGATCTGTTGGCAAAGAGTCATGTAGCATAAAACTGACTTCAGGTCTCCTAGGAATTTTTGTTTTTTGTCTATGGAGTGGGTACATGGGTATACTCACTTTAAAATAGTTCATCAAAATGTATCCTTATGATTCGTTCACTTCCTTAAATGCATATTTGCTATGGACTGAATTGTTTTTGCCTCAAATTACATGTTGGAGCTCTAACCCTTAATGTGATTACATTTGGAGATGTGGCCTTTGGAAGATAATGAGGTTGTATTGAGGTCAAGAGAGCGGGGCCCTCAGGATGGGATTAGCAACCTCATAAGAAGAGTTAGCAGAGAGGTGTCTCTTGCTCCCCACCTTCTCTCTTCCTCTCTCTCTCTCACTTTCTGTCAGTGAGAATGCAGTGTGGTGACCATCTGAAAGCCAGGAAGAGAGCCTTCTTCAGAAATTGACCATGCTAGCCCCCCTCAGAATTCCAACACCCACAACAACTATGAGGCAATAAATTTCTGTTGTTTCAGCCACCCAGTTTATGGTATTTTGTTATGGCAGCCTGAACTAACTATAACAGATATTTTACTTCTATAGATGTTTACTTAAAAAACAAAGTATAAAAAGTATTTTGACAAGTTTTAGGAGTGATAGAACAGTATAGGTACTGGCAAGTGGAGATAACATCATAGAAGAAGTTATGCTTTGTATAGGTCATAAAGAAAGAGAACCAAATGTAAGAGTGGAGACAAAGTTTGATGTACATTAGAAATCAGTGATAGTACAGGGCTTGGATGGCAGCTTGAACATTAGAATTTGACATGCATGAGAGTACAAAATTATTAAAGATTACTATGGGTGAATAAGAGTAGTCCATGAAGGAAGACTGCATACACACTTGAGACAAGAAATTCTTATGGACCACTGCTATAACATTTTAAAGAAAATATGTTTGTAATGTTGATCATGCTGAGTTTAACCTGTGTAAACAATCATTGATTTATGTTCTTTTCAGGCCTTTGGTGTTTTAGAAATCACTTTATACACTGATTATATGTTTTTTTAAATTATCCAAAAGTACTTTAAATGGTCTTATTTTGTTGAATATTTCTTTGGGAATTAAGAACTTTTAAAAATAGAAATAAGGATACAGCTAGTGGATTTTAGCTGCAAATACCATTGCTAGTAGCAAGTAGCTCGTTTTTGAAATAGTCATTTATGATGAAGATTTAATCGCTGTAATTATTGCCATTGTCCTTCATGTGTGTGGAAGCAGACAACAGAATAAAAATCAAAACAACAAACTATAGAAAGACAGATTTGTCCCAGAGCACACGAGTTTAGGGGCACCAGGAGTCTTATGGAAGCCCTATCAAAGATGTGTGAAGATAGAGCTGTGCTGCTGAAATGTCGTCTTGATATGGCTCAGTTGGAGGCATGCTGACTTCTGAAAGTGCTTCTGTGGTTGACACGGTGGTGATAGTCATTGATGAAATGATGCCAACAGGCAAAGTTAGAAGAGATACTTCCTTAATTGCAAGACTATGAAAAGTTATTGATATGAAGAAAGCCCAAAGCAGGAGAAAGATAGCAATCTTCCAATAGGAGGTTGTTGCCTTTATGACTCTCAAGTTACATGAAAATATATGACAGTCAGTGCACCTACCTTATCAGAGTAACGACACATTACATTCATTCTTTAAGGAGCCAACACTGTGTCTTTCTATGCATGGGTGGATAGTTGAAATAAATCTTTCTGATCATGGATAACAACAGTCTCAACCTACTCCTGAGAAAATTCTATAGGATAACTTGAATTGAAGATCAGATGCAGGTACTGAATGGATGAGACCATTCTAAACAGTTTTTGGCTTCAGATCTGAAATCCTGTCCCCACTGCAACCACAAATTATACACAATATGTCAGTTACAGCCAGTTGACCTCGTCACTAAGTCTGTCACATTATGACAGATTCACCTGCCTATTTGGTGAGGGGAATGACCGTCACAGAGAAGGCACGCAGTGAAATAGTTGTTAAATAGTTGAATGAGTGTGGTAGAAGGATCATGGGATATGTTTTCCTGGAAAGGAAACTGAAAGCTTTGAATACATAGATGTTTCCCTGTCTTCCTTCAGTGCAAGACCATTATTTTTGGCTAGGTAAGGAGAATGTATTATCAAGAAAATAATTTATAATATCATTTTTGTGGCCCATGCCTGAAATTTCAGACAGATTTCCACCTGATAGGTGATGGAGTTCTTGAAACATCAGAAAGAGTATATTTTACAATAGACTTGCTGATATCATTAAAAGGAATTTGACCTGGCTGGTGTAGCTCAGTGGATTGAGCACGGGCCTGCGAAGCAAAGGATCGCGGTTTGATTCCCAGTCAGGGCACATGCCTGGGTTGCAGGCCAGTTCCCAGCATGGGACACACAAGAGGCAACCGTACATTGATATTTCTCTCCCTCTCCCCCTCTCCTACCCTTCCCCTCTAAAGATAAATAAATAAAAATCTTTAAAAAAAAAAGGAATTTGAAATAACATTGAAAGAAAACTAATTTCAAACAATATTTTAAAAACTGGATAGTAATCAGTTTAATAAGTATAACATATACATAATAATGGAGTCATGAAAACAAGACTGAACAAAATGCTTAGCCTTGAAAAAATATAAAATGGCATCAAAAAAAGTGCCCAGTAACCCTAAGGAAGAAATGACAGAGGAAAGGATCAGGACACAAAATAATGAATATTGATATATATATGCAATCACATATACACACACAAATCATGCATATACATATGTGCACACATTTTTATATGAAATGCTAGAATAAATAGAACATTGTTATCACTGAAATTGATTAGATTGGACTTATGATGAAATGGATGACTAAACCTTGTTTACAAAAATTATCAAATTTGAGCATTTGATGTTGAGAAAACATTTTTATATGTGTCTGAATCCACAGCCTATCAAAGTAATAGTGTGCCTTTAACTTTCTTATTTCAATAAACAGTGAGACTGATCCAATGGCAGAGTCAGTGATGAATAATAGCACTGTGGTTATACACTAGTGCTCTAAAATTTATTTCATGTGCTTTTACTCTCATAGTCTCTCATGAGAGTGAACAAGAAGTGTGATAAATTCAGCTGTTTTTGTACAAGAATGTATACGTAAAGTGGAAGTTATATAAACTTTGAGAGAAAATAATATTTTCATATTAGAATTTTAAATAGTCACATAAATAGCCAACTTTTATTACGTTATAATTTTAGTTAATAGTATTCAAAGAATTCAAAGAAATATGCTTATAGGTATAATTCCATGTTCAGGGACCCTAAAGATGAATACAGTTAAATTTATGGAGGGTTTCTTAAAAAAGAAAATTTGAACTTATAATTAAAAACTGTTATAGAGAGCAAGATAAGAGCATGGGGCCAGCATGTAACTCCATGCATTACGCACATCCAGACATCACATGAATGCAAGAGGTAGAATAAGGAGTCTGTAACTGATAGTGAGTTCAATTGAATGATACCTTTGTGACAGCAATGCTAAAGCTAGTACCCAAAATCTTAACATTCACAAAAAAGTAATTAAGGGTAAAGGGCACTGGGGAGCAAAGTTTAGGTCAAGGAAAGGAATCAGCCCACTGCCTTGGGGAAAATGTATTATGACAAAAAGAAGAGAAAAATCATATTACTTAAGTTTTTGTTGTTTCACTGTGTTTTCAAAAACATAATTCTTCTTTCTGATAACAAGTGTAGTTTATAAACATTTACAAATGAAACGAAGAAAGCCACACAAATATGAAGGGTAGAAATCATGAAGAATGATAGCGTTGAAGATACTTAAGTTGGAAAAATTAAGATTTGGGATGGCATTATAGTTTTTTTCCTCATTTTGAAAATGCGGCCTGGAAAAATGTAGTCAAATGAGAAAAAAGAGAAAAAACTCATGGGCATGGAAAACGATGTGATGATTGCCAGGGTAGGGGAGCAGAGGGAGGTTTGGGAGACTATAGGGGGATGAATGGTGATGACGGGGACTTGACTTGCGGTGGTGAACCCACAATACAGTGTACAGATGAACTGTATAATTTTGTTAACCAGTGTCACCCCAATAAATTCAATACAAAGGAAAAACAAAACAATAAAATAAAATAATATATAAAAATTTCCAAGCAGGCAGATTTTTTACTGTATAAAAGACAATGATTTATTAACATTGGAAGGGTTTTGCAAATAATTAAAATATCATTTACCAAAGGGCTTTCAGCAGACTACTCAACAGGCAGAAATGGATTCCTTCCATGAAAGACAAGATGCCCTTTCATTTCCCCTATTTGAGGACATTCTGAGGTTAGATGATGTCATTGTGACAAGTCAGTCTAGGAATCAATGCTGGAGACAGTGGTTTAATGAACTAGACTCAAGGGTAAATTTGTGGAACTGAATTATGGTCTGGAAAACCAATCTTAGACTACAGTTTTCATAACTGAGGATGTACACATATTGGAAAGATCAGTCATGGGCAGAAGTCCAAGTGACTTCAAGAACTCTTGCTAAGTTGGGACATTTCAAGAGTGAATTCCTGCCCTTCTTAATAGAGAGGATGGCATGTTAGTGTTAATACTATTTGGGAAGGATGTATGAAATGGACTGAAACATTGTATTTGGTCCAGCAGCAGAAACAAGCATTGGAGAATTACGTTCGTTCTTACATTTTTCAAGACAGATTTAATGAAAACTACAGTAGATGAAGGAATAAAAATGAGAGCTGATCAAGTAAGTTAGCACACACCTTTTACAAGCTGTTAATGCTGCACTAATGCCTTAAGAACCTAATTTTTACAAGAACAACAATTAAAATAAAATAAAAAAGAACCCAATTTTGCCACATGTACTCCAATAGCGAATATTTGTTGAGCATTTGTATATTTTAAGCAATTTACATGTATCCTCTCTTTTAAATTTTTTCATAGTAATACATTATTAATTATTAATAATCAGAAATGATCATTATCATACTTTTACAAATACGGAAATGGCTACTTAAAGAGGTTTAGTAATCTGTCCAAGAATGGAGTTGAAAAGTGGCGTAACTAGTAACCAGCAATCTGTAAATGATAATAGTGTGTTTTACTGATGTTGACAATCAAAGTACTCTGAATTGTAGCTCTGGGAAACAAAGAAATAGAAACCAAGTCAAGATGGCCCATGTGCCTTTTGGTTGGCAGTGAATGTGGCACCAAACTCTGGATCCAATCAAATGTTTGGTACCGTCCAATCTCCCATATGGTTGGAGGTCTGGATCTGTCACAGATGTCTCAGGCAGCTTCCCACATCACCTGCAAGACATATGTGACATAAATGGGAAAGCAAGATTACGGAAAGTGTGCCCCCATTTGGGCTAGTAACCGTGAAGTGGAGATCAGCACAGCAGCAAGCATGGGAAATGGACAGGCATGGGGGATGGTTTGTGTTAAGGCCCTGAGTCAGCTGCTCAACCGTGAGCTGAAATTGGGGCACTATGAGAAGGCAGGGTTGGCAAAAGAAAAGCTCCAAGGACACATTGAATCACAACTTCTAACAATGTGGCATGGCTGTGCAAACAACATCAGACAGGCCAAACTTACATGCAAAAATCAAAGACTGAGTGACTCATTTTGGGCAAATGTGTCTGGCAGCCTAGAAGGAAGAAAGGCAGGGCTGCAAGTACAATATGCTCTACAGACAGAGGAGAGAGTCCCAGCCCAAAGACAGCTTCCATGTGTACAAAGTGTGGAAAATCTGAGACATGCACTGGGTTCTTTAGCCACATTCTCACCCTTGGAAAGCAATCAGCCAGCAGAAAAATCTCCAGTTTAAATGACAGCAAAATGTATGCTTAGAATTACCTGGCCAAATTAGCAACTGAGATATTCAAGGACTTAATTTGCACATTGAGTTTTAATAGTATTATATTTGTATAGCAGATTATATAACCAAAAATGTTAATGGGGAAATGATTTTATTTGACTGGGAAATTGGCACCCCAACTAATTGTCTGAAAAGGAGCCAGTTTTAAAATGTAGATGCTGTTTGAATGAACTGGTCTTGGCTGCATTAGGATTTATTGTGTAAAATACATGATTTAAAAAAAAAATAGTCAAAGGAAAGAAAAGAGGGCTCAATGAACTGAGTTTGTATACTTTACTATGTGCTGGGATGGATTTCAGGATCGTACAAATAAAACTACTGGAGAGGAATATTGTAGTGAGAGGAGGGGTGGGAGGTGAATAAATGCTCTGTAATGAATATGCAATATGAATGTGTATGTGGTCAGAGAAAATAGAATGGCTTGTCATCTGTCTGCCACTTGGCCAGATAGCAAATATGTACTAAAGTATTTGATTACCTTTTATAAATGTCTTGGAGTTTTATGTGCTTATTTCATGTAGGTTAGGATTGAGTGCTACACATATTTACAAACGCTCATGTTTTTGGTATTGTCTTTAAAGTGCTAAAATATTAAGAAAATTCAAGGTTTGCAATTAATGCTGGTAATGGTTTTTTTAATCATGAAATTTATTAGCTGTAACTGACCAAAACTAAATAAGAAATAAGATTGAGTGGCAGTTATTTTTATAGGAGAAAGCTTTTCAAATAATACACTTTTTATTGTTTTTAAAATAATCCCTTCTTAGCCAACTGAAATGATTTTATTATGCTGGCTAACCCCACCCCCTTCTCCTGAAGAAGCATAGATCTTATAAATAACAGTTGAAATTGCCCTCTTCGTTTATGAGTGTACAGCCTCTTCTTATTACATGCCTTGAGGATATAAAAGCATAAGATTTCCCTAGAAAGCAAGTCCTTTTCTTCTCTACCCCACCCCCAACAAGCCCTACTTTTTAAGACAACATCTTCAAGTTGCCATAGACCAACTGTGAGTGTTAAATGAATATCTTTGACAGGAGCTAAGTCTTTTGGGCATTGAAATAAGGTTTTCCTCCTCTTTTGGCATGTGAAGATTGAGAGTGTGCTTTGACACCAGTAGCAGAAGATGTGAGCAAAGCAACTTTCAGAGCATCAGAAGTGTCAGCAGAAGGGAAAATCAGCACAAGTAGAAAGCATCCAGGTAATTTTCCCACCTAGAGTATTCCATGGAGCCAGTCAGTTCATTGCCACTCGTGGCTGACAGAGCCTCCTTCTCTGTGTTAAATGGCACATGACTATCTGTCCGCCTCTAGGGCTATTCTGTTCACTTACACAGAAAGAAACATAAAGGTGGAAACAAAAGCAGCAACGGATTGAGATTAAGTAAAAGTTTTAAAAATAGCATTTCATGCTTTATTCATAAGTAGATATTTTGGGGGAATTTGCCCTGAAAAATCACATAGCCACAACACCTACCCTGTTTGACTACATTCCTGTGAGAGATAAAACAATCCATTTCTATATGGGAAAGGTTTTCTTCTATCTGGTGTTTTCATTTTAAATTTGAATCTAAAAATATGTTCATATTTCTGCATTTTGAATGTATTAAATATTTCATTACTAATGCTAAATTTTCTTAAACTGCACTAATATATAATATGCATATATGAAATTATACCTATCATGAGTATAGAACTGGTGAATTTTTTCAAACCGTACACATCCATGTAACTGGTAGCCAGATCATGAAACAAATTTACTTGTTCTAAGTTTTTCAATAATTGCATTTTCCAAAAGCTTTCATTTCTGTGACTTTTCAAATCTTGAAAAAAAAAAAAAGCCATGTCCTTAAAATGGCAACAGCTGTACTCAAACCTCTATTTTTCTCAGTATATTCCTTAATACAGCGATTTTCAACCAGTGTACCACGGCACACTGGTGTACTGCCAAGGATTTTTAAAACATGCAATACCTGACTATTTAATCAGGGACACTGACCTCTTTTCCTTTAGATCGTCAAATTAAAAAAAAAAAAAAAAAGACAACAGCCACCAGAACAATAGCCATCCAGTATGAATGAGTCAAAATTATACCTCTTTTTTTTTTTGGCCAAATGGGCCACAAATATAATATTTTTTTTTGTATATTGCAGAATTTTAGTAATTGGTTTTGTATATGTGCCATGAAATGAAAAAGGTTGAAAATCGCTGCCCTAATAACATCATCAGTTAATTTTCATTAATGTTTAATTCATTGCACATAGCAACCTGTATAACTATAGGAAAGGACATAAATTAGCATTGCAGAGTATGAACATTTGCTACATGGCAAAACTGTTCTTTTTGGCAACTATTTTGCATTTTTTAAAGCCACAAACACCCTGCTTAACAGAACTCCAAACAGAGGAGCAGCAAAATTGGAGGAAGGTGCTGTGACTAAATGAAGGAGGGCTGAGGGGTTAAACTCATTGCTGGATGATTTCACCACTGCTGCCCCATGTTCATACTCTTGGCAAATGAATGAGGAGAGCCCCATGTGTGGGATTACAAACTTGCTGGGAATGGATAAGAAACCTTCTGCTCCACTGGAGTTTGTAAGTAGTTTCTAAGAACTGATTGCTGCACAAGTGAAATTGACTGGATTGTTTTATTTTTCTTCTGGCAAGAAATGTTTTCATCTTTGCATAACCTTCTCACTGTTCTCTGTGGTTGGCTTGATGACAGAACCTTCTGCAAGACCCAGACACAAGTCATCTCTCCTGTGAAGCCTTCCTGATTACCCTACCTCAGCCCATGCCCCTCCTTGGATTATGGAACATTGTCCTCCTAAACAATTTGCACAATATCTCAGAGCTTACAAAACACTCTCAGTCTCTGCCACTTACGCACTAGGTTGTAAGCTTCTAAGGAACGTAGCCTGTGCTTTTCTAACTTTGTTCTTTACTGTCCCAGGTTGCTTTCCTTATACCCCAGTGTTTCTATACTGGTTATAAACAGAAACTCAATTCCAGGTGTGAAAGGCAATAGAAAATTTCAAAGTTAGGGTAAGACTACTGCAGACCATCATTTTCTGGAGTTTTCTAATATTATTAGAGTTGTTTCTTCAGATTGACCTGCTAATAGGTTAGGCAGCAACCTACTGCTGAATTGGGTATGAGCAACCACCCACCCAGACTATCTAGTTAAGTGACATAATTTAAAAAGAGAGAATTTGCATTAAAGTGCTTTCTGAAAATCTTGTATTCTAGAAAAATAATTGTCTTGACCTTGCATAGAAAGAGTAAAATAAATGCCCATGTACCTTACTTATTGTTAATTGACAAACACTTTTACTTTCTTTTTAAAAATAAAAAGTAAACAACAAGAATAACACAAATTATATTCCTAATAATATCAATCAAAAAAAAATGAGAAGAAAAGAAAAAGGAGGGAAGTGGCTGAAATCCTTTGTTCTTCCTTGTAGTCTTAGGTGACCCCCATCTTCTTCCTTCTTGAGGTCAGAGATGCCTTTGCCTTTTCTTTCTACATTCTACTTTTAAAATTTTATTTTCCAGAATATGGACAGACACATGTGATAATCATAGTGTTTACTCTGAAAGATATATTACAATCTTATTGGTAAATCACATATACTTTACTGTTTGGAAATACTATATAAAGTACATGGCAATTTGAATAGATTCCAGTGAATACAGATATACTTAGGCATTGAAAGCATTGATTTGTCAATACCAGAAGTATTATGCACAAGTCAGGCTGCCTAGGTCTAATTCTGACTTCTACTTAAAATGCATCTGCTCTTGGGCAAGTTATTTAACCTTTCATCTGTATAATTGGGACAATAAAATACATCTTTCTGATTGTTGTGAGAATTCAATGTGACAGTATATGTAAAGCTCTTATAACAGTGCATGACATATGGTAAATGTTTCATAAATATTAGCCATTATGTAATAATAACTATCATTATATTATATGTAATATGCTTGCACTAATAATACGTAAATAAAAACAAAAGGGACTAGTGATATCAAAATGAAACATTTGAGTGTTATAAATAAGAATGGATTTGTATATAGTTAACAGCTAGGTATTTCAAGTTCTTGAATAATATTAAACAGAAAAAGGATTTTTTTTTTTTAATACAAGAATCCAAAACAGTGGCTGTCAGGGAGAGCAAAATTCCTATATTGTTCTTTGCTATTCTTCTTTCATATAGCCAGGCATGTTCAATAGCTATTCAGATATTAAGTGTAATAATATTGTTTTAAACAACTATTATTTAAGTGTACTATATGAAAGAGTGTTATTCAATAATGTTTTGTGTCGGTTAAATATTTTGTGCAGTAACTAATGAAAGTTCCATACGTTGGTAAATTTTACAATTAGGCTTTGTAACATTTCATGCAGTACGCTAGCATGATTAACATTATTTCTTTTTAAAAAACAAAAGAATCTTTAATAATAGATTGTTTTCAGAATATTTTGTGATCTTAAAATAATTTTAACAGCATTACTGGTTTGGCATTTTTGGCTACTGTGTTTTTTCCTTTTTTTTTTTTTTTTTTTTTTTTGCCTGAAATGCCTTTCTTCAAAATTTTCAGATGCTGTAATCTGCTTTCTAAATAGAAATGTGAGGATCTTCTGTCAGAAGGATCTAGTGTGATTGTATTGATGGTAAGTTGATGGTTACAAGAAAAAGATACCTCATTTTCACTGCACTGTTTGTAGTAATACCAAGATACTCTAATGAAACTTACAGAGAAGCCTTACACAAAGAGGAACAGCATAGTTAAAAATTATAAGTTGGTTTAGATACAGGATATATAATGAATACCCAAGAAGCATCAGTTCCTGGTATAGAAATAATGGCATTAAGCAAAGTTAGTCTTTCATGTTTCATTTTAAATTAGACACTGCGATTAAAATTATCTGAGATTACAAACAAAGTATACTTTTCTAAACTGCTAATCTGAGTTGGTTTTTCTAGAAATTGCACACAACTGGTTTTCACCATCTCACAAAAGTTTTACATTAAAAGCACTTGAAAGTAAATAAACAGTAATTATTATTGACCTTTTCATAATGGTCAGAAACTGGAGGTAATCAGCCATGTTTAAATTTTCATAGGAACTGAAGTAACTAAGGAGAATCATCTTAATTAGGATGTTTTCATTGTGTAGTGTCATATGCTGATTTTTAAAGCATTTATTTTGTCAAAGGAAAAGGAGAAAATGGAGAGAGATGTGCAAGCAGACAGAAGCAATAGAGCAATGTGTTTCTATAACTAATAATCTTTCGAATATGTTTTCTCTCAATGGGAGTCCATACAGGTATGTGAAAAGGTGCTACCAAACTGGCCTGGTTTAGAGTGAGTAGTGAGTATCCCTGCAAGTAGAACTAGATCATTATTGTTGATGATAAGTTACCGCTATTTTGACTGAGAATATCATTATGTAATATATTACTTCAATGATGGAGCTTTTCATTTAACTTAACAGCAATTTTAATCTTCAGGGTTGTTATGCTGGTTTTTGGTCATTGCTAAAACTCTTACTGTTTTTCTGGCAACCACATGCTCGGTGCTTTTTCGCCCTCCCTTTTCTGTCTCCCCTTTCCTTGAAGTGTTTCTTTTGTTTGTCTCCATTACACCAGCTCGCGGGGACACAGTGTTTCTGCACAGTGGGAGTTGGCAATCTCCAAAGAGGCTTTCCAGCATTGCTTTTTAGACTGAAATCATTACAATCTTCAATAGCTACTTGGATTTTAAAAAAAGAAGAAGAAGAAACTAGCACATTATTATTCTCAAAACCATCTCAATGTATAAAGAGGCTATTTGCTTGTTCCTCCCACACCTTCCCCTTCCCTCCCTGCTCCAGCAACCCCTGCTCATCCTGCTCCTTGTCTCCCTGGATGTGTTTCCTTCATACCCAATTTCGTTTGCATGGCCCTGATTTACTAATTCTATTCAAATTGAGTATACAACTGTATTTTTTCTGTTGGTTCTGAATATTTTTGCACTGCTTATGCAGAGGATTGTAGTCAGATATATCTTATATTCACTGATATTTAAATTACTACCTTCCAGAATGTGAAATATACCAGCAATGACCCAAGATAATGTTTTCAAACCCAGAGTTATTAACATGAGTTAATGGGAAAGTTGCTTTAATAATAACCCTGAAACCAATTTTTAAGTAGGTGGGAATTCTTGTTTTTAGTTAGTATGTATCAAACACTCCTACCCTCTGTTTTTGCTAGGTCCTCAGTGTCTGCTTTTCGCCAGTGGTAACATTTGTTTATGCACATGTCCATGAGTGACCCTAAGTGCACAGTGGAAACTCAAGGCGCAAGAAGCTGTTTGCAATGCCTTCCTCTGTGAAAGACATTAGTGTATTCAAACAGACAATATTTCCAACGGAGGTTTGTAGAGTGTCGTCATAGGATTTATTTGTTCTCTTTGGTGGACGTAACTATAAATAATGAAAGGGAATGGCATGAATAAAGGGGAGAGTAATTTATGCACTTTATCAAAGCCGCACAACCAATTTATATCCTGCGCCCATCCAGATGAATATATATTCAAATAAAATCGAAATAATATAATGTTTTTCATTGTTAGGTAAATGGGGAAAATGCACTAAAAAAGAAACTATAACAAATATGTAGCAATTTGTTATCGATGTTTCTTATTCTAATCTCTTTTAAAATTAGTATGCCAGGGAATGAAGAGCGTGTATGTGTTTTCTGCCGCAGTGCTCCCTGGCTGTGTCGCAGAGTCCCCCGGGTGAGGTCGGCAATGCCACTGCACCCTTCCATCTCTAGTCGCCATGCCTCAAATGCAGAAACCAGTAGAGAGTCCATGATTCTTTGATTCTTTGCTCATACCATTTCTTATCCCAGTATGCTTTGATCTTTGTACCAGATTAGAAATAATTGGTGGAAGTTACAAGCAGGAAAGTCAAAGGATTTTTCTCTTTTTGTTAAATTTTAATTTTACTTCTCAGAGTTTTGATCCAACACTAACAAGTGCAAGTTTCCTAAAATTGGGTCCTTTGAATATATCTCACTGATATTTTTTGTTCCAAAATTCTGTTTATAATTCAGAGTCCAGATTAAATGGCATTTCAGCACAAAGCCTTTTTTTTTTTTTCCAGTTATCTTGGACACACTTCTGCTTTTGTTTTGGAACTCGGTGGCCCAGCGTTCATCCATGTTTAACAGTGCACGTTAGGCTGCTTCTTGCATCATCAGCATCTGTGCAACATCACCCCTCTCCTGTCGCTTCTAAATTCCTTGAAGAATAACATGATGTGTCCTTTTTCATTTCAAGCTCCTCCAAACTTCTTACTGATACTTGTTGAACATCTGACTTAAAAGTAGAAACTGGCAATGGTTTAGGATCTCTTCTGTGTGTCACTTAACTTCCGAGTCTGTATATCCTTTAGAAAAATAACAAAAGGCTGATTTGGGAATAAATCAGCCCTTATTACTGTTTTTAGATCCAGAAAAACATATCTATATTAATATGGAAGTATCACAGGTGAAATTCTATTATTTTAAAAAAGGGTAATGAAAATAATTTAGTCATCTCTTGCCTTTCTCATGCTCTGCCAATAGGACCATAATGTGAAACAGAGTGAATAGTCCGACTTTAGTATCATATCTGCAAATTTTAGCTCTTCCAAATGCACCAATTGCTCAAAAGGTTAAAAATGATGTCATTTGCACCCGTATAGGGAAAGGCTTTTGTCTGACTTTTTAGATCTATTTACAGAGATCCAAAATGTTCTGCCTATTTGTTTATCTAAAATATGTTCCTTCACGAATGCCAGAAAGGAATTGCTACTGTAATCCCAGGTATCAATTTGCTTCCTGTAGGATATTGCCTTATGATCCCTGCTTTGTCTCCTTTTATTTTTTTATAATCCAAAACCCTAGAGGCATCATTTCAGCCTAACTCAGTGATTTAGAGGCTCTCATGCTTTTATTTATAAATGTGTATGCCATAAGTTACATAGCCCAGAATATAATGAAAACTGGTCACAAAATTTTGCTTTAAAAATCACAAACATGTCCTAGTAAATATAGCTTCCACCCAGCCATTTATTTTCTAGGTAGTGGAATGGCTGCCTACTTGCATATGTCTGCACTAGGTTCAAATCCATGTTAGCATGTGGAAATCTGATTTTTGTGGGTCATGCAACACATTCAGCATATTGGTTAATGGGCTGCCAACTTTCTCAGTCATTCATTTTTTTTTTGCTGTGCAAATTCCAGGCCAAATGTAAGACCTTAAAAGGATTGCCTTTGGGCTGGGCATATAATATATGTAATGATTTTATTCTTCCTAGGCCATTATAGAGGACCCAGTATTATATTGTGAAGAAGAATGCAATGAACTTCTTTTAAGGCTCCAAAACCTTACTGGGTGCTTTACATATATCGTCTCATTTCCATACTCAAGCAACTCCGTGCAGTAGTTAATAAGAGTAAGATCAAAAATTTAATGCTAGTCTGCCTGACTTCTTTGCCTAGTTGGAAGAGTTATTCTTGCAGTCACTTTGGGCAATTTGCTTCTTGGAAATACAGAAAGAACTTTAACTAGTCTGGGTTAGAAGTCTACTCTGTAGTTACCGCTTTGTTTGCAAATGAACAAATGGAGACCATCCAAGTAATGAAAGCAAGGATTAATGGAGGGAGGGAAAGAAGGAAGGACGGCAGGAAAAATAGAAGAAAGGGAGATGGTGGAGGATAGAAAGAAGCAAAGAAAAGAAAGAAGCAAAAGGAGGAAAGTGGAATAGGGAAGGAAAAGGAAAGACAAAGTATTCCAGCAAATTCTTTAAAATGTACTTTTTGGTTAAATAAGACCTACTGTTTTTGATTTAAATATATTAGTTTCAATTGGAGCACTCATGCTGATATAATAAAAGTGTTTTAAGGTAATGAATCATTATTTTAAAGGTCACCAATTAAACTACTTTTCCTGAATAATTTTCTACCTGCCATTCTGCAGGTGGACAGCACCCCATGCACAGCTTAATCAGCTCAGGCTGTGGTCTGCAGTGGTGCCAAGTGGTTAGGTGGAAACAAACACACTTTCAATACCCCAGGTCTGTGGCTAAACCTTGTCACTCAGAGATATTTAGATGTGTCTTGCATTAGAAGTAGTTTTCATGTGTCTATCATAGGTACCAGAGAAATTGGTGGTGGATGATAAAAGAAAACTCTTTTTTTATCCTGTGTTGGGGGTCTTGGTTTTGTATTTTATGCACATACATGCTTTTAGGGCAATTATTTGTTCCATACTATTTGTTGTAGTTAGGTGCTCATTGTCCCATACTTATGAGAAAGATTTAGAGCTGAGCAGGACAGCGTGTTGTGCCCAGAAACCTAGAAGGGCCTAAGCCAAGTCAGAACATACCTGTGCACTTCAGGGAGTGGAACCCAGGTGGTGGAGGTGGACAGAAAAGAGTTCCACAGGGAAAACATCAACCAACACACCAGCTTAGGGGTGATGTCAGGTGCAGTTTGGGGTTTTGTGGGGTCTAAAGCTTATACCCGTTTGGGAGTTCCTCTTTAATAAAAAGAAAATTTCATACCTTTCAATGTATATAAAAAGGAAGATCTATGAGCATATCACTCATTTCCCACTCAGGGCCACGGAAGGAACTTGTGCAAATGTGGGACCTTGAAGCTTACACTTCCTATAAAATTGTTTCTGAAGTACAGGACAGTTCCTAGAGGTTAGACATAGGTTGAATCTAGCTGAAAGCCAAAGGACTTGAGACCAGGATCCAGAAGATACAAAGCGAAGACTAGGAGAGGTAGAGAGAAGGCAATAGTGATGACTTCAGTTCCCTTGGGGTCTTCTGAGCAGTGCGGGAGATTTATAAGTGTTTCAGATGCCTTTCTGGGCTGGACAATAGGCATAGATATGCTTATTAAAATAACTTTCTTAGGGCTGCCAACATAGGAAAATTGTGGTTTGAATTGGTGTTTTATGATTGATCTATATCACTCATAGTATATTTAAAGTCTGAGGTTTGGATACAAAGTTTTTCTTACTGCCCCATAAGAGCTTGAAATATGTAGTAACATTGAGGGAAAAAAAAAATACTGGTAGCTTTTTAGCAACCTATTACCTTACCTAATATTAACCTGCTGGATATTTAGGTGCTGTAAGGAATCTGGATGCAATAGAAAGTAAGCTCTGGTTGAAAAAATTTGCACTCATTAATAACTTGCATTACTGTAAAAATCCTTCCTCCTAGGCTTAACATTTTACTTTCTTTTATTATGATAGAAACCCTGAAGAACAAGAATGAGGGCTAATCACAAAATAGTAGAAAACAACACGTGTTTACGTGTTTACACCAATACATGATAGTGTCTGCCAAGGACATTATGGGTTCTGTATGGAAAGCTATATGGTAGTAGATTTTTTGGTTAGGGGAGGGAATCTTAAGTCTCCACTGTGATGTTTCAGGGTACTTTTTATAAAGATTTTTCTACATACATTAAACTAGAAAAATATTTCTTTGCCTAGTTTGTGTGTATATGTGTGCTTGTATACCCATTTGTATAGTTGTAATATTTGTTTTTCTTTTAATGTTCTACTTGAACCACATGAAGATTAATCATCTGATTTTTTCCCTGGAATTTAACTAACTTATGGTGTATTTTTTATCTCAATGGCTGGTATTGCATATGTATTTACTAATATTTTTATCATAAAATGTAGATATCACTGGATAAAGCTAAAATGTAAGGATACTAAATAGAGCCATACTGTGGCTGTATGTTTTTTTTTTTTTTTTTTTTAGAATAGTTATGTGAAATACATACGTATAGGGTTAATGCTATGAATTTACAATACTGTTTTCTTTTTAAAGAATGCAGCTTATTTGCTTCTTTTTTAAGCAAAAGAAGGACTGTTTCTCCTCCTTAGGAGAAGGAAGGAGGTAGGAGTTCACTGCAGTCTTAAAGAAGAAAGGACTAGGGAACCGAAATCAGGTTATTGAGCAAGGGAGTGGTGCTCACGAAGGGGAGGAAGGGCATGTGAGTCTAGACTAGGGGGTGAACAGGGAACCCACAGATTCAGGGGTTCACTGGACGGGCAGATTTCAATGGGAGGTAAGGTTCTTCACCAAATCTCCTCTTCATCCTGGTATTAACTGAAAGATCTTGCCTGTTATTTTAATTGTCACCCTGAAGCAACGGTTGCAGTTTGAGCACACACTCTAAAATGCAAAAGTATTACCTAATTATTTCATTCTCTCCTTTAAATACCTTCATTGAGGACCTTCGATATGTTCCATTTTGAGATTCTTTAATGACCTGCCCCGTCGCGTGTACAGCCTCCACTCCTCAGCGTTCACTGCTATACCTCACACCTTCCACCCAATCCTGACAAACTGACTGCAGTTTCCTGCCTACCCTTCATACCTGTCCTGGTGCTGTTCTATGTGCCTGGATTCTTTCTCTAACTTACCTTTTTCTGACCAGATAAAATTCATCTTGTAAGACTCAGCTAAAACATAACCTACTCTGGAAGCCTTTCCTGGAAATTTCCACTCTGAGCACTGCACCTAAATCACTATATTTCCTCATCTCTTGAAATGGTTGAAAATTAGATTAGATTGTATACTTGTTTTTCTGTCTCCCTACAAGACTATCAGCTCCTGAGGTCAGAGACTTTATTAAGATTCCTGGGTGCTTTTTTACCAGGGTGTTTTTATACTAGTAGCCTTGACCGAAAAGTGTGGCAAATAAATTATGGAGTAGGCTGAACTTCCTCTGAAGGCTTGCATGCCAATTTCAGAAATGTTACCAATCTTTCTATCAGAATGATTAGTTTTCTATAAGATTTTAAAATTTATATTCAAAAAAATGTTTGTGCTTGGTTGTTTGGACACTTTCTGAACCCAGCAAGTCCTCTTAAATATGCAACGAGACTGAAGGGGAAGCTGCCTGGCAGAGCACACCACATATTCAACGTTCCTCATAAATGTTAGCTAGATGAATGGATGGATGGAATTTTTAAAACAAAACTTTAAAGAAAATTTCAAACATATCTGAATTTTTATTGGGTGTGTGATTCCAGCATAATTTTCTTGATGCTATACCCCAACAATCCTCAGGAATGAAATAAATACATTTCTGAGTGTGCAAATTGATAACATCTTGCTGGAAAAAGACGTGTTTAACACAAAAGAGCTCAGCAAGACTTCTTACATTTTGGAAAAAGAAACAGAGACTGGTTTGAGAAAAAGAGGAAAAATACATCTATTTATCATAGTCCACATGGCTGTTCCAAGCCATCCATTCAGGTCTCTGGGAACTTCTAACTGTTGCTCTTTTATCAAATACATTCGAATCTGATTTGTATCAGATTCCGCATCTAAGTCTACCGAAGTAATTAGAAAGCAGTTTTACACTTTACAGATTGATAGTAAGGCAGGCCGAAATATCTAATTTCTCAGAGACTGGGAGGCCAGAAAGAAACAAACAACATATTCCATAACATGATCTGAAAGGGAAGATGGTATCTATGAAATGTCCATTTGCACTGAGTCAGAGGACATGTGGCTATAGACTGAACACAAGTTTTATTTAAGCGTGTAGTGACATTTTAATTAATTATTATTACCTCATTTGAGAGCTCAAACAAAAGCCTGGTATTGTTTGCAACCAGAATTTAAGAAGTACATACATTTTTAAAATTCTAGCTTAACTGTTTCATGATAAGAGCCATGAGAAGAAGCTGAAGATTTGGGGAAACAGTGTACTACTTTAGCTACTAAAGTGGATTGTGGTGCAGACCAAAGTCTTCTCAGTGAGAGCCAGCATGTTCTATCAAATGTGGAATAGTTTACTGCTCCCCCTGCCCCCGCAATGTGCACATGGTTGCTGCATTCAGGAAGTCTAGTGGGAGTGTCACCAAAAAATCAAATGTTCATTGAGTTCACACTTCATCTGTTTCTTCAATAAAAGTTCCCAGCTGTTTATGTCATTTCTGCATTTGTGGAAGATTTAGGAATAGAAATCTTGTGATTTTTTTTAATGGAAAGTAAGGCCTTTACATTAACTGAATAGGGCTTTAAAATTTATTGAATTTCCTTATTGGTGGAATGTATACTAGAGTATTCTTTTGGTTTTCAGCTTTCATAAAATATATTTATATTTTTCTTAGAAATGACAGTAATTAAAAAAACTCTGATGCCACTCCTTATTCTAGAGATAAACCTTTGTTTTATGTACCATAGATTCAAATGTAAAATTGAACTGAATTTTCACAGTGGTTAAATTTCAATAAAATCATGACACTGTGTTGGCTTTGTTTTGATTTTTAAAATTTTTCTTAGACTATGAGTATGCCTTAAAATTCCATTTTACTGATGGCTGTGTGTGGTTGAATTTTGATTCATTACTCCGTTGACTGAGTTATTGGTAGTGTGGTCAAGAAATGAGGCTTTGGTATTAGACCAGTCTGGTTTTCAATTCAAGGCCAGCAGTTTACCAGCAAAGTAGCTTCTAAACCACAGTAAGCCTCATTTTTTCATTCATAAAATCTTAAAAAGTGAATGAAAACTTTAGAACTGTATCTGACACATACTAAGATTCATGTCAAATATTGTAATTTTCATGTACCTTGAAGGTAAGTAGATTTATGGATATTACTCATTTAAACTATATGAGCTTAAAAGGAATGCATGAACTGAAAAGTAAAGAAAACAAAAATCAAATATAATATTATAGATGAAGCAGGAACATTTTGCAAAAAATAAAATGATATAGGCAGAGTTGATATTTTATTTTTTTTACCCATAGTACTATATACAAACAGTGATGACCTACTAGGTCTGACAAGAAGTTGGCCCAAGAAGTTAGACATTATTATGAAATCTATTTGATGTTTGATTTAAATTCACTATTGTAAGATTAAACTTCACACTAGGTTTATTCTGAACCTTGAAATATCAAGTTATGATAGTACAATGCCATCACAATTAACACGTTTAAAAAATAACCATCCAGATAATAGAGGCTCTTCAATTTTCCCAGCTACTTTGTGTTTTACATTTTTCAATAATTTACTTGCCATGTACAACTAACTACCCTTTTCTCTTGCCAATCCCACTGCAAGTCCCAGAAAGCTGACTATTCTCTTTACTAGCCTCTCTTGAAGCAAAAGGGGTTCATGTGTTGTTGTATCCAATAAGGCATCAGGAAAAGTCTGTTCAGGGTATCTGGTGAAACTTTCTTCCTGACTTAAGCATGGCTGGTACTATTCCTTCCCTGTGTCACTTATCTTTGAATATAGTCTTATTATTTGTAAAAGGGGCAGCAGTCTTACAACTATGAGTCAAAAAGAACAGGGATGAAGAAGTAACGGTCTGACAACGGCAGTGCAGGAAGATGAACACTCTGGCCCTTGCTGACACTGATGAGCAGCTGCACTAGCCATGGACCACCTTCCTCCAGCCTGCTCTGTGTGACTTACCTGACTCTGTTACTCAAGCCAGTGTGTGTCACATGTCCCTTTCAATTTGCAGGACTTTTATAATGTGAGTTACATCACTTTAATCACCTTTTATTATTTGTGCCACCTGTTTCTCAATATATTAAAAAAACATAATTGTAATGCTGGAAAAAATAAAAATAAAACAGATAAAGTCAGTCATCTAAAACTTAGTATCAACAAAGATAAGCCCTCACAATGTCTCAAGGGAAGCATAGATTTTTTTAAGCACTAATTTCTAACTAACATTTCTTATGTGGATCTTGATACGGAAAACACCGAGTGATGCATGGGGTAATGTTTTCTGCAACCTTGTTACATGAACTACAATTAGTAATTTTATAGAGCTGCGGGCAGTATGCCTCTTTCTATAAAGTGAGTCAGGGGCATCCATAAACAACTCGATGACATCAATTATGCATGGGGCCTATAGAAGCCATATAGGATTTTCTCTAGTGGGACATTATGATTCAAAGCAGAAGTTTTAATTTATAGGAGAGGGAATGACTATCAGTTTTTCTCCAAACACCACAGTTTCCCCAGTTTGGATTTTGATGGACATATAAGTTCTGACAGATCAACATTCTACTCTCTGATGGAGGCCTAGGGAGGAAAAATTTTGTATTTCTGGTTCAGGGCAGAATCATATGCCTAGGAAGCAGTGAAACTGGTCGGGTGTTTGGTAGCCTATAAGCAATACTGGAGATATGTAATGAAGAGTCATTGCCGGATAGAAAACCATCACACTTTGCCTGAAGGTGGCCTCATGGGCACATCTTTTCTTATGAGGCAGTATTGGGTCCCTTGTAACACATAAACTAGTGATAAATTAATCTTTAAAGTTCTGCTTCATGGAAAATAGCCAAGATGATTTTGGCTGAGAAATGTTCAAAGCAGGTATTACCACCTAGCTATCATAGCTATAGTACACCCCCCCCCCATACACACATACAGAGAAAAAACCCTTAGTTATATTCTGATTCTATATCTGGTTTGGAGCAACATGGTTTTCACAGAATCCTCTAGGATGAATTCTCTGCAGAATATACTAGGGGAAATTTAGATATTCCCTATCGGATATAATAATTTCAGTGTTAAAATATTTAATACAAAACCATACTTTCTGTGGTTTATTGAGTAACCTCCAGTTTGTGACAATTAAATTTAAAATCACTGTGTAGAAATGTTATTTTCATCTTTTCTTAGGGAAAAAGAAAAAAAGTGTTTTCTTTTTGAAGCAGATTATAAAGAGCACCATCAGATCCTTTTCAGAATATGTACTTGACTGAGAGGAATAAAGTTATATTCATTCATAAGTACTACCTAAGGCTAAGAGTAGGCAGGTGAGGTGAACCACTATTTTTATAGACTGTGACTAAGTGTTTATTCTTGTCTCTCTTTACATTAGAATTTAAACTTAATAACAATTAAAAAGTTAACAGATTATACATTTAGAGGGCAAACTTAGAAAGGAGATTTAAAAAATTATTCTTACTAAGTTATGCATCCCTCACCTCCATTCCTGGTCTTTTGTATTTTTCAGAGATGTTAGAAATGGTGCCCTGGTACTTTAACTAGCGGACAAAATAGTTTATATTTTAGTGTAAACATATTCCCAAATAATTTCATTTTTCTACTAGATCACACTGAAAGAATTAAGTTAGAATATAAACCATGTTTTTTAGTCTCCTTCACTTATAGCAAGTTTCTCCAAATAGCAAAATCCTTCTTTTCTTCCACCATTCTGGTTTCCCAGGGCATCACCATACTGTCTGTGTTTATCTTCTCTATTGAAACTTAGTCTATGAAGTCATTTTTGATAATTTCTTTTTAGCTCAGCCTCACAAAATCTATTATTGTGAAGCTAGGACAGCACACCACATTCTACCTCTGCCTGTGCTGCATAAGCACTTTGAATGACAACAGATCAGAGGAGATGGGCCTGAAAGCATAATTATTGTGACGTGTAGTTAAGGTTAGTTGATACCAGTAGCACACACAATTAAGAGAACATGCTTGTAAAGCTGGACAGATTATTAAGGACCGGGGTGGAAGAAACATGCAGAGTTACAAGGATTCATAAACTTCTTTGTGCCTCCTGGAATGTCACTGTCTCTGATTGTCTTTGCCGTCTCTGAATAAGGTTTGTCTCATGCATAATAATGTCGCTCTTTCACCCACCCCATTCTAGGACAGTTTTGCCTTTTCAACTAGTTACTGCAACCAACATTTAATAAGAAGGCTTTGCTGGGCTTTCTAATCGAAAACTTGCTTTTATCTTTCTTCATGAAAGAATTGAAATGGCTTCTTTCAGGTTGCTTTAGCCTCTGGGGAGATAAGGACCCTGCGGTTAACAGGATGAGAGATTTTTGTTTAGAAATTTTTATTTAGACAATGAAAAATGACCTCTGTAAACTCAAAGCTATCTTATTTTGGGGCTTTAGGCTTCTGGCAGATAAATCAATTGGGCCCTTGGGACAGCAAAGGAAAAACCTTTGCAGTAACTATGTCAGGGCAATGCAATAGATTTGTTGTGAGTATGCAGTTGTGTTGAATGTAGAATGCACTTAAAAATAAATATAATTTTATTTTCTATTAAATATTCAGGATCTGATTTCTACTCTTTTCAGCTTTTGCAAAGAAATATTATTTTTTTGTGATGCAAAATGGAGAAAAGGGATCTTTTTTTATGTATAAAATATGTGGCTATTGTTGGTATTTTGACTTTGACTTTTTAATTATTTACCTGTGCATTCTCTAATGGGGACTGTTTTTAAATTTAGATTCTCAAAATTATATCCTCATATTAAAAAATCTGTATTATAAGCTGTTCTTTTGTGGGTAAACAATTTCATTGGTACCTAAATAATACAATAGTTTTTTGTCTAAAATATGCTTTTCTAGGTTGCTGTAACATTTTTCACACCTGTTCATAAACTCAAGGAGCTCTGCAGATCCTCACAGCATGAATTTGCACAGCATGTTCACCCTCTAAAGAAAGAATGTTGCACTTGGCTGTTGGCTTTCTTACCTGTGTCATGTACAGTGCAGATTCAGGGTGAAAAGCTATGCAGAATAATCTGTAAATTTGACAAGGAAGCAAACCAGGAGACAGATGCTCACTCAACAAGCATTGATGTACAGTTGTTACTGATAGGAATGTTGATCGGCATAGTAAAGAAGCAGTTTTGAAGGAGTTAATTTTTTTGTATTGTACACAAAACCTTCATGCACATTGTGCAATGTCATTGAGATAATAACGTGAACCAATAAAATATATGGGATCAGAAATTAGAAATTAAAGTAAACTGGGAAATAGAGGTGGGAAGTGATTTAGCAAATATATGAAGAGTTGCAATAAAAGCAGTGGGAAAGACCAGTGTGACATTGGGAAGACGACCAGGGAATGGAAAAAAATAGAAAGATAGATAGATAGATAGATAGATAGATAAATAGATAGATAAAGTGAATAAAATAAAAGCCAAGCTCCCTTTTCTTTCTTTAACTTTAATTCTGTCTTACTATTTTGGAGTGTGGGCAAGGCAATTTGATCCTATTATGAACCTCTTTTATCCTATTATTGTTTTTAAATCTCCTTTTCATTTTTTCCTTCTAACATTCAAAGTTGATGTTAGACCATGGTCAGAATTAATGAATAAATTATAATTTAGTTATTTTGCCAGTCCCCTTTATTTAGAACATTGAATATATAAACATATAAAACAGATATTGCTTAAGTATCTGTGACTTGGCCACAGTGCCTATTTACAATGAATGATCAAGTGTAGTTTTTAATTTTAGCGATTCTGGGACATGTAAGTAATATATGTTTGTAGTTCCATTTTCTTTTCCAAAAAACAAAAGTAGGTGTGACACCAATCTCAAACTATTGTTATAAAGAATAAATGATAAATGGCGTTGGGAGAACTGGACAGTTATATGCAAAAAAATGAAACTCCAGCACCAACTTACACCATACACAAAAATAAATTCAAGGTGGATAAAAGATTTAAATATAATCTGTGACACCATTAAAGTACTAGAGGAGAACATAGGCAGGAAAATCTCAGATATTTCACACAGCAACATTTTCACTGATATGTCCCCTAGAGCAAGGAACATAAAGGAAAGAATAAATAAATGGGATCTCATCAAAATAAAAAGCTTCTGCACAGCTAAAGAAAACAGCATTAAAATGAAAAGAGAACCAACTATATGGGAAACATATTTGCCAATGATACCTCAGACAAGGGTTTAATCTCCAAAATATGTAAAGAACTTACATGACTCCACTCTAAGAAGACACACAATCCAATTAAAAAATGGGCAAAGGACTTGAACAGACACTTCTCCAAGGAGGACATACAGAGGATCCAGACACACATGAAAAGATGCTCAATATCACTAGCTATCAGAGAGATGCAAATTAAAACCACAATGAGATACCACTTCACACCAGTCAGAATGGCCTTCATAAACAAAGCAACAAACAAGTGTTGGAGAGGATGTGGAGCAAAGGGAACCCTAGTGCACTGTTGGTGGGATTGCAGACTGGTACAACCACTATAGAAAACAGTATGGAATTTTCTAAGAAAACTAAAAATGGATCTGCCCTTTGACCCAGCAATTCTACTGCTAGAATTATATCCTAAGAACCCTGAAACACCAGTCCAAAAGAACCTATGCACCCCAATGTTCATAGCAGCACAATTTACAATAGCCAAGTGTTGGAAGCAACCTAGGTGCCCATCAGTAAATGAATGGATCAAAAAACTATGGTGCATTTACACAATGGAATTCTATGCAGCAGAAAGAAAGAAGGAGCTCCTACCCTTCATGACAGCATGGATGGAACTGGAGAGCATCAATCTAAGCGAAATAAGGCAGGAGGTGAAAGACAAATACCATATGATCTCACCCTTAACAGGAACCTAATCAATAAAACAAACAAGCAAAATATAACCAAAGACACTGAAATAGAGAACAGGCTGACAGTGACCAGAGGGGAGAGAGGAGGGAATTTTAGGGGAAAAGGGGAAGGGTTTGCAGGAACAAGTATAAAGGACATATGGGCAAAAACAAGGTGGGGGGAATGGGATGGAGGTGGGGAGGGCTTGGCAGGTGGGCTGGGATGGGAGTAAAAGGCAGAAATCTGTACTTGAACAACAATTAAAATAAAAAATTAAAAAATAATAATAAAAATAAAAAAGAATAAATGTGATAATACAATATGTTAAAAGTAGCTAAAATGTTTAAGCACTTGCCTATGCAGACACTATTTACATATATTCACTTATCTAATCCTCACAAGAATTTTCTGGGATATACATTACATTAATAATCCTAACATTTGGGGAAATAGAGGCACAAATAAGTTAATTGATTTATCTGCTAGTAAGTGGCAGACCTGGTAATCAAGCCAAAGAGCCCAAGCTCTTTGCACTGTGGTCCTCTATGCCAAGTGCACACTCTGCATTCAGTAAACATAAGGATCCCCTTGCTTTGGCTCATTGAAGTATAATCTATTGACCAAAATATCTGTGATTGCTTCCTGTAATTTGGCTATTAAGGGGTTAAGATTATGAAAGAGACCTATATATTTAAGTTTTAAAGTATGATTAAATTATTGACCAAAACAGCCTGTTTTTTACCCTTTTATTTAAAACAACATATTGCAGAGTATTTAGTTCAATAAATTGTCAACATTGACCATGTCTTTAATATTATACTATCTATTATTGATTGTGCAGGGTAAATTTAGATATCTCAGGATCTTTACCCCCAAGCATCTTAAAAAACATGGAAAGACTATGTTTACTTAAAACCAATAGAAACAATTTAGGATATTATTTTGAATCAGTAATTTAACTTAAATAAAATTGCTGTTGGAATATATAATACAGATTTTAAAAATCCCATGAGCTATCAAAATAAAAGTTATTATATTTGGTTATAATTGTTAATAAATGCTTCATGGAAAAAATCTTTGATTTTAAGTTCACCAGACACTATCAGAAAATTTGGTTCTTCATACACACTAAAATGACATAAATGATTAATTACATTTATAAGCTATTCATGGGATCCATGCTTATGAATCTTCACTCATCCTAATATCTGATTCTTGTTTTTCAACTTTCTAAAAAATAGTTGTAAATTCGGAGATAAGCTGCCCAAAGTCAGAAAACAGTTGCAACAATCACAAAGCCCATTTACTAAAAATCCATATATGTTACTTTCAGGTGGTCCCCAGCCCTCCCAACTCAGGACTGGTTATTGTGCTTGGTTATGTTTGTAACTGATTGCAAATTCAAAATATCAAATGAGAAAGAAAAAAAAACTTTTTAGGGGACTGTAAATACACTACAAAGTCTAATGGTCCTTAGATCTGTCTGCTATAACAGTTTATGTCCTTTTAACACATAGGGAGTAAAGTGGCAGTAAAGAGAAATCAAATTGCAGAAGTCAGGAGGGAAGCAGGGCTGCACAAGACTCTGATAATTCACTATAGTAGCCAGAGCAAGATTTTAACACTCTTTAAGTCATTATTTTATGCTTATAATAATGAAATTTCTTTATCAATTAAGGTTAACTTATGTTCTGAATACTATGCTTAAGTCATCAGAGTAATGTATCAAATTATTTGAAAATATTTTAATAACATATTGTTATATTTTAAAAATTGCATAAGAATTTAAAACATCTGACAAAATAAGATAGAAAAGAAAATAAAGAGGCAAAAATGAACATTAAAGAAAATAGTAACTCGATGTTGAGAAACAAAATAATCAGTACTCTATGGTAAATGAAAGTATCAGTCAAGGTCCCATCCAGAAATGGATGATGCATCTCTTTGGATAAGTTAGGAATTGTTGTTTACAATGGTACCATTTACAAAGGTGTGGGTAGAGTGAAGAGGAAACTCAAAAAATGGATTTGGTAAAAAACAGAGCTATTAGAATTCCAGCCCCAAAGGGAGGAGTGGAGCAGTTACTGAAATCCACAAAGAGAGAAATATCCTTGAAAAGAGTGGCTGAGGAACACAGACAAATGAGGAGACCTGGCAAGGAAGGAGAGAGGGCAATATATACCCCGGCCTCACTCTCCTCCATGCTTCCAATATGACCCTGATGCTTTCCACTGGCTGAAACCAACTGTAAGCTGGAAGGCAAGGCAACTTGTTAATGGAATCCACGGGGGTCAACCTCTGATGACAGAGAGCAGAGAGGAAAGTGACTCTGGAGAGACCAACAGAAGAGACTTCACATTGTGAGCAAAAATGAAATAATGTCTCAAGGCCCAAACCACTGAGCAACCAGGACTCCATAAGAGTGTTAGTGAAACAGGGAGCAATGGAAAAATGGCAGTTTTTCAAAAATGATGTAAACTTTGGGAAATATTCTGAATAGCACCCAAAAGAAATGTAGAATTTTCTAAGCTATGATGAAGATACAAGTGTGTGTTTATGTGTATGTAGACACCGATGTGGAAGGAGAGGAAGAGGGAGGGAAAAGACTATAGACTAAAGGATACTGATTTGGAAACAAAGTTCATATTAAAGTTTTAGTTCTTTGAGAGCAGGTGCTCTATTGTATTCTACCTTGTCATCCATGTTTAAATCCAAAGTCTGAGTTACAGTGAGCCATTGAGATGCAGTATAGAAAGGAGCACCAAATACTCAATCATCAAGACAAATAGTTGAATACAATGTTTAAAAAGACAGGCACAGTGGGTTCCAGTCTGTCCATGGTTGTCCAGCCCTGTGAGTGGCTGCAAACCTCACTAGTTAGGTTTACGAGGGTTGAACATGGCAGGCAAACAGATTGGGCAATGTGGGGCTTTTTCTATATAATCATGACTTTGTACAGTTTTGTTGACTTTTTCCACTATGTTTAAAATGTTGAAGATGTTTGATAAGTGTATACAGGGGCACACACTTTTTCTTTATGACTCAGCATTGGACTGCTGAATACTGTTCCCAATACTTATCTGATAATTGATGTTAATGAAAGAATGATTAAATTAATAATGTGGTCTTTTCCATCTCCAAATTTGCATTACTAAGACGTGATATCTCTTCCAGCTCATTTTTTTCCTTCTTGCTGTCTAATTTGTAGTCTTTCTCTATCTGACAGGTTTCCTCAAAGTTGCAAGAGAAGTTTTAGGGGCATGGCTAGGACATATGGGTTCTTACAGAAGGCTGTTGTAAGTATCCCATGAATAAACCACTCCGTAAGACATTTTATAATAGTAGTTTACCAAATTTGTCAGCCTTCCCCCATTTCCTTTACTACCTCTACACTTAGATTCTTCCTCAGTTTATTCTCAATCGTATTTAAAACACACTCCTTTACTCAATTTAGTTAAACATGGTAAATGATTAGGTATCAGTATTAGAGAATGTGAGATTTGCAGCATTCTAAATTACTACCTAGTCTTTTCTTAATTGTTCCCTCCTATTATTCTCAAGTTTGTTTTTTAATTTATTTTGTATCCTCTCACTTAGAACTATGTGTATCTTAAAACCATGTACATTATAAAACTCTGTAATACCTAGCACATCGGGCACAATAAGGATTAATTAATAATAATTATCATGATAGTTAGTGATGTAGCATTTTAACTTTCTCATCACTTTGATCATATAGCCTTCTTTAAGACCTCGCTGGAATTATACTTATTTTTATAACAAACATAATTTTTTTATCCTTGCAAGTCTTTTCTTCAGACTCTATTTTGACTCCCACCATTGTTTGTTAGATGTATATGATGTGAAGAGAGACTCTGATGTGTTGTTTATTTTTTCCATAACTAATATCTGCGAAAACAATGGTGAAATTTAACATAGGAAACCTTTATCTAAGAGTCAGATCATGTAAATGCATGTGATCAAGATGCATTTTTCAGAGTTTCTGGAAAGATTATGGGAAATGTTGATTTTTGTAAGTAAATATGAAAGTGTCTTTCTTACATATTATTTCTGATTCTATTTTTTAAAAATAGTTTTTCATGAGAATATTTTACTTGATCTTCAAATTGTTCATTTATTAGGATCAGTTCACCTAATGGCCAATACCCACATAACTCATGCTTTACCATCATAGACCGATGTGACACAGTGTAATAGAATATGATGCATTGCCTGAATTTAAAGGAACATGGACTATTTCTGGATCTGCCGTGCAGCATGAGATCTGTATCACATTTGAAACAAAGCTAACCAAGCAGACAGAGTAGAAAGATATCTATAGCATTCATTAATCAGAGTAGAGTACATATTTTTTTCAGCATCTTACTCTGTTTGCTTGGTATATTTTAAGCTTGAAATACAGAACAAAAATAGTCTAAGTGACCATTCATGTTGCTTTGTACATGATTGTCCTTAGAGAATTGTTCCCTCAAAAAGCCAAAGTAAACTCCATTTGGTTGAAAATTGTGAAATAGGTTGTACAATATATATTTGTTTATTCTGTTTTTTTTCTCACTGAGGGATCATTAAATATTCTGCAATGTATGCATTTTGATTATATATAAATAATTGACTATTAGAGCTAAACTAAGCTGCCATTGAAAGCTAATTAAATTAAAAGTAATTTAAAGCACATTGTTTACAAGAACTTCAAGTATCAAATACTTCAAATTTGCATAAAAGATAATAAATGAGAATAGAATTAACTAAAAGATGCACATTCATCCTTATAGAAGACCTTCACTTTAGGTAAGATTGTATAAACTCTTTGAGGCAGAGTTGCCACACATGCTTTAAATAAGGTGAAATAAGCATTCTCAAGTTTTTTTCACCTACGTTTGTCCTGTCTTTTCTACAGGATATTAGCATTTAATATCCTTGAAGTTGAGCCACTGTTTTTCCTTCATTCAAATTACTTATTCACCCAGGTCAGAAAGGTAAGAACAACCGGGGATCAGACTGGCACATGTGTTTCCTTCATCTTGCCCCCAATTATGGAAGTAAGAGCTACAATACCTCTAACATTACTGGAATTAGGCATTTACTACACTGGCCCCACCCTTAACCCAGAATTTCATTAACATTGTTCTCTGTTTCTTGATTTTTCTCTGTTTTTATCATCCATATGCTCTCTGTTGCCTTCCCTCACAGCCACACCTCCATTTCTCTGAGACAATTATTCCTAGGCTCTCCAGTCATTGACAAAATTACTTGTCAAGGTGATTTCAATGACTAAGTACATATAGCTTCCTCCCAATGCTTATCCCCTCCCCTGGCCTACTCAAGTCTTCACGGCTGCGTTGATATCACCTGTTCTTAGAAATCAGCCAAATACGTTATGTCATTTATACATCTTTCACCCTAAAACAATCATTCACTCACCATTCCACCGTTCTTATTAACCCCATCACCACTTTCCCAACTGGCTAGCCTGTGCAATACAAGCAGAGGCCTGAAGGTGGAAAAGAGGAAAATATGCTTGTGAGATGACATTTGGTAGTTATTTGATCTGTTTACTCAACATAATCCCTCATTGTCAGCCTGTAAATGACATTTAGCAATTTTCCCTATAATGTTTGTATACTTATCTCCCATTTTTAGTCTCACAACTACATGGAACCTAGTCCCAGGCCCGTTAGTTCATATCTGGTCTCTCCACTCAACTTTTCATGGCACAGAGGCCGAAATAATCTCTCACACATCTACAATGTTTCCTTTCTTCTTACTGTATAAGGATGACATTCTCTCATCTTCCTCTGTTATGCCCTTTTTATATTATCAATTATGAATTTCTTAGTATACTTTGTGAACAGTTTAAGTCAAAGTGATTTTCTGTTTGCAGGTAAATTGTAAATTGGAAAAGGAAAAATTGAAAAACAGAAATTCGAAGTTTTCTTCCCACTCCCCCTTTTCTTTCCTTTCTTCTATCTCATCTTCCTCTTTACTTTCATTGATTAAATACCTGCTAGGTTTTGGTACATAGAGAGCTAGAAGATAAATCAGCATAATACCACTTCAAGTCAGGGCAGTAAGAACTGTAATGACATTAATTGTTACAACGTGATTGTAAGGGAAATACTGTTATCTGTCTTCATAAGTGAAGAAAATAAATTTGAAATAATTTACATCATACATAGAGGTCACAGTGCTAATAACGAATAATTCTGGGACTCAAATCTAAATCTCTCAATTCCAGAAACCATTATTTTCCTCCAAAAACTATTTAAAATTCATATCCAAAAAGTCAGGGGTCCCAGAAGAGGCATATGGACACAAATGAATCCATGGTACTGACGAAACCAGTGTGCGTAGGGGGAGAGGGTGGACAGAGGGCCTTTGTGGAACAAGGCTGGAGGGGTAGGGAGAAATTTGAGTATGTTTAGCTTTATAGCCCACACTAATTAAGTTAGTTTTTAATACTCTGAACACCGGGAAACCACCCAAGTGCTTTGAGGAGTGACAGGATGAGATATGCACACTAGAAAGATGGCTTTGAGATCAGAGTGAATTTGGATGGGCTAGTAGAACAATTCAAATGAACTGAGGTGATGTGATTCAAAAAATGTTTAAGACATAAAATGGTATGATTATTTGATGGATTTGGTATATGGATGATAGGATAGGAGGTTTCTGTGATGTCTCAGAGGTTTCCGACTTTCATACTGGGCAGACACCATGTGTAATCTAGGAGTGGATGCTGTGATAAAATATTGATAGAAGAAAATATAAAATAATAAAGAGGGGTGTAGAACCAAGTTGTGAAGAGCTAAAATACTGGCAGCTGGATAGAGGGAGTGATCTTGGAAAAGGGACAATGAAGATAAAATAAGAAACCATAAAATATGTGGAAGGAAGATTTTTAAGGAGGGAGGGTAAATAGCATTAAATACTATTAAAATTTACACTGAAATTCCTCATCAGACTTAATGACTGAAGAGCATCACTGACATTAACAAGAGCTATAAGGAGTGAAGATTTCAGAAGTCACAGTGAAGATTTCAAAAGTCCCTTTTTCTTAACATCTTTTGAAAAATATTTCATGCTTGAAATAATTTGAGAATATAGAGTTCTACTATAATAATTTTCATATTTATATTTAACTACTCATATATTTTTAGAGATTTTACTTATTTATCTTCAGAGAGAGGGGAAGGGAGGGAGAAGGTGAGGGAGCGAAATATCCATGTGTGGGAGAAACATCAATTGGTTGCCTCTCGAATGCTCCCAACTGGGAACCTGGCCTATGACCCTCTCAGTGCCCTGAGAGGAAGCCAATCTGGTAACCTTTTAGTTCACAGGCCAGTGCTGAATCCACTGAGCCACAAGATCCAGGGCAACTACTCATATTTTTAACTAGTTTTAATTCTTTCTTTACCACTCTATTTTAAGGTCCTTAAAAGGACAGAATCATGAATCTAATTATCTTATATTCATTTGTAATTTTCTTCCAATGTAATATATACTTACACATACTGGTGAATTTGTTGTCAACTATTTATTGCATATATACTGTGCATAAAATAGTTATTCTATTGTGGTCAGAAATTCTCTATCATAATTTCATTTAATTTTGTGTTTTCATTGAAATGGTAATGTTAAAATAGTAATTAATCATGTTTTAGATTATCTGATTGAGTATCAAGTTCTGTCATGAAATTTTAGCACCCAAATTTGCATTTGTAATTTGCATTCCTTTTTTTTTTCACATGAAGTCATGGTATGCTATATGAACAAATTATGAATTGATTGAAATCAAGGAATTTTATGGGAAATTGAAATCACATATGCTCATGCAGCACAAACCTCTGGATCAGAGAATGCTGCTGCTCTGTGTTAACAGAATCACATTCAGTTAAATAACAGATACCTAACAATAAGATCCACCTGCATGTGTACCACCTTTTAAAATATGGCAAGTAAAGTAATGGTATGAAATGAAAAATATATTTTTCATTCTAATATCTAGCAATAACTGATTAGATATATAAAGCACTGTTTAACAACAACAACATGAACACTTTTATTCAAGGGAAAATGCAACTTTTAAAGAGTCATTGAACAATACTTTGTTAAAATTGACATTATTAAGGTTAAGTATGAGGTTTGACTCTCTAGCAAAACACTGAAGCCACTAATAAGTCTCACTTTGTACAACATATTATGTGAACAGGAATTCTTTGCATTAAAATATTAAACTCAAAATACAGAGTCATATCATGTACAGTTGACTTTGACTAATGCAACAGTTAGGGGTACTGACCCCCTCCCATAAATCAGAAATTTGTGTATAACTTTTGATAACTCCCAAAACTTAACTACTAACAGCCTACTGTTGATAAGAAGCCTTATTGATGGCATAAACAGTTGATTAACTCATATTTTGTGTCATTTATTTTCTTATAATAAAATAGAGAAAAGAAAATGTTATTGGGAAAATATAAAGAATAGTAAATACATTTACCACATTTATTTTTGAAATCCGCATATGTGGATCAACACTGTTCAAGCCCACTGTTCAAGGGTCAACTGTATAGAATTGAACCTGTGCCTACCTCTTTCTACAATTAATTCAACATTAGACCTTGACCAAGGGTGTGTGTGTGTGTGTGTGTGTGTGTGTGTGTATTCACTGTGGCAGTTTGGAGAACACAGAGGTCCAGTAGTCTCTGACCCCATTGATAGCTTCAAGGAGGAAGTACAGCTTGGCTTAATCCTTGCTATAGATCAAATTCTTTTGTCTGCTCCCCACCCTGAAAAAAAATTCCTAGGTTGAAACCTAATAACAAAATAATACTATTAGAAGGTGGGGCCTTTTGGAGGTCTGGGATTAGTGGCCTTATAAAAGATATCCTAGAGAACTAGTTTTCCCCATCTGTGTGACTACACAGAGAAAAGGCCCCATCTGTGACTGCTGGTGGGCTCTCACCAGGCACCCAATGAACTAGCACCCTGATCTTGAAATTGCCAGCCTCCAAAATTGTAAGAAATAAAGTTCTGCTGCTTATAATCTACTCAGTGTATGGTGTTTTGTTATAGTAGCTCAAATGAACTACGATAACCCTTAAAATTAGAATAGAATTTGGGTCAATATTTAAGAGAAGGAGACAAAATGAGCAAAAGCAAATGGAGGTGTACTCGCTATAATGAGGGCTGCAGTTTAGCTGGAGATTGTATAGAATGATCAAAGGACATTCATTTGCAAATAGTCTTGGGCCAAATTATAGATTAAGTGTCATTATTGCCAGGCAAAGCCATTGAATAACCTAAAATTTTACTCCTCAAATTTATTGTAGTTTCACAGTTTTTATGTAAGAACATCTAAAATATCTCTTCTTGAAAACTGTTAGGCTGTAAATAAAAAGAAAATTTTACCCTTTGTGACAGTATGGATGGACTTGGAGAAAGACAAATACCATATGATTTCGCTCATATGTGGAATCTAATCAACAAACTGAACTAACAAGCAAAACAGAGACAGACTCATAGACAGAGAGCAGGATGACAGCAAAGGGGGGGTGGGTAGTGGG
This sequence comes from Glossophaga mutica, assembly GCA_039655065.1. NCBI lineage: Eukaryota > Metazoa > Chordata > Mammalia > Chiroptera > Phyllostomidae > Glossophaga > Glossophaga mutica. Next base: position 161,178,423 of record CM077306.1, read on the forward strand.
TAAAGGGATTGAGCAAAAAAGAAAAAGGACCCATGGACATGGACAACACTGTGCTGATTGTGGGGTAGAGGGGTCATAAAAGGCTTAATGGTAATAGAAAAATATAATAAAAAATAAAGTATCTCTTCTTGAGATTTTAAAGTTGCATTAAAGTATTTTCTAATTAGACAGTTTCTCATATAAAACATGTAGTAAATCAGAAAAGTTAAAAATTAACTGAAAAAAACACTGAATAGTCAATTTCAGTTGACTATTTTTAGTAAAACTAGATTCATGGAGTTCATTATTATTTTTTCCTATTTTGAAGCTCTTTTCTCATTTTTGCATTTGGCAGGGGATTAAGTGATTTTTTACAATTATGTAACATATCTTCAATTTGCTTTCCTTCTCTCTCATTTCATTTTTTTCTTAATGAGAACCATTAATAGTCCATTTTTATATCTGTATCTTCATCTGCTGCAATATATTTTTATGGTTGAAATGAATTAAAAATATGGCCTCACACAGATATTTACTAGTCATCATACACAATTGTAGATATTCTTCTTTGGTATTACACCAAAATTCAGCAAGTGGTTGCTTTTTAAAGGCTACAATGTGAAATCTGCAGTCATAAATAAACTCATCATACTTTATTAGATTAAAATCCATCAATCTATTATGCACTTTGAATGGGTCTTTTACCAATGCATGCATATAACAATGTGCATTGGTGATTCTGAAGATATTAGTTCCCTGAATTATGTAGATATTCCAAATACCAAAAATTTAACTTGTCAATATCACCACCACCAATTACATTAGAAAAATCTTTAGTATTACAAAGCTCAAATTTTGTCACTGGAAGCCAATACTGTTGGTTTCTTCCTCTAACAGATTTACTACATACAATTTAGATAAACTATCTGCCAAATATCCATGTCTGAATAACTATAATTTCTCATTAATTCTTTCTCTCTTTTTCAAACCTTACCTGAAAATATGCTTATTAATTTTAAAAGATTTTATTTATTTATTTTTATTTATTTTTAGACAGAAGGGAAGGGAGGGAGAAAGAGAGGGAGAGAAACATCAGTGTGTGGTTGTCTCTCTAGTGCCCCCTACTGAGGAGCTGGCCTGCAACCTGTATGCTGACTGGGAATTGAACTGGTGACCCTTTGGTTCTCAGACCGGCATTCAATTCACTGAGCCACACCAGCAGGGCTCTTTCTTTTTAAAAAGCTTTTATTGAATTTATTGTTGTGACATTGGTTAATAAAATTACACAGGTTTCAGGTGTACAATTCTGTAATACATCATCTGTCTATTGCATTGTGTGTTCACCAACCCAATGTCAAGTCTCCTTCCATGACCACATATCTTCCCTTTACCCTCTTCTTTCTACACCAATCCCCACACCTTGCCCTCTGTTAATCACCATACTGTTATCTCTGTCTATGAGGGTATTTTTCTTAATCCCTTTACCTATTTCACTCAGCAGTCCAACATCTCGCTCTCTTACAGCTGTCAGTCTGTTTTCTGTATTAATGAGTTTGTTTCTATTTCATTTGTTTGTTAATTTGTTCATTAGATTCCACATAAAAATGAAATCATGTGGTATTTGTCTTTCTCTTATTTGGCTTATTTCTTTTATCATAATACTCTCCAGGTCCATCCATGTTGTCGCAAAAGATAAGGTTTTTCCTTTTATACTGCCAACTAGTATTCCATTGTGTAAACATACCACAGCCCTTTTATCTACTCATCTACTGATGGACACTGGGCAAACCTTGGCTATTTTAAATAATGTTGCAAAAAACATCAGGGTGCGTATATTCTTTTGAATCAGTGTTTTAGATTTCTTTGTATAAATGCCTAAAAGTGGAATTGTTGATATAAGGTAGTCCCATTTTTAAAATTTGAGGAAGCTTGACGCTATTTTCCACAATGGCTACACCAATCTGCATTCTCACCAACAGTTCAAAAGGGTTCTGATCCATCCATACTGTCACTTCTACTTGTTGTTTGTTGATTTATTGACAGTCATCCTGACAAGTGTGAGGTGAAATCTCATTATGGTTTTAATTTGTATTTCTCTGACAATTAGTGACACTGAGCATTTTTTCATATGTCTATTGGTCATCTGTATGTCCTCTTTGGAATAGTGTGTATTCAGGTCCTTTGCCCATTTTTTAATTGGATTGTTTATTTTTTCCTATTGAGTTATATAAATTCTTTCTAGATTTTGGGTATTACCCCCTTATCATGTGTATCATTGTCAAATATGTTCTCCCATTTAGTGGGTTGTTTTTTCATTTGTTGATGGTTCCTTTTACTGTGCAAAAACTTTTTAGTTTGAAGTAGTCCCATTTGTTTATTTTTTCTTTGTTTCCTTTGCTCTAGGAGACATGTCCAAAAAATTTCTACTACAAAAAATGCCTGAGATTTTACTGCCTACCTTTTTTTCTAGGAGTTTTATGGCTTTGAGTCTTACATTTATGTATTTATTCCATTTTGTGTTTATTCTTGCGTATAGTATAAGAATGTGGTCTAACTTCATTTTTTTGCATGTATTTGTCCAATTTTCCCAACACCATTTATTGAAGAAACTCTTTTTACTCCATTGTTTGCTCTTGCCTCCTTTGTCAAATATTAATTGACCATATAGGTGTGGGTTGATTTTTGAGTTCTCTGTTTTGTTCCATTGATCTAAATGCCTGTTTTAATGCCAGTACAATGCTGTTTTGATTACTGCGGTCTGGTAGCATAGTTTGATATCAGGTAGCATGACTCCTCCAACTTTGTTCTTCTTTCTCAAGATTGCTGTGGCTATTTGGGGTCCTTTGTGGTTCCTTATAAATTTTTTGGCATATTTATTCTAGTTCTATGAAATATGTCATTGGTATCTTCTCAGGAATTCTGTTGAATATATAGATTGCTTTGGTAGTATGTACATTTTAATTATGTTAATTCTTCCTATCCATGAACATGGTATATGCTTCCACTTATTTGTATTTTCTTCAATTTCTTTCTTCGGTCCCTTATAATTTCTGCGTATAGGTCTTTTACCTCCTAGGTTAAATTTATTCCTGGGTATTTTATTTTTGTTGCAATCGTGCATGAGATTGTTTTCTTAGTTTACCTTTCTGACAGCTTCATTACTGATATTAAAAAATTCAACTAATTTATGGATATTTATTTTGTATCATGCTACTTTACTGAATTAAGTTATTAGTTCTAATGGTTTTTTTGGTGGAATCTTTGGATTTTCTATGTATGGTATTATGTCATCTCCAAATGATGACATTTTTACTTCTCCCTTTCCAATTTGGATGCCTTTTATTTCTTCTTCTTTTTTGATTGCTGTGGCCAGGGCCTTCGGTATCATGTTAAGAGTGGTGAAAGTGGTCTTCCCTGTCTTGTTTCTGATCTTAAGCAAAATACTTTTAGTGTTTACCCATTGAGTATGATGTTGTATATAGATTTGTCATATATGGCCTTTATTATGTTGATGTATGATCTCACTATTTCCACTTTGCTGAGAATTTTTATTAGAAATGGGTGCTTTATTTTATCAAATGTTTCTTCTGCATCTATTGATATGATCATCTCATTTTTATCCTTCATTTTATTTATGTGGTGTATCATGTTTATTTGTGGATATTGTACCAACCATGCATCCCTGAAATAAAGCCCATTTGATCATGGTGTTTGGTATTTTTAATGTATTGCTGGATCTGGTTTGCTAATATTTTGTTCAGGACTTTAGTATTTATATTCATCAGGGATATTAGCCTACAATTTTATTTCTTTGTAGTGTCCTTATCTGGTTTTGAAATCAGGATAATGTTGACCTTGTAAAATGATCTTGAGACGCTTTCCTCCTCTTGAATTTTTTGGAATAGTTTGACAAGAATAGGTGTTAGCGCTTCTTTGAATGTTTGGCAAAATTCACCTGTGAAGCTATACACTTCAGGATTTTTGTTTTTTAAGGGATTTATTTTCAAGTTCTATCTTTATTAAAACCAGAAGAAACAAAAATAAACAAACTTGTCTATATTAATCATAGTTACATTTTAGAGAAATAATAATATAGACAGCAAATTATTTAAAAAAATCTTTCAATGGTGTTGATATAGCAAATGACTAAAAATGGAGAGGCTCTATTTTGAATAGAGTCCCTGAATCCATCTTCTCTATGATTAAATGGAATTATAATCACTGGCCCACAGAAATGGTAGATTGAATTACTACTATGTGAGATATCCGCTTATCTATTATCTTGGTAACCCTTACTGTTCCTCTGAGAACAATGATTTGTTGTTTTTATCCAATGGTCTCTTTGTAGTATTCTTACTTCAGCTGCCTAGGAACTTTCACACTGCTGACTGTTCCTTTCCTTTTGAAACTTAACTGTTGTTCCCTTGACATTGAAAACACCACTTTCTACTAATTTTGCTTATAATGTAGTAATTCAGTGTATAGCTTGCTGGCCAAGAGCATAGTCTTTGGATCTGGAATGCTGGAGTTCAAATTCTGGTTCTACCACTTGCTAACCTTGTGACCTTGGGCAGGTTTCTTAAATCTGGGTGTTGAGAGGCTTTTTATTATTCCTTCTATTTCATTAGTTATACTTGGTCTATTTAGATGTTCTGATCATTCCTGATTTGAATGTTTCTAGAAACTTATCTATTTTGTCCAAATTATCCAATTTCTTGGCTTATAGTTGTTCATAATGTTTTCTTACAATCCCTTGTATTTCTGTGTAATCTGTTGTCACTTCTCCACTTTCATTTCTGATTTTATTTATTTGATTCATCTCTGTTTTTTCTCGATAAGTCTGGTTAAAGATTTGTCAATCTTGTTTATCTTTTCAAAGAACCAGCTCTTGATTATGTTGATATTTTGTATTTCTTTCGACTCAATTTTATTTATTTCTGCTCTGATCTTTATTACATATTTTCTTTCTTCTACTCATGTTGGTTTTTTTTTTAAAAAAAAATTTCTTTTTGTAGTTCCTTTAAGTGTAAAGCTAGATTTTTTATTTGAAGTTTTTCTTATTTCTGGAGGTAGGCCTGTAATGCTATGAATTTCCGTCTTAAGACTGCTTTCACTATGTCCCATAGATTTTGGATTGTTGTGTTCTCATTTTGTTTGTTTCAAGGTACCTTTTGATTTTTTCCTTGTTTCATTCTCTACCCATTCATTGTTTAGTAACATGTTATTTAACTTCCTTGTTTGTGTGCTTTTCAGTATTTTTATTATGATTGATTTCTAATTTCTTATCATTATGGTCAGAGAAGATGCATGATTTGATTTCAATCTTCTTAAGTTTATTGAGACTTCTCTGTCCTAACATGTTGTCTATTATAAAAAATGTTCCATGTGTACTTGAAAAGAATGTGTATTCTGCTGCTTGGGGTGAAATGCTCTGATGATATCAATTAAATCAATCTGATTTAGTGCATCATTTAAGGCCAATGATTTGTTGCTGTTGTTGTTGATGATGATTTTCTGGTTGGAAGATCTACCCATTCATATTAATAGAGTATTAAAAAGGTGTTAAAATCCCCTAATATGACTGTATTACATCAATCTCTTTCTTTATGTCCATCAATATTTGTTTTATACATTTAGGTACTCCTATGTTGGGTGCATAAATGTCTATGAGGGTTCTATCCTCTTGTTGAATTACTCCCTTATCATTATGTAGTGTCTCTCTTTGTCTTTTACTATAGGCTTTGTTTTATAGTCCATTTGGTCAGATATAAGTACTCCTACTCTAGCTTTCCTTTTCCATCTTCATGAAATATCTTTTTTGATAATTTTGCTTTCAGTCTGTTTGTATCTTTCATTTTGATGTGGGTCTCTTGTAGACAGCATATACATGGGTCTTGTTTTCTTATCCATTCAGCTACGAATGGGGTGAGAGCATTTAATCTATTTACATTTAAAGTTATTATCAATAGGTACATATTTATTATCATTTTATTCTTTTAACTATGCTCCTCTACTTTTCTTGTTCTTGTTCTTTATGTTCTTGTTCTTCTTAAAGAAGACCCATTAACATTTCTGTAATACTGGTTTGGTGGTAGCACACTCCTTTGGCTTTTTCTTCTATGGGAAGCTCTTTATTTCTCCTTCAGTTTTAAATTGTAGCCTTGTGGGGTAAAGTAGTCTTGGTTATAGGTCTTTCCTTTTCATCACTTTGAATCTTTCATGACAATCCCTGCTGGCCTGAAATGTTTCTGTTGAGAGGTCATCTGATAATCTTATGTGAGCTCCCTTGGAGGTAACTAACTGTTTTTCTCTTGCAGCTTTTAAGATTGATTCTCTCTTTGTCTTTAACCTTTGCCATTTTAATTATGATGTATCTTGGTGTGAGCCTTTTTGGATTCACCTTGTTTGGGACTTTCTATGCTTGTGGGACTTGGCTTGTCTTTTTCCTTCACCAGATAGGAAATTTTTCAGTCATTATTTCTTCAAATAGATTCACAATCCTTTGGTCTTTCTCTTCTCCTTCTAGTACCCCTATGATGTGGATGTTGTTATGCTTAGTGATGTTAAACTATCCTCATTTTTAAAAATACTTTTTTCATTTTGCTGCTAAGATTGAGTGTTTTCTGCTACCTTGTATTCTGAATTGCTTATTAAATCCTCTGCTTCATCCAACATACAGTTTATTCCTTCTAGTATATCCTTCATTTAAGATATTATATTGCTCATTTCTGTCTGGCTCCTTTTTATGATCTCTATATGCTTTTTCATACTTGTTATTTCTTTGTTAAAATTCTTACTAAGTTCCTTGAGCATCCTTATAACCATTTTTTAAAACTCTATAGCTGGTAAATGGCTTGCTTCCATTTAACTTAACTCTTTTTGTGGATATTTCTCATGTTCTCTTATTTGGACCATGTTTCCTTGTCTCTCTGTTTTGGCTGCCTCTTTGTGTGTGTATTTTTTTTTTCTGTATATTAAGTTGATCTACTATGACTCAGTCTTGGTAGTGTGTCTTTATGTAGTAAGCATCTTGTGAGATCCAGTGGCAGTCTCCTTGATCACCTGAATGTATGCTCCAGGAATATTCCTTTTGTGGGTTATATGGGCACTCCAATTGTAACTGAGTCTTGATTGCTATTGCCCCATTCATACATATGGTCAACTCTCAAGCTGGCTGACTGTGAGGATTGACCTTGACCACAGTGTATGAGCTGCTGTTCAGGCTGCTGACTACATGAAGCAGAGTTTGCCTCTACAGGTTCTGGAGTCTGCCACGATCTCCCTTTGAATAAGATCATTGGATCTTGCCCTGGTATTGTCTGAAGTTGGCCACTGGGTGTGTTGGTTCTGGGTCCTCTTGTGAGGGACTGTGGTGCAGATTAATGTCAAATGGTGACTAGCCCTAGGTAATTTGTTTGGAGCTACAAAGCGATCCACAGGTTGTTGTTGCCTCTACTAGGCTGGTGTGTGTGAGGGAGCAACCAATCTGCACATCAAGGACAGCTTTTACCAGCACTGGGCCCAGAGGCAGGTTAGCAAAAGTCCTAATGCACCCCAAATCTGTCATTAAAAGAGCCTTTAGCAACACTTAATTTATGAGGCAGGTTCTCAGTAAGTCATCAGGTATGGGCAAGTGGTGTTTACCAGACTGATGTAGGTTCAAACTCAGTGCCTGTGCTGGGTCTGAGGTGACTCAGCCAATGTCCTAGGTTATACCATGTTTAGCTGCCACACGAGGTGCCCTCAGACCTTTGTGGTGGGTTGGGGTCTCAGGGAGTTGACAGGGTGAGGCCAGCAGATTTTATCAGACCCAAACAGATCAAGATTTGGCCATGTGAAAGGAGAACTCTGCACTGGTCAGGCATGTGAGGGAAAAATATCTATTAATTCTTTCAAGTAAAATGATATTGTATGAACAACTGGCTAGTTCAGCTAGTGATTCAATTCCACAAGTACTTTTCTCCAGATAACCATCATATTTCAAAATATAACAGAAATATATTTTGTATATTTCCCGTTTCATCACATGTGATATTAAAATGGTGTGTACTCAAGTTTCAAGACTTAATAAAATTGCAAATTTTAACTGTTCTACCAAGAACATTCTTAAGGAAAATTCTTTAGTTAATTAATTGAACTATTTATTTATTAACTGTGGATCTGTAATAGTAAGAAATACCATGAATTTTATTTTGGTGCAAACCACCAACAGTTTCCTCCACCATTGCTTTTTGTATTATCAGTGTAATTTTGAACATAGTGAAAAGAATCAAGGAATATCTTAGTATTATGGTTTTGACCTTGTGCACTGGAAGTATCTTGGATTCCCAAGACACAAGATACTTTATAAACCTCTGTTCAAAATTATAGCTAAGGACTCCTGAGACCATCCTAGAATATCAGTTTCATGAGGGCAGGGACCTTTGTTTTGTTTATTTATGTATCCCAAGCACTTAGAACAGTCTCTAGCATGTTATGTAAATACAGAAGTATTAATTCATTGCATAAAAGAAAGAAACATTGAACGCATGTATTCTGGTCACTCTCTTCTTTGCTCCCTCACCACCAACCTGGCTATGTGCTAAATGGCTTTGTGATTTAGTTTTCTGTAAAATAGAGATAATATCCCTAGATAAATGTTAGAGATAAATACTCATAGACTTGTTTTACAGATATGATGTGACAATCCATTAAAATGCTTCACAGCATGATCAAGACATAGTAGTGATGTTGCATTATTTAAAAAATATATTAACAATCCACAGTTGTCTCAGTTATAGTTAGGTTCTGTTGACTATAGTATAGTTTCAGTCAAAAGAGTAGAGTATCACATGTAAATTAAGACCTAGGACAGCAGTTCAAGGCATAGATGGTAGCTGCAGAATGTCTTCAGACACTCAGACTAATATCTTTCTGCACTAATATTTTACCACATGATTTTCATCTTAAATTCACATCCTGATCCAATGTAGCTGCAGTTTTAATTTCTTTGGTGAAGGCCAGAAGAAGGAAGGTAGAAATGTTTCTAAAAAGTCTGCCCTTTGCAGAGTCAGCTCCCTTTAACCAGGTTTCTCAGAAGTGTCATATCCCAACTCTGCATTTCATTGGCTGGAACTGGTCACATACGAGGCAGGCAGAGAGGTTAGCTTTTGTGTCAATGTACTTAGCCAGAAATTAGGGTTCTTATGCTAAGGATAAAGAGAAAAACTGATGGTCTCCACCTATTTACCTAAACAAAGCAATAGGTTGTTTTTGTATAACATAAAACGTGGATATATTCTGTTGTGCAGAAGTTTGATACAGATATTTTTTGCCTCTGTGAGGAGATAATTACTCTTTGAACTCAGCACCTCACCATAGGCCTTCATCCTCAGTGAAGGACAGATATTATGCATAAGACTGTATGTAGTGCCTCTATGTTCTCCCCAGAATCAAGCAACGAGATTTGTATGTACAGTGTATCAAATGTGATTCAGCTACATGATGACTAACCATTTTAAGCTGAACTGAGAGCACAGCCTCTCTAAGTTTCCTGAATTTTATCCCAATTATATTTCATTTAATAACACTCTGAAATATCTGGTGGCAGGAGAAATGAAACTACATGCTTTTATAGGATCATTCATCAAGGACTAATTGAAGCTTTCATACAGTTTAGCGCTGATAAAACACTGTAACAATAAACAATAACAAAATTCACTGGAGAAGAATTTGTTTTGCTGTGAGGAAAATGGTTCTGTTTCATCCTGGGATTCCTGGTTAAAAGAGTCTCCAGTTTACAAAGGGATAAGCACAGGCTCCTCTGCATAATGACGGGGTGGGAGCTGTGTCAAATGTATTAGCGCTGCTCCAGTGGAGGCTTTCTCATCCTCAGTATTTGCTATTGTGTGTGGCTCTGGCAGGAGGCTGCAGGACCAATAGGATTTTTGAAAGTTTCTTTTAGCTGTTTATTGTTATTGTGCTTGAAGCCGTTCCTTCATAGTTTTTACTGGAAATATAAAAAATCTTAAAGTGTTCTTTAACAAAGTAAAGATTTTTTAAAATCCTAATGTAAGAAGTTTCTTTTTGAATACTTCTGTGTAGGGAGTTGACTGGCTTTTTGTTATTGGAGTCCCTGTCCTTTCCTATGTCATGTTTGGATATCTGATTGAATTGAAAAGGAAAAAAAAGAAAGAGAGAGAATGGATTCCTTGCTCATTTTCTTAGGAGTGATTTAAAGGAAATAGTAGCAAAATATAATGTATGAGAAGTGTGCAGCAAATTGTTGTAAACCTGAACATCCATTTGCTATATTTATATGACTTAGATTGCAGCAAGCACCATACTGCATAGGCACAGCATTTATATGATAAACTGGTATTATCTTTTATGTAATAACAACAGATTTTATTGTTAAAACACATTACCTAGACTAAACTTAACTTTAGGCAAAAAGACTGGACTCTTTAGTATTATCATTGCAAAATTGCTCAAATAGCATTATATGAATACAGATTTTAGATAAATGACCATCGAATGATAAATGTCATTAGATAGTATGAATGGTCATCTTTCACAGACACGAGTAATATTGATTAATATGTTTGGAAAACCTACCTACAAAACAAGAAAACATGGTAATCTAGATATGATCAGACTGTAATTTTAAAATGCAAATTTTTTTTCAAATTTACTTTGCATTATAAAAAGTAATTTCTCTTAAGGGCTTTTTATTTTATTTTTTAAAATTATATTTTATTGATTATGGTATTACAGTTGTCCCATTTTTTCCCTTTGCCCCCCTCCAACCAGCAGCCTCCACTCCCTTAGGCAATCCCCCACCGTTGTTCATATCCATGGGTCATACATGTAAGTTCTTTGGCTACTCCATTTCCTATATGGAACTTTACACCTTAAGGGCTTTTTAGAGAGTGGTTTTCTGAAAGTCTTAATGTACCTTAAACAAAGCACTGCAGAGCCTAACTTATAAGAAGGATTTAAAAAAGACCAAAATCAACTCTTTCCTTTGGCTAACAAGACAAATTAGTACTTTGTGTACTTAGTTTCTAGTCACTTCAGTTAATTTGTAGCACCATTAATGAGTGAAGAATAATTTCATGTCATGACATATAAGATGTGTGAATATAATAGATATGTTTGGGGATAAAATAAAGGTTGTAGATTTTACAGCTTTCATATTGTAAACCATACATGACTTCCCATGTAGATTTGCCAAATAGAATTTTATAGCAAAAATATGAGAAGATGGGGAAAATTGCTTAGCATAAATTAAGTTAGCACTCTGTAGTAATGCTTCTACTGTGGTCCTTAAACATACCAGACAGCTTCTATTCCAGGACCCTCTTCTGCGTTATACCCTCCTACTTTATATTTCCACAGGGCATGCTCACTCGTGGCTTTCAGGTCTTGATCAAATGCTACCCCCACAGTGAGGATTTCCTAACTACCTTATTTTGTACTGCAACTTGCACCACACAACTCATATACCCTAATTGCTTCCTGCCTTATATTTCTTCATGAACACAGGTCATCTGACACCTGTGTATTCATTCATTTGCTGTCTATTTATCTATTTATTCATTTGCTGTCTAACCTCATTTTTGAGAATTTAGAAGAGGGCAGGTGGTCTGTATGTTTTGTTCATTGCTGAATTCCTAGAGCCTAAATGTCATAGGCAGAGTGATATAGGTTGAGACAATGGATTGGGATTCTAGAGCTCCTATATCTTGAGCTTAGTAAGGTCACTTAGTCTATTGGTTTCTATTTCCTTATGTACAAAACCTGAAAAATAATTCCTGTTGCATTTTGATGAAATGAAACACTACAGATGAAAGCTTTCTACAAAGGCAAATGATTACTGTTGAAGCATCAGATGGCTCTCAGGAAACCCTGCAGAGGTAACAGTTTTTGCCTTAGATTGTCCTGTTTAAAGGAGACTGAGACTTGGGTTAATGTGTTGGTCTTGGTACACAAGTCAAAGCTACAGACCTTTGCTATTGTACGTTGTAAGTAATACTAGTAAGATAGCAATCATTTAATTTTAAACACAGACTTATAGGTGACCTTTAGAAGTAAGATAGAGTTTCAGGGATCAAAATTTAAGTAGGGTGAAGGTGGTTGGGTGTTAAAACTAATTGGCTTACATGAGAAATAGATTGGTGAGTACTGTCTCACTTACAGTATGTTATTAAAAAACGTGGGACATTGTGATAGAAAGGGTAATATGAGTCATCTTGAATAGGCTTTGGTATTCAGGTGTTTAGCTAGACATTTGTCTAGGTGCCACTGTGAGAATATTTTGCAGATGTGATTAACATTTACAATCATTTTACTTTAAGCATAGGAAATTACCTTTGATAATGTGGGTGGTGGACCTCATCCAACCAGCTGAAGGCCTTAAGACCAAAAAAGCCCTGAGGTTTCCTGGAGAAGGAATTCTGCCTCAGTACTGTAACATAGAAATTATGCCTGAATTCCCAGCCTGCCTGTCTGCCCTATGGATCTGCTAACTACCGCATTCCCATGAGCCAATTCCTTAAAATCTCTGTCCCTTATTGGCTTTTTCTCTGGAGAACTGTGAATGATAGTAATCTGTTATGAGTAGTTATTAATAGTAATGAGTAGTAATCTGTTATTTACAATTCCTGCTTTGGGCATTATTGTGAGGATTAAATAAAACAATGTGTGCTAATTTTATAATAAAATGCTAGCACACACAGCCAGGGCTCAAAGAGCGATAATTCTCATGATGGGACCGTGAAGATTGTAAAGTGATGCGTGTACCAAGGGAGTCTGCTCTTCGATTAGCCTGTGGTAGCATCCACCGAGTACCTGAAGTTTGTGGACTGATTTGACAAGTCAAATTCATATAAAGAAAAGGAATTTAGTCAATCAGAAAATGTGGTCAAAGTATTAAGTATGAAAAAGATTTGTTTATATAGCTATAGGGAGAATGGTGTTTCAAAGGGGTATAAATTCTTCAGCAAACAGACTGGTATTCAAATTTTTATCTTTGCTTCTTACTATATATCTTATCTGTGAAATGGGTATGATGCTTTCCCCACAAGCTTATTTTGGAACTTTGGTAAAATAAATTTCATAAAAATTCAGGACTGTACCTGTGATATTTTCGTCTGCATTATCAAAGGTACTATAGATTAGGATCAAGTTTCCTAATTTTTGAAATTTAGCTCAGCTCTTATATACCAAATGAAAAGTCAATTTTAAGTTCCATAATCAAAGACAGATGTTGTGGACCGTTCAGCCTGGTTTCAGGAGTTGCAACCTTCACCCCATGGTGGGCTGTGTAAGAGCCCAAGGGACCCACTTCATCTGGGTCTGTTCTGTCAAGAAGAGGTGAGCTGCTAAGGAGACAAAGTTTATCTCCCTGGCAGGAGTGCTGCTTCTGCCTCATCCATCTCTGGCCCCAGTGCTTGGTTGGTTAGTCAATGACGGGTAAGACTCCTCATGGGAGCGGCAACCTAAGCCAGACACGACTACTTAGGAGGCCCTCATGGAAGGACTTGGGTGGCTACAGCAAAGAGGGGGTGATGGACCCTCTCCCCCTGGCTATTCTGACATAGCCCGAGTCCCCATTTCCGTCTGGGAGATGTCTTCTGCTTCCTGGGCCAAATCAGTTTACAGCCTGAAACTATGAGGGCAAGTGGTGCAGCCCTGTGCTGGCCAGAACGGTTCCCCAGGCGATCTGGCATAAGAAAGAATTTGTAAAATCCTGTGAAACCTGCTTTCTTTGCTAAGAGTACTTTCATTTAAATGATAAGGGTCCGAGGAGGAAATGGGTGTGTCTCCCAAAGTTTTGCAAACCCCTTTCCTGACAGACACTCAGATTAAGCCCTCAGATTTTTTTGAAATGTTAACCATTGTTTGATCCTTGCTCCCTGACATACCTGTATTCGGGTGTATTGGAACCCAATAAAAGCCCAGTGAAGAAGGGGCTCTGGGTCATTCTCCTCTGAGAGTTTGACCACCTTTCCTCCCCAAGCAGATCATGTTTTGGTAGTTTTGCTTTCATCTGTGATGGATGGAATGGGGCTCTGTGGGCGGAGCCCCCAACATCTGGTGCCCGGACAGGGGCCCCCCACAGATAGACACATTTTTTCCCCTCCACGGAGATGAAACATCATCGAGAAAAAATATTGTTCATAAAGCACAAGCAAGTTTTAATGCATTCTTACATTGACGAAGGCTTCATAGAGAAGAAAAGGGTGGCTGTCTTGCCAGAGTAGGGGTACAGAGGTAGCAGTGTCTGTAACCCTTCTAAGCAGGTACTTCAGAGAGTGGGTGGAGTGTACCCTAAAACCAAGGCTCCTCAGAAAGTTCTTCTAGAGCAGCTTCCATTAGCTTATTCCAGCAGAACAAGAGCAGCAGCCAGACCTGGGGGTGTGCTCTGCCATTGCCAACTTGACTGGTTAAGTTAACAAATAACAAAACTACATGTTTTACAGAAAAAGTAAAACCAGAGTCACTGTCTGTGTAATATAATATGTACTGTATTATACATCCTGAGGTGCATTTTATCAGTAGTGCTTATTTTAATGAAGATTTATTCATTGTTAGGAATATCACTTCATTTGAAATAAAGAAAAAACAGATTGCGGTTCTAATATCATAAGCATTTATTCTGCAAACACTAAAAGAGAAAGACTGGCAGGAAGGACAGAAGAGAGTAATCTGAGTATAATATTATTTCTTGAGAAATTAGATGTATTAAAAGATACTTTAGAAAAACATATTTGTTGTCATGTTATAAAAGACTCTGGCCAAGCACACTTCCAAAGATGTGCTTAGGGCTGGTTCAGGAAGGAAGATATGTCTGGGACACCGCCCTGCGGGTAGATGCAGATATTCAGGCAGGAAATTTTCTGCTAGAGCATCTGGGTTCAGAGACCAAGGGCTGAAGCAGTCTGGCCAGGGAGTGAGCTGAGAGCATGCTCCTTAAGACAAGGTCAAAACTAAAGAGAGAGACGGAAGGTGAGGCGGCAGCCAGCTGTACAGGGAAGAAGGGCTCCTGGAGGATTAATGCTGAGCTGGGACCAAAGCTTACCTTTTTCTTTTAAAAATGTTAATAGCTTTATTTGATTTTAATTATAAATATTAAAAACATATTTGGAAATAGACAATATAATGACTACTAAAAATGGGAGTATAAAGCAAAATCCTGAATTTTATGTATTTGATAAATATACTATCCAATATTTTTTCTTTGCCTTCCCATAAACAGATTTTTTTTTCTTTTTTAAATGGATTATACTGATACACAAATGTTTTTAAGGATTTTATCTTATTTCAATGAATATAAATCTATATTATCATTTTCAATGTGTGCATAGTGATTGATTCATTTGGAGAATATACACATACATATTTTATCCATTTTCTCTAGATATTCATTTAGGCTTTTTAGTTGTTTTTTAAATAAACGATATTGTTATAAACACTCTTTAAACTGCTGTTTCTTTCCTGGTTATTTTAAATGTAAATAAAACTTGTTTTTCAACCTGAAAGTAATATAACTGCATGAAGAAAGTTTGAAAAAGACAAAAATGAAATAAAACATTTATGCTTCTACTGTTACACTTTACCTTAATTCCTTGAAATCTCTTTTGTCCTAATTTTTATCCCTTTTAATTACCTGAATGGGAAATTATATGCTACTCAGCTCAAAGGCTTCCGTCAGTCCTCACCTCTGTAGTTGTTTCCAGCCCTAAAGGTGTCAGATTGCATCAGGGCAGAGTGTAGGATGAAGTGACAGGAGGCTGTGACAATCCGCAGCTTCTTCAGGCCCAGTCAGCCTGGTTGTATCTATCATCCTAGGGCCAACCTGAGCCTCTGGTCCTCAAGGGTTGTTGGGTTGAGTGTGATGAAAACTAGTGTTTATTAAAAAGACAAACTGCGTATAGCTTTGTACACATTATCCTATTTAATCCTTACAACACTTTCAGTTAGATATAATAAGATTCTTTTTGTAGATAAGATTATAGGTTCAAAAAGGTTAAGTAACTAGACCAAGATTATATTACAAAGCAGAGCTGGAATTGAAATCTTTAACTGTGAGCCTATGAAAGAAATAAACTTGTGAATAGCATACTGATATCCTGGGGTATGTGGATGTGGTGATAGGGGGTAGTAGCTTCCAAAATCTAATTCTTCTTGATGATTTCCTTCTAGGCAAGGAAGCTGGAGTTGTCATTTCCTAAGTGAAAAATCTGTGAACATATAAGACTCAAAATTACCTTCACTTATATGATAAATGAGGAATTCTGTAAATTTAATTATATGTTTGGTAAAATCAAGGAGAGTGTAAAGACATGTGGGTGGCTTTTGTTAGTTTAGCTCTACCATGTAGGTGGCCTGGCCAAAGGCTTTCATGATGATAAGGAAACCAGGATATTCTAGGGCTTAAGAGAGACTTTCAAATGATAATGTCACTTGTCATAATGATTTATCTTTGGTTGTACCACATGCCAGGGGTCACTAGCAAGGAAGAAGGATTGAACTAGGCATGGGCTCATATAATTGGCACTGGGGAAAGAATAAAGACACTGGTTAGGATCAATACTTTTTATAGGAATAGAAACTGATTTCTCATGAGATTAATGAACCAAAGCATTCTACTCCCAACTTATCCAATGTGAATTCCTTTCTACCAAAGTCTAGGTAGGGCACCAGTGCAATAAATATCTCTTACTTTGTTGGACTATTAACCTCCACTTATTTCTAAGTGGGTGCTTTCCCTAGTCATGCCATGTATATTGTAGCAATAGAATCAAATTTACAGCCCTGTGAGCTCACTTGTCTTGTTTGTAGCAAGCAAGTGGCCTGATATAGAACAGAGTCCCTGTCCAGGAGGTTTAGGACTTGGGGTTGAGTGTCATGCTTTCACTGGGCATCTGGACTGTTATGATCAGCTGAATGACCATGGGTCCTGGCATGTAGAGCAGAGAAAATGAAGAAGCAATGGCAGAAAGATAGAAAAACAAAGCAGAACTTTGTTTCTCAAAGAGAAACGGCAGAAAGTTGGTAGTTCTGTTTTACTTGAGGTCCTGAACCATTGTCATTTCTGGGTTCAATGAGATATCTCATGTCTTTATAAAATTATGTTTTTACCTCAAGCTGTTAGAGCTGTATTTCTGTCACTTTCAACCACAAGAATTCTAACTAATATAACTAGCCCTAAACTAAGTTTGAAATTAATGGAGCTGAGAGAAAAAGTGAGGTAGATTCTGTATTTGATATGCAAACCTAATTATCCATATGAAAAATAGGAAAATCTTAGTGGTTTTCTAAATTCAGAATGGGGTAGCAGATGCCACCATAGTCAAATATATTAAAAAGGTGACTCTTATTTCTTGAGAAAAATATGACATTTAACTAACAGTACCAAAGGCAAGCTCTCACCTTTTGGAAAGGTCTTTTTACTCTTTAATATGAATGTTAAAATAGCAGTGGATTTTCTTTTCATAACTTGCACTATGGAAAGATAATAGGGATAATTCAACCACAGTGAAAGTTGGATTTTAGAATTATTTTCAAACAACTCATAAAAATGCAGCTAAACAAAACAAAAGAAAACAAAACTCCTCCCATTTCAACTTATTTTATAAGGAAATATTCATTTGAGATAGCTAAAAATAACAAATGAAAGAAATAAATAATTTTTATAGAAAAATCTATCCACTGAAGTTTAATTAAGTTGGAGAGAACTCATATTGAAAAATGATTAATAATAATTGTCTCTTTAACAATCTAGAATTTCTGAAAATATAAAAATATATACTCTAAAATTGTTATAGTGATGCATCAGAAAAGAAAATATGGATAAATGACTTTCAGAAATATGTTCAAGGTGAAATCATTAAAATTCTTATTTCTATTTTCTATATAAAAATAATAAATATAATTTCATCTCATTTCACAATATTCTGAAGAGCATGACTTCCTCAATCGTATATACTTTATATCTACACATATGCTATTCTAGTTAATTTTGAAATTTTCTGTGCAAATTGTTTAAACAAATACAACATATGAAACAAAATAAAATAAAAAAATTACTTTTATATAATTTAACATGTTTTATCATAAAGGTTTCATTTAAAGTACTATAAATGTGTCACAAATGAGAGAGAAAGCAGAAAAAAGCTGGGAAAATATTTTCATCATGGAGAATAGACATATGGCTTTTAATGTCTTAATAGTAATATGTGTATATATAATATATTACACATGTATATAGAAATATATTAGATATTTATATTATACACATAGATATGTAAATAAAATTTTATGTAATATATTTAGTTAGAGACTGTCTTTTCCCCATTGTTCATTCTTGTTTTTTGTTGTTTTTGTTATAACTTAACCAATTTGGCATGGGTTTATTCCTGGGTTCTCTATTTTATTCTATTGAACTACCATACATGTCTGTTTTTATGCCGGTGCCATACTGTTTTGATCACTATAGCTTTGTAATATAATCTGGAATCTGTAGGCCTCTAGATAGGTGCCAAACCTGAGGTCAACTTCAGGTTGAAGCTCCAGGACAAGCAAATAGGCCTATTTGACAATTTATGAAGAACTTATACCCCTGGCTGGTGTGACTCAGTGGATTGAACACTAGCCTGCAAACCAAAGGGTTGCTTGTTCTATTCCCAGTCAGGGCACGTGCCTGGGTTATGGGCCAGGTCCCAAGTAGGGGGCATATGAGAAGCAACCACACACTGATATTTCTCTCCTTTTTCTTCCTCCCTTTCTGTCTCTCTAAAAATAAATAAATAAAATATTAAAAAACAAAACTTCTAAAACTCAACACCAAAAATTAAACAATACAATTTAAAAAGTGGGCAAAGGACTGGAATAGACACTTTTCCAAACAGGATATACAGATGGCCAATAGATATATGAAAAGATGCACAATGTCACTAATCATCAGAAAAATGCAAATTAAAACTACAGTGAGCTATCACCTCACACCTGTCAGAATGTCTATCATCAATAAATCAACAAACAAGTGTTGGAAGGGATGTGGAGAAAGTGGGGAACACTTTTGCATTGTTGATGGGAATGAAGATTGGTGCAGCCACTGTGGAAAACAGTATGAAGTTACTTCAAGAAATTCAAAATGGAGCTACCTTATGACCCAGTTATTCTACCGCTGGAAATGTATCTGAAGAAATCTGAAATACTAATATGACGGAATATATATGTATGCCTATGTTCATTGTAGCATTATTTATAATCGCCAAGATTTAGAAGCAGCCCAAGTATACCTCAGTAGATGAGTGGATAAAACAACTATGGCACATTTATACAATGGAATACTATTCAACTATTTAAAAAGAAGAAAATTTTACTTTTTACAGTAGCATGGAAGGACCTGGAGAATATTATGTTGAGTAAAATAAGCCAGTCAGAGAAAGATGAATACCATGCAATTTCACTCATATGTGGAATCTAATGAACAAACTGAACTAACAAGCAATACAGAGACAGACTCGTGGATAGAAAAACAGGCTGACAGCTCAGGGGGGTTTGGGGATGGAGAGATCCAGCAAAAAAGAAAAAGAATTCATGGACATGGATAAAAAACAAACGAACAAACCAAAAACTAATCCCATTCATGGACAAGCTAACTAAGCAGTTCCTGAGTAAAGTCCAAAATTCCTGCCTAGCAATAGAGCTAGGGGAAAAATTAATAGGATAGTGAGCACATTATAGCAATTGCCCTTCTATGATAATTCTTTCTTTTAATAATCCCATACAGGGTCAGGAGAAAGTATAGAGCGTGGACTGTGTTTAGGGAGGGATGATATAGAAACAGTAGTTTCTCTTTTCTTTTTCTTATTAAATATGAATTAACAAAAAAAATATATAAGTTCAGGGGTGTGTCTCATTCAGCTCTGTCCTGGGGATGGTAGCCTGCCAAGAACCATCTCTCTGATGGTTGCAGTCCCGTGGGACTCACGAAGGGGAAAGGCCACGGCCACCAGACAAGGGGTGGCTTCTGGGCAGCCGTCTGGAAGAACAGGGGTGCCAGTCAACATAAAAGCTCTTTCAGGGAGATGCCAGCACTGTGGTGAGCGGCAGAGGCAGATCTCAAGGGAGGATAGTACTCCACAAGAACAGCTCTCTGGAGGATGCAGTGGAGCATGCTGTGAGGTCTTTGGAAAGGCTTACAGTCAGACCTCTCAGGCTGCACCTGGGGCTGTAGCTATGCTCAGAAGAAGCAAATAGCCCTCTTTCCCAGAAAAACTGAGCACACCTGGAGGTATGTTGCCTCCAGGTGCTGACTACTTAAGAACTCTTTCTCTGCTGTTTACAGTCCTGTGGGCCGTACAACAGACAGCAACAATGGCCACCAGAGCAAGGCCACTGGAAGAGAGGTGTTGCTGGTGGCAGCTAGCAGCAGAAACCAGGGCAGCAGATGCGTGTCGAAGCTCCATCCAGGGGATACTGGTGTTCTGGAGCATGGCAGAAATCCTCTACTTAAAAAAAATGGTACCCCAGAAAAAGAACAAGATGGGGAGAGTGTGGGAAGATGTCACCCACCAGTCTCCATCCCAGACAGCATCTAGCAGGCCCCAAATGTGTGTCAAACCAGATGCCCGCCTCTCAAGCCAATGCTGGACAGATAGGCAGACAAGCAGACGGCCTCGCCCACCCCAAGTTCGTGCACCCCTCAATTGGTGCCCACGCTGGGACTGTGCCAGGTGAGTCCTTGCGTGCACGCCAGTGCTTGGGTTGCTCCAGTCTGTGGGTCTTATCTTGATTTCCAAAGCTAGCCGTTTGGGGGGCTAGTCCCTCAGGTCCAGGTCTTAATAGTTGGTGAGGGCCCAATGTACAGCCGAAACCCTTCAGTCCTCAAACGGCAGTGTCGGGTTTCCGTTTCCTCTAGACTGTGGGACCCACTGGGGTGTGGAGTTTATGGTCCCAGCCTCTCCTACCTGCTTCCATGTGGACCTTCTGTTGTTGGTCCAATTAGGAGTCTAGGTATCACCAGCTAGTTTTTAGGTTTTTTTCAGAGGAAGTGGTTCCATGTGTACCTGTAGATTGGTGTTAGGAGTGGAGTTCAGGATCCCCATGCCTCACCCATCTTGAATGGGGGGCCCCTTCCACTTACTGGTTTTCCCTAGGCTTGTCTGCACATGGATGCAAGAGAGCTGTGTCAACTCCCTGTAATTATTTCTTAAGAAAAGTTATTAGGGAAATTATTGTAACAAGGGAAATGAGCATATTTAAGGCTCTTGATATGTCGTATCTGATAAGTCAGTAAATTTTTAAAATAGGTTTTAACATATTGAGTACATTGTCTTTGTAGTAAGTACACATAAAGTGATAGTCATCATCCATCTGGCCATGGGACCTGTTCCAACTCCATGTGCCCCTCTCCCCAAGCGAACGTTACCGTGTTGGTGTGGCTTTCTTTTGGCTCATGCAAACATATGCAAACATGTACATGCAGAAGTGTGCTGCTTCATTTTCACCGCCAAGGAGAAACAAATTAATGACATTAATTGGTAAAGACCTTCTTTCTTTTGAAAAATATCATCCCCATACTATAAATCAGCAGATTTTGGGGGTAATTTCAAAATTCTTATTATACCTATACATATTTATACTTGTATAAATATGATTATTCACTGTGAGCCCTTGCTTTTTAAAGTACGGTTATTTTTAGCTCTTCTAGCTCTGTTCTTATCCTTTAATTTTCCACCCCAGGAACAGATAGCATCATAGTATAGAGCTATATCTCTACACATACACACTACACACTACACATTTATTACATGCATGCTACATATATTATACTTATGTATAAATATAAACATGCATATAAACACATATAAGTACCTAGTAACATATACACATGCATACTCCATACATAAATGCACCTATATAGATCTATCTACCTAATTAATAGGGATATGCTATTTTTTACACAGAATAATTAATATGCTATATATTTTAAAAATCAGATACATTTCTATAGATTTCAAGTGAATAATTCTGTAATACATATATTATTATGTATATGTATTATATTTTGTATATTGTATTGTGTGCTTACCACTCGAATTCAAATCTCCTCTCACCATACATTTGACCCATTTTACCTTTTACTACCTCCTTCCAGCCCCATGTTCTCTCTGGTAATGGTCACACAGTGTCTGTCTTAGCCACCGTGAATATGCTGCAGTGAACATAGGGGTACATGTATCTTTACAAATAAATGCTTTCAAAATTTTCAGGTACCCAGAAGAAGGGTTTCTGGGTCATATGGTAACTCTGTTGTTAATTGTGTGGGGAACCTCTGTACTGTTTTCCATAGTGGTCATACAAGTTTACATTCCCACCTTCAGTAAATGAGGGTTCCTTTTTCAAGAGGGTTCACTTGTTATTACTTGTGTTGTCCATGCCACATATAAGTATGTTCATATAGTATTTGTCATTCTCTGTCTGATTTATTCCACTTGGCATAATACTCTCAAGGTCCATCAATGTTGTCACAAATAGCAGGATTTCCTTCTTTTTGTTCTTAATGGTTGAATGGTACACAAACACACACACACCCCACATCTTCTTTATCCATTAATCCATTGATGGACACTTAGGTTGTTTCCATATCTTGGCTATTGTAAATAATGCTAATATGAACATGGGGAGTGGGGTGCAGGTATCTCTTTGACATAGTGTTTTCATTTCCTTTGGATATATTCCCAGAAGCAGAATTGCTGGATCATATGAGGAACCTCAGTATTGTTTTCCACAGTGGCCACACTAATTTACAATTCCACCCATAATGTACAAAGATTCCCTTTTCTGTACATCCTCATCAGCATTTGTTATCTCTTGTCTTTTTGATGATAGCCATTTGAACAGGTGAGAGATGATATCTTGTGGTTTTGATTTATATTTCCCTAATGATTGATGATCTTAAACCCCCTTTCCTATAACTGTTGACTATTTCTGTATCTTCTTAGGAAAAACATCTATTCAGGTTCTTGGATTATTTGAGTTGTATGAGTTGTTAAAAATATATTTTGGGTAACAAATATATTTTCAAATATATGGTTTGTAAATCTTTTTTCCCCGTGCCTTAGGTTTTTGTATTTTGTTAATGGTTTCTTTAGCTATACAGAAGCATTTTAGTTTGATGTAGTTCCATCTATTTATTTTTTATTTTCTTGCTTGTACTTTAGGTGTCATGTCCAAAAAATCATCGCCCAAACCCATGTCAAGGATGTTTTTTCCTGTTTTCTCCTAGGAGTTTTATGGTTCTTAGTCTTACATTTAAGTCCTGAATCCATTTTGACTTTATTTTTGTGAGTGGTGTAGGAAAAGACTCTATCTAGTCCATTCTTTTACAAGTGAACATTCAATTTTTACAGCAGCATTTATTGATGAGATTGTCTTTTCTCCATTGGGTATTCTTGGCTCCCTTGTCCAATAATAGTTGACCATATATGCATGAGTTTATTTCTAGGCTCATGATTCTGTTCCATTGCTCTATATGTCTGTTTTTATGCCAGTACCATACTGTTTTGATTATTATAACTTTATGATATAGCTTAAAATTAGGAGGTGTGATGCCTCTCATTTTGTTCATCTTTTTCAGAATTGATGGCCTTTTGTGGTTTTATGCAAATTTTAGAATGTTTTTTCTACTGCTATAAAAAATGTCATTGGAATCTTGATAGAGATTACAATAAATCTATAGATGGCTTTGGGTAGTATGGACACTTCTGTGAATTTCATTAAGAATTCCTTCCTCTTGTCTGATGTTTGTTTTGCTATTCGACGAGTGTTATCTATTGATTACTAAATGCATTCTGTGCACTAAAGTATTAACCATTTACTTTCTATAAAAGTAACAAATATTTCCTTAAATTACATTTTTCTTTTAGTTTTCATTATGGAAAATTTTTGCAAGAGATATTTTAATTATGTAGTTAAATCTTTGAGCTTCTGTGTTTAAGTTTATCCAGCATTCACATGTAAGTTATGTGGTGGTATCATTTGTCTAGCATTATCTTCTGTGTTTAAGAAAGTCTTAGGAAATAAAAATACCAAATGTAATATTTATATTTTATGATAATATATTCTTCACATTTATAATTTTGGATCCAAATATGTATGTTAAACCAAATTTATAGGTATTTGGTTTGTAGTCAGAATTTTTTCAAAGCTCCATTTCTTTCTTTCTTTCTTTCTTTCTTTCTTTCTTTCTTTCTTTCTTTCTTTCTATTTTTGTTCAGGTACAGTTGTCCCACTTTTTTTCCCCATTACTCTTCCTTATCCCATTCCCCACCCCTCCCACAGTCAATCAAAGCTCCATTTTCATATTTATTAGTAATAGTACACATGGATAATGGGCAATCTTTATAATGTTATAGATTAATCTTTCCTTCTACTTGTAATATTTTAAATATGTAACTGTTGCCATCAAGAAATTTCAGGAATTTAGAGGTTATGATTCAACTGATTAAGTGATTTCAGGAGTAAAGCCAAAGAAAATATTTTTTTGTTTGATCTGTGTTCATATGGGTCTTTTCTTGAGAGTTCAGAAGAGAAAAAATAATATGAAGAAGTGCTGCAACAGAAACAAAGAGTTTGAAAATTAAAACTACTACACAAATTGAAATTACTACTAAACATATTCAGAGGCACTATTGCTATAATAGGAATTTCATTAAAACTTTGAAGAAAAAAATCACATTGTTATTAGTTTTCTATTTCCTATCTGAGTTAAATACCATTTGAAATTTGAAGAAGGTATTTCTGACTATTTTATTCATCTGAAATACATTATATAATATTTCATTATATATTGTAATTTTTATGTTTTTTAAATGCTCACCTGAAAATATGTTTTTATTAATTTTAGAGCAAGAGGAAGGGGCAGAGAAGGGGGGAGAGGTAGAGGGAGAGAGCCAAGGAGGGAGGGAGGGAGAGAGAGAGAAAAGAAGACAGAAGACAGAAAGGGAAACATCATGTGAAAGAGGAACATTGATTGGTTGCCTCCTGTTTGCACCCCTACGGGATGGATTTGCAACCTAGATATATGTCCTTACGTGAATCAAACCCACATTTTGGATATGGGATGATGCCCCCAACCAACTGAGTCATCTGGCCAGGGCTCAGGTTTTTAATTTGTAACTAATACTTCATACTTAGTGCTTTGCAGCTTTTAGTAACTGAAGTCTAGAGTGATACTTACGTATATATATATATGTGTGTATGTAATTTCTTATTAAATGAAGGTAAATAGAGGTTTAGTTTTATCATTATCTGGCTAAAGAGAACTGCAATTGGAATACATTGTTAAACTACTAGTAAATACAGAATTCTTTTGTATTTTTTCCCTTACAGAGTTCACATTTGAATTATTGACAAAATTTACAATAATAATTATTTTAAACTATACCATACTTTTGTAGGGTTACAGAACTATAAAAGGTTACATAATTATTAGTAATATTACTGAAAATATTTAACAACTACTGCTGCTGCTTCTGTGCTAGGCTGAGGCTGGGCTAAACAAATCCCCCTCATTTAATTCTTCCAGTAACTCAATAGGGTGAGTACTCTTACACATCTTACAAATAAGGCACCTCGTATTTACAGCACCTCATACTTAAAGAAATTGTCTCTAAATCTCAATCAGGGAAAGTGAGAATCTCTCAAATGCAAAGCTCATATTCTTTTTCATTAAGCTTTATTAACCTTGTAGATATATATATTTTGAAAACCTGATATAAAATAATTTAGAAAATAATTACATATGAACTGAAACTATTGGCAGATAAAGTCAATACAAATGTTTATATTTTAAATGTTTTTTTAAGAGTAACTATGGTGCCTTCTAGTGTATCATTGACCACTACTTTGTTTCTTCTCATCCTTATCCATGCCAACCCTCAAAAATTTTGGTTCCATCCAGAAAATTTTATTGACTCTCCATATATTCACAGTTTATTATAGAAGCAATTAAAAAACCAAACCACTTTTCTAAACAATATCTTCACTTGTATGAGAAAGATAAAGATGTTTATCTTATAGATATGAAAACTGTAGGCAAAGCTTTATGAAATAGTCCCGTTATTAAACAGTGACTTTAAGACCAAAGTTTTCTTACATAAGAATATAAATTTATCATTACTCGATTTTTTACTATTGGAATTTTCAACTTTTTGAAGTAGATAAAACTTACAGCTATATATTTATCTTCCTAGTAACCTCATTCACCTACATTTAGTTTTATGCCTTTTTCATATTTTAATATTAATGTTGGATGATATTAGTTTACTTGAGATAAAAAGGAGCTTTGCAGTTTTTCTGAAGTTAACTCAAAAAGTCCATAAAGTTTTTTTGAGAACTTACACTTCTGTTTACCCAAGTGTAGACCTCTTTTCCAAAATTTAAAATAACCAATATAGAAAAATTATCAGTTTCCTATTATATATCCCCCATATTTTAATGTTCGCATTTCCACATCGGTTATCTCTGAATAGAGGCTGCTTTCAACTAATTATTTCTTGTGTAATACACACATATTACACATATTATTACATATAACAGATAAGCAGTATAGCCATTTTTTTACTATTAGTTGAAGGAGCTAAGGCTCTCTGGATGCCCTCCAGGTACCAAAATCTATGGATGCTCAAGTCCTTGCTATAAAATTGCACAGTGCTTAATATGACCTATGCACACCCTCCCACATACTTGAAATCATCTCTAGATAACTTATAATACCTAATACAATGTAAATGCTTATAAATAGTTATTAAACTGGATTTTTTAGTGAATAATGACAAGGAAAAAAGTTTGCACATGTTCAGTACAGATGCAAACATTTTAGGCTTATCTACATAGTGCTGTACATGTCAGCAACAAAGTAACATTTAAAAATTTGTATATGAGAGTATGGGGCATAAATAATGATGTAAGGAGACTTGACCTGGGGTGGTGAATACACGGTGCAGTCTAGAGATGATGTATTGTAGAATTGTTTACCTGAAGCCTATATAATTTTATTAACCAATGTCCCCTCAATAAATTCAACTGAAGTAAATAAAAATATATTTTTGATTCATAGTTGGGTGAATATACAGATGTGGAACCCATAGATACAGTGTATTTGTTGGATTTAATTGTATAGTCTCCTTTCTGGTTGACTTTACCAATTTATAATTGTGCTTTTCTTACATTTATTCTTCACATCATAGATTCAGTTTAGTTTGTAGCATTGTTGGTTCTTCAGCTGGTTCTAGTATTATTTAAGTTTAACAATGACATAATTTCTCTCCTTAAAATATTCCTTTAGTTCTTCTAACTTATTTTTCCTTCAGTCTGTTTCTCCTTTTATATTTTTTAAAATATTGAGGCCAAGTTTTCATTTTCCTGAGAGTACCCAGTGCTTGCCATCTAATATTTTATATTATTGGATAATATATTCTTCATCTATATATATGTCAGACTATACTTATTTTCTTCTTTTTGTTGCAGAATTCTTTTTTTGCAAAAATAGCTTATAGGTGCTTTTTTTAAAATAAAATCATCTTTACATGGGCAGCAGAATGAAGAACTGCTATTATCTGAAAAACAGATCAAATTAATTTAAGTTCTCTTTGAACTCCCTAGGTATTTTAATCCCTAAACCCAGAGTACTGTATAGAACTGGGTGTATAGGTATATATAGTAGCTCCTCCTCACTTTATGTCATTAATTAGTATTTTACGATAACATGATCTTTCTAGTAAATTCTTAGTTTTATTTATATGTATCTTGCTGTCAAATAATGAGCCATAATGTATGGAATAAATATGCTCTCTCCACTTGGTCATCTACAATTTATCGAACACCAACCCTCCTTCTGATTTCTTGTTCTACCATGTCATGGTAACTGCCCTTGGCCCTGATGTCAGAGGTAGCCATGGTCCATTAGCCAAGTCCAGTGGAGAATTTTCACCTCTGATTTTCTTTCAGCATACAGCAACATCTGACCACTCCTTTCTTTTTGAAATGTTCTTCTCACTTCATTTCCTTTTTTTCTGCCTCTTCTCCTATATTAATACTGTCTTTTTTCCCCCTGGATGTTATATAAAGAATACCCTGGGATTGGCCTGATCTCTTACCTCTTCTGTATGTCAACCTACTTTATAGACGATTTCCAGTAAACCTTTGGTTTTAAATATATTATATATGCTCTTGGGTCCCCAATTTCTATTTTAAACTCTTATGTATTTAAATTCACACTTCTGTATCCAAACTGTCTACTTTATATCACTTCTTGAATGTCTCATAAACATTTCAAACTTGAATGTCCAAAAGAAAGTTGTGTATATTGTTACCAATTTCATTTATCTCATCCCTTCAGACTCTTAATCTCAGGAGTTTCACTGTTTCTGAAGAAACAATCCACTCAATTTATCAAATTAGAAATTGAGGATCCTCACAGTATTATTTCTCAAATCTATACTCGGCAGCCAGAATGACTAGTTAAGAACATAGATCATGTCACTTTGACTTTCCTGTTAAATTCTTTCAGTACTTTCTACTTAAATGATGTTGGAACTACTTATCACAACTAAATAAGTTGGAACTACTTATTTAGTTCATGGGTCCTCAGCTGTTCTGCTTCCCTCTACAAACTTGTCTTGACCCTTTTCTCAGTCTCTATACTTTGATCATACTGTTTTCCTTGATAATTTCACTGGACTTTTTTCCTTCCCTTCACTGGACTTTTGCTGCAGCCTCTACAACAGCCAAGATGCTATTGCCCTTTTCTTCAAAAGGCAAGTTTATTATCATCCTTTAGTTATCAGCTTCAATGCCACATCCTTAGAGAGGACTTCATAGCCGTTGCATCTAAGGAAAGTTTCTCATTTCATTAGAATCTTGTGGCATTTATCACAATTTGTAATCATCTTTATTTTTTTCTATGTTCTTAAGGACAGGGACCTTACCTGTCCAATTCACAGTGTTATACCCAGCTCCTGGCATGACATCTACAGGTCTAGATTATGACTGAAGAGGGCCTAAGCATTTATAAGAGGATAGAGTCCCTGCCACTAAGTTTAATGTATATGAAACTGTGAAATGTTTGAAGTATTAAAAAATGCGTTCTTTGTCATGATGGCTGTTTTGAGTAAATAATATGGTAAACATTATGATTTTTCTTACTTTGATAGAACTTTAAAGTTGTACTTAGGTTGTATTGTAGATATTCTAGTATTGCTTAATAAAAATGTTAATAAATGAAGAAATGAGAAAAAGGACATTGCAAGTTTGTTTGCAGGGTCAAGGGGTCTAGTGTTTCCTGGCTTGAAGAAGGGAAAATGCTCAGCCCTTATACTAAGAAATTCCTTTCAAAGTGTCTGGAATTCTCAAAGTATCTTAGTAGGTATGTTTTTGATTCATGTAGAGGTGAAAAAGCCTTTATGCTCGACTGAATGTTGGAAATATGACAACTTTGCTGCCAATCAAGGATGGTGTTGAAGATGGAACACTCACAGGGAAAAATAGTTAATGGTGAAAGAAGATGCTGCCTCTGCTTTTATTGTTGCAACTGTTATTTTTTGGAGATTGTAAGGAAAGAAATTGAAGAAGGAAGCTATCATAAGAGGAGAGGATAATCCTGAATTTAAGGCTACAGGATAAGATTTACACTACTGTAGGACCCTGTGCTGATGATTATTCTTATAGAAACCTTTAACTTTACTTTAATAACAATGTTTTATTAGGGGCCCTGGCCAGTGTAGCTCAGTTGTTTGGGTGTCTGCCTGCAAAGCTGAAGGTCGTTGATTCAATTCCTGGTCAGGGCACATATGTGGGTTGAAGGTTCGGTTCCTGGTCAGGGTATGTACGAAAAGCAAATAATCGATGCTTCTCTCTCACGTTAATGTTTCTTTCCCTCTCTTCTCTTCTTTTGAAAAAAAAAATATTTTAGTAAGGGATTGGTCTTCCAAAGTTTACTGCCTACATGCTTGGTCAACTCCAAAAATTGTATAACAGAGTTTTTAGATAATAGGTTTCACTGGTTTTCAAGAGGATCTCAATGTCTTTTTTCTCAAGGATGATTTTAGTTTCAAGTTCTTCTTATTTTCAACATTGTCTGTGGCCACCACCATCTGTTTTGAATATTAGCATGGTTATGCACTTTGCTTTTTGTCTCCCTTTAGTATACCAATTTCTAAAGCAAGTCATGATCCTGGGAGATATTGCCATTTTTCCAGTTTATTATCTGGGCAAGTGTGTTTGACAGACCAATTGCAATGTTATGTAACAACATGCTCATATTAATATAATGTTAGAAGTCTACCATAAAAGGTGTCTTCAATAGTTAAGGGGTATGGGCAGGGAGAGAGTGTAGCATATCTTTTGCCTTCTCATTGTTTTTTTTATGGAGACAGACTCATCTTGCCCCATTTGTGAACCTTACAAGTCAGATTTGACATAGAAGATTAAGTAAAGTGCTTCAGTCTTACAAGGAGGAGATTTCTGATGATGCTCTTTTGACACTGAAACAGAATAACATAAGTGAAAGAAAGTAATATGTTGATACAAGCCCTAAAACAAAGAAATGTAAATGTACAAATTAAACATATCTGAAATAAATGGTGGGTATATCTTATTGTTCATTTTGGTTCATTTCTCTGATTAGCTGGATGAGGGACAGTATTGTAAATCTGCCCCTGCTTCTCTAGCTTTCCTGGGGATACTTATTTACAGTTCAGTATCAAGACTGAAACGAAGGTGGCTGTTTCCTTTTACAGCATCAGCACAGGTGTTCTTTGCCTTATTAAGCCTAATACTCTGCCACTAATATTCAAGTCTATGATACACATAAATAAATGTAGGAGTAATTATTTGCATTATAAAATCATATGTAATTTTTAACAAGATTCTTTTAAATAATAAGCTTTCCTCCCAAGTTCATCAAAAATGGAAGTCAATTTATAAAATGATAATTATTCAACCTTTTAGGATCATAACTATTACATTTTCTGTGAGGTAAACTTGTTTTGGGAATGAATATTTACAATGTGCAGCATTTTTGCTAAGAAAAATAGTAGTTAGTGCTAACAAATCCCTTGACTGTAGCTCAGAACCCTGTCGTGTTTGCATGGAATAAAAGCTTAAAACAATTCACAGCTTTCCTAGAGACAAGCAGAATTTCCTCTTTGCTAAAGTAATGTGATCAGGTATTGTGGTTTTGTCTGCCTTCACACATTACTGGAGTCTGTAGTTGCTGTAAGTAGCTAAGAGCAGAGGTGACAGGTAGACCAGAATATAATGAATTACGGTAATCCTGGCAAGAAATAACAGAAGCACATCCGAGGCTTATTCTGTTCCTTGGAGACTCAGTGAGATGTATCCTAGAAAGGCTTCTAGGATGATAATAAGATGACTTTGCAACCTGATTAATATGGACATCAAAAACAAAGCTCAGCATCTAAAATATGTTCAGTGTTCTGAGGCATCGAGGAGGATGTAGTAGATGTCAGACAGAAGGACTAAAAAGAAATATAAAGATTGATGTGGAGGAGACCCTATGAGTAATAATTTAGTCTTGTCTACATTTAGCTTTAAAAAGTTGGGTGACATCCAAGCCTGAATGTCACAGAGACTGTTATGTGGCATGCAGAAAGCCATCATAAGACCCATGGGGATGTGAAACAGACCGAAGTGTCATCTGTGCTTATTTGACACAGAAATGTATTGCCTTTAAAGCCAACATTCATAATAAATAAGCAGATCCAAACATGAAACTGTATACTTGTATTTCATATATAAGTAAGCAAAGAACTTATTAAAATTGTTATTCTTTTTGTTTTATATAAATACAAATATATACCATCATTTAAAGGACACAGTCTTACCCTCAAAAAGCTTATATTTCAAAACAGGTTACAATGGAATGGTTTTCAATGATAATTTACCAGTAAACTGTCCTATTTTTTCAATACTGTTTCTAGGAATATCCCATGAACTTCTAGCTACTTTTCCTCCTTGATATTTCTTGAGACTAAAGTGCTCGGGTCAAGAAAAGTGATGTTTATAGAATAATGGAGGCTGAAATATTGAGAATTGCAGATCTCTATAATCAGTGGACCATAAAGTTCTGTCATTTAAAATAACCATTTATTCCAAAAGAGAAAACATTCATTTCTATAAAAATTGTAAGGCATTAAAAATGCTTAAAAGGGCAATTTTGTTTTTCACAGCAGTAGGGAAACTAAATCTAGAAAGATTCTGGGAATAGAATGCTGAGCTTGTGGTGCCAGGCTTGTTTTTGCACAGGGAGCTGTGGCCGGAGGAGGAGGCCTGTACCCATAGGACAGCAGTGTGCAGGGGACCGCCAGGTTTGGTCAGCCTTCTCGGTGTCGGCTACTCGCTGACTGGTTTGTGCTAGATGGACATGACTTCAGAACGGTGGCGAAATCAGTACAGACTGCCAAACAGTTTCTTTTATTTTTTTTCTTGAAGTTTTATTGCAACTATCAGATTTTATTGCAGTCTTCTTCACTGGGTCTAAAACTATTTTCAGGTAGCAGTGAGCTTTGCTTATGCTTAGTCTTGTCCGTATTCAGTATAGAAGGATATATTTTGATCTATTCTTCTTAAATTTTACTTATGCATCTCCTAATTAAAGATTATCTTGAGTTCTACAAAGTAGCAAAAATAATGCTACTTCTTCAATCTTGCACTGGCAGTGTGTGAATTTTCGTCAGTCAATACAATTAACTTCTTGACAATGCTGATGATTAACTAAGTATTTTTTCCTCCTTTTTACAGTCCACATTTAATTGAAATTTTCAGTAATTTTTAATAGCATAATGTGGTACGTTATTTTAGTGCCTTTATCAGAATCCTTGTGTAATTTTAGATACCTCTTATAAATGATATACTTATATTTGTAAAATCTTGTTCCATTTAATTCATGATAATGTGGTATATGTACATATTAAAAAACATAGAATTTCACTGACTGCATTTATATTTTACATTAGAGATATTATTCCACTTACATATTTTATGAAAATGCATATGTGGTACTAGTTTCACTTAAGTGGGCAATAAGTTGCCAAATATAATCACTTATTTAGGAAAATAATAGTCATTAATGAATTAGAAACACTTGTATTCAAGGTGTAATCACAGAAAGGGTCACCAAACCTGTTCCTTTTACTATAATTAAATTTCCCATTCATTGAGGGAGATATAATTTAATATCTAAATAAATAATCTGATTTTGGGTAGCAAACTACTTATTGTGACAGCATATAGTTTCTTGGTTTGTGCAGACTGTGTCAAAATGTATGTACTATGGCATGCACTATGAAGAAAAAAAAACACAAAATATATCCAAGGAGAATGGAGCATACATTGCATTGTGTGATCTTAATTTTCCAATTAGAGGTAAAACTGTAAATATGTTTTATGTATCTACCATATCTTTTAACTTCATATTTTCAACTTCTATAATTATCCTGCTATTTTATAACAATTGTGCCAATTTTTAAAATATATTAAGAAATATTATATGCTTACTGTATTGTCTAAGAAAGGTCCATTTTTTTAAAGATTTTATTTATTTGTTTTTAGACAGAGTGGGAGGGAGAAAGATAGGGAAAGAAACATCAGTGTGTGGTTGCCTCTCATGCACCCCTCCACTGGGGACCTGGCCTGCAACCCAGGCATGTGCCCTGACTGGGAATCGAACCAGCAACCCTTTGGTTCTCAGGCCAGTGCTCAATCCAATGAGCCACAGCAGGGTAAAAAAGTCAATTTTTAATGATAAATAAAATTAATTTCTGAGAAATTTGTAGATCATATTTAAGTTCTTTGCTAATTATATTAATAAGGTTAATCATGGATAACATCATAACAACCAAGTGTGAGTTTGTAAGCACAATTACAGGAACATCATTTCATATGTTTTTCCTAAACTTTTTAATATCTTTCAAACAAAGACAATTTAGCAATAAAATATCTTCAAATGGCTGTTCCCATACTTTGTATGTAATAATAATAATCAAACTATTTCTACCTAACATTTACAAAGAGTTTTTTAATACAAAAATATTTCACCTAACATTTTACTGTTGTAATTAAGAAAATGTGGTTTCAGGTCAGAATAGGATATGTGGATATCCGAAATAGATTTGTGCTGTATAATTGGTTAAGTATCAGCTAGATCTTTGTTTTCTTAAACTTTAGCCACTATTTATTTGCTTTGAAGGACTTTTTGTTTTAAATGCTCTGTAATTTCTTTTGCAAAAATAATCCCTTTGGCTAAAAATTTGAAATATAAAGAGAATGACCTCATTTATGTCATATCACATTATCGTATATTTTATCCAAAGAAGTTATACTTCCTTCTCCATGAACATAATCCCTTCTTTTGTTCTACAAATTAGCACATGATTGTACTTACAGGATTAAATTTATTTTGTTAAATACAAGATAAAGTTATATCCATAATTTTAATCACATTTTTTCAGAGTAATGTCCCAATTAGTCCACTGACCCCTGTTTAATTACAATAAAAATTTGGTTCTTCTTTTAAATAGCTTTATTCCCAATGGCTTCTTTTTTTTTTCCTCTGTACAAGTTGTTCTCTGATAAAAAGGATTTCTGATATTTTTGCATTCTAAGAATCATCCCTTTAGGATAAGGAAAGAAGGGAAAAAACATATATTGAACTCCAAAGGGAATGTTTATTTTTCTTATTCCATATAACAGTCACATATATTGGGCATTATTGTCATTATCTTATGTTTCTGGAAAATGAAGTTCAGATCATAATCTGAGGTCACCCATTTAGCCAGTGAAAAAGCTGAAATGCAAGTCCTCGTCCCTCAGATTCCTAAACCTATTGTCAAACCTTCCACAATTATGGGAATAATCTGCAAGAGCATCTGTATTGGTCCTAGGAGTGAGAAACATAGAGATACTATTATTATGATTCATAGTCCATTAATAGTTAACAAAACCAACAATATTAAGGATATTGTCCTTGATCAATGAATATCCATAGAGTGAATAGAACAAAGATCATCCTACATCATTATATAATATATTAATTATCTTAGTAAGTTTAATAATGGGATATAATTAATTTGTATAATTTGAAATTTTAAAACATGTTCTGAAAGTAAAGACTAATACATTGTTACTTTGTGTTAGTTGAAAGTTTTATTTGCATTTAAACTTTCTCCTACCTCACTTGATCAAGAGCTATTCCATATAATGGGAATAAGTAAAGTAAAATCAGTATCGATGAGGGCAACACCTTTTAAAATTGTTTTCTTATGTTATTGAATTTATTGGGGTTAACATTGATCAATACAATTATATAAGTTTCAGGGCCAGAATTCTACAATACATGATTTGTTCATTATATTGTGTGTTTACCACCCCACCTCAAGTCTCCTTCCATTACCATTTAGCCTCCCTTATACCCTGTCCTGCCTCCCACACCTACCTCACTTTCCCTCTTGTAATTAACATAGTGTTGACTGTCTATGAGGTTTTTTTTTTCTTAATCCATTCACCTTTTTCACCCAGCCTCCATACCCCGTGAGGGGGATAATCTTTAAGCTTCTTTCCTATAATGCATGTTTTAAAAAATCTAGAAATGAAAATTGAATTAGGATATGTAAAATGTCAGAAAAAAATAAAGATCTTGAGATCATTCAGAAATGATTGTAATTCATAACACAATTGCATAAGGTTGATACAATTAGTGCTTTAGGCTACTCCATTATAAACAAAGGAATGACCTCTATAGGTGTCACTGGACCCCTGGATCCCTAATTAAATGAAAGGCCTGACTCTATTCTCCATGAGATTTTAGACCATCCAAGCTTAGGGATGAGTTGACTTTACTGTTTACGTTATAGGCCAGTGGTATACGGCTGTGGACCAACGGTGGCCTACAATCTGATTTGTTGTATTGGTTGTGTTGGAACACAGCCACGTTTATTTGTTTATGTATCATCTGTGGCTACTTTCAGAGAGCCCAAAAAGCCATATGATTTTTAATCTCTGGCCCTTTATAGAAAAAGTTTGTCTAAATCCCTTCTCTAGATTAAAGCTCCAGCAATAGTGCTCACTTGCCATGTTTGTAACATTCAAATGTAATCTCTTTTCTTCTTGAGTTGTATTTATTTTTAATGTCATTTAAGAAAATGAAGTTAAAGAGGTCATGTTAATCAGACTTTAGAAATCTCTTCCCAGACATTCATCCACTTTCCCTTTTTATCACAAAATTCTCTTTCTTGTCTCTTGTTCTTCCTTCTTATTTTGCATAATTTTTTCTAAGTCCCCTGTATTGTATTTAAGTGTTGCTTTATTTATTGTGAGCTTAATGCATTGAATGATTTCACAGAATGGTGTGTGCCCTGGCATATTATCTTGTTGAACTATTCAATTAAATATGATAATGTTGAGCACACTGACACTGTTAAACACTCAGGTGAATGAGCAATTCACCATGAAGTACAGAAATATTTGAAGTCATCTGCATGCCTACAAGCAATATTTATTTTTATATGAGTACTTCAGTCAATGATACATGCTAGAAAAAAAAACTACCAAGAAATTAGAATATACAGAAGACTTAAAAGATTATCAGAGAAATTATAATTTATATGAGTCCTTCAGTGAATGATACCTATATACTAGGAAAAAACTACCAAGAAATTAAAAAAATATAGTGAAATTTAAGGATATCAGAGAAATAATAATTTTTGTTTGTTTTCTGACATTGTATCCTGGAAAAAATGTAAGTTGGGTATTAAAACTTTTTCTCCAACATTTATAAAGTGATTCAAATTTACAAAACATTGCACATAACTCATTTCTGTGGAATGTATAGTTCTCAACCTTTCTTAAAAATCAATCATTTGGAGGCATTTTCCTTAGGTACAATATATGATTAGTACTGTTCCATTAAATTTTGTATCATTTTTATTGAAACCTCTTCTTCTGCAAGTTGGGTAGTTAAAGGTAGCTTACTCTGCTTGGAGCATGTTTAGCTGTAAAAGCCATACTTTAGAAAATCTAGGAGCTCAAAAATAAAGGAGGTTGCTGATCAATGGCATGTGGGTAGCAACTGAAGAAAAAAAAAATTAAGATGTGCTGAAAATTCAAAATAAATGATAGTACTTTGACCTTAAGGTCTTTGTTTCTGAAAGTTACTTCTAGTGAAAAGCCCTTTTATACTGTTGGAAAAGTCTCATTTTCTGGCAACAGAATGCTAGAATTCTTCATTATTTTCAACCATGATTTAGACAGAAGTGAAAGAAGGTGAAATTGTTTTAGGAAATATTCAAAATGGTGTAAGCCTATTTTAACTTAAAAAAATCTTTAAACAATCTTTAAGTTATGTAATGAAAATGTATAGTGTCATTAAGTGTATAATTTTGATAATTATATTTTCATATATAGGTTAGATATTTATATACTTGTTAGAGTCATGGCCAAGGTCTTCCCTGAGAATCAAAATTGATATATAATTCAGAAAGATAGAAAACAATTAATTAGATATCCATGTCATAAAAATGTAGTCAGTGCTTAAATATCAACAAAACAGTAAGACTCATAGAGCTTTGTAGGGTTCTGTTTCTAGCTTTTCAGTTATTGTTCTTCACACCAAATACTTAAAAAAAGTAAAATCCCTATCATAGGACTTTCCAAATTATAACATTTAGTATATATATTTTTTCTTCCTTCTCAATTTATTTATTACTATTATTACTATTATTATTATCATCATTAAAATTTGGGTATAGTTATCTAAAAATGGTCATGGTAGGTAAAATACAAAGTTAATTTGTTGCTTCTATGATTCATAAAAATATTCCTCATATTGTTTCTCTATCATTCTGATTTTTAAAATATTTCTTTATCTTATGTAGTCAAGTATTAAACCCACATCAACCTCTTATAAGTGTATATCTTTTGTGTAATAAAGCCAAATTCTTTTATTTTCTTGCTTATTTTTGGATCACTATCTGCTTTCATCAAACTATATATTGATTCAACTTCATCCACAAAATAAGACCAAGAAAAATTGCCTATCATTTTAGAAACCTACTTCTGGGTTCATCTTTATGCTGGAAATACATTACACATATATAAATAAAAAAAGCCCACAAACAACACAGGTCTAGTGGAAAAATAATTTATCTGTGGAATGCAAGATGGATTTGAAAAGCTCACAGATAGTCAAAACAAATAAAAACCAAAGAATTAAACATGAAAGACATATTTGAGTTAGTGGGAAGCAATAGGAACAGTCATAGGAAATATGAAACAAATGGAACAGAACTGGCAACTCAAGCATACTTGAACACTTTCTGTAGCTAAAAAAAGAATTAATTATAGCAAAAAGATTCACTGTATTACATACAAAATAGATGAAAAGAGAGATATTCTAGCTATACCTTGACAAATGTTATAATTTCCACATATTATTTCTTCATCTGATTAACATTTGGGTAGAAAACTAAAATAGATAATGGTAAAAATGCAGTCTGGTATTATATTGCCTTTCTAGAACATGACATTGTAAATGATAAGGAGACAAAATTCTGCTGAATTAAAGGGCAAAAGTTGTGGCATTCAAGTTTTTTATTCACCATTGTGTTGTCATCAAATTGTGAAAGCAAGATAAATATAGATTTTTATACATGTCTTAGAAAATATTTTCCAATGTTTCCTCTTTAAAAAATAATATTGACAGTATTTTATAGCAAACTAAATAATTAAACAATTAAAATTAAAATAGGAGAACATGCAGACAATGTCTGATGATGAACACTGAAATCAAGTAAACATATTTAAACTAGACTAAAAATCACAGTGGTTTGGAACACATGTCCTAGAAGACAAAATTAGATTGAATTCTTGGATGGAAATTACAAGTTTGTGGTCTTGGGGACTTTATCTAAGCCTCAGATTGTATTACCTTAAATGGAGGTAATAATGGAACCAATGTCAGAAGGTTTATTTATTTATTTATTTATTTATTTCCCCATTCGCATTTAGGCATCTTTAGCCCCTAGCCCCTGCAACCACCACACTTTTGTCCATGGTCATGAGTCCTTTTTGCTCAATCCCTGTACCCCCTAACTTCCCTACTTCCTTAGCTGTCATCTTGCTCTCTATCTATGAGTCTGTCTCTGTATTGCTTGTTAGTTCAGTTTGTTCATTAGATTCCACATATGAGTGAAATCATATGGTATTTGTCTTTTTCTGACTGGCTTATCTCACTTAGCATAATGTTCTCCAGGTCCATCCATACTGTCACAAAAGGTAAAATTTTATTCTTTTTTTTTACGGCTGAGTAGTATTTCATTGTGTAAATGTCCCATAGTTGTATTATCCACTCGTTTACTGATGGGCACTTGGGCTGCTTCCAGACCTGGCAATTGCAAATAATGCTGCAATTAACATAGGGGTGCTTATGCTCCTTTGAATTAGTGTTTTGGGAATATTTCTTTCCCAGAAGTGGGATTGCTGGGTCAATAGGTAGCTCCATTTTTATTTTTGAGGTATTTCCATACACTTTCCACAGTGGCTGCACCAATCTGCGTTGCCACCAAGAATGAGAAAGGGTTTCCCTTTGTCCACATCCTCGCCAGCATTTGTTGTTTGTTGACATACTGATGATGGCTCTTCTGACTGGTGTGAAGTGATATCTCATTGTGGTTTTAATTTGCATCTCTCTGATGATTAGTGATATTGAACATGTTTTCATGTATCTATTGACCATCTGGAAGTCCTTTGTGGAGAGGTGTCTATTCAGGTCATTTGCCCATTTTTTATTGGTTTTGTTTTTTTTTTTTTGGTGTTGAGTTTTTTAAATTCTTTATAAATTTTGGATATTAATTTCTAATCAGATGTATCAGCAAATATGTTCTCCCATTCTGTGGGTTGTCTTATTTTGTTGATACTTTCCTTCATTTTGCAAAAACTTTTTAGTTTCGCCAGGCAAGGGTGGCAAAAGAAAAAATTAACAAATGGGACAACATCAAACTACAAGGTAATTTAATGATGAAAGGATGTGTTTAAATGTTTTATGTATTTCCTAGCATATTATTGTTAATTAACATTGTTTTAATTGTGATCAAATGTAATGGAGATTTTATTCTGGAATGAAACCATGCATAATGTCAAAATAACAATTCAATCTCAAATGTTTGGATCTAAAATCCCAGACTGAGTTCACATAGGGGTAAGGTAGGGGTAGAGTGAGTGACAGAAGATGGTTTTGGACTTACTATAAAATGCTAAGCTTATATTTATTTTTTGATATTTAAAATTATATAGATTTAAGTTTGAAATACATTGAAAAATGAAGTAACCTAAATCAGACTAAAAATTATATAATTATCAAATCACATTTGAAGATATAAATAAGTAAAACAGTACAATAATGAAGGAGAATTTAAAAATTGATAAGGGGCATAAACAACAGGAATCATCAACTAAATACCACCCAAAGGATAAAGATTAATAAATAATAAATATTTTAAAAATACATGGGTTTAATATTTTTTACATAGAGCTGCAAGTTAATTTTTAAAAAGTTATAAATGTTATATAAACATGGCTGTCGTGTACCTCTAGAATACAAAGTTGTACTTGACTATTTACATCAGTAATATAGGAATCAGTGAGATATAAAACTGGTTCAAAATTTAAGGAACTGAGTAAAGTTATTGAAGAAAAAGTATTAGAATAAAATTGCTAGAGTGTATAAAAATTGTTAAATTTATTACATGGCAATAAAATAATAATCTTTTATGACAAAATATTAACATTTCAGGATAAAAATAATTACATCTTCATCCCCTACAAATTAATAAATTAACATGTAATTTCAGAACATAACCCCTGATTATTTATAATTAATATATCAAATAAAGTTATTTACATTCCCATTGTGAATTAAATATTTCATACTTGAGCCTGTTTTTCAGTGCTTCAGTATGGCATTGAAAGAATGTACTTTCCTTCCTTTGCTTTATTCCCAAGTTCTGGGTAATGTTTCTTAGCAGCGAATACTACTATTATATCCAAATAAGTCTTTACTGTGCGTTCCTTCACCACAGAAGAGTTTATTTTTGAAAAATGTGTGAGAAAACTGAGCCATCTATTTGTTTTATTTAGGTTTTTTTTTTATCCTTACCTGAGGACCTTGCTTCCCCCCACCTCCCATTGTTTTTAGAGAGAGAGGAAGGGAGAGAGATAAACATTGGTGAGAGAGAGGAGTGTGATTGGTTGCCTACTGTAAGAGCCCACACTGGAGATCAACACCAGTCCCTGGGACACTGGGGAGCCTATGCGTCCAGGCCAGGTGTTGCACAGGCTCGGGACAGACCAGGGATCAACCTGCAACTTAGGTATGTGCCCTTTAGGGGAATTGAAACGGCATCCTTTCTGTTACAAAAAATGCTCCGCACAACTGAACCACACCAGTTAGAGCTGGACCATCTATTTTTAAAAACTCAAATTAGAACCTTAAATTCATATTATTTATCAAAATAAGTTTTATGTATTAAACAGTTATAAATAAAATAAACAATTTAGAAAGTATTGAGGAATACTGAGGAATATTGAGAAAGTATTGAGAAGAACTCACAATGGAAGAAAATAATGATTTTGATTATCTAAAAATTTTAAAGTTTACTACATTAAAAATGCTGTAACTATATATAAAGAATTAGAGTGCTATTAATTAATCTGGTAGTGTGTGGATAATTTTTCATAAAGTATCATAAAATTATTTAATATTCTAAATAAATATTGTCAAAACTATTAACAATCTAAAAAACAAAGGGATAATAGCCAATAAACATGAAAATATGTTCAAGAGCAATTAGTCAAAATGCAAAGTAAGACAACAATG
Source organism: Glossophaga mutica (assembly GCA_039655065.1). Taxonomy (NCBI): domain Eukaryota; kingdom Metazoa; phylum Chordata; class Mammalia; order Chiroptera; family Phyllostomidae; genus Glossophaga; species Glossophaga mutica. The sequence continues at coordinate 161,220,349 of CM077306.1, forward strand.
AGTTTTATCTTTGTTCTGTAGAAATGTTAAAGTTTCAAAATATTACTCAAAGTTATAGTGGGTTTCTAATTTAGTACAAGTTCACTGGGGAAGGATTTTAGTAAATATATCAAGTTTTTGTAAGCTCTTCTGTTGACCCAATATGCCCACTTCCCTATTATTATAAAGGAAAACTTAAAAGTATCTATATGTTCCAACAAAAGGGATTATTTAAATACATTATAGTTCATCAATTTATTATAATATTTGTATGTGGCCTGTAGAATTATGCTTTAATACATATTTAAAATTATAATATATCTTTAAGTATAAAAGCACCAAAAGAGTATATATAAAATACTCCAAATTTGTAGAAATGTATAATTATGCATCAGGCACTCTTGACTTCTGCTGATCTTAAGGAAGAATATTTAATCTTTCACTGTTAGCTATGACGGTTAGCTGTGGAGATTTGTAGGTGCTGTTTCTCATGTTGAAAAAGTCTTTCTATTTTTAATTTGAGTATTATTTTTGTCATGAAAGGATTTTGGATTTTGTCTTTTGTTGTGTTTACTGAAATGATATTTTTTCTATAAATAATTTTGTGTTAAATTTATTAATTTTTAGATGTTAAATCAAGCTTCCATTCTTGTGATAAATCCCACTTTCATATTGTAAAATCTTTTAATATGCTTCTGGATTTGGTTTGTTAGTATTTTGTTGAGAATATTTGTATCTGTATTTAAAAGTAATGCATCAGTATTTGTTTTTTTTTTTTTTTGTGAATCTTTGGTTTTGGTGTTATGGAAACAGTGGCCTAATAATGAGTGGTAAGTTTTCCTTCCTCTTCTATTTTTTGGAACAGTTTGTGAAGATTTGCTATTAATTATTTTTTTAATGTTTGGTAGAAGTTGCCAGTAATCCCTCCTATGTCTACAATTTTTCTTGGTATGAATAGTTTAAATTACTAATTAGGTCTCTCTGCTTGCTGAAGACATATTCAACTTTTCTGTTTATTCTTGAGTTTCAGTAATTTGCATATTTCAGTGATTTCTGGGGTGATTCTTCTCCCAACTTTTCATATGTTATATAGTTTGTTGGCATACAGTTATACATATTATTTTCTTTTAATCTTTTTTATTTCTTAAAATTGGTGGTGATATATTCCCTTTAATTCCTGATTTTAGTAATTTGAATCTTCTTTGTATTTTTTTATCAATCTAGCAAAAAGTTTGCCAACTTTATTGTTTTTTTTTCAAAGAACCAACTTTTGGTTTAAGTGATTTTCCACCTTAATTAATTTACTTATGCTTATTGTTTCTTTTCTTCTGCTTATGTTGTTTTCTGGAGTAAGAGAATGGAAGAATAGGTTATTGATTTGAGATCACTTTTTAAAATTATTAATACACTTTAGTTTTAGAGAAGTTTTAGGTTCACAGAAAAATTGAGTAGAAATACAGGGCGGTTTTCCACATAGCCACTCCTATTCTGCCACTCTGCCCATGTCATTCACCACCACCAACATGTGGTACATTAGTTACAACCAATGAAACAACATTGACACATCTTTATCAACCAAGGTTCATAAAAGACCTAAGTGGAGAAATATACCATATTTATGGGTCAGAAGATATAATATTGGTAAGATGACAATTTTCTACTAATTGACCTATAGACTCGATAAAATCCCCCTCAAAATCCCAGTGGGCGTCTTTCTAGAGCTTGTTATGCTAATTCTAAAATTCATATGAATTCATATGAAAATACAAATACCCTAGAATACCCAAAACAACTTGAAACAAAGGAGCAAAACTGAAGGACTTATTCTGATTTATTTTTTAATTAAATATTGTATTGTTCTATCACAGTTGTCCCAATTCTAACCCCTTTGTTCTCTTCCACTCAGCCTACATTCTGCTCCCACAGTCAATCCTCATACTGTTGTCCATGTCCATGGGTCATTCATATATGTTCCTTCACTAGTCCCTTCCCTTTCTTTCCACCTTTATCCTCTCTCCTCATTCACCTCTGGTCACAGTCAGTATGTTCCTGTTTTCATACCCCTGGTTCTATTTGGCTCATTTGTTTGTTTTGTTCGTTAGACTCTTCTTATATGTGTGATCATATGATATTTGTCTTTCACTGTCTGGCTTATTTCACTTAGCTTAATATTCTCCTGTTCCATCCAGGCTGTAGCAGAAGGTAGGAGTTCCTTCTTCCTTCTTGCTGCATAGTATTCCAATGTTTAAATGTACCACAGTTTTCGATTCATTCATTTACAGATAGGCACTTAGACCGTTTCTAGCACTTGACTATTATAAATTGTGCTGCTATGAACATGATGGGGCATAGATTATTTTGAATTGGTGTTTTGGGATTCTTAAGGTATAATCTCAGCAGATAGAACTGCTGGGTCAAAGGCAGTTCCATTTTTAGTTTTTTGAGGAAATTCCATACTGTTCTTCATGGTGTTTGCACCAGTCTGCCTTCCCACCAACAGTGCAGCAGAGCAGTAGGGTTCCCTTTTCCCCACATCCTCACCAGCACTTGTTTGTTGACTTATTAATGATGGCTCTTCTGACCAATGTGAGGTGGTATCTCATTGTGGTTTTAATTTGCATTTCTCTGATCGCTAGCAATGTTAAGCATCCTTTCATATGTTTATGGGCTATTTGTATGTCCTGCTTGGAGAACTGTCTGTTTAGGTCCTTTGCCTGATTTTTTAAAAAGATTTTATTTATTTATTTATTTTTAGAGAGAGAGGGAAACATCAATGTGTGGTTGCCTCTTGCCCACCCTCTACTGGAGACCTGACCTGCAACCCAGGCATGTAGACTGGACTGGGAATGTAACTGGTGACCCTTCAGTTTGTTGTCCGGCACTCAATCCACTGAGCCACACCAAGCCAGGGCCTTTGCCACTTTTTAATTGGATTGTTTGTCTTCCTGTTGTTGAGTTGTATGAGTTCTTCATATATTTTGGAATTCAAGCTCTTGTCTGAGTGGTCATTGGCAAGTATGTTTTCCCATACGGTTGGTTCCCTTTTCATTTTGATGGTGGTTTCTTTAGCTGTGCAGAAGATTTTTAATTTGATATAGCCCCATTTGTTTATTTTTTCCTTTATTTTAGTTGCCCTAGGAGGTGTATGGGGAAAAACATTGCTGCATGGAATATCTGAAGTTTTCCAGCCTGTTTTCCTCTTTATGGTGTCGTGACTTATATTTAAGTCTTTTGTCCATCTTGAGTATATTCTGGTATATGCTCTAAGTTGGTGGTCTAATTTAATTTTTTTGCATGTACCTGTCTAGTTCTCTCAATACCATTTATTGAATGGGCTATTTTTACCCCATTTTATGCTCCTACCCCCTTTGTCAAATATTAATTGACTGTAGAGACATGGTTTTACTTCTGGGCTCTGTATTCTGTTCCATTGATCTATGGGTCTTTTCTTATGCCAGAACCAGACTGTTTTGATTACGGTGGCCTTGTAGTATAGTTTGATATTAGGTACTGTGATCCCTCCTACTTTTGTTTTTCCTTTCCAAGATTGCTGAGGCTATTCAAGGTTGTTTTGGGTTCCATATAAGTTTTTGAAATATTTGTTCTGAATTTGAAATATGCCATTGGTATTTTAATAGGAATTACATTTAATTTATAGATTGTTTTGGGTAGTATGGACATTTTTTCTTTCTTTTTTTTCTTTCTTCTTTCCTTTTTTTAAATGCTGTTCAAGTACAGTTGTCTCCATTTTCCTCCACCACTTTCCTCCACCTCACCGACCCCTACCTCCCACCCTTAATCCTACCCCCTTTGGCTTTGTCCATGGGTCCTTTGTACATGTTCCTTGATGACCCTTACCCTTCTTTCTCCTGTTCTCTCTCCCCCCTCCCCTCTGGTTACTGTCAGTTTGTTCTTTATTTCAATGACCTTTTAATGATGTTAATTCTTCCAATCCATGAACATGGCATAGGCTTCCATTTATTTGTGTCTTCCTTAATTTCTTTCTTCAGTGTTCTGTAGTTTTCCAAGTGTAGGTCTTTTACGTCCTTGGTTAAGTTTTTTTATAGGTACTTTATTTTTCTTGCTGCTATAGTAAATGAGATTGTTTTTCTTAGTTTCTATTTCTAATATTTCACTGTTGGTGTACAAAAATACCTTCAATTTCTGAATATTGACTTTATATCTCATTCTTTTGCCAAATTCACTTATTAGGTTGAATAGTTTTTTGGTGGAGACTATAGGTTTTTCCATGTACACTATCATGTTTTCTGCAAATAATGACATTTTATCTCCTCCTTTCCAATTTGGATGCCTTTTATTTCTTTTTCTTATCTGATCACTCTGGCTAGAACTTCCAATGCTATGTTGAATAAAAGTGGTGAAAGCGTCTAGGACCTGGTTCTTTGAAAAGATAAACAAAATTGACAAGGCTTTAATCAGACTCATCAAGAAAAAAGAAAGAGGACCCAGACAAATAAAATCAGAAACAAAAGAGGAGAAGTTACAACTGATACCACAGAAACACAAAGGATTGTAAGAAGTTATACAAACAGCAATTTCTATAGCAATTTCTTGGCTATATGACAAGAAATTGGGCAACCTGGTGAAATGGACAAATTTCTAAAAACATAAAATCTTCCAAAACCGAGTCAAGAAGAGGCAGAAAGCCTGAATAGACTGATAATAATAACTAGTACAATTGAAGCCATAATAAAAAAACTCCCGGCACACAAAAGCCCTGGACGTGATATCTTCTCAGGTGAATTTTACCAAACATTCAAGGAAAAACTAACTCCTATCCTTCTCAAACTATTCCAAAAAATTCAAGAAGAGGGAAGACTCCCAAACTCTTTTTACAAGGCCACTATTATCTTAATTCCAAAACCAGGTAAAAACACAACAAAGAAAGAAAACTACAGGCTAATATCTTTGACAAACATAGGTGCTAAAGTCCTCATCAAAATATTGGTAATTCAGATCCAACAATACATTAAAAAGATCATACAGCATGATCAAGTGGGATTCATCCTAGGGATGCAGGGATGGTGCAATATTCACAAATCAATAAACATAATATACCACATAATTAAAATGAAAGACAAAAACCACATGATAATGTCAATATATGCTGCAAAAGCATTTGATAAAGTGTAGCACCCATTTATGATAAAAATAGCAAAGTAGGAATAAAGGGAGCATACCTCAACATAATAAATGCCATATACGAGAAATCTGCAGCCAACATCGTACTCAATGAGCAAAAACAAAAAGCTTTCCCCTTATGGTCAGGAATGATTCTAACTGATTTTAAGACAAATATTTTCTTTAATAACTGTTGCTCCACTACCTTTTTGCTTACTTTTTTTTCTAATGAGAGATATACTATTATTCTTCTTCCTGTGTCTGTATGTAACATTTCTTTTTAACTCTAGCTTCTTCTAAGATTTTTCTCTTATCCCTTATTTTGAGCAATTTGATTATGATATACTTTAATATTATTTTCTTCTTGCCCTTGCAAATTGTGGAACATAATGGATCTCTGGGTTTCTACTTTTTATAAATTCTTTTTTTTATTTTTTTATTTTTCAAGGTTAAGTGCCATATTTATTGTAGTATTTATGCATTTCTTAACCATTTAATGTGCATAAAACTATGCTACTGTTTGATTAGTTTCCTGCTTTTATTTATTTTTTATCAGTATTTTTTTAATTGTTGATATTGTACAGTTTTCTGTCTTTTACCCCACCCCCAGCCCACCGCCCCAGCCCTCCCAACCTCCCTCCCATTTCCACCCCCCATAGTTTTTGTCCATGTGTCCTTTATACTTGTTGCTCTAAACCGTTCCCCTTTTCCCCTGAAATTCCCTCCCCTCTCCACTCTGGTCACTGTCAGACTGTTCTCAAATTCAGTGTCTTTGTTTATATTATGCTTGTTTGTTTGTTTTGTTGATTAGGTCCCTGTTAAAGGTGAGATCATATGGTATTTTTCTTTCACCGCCTGGCTTATTTCGCTTAGCATGATGCTCTCCAATTCCATCCATGCTGTCGCAAAGGGTAGGAGCTCCTTCTTTCTTTCTGCTGCATAGAATTCCATTGTGTAAATGTACCACAGTTTTTTGATCCATTCATTAACTTTTTATAGATTCTTTAAAAGATATTATTTATTTATTTTTAGAGAGAGGGGAAAGAGAGAGAGAAACATCAATGTGTGGTTGCCTCTTGCACCCCCCCTATTGGGGACCTAGCCTGAAACTCAGGCATGTGTCCTGATTGGGAATAGAACCGGCAACCCTTTGATTCTCAGGCTGGTGCTCAGTCCTCTGAACCACACCAGCCAGGGCTTATACTTTTTATAAAATTGAATACTCTTTGCTCATTATTCCTACAAATTTTCTTTCTATCTTCCTTTCTCTTCTCTTATTTAAGGTCTCCATACATATGACACTCTAAATTGCCCAAGCTCATATTTTTAAACAGCTCTGTTAAGATATAATTCCCATGTTAAAGAATTCAATAAAGTATACAACTCAGTGGTTTTTGGTGTACATCTCTATGAACATACTATAAAAACCATTGAGGTGTCGTATTCTAAAAAATGCTGAACCGTGTTTATTTTTCAATTATTTTCTGTGTGCTTTTTTGGATAGTTTCTTTTATGTTTTTAAGTTCACTTTTTTCTTTTATAATATGTAATCTGCACAATGATTTTTCAGTATATTTTTCATCTCAGACATCGTAGTTTTCATATCTAGAAGTTTGATTTTGTTTTTTATATGCTATTTATTTACTTTTTAAACATATAGAATAAAGTTATAGTGATTGTTTTAATAACCTTGTGTACCCTTTCTAATAGTAGCTCAGCATCACTTTCAGTTGGTTGATTTTTTTCTCATCATTATATGTCATGTTTTCCTCATTATAAATTATAAAATTTACTTGGTCAGAGGATTAAGATTTTTGCAATTCCATAAATATTTTTGTGCTTCATTCTGGAATGTAGTTAAGAGTAGAAACGATTTGATCCTTTTGGGTCTTCCTTTTTTTAAGTTATGTTAGGTGGGAACAGAGAAGCTATTAATCTAGAACTAGATTAGCGTACACAAAATCCTGATATGTACCCTTCCCAATGGCCCTATATTATGAAGTTTTTACAGCACGACTTGTGGGAACAGACACATTACTGCTTCCGAATGATCACAAGTATTGTTTCTTCTAATTTTTTAACATTATTCTTTCCCTACCCTTGGATGTTTTCCTCATACTCATGCCCTCATCAATACTCAGCTAAATGCTCCACCAGGACCCTCTGCAGATCTGGTATGCTCTCTATACACTTCTCTCACATTTGCAAACTCTATTTGCCTTATTCTCTCCAGAAGTTAAACTCTGAGATTTACATCAGGAATTCTGCCAGGTTCCATCTGGGTTCTTCTTTCCTGCCTTGCTGCCTAGAAACCGTCTCAATGCTTTAAAATGGTCTAATCGTAGCACTCACCCGTTTGTTTCCTGTCCATCAGGATCACTGCCCTTCCTCGTCTGACAGCCAATATCTTAAAAAACTACATTTTGCTCAGTTTTTGGTTTTGGTTGTTTCAGTCAGAAGGTAAGTCAAGTTCTTTTTTTTTTTTGTCAATTTTGGCCAGAAACAGAAGTGTGTTCTTCATTGATTTTTTCAGAGTCTTTTATTTAACTGATGTGAAGTTGGATGGACCTCTAGTTTTTTGTGGTAATTTTTTTTACCATGTATAAAATTACTTTTTAAAGTTTATAAAGAAAATATTTTTTGTTTATAAAATATTGTACTTGGTATCAAACTGCCAATCTGAATCACATTTTGAAAAACCAGGACTATATCAGTCTCACATTTCTTTAATTTTCATCAAAACTCATCAACTTGTGAACTTCATTTTCATGTTTCCTAATACTAGCTATTAATACTCTGTCTCTACAGAAACAGATGATATCTATGCATGATGAAAATCAAATCATATCTGTACTTTCTATTCAATCTGAGATAATATATATTCCTGTTTTTTTACCAGTACCTGTTGATTATGATTAGGCCATTTTTAAAATACCTTTGTTCTAGTATTAAACATTTGATGTCCTATATTAGAACTTTGATGTCCTGAGCTTTCCGATATATTTTTTCCAAAAGAAAAAAATGTAACATTAAACTGAGCAGTAGCCAGCAAGATGCTAAAATGATGATACAATATTTATATTGTATTGGGAAGTGTCCTCTGTAATGCAATTCACTTTTTGACCACTTGTCCATATATTAACATTGCAGGGTGACACTGAAGCTCTTTCCGTACTTCATATTCAGCAGTTTAAGCTTTAGCTCAATCTCTATAGGCATGACTCAAAGGAGTTATCAGGGACTGATGGGTTGTTGGGGAGGCAGGAACTTTAAAAAGGAGAAAAGGATGGAAGCTGGGCCACTATTTATGCTGTGTGCTGAAGATTATGCTAAGTCAAAAGATGGTGTTGTATTTCTGACCTCCATAGAGACTGATAAATGTTAGAATTTTATTTTATTATTAAAAACTGAAGACTAAAATTAAGACTAATAAAGGCAGGCCTAGACCAATATTTAAAAATGATGTTTCTTAATTAATCAGTTATTTTTAGTTATCTTTTGCCTTGTATGATATTCCATGAGGTCATTTGTTTAATTAGGGACTTATGAAAGTATCTCTAAACTTTTATGGTATACATAAATGATGATTTAGAAATTGCTGAAATTTTCTTTTATTATTTATATTTTTATTATTTTTCAAGTACAGTTGTCTCCATTTTCCCCAATCCCCTCCCCACCCACCACTACCTCCCACCCCCTACCCTCAATCCTACCCCGCTTTGGCTTTGTCCATGGGTCCTTTATACATGTCCCTTGATGACCCTTCCCCTTCTTTCCCCCATTACTTCCCTTCCCCCTTCCTTCTGGTTACCATCAATCTGTTCTTTATTTTAATATCTGTTTATATTTTGCTTGCTCGTTTGTTTTATTGAGCAGATTCCACTTATAGGTAAGATCATATGATATTGGTCTTTCACCACCTGGCTTATTTCACTTAGCATAATGCTGTCCAGGTCCATCCATGCTGTTGTGAAGGGTAGGAGCTCCTTCTTTCTTTCTGCTGAGTAGTATTCCATTGTGTAAATGTACCACAGTTCTTGATTCATTCATTTACAGATAGGCACTTAGACTGTTTCCAGAACTTGGCTAATATAAATTGTGCTGCTGTGCACATTGAGGGGCATAGATTCTTTTCAATTGGTGTTTTGGAATTCTTAAGGTATAATCTTAACAGTAGAACTACTGGGTCAAAGGCAGTTCCATTTTTAGTTTTCTGAGGAAATTCCATACTGGTTTTTACAGTTGCCTGCACCAGTCTGCATTCCCACCAACAGTGTACTAGTGTTTCCTTTTTTCCACAAACCTATCAGTCCTTGTTGTTGGTTGATTTGGTTATGATGGTCATTCTAACCCATGTGAAGTGCTATCTCATAGTGGCTTTAATTTGCATCTCTCTGATGGCCAGTGATGCTGAGCATCCTTTCATATGTCAGCGGGCCCTCTGTATGTTCTCCTTGGAGAAGTGTCTGTTCAAGTCCTTCACCCATTTTTTAATTGGGTTGTTTATCTTCCTGGAGTGGAGTCGTGTGAGTCCTTTATATATTTTGGAGATCAAACCCTTGTCTGAGGTGTCATTTGCAAATATATTTTCCCATATGGTTGGTTCCCTCTTCATTTTGCTTCATCAAAATAAAAAGCTTCTGCACAGCTAAAATTGCTGAAATTTTCTTGACCTAAACCTAAATATATTTCACCTCAGAAAGAAACTAGATGTAGAAATTTTTTTCTTTAAATAGTGGCCAAAGTATTAATAGGCAAGTTCATATTTAATATAAAAATAAATTGCCTTTCTTGTCAACATATTTTATGTTGATCAAATTTTTTATGGTCACAAATTTTTTTATCAACTGACATTGATGTTTAGGCATTTATATAGGTATTTTTAAAGTTAAAATAACCTTTTATAAAAGTTCATTGAATTTATTGAACTGTTCATACAAATCTCATATTTCTTTGATTTTGAAATATGTGTGAGTTATTCTACACTTGATCATGTGTAAACTTGTTTTTTTGTATTTCATCATAGTATTTAATAATCTTACCTATAGAAGACTTATATACTAGTTCTTAGCTTATCATTGAATTTCTTTATGACTTCAATTTAGGAGTTTTGAAATTTTTACATTAACTTGAGTGAGTTCATTATTTAAAAAAAAAAACCTTTAAGAAGAAGCATTTTTTCTATGTCTTTTTCTTGTTTTTATTTCTTGTGTTTCTTTGATGCCATGTACCAGTGCTGGCTTTCTGAGAGGTAGACACAAAATGAGAGTGACATGTTGAACACATAGATATCAAGTATGTGGTTACCTTAGCAACAGGAAGCTTATAAATGCCCTTGGAACTTCCATTTCCACTCCTGGGACATTTGAGTTTTAGATACTGTAAATACTGGTGAATATTATGCCTATAAGAGACACACAAACATTAAACTATTATAAAAGTGACGTAAATTTTTCTTACAAGACTAAGTTTGTAATTTATAATTCACTCCCTTCCTGAGAATGAGTTAAAGGTGGCCTAAGCTGGGGGCACAACAGCATTCCTAGATCTTATAAAAATTCCTATTCCTATAAAAATATAAATTACTGCCCTGGCTGGTGTGACTCAGTGGATTGAATGCTGGCCTGTAAATCAAAGGGTCGATGGTTTGATTCCCAGTCAAGGCACATGCCTGGGTTGCAAACAAGGTCCCCAGTGGGGATGCATGAGAGGCATTGTTTCTCTCCCTCTTTTTCTCCCTCCCTTCCCTTCTCTCTAAAAATAAATAAATAAAATCTTAAAAAAATAGAAATTATGTTGTTTTGTGGATCAGTACACATTCATGGAATTTGAAGTTCTTGTTTTTAGGCTTTGAAAGATTTGTTAGATTAATATTAACTTTAACTTCTTTTGAGTAATAAAATACATTAAGATTTTATTTATTTATTTTTTAGAGAGAAGGGAAGGGAGGGAGAAAGAGGAGGAGAGAAACATCAATGTGTGGTTGCATCTCATGCACCCCCTACTGGGAACCTGGCCTGCAACCCAGGCATGTGCTCTGACTGGGAATCAAACCATCAACCCTTTGGTTCACAGGCCAGCACTCAATCCACTGAGCCACACCAGCCAGGGCAAGATTCTGAATTGTTATAGAAATGACACTAGGAAGGTCCTCCATAGAGATTAGAGACATTCAAAAATATAGTGAAAACAGGTTTGCTCTTATAGAAAGTTGAACTATAGAATTTGGTCTGTCACTGGAGGAGAAGGCCCTTCAGAAGTTTTGTCAAATAAAAGTAACATTTCTGACAGCTAGTTTGGGGGGATCTTAGGGGATGGAGGGATTGAGCATAAAGGACTCATGGACATGGACAACAGTGGGGTGATTGTAGGGGGAGGGGGTATATGGGGACTGAATGGTAATGGAAATAATACAATCAGAAACACATTTTTAATTAAAAAAATAACATTTCTCTTTAGTAAGAAAAAAACATTTTCATCACTACTGGCTACCTCAAAGAGAGAGATGGAGATAGAGAAAGGGGGGGGGGCTTGTTTGTGCTTTAATATTAAAAGTAGAAATCATTCTAAATCTATTTTTTAACCAAATCAATTTATTTCTTACTATCTCTTGGTGATACTCTTTTCATCATTATGTCTGGGCTTTCCTCTAGTTGAAAAGTCTTAGAGTACTATCTGAAGGGAAATAGCTCCCCTTGCCTTCCCTCCCTTTCCTTCCCCTCCAGTCCCCTCCAGTCCTCTACTCTCCCCTCCACTCCCTGCATCTCTCTGTCTCTCCCCCCACCCCAGTCTCTCTCTTTCCTTTGCTCTAGTTATTTAACTTGTGCATTGAATGGTCCATGTTATCCACAAACATGAAGTGACTTGACCCTTTTTTCTCTGTGAAAAGAAGTTTGGTTCTTAAACTTAGTAAACAGAATAATACATTAGAATGCTTGATTTCTCAAATATTATTCACATTTCAGCCAACATTTTTATTGTTAGACAATTTAGCGATGAATCAATTATGATCCAGTACTTTTTGACAAGTC